>OY720344.1:11805881-13095524 GCA_963082975.1 Labia minor | reverse complement strand
GAAACATTATATCAATAATGCAAATCAAATTATATTAATCATTAAATTTGTCGATAATATTAAAAAAAAAATTCAGGGTAGTTATATTCATTTTTTAAATAATTTTTTCTCTATACATTAAATTGAAATTTTTTTTTAAAAAAAGATTATTAATATCAAGTCATTATTATAAATACACTTTATACCAGTGATTCTCAACCACTGTGCCTCGAGATTTTCAAAAGTGTGCCGCGAGATTATATGAGGCTCTTAAAAATTTCCGACTTTTTTTCTATATTTTTTCAATTTGGTTCTAAAAAAAAGGTAAAACGTTTTTCAGACTAGGCTCTTAACATTTCCGACTTTCTAAATTTCTTCAATATGGTAAACTTTTACACTTATCTTTTTCTTTGCGTGTTGCCAAAACCGTTAAAAGTGTGCCGGGGTAAAAAAAAAGGTTGAGAATGACTGCTTATACAATAAATTCAAAGGATTTCTTTCATGTAATTTAATTCTTTTTTTAAATTACATCCATATCTGAATTTTTTCCTTTAAAAATCCCTCGCGTTGGATCAATAAATAAGATTATTATTCTAAGCTTTGTCAGAATCTTTACAATAGAAACATTTCCAATATTAAGCAATTTAATTGGATCAGGTGTCTAATATTTTAAATAAGAGTATTTGATTATCATGGTAGGTAGGATATGGTTTTTATCTTATATATTAGTTAAAGAAACAACAACAAAAAAGTTATATTATAAGTTATTATTTAATTTTTAAAATTATTGATAATTAATTATTCTATAATAGTCTAAAATATTTTTATGTAATTATACTTTTAATTTGATTGAATTTCAATTTTTTATTTTTTATATTTGATCTTCTTTTTTTCTATTCTATAAATATATTAAAAATTATGATTTGATTATATTTTTGTATAATTTATTAATATTAAAGAATAAATTATGAATATTATTCGTAATTAAATTTTTTTTTTTTTTTCAATTAATAAAATAATGTTTAAAAAATCATTTATTTTTTAGGCATGCATACATTAGAATCCAAACACTTCTCCTATATATATCCTTTGCCATCCATTTTGTCACTTCTCTTCTTGTCTTCTCTGAGACCCATTTACTAAACCAATCCTTCTCTAAAGTTTTCCATCTTCGATCGTAAGCTTTTGGCTTATTCATGTCATGTTACATGACCAACCATTTTAACTTAATCCTTCTGATATCGAACTCTTTCAGTGATGATAAATATAGAGTCGATTGCTAATATTAATTATATTTTCAATGAATAAATAATATAATATAAAAAATATACTATTTAATAAAGGGTGTTTTTTTCGAGGTATAGAACTTTAAGTTGGCATTACTGTTCAAGTTGACCGATTTAACAGCTGTCAAGTGATTTATTCTCAGTTTCGTTTGGCAATTCATCATGAATAGACTCACGCCTGAACAACACTTGTAAATAGTGCAATTTTATTTCGAAAATAATGGTTCTGTGCGGAATACGTATCGTGCACTACGTCCATTTTATCGTCGACAAAATCGTCGATCAGAGCAGTTAATTCGATTAACCATGGAACGTTTTCGCACCACGTTTACTCTTATTAATAACTCGCATCCCCAGAGACGCCATACGGTGCGTACAGAAGAAGCTATTGCTACTGTAGAGCGTAGCATTGAGGAAGACCCGAATAGTCAATGGTGATAAGTATAGAGCCATGATTACTAACTTTTTCATTCCTGAATTGAACAACCATGATGTCCAGGAGCTGTGGTTCCAATAAGACGGCGCAACATGTCACACAGCTCGTGCCACAATCGATTTACTGAAAGACACGTTTGGTGACCTCCTAATTTCACGTTTTGGACCTGTGAATTGGTCTCCAAGATCTTGTGATTTAACACCGCTAGACTACTTTCGGTGGGGTTATGTAAAGTCATTGGTCTATGCGGATAAGCCACAAACGCTTGACCATTTGGAAGACAACATTCGCCGTGTTATTGCCGATATACGGCCACAAATGTTGGAAAAAGTTGGACGTCCAGATTGGCCAGCCGTGGCGGTCATATGCCAGAAATCATATATAAAATGTAATGCCATAAGATTATCTTTCGTATAAATAAAATTCATGCCAATCGAATAATCCATCGTTGTTATATTGCAATTTAAATTTCTATACCTCTAAAAGAAACACCCTTTACTTTCATTATTGGATAAGCTTTAAAGTATCAAGTATAGTTTATTAATACATAATATAAAATTTATTTCTAAATGTCAAAAACAAAAAGGGGATACTGTTTTGTTTTTTTTAGTGTTTTTATGTATACATTATTTAATAATATTCATAAATGTTTTGTCGTTGTTTAATATTTTTCATTCTGTCACTGAAAATTAAATTATCAAAATACTTTTTAATCAAATATAAATAAATAAATGAATATCACACGAATTAAGGCATATATTTTACATTTTTTTTAGATTAAAGTATATATAATTAAATATTCTTCAAATATGCAAATATGTATGTGTTATGAAATTTTATATACATTGATTCAAATTTATAACAATTTTTATAATTGATTAAAAATAGGCAATTTAATAAAAATCTCAAAATGGAAACTTTAGAAAGGTTTCATTCCTCAAAAAAAAAAAAAAAAAAAAATCATTTATCATCATACTTTCTAACAAATCTTAATCTTTTATCAACATATAAATTAATTACATTTTCCTATTGAATTTATTATTTTTTTCTCTTTTTATTTGGTTTCTTTTGCATTAAATATATAAAACTCACGAATAAAATGTCATTTATTAACAAAAGCCCTTAAATTGCTTAGAGATCTCCTTTAACATAGCTTGATTGTTATTTAGACCGGTGTTAATGATTAATGCCCGGAGGTGATTAGAGAAGGCACGCCCTCAGGTCACCGCTAATTGGATGACATCCATTTGTTCTCTGTTTCTCCTCAACTCCCAGGTCTAATGTCAATGTTTAGAGAATCATTACTCAATTTTAATGGCGAAATATTTACAACATTTAAATTAAGCTATTAATTATAAAATTAAAAAATATATAAGAGCCATTATTCAATAGTAAACTTATAAATATTTATTCAAATAGATCATATTTTTCTTTATTTATTTTATTAATTTCAAATAGGTTTCTGTTTGATTAGTAAATTACATATATATTTTCTAAAGAATACTTTTAAATGTTTCAGTAGGGATAGATAGATTTTTTTTTTTAAAATTTCTTCATGTTCATCAACTTGAGGCGAGAAGAATTACAATATTAATGATTATTTGTTTTGAAAATATTATGTATTTTTTCTAATTTTTATTTGTTTTTGTTAATGTATCAATTTTTCTGCTTCTCATTATTTAAATTTCTACAGTTCTTTTGTTTGCTTGAAATGTTATCTTAACGACTCACAGAAAAAATAAGTATTCATCATTTTATTTATTTATTTATTTATTTTTTTTTAAATTAATTTCTTCAAATATATTTTTTAACAATAATTAATCATAACTTTCTGTCAATAATTAATAATAAATGACACACATACAAAAATCTAAATAATATTTCATTCAAATGGTCTTTTAAAGAGAAAAAGGGAATTTAAATGATCTTTTTTCATAATGTATAAAAAAAAATTCGTCTTCACAAGGTACCTAGTAGTCACCATGAAATTTTAAAGGAATATTTGATTGATTTATTTAAATTTATGACTTGGCTTTGTGAATTTCATATCATTTTTATAAATTACAAAGAAAATGATCCAGAAAACTATATTTAAGTGTAATGACTAAAAAGGAATATTAAAGAGAATTAATTTGAAAAAAAACTTATATTTTTTTATTATAAATATACTAAATTCATTATATGGTAATATTTTTTTTTTTTTTTTTTTTTTTTTTTTTTTTTTTTTTTTTTTTTTTTTTTTTTTTTTTAAATAATTAAGGCGCCACTGGGTGAGAGGTTAGCGTCGCTGTCTCACATTCACGTGGTCCCGGGTTCAAGTCCCGGGCCTGGAAAGGGAATTTCTCTAGCTGGGGTCAATGGGACGGAGTGAACCCAGCCTTCGGGATCAACATTGGGAAGCTACTTGATAAAAAGTCTCGCCTCCGATCAAGAAAATCAAGGTAAAGGTTGATAGGACCCGTTTTACTGATCATAGGACATCTCATTGATATAACCGACTTGATAGACGTTGTCAGTGGTTTTTTTTTTATATTTTTTTATAAAACTGAATATTAATCTTTACTTAGATTTTGTGTGTCAGTATGTTGAGTGGCGTTGTCCTTGCGTAGGACGTACAAAAGTCAGAGGTTTTTTATTTTATAAATTTTACACGAATAAGTATTTTTATTTTGTTTTTGTTTGTGATAATGGTATCTGTGTTTCTATTTACTCAAACTTCATGAGCTATTAAAATTATTATTAAAGTGTTGTTAATGTTGCACGTCCATTTAGTGTTGGACTAATGTAATTAAAACACAACACTTATGTAAAATATTTTAAACGGTTTCAATATCAAGATAATTATGGAATTCACTCAGTGGAAAATATCATAAATAAAATAGTCACAACTCACAACATTTATTTAATCCGAGTTTTTAATAAAATAGTATACTATATTATTTGAAATAACATTAAAATAGACAATAAAAAAAAATAAAAAAATTGAAAATATATTGAAAATAAATAATATAATTCTTCATTACTTTATAAAACAAAATAAATAAATAAATATTAATAATTATTATTCTAATTTTTTTTATGAGACGGAAAAATAATTTATTTATCTAGAGTACCAAATTATTTTTTGTTTTATATTATAAAATCAACATTTTTGTCATAGCCTTGGTCTTATAATGGAAATTTGGTTTTTAATGACGTTTGGGAGTAAGAAAAGTCACAACTCATCAAATGGAAGGTTAAAAAAGCTTATTTGGAAACATAGAATCATTGTTTTACTACTACAAAGGCAAAATAACAAAAAAATTTATTGCTTTTTTTTACAGTCGTCATTTTTACAGTCGTCAATCCGATCTTGCTAGTATATTAGGGAAATTGTCATCGATCTCAAGTTTATACGGTATATCAAATATTAATATTCAAATTTACAATTAAACTACGTTTAAAAATTATATTAAATTTTTTATATAGGAATGAAAATATTTAAATATTTAAAAAAAAGAATATTATTGTAAATTAAAATACGAGTTGTGTGAACAAAAAGAAAATTCTTTCAATTTATTATTTCTTTCTTTCTCTCACTCTCTCTTTATCCCTTTCTCTCAATTTCTTTTCCTTTCATTAAAAAATAGGGCTTATACAAAAAAATAAAATAAAATAAAAATAATATAGAAATATATATATATATATATATATATATATATATTCCAAATTAATATTTTATTTTTAAAATTAAGAGATATTTTAATATATGTTGACTGAAATATTATACTATTGAGGGAACCTTTTCAAAAATATAAGAGATGTGTTAAACATAATAATAATAATTATTATTATTATGTTTAATTATAATTTGAAGAAAAAAAATTAAATATAGTTTTATATCTAATTTAATTGCATTCAAATGTAAATTGAAATATTTTTTTATTAATGCTATAAAATTTATACTTAAAAAGTACAAAGGAAATCTACCTTTCACACACAATCAGAATAATATTAAAAAATGTCTGCAAAAACTTTATTTTGTTCAGTCAAAGAACTTTTTTTGTAATATAGATAGAATAGAAAAAGAGGAGAAAACAATTATTATTCCTTCCTTTGTTCTTATATTATATAAAATAATTTAAGTAGTGAAAAAAGTATACTAGAATATACCTAAATATACCTTAATATATTATAATTATTGTGATTATTATTATACCTGCAATCATAGTAACTTTTAGAAAGTAAATTAATAGTAGGATGTAAAATTTAAAAAAAAAAACAGTTGTGCAAATTGAAGTTAGGTTTGTTATTTTGATTAAACTAGATCAGCGGTCGTGGAACCGGGGTAAATTACCCCAAATGAGGTAAAAATAAAATTTTTGGGGGTAAAAATGAAACTTGTGAGTAAAAAGTATATATTTTTAATTTGCTATTTTATAAACCATGGGGTAATATACTATATACTTACACAAAAATATTTTGGGGTAATGATTAAAAAAGTTCCCCGACCGCTGTATTATGCTAATAAATATTAATATTAATTATTATATTGAGGGATAATTGAATATTGAAGTTTTTGTGGTCAATTCTCATTAGCATTGGTTTACCCTATGATGAATTTATGCTGAATTAATTTGATGAAACACATACGATTTCAGTAGATGTCTCCTTGGAGTATTTGAAAACGGTTTACCAAATAGTTCAGTTGGGATCTGGGATTCCACCGGGGCAAAAGCACATTCACTAACGGATTTCCATTGAAATCCATAATATAATTTCCCTTCTACTTTAATAAATTGCTTTGCTCTGTCTTTTCTCGAAATTGAAAACCTCCCTCGACTATTCCTTCTGATCCTTGATAATCATATTTAATTATCCTTCTAACAAAAAAAGGATAGATGTTGAAAATGTTACTCCGTTCAATCTCTTTTCTCTTTATTTATCTTTTTCTTTTGGACTTTTGTGAGTTATTTGATTGGATCAAGTTTATTTAATTATCGAAAATATAATTTTTCTTTTACTCCAAAATTCGTCCATTTTTGTTTTTATTAAATATCTGTCCTAAATTTAACATTTCTTTATGAACTTTCAATTATACACATTTAAATAGAATCGGGATATATTATTATTTGCCATGCACAAAATAAAACTTTTGATAAAATAAATTAATAGTTTATCTTTTTATATAGATAATTTATTAATTTAATAATAAATTAGTTCTCTCAGCCAGTTTTTTTTCTAATTTCAATGCTATTTCAGTACTACAACCTCGCAGTATTATTATTATTATTATTATTATTATTTTAGATCAAATTTATTATTTATTTAATTCTCATGTTTAATTGAACTAATATAAATGAAATGAAAATATAAATATTTGTAATTACAATGAATGTAAATATTTTCTTAAATTATAGAAATTGTAATTGGCATGCTTTTGTGATCTAGATAGTGCAGAGCTTGCGGATTTGGTATAGGAAAAAGAGTATGAGTTAAATATTAAACAAAACTCTAAGCCTCCTGAAACGTTGTATGGCACTCTGCCATAAAATAAAAGTTGACAATAGATAAAGATAAGAGAGACCAAAAGCAAACTTTTAGAAGTTATTATATCTCATCAAATTTTGAAAATCAATTAATTATATAATATAAATATTTGTAATTGCAATTATCGTCAACTGAACACACAAATTTAGAATTATAATAAAATATTTTTTTAAAATTTCAAGTATAAATTTAGCTTGGCCTAAATATTTTAAATACATGTATTATAGTGTAAAAAACCTTGGGAAAAATGAATTCTTATATGAATTTATCAAAATATATTATTATTTTTCAAAAAATGAAAAAAGAGGATATGTAATTTTTTAGAAAATTGGAACAAAGATCCACCCAATTGAAGTATATATAAGATAAAAATGAGGGATATGACGCAGTTAGGGATATGACGCTTTTTCTATTATTATAATCGAAAACTAACTCTTTTGGTGTGAGATTGGGGGACACTAGTAGCCATATAGGTGATTAGATGAAGCATGTCTACATTAGCTATAAACGAAGTAAGTGTTGTAAGGACTATTTATTTTGTGCGCCATATTGAAGATATTTATTTTAAAGGCTCGTTATTTGTTTTCTTTTGAAATTTTTGTATGCATAGTATATTATACGTTTTATGTACTAGATTCTTTAAAATTAATATCAAGACTAATTTAATCACATATTCCTCATTGTTTACTATTTGAAAGTATTTTCCTAAAATTAGCGCATCGCGTGTGCGAGGAATATGGCGTTTAACAGTGAGAAATTGAACCTCCCAAGCAATTTAGTAAAAGGGGGGAATTATTCATATTCGCAGAATTTTGTAAATATATTATTTAATTTATGTACTTTTTTAATTCTTAAAACTTTCCTAATTAAATATTTAACCATTTCAATTGTATGAGTTTTTATTTTCGTTTTACATGTAGTTTCCCATAAGCCATATCCCACATACCGAACCCGCAATATCACCAGCCTTGTTAGGGATTTTTTAAAAAAGTTGAATTTTTTATTTTTGTAAATGTTAGTAGTTCTTATTTTAATAATAAATTTGTAATTTATGTTACAAATACTCATTAATAGTTCTAGGTACCATTTACACCAATAATCATGCCATAAGCTTGAGATTTGTTCAAAACCCGAATTGTGTGTCATAGCCCTCTTTTATCTTACGCAATTCACATTAAATATACTTTTTATATTTCTTTCTTTTTTTTTATTTTCTACTTATTTTAAATGACTTCCCATTAAGGATACCAAAGTAAGTATGGGCACATTTTCTTTATTTAAAAAAAAAGAAACTTGATTTGAGATAAAAGAACGAGTCTCAATCTCAGGGTGGATGGTACTTAAAAAATCAATCATTAGGTCTTTTAAAACAAAAAAAATGCATTTCATTTAGAATAGAAGGTATATAAAATGATACAATGTCTTTGTGACATTTTAATTCTTTGTTAGAAGAGAAAAATCTAAAAATTTATGAAATTTTTAACCATGAGAGAGTTTCAAAAAAGACAATTAATCTTGTTTTTATGAACGACAATCAAAATCTATAGAAGACAATTGGTCAAGTACAATCATTTATAAAGTTTTTTTTGAGAAGGGAATCCGAATGTGTTGACGTTGTCAGTTACTATAACTTTTATAGATACAAAGGCAATTGTTTGTTTTAATAAAGAAGTCTGATCACTACCATATGCATATGCAAAATATACATATGTAATGTATCTATCTCTTCCTGTTTAATTCTAAATTTTAAAAACACAAAAAACTCATCTCCCTTAAAAACGATATTCAGAGCTATTGAGAGAAAGTTGTACAAACTTCTACTATAGCGGCTTTTATTGGAAAACATAAATACTTATATATATATATATTCTCTCAAATATATTGTATATTATCATAAAAATAAAAGCAATTTGGTTGTGGCAAAATATTTCATACTCTAACATTTAAGAAAATAAAATATATATTTATAAAATTGCTTTCAGAAATATTAAAATAGCATTAAAAGATATTAATATTTCAAAAATGAATTAGATGCGAACAACAGGCCAATTTAATTTACAACTCTGGTAAGACTAAGAAAAACTTATGAAATTATTATTATATATATGTAATAAATTTTTTTAATTTTTTTCTAATTGCGATATTTCTAATTTTTATTTGTTTACTTTCGTTTTAAGTGAATATAAATGAATTGAAATGTTGAATTTTGAAACATTTCGTTTCAATTTTAATTTCTATTTCCTTTATCTTTATCATTATATTCATATTATATTATTAATTTATAATCCTATAAATTATTTTTTTTTTCCTTTCAATTAAGATAATAAATAAAATTTCTTTTGATTATTAATTAAGGATGATTAAATAATTGTTTAGAAGATAGAATTGACCCTTCTAGTAGTTGAGATCTAGATTAAAGATGTCAAATATATTTGAAGGGAAAATCTTGAGCCCCTTCATTGATTGCTTTATCAAGGCAAGGGAATGCTTGCCAGTGAAGTTTAACTGACAGAGATAGATTATAATAAAAAGCCAGGATGTGTTGGGCCCTTGAGAAAGCACAGCTGAGTCCACTGTTCACTCCAAAAAATATTTAAAAATAAGATTAAAAGAAAAAGTTACCTTGTTGGAATTGTATTCTCAATATCCAATCCCACAAATAAAAATAAAGAAGATAAAAAAAAAATAATGAACTTTTATATAATGACTTGGATCCCTAAAATTGGATTTGAAATAAAATATAATATATTCTAAAAAACTTTTTGCTATTTCCCATAAATCATTTCAAAAAATATAGCATGATAACAAATATTTAAACGTTGACATATTTGAAAAAGATAAGCGAGAGGGGAACTCTTACAATTCTTGACAGCAAGTTGATACATGTATAATTTTGTTTGTTTAAGAAAATTAATTTGAAAATTTACTTATCGGCAAATATTAATATATAAATATACAAATGTATAGTAAAATATAAAGGAATGATGAATGTGTAAAGGAGGATTGAATGAAACTTGTATGGAGTACATGGAACACCGAGCTATGCTCGACTCTTTAACAAATTTTTACAATTTATAAACTTTAAAAATTTTAATTATTTATTACAATTGTTAAATGGGTTTTCTAAAACCCATCAAAAATTTGTTTCTTAAAATGGTACAAATTAATTAAAATAACTTGATTTACATTTCAAGAGGAAAAATTTAATCAAATTTAATTGACAAAATATATCATCCTATATTATATACAATATATATAAAAAAATTTTAATTAATATAATATAATTTATTTATTATTATTAGATGAAATTTATTCAACAATTTATTTGAAAATCCTTTATCTATAATAATTGTTAGTATGTATTATATGTTGCTAACTTCATGAATATTTTATTTTTTGGGTGGAGGAATGATAAATACATTTCGTAGTTTTATTCTAAAATATTATTAAAATAAATATTTTTAATTTTATTTTGAAATTAAATAAAAAATTTTAAAATATTTTAAATATAAAAAAATATTAATAGAATATCAATTAAATAAGAATGCCGGGAGGCAAATTTCAATATGTATGACATAATTGCTGACGCCATTTAAATTTACTATTTTAAATTAAGAAAATAATAATAAAGTAATTTTTCTAGAGACTGAAACCAATAAAGATCGATTTTTCTTTATAAATATTTTCTATAGTGTAAATTTCAAAAAAATCCTTCGAGTGGTTTAATATCTCAAAAAATACAAATATATATAGACAATTTTTGCTAGTATAATAAGATATGATATGTAATAATATTTATAATTAAAATCTGGTGATTAAATTCATTATCACTATAAATTATATCATCTTGAATTACATTTCGTACAACTCGATCACTTTTCTATTTCAAGTAAAAAAAAATAATTTATTTTTTCTGTTCAAATAATAAATTGTTTTCATATTTTCTAAGAACTTTATCAAAATATGTGGATCTTACCTTGTTTTTCTGTCAGTTGATAAATTTGTTCTAAAATAGAATCTTCTTCTTCGTCGTCTATTGATTCAATATCCAGTAAATGTTCCCTGAAAAGAATGAAATATTTCTTAGTTATTTTCCTGTCAAACAAACAACTGATTAAATTAATGATCAAATCATTTTTGAGTGTACCATTGAAATAAAATAGATTTGAATAAATATATTTTATATTTTCAAAAATTATTTATTAAATACTTGTTACATCTATGATATATTGACCTTTTTGATAAAAATAATACACATAAAAAGAAAAAAATTAAAAATTTACGAATAGAAAATCTAGAAAGTTGAAAATCAATCATCACAAACATTTCAAACGTAAGTTATCTACTTTTTTCAAACAAAATTGAGCTGAATTATTTATTTTTCTCCTTTTATTATTATTATATTTTTAAATATTAACAAATCTTGTTTATTATTAATTAGGTTGATGACCTATTTTAAAATTTATAATAATTTAAGTATTTTATTTCTTCAATTCAAAAATTCATTAAATAACAGTTATTTTATTTATGTCCTTTGGGATCTTTGACGATTTAACCAATTCACTATTCTTATTAATTAATAATTAGCTATTATTCAATTTTTGTAAACTCAGTTTTCTCTTAACATAAATAAATATTAATAATATGTTTATTATTTAAATTGATAAGGTAGAGTTAATTTTAGATTATTATTATTTTTTACTTCTAAAAATATCGAAATATTTATATATATTATATAATCAATAGTTGTTTTTTTTAAATACCTATATAAAGTTTGAACTTGTCCTCTGAAGAAAATATAGATATAAATAATACATAAAAAGAGAAAAATTATACTTATAGCATAAAAAATATTGAAAATATATATGAGACTGTGTGTGATTAAAATATATAGGTAATCAATAATAAATAAATCATTTTAATTATTGTTAAAGCCTCTCCCTGATTTAGATTTATTTATTTTATTATCAATTTATTTTTATATAATTTTTTTTATATATATTTTTTTGTATATTTATATTCAACCACATGATGAGTTCAGTATCTGTTTTGACTCTATAAAGGGATCACATGACCCCTCACAGCCAATCACCTTGCTCCCTTTTGTTGATGGGCTTCTGCAATGAGCTTCGGAGAGGTGATTTTCTCACTTGCTTTTGGACTTGATATTATTCACACGACTTTGGCTTTTTGGCTGTGAATTCGCCATTTTTTTTTGTTAACCACGTGTTTGGTTTTTAAACTTGAGTTATTATTATTGTTATATTTTTTATAAACTTGGTTTGTTTTAGCTGAGCAATAGCTAGCATTTATTTCTTTTTATTTTTTATATTTAATTTGTAAATTTAAGGATTCTCTCCTTTTAATTTTATATCAATTTCATTTTATTTTTTCTTTATATTAATTTTCTTTTCATTAAATATTATAACGTGGCAAAGAACCTTTTCTATTATTTGTAAAAAAGTGAATCTAATTTTTTCCTTTGCAGATCCATATGTTAGCATCGGATATTTTGATTAATTTAATTTGTTACTATTTCTTTCCGATCCTGGTTCTCCAAGGCGAATCGCCTAAGCACTAATAGTCAAACGTACTGCACTCTTTGGTGAAGTTTATTTCAGGGTTCCTTTCCCAAATAATTTTGTTTTAGAGAGTGAAAGAGTTGAGAATTCTTTTTTTATCTCCTTCACAACAATATTTTATTTTGTTTCGGCTTGTCCAATTATATTAAAATCATTTAAAAAATATAATATTTAAAGTTAAATGAAAGAAACAAAACAAAAAAAAAATTATAAATAATATAACTAATAAACTATGAACAAACTTGGAAAAATAATGTAACTTAAGTCTTTTGATCCGTTTCAGGTGGCATCTTCCCATTCTGATAAGTAAGCAGATTTTGTATCATGAATTTTAATTAACACACCTAGAATTACTAATTATCATCATTAAGTCTTATGAGTATATAAGTTATTTTATTTCTTTGACACAAAGCCCTTTTATTATCAAATTATATTTTAGAAAATGATAAAAAAAAATACATGAAGGTATAGTTAATTAAATAAACATGAATTTAATTTAAAATTAACAAAAATTCAATACATATTTTAACATATATAAAAATATGTATAATAATTAATATCTTCTACCACACACTTATAATATTCTAAAATATAAATTATTTTAAAGAGTTTTTTCTTTGTAATTAATTTTATTAATTGTCTTAGAAATTTTTCTTTCTTCTATATTTTTTGAAGTTACATTTTCTAAGAATGAAGAAACATATAATTCACAAATATAAATAAAATTACAAAAATAACAATTACCCCAACGTGGTGAATTCTTTTTCATTTTATTCATTCAAGAGGAAAATGTTATTTTTTTCTATTTTTTTCAGTAGAAATAAAATTTTAATATAGTTATACATTTGCATATTGGCCATTGATAAATTCGCCATTCAACGTATATATATATATATATATATATATATATTGTGTTATTTTTTGATTGATTATCCAAAGGGATGTTTTCTAAGTGACCGAACGTTGTGGAGGGAATCAAATGGACGGATGCAAATATATAGAAGGCATCTATCGTCGTGAACGGACCAATGCGGATCAAGGGTTTCGAGACAGAATCGATGCTGCTGTTGACCCTTTTAATTTATGCTCTCCTCGCATCTCACCCCGAAAACTTCTATTGCCTAAATAAATTGCTTGTTCATTTTGGCGGATAAAAATTATAATCGTTTCAACAAAAAATAAATAATATAATATCCTATAATTTTTAAAATTAAAACAAGTGGGAAATAAATTAATCAATTGGAGAATATAATTTATAACTAAGCTGTAAATGACATTGAAAAATATTCCTAACCACTATAACCAATCCCTCATGGGTGGTTTCAAAACTTTATGAAGAAAAATAATGAAATCATAACAGTTTTTATTTGTTAATTTTATATAATATAAAAATAATTATTAAATTGCTTATTTATTATTATTACTTCTATTTTGTTTACTTCCTCGCCAGATAGAGAGGATTGCCATCACGAATATTTTCGATGTCGAGATTTTGATGTTTTTATACGTTTAGAAGTCCCCTGAATCAGTTTCACTAAGGTTAAGAAAAATGTCTGTCTGTCTGTCTATGTGTGTACATGTGGACAAGATTACGCAAAAACGGGTTGCGCTAGAATAGTGAAATTTGGTATACGGGTATTATTCAAAATTCGAAGTTTTCTATCGACTTTTGAGAAATGTAGCTCATCCGGAAGAGGGTCATTACCTTCCCTCTAAACTGACCGTGAAAATAAAGGTATATGTTTGATAGTTGTTCACATGATTAAAAATTGTATAAAACTGCTATATATAGAATTTTTGCTTGCTTGAATCACTGAAAGTACCGGAATTAATTTTTTAAATTTTTTAACACGTTGACTGCCAATCACACCCCAGCAAGTGACATAGTGACATCAACAAAGAGCCAAATACGCGTTTGCATGTGATGAGGTGTTCTGTCTCAGAAGCCAGTTTAAAATTAAATTTCTCGATTTCTCTTTCAAAGTATCGAAGGAAGTTAATATAATATAATAATGGAAATATAAATGTTTATACGATAATAAAATAATATCCCTGTTTAATACATATTCAAATTGCACTATCCATATAAAAAATATATATAAATAATCCATATATATAATGTAATTGTATACACATTGAACATCCCATATAAGAGATGTAATGGGTACATCAATTGCTACGTCCTCGTCGAATAACTGGTAATGTATTTAAATTTTATCAAAACTATGATAAAAGTTAAATCCAGCTAAAAGCAGTTGAAAACAAATGCTATTTCATAAATTGGTGCAACTCGCAAAAATATAGTATTAAGCCAAAGACTTCTTATTTCAATAAAATTTTATCAGTGAAAATTATGTTAAAACCTTAAATCCTATAATCTGATAGAATAAAATTTTAATTAATTTGAAAATATAGAAAAAAGCTTGATTTTCCAATTCAAATTGGCGAGATATTCGAGTGGAGACACTCCAGATTTTTTTTTTGTGAAGTGAAGAATTTAAAATTTCATTTTTAGATAAAATATAATAAAAAAATATATTTATTTACAGTTAATTCTTTCGTTATTCATATAATTTTTACATAAAAAATCTGGTTCATTTCCCTTATCAGGTTGAATGAATATCAAACCAGGTTTTGTCACTTGTAGTAGAGCAATATTCTTTCAGCTGGTTAATGAGTCTATGAATTGTCCAAATATAAGATTTTTCCTTATTTTTCTTTTGTTTGTGAAGTAACTGTGGTTTGCGATTGATATCCTCAAAACTTCTTTTGAGTGTACAAGTTGTTTCTTGTATCTTTGGTGACCTCTTCATTCACTAGCAGTACACCATTGTAGTAAACCAAAAAGGTTTTTTTCCATCTTGAATCATTTATAAATAATTTTTAAAACAAAGTGAATAAAGTAGCTTTCAAAGTAGCGATGAATTAATTACAAGAGGAAATATTCAATGCCCTTTTGTCCAACCCGAACTCTGTCCGTCTACTCAAATAAAAGAAACTTGACAAACCTGAACCCACTCACACTGAATTTAGTGTGGTTTGTTACCATTAAATGAACTTGAACTTCCGATGTAACCACATGAACATCTACTATTTTGGAGAAAATCCTTATGTGCTACTCGGGTAAACTTATAGTTTAAGAAACTAATTGAAAAATAATTTGTATTTGTTTTGTTTCTCTTCCTGGATTGCACATTTACTAATAGATAAACACAGATCCCACAAAATATGTGATCAAATGCCTACCGAACACACAAGAATTTTAATAATCTTAACAGGTGTTTGTTTGCCTTCACAAATCTGTTTTTTCCCCACCCTTGCCTTACTTATTTCTCTCCTCCATTGATCTATGCGTATTATTTACTTCATATTCCTTAGTCCTCCCTATAATTATAGTTAATTAGAAGAATATAATCTCAATAATATATTTATTGTTTAATTTGATCTTTAATTTAAATATATTATTCAAAAATCTGGAGTGTCTCCACTCGACTATCTCGCAATTTGAATTGGATTAAATAACATAATATATTATATTTAAATTAAATTTAATTAATTATAAATTATAAATAATAAATATTAAACCAGCGCATGTTTGACTTTTTGTTGATGGCACCACGTCACGTGTTGGCGCTTAAGATTTGCAGTGTTAAAAAATTAATTCTGGTACTTTCAGCGATTCAATCAAGTTGAAATTCTATATATAGCAGTTTTATACAATTATTAATCATGTGAAAAATTATCAAACATATATCTTTATTTTTACGGTAACTTTAGAAGAAAAAAAATCATAACGTTGTAGGTAATAACCCTCTTCCGGTTGAGCTACATTTCTCAAAAGTTGATAGAAAACTATGAATTTTCAATAATGCCCATGTACCAAATTTCATCAAACCGTTTTTGCGTAATCTTGGTTACATACATATACACACACACAGACATTTT
The DNA here is from genome assembly GCA_963082975.1 of Labia minor. Taxonomy (NCBI): domain Eukaryota; kingdom Metazoa; phylum Arthropoda; class Insecta; order Dermaptera; family Spongiphoridae; genus Labia; species Labia minor. The sequence goes on along the minus strand of OY720344.1, from coordinate 13,078,767 downwards.
TTTCAACCTTAGTGAAAATGATTCAGGAACCTTCAAAACGTATAAAAACATCAAAATCTCAACATCGAAAATTTTCGTGATCCCAATACTATCTCTGGTAAAACAAAAAGTATTAGCAAGATAATAGATTTTAGAAGTAATAAAAATACGGTGTGTGTAATAATAACACGTTTCAAATATTATTATTTAAATAAATAATTTTTTTCATTTTGAAATAAAGAATAGGTAGAAAATGAGAAACCTAACATTTTTTGCTTCATCTGACAAAAACCTTCTTAGCATCAATTGTATGTAAATCTTAAAATTATAAAATTTCAACTCAAAGAATCATAAATTAGTCATTATATTAAGAAAATGTTTTGTTTTGTTTTTTACATTATTTTTTTTTTAATACGTAAATATCCCGATTAGGAAAAAATAATCATTATATTAATTATCATCCTAATTACTCCTTAAATTAAAAATATATTTTAGTTAATTCAATCAGTCAATTCTGGACTAACATAAAATTAAGACGTGCTTTATCTCACTCACCAATAAATTTAATTAAAGATTGAAATTCTACAATTTTCTCTCTCTTTCTATCAATAAGAGATCTAGTTTTATTAATTTCGTCGTCATTTAAACCAGTAATATATTATATTGATAGAACTAACTACAATTTGAATAAAATTTCACTTTTATCATTAATATAATTTATTATATAATCACTATAGAATTTTTTTGATAGAACATATTTTATATTTATAAGAAATTTATTAAAAAAAATTTATTTATATATTGTATTTTATATTATATAAATTTTTTTATTAACTTAATTCACATTTTAGGGATTGAAAAAACAACGCATTTATTAAATTTCATTACCATTCATATATATTATATTTATACCAAATTTATTTATACGCACACAAACATACATACTTACATTTTTTTATATAATATAAAAAATACAGTGATAATAGCCAGTGATTTTCTGGATTGCGTGCGCAGTACTCCCCCCTCCCCTTCTCCTTCGGGTCATCCACTACTAGCAGGTGAGCAGTGAGCGCATAGAGTTGTAACTCTGCGCAGTGCAACACCAACACCAAGTGTAACTAGCTGGAGAGTCTCCACTCGATTATCTCCCAATTTGAATTGGATTAATTAACACATTATTATATATAAATTAAATTTAATTAATTATAAATTATGAATTAAAATTAATAAATAATATTTATTAAAACAACGCATGTTTGGCTCTTTGTTGATGGCACCACGTCACGTGTTGGCGCGTGAGATTTGCAGTGTTAAAAAATTAATTCTGGTACTTACAGCGATTCAATCAAGCTGAAATTCTAAATATAGCAGTTTTATACAATTTTTAATCATGTGAAAAATTATCAAACATAAATCTTTATTTTTACGGTCACTTTAGAGGAAAAAAAATCAAAACGTTGTAGGTAATGACCCTCTTCCGGTTGAGCTACATTTCTCAAAAGTTGATAGAAAACTACGAATTTTGACACACACACACATAAATTTTTCCTCAACCTTAGTAAAAATAATTCAGGAACCTTCAAAACGTATAAAAACATCAAAATCACAACATCGAAAATTTTCCTGATCGCAATACTATCTCTGGCGAGATAGTAAAAATTCATAAAAAATAATATTCGATCACTTAATATTAAAGAAACATCAATTGAAAATTAATTAAGCACAGCTCGGAGATTATTAGTGATATTTGGAAAAAAAAGTGATCTAATCAAAATTAAATTATTCTTTAAATGTAATAATTAAAATGTAATTTATATTTAGTTGGAATTAAACCCTTTTAATAGAAATTATAGAATGTTGATAATTTATTTTATCCTATATTAAAAAACTTTAACATTTTAATTTATATTTGAATAATTTTTAATTAATGAATACTTACTAATATTCTTTTTTTTACAAATTTTTTCACTATTAAATAGAATTTTTTTTTTTATTCTTTTATAATGGAGAGATAGATAGATGTTTATATTCTGAAAGGTTCATACACGAATAGATATATTATTTTCTGAATTGTAAAATTTAAATTAAAATGTATTATTTTTTTTTTAAATTTTTTTTAAAACTATTAACCAACTTTATACTCAAGATTCTCTCAATTTAATTTAATTAATAATTTATTTTTTAATAATAATTTTATTATTTTTAAGTATAATTCAGATCCGAATTAAATTAAATTTCTGTCGACGGAATGATAAGTGCCGAGACAAATTTGTAAATTTGCAAGTTGAAATATTTACATCATTATTACTATCTCGCCAGAGATAGTATTGCGATCATGAAAATTTTCGATGTTGAGATTTTGATGTTTTTATACGTTTTGAAGGTTCCTGAATTATTTTCACTAAGGTTGAGAAAAATGTCTGTCTGTGTGTGTGTGTGTGTGTGTATGTGTGTGTATGTATGTAGACAAGATTACGCAAAAAGAGTTTGAGCTAGAATGATGCAATTTGGTACATGAGCATTATTCAAAATTCATAGTTTTCTATCAACTTTTGAGAAATGTAGCTCAACCGGAAGAGGGTCATTACCTACAACGTTTTGATTTTTTTCCTCTAAAGTGACCGTAAAAATAAAAATATATGTTTGATAATTTTTCACATGATTAATAATTGTATAAAACTGCTATATATAGAATTTCAGCTTGATTGAATTGCTGAAAGTACCAGAATTAATTTTTTAACACTGCAAATCTCACGCGCCAACACGTGCCATGGTGCCATCAATAAAAAGCCAAACATGCGCTGGTTTAATATTTATTATTTATAATTTATAATTAATTAAATTTAATTTAAATATAATATATTATGTTATTTAATCCAATTCAAATTGCGAGATAGTCGAGTGGAGACACTCCAGCTAATTTTTATACTGTATTGATTATTTGATTTTAAAATACATATAACTAAGTATATATGTATAGAAACAACGAATTTTTATAAAATAAATAAGGTTAACATTTATTAAATCTAAGCATATATTACTCATACAATAATTTATTTTTGTTCATAATTATATAACAACAATAATGAATCCGTTCGCTTGACAACCTCAACACCAGCAATTCCTCTACAATTCAATTCAACTAAACAAAAGGGATGAAATTAAAGTTTTCAAAATGTTGCATTTCGTGCCTTCAATAAATTCATCCTTTAATAATTTCAAGGTTAGTACTTTATTTTTTTAAATTAATATTAACATTATTAACCCATCATATACATTTGTATCAATTTATTTTAAAACAAACATAATTGTATAATTTAGTATAAGATAATACTAATTTATATATAATTGTATTTTTATTTCTATAAACCCTTGCAAAATTGTATTATTTTGAATTTTTTACATCCTTTGTGATAAGTAAATCTTGCTAACTCAGTATATATATATAAAAGGTCCAACAAGGTTATTTGAAAATGATAAAAATAAATAAATAAATAAATCTATAAACGTTGGATCAGCAGGACGATCATATTGGGTATGAAATGGCTGGCGAGATGCCAATATGGAATAAAATCACTTCCAATATAATAGCCACTTGAGCAGCTAATCGAAATTGAAAATGCACCATTGAAAAGTTGAAAAAAAAAAATAAAACAAAAATAATAACAAAAAAATATATTTTCATTAAAGAAAATAAATAACAATCAAGATTCTAGTTTAAAAGAAATGTCTATTTTTTAATTTAAATAATATTCATATATTAAAAAGTTAAATTAGGAATGAAAATTCATTAAATAAAAAAGAAATATGGAAAAAAAAAACTTTCTCTCTTTGAATAATTTATCCATTTTACAAACAGAAATTTACCTCTGAAAAACCTCTTTATAAAAATATAAAAAAAAACATACATTATTTTATATATATATAAAGAAAAATAATAAAATAATTGAATAATTATTTAAATGGTGGCTTTGCTATTTAAATAAAGTGGCGTTATATATTTGAAGCAAATGTAACGAATGTAATGAATTTATTTGCCTATTTTAATATTAATTTTGACCAAACTTCAAAGAATATAAGAGAAAAATATTATTTCCAACTTTTTCAATTCCAAGTCTTCTTCTATTTTGATTTTATTGTTTGAACTTAAGAATATATATATATATTAGTATATATATTTGATCTTATCTTATTATACCAGCAAAAATTGTATATATATATATTTGTATTTTTGAAATATTAAACCACTCGAAGAATTTTATTGAAATTCTCACCATAGATAATATTTATAAAGAAAAATTGATTCAAAATAAAAAAAGGTTTCAGCTTCGGGAAAAATCATACTTCTTAGCTTTTTCTTAATTTAAAATAGGAATTTTAATAATAAAAAAAATGGCACCGGGCAACGCCGGACAGCGCTTCCTTAAATACAAAATATTATAATGAAATAAAATAAAAATAAAAATATTTATTTTAATAATATTTTGTAATCAAATTACGAAATATATATTATGTTATATCCACAGGCCATACTTTTCTGTCTTTCAGTGCATTAAAACGTACGTTGAAGGGCTGTATATTTTATGACTATTTTTTTTTAATTTATATTCTTTTAAATTATTTGAAATTGTTTCATATATTGTGTCTTTTATTTATTTTAAATAATAATCTTAATCTTAAATATTCTTAGTTCATAAGGAATCATTTTTTTAAAGTACTGAGAGCCGCGACTCGGTGAACTGTATAATAAAAAGACAAAAATTATTTTTTTAGTGTTTTATGAAGTCAATAATATTTTTAAAATGTCATTGAAAATGACTAAATTACATTTTCTTTGTTTTTGTTTTTAGATTAATTACTATTATATTTTAGGGCTAAAAATGATTTATAAATTATAAAGGGATTAATTCTTTTTTAGACAAATGCTAAAAAGGATTGTTTTAAATTTTGATTTTTTTTTAAATTAGATAAATATTTTATATTTGTTTTAAATAAAAGAGATTATATTCAATTATAATTTATTTCTTGAATGGTTTCTATTTTGTGATATTATATAAATTAGTATATATGTATTTGTTTAAATTTTAATACTCAATCACATATGCAAATAGAATAAATAATTTTTAAAATCAAGTTGCTAGTAAATTTAGAAATATGAGTTTACTAAATTATTCAAAAATTTCTTTGATCTATATTGTATATTTATCTAACTTCAACTTTCCATAACTTGAGTGCAATTTTGAGTTCTAAATTATTGTAAATTTCATTATAAAAATAACATCAATAAATTATAAAAATTTTATATTAGACAGTAAGGTAATTTTACAAGTAAGTAAATATATATTATTTAAGTGATGTTTCCGTATTTTAATTATAGAAATATCAGACTTTAAAGTAATGTTGTGAACAGTTGTTAATTTGTAAATAATAATTAATTCGAGTATAAGTAATACTTTTTCCCAATTATTTTGTTTAATCTTTTTTAAAGAATTCGTTTCCTTATTTTAAATGATTGAAAAAAACAAAAAATAATTGTGATTTACATTCATATCTTTTTGGTTTCATATAATTGAATAATTAAATACTTTTTCACTTGCCACAAGTATATTAAAATTATACGATTTAACACTTATTCTCAAATTTTCAATCGACAATAATTAATATTAGTATTAAATAAAATTATTAAACAAATTATTAATTTAATTGATCTCTTTACATTTATATATGTAAGTATTTCACAATTCTATGTATATTATGATTGATTTGAAATATTTGAGGATACGTTAATATATTGACATCTTATATATATTTAATAAATAATCCATATATTTCTATGAATAAGTTATTATTATTATAATTTTTCTTATATATTGGAAAATTTATCATTTCATTAGTTAGTGATATTAAAATAAATTGTAATATTTGTAATTGATATTAATTTATACGAGTATTGAAAGTGAAATATTATTTATGTTTATAAAATGGCAACTAAAATATATTAAAAATTTAAATTTGGAAGTAAGAGTTGCGGGTTGCCTAAATGCCAGGGGCTCCTATCGAGTCGAGTCTGTTTGCCAGCCAGTCGGTCGGTGTTGGTGTGTGAGTGTGCGTCGAGGCGGGCGGCCACTCGGGCGAGCCAGTCTCTGTCAAAATCGGAAAGGTAAGCTTGTATTCTATTGAAATAATTATTGTTTACTAATATCTGGCAATTAACATCCTCTCCTTCACCTACACTCAAATATCATTGTAAAAATTTAATAAATTATTTTTTAAAATATAAACATTTAAAATGATTTTTAGTGCAATTAATCATATTCATATTAAGCTAAATCCAACAATTATCTTAAACTCTTTTAATGTAAATATTGCATTTAATATTTTATCAAAATGCTTAAATAATAATATTCAAAAGTGTTATAAAGAATTCATTGCTATATATTTTATGAAATATTACATTTGATTTCATATTATTATAGTATTTTTTGTTCATTTTATATTTTAAACAGTTTACAAGTACTTTTATAATCTTTTATATTTATTTTGACTTCATTTTTTGTAATTTCTTTTTCTATTTTGAATCATTTGATGATGACTATTTCTCTAGTAATAATTTAACGAATATCTGATCATTACTATATTATTATAATACGAGAACATTGAAACTCATAATGAGAAAAGCAAATACCAAATAAATTAAATTAATCAATTAATATATAAGTATATATCATTAAAAAAAGAGAACATTCAATTAATATAAAAGTATATTGAATTGAAAAGGTATATAAATAATTTTTTTATTTTATTTTTTTTGTTTTAACAAAAAAAGGGATTTTTTTGTGATGTAACTAAGCGCACGGCAGTGCGCCGGCCATATTTATTAAAAATATATGTATTATTATATTTTTAGAAAAAATATAAAATAAAACTATAATTAAGGTGACCATATTTTGAAAACACCAAATCAGAACATTTTACCTTTTTTATTAGAAGCAAATTGAAAAAATTTTGAAAAAAAGTACGAAATGTCCTAAATATTTCGGGACAGATATCAAAAAGAAGGACCGTTAGGAGGACACTTACACATGGAGGACGATTGGACACCTTACTATAATATAATATTTTGTAATATATCTTATATATTATTTTTAAATCATTTCTAGTAATTTGGATAGATATATATACCTACACACACACACACACACACACACACACATACCGATCTTACAGTTAAAGTGTGAAATTTTTTATTTTCCAAAAGAACTAAACAAGCCATTTAAAGCCTAACTATATAAAATTATTGAATTCTACACTTTAGTTATTTATTTAGTTATTATATTGAATAAAGTTTATTTGTTCATTAAAGTATAAATAAGTGAAAATAATTAAAGTATAAAATGCAATATGTGAGAGATTTTTCAATTTTCGATCCACTAATTTATAAAATTTCAATATACTATTATATTATAACATTGTAAAAATTACTTACAAGTAAATTAAAACAAAATTATATATATATATATATATATATAATTCTAATATTTAATTTTATATATAATTAATCTTAACTATCTTTATACTAATATATTATTTCAAAGTTCTAATAAAATTAATAATATTATATCATGACCACAAATGAAGGTTTTTCCATTTGACTGAAGGGCTCTCTGCCTTTGACAGTCCGTGATATTAATTCAATAATCATTTAAAAGTACATTCCAATAACTTTCCCTACTTTTTATTTAATTTTTAATATATCCGTATATCACTTTTGGTTATAATCGGTAAAAATAGAAAATATGATAAAAGAGACTAAATTATTTTATACAAAATATTTTAAATGATAATTTATAGTTTAAATTCATTTGATTTATTCCTAATTATTTTATTGATTTAATTTTTTATTTTTTTATTTTATAAATTATATCCTTTTACCATCTATCTTTAGTTTTGTAGTTTTCTTTGCATTGATCATAGAAAATAATATTATAATTTATTAATAAAGTTATCAAATTGGATTTAAAATTAACTGGAGTGTCTCCACTCGACTATCTCGCAATTTGAATAGGATTAAATAACATAATATATTATATTTAAATTAAATTTAATTAATTATAAATTATAATTAATAAATATTAAACCAGCGCATGTTTGGCTTTTTGTTGATGGCACCACGTCACGTGTTGGCGCGTGAGATTTGCAGTGTTAAAAAATTAATTCTGGTAATTTCAGCGAATCAATCAAGCTTCAAATACTATATATAGCAGTTTTATTCAATAATTAATCATGTGAAAAATTATCAAACATATATCATTATTTTTACGGTCAGTGTTTACGCATCGCTAAACATTTGTTTGGCAAATTTTAAATTTGCCCCCCACTTCCTTCATAATTTTTAATTTAAAAAATTATATTATATATATATTATTAATATATAATTATGTGGACAAAATATCAGAAGTCTGATTTAATTATTGTAATTTTTTAAAAGGAAGGCAAAATTAATTTTTTCCGAAGTTGGCATTACCGAATCTAACCCCCCACTTTTTGTTTTTGAAGTTTATTTAAACCCTAAACATCCATCTCCCTCCCTCACTCACCTTTTCAATTTTGTCTTTCCGCTAGTAACTACACAAGCGTGAGCCTCCATATTTATTGGAGTATTGTGTAGTGTTGTTTTTTTATATATATTTAATTTTAAATTAATTTTCTTTAAAATTAATTTATTCATTTCTGCAAATCCTAATTGGGTTTCGCATTTTACAAAGCGGATAAGTATATGGTGAATTTTCACTTGCCATTTTTCTATGTTTTGATTCGGTTTGCGCCACGTGTAAGTTCTTTTTCATGTATTATTACAAGCAATTATTTGCCTTATCATGTTAATTTTTGTTACTTTCATTTAATTAAATATATAATTTTTATCTTATATTAAAAGCCAAATTCGAGTGCATTTTCTATTTTTTACAATCCTTTTTTACTAACTTCTTTCATTTGGATAAATTTTTAGTAAATTATTTATCTGCCAGGTCCCTTCCAATCTTCCTTTCCAAGTCCGATTAGTCCTTATCCAATCATCATTATACTTATTTTGCATATTTTCTATAAATATTGCTGGCGACACACACGGTCAACCCCCTTTTATTATATCATTTATTCCGTACCTTTTATTCATTTTTAGGCACTATTTTCCATATCATTTAATATACCTTTCTATTTTACCTTTTAAACTAATTTCTTCCATTTGGAAGATATCCCCCCATGCCGTTTCAGTCAGTTTAGAGGAAAAACAATCAAAACGTTGTAAGTAATGACCCTCTTCCGGTTGAGCTACATTTCTCAAAAGTTAATAGAAAACTACGAATTTTGAATAATGCTCATGTACCAAATTTCATCATTCTATCTCAAACCGTTTTTGCGTAATCTTGGTTACACACACACACACACACACACACATATATATACAGTGAGAGAGAGAGACACACACACACAGACATTTTCCTCAACCTTAGTGAAAATGATTCAGGGACCTTCAAAACGTATAAAAACATCAAAATCTCAACATCGAAAATTTTCGTGATCGCAATACTATCTCTTACGAGAGAGTATAAAAACGTTGTTTGACCTCTTAATAATAAATCTATGTTGTGATGATAATTGCAATTTATGTATTTAGCATTTTATAAGTATATATGTACATTCTAGTCTTACAATTCATTTTATCCAGTGTAAACCTATTTCACTCTTTTAATTACCATAAAGAATGGTTTCACTCATCAAATCTTCCAAAAATGTTTTAGGTTCTTTAAATACTGTATTCTTATCTGATTAGTATCTGAAATATTTCATTTAATTCAGATTAAATATTATTTAAAATGAAATTTTATAACGTAATAAAACAAATATTTATTTTATTTATTTATTATTTTATTTAATATTTGTCTCTGGCAGTTTTACCTTACAAATTTGTACATAAGTTTACAAAAAAAATTAATATACTTAATCTACGTTCATTATGAATGAACACAATCTCAATATAACCATCAAATAAATAAATAAATATATATATATATTTATATGTATTCCACATCTGTTACCTTCAATAGTTCTATTAATCTATCTCTATTTAATATATGCTTATTCAAATAATTTCCCAAATATCTATCTGGAATATTGGTCATTTCAGTTTGATTCCTCCTTATAAATGTTGCATAAAGTGCAGATATGTGTTGTAATTATTTTATTCCCTTCATATATTTAAGAAAATTCGCACCGTATTGTCTAATAATAATTAATTAATAATAATTCTAATCCTCTCAATATTTTTCAACAATTTTATATATGTGCCCATAATTATGAAAGTGGTCTAAATCATATATTGAATTGCATTTGAATAAATTAAAAAATATTTTTACATTTTAAGTTATACTTTTTTTAGATTTGATTAATCGAAATTTATTATGACTATGAAATTTTGTGTAATATTTCACATGAAGATGTTTTTAAAACTTGCATTGACTTAGACCATTTTCAAAATTAACTGAATGCCCAATAAATAACTTAAAACAATAAAAAACTATGAGTTTTATTTGAAACAATAACTTTAATGAGATAATTAATGTACATTTATTACTTATTTTTAAAAAGTAATCCATTTTTATCATTTCGAGTTTTAAGATTCTTAAAATTTTCCTGAAAAACTGGAAAGATGAATGGTAGTAAAGACATAATAATTTTGTTTTTCTTCCATTATATTCGGTGGTGTATAATGGAAGTAATTTAATATTTCCGTACATTTTAGGTGAAAGATCCAAAACATGAAATTTGGAATTATTTCGTTGAAAAAAAATCCGGCTGCGATATTCGTTTTTTTCGATTTATGCTCATGATTGTAAGTAATTTGCTTTTTATATTTTCATTTCTATTAACCCAAAATCACGGTCATTTGGTAGAAACAAAATTTGTGGTCTACCGTTTCAATATTATTATTTGATGATTGAGCAATTTTCATGCATGTCAAAAAGAGAAAGTTTAGGATACACAAGTCCTTTTTGCTAATCAAATGAGAATCCATAATATCCCCTGGGATTTTCTTTTCTTTTTTCTGGTCCTTTGCAAGTCAGTTGCTAGCTCGTTCGGCATTTTGTAAATGTACATCATGACTTTCTCTAAGATGTTATTTTTAAGATGCCATTTTCAAGTTGTGTTTATATAATCTTTTTAATTTTTGACTTAGATCACTTTCATAATTGACACTAAATGAATTCCGTATAACATTAAAATTACAACCAGTATTTGCAGGTTCGTTTTAGACGAAATCGTAAAAATTAAATTGAAATAATTTAGTTTAAAATATTATGGTGTGAAATAACTTATAAACTCATTTTTTTTAAAATCTTGACTTTGACCACTTTCATAATTATGGGCGTATATGAATACTTCATATTTTCCAATATTATTTCTTTATACATAGTAAATATTAACACACAAAATCTTAATATACAAGATATAGAATTTGAAAATGTAGAAAAATTTAAATACTTGGGTTCTGTGATAACGAAAGTTAATAATATTCGAGATGAGTTTAAAGCGAAGTTACAATCAGGACACGCCTGTTATCATGCAATAAAGGGGCTTATCGCATCAAAATTATTATCAAAGGGGATAAAATTTAAATATATAAAACAATTATTTTACCGGTTGTATTATATGGATGTGAGGCATGGTCTATGACCTTAGGTAACGAGAGTAGATTTAGAGTATTTGAGAATAGGATTCTGCAAAGCATTTATGGGCCAAAGAAAGTTGCGGTCACCGGGGAATGGCGAAGATTGCATAACGAGGAATTGCATGACCTCTATGCATCTTCAGAAATAGTTAGGGTTATAAAAGCGAGAAGGCTACGGTGGGCAGGACACGTGGCTAGAATGGGAGAAGATAGAACGGCAAAAAATATATTGGTAGGGAGACCAAGTGGGAAACGTCTGTTGACATAAACAGCTTTTGACCAGTGTCCCAGCTAGTAATCTTCCTCCTTATTAGATTTTGAATATTCTTCTCAGATCTAATCTATCTTTAGCTATTGAAATAAATAAATATCAAAAAGGTTCAAAATAAAATAAATTGGTTTCTTAATTTCACAATCATTATTTAATCTTCAAAATAAAAAAAAAAAAAAAATCAATTATATATTTTATATAAATTACTTTTTCATAATAGAATTTAGGAAAATTATCAAATGTATTAAAAAAATATTAATAATTATTTTTAAAAATGATTAATACTTGAATTTCCAATATAATAATTTATGTCTTAAAAGTAATTTATCTTAGAATTTTAATTTGAAGATTTGATATTGTTTTTGATTAAAATAAAGTGAATATGGATTTTTGTGGTGGGTATAATCATTTTTTCAATAAGACATTTAAAATTCTTTTCATTTCGGAGGAATCATTTCATTTTCCATTTCTTCAATTCGAATACGTTTTAACAAGTAGTTAATGGACAATGAGGGAGATTCAAGGGGACAATTGAGGAGCAGCGATGCTCATTTTTGGAATGAGCGCCCGAGAGTGAGTGAAATGCTCAAGAGGGCTTAACTGCATCAGCAAATCCCAACAGACGGAAATTACCCCGCCATTATCATTCGACCTTTCCTACCACTTCAAGTCACGACATGGCTTATATCTTTTCTTTTTTTCTTTTCCTTTTCTTTTTCATCATTCCAATCCCAAAAAAGAAAAGAAAGAAAATGAAAATCCAATTAAACTTCTATTCTACTAGTATTTGCAAATAGAAAAAAAATAGTTTTTTTTTAAATACATTATTCTATTTTGTTTTCTTTATTTTTATTTAATTTTGGTAAATTCTCACATTAGTTGTAAAAGCAAAAGATACTTTATTTTATTTTTCCTCTTTTTACCCCTCACCCCTTTAATAATACATTTAGGACGTATTAAATTAAGCCCTGATTTTCACATTTCACATTTGAAAGTTTGCTCAAATAACAATATTTTATCCTTTTCAATAAAGACACTTTCAATTTGATTTTAATGTCAATATTACATAGTTAAATAAATTGAGAGTGATGTAGTATTAACAAAGGGATGGTAGTCAGCCGAAGGGCGGGTATAAAAATGATAAAATAAAATAAAATAAAATAAAGCAACAAGACCTTAAATTTCAATTTTAAATGATATTGCAAACATTTCAATAATATACAATTTTATTTCTATATCTATTTCTCAAATAAAATAGTGATAATTAAAAAAATATTCATTGATTTGCTTATTCATTACGAATTATTTTTTTTTATATAGAATTAGTTTTATTAAAAATTTAAATAAATAAATTCTTAGAGATTTAATTAAAATAATAAATAATCAATAGTTCTATTATTTTTATTATTATTTGCGTCTGGAACATCTAGGATCACGCAAAACTCCCATATACAAGGGTATTGGTATTAAGTGTGCCCATATATGAATGTTCTTTAGATGTTAACTTTTTATTCTTCTTTTTGAGTGCTCGTGAAGATCCGGATCCTCTAGGTGACGGGTGGATTGGGTACCAACTGGAGTTATTCTCATCACGATCCATTGTTGCTTATGGTTGCTTGTTTTTGAGGTAGTCCTGCTGGTGCAGGGTTGTATAGAACTAGGGCTTGTCAGTTCTTAGAACCGGAGGCAGCTGATGTTAAATTGAATTTATTAGAAAAATCCGTTCTTGGTGAGAATCGAACCGACTTCTTGTGTAGAAGGTTGCCACGCTACACCCTCGGCTAAGCCACCTCCTTAATAGTTCTATATTATTTAAAGATTAATTATCAAATTTAAAATAAATTTTATAATAGATTTTTATTTGAAAATAAATTGGAAAATATTGAAATATTTTTCTTAATTTATCAGTTTAAATTTTCAAAAACTCAAATTAAAGAATTTCAAAAGAAAAAAAAAATGAATATAAATATCGAACCAATGCTGAATTATAATTATAATTCCATTTATCTTCGTAGATACCCATTTGAAGCTGTTATTAAATAGATTTAATGCAATTGAAAAAAGTTATCTTTTTGATGTTTAATAATCCATGAATTCGAGATTTGTTTTCATGTTTCTGAGAATGGGGGTGGGAGTGGAATACCTCCAACTAATATGAATCATTGAAAACAACGACTATCATACAGGAGAAGGATTTGGACCGGTATCAAAATCCCAACCCCTTATCTTCACCCTTTCGCCAGCATCACTCGAATACAGTCAAAAGTCGGTTGCCAAATAAAACGCTTGCCAGGAGGGGAAAATTATGAAGCTAACTTAGATGGATTTTCATAAGATTAACCCAAAATGGTATCGTATATTGTCCAACTGTACACTTAATTAAACAATTTTATTATATTCTCTAAAAAGCTATTTGAGAATGAAAGTTGAAATTTTCATATTTTATTTATATATACACCAATACGACACTTTGCGTCGAGGTTACGTTCCAAAAACACGACGCAAAATGGATTTTCTATAGCAAACCATGTAAGGGTCGAAGGTAAGTTCCAGGGTTACAAAAATACTACTTTTTACAAAGAAAATATAGAACAAAGTAAACATTTAAAAAACAATAATAATATAAAATTTTATTACATACATACAAAAAAACAAAAAAAAAAAACATATTCAATTAAAACAAAATAAACTATTCAATTAATTTATGAAAAACAAAATTAAAGTTTTTCATTGTCTCATTAGTCCAGGCTGTTGCCGTTAAGCCGACTTTCTTTCACAAAAAATTGGTCCAATGTTTCCTGAACACCGGTTTTTTCAAAGTAAAATAAATTTCCTTGTAGCAATTGATATTCATAGCTACCGCATGGGACACTTTAAAAATCCTTAATTTAAATATTTTTCCATTTTTTACCGACCGACGATAGTAAGAGAGGTATTGTTTTCACACCAAATTTCACATGTGGAGATTTTTACATATCTCCACGAAACATGCATTTTCTTAACAGAAAAAAGTATTTTTAGCATGATGTCTGTCCGTCCGTCCGTCTGTCCGTATAGATGTGTACAGCCTGAACGGCTGAACGGATTTTGATGAAATTTGGTATATTTACTTAATGCATCAGTGGGATGAATTGATCAACTTTTGGTGCAAATCCGGAAACCGGAAGTGGTAGTATTAGCGATCGACGATAGGAAGGGAAAGGTTATTTTCACACCAAATTTCACATAAGGAGATCCTTCGTCGCTCTTCGCATCTAGACGGGGGCTCCGCCCCCTGTACCCCCCCGAGTGTCCCTATTCTGAGCTATAACCATCTAACTCCTAACCTGTCCCATCTCTCTCACGTTCCTTCCTACATTGTCCACCCTGTTCACAATTGGTCTTCCACACAGACGTTTTCCAATCGAACTCCCCACCAATATATTTTTTCTGTCCCATTCTAGCCATGTGCCCTGCCGATCCCAGCCTTCTCTATTTTATGACCTATAACTAGAGATGCATAGAGGTCATGCAATTCCTTGTTATGCAGTCTCCGCTATTCCCCGGTGTCCTCATCTTTCTTTGGCCCATAAATGTTGGGAAGAATCCTATTCTCAAATACTCTGAATCTATTCTCATCTCCCAGGGTTATAGACCATGCCTCCCACCCATATAATACAATTAATAATTTAATAATTTTGATCCCCTTTGATAATAATTTCCAGATTGTAACCTCGATTTAAATTCTTTGCAAATATTATTCTCTCTGATACTAATTATTTTGTCTTATCACTATTAATTTCAAACCCCATCAATTTTCCTGCCTCGATTAATTTTTTTATGCTACTTTAAATGTTATTAATTTATTTAAAAAAAAATCAGAGTAAACAAAATAAAAATAAAATATAAAATTAGCATAACACTAAACTACTATAAAAATAATATTAAAAAATATATTATATATTAAAATCTTACGTGAAAATCCAATTATGAG
The DNA here is from genome assembly GCA_963082975.1 of Labia minor. Taxonomy (NCBI): domain Eukaryota; kingdom Metazoa; phylum Arthropoda; class Insecta; order Dermaptera; family Spongiphoridae; genus Labia; species Labia minor. The sequence goes on along the minus strand of OY720344.1, from coordinate 13,062,819 downwards.
ATCAAATTTTCTTAATTAAAATAATTTACTCACATAATCTTAAAAATTAATAGTATTAAATTATAGCCGTAATGTGAATGTTTTCAAAGTTTAAAAGGCCAATAAGATCAATTGAGATATTGTAAATATCAATAGATATAAAAAGATTTTTATCTGCCCATTGCTCAGAATTTAAATTACCGCCAAATTATCGCCACCAGCGCCTCTATGATCTAGTATGGTAACTAAACTATTTTGAATTAATATTCTTTATAATTTTTTTAAAATTTTTCTAATTCAAAAATCGAAAATCGGGCTTCGAGGTCTGGTGGCCAGCCCCTTTGTGCTTCCGTGTAAAAATTCCAGGTCCCTGCTTGCGATAGATTTGCCTGGAGGGCTCGGACAAACAGACAGACAGACACATTACACTTGCTTTTATTATTATAGATTATTTCCAATTTATGTTGCCAAATTGATTGGTAGATTGTTTTGAAAATCTCGATATATGTTTGCGTTATTGTTTATTAAATAAATCACAATATCAAGATGGCCACAACAATTGCTGTTAATCCATATTAATCAGGTATATTAATTATTGTCTATTTTTTCTAATCGGGGAATCTGCAATGATTACGATTACCCGATCTTTGAGACATTTTTGTATAAAACTGTTGTGGATGGACGTATGAAGGAAGGACTGTGAGAGTTGGCAAATATATATAATTAATGGATATATTGCTGCTGATAAAACTCTGAATTTATTTTGTTATTCTCTTATATATATATACAATATTCACAAGTGTTATTATCGTAATGATGTTTAAGTTTAGGCACGCGCCATCTGGTGGTCGCGTGGGGCACTACAAAACAACTCCAATTTAGAAATAGGATTTAAATCTGGAACTCTTGAACATATTTGAGCCATTTTTCTAAAATAAAAAAAAAAAAAATAATTATTAAAAATGTAAATGGATGGACTAAAGAGAAACCTACAATAATATAGTAATTAATTATTTACCACCTTATAAATTGGTTATTATTTCCAACTTCCCGTCATCCAATTTCTGCAATATTCTTAGTTTCTCATCTTGTAATAAATGAAAATTCCTGATCACATCCAGTGGCGTACCGTGAGGTCTTGCGCCTGGGGGCAACTGAGAAATTAGGGCCCCCTTTCTTATATATATACATATATATATATATATACTAGCTGCCCCGAGCGCCTTCGGCGCTCTCCGCACCTAGACGGGGGCTCCGCCCCCTGTACCCCCCCGAGTAAAAGGTTTTCATCCATTTTGTTTCAATCAGTATATTACATAAAACATTCATTTCTTTTTGTGTTCTTATTTAAAATACATTTTAATTTAATCACTAAATTAATTATATATATTATTATTGTATATGTTATATCTATCTATCTATGTGACTCTAAGGAACTCGAAAGTTCTAGGCCGCAGCAACCACATTTCTCCAAGTGTCCCTATCCTGAGCCCTTATCCCATCTCTCTTACGTCCCTTCCTAAACGTCCTTGGTCTTCCAAGCGGACGTTTTCCAATCCAAAATCTTTTTCCTCTCCCATTCTAGCCACGTCCCGTGCCTAACCCTAACTATTTCTGAAGATGCATAGAGGTCATGCAATTCCTCGATGTGCAGTCTCCGCCATTCCCCGGTGACCTCATCTTTCTTTGGCCAATAAATGCTGGAAAGAATACTCTGGATCTACTCTCATCTCCCAGGGTCATAGACCTTGCGTCCCACCCATATAATACAACAGGCAAAATAATTGGTTTATATATTTTAATTTTGATTCCTTTTGATAATAATTTTGATTAGATAAGCCTCTTTACTGCATGATAACAGGCGTTTCCCGATTACAACTTCGATTTAAATATATATATTCTTCTCAAATATTATTATCCTTCGTGATTACATTCAATTTTTCTACATATTCAAATTCTACATTTTGTATATAGACTTTGTTACTAAATATTTTTTCTTATCACCATTAATTTCAATCTGAATTAGAAGAAAATTATAAATTACCTCCTCTTCCAGCCCATTTACCTATCCAGGCATCTTAATTTCTTAACACTCCGTTTTTTTAAATTTAAAATAAAAGGAGATAAATAGTTTTAAATTATATTCGAATGGTCTATTATATTCTATATATCAGTATTTTTTTCTGAATTTAATACCAACTTGATTTTCAAAATGTTCCATTCGTTATCCATATGATTGATTACATGTGTTAAAATTTAAAAAAATTCAAATATTCTAATTTTTAAATTTAAATACAATTGAATATTATTTTTTATTAATATCATATCAAAAAAGAGAATTTATTAAAAATTAAAAATAAAAAAAGAAGCCTATTAATAAAAAAATATAATAGAATACAATAATTTTGATTTAAAACAAATTTTAATTTTAAAAAAAAATACTCAATATAAAAAAGACATAAATTTAAAACATCTCGTAATATCATTTGTCTAAAAAACATATTTTAATTAACCAAGAAATCATTTTTGCACTTAAAATATATTTGTAATTAATAATTGAAACAAAAACAAAAATAATAAAATTTTGTCATTTTAATTGAAGTTTTGAAAATATTTTTGTATTGATAAAAGTTTAAAAATAATATATTCAGTATTTTTAAGCTTTCACTTTCAAATAGAAAAGAAGAAATATTCAATTATATAGAAAGAATAAATAAAAATTAAGTTAAATATGATCTAAATATTTTATTAAATAAATTTAAATGAGAACTTTTAGAATAAATTATTTAATTTAATTGATATTTAAATATTAGAATTTAAAATAAAAAGTGAAATATTATAATAATTTTTAAATTCTGAGCAATATACAGACAAAAACCTTTTTTTTATATATAGATAGTCGAGCTGGGGATGGCAATATGGGTTTTTCCAAAAAGAGAAAGTTACCTTCCCCCCCCCCCGAGGCCCTAGTAGGGATTAATTTAATTATTTATTATATTTCAAAGGAATATTTTAATATCATTTTAAATGAATGAATGAAAATTCAAATTTTATATAGTTTTTTATATATGTTTATTTATGCAGAAAAAATTAATTGACATAATTATTAATTTAATAAAATAAAATTTAATATTATAATTTAATAAAATAAAATTATTTTAATAATAAAATTTAATTTAATAAAATATTAAAATAATAAAAATTAATAAATTTTAAAAAAAAATATATAATACTTAAAGAAAAAAATGTGCCTTTGCAAGTTTCGAACTCAGGGTGCAAAGTCATAAGAAGACGCGCTAGCTCGCTCGGCCAGGAACCGCTTTTGTTTAGAAGCTTCTTATAAGGGTATATATAAGATTTCAAATTTTTGCCACCAGCGCCTCTATGAGCTAGTATGGTAACTAAACTATTTTTAATTAATTAGCATTTCCTGGACACACCTTACCAATTAGCGGTTTTCTAAAGGAAGTCTGACATGCCCTGAGACCTACTGAATATACATAAAAAATTTCATAAGAATCGGTCAAGCCGTTTCGGAGGAGTATGATTTCAAAGTTTTGTGACACGAGAATTTTATATATAAGATATATATTTAATTTAATTTTTTTTTAAAGAATATTAATGACGAATAACGAAACAGGTTTATATGATTTTAATAAGCGTATAAATAATATTTATTGACTTACACAAAATACAGTTTAACTTTAAATATTAATTCTTCTTTTGTTCCAAATTGGCTTCCCTAATTTTGGCGCCCGGGGACATATGTCCCCCCCCCTACCCCCCCTTAGTTACGCCACTGATCACATCTAATCCTAGAAGAATATCATAAGAAAAGTTATCATTTTTTATTATATGCGCCTCTACCCATTTCTCAATTTTATTAATTTTAAGTAAAATTTTTATTTTTTTATCAATTTTTTCGACACCATTAATTGTCTCAAATATTTTTTTATTCTTTTCTATTATTATATTTTTAATGTTTCTTATTGTTTTAGAGTTTATGAGAGTTACATTGGAGCATAGTCATAGACTCCTTGTATCTCTCTTTCTCTATTAAGGGTAACATTTAAACGAATTAATGGTGTATATTCAAGTTTTTTGACTCTTCTTCTTCGTCTGAATGGTTAGTTAGATACACTTCTTTTTTTTTTTATTTCTGCAAATTTGTATTGGATGATAACGATTGTTGTAACCAAGCTCTTCACATATGCTACAGGGTTTTTTCTCTATTGTTTCATTTTTACTATTATTTACATTCCTTTTTTTTTGTTTTTTCATTATTTCCTTCAGATTCTATCGACTTATTTTTGAATCCATAGGAATCATTAACTATTTTCAGTTCTTGTATTAAGTCATTAATATTTTTAATTTTATTTCTGTCTAATTTCTCCTGGATTTCTAGTGGAAGGCTGCAAACAATTTGGTATACTCTAAATATCTCCTGTATATTTCTATCTGCTTCCAGGAGTAAATTTTCTTTTTTTATCACAAAATAATTAGAGATCCGTATAAATATTTATAATTAAAGGCTGTTCTGATTGGAGTCCAATTTATCTTTCCATATGTTAATAAAAATGATTTTTTCCATTCATCCCAGTCTCCTATAGATAATTTTATAACATTTGCACTATACCATTGTGCTGTCTTTCCCTCCAAAAATATTTTCAAGGCCTCTATTTTTGTTGTGTCTTCTGTAATTTTGAATCTCCCACATTCTTTCTCAAACGTTTCCAACCACGTTTGGGCATTTTGACTCCCATTAAATTTTTCTATAATAAATCTGTGACTTACTTCTGATAAATTTAATGGCTTATCCTCTTCTTTTTTTTCCATTCTCAATATTAAATTCTGGCACATTTTTATAATTTCTTTATCCTTTTGTTCAACACGTGACGGTTTTTCTAAGTTATTTTCCTCTTCTAGATATGTATCTTTAATTTTCCAAAAAACATATCTCCTTGATGTACATTCTGGGATTACCTTCCAGAGAAAAAAAAAATTTCAAAAAAGAAAAAAAAAAAAAACAAAATTAAAGACTCGAACTCAAAACAAGACAACCTTAGCACTAATTAAGTAGCGACGCAACTTCAAAAAAAATGCAAAACGAAACGACGCAAAGTGAGGTATTGGTGTATATCTATAAAAAAATTTATATCTTATATATATAAACTTTATGTGTAGGGGTACTAAATCGGTGATGATGGCGTAAACTTTCTCCATAGCTCATATTTAATTTTAGGATTCTATTTTCATTCCGTGTATATATACTACGTTCCAATATCAAATATTTGAAACCAGAAGGTTCATTTGGCACTTAAATATGGTTCAATAATTTAGTTATAAACAGATTTCTAGTTATTTATAAGATAGGAGCGAACATATCAGTATTGGATCAATTTTAATGTACTTATAGGTACTTTATGAAAAAAATATAGATAAATATACCAAAATTTAGGTATTTAAGGTAAAGTAAATCTTCATTTTCAATAATATTAGCCTAAAATTGAAACGTAACATTTTTTTATAACTTTTTAAATACATTTAACCCAAGTTTAAGTCTTGTAAAAGAGATATGTTATAGCAGTTTTTGTACTTTTACTACTACTACTACTAATAATAATAATAATAATTCAATAGATATATAATAAATTTATTTAAGTGATAAAATGATCTGAATTTTTTCCACCTCTCATTTATCAACATAATTTTCCTATGTATACGTAGTAACATTAATAATAGTTTCATGTATTTATATGTAGATGATATCCAATCTGGTTGCTCTCCTTGCACCCTGGGCTAGGTTCCAAGTAAATCTCTCCTTAGGGGGCACAAATCTAATGATACAACACATCATCTGCAGATGTTGAAACACATACTAAACCACACACATTATATATATATATTGTATTGTATTGTATATAGTATATTAATAAATCTAAAGAGCCAAATAAAGTCAATAAAATTTATCAACTTTTCTTTTAGGACTATTTTATTCGAGGTAATTTTTACCATCTCGCCAAAGATAGTATTGCAATCACGAAAATTTTCGATGTCGAGGTTTTGATGTTTTTATACGTTTTGAAGGCCCTTGAGTCAGTTTCACTAACTGTGTGTGTGTGTGTGTGTGTGTGTGTAGACAAGATTACGCAAAAACGATTTGAGCTAGAATAATGAAATTTAGTATACGGGCATTATTCAAAATTCGTAGTTTTCTATCAACTTTTGAGAAATGTAGCTCATCCGGAAGAGGGTTTTGATTTTTTTCCCTCTAAACTGACCGTAAAAATAAAGATATATGTTTGATAGTTTTTCACATTATTAAAAATTGTATAAAACTGCTATATATAGAATTTCAGCTTGATTGAATTACTGGAATTAATTTTTTTAATTTTTTAACATGTTGACTGCCAATCACGCCCCAGTTTAAAATTAAATTTCTTTTTCAAAGATTCGAAGGAAGTTAATATAATATAATAATGGTAATATATATAAATGTGTATACGATTATAAAATAATATCTCTTTTTAATAGATATTCAAAATGCACTATCAATATAAATATATGTAATTGTATACACATTGAACATCCCATATGAGAGATGTAATGGGTACATCAATTGCTACGTCCCCGTCGAGTACCTGGTAATGTATTTTATTTTTAACAAAACTATAATAAAAGTTAAATGCAACTAAAAGCAGTTGAAAACAAATGCTATTTCATAAATTTGAGCAACTCGCAAAAATATAGTATTATTATTAGTATTTATTCATCAATATCCATTTTGTCCCCTTCAAAGTAATTCCCCTCAGATATAATACACTTATGTCAGCGCTTCTTTCAATCGCCGAAGCACTCTTTTGTTTTTTGTTATGTTAATACACATATATTTCTCATATTGTAGCATTATCAGCCATTTTTGATTAGTAGCTTGTTTTTGACAACTGAAAAAGTTAGTCACGTTTTGTGTGTTCTTCGATTCCGACTTTATCTCATCCATTGTGGCAAAACGCTTTCCTTTCATTGGTTTCTTCAGTTTTGGGAATAGGAAAAAGTCGCAGGGAGCCAAATCTGCTGAATACGGTGGTTGAGGCATGATTACTATGTTGTTTTTGGCCAAAAAATCACGAACAAGCAATGATGTATGAACTGATGCAGAATCCATGATTTGTTTTCCACATTTCCGATCATTTAAGCTGTATTGCTTCATGCAAACGTTGCATAACTTCATTATAGTATTCTTTATTTTTTTTAATGTAAAATATCGAAGAACACACAATACGTGAATAACTTTTTCAGTTGTCAAAAGCAAGCTACTAATTCAAAATGGCTGATAATGTCAACGTATGAGAAACATATGTGTACCAACATAACAAAAAAAAATTCGATAAGCGAATGTACACAGATCGAGAAAATTCAAAATTCACCTTTTATTTTCAACAGACTTCTTATATAATTTTTAACATTGAAAATTAATAAAATTCATCGTTGTTTCTTATCTGAGAAAATATTAATAATAGCCTCTCATTTTCCCCACAAACATATTAAAGAATTAGTAAAAATAAATATTTATATATATATATATATTATTAATGTATTATATATTTTATTTATATTATATTATATGTAACATTACTTTCGAATAAGAGTTTCTTGTTATAATAAAATATTTTATTAATAAATGTTTTTTTTATTAAAATATTTATTTATTTGTTTTGTTTTTAATGACAATTCATCTACACTTAATCTTCATTTTAAATTATTTTCATCTTCAATAAAAGTATAACCAAATAATTTTCTCCAAATTAGAATAAAAAGAACAATGAAATATTTTATTTTTATATTTTTCTGAATTGTTGCCAGATTTTCTATTTGACTTTTTTCCAGGAACATTTTTTTTTCATATTTGTTTTGAAAACTTACAATTTTGAATTTATGATATTGTCATCTTTCATCAATTTGTTAACTACCTTAATATCAAATGTTAAATGTTATATTTTAGAAAATCATCAAATAACACATCCTATATTTTTTGGTATAATCCAGTGATTCTCAACAACTGTGCCGCGGCACTTTAGTGTGCCGCAAAATTATGAGGCTCTTAAACCGTTTTGGGACCACTTTTTTTCACAATATGGTAAACTTTTACACATATCTTTTTCTTTGTGTGCCGCCAAATTTTTAAACCGTTAGTGTGCCGCGGTAAAAAAAAGGTTTTGAATCACTGGTATAATCTATGTACCATATACTGTTTATATGTATCTTTTTTCAATATTTTAAATAAAATTAGAATTTAATTTAATTTTTTTAAAATTAATTGTAAATTAAACGAGATTTAGAGTATTTGAGAACAGGATTCTTCGCAGCATTTATGGTCCAAAGAAAGATGAGGTCACAGGGGAATGGCGGAGACGGCATAACGAGAAATTGCATGATCTCTATGCATAGTTATAAAGTCGTGAAGGTTGCGATGGTCAGGATACATGGCTAGTGGGTAGAGGGTAGGAGTTGGATGGGTGTAGCTCAGGATAGGAGTACTTGGAGTAATATGGTAACTGTCGAGTTCCGTAGAGCCACAGAGATAGATAGATATAGATTTGGCAATATATTTATTCTATTGATTTATATATAATAACTAATAAAGAAAATAAAACGTGTTTTTATAAAATGCTATCACGAATGAAACATACTTAAGTATATTATTTTTTTATTTGTCAAATAAGATAAAAAATATATTCAATAAACATAGAATACATTTTCTTTTCCATCAAAACATTTATTTTTGCTTTCAATAAAACAAATATAAAAATAAAAGATTTATTTCTTCACATTTTAAATTAAATATCTGAATTTATTAATAATAAAAATTTACACATAGTTAAATAGGTATATACGTACTATGTAAATATTTTAGGTTAGGGAAAAAGAAATCTATTATACAAGACTTTATTTTACATGCTTTGGATTGTCCGATTTGGGTTAAATATATACCATTTTTTGGATAATTTGTTGCTATTTTAAAAGTAACTTTATAATGCCTATTTCATATAAGTTTCGGTCCTTATTGGCGAAAAACATTAATAATGGATTTTCATCCAATTTCTTACCACAAAGGAAGATTTGCAATATGAGAAAAAGGTAGTGATTGCTAGACATCTAGACTTACCGTTTCATTAGGTTTTATAAGCTAGTATACGCTAGACGTTGTTGATCATTGTGCATGTGCACAGCAAAACTTTATGGCCATGAATATTCCGCTTCGGTGTCTATGACTTTTTGTGGTAGAAGATCCACATTTCATCGTTAGTCACAATACGCCAAAGAAAACTTTGTAAAACCGTGATTTTGAAACGGTTCGAAATGAAATTTTCAGTTAATTCGTGAGTTACCCATTTTCCTTTCTTTTGAATCTTTACCATTAAATGTCTCGAAACAGTTGATTCATCAACTTCTAAACTATCTAAAAGTTCTTTAAGAGTTTCAGTTGAGTTCTTGTCAAATAAGTCTTGTAACCCATTGTCTTCGAACTTTTATGGTCTTCAAGGCCGACAATTGGGGTATGACAGAGTAGCATTACCATAGGATTTTAATAGTGTTTGATGGACTTCGGCAGCAGATTTTTTCAAATCAAACAACAAAAGTAATGAATATGGAAAATTGAATTTGGATCGTCCCATAATTAGAGTCAATATACACTGAATAACTCAATAATACTAAATGGAAAACTATTATTTTATGTAGAGCAATGTCAAAAACCATCGAATTTAATAGTTAGGTTAGTTCGTTTTCATTGATACTTCGGATCTTAATCAATAAATATCGCTGAAAATACATGCAACCGCCTAATATATATATATAAACTTATTGGTTCATATTGAATCAATTTGTTTTTTAAAATAGACAGATGCTTGTTAACCTCTGCAAACAATTATCATTGATTTTCCATCAACAATCATTATTACATACAACACCAACCAACCAACTATACTAGATCAATCGCAATTGATATTGAACCAAACTTTTAATGTGTGAGTCTATTATATTAGTAAAATGAAAAAAAAAAATTATTAATTTTGAAATAATAAATTAATATATATTAAGACTTTAGTTTAGATTAAGCAATTCAATTTTTGGAATTAATTAAAAAAAAAATCATTAATTATAAATAATTATAATGTTTTTGTTAGTAATTCTTTCTATTGGGGATGAATTCTGGTGGTTTTCTTATAGTAAACATCAAAACAATAAAATTCTATATGGGAACCATAGAAAATCTTTTGTTGCTACCAAAAATATTAGCTAAATTTTCTCTGAATTAGTACAGGATGAGCTAGCTATAATACATTGTGATTTTTCAATTTAGAAAAGAATTAATAACAAATTTTCTAAAAATAGAATTATTAAAATGCTTTAAAAGATTTTTTCGAAAGTATTTGTTAAAAAATATTAACTTGAATCACAGCTCTCTTACTTTTTAGTATCTCGCCAGAGATAGTATTGCGATCATGAAAATTTTCGATGTTGAGATTTTGATGTTTTTATATGTTTTGAAGGTTCCTGAATCATTTTCATTAAGGTTGAGAAAAAGGTCTGTGGGTGTATGTGTATATGTGTGTGTGTATGTATATAACCAAGATTACGCAAAAACGGTTTGAGCTAGAATGATAAAATTTGGTACATGGGCATTATTCAAAATTCATAGTTTTCTATCACCTTTTGAGAAATGTAGTTCAACCGGAAAAGGGTCATTACCTACAACGTTTTGATTTTTTTTCTTCTAAAGTGACCGTAAAAATAAAGATATATATTTGATAATTTTTCACATGATTAATAATTGTATAAAACTGCTATATATAGAATTTCATCTTGATTGAATCGCTGAAAGTACCACAATTAATTTTTTAACACTGCAAATCTCACGCGCCAACACGTGACGTGGTGCCATCAACAAAGAGCCAAACATGCGCTGGTTTAATAAATATTATTTATTAATTGTAATTTATAATTTAATTAATTTAATTTAAATTAATATTTGTTATTTAATCCAATTCAAATTTACGAGATAGTAGAGTGGAGACACTCCAGATTTTTATTTTACCTATATTTTCAACATTTTTACTTACATCTAATACTACACTAATGGAAACATTGATTATACGATGCGAAGGAAAAATCTTTGGATTGATTTTCTATCCAGTCACGGTTGGGAGAACGGGGATTTTTCCTATTAGGTCCAATCAAGAAATATATATATATATAGGGAGTCCAATGTCACCCGTATCATCAAATCAAAAAGAACTCAATAGTTGCATCATTTGCTGAGATCACAGAGAGGAGCATGAAGACATTCTAATGACTGGTTGAACGAAAAAAAAACCCTCATGTAGACTTCGTTATAGATAAAATTAGCTGGAGTGTCTCCACTCTACTATCTCGCAATTTGAATTGGATTAATTAACAGATATATTATATATAAATTAAATTTAATTAATTATAAATTATAGATTAAAATTAATAGATAATATTTATTAAACCAGCGCATGTTTGGCTCTTTGTTGATGGCACCACGTCACGTGTTGGCGCGTGAGATTTGCAGCGTTAAAAATTAATTCTGATACTTTCAGCGATTCAATCAAGCTGAAATTCTATATATAACAGTTTTATACAATTTTTAATCATGTGAAAAATTATCAAACATATATCTTTATTTTTACGGGCACTTTAGAGGAAAAAAAATCAAAACGTTGTAGGTAATGACCCTCTTCCGGTTGAGCTACATTTCTCAAAAGTTGATAGAAAACTACGAATTTTGACAGACGCACACACACACACATCAATTTTTCCTCAACCTTAGTGAAAATGATTCAGGAACCTTCAAAACGTATAAAAACATCAAAATTTCAACATCGAAAATTTTCCTGATTGCAATACTATCTCTGGCGAGATAGTAAAAATTCACAAAAAATAACATTCAATCACTTAATATTTACGACACATCAATTGAAAATTAAATTATTATTTTTTAACTATTAATTAAGCACAACTCGGAGATTATTAGTGTTATTTGGTAAAAAAGTGATCTAATCAAAATTAAATTATTCTTTAAATGTAATAATTAAAATGTAATTTATATTTAAGTAGTTGGAATTAAACCCTTTTAATAGAAATTATAGAATGTTAATAATTAATTTTATCCTATATTAAAAAACTTTATCATTTTAATTAATATTTGAATAATTTTTAATTAATGAATACTTTTTATGAATAGCTTTTGGAGGAAGTTCAAAAATATTTCTTGTTTTTAGCCTAGAATTATATAGGTAATTTATAATTATTTGTAAGAATAAAAATTTAATAAAATAAAAAATAAAAATTATTCATTAAATTAATTCTACTATTGCTTTTCTAAATGACATTTTAGTCTTATATTAGTAGATATTATGGTATGAAATTATTTTTTACTAGACGAACCCGTTGCAAACGGTGTTTGCAATTGAAATTTAAACTAAATTTGTAACTAACTTCATAATGTTACAGACATCACAAACATACGACGGAAATTATATATATATGTTGATTAAAATAATTTTAACCTCTTCTAAAAATTTAAATTCTTATTAATATTTATATATTATTTTAATTATAATTAAATAAAAATAAAAATTGTATATATTTGTATAATAAAAGAGCTATATATATATAAAATATAAAAAATAAATTCTAGGTAATTAAATCATTCTTTTCAACAGAATAAAATCTTTTTATATTTATTTCTATCTTGTATTTTATATTTTATACTTGGAAACTTTTAATATTTCCTTTCGAAATCTACATTTTTATAAACTTCGTGATAATATTTTTATCAAAATGAGATTTAAAAGAAGATTTGAAATTTTTTATTCGACTTTAGTACTTTATATACTCATTATGTTTATAAATAAACTTTATAATATTTTATACTAGATTTGAACGAGGTATAATTTAGAGCATGGTAGAAATACATATATAAATAAATTATAATATTCAGCGAATTGTTAACTGAAGCTGACAATGTTAGGGAATTCCCAACCCCTAATTCAATATTTTGGTAACGGTCCCTCAATGTGGTTCAATTTTGATCAATATTAAAGGGATGAAAGAAAATCGTATCAAGAGGATTCTTATTAAATTGAATCAAATCGTTAGAGCTGTTTTTCACTAAACCTTAAAATCACAAGAGGATATAGGAACTTCCGGTTGGTTAGTTAAAAAGAATCTTATTACACTAAAAATATTTTCTAATCGATTTTTTTATCAGAAAAAAATTATTTTAACAAAATATATTCATACTTCATAAATAAACATAATAAATTAAAGATAAAATATACAGTCACTGGATAGTATTTGATGGAATTTAAAATTAGAAATTTGATAGATGATAGGTGAATCAATCAATTTTCCGATAACATCATATAGGTACACCTATATGGAAGATTTTGGTACATAAATAGCCTGTGTGATTAAATGATTCATTTCTATTTAGTAACTCTTTGTTATGACCTAATTAGTTCTTCATTCTTTATGAAAGACAATCACTGATAGATTATAAACTGAAATGCATTATTAAAACCATCAATAATCTGATTAAAATATCAAGCAACTAAGTGAATTTAATGTTATAAATCATCATTTCCTTCTCTTTGCTAAAATATATAAATAAATTATTAACTACTGATTTCAGTTTCATTTAGAATTTATATTTATTAAAATGAATTTTCCTTGTATAACCGAAATTGTAATTTCAAATTTGAATTAACCTACTTTATCTTTTTAATATATATATATATATATAAATATATATCTTAGGATGATGTTTTGTATTTGATATTTTAATTAAAGTGTCAAGTAGTCACTATTTTTTTAGAATATTAGAATTTTTAGCAGATTTCTTTTTACCATCTTAGAGGGATGAGTACTTAATCATGTTCATATAATATAATATTTATATTTAGAAAATTTAATTATATATATATTTATAATTCTTGTAATATCTACATTATTTTTAATTATTAAACATTACATATAATAATTATCATAAAGGCGCAACAGGGTGAGAGGTTAGCGTAGCTGGCTCACATTCTCGTGGTTCCTGGTTCAAGTCCCGGGCCTGCCAAGGGAATTTCTCTACCTGAGGTCCATGGGACGGAGTCAACCCAATCTCCGGAATAAACATTGCAAAGCTACTTGATAAAAAGTTGCGCCACCGTTCAAGAATATCAAGGTAAATGTTGATAGGACCCGTTCTACTGATCATAGGACACATAATTGATATAACCATCTTGATTGGCGTTGTCTTTACTTAGGATGTACAAAAATCAGAGATTTTTTTTTTATTTATTATCGGGTATATTAAATAAATTAAATAAAATATTTTTAATTCACACAACCAAATTTAAATATTTATTTATTATATATATTAAATGTAATTCAATAAAAATAAGTTTTTATCTTGAATAATAATCATTGCAAGTTTATATAATCTATTTCCGTAATAAAATAAAATAATTTATAAAGAATGAAATTTCTATTAATTAAAATAATTTTTTACCGACCGACGATAGTAAGGGAGGTATTGTTTTCACACCAAATTTCACATGTGGAGATTTTTACATATCTCCACGAATCATGCATTTTCTAAACAGAAAAAAGTATTTTTAGCATGATGTCTGTCCGTCCGTCTGTCCGTCCGTATAGATGTGTACAGCCTGAACGGCTCAACCGATGTTGATGAAATTTGGTATATTTACTTAATGCATCAGTGGGATGAAGTGATCAACTTTTGGTGCAATTCCGGAAACCGGAAGTGGTAGTATTAGCGATCGACGATAGGAAGGAAAGGGTTATTTTCACACCAAAGGAGATTTTTTTATATATCACCACGAATCATGCACTTTGTATTGGTTTTATCCTCGAGAAAAATCATATTTATTAGTTTTTTCTTGATTTAAAATTATATGACGTCATCCAGCCATTCATGACGTCACAGCCTGGTCTTGCATATATATTATAAATAAAATAAAATTAAAAATGTTTATATTTATTATTTATGTTTCCATATCTGTTTTTTATTACATTAATAGATATATTAAAATTATTTGAAATTGTTTCTGTAGCTGGAAATTAATTTATTTCAAACCGTCGGTCGGTTCGGACCTGGCCACAGGTCAACTTATTTTTTTTAAGATTAATTTTAAAATAATAATATAAAAAATATAAATAAGTTATATTAAATATTTTTAAAATGTTGATTTATTGATTAATTATATGATAAAATCTGAAGGAAGGGTTGCAATTTATGATGTTGTTGAGATTTTTATGATTAATTAACTGAAAAATAGTTAATAACATTGATCAAATAATTTATTGAATTCATTGAAATTATAAGTTTCTTTAAATACTTTTTAAATATAACTTAGATAATTATATTTATTGTTTACAAAAGACTAACTCCATAAATAATTTTTAATTTTCATAAATTTCTGTACAGAGACGATCATCATAATTATTTTTATGAGCTCTTTAAAATAATCTTATTTTCATTCTAAATATAATTAAGAGAGATTTCTTGCAATTAATTAATATACCATATATTCCTACCATTTATATATGCTAATTCGAATTTTAATCTAAAGTTTGGAAGTTCAACGAGGAGTTTCATGTCCGGTATCAAATTAAGCGCAATTACCTTTAGAAGAGGCCCGATATTACGAAGGCCGCAAGATTCCCCCAGGACTCAATCTCAAGCAACCACTTAAAGCCTGCTCCCCTTAATAAGACAGTCGAGAGGCTCTCAACTTATTTCTCGCCAATTTCCAACCCATTTCTATCATTTGTGAAAAAAAAAATTATAAACTTAAAATAGATAAATTTCAAATTTCTATTAAATTAATTATAGTTTCAAATCAAATCAATCTAAATAGTATTATTCTAACTATGAAATTTGAAGTTTCCCTCTCTATTTCGTATACCAATATTTATCCATTTTACTATTCTATTCAAACTGACCATAAATTATTATAAGATAACTAAAATGATGTTTTTCCCAATTAAACTTTTTTTACCGACCGACGATAGTAAGGGAGGAATTGTTTTCACACCAAATTTCACCATATCTCCATGAATCATGCATTTTCTTAACCGAAAAAAGTATTTTTAGCATGATGTCTGTCCGTCTGTCCGTTCGTATAGTTGTGTACAGCTTGAACGACTCAATGGATTTTGATAAAATTTGGTATATTTACTTAATGCATCAGTAGGATGATTTGATCAACTTTTGGTGTATATCCAGAAACCGGAAGTAGTAGTATTACCGATCGACGATAGGAAGGGAAGGGTTATTTTCACACCAAATTTCACATGAGAAGAATTTACATATCTAAACGAATCATGCACTTTGTAGGTTTTATCCTCGGGAAAAATCATCTTCATTAGTTTTTTCTTAATTTAAAATTATTTGACATCACCCAGCCCTTCATGACGTCAGCGCCTCCTTATATATTATAAATAAAATAAAATTAAAAATATTCATGTTATATCCATATTTGTTTTTTATTACATTAATAGATAAATTTAAATTATTTGAAATTGTTTAAGTAGCTGGAAAGTAATTTATTTCAAACCGTCGGTCGGTTCTGTGCTTAGCCACAGGTCAACTTATTTCAATCTTAATCTGTCAAACAAACAAAAAATGATTTTAGAATGCTTTAAAATTTACTAAAGAAATACTATATTGCTAACAAATCTATATTTTTCTGAATATTAATGATTTACATTTTTCTTTTATTTATCTAATGATTTTAATTTTGATTCAGTATAAAGACTTTATCATCTCTTTTATGAATCTTCAAATATGTACTCATATTGATCGATGAATTTAATAAAATTTATATTCCTATTGATCTGAAGAAGAATCTAGAGAAAACAAGCTGTTGAGTTATCCGACAAATCGGTCTACAAAATATGGAAATTTCTTTTTAATACATTTATTCATTTCTATTATAACAGCTTAAACTTTTTTTTATCAACTTTACGTTTCAATGAGATTCCTTTCCATCTTTCCTTTATCTTTAAATTGATTAATAATTATTTTAGATTGATTGAATTCGTGGCACTAAAAATAATAAGCAAAATTAATGTTAAATATTTAAGATTGGTTTTATTTAACCAGAGTTTAAATAGGTAGACTATCATAATATATATATATATATATATATTTATAAGTATAAATCCTCTAGCTTTTGTAATATATTTATATATACTTACATATAATATATTTGAGATTTAGATATACGAGGTCTGTTCAAAAGAAAATTTATATATATATATATATATATATATATATATTATATTTTCGCGGGCTAAGTACATTCGATTATCGAAATTTTTGTTTTTTGTTATGTTACTACACATATATTTCTCATACGTTAGCATTATCAGCCATTTTTGATTAGTAGCTTGTTTTTGACAACTGAAAAAGTTAGTCACGTTTTGTGTGTTCTTCAATTCCGAATTTATTTCATCAATGTGGCAAAACGTTTTCTTTTCATTGGTCTCTTCAGTTTTGGAAATAGGAAAAAGTCGCAGGGAACGCGAAATCTGCTGAATACGACCAAAAGTCATTCTTCTTTACTATACTATGTAAGCTTCTCAAATTATTGTAGTTTATCTTAGACGTATTCTCAGAATACCTTCAACAATTAAATGGAATTAGATACGATACTCTAGAACAGGGATATTCCAGCGAGTGTGTAAAGGCAACTTTTAATTGCGTCAGTAACTTACTGAATAATGAATGCCATTTGTCTAAACATGGCGGCTATTCATCCTTTAAATTGACTATCTCTCGAGGTTATTAGCCTCTTCTTTAACCAATGAATAATTTCTCTAAAATGCATACATTTAAGAAAAACAAATGAAAATATAATATACTTTCAATTAAAAATTCTTCACTTTGAGGTTTTATCGAACTTGTATATAATGAGATATTATGAGATTTAATAAATAAATCAAAAACATTAATAAAAAAATACTTTTTTTCAAATTCAAAACAAAAAAAATAATTTAAAATACATAAAAACATTAAAAATTCTTGTGTTTTGTTCGTACATTCAACAAAAAATTATTTCGTTTTTCATAAATGATTCACTGATAAAAATAATTTTCTATATTAATGCATTAAAAATTAGTTTAGTCGTTTTTTCTTTTTTTTTCTTTGTAATATTTTAACTATTTTTATTAATTCAATTTTTATTTTAATAAAAAGTACCTGGAACACCGGCTATCGTTCGACCCTTTAATTTAATTCTATAATTATTTATTACAATTATTAAATGTTACATCGTTGCACCATGGAACTTGGAGCCTTCAATAATAATAAATAATAAATAATATATTTTAGTGAAAAAATATTAAAAATTATAAAACTATCTAAAAATTAATTAATAAAAGAACAATAAATAAATATAAATTAGTAATTTAATAAAAAATAAACACGAAAATAAATAAAAAAAAAACATAAAATTAACTAATAAAAATTTATAAGAATTAACAAAAAAATTAAACGACAAAACAGATTAAAAAATTTCAAATAATTTAGAGAAAATAATTAAAAAGTATATTAACTAATTAATAAAATAAATATTAACTAGGAGGACTTGAGGACCCCCAAGTTCCATTCTTTTAATCAGATTGATTGCAATGATTTAACAATTGTAATAAATAATTAAAGAATTGTATATCAATATTTTTTAAAGGGTCGAGCGATAGCTAGGTGTTCCAGGTATTAATGATTATAAGAAAATCATTTGATATTATATTTTGTAAAATATTTTATATTTACGGTTTATTTTTAACAAATTTGTGATTTATTATAATTTTTTTCTTTTTAAACATACCTCGACATATTATAATAACATATATCATATATGTAATAAAATCTTTCTATTTTTCTTTTATGATGCCGATCTAGACCAGTGGTTCTTAACCTTTTTAAAGTCAGGGACCACTTTTGATTTTATGAAATATTTGCAGAGCACATAAAAATAATTTATTTTAAGAACAAGCAAAAAATATATAGGCATGTTAGGATATTTAATAAAAAATAAAGTTTTCTACGCAACAATTCAAACGCGAAAAACTTTTGAAATTTTTTTTTTTTGAGTTTTCTGTCCAATCAGTGGCGTACCTAAGGGGGGGGGGTGCGGTCCGCACCGGGCGGCACTTATCTAGGGGCGGCATTTTTTATATTTATTTATAGTTGTAAAAAGCAACTTATTGAAGTGAAAACTTCTTAAGCGGCGTTGAGCACTTTTGCGGGATGGGGAAAAAATATAGATTTCGCGTGAGATTCCAAAACGACACCGACCCGACCGACCGACCGATATACGCATGCGCAATACGCCAGAATGTTAGACACTAAACTTCTGATACATTCTTTACGAAATTTTACATATTTGCCATATTAAATATTATTATTTATATTTACATTAATAATCAGTATTACTAAATTATGTATATATAAAATAAAATATTTTAATATATTATTATGTGTTAAATTATATTAAATTAATTTCTAATATATTTATATAATTTAAAATTAATTTCAGAATATATATATATATATATTAAATTATATACTATATATAATATATTATATAATATATATTTTAATAAATTAATTTTTAAATATATGTGTGTGTGTGTGTGTGACCGTAAAAATAAAGATATATGTTTGATAATTTTTCACATGATTAATAATTGTATAAAACTGCTATATATAGAATTTCAGCCTGATAGAATCGCTGAAAGTACCAGAATTAATTTTTTTACACTGGAAATCTCACGCGCCAACACGTGACGTGGTGCCATCAACAAA
Organism: Labia minor; assembly: GCA_963082975.1. Classification (NCBI taxonomy): domain Eukaryota; kingdom Metazoa; phylum Arthropoda; class Insecta; order Dermaptera; family Spongiphoridae; genus Labia; species Labia minor. Next base: position 13,042,928 of record OY720344.1, on the reverse strand, counting down.
GAGCCAAACACTCCACTATCCACTCGACTATCTCGCAAATTTGAATTTGATTAAATAATATTTATTAATTTAAATTAAATTAAATTAATTAAATTATAATTTAATAAATATTATTTATAACATCAAAAACATCAAAATCTCAACATCGAAAATTGAATTGCTGAAAGTACCAGAATTAATTTTTTAACACTGGAAATCTCACGCGCCAACACGTGACGTGGTGCCATCAAAAGAGAGCCAAACTTTCGCTGGTTTAATAAATATTATTTATTAATTTTAATTTATAATTGAATTAAATTTAATTTAAATATAATATATGTTGTAAGGGGGGGAGGCCCACAGGGGATGCCAACAGGCCCCTTACAAGGAGGAGGGAAGAAGGGGGAGAGAAGGGAGGGAAAATGTGATAGAAGAGAAATTAATATATGTTATTTAATCCAATTCAAATTTGCGAGATATGCTGAATATGCTTTTAAATAAAAAAAATTTTCAAGAAAGTAATTGGAATTATTAATATTAAGAATCAATAAATAAATTTATTAAATATACATTTAAACATGTAAATTAATCTATATATAAATTTAATAAATATTCAAACAATAATTGAAACAATATAAATAAAACGATTCAATATTTTACTTACATTGTGATTTATATTTTTATTTTTATTACAACTATTATTATGGGTATGTTATTTTTGGCAGTTTAAAAAAAATTAAAAATATTAATAAAATTTATCAAAATAATAATTTGAAAAGATTTCCAATTATTTTTATTTATTTATTGTAAATTTTTCAATGTAACCATGGTAACCATAAATAGACTTTTACCAAAATATTACTATTTAAATTAATTTTGGATAAATTAATTTTGGATTTAACTACACTAAAACCTTCCCTGGGACGCCCTCAACAATCCCTGAAAGTTTCATCGCAATCGGACGGGTAGTTTTTGTGTATTTGACAGACACACACACACACACAGACAGACAGACAGACAGACACATATATATATATATTCATACACATCGTATTTTTAATATTTTTGTAATAATAATCAGTTTGCTGAAAAAAATAATTATGAATTTTATATATATATATATACGTATATAAATTTCATTTTTCTCGTGAAGCTGGTGCGCATTCCGTCTGCTTTCAAATTTCTTACGCACAAGTTTTCACTTCTGTCTGCCAGTCCCACGACTGCCAATTCGACTTTTCATTTCATATTTATTTTTTTTCTTTCTTGAATAATAAATGATTATTATGATTATTATAAGTTTACTATTTGATTTATATAAATTATGATCAACTATATGATTTCGAATATTACTAGCAGTATATGTGTAAAAAAATTTACTCTGTGTATTAATTAATATTGATTAAATAACTTAATAATTTATTTATGTGTATTAATTTATAAAAACCACTATTTGCTATTTGATTGACTTATAATAGAAAGGGCGGCAAACTGGAGATCGCCCCGGGCGGCAAAAGTTCTAGGTACGCCACTGTGTCCAATCAATACTTCTAATTGTTATGAGCATTTATTTTTATTCGTAATTTGCAAAAAATAAATTTAAATTATTGTATATTTAAAAAATATTTTATATTCATAAATGTTTTTAATAATTTTTCGCAATTCTAAATTATAAAGTTTAATTTTTAACACTTTAGAGGTAATTAGTTTTTTTTTAATGAATAAAATAACCAAAATTAATACTAGACATAATAAAACAAACAAAAAAAAATTATTATCAATTATTATTTAAATGTAATTTGATCCTTATCGTAATAAATTAGGTTTTATTTTACGAATATTTCAAAAAATAAAAAAAAAATAAATAAATAAATAAAGTCATTAATTTAAATTGAAAAACATTAAAAAATATTTTTTTCTCATATAATATTTTATAATATTATTTAAAATCTTTTCCACTGGATTGAATTTATGAGAAAACAAAATCTGTTATGATCTTTTATAGAGGGATTTCTTATATTATCTTATTTTCCAAAATCTTTTCAATTTATTTTTGTTGTATTATGATGGTGGCAGTCAAGTATCCATTTGGGTTGAAAATGATTGGGTGTAAGTTGGCAGAAGCCTTGAAATTGTTTGCCTTTTTTTTATAACCTTATATGATCCTTTCAACACATCCACTTGGATTGAATGACCAGTTGAAGATAGTCGTGTTTGGGAGTTCATTTCGGGATGAACCTCTCCAGCTCACAAGATTAAAGAGGGGTCTGTCATGTAATCGCCCAGTTGGGAATCTCAAATCTCCTTGACGCCCGGGCCAAAACGATCTACATTTGGGATTTGTCAACAAATTGGCCCCTGGATTTATTTCCTTCATTTCATATTCTGTTCATTTTCAAGGTGGTTCAATAGAGATAGAGAAAGAGAGAGAGAGAAAGAGCATCGTATCATTTGTTTAAACATTCATATTGCAATCTTTTAGAAAATACATTGATTTGTGATCGAAGATTATTTTTGAGGTTTAACTTATCTACTACAAGACATAGAATATATATATATATATATATATATACCATGAATTGATATATTTTATTTCAAACTTCAATTTATTTACATACGTATAAATACTATTTCCTTTTTAGAATTCTGGATTTAAAATTTAAAAATATTTGCATTTAGAATTTTCCATGCCTGTCTGCCCTACGTTTAAATCACGTATTTTAAAGCAAGCTTATAATTGTCTGAAAAGTCTGGCGATAGCAGTTCTACTAAAAAGTATAAAATAAATTTAAGTAAAAAGAAATATTTTTAAAAAATACACTTTACTTAAAATTGCACTAAAAAGTAAAAAATAAAATCACTTTAAAGTGTGTGCGCTCAAATTATAATAACACCAAATGTGGAAGCAAATGTTTTACGGTGTTATTATAATTTGACTTTACTTTTTAGTGCAATTTTAAGTAAAGTGTATTTTTTAAAAAGATTTCTTTTTACTTAAATTTATTTGAAAGTTGTTGAAATATCGATTATAAAATGCCGCGGACAAACATCCGGACAGAGTGAGTTAAGTAAAAGTGTATAAAAAAATGAATTTTACTTACAAGACTATTTTTATTATTTGACTTTTAATCTATGATAAGTCTAAAAAAAATGAATAATCCACACTTTTTAATAAATGATTTTTCTTACACTGATTTTTCGCAATTATTAATAGCGTCACCTCCACAAATAGTTACTAAAAATCTATTTTAACTCTTAAAATCTATTTTAACTCTCACGACTTTACATTTGTAAGAGCACTCTTATTTTTTTAAAAAAAATTCCAAATTAAGTGAAAAAAATAAAAATAAAAATTAATTTTCAGGATATTGATATTTTAATGTAAAATCTCTAAAAAAGACTAAATTTTATCAAAAAAATCATGTAATGGTCAATTAATAACCTGAATGATTTAAAATGTAACACAATATAAATAATAATTTTACAAATCTAGAATTTCATTTTTTAGATTAAATCAAATTTGATTTCTTTATTTTTGAAGCAAAAATAATAAATAAATAAATAAATAAGTAAAAATAATCTATCTCTGTGGCTCTATGGAACTCGAAAGTTCTTGGCCGCAGCAACCATACTTCTCCAAGTGTCATTCTGAGCCACAACCTTCCAAACCCTATCCTCTCCCATTTCTCTAACGTCCCTTCCTACATTATCCCTTGGTCTTCCAAGCGGGGGTTTCCCACTCGGTCTCCCCCCCCCCAATTTATTATTCGCCATTCTTTCCTCTCTCATTCTAGCCACATGTCCTGTCTTCTCGATTTTATATTTCTAATTATATCAGTAGAGGTCATGCAATTCCTCGTTATGCAATCTTCGCTATTCCCTTTCTTTGGCCCATAAATGCTTCGCAGAATCCTATTCTCAAATACTCTAAATCTACTCTCGTCACCTAAGGTCATAGACCATGCCTCACATCCATATAATACAACCGGTAAAATAATTGTTTTATTATATATTTTAATTTTTATGCCCTTTGATAATAATTTTGACGCGATAAGCCCCTTTACGGCATGATAACAGGCGTTTCCCGATTATAACCTCGCTTTAAACTCTTCTCGAATATTATTATCTTTCGTTATTACATAATAAGACTTATATATTTTCTATTTGCAAGCTTTTCAATGATAAAATTAAAAAAAAATTAATTGATCAATTAAATAAATTCAAGAGTAGAGTATTATTGATAAAAAAATTATAAAATTAAGTTAAGTAATAAATTTTTGGCTGATGACTTTTCAATGTCTTATTTGAAGTTTGTGCTCATCAACAACACAAAGATTCATCCATAAAAGATAAGAACAATTCTAATAACTATAAAATAAAAATAAAAAAGTGTTATAAAGTTGAGACGTGTTTTCGATCTCAATGATTCAGTCATTTTATTTTGAGTTCAGTCTTTAAATCATTTCGATAACTATTTCTATGAATTTTGGATGAACAACCTCTTTGATTCCAAATGCAATGTTATGAAAAAATTCTCCGTTTCATCTCATGTTAAAGAGATATAATCTTAATAAAGCAAAAAAAAAATATATGATTTCAATGGATTTTTAAACAAAAAAATTATTTTAATCTACCAATTCTATATATATATATAAATTTTATTAAATTAAATAAAATTGAACTCAATTTAAGAATTGTAAAAAATAAAATTTAAAGAAAATTCTTTCTATAAAAAATTATTAATATAAAGAAATATAAAAAAAATCAAATCACAATTCCTTCATAAAACTTCTAAAATTCTCTGTAAAGAATTAAAAATTAAAAAGAATTAAAAATTTTTTTTTCAAAGAAAAACATTTTTATGATTTTTCAAAAAGACACTAAATTTCTAAGCCTACCAATATTGCAAGTCCCATTTAAATATATTTTATTTTCTGTTAAATATCTTATATAAGTAAGTGCAATTTTTTTCTTCCATATAAAACTAAAATTAATTAATTAAATTCAATTAATGAATTAATATTTTTAAAAAAATTGGAAATATTAATATATGTATTTAAACTGGAATGGATGATAAAAAAACTATTTTATTAACTATTGAAAATTTGTACAAGTTATTATATAAATTATTATATATATAAAAGGCAATGTCTGTCTGTTTGTATGTCTGTCTCTTATAGACTCAAAAACTACCCGTCCGATTACGGTGAAACTTTCAGGGATTGTTGTGGGCATACCAAGGAAGGTTTTAGTGTAGTTAAATCCAAAATTAATTTATCCAAAATTAATTTAATTAGTAATATTGTGATGAAAGTCTGTAGTGTCACAAAACTATCGACAGATGGCGCTACATATAATTTTCAAAATTCAAATATTTTAAATTTTTTTTAAACTTAATATTTCTAACTTTGTATTACAATACAATAATGAGAAGGAATTGTTGTGTGTTAAATTAGATTTTATAAATTGAAAACCATTAGTTATACTCTTAAGTTATTTAGTTTTATTGATCACATATCTGGAAAAAATCATCTTCATTAGTTGTTTTTAATTTAAATGTATATATGTGACGTCACAGTTACCTCCTTTTAGATATATATCTATTCTTAAAATAAAATTAAAAATATTTATATTATATTCCTAAATATGTAAAATAATAATTATATTATTTTAATATTCCTATAATTTGGTATCACAATTTATTATTATTATGAATTATTTATAAGTAATTACTATTATTAATTGGTATTAATAAATAAATAATATTAATTATATTAACTTAATATTTCTAACTTTGTATTACAATAATGAGACGGATTGTTGTGTGTTAAAGAATTGTTGACTATAAAAACCAATTTGTTTTTAGGTAAGAATATATTATTCTATTTATTGAAATTATTTAAAATTTTTTTTTAGCAAACAAATCTGTCTATAGTCCATTTGATTAAACCTACCATCTTATATATAGATTGTCGTGTATAAGATATTAGGGGTGAGGTATTTTATAAGAAAAATTGGGTTAAAAATAAGTTTAATTAATTGGTAGCACTCTGGATTGAATTTAGAATAATTAAAAGGGTTATTGAAACCGCGTAGGTTGATTAGGGGATGACAAGATTGAATAGGTTCAATTAAAAAATGCTTATATAAAATTATAACTAAAAATGATTTATTTAATAAAACTGTAAGAATTTAAATTAAAATAGATAACTCAAGAAATTAAGATGAAATAGAATAATTGAAAGGTACCGTAAAAATAGAAATATAAATTAAAAGAACTTTAATTTATATTTTAGCAAATGCAATTTATAATTAATTATTAATTACCAATTGTCGACCACAGTTGGTATATTGTGTAGTTAAGGAATTGAGAATTCAAAATATGTCGAAGCCAATCATCCCCTCCTCTGCCACTTGGCAAAATTGTCCACCCCTCTCTCTCTATTGGGGTAACGAAGAGGTATATCTCTGGGTTTTTCCCTGGGTTTTTTTTTTAAAAACAATTATTTTTAGAAAGTTTTTGCCATGTGCTCAGTATCATAATACATCCAATATATAAGCATAAAAAACAAGCATTTTTATATTTATACTAGGAAAATTTGTTGTTGATTAAATTAAAATATATTTTCCAAGAAAACAAATATATGTCTTATCTACTTATACTGATTGAAACAAAATGGATGAAAACCTTTTACATACAGACTTTCAACCAAATACTATGTATCACTCGGGGGTACAGGGGGCGGAGCCCCCGTCTAGGTGTGAAGAGCGCCTGGAAGGCGCTCTGATCAGCTAGTTATATATAAGATTATAATATATTCATAGAGAGATTGAGTGTGAAAATCAATATAATAATTACACAGGCCAACAAAATGAAAAAAAAAAATTGGTGCCGGAAGTCTAACATCTGATTTTAGATGTTTTTAATGTGCTGATTCCAAAAATGCCATCAGATTTTTTCTATCAGCTCTAGTTTGTGAGATACACGTTACAGGTTAAATGATATATTTTCTTCTGATAAAGGACAACAAATTTGTGTTGATTTAAAAATGACTAACTTCCTCCTTGGACAGCAGAGTGGTTTTACAAAATATCCTTGTTTTTTGTGCCTTTGGGACAGCAGAGCTAAAAATGAGCACTGGGTTACCAAAAATTGGCCTTCAAGAGATATCATCTTCAAGGAATACAAAACGTGATCAACGAACCTTTGGTTTCAAGAGAAAAAATCTTACTTCCGCCCTTGCATATCAAGCTAGGCCTAATGAAGCAATTTGTGAAGGCTTTAAATCGAGATGGAAATTGTTTTGGGTATTTGTCACGTAAATTTCCTGGCATTAGCACGGAAAAACTAAAAGCTGGTATATTTGATGGTCCTCAAATAAGGCAACTTGTTAAAGATCCACAATTCACCACATCAATGAACGAGACTGAATCTAACGCTTGGAGTTCATTTGTTCAAGTAGTACAAAATTTTCTTGGCAATCATAAAGCAGAGAATTACGTAGAATTCGTGGAAACTATGCTTTCAAATTTTCATATTCTCGGCTGTAACATGAGTATAAAAGTTCACTACCTCCACAGCCACCTAGATCGTTTTCCAGAAAACTTAGGTGATTGTAGTGAAGAACAGTTAGAAAGATTCCATCAGGATATTAAAACTATGGAAGATCGTTATCAAGGACGATGGGATAGCCACATGATGGCGGACTACTGCTGGAGCCTTCAGCGAGACTGCCCTAGTAAACTCCATTCTAGAAAATCGTCTAAAAGAAAATTTTTATGTGATTAGTGACTAATGTAATTATGTAAATTAAGTTTTTGCAATAAATACTTAAATCCATGTGTTTTTGTTTTTTTTAACTGTCAATAGTAATATTATACATTATAACAGTTATAACGTAAATTATATACAAAATTTTTTAGAAAATCTCAAAAACTAGATCTGATAGACAAAATCTGAGAACTTTTTTACATTCTGCATCCAAAAATTACTCAGGAACAGTTAAAAAATCGCAGGCACCAAAATGTGTGTTGGCCTGTGTTATTAATTTTATATGTAAAATGTTGACAATGGTCATTTTTTATTGAAAATCACTTGATAGTAGTAAATTTGTTTTTTTTATTTATTAAAAATATAAAGAGTTTCTGCAAGTAAGTCATTTAAAATAAATTTAAGTAAATTATCAAAAAATAAATAAATAAAATATACTATATACTGAAAAGAAAAAACAAATTTTTATTGATATTATTATTTAAATTTTAAGAAAAAAACATTATCCTCCCAAAAAATTCTCCACTTGCACTTGTTTAATATTTTATAAATATTTGATAAGTCTAACTTATTGGTAGAGCATTTTCCAAAATGCAAGAACAAAATTATACCGATTTTTCTAAAAAAATACATTATTTAAAACCTTCATTAATTATTCTATTTTGCATATTGTAATTGTTTATTGAAACAAGAGAATCTGCATATTCACACTATTTTACTTTTAAATCAGCATTATATTTCCATTTAGTATATAATACCTACATAATACATGACAAGAATTATGTTTATTTGTTCAATATGAATGGTCAAAATCCTCCTAATACTCGTTTTAAAAATTTACCCAAAATATGAATTTTATATTTTATACCCAAATTATATGGATATATTTTTTTCATATTGCGATGAAAATGATTGATGGTGAATATTGGAAACATATATTTTTATAGGAATATTTATCCAAACCTATTTGACCTGGATCCCCGAGGAAATATAAATTTATATTTTTCTTTAGGATGCAAAAGAAACAGGCTAAAAAATATGGATATATTTTTATGAAATATTACAAGGGCAAAAGAGCAATACGTTCTAATGTGAAAGGGTAAGACATAAACTAGTGAGAGTTATTTTGTCAATCTATTGATTGTATTTTTCATCAGATCAAACTTAAATTTTTGAATTAAATTTAAATTTTAAAATGAAAAATAAAAATAAAAAAATAACATTTAAAAAATTATATAGGTAAATAAAAAAAAACATAAAATTAACAAATAAAAATTTATAAGAATTAACAAAAAAATTAAACGACAAAACAGATTAAAAAATTTCAAATAATTTAGAGAAAATAATTAAAAAGTATATTAACTAATTAATAAAATAAATATTAACTAGGAGGACTTAAGGACCCCCAAGTTCCATTCTTTTAATCAGATTGATGAAATGATGTAACATTTAATAATTGTAATAAATAATTAAAGAATTATATATCAATATTATTTAAAGGGTCGAGCGATAGCTCGGTTTTCCAGGTATTAATGATTATAAGAAAATCATTCGATATTATATTTTGTAAAATTTTAGATATATATTTTAAATATATCATACCAAAAATCTAATTTAACAATTGATGCTCTTAAATTCATAATCATTACTTGAATGTCCAGAATCTTTCCATACTATCTCCAATATCTCCCCGTGTAGGGAATTAATGTAGATTTTAATCTTAAACTTGTGTGTGTGTTTTGTTTTTAACTTAAAAATGTACGTTTAGACATATTGAGATAATTGTGTTTTTGTGTTTCTTATTTCCACATTAGAACAATTTGACGTAGCTATTATTATTATTATTATTTGTTTACAAAAATTAAGAGAGAATAAAATTTTTAGAAAATAAAATGGTTCACAAAAGGGTTCTTATCAATTTAAATAAAATTCCGATCTTTTGCGATGTCTCATATTTGTTATAAATAACCATCTAACAAGACAGCCCAAAATCAACACAACTTAATTTAGCTTTCGGGTGAGAAGTGGTTTTGACTGCACATCATTTTTTTTTGATTGATGGTACTGACAGTATATATTATACAGTATAATATCAATATAAATATAATACTATAAATGGATTTGTAGAAATGAAATATTTATTTTTCTCTATAGGAATTTCCATTTTATATTTTTTAATACAAATATTAAAAAAAAATTTAATTCACTCTTATGGAATTACTGTTATTGTTATGAACCTTACAAGTATAAACTCTTTATTTACATTCAATTAATATAGTTGATAAAAATGAATAATACTTCTTTTAAGGTGGAGTGGGGGGGGGGGAGGGGAGAAAGAAAGAAAAATTCAAATCCATTTTAATTTAAACAGTTTTTTTTATCAACCATTGTTTTGTTTTTACTATCTAGTATTGCGATCACGAAAATTTTCGATCTTGAGATTTTGATATTTTTAGTCCCATGAGTCATTTTCACTAAGATTGAGAAAAATCTGTGTGTATGTAGACAAGATTACACAAAAAAGGTTTAAGCTAGAATAATGAAATTTGATTATTCAAAATTCGTAGTTTTCTATCAACTTTTGAGAAATGTAGCTCATTCGGAAGAGGACCATTACCTACCACGTTTTCATTTTTTTCCTCTAAACTAAACTGACCGTAAAAATAAAGATACATGTTTGATAGTTTTTCACGCTGAAAGTACCGTAATTAATTTTTTAACACGTTGACTGCCAATCACGTGCCAGCACGTGATGTGGTGTCATCAACAAAGAGCCAAACACGCGCTGCTTTAATATTAAATATTATTTATTATTTTAATGTATAATTTAATTAATGAAATTTAATTTTAATATAATATATGTTAATTAATCCAATTCAAATTTGCGAGAATCGAGTGAAAACACTCCAGTTTTTTTTTTATTTTATTTTCTCTCAAATTTTGATATTATTAATTCATATACATATATTTATTAATTTTTAACTACAATAAAAATAATAAATAATATTTGTAAAATTGTATTTATTTATTTGACGTTCAGGTCATAATCATTTTACAACAAGATATTACTCTCCTGTTAGTCATTTTATATTATCCTTCTATTGCATCTATCACAAACAACATTCCAGAGAGAAATAAATTTAAAAAAACATAAAAATAAAAAAAAAGAAGTAATGTTTTGTGCTTTCTCTATGCCCTATTGGTTCTGAATTGTGGTACAATCAATTCAGTTAAAATAGTTAAGAATGGTCTTTTGAATGGATACCATTTGATCCCTAAAGTTAACATGGGATGTGGTTTCAGCCTTTGCGATTTGTGGACACTTACTTTTATTGATTGAATCATTACAAGATCATTAGTAACATGTAATCATGAATGTTCATTTCAATTATATTTATAAAATTCTTATAAATAATTGATTGAAAAAATTCATAAAGTTTAAATTTATCCAAAAAAAAAAAAATCGGTAGTGTCCTCCCCTAGACTTTCCCGCATATAAATAGGTATAAAGAGTTGTGAATGAATATTTAGAATGTGTAAACTTAGTATTGATAAAGAGCCAGTTCGTGTTAGTTTATTGGTGTCAAATTTGATATTTGGTAACATTTATATATATATATGGTTTTCATAATCTTCTTGTACGCTTGATCACTTTTGTTTAGTTGCCTTGTCTGCTTAGAGACCGTTATGTTGATCAAATAATAAAATAATAATATAGAAATACAATACCTAAAAGAATAAATTTAATTACAAGTTATTTTTAACCATTATCTTGAGAACAATAAAACATAAATAATTAACAACAATAAAAATAAACAAACTAATTAATTTAAATTATAAAGTAAAATGGTTTAACACTATTATATATATTTATAATTTACACATAACGCTACTTGTATAGGTAAAATGTCACTTCCGGTAGTCAGATCATGATGAAATTTGGTATCTGAATTTTTTTCATATTTTTAAATCTATATACAAAATAGGAAGCAAATATCTCGAAGCAAACTGGTACTTTACTTGAAAGGTAAACGCAACCAGTGTAGGTAAAGTACCACTTCCGGTTAACCGATTTTGACGAAATTTTGATAGAAATCTACAAACTGTGAATAATATCGGTGTACCAAATTTCGAAGTCCTAGCTTGATTAGTTTTTGAGTAAATTTGCTCACAGACAAACATTACATACATCCATACATCCATACATACACACACACAGACATAATTCGAAAAATGGTATTTTCCGACTCAGGGAGGTCTAAAACGTCAAGATCTATCGAAATCTCGAAGTCGAAATTTTTGACGATTCCAATACTTCCCTTATACGAAGTATACGGGAAAGTAATTATATCTTTTAAATTGATTCATAATTTATTGATTGATTGTGATTAAAAAATTATGAAAGTATAAACTAAATTTGATTTATTATAATTTACAATAAGATTAAATTTGTTATAATTTACTAAAAGTTTTACAAGATTTAGTTAAAAATATTTCCCTTCATTGGTTGTTTACCTATTCTTAGCAGAAATTTTTTCTTGTCACGATTTAAATGAAGCAATTTTCTTGCATTTTGATCAGGCAACTTTATTTAGAATAGAAATCAGCTACTTAACTCATGTGTCACCTTAAATAAATCCCTGAGTCAACTTGGTGGTAATCATCGTTTTCTTCGACATCGTTCACCATCTTCCATGCAAATATTATATAAATCTTGGCGGCCAGATGCTTGTGACTCCTTTTTAAAACATACTATATTTATGTTCATCTGGCTAGAAAGATATATTGCCGGATGCTTTCGCATTTTATAAAATAAAAGATACAACAACCTGTCACAATGGTTATTAAAAAACTCAAATAAAAATTACATCTAATATTCTTAATATTTATATGTAATAAATGTTAATATACATATTTTTATCATAAACTCTTGATTTTTAATATTTATATATATATATATATATATATATATAATTTTATTAATATTTAATAAAAATCCTTTTTCATAATAAATTTTGATTGAAAACATACTATTTCTAGAATAAAATTTAAAATCATAAACTTTGAAAAATTCTTAATATACTTTGGTCTTTGGTTTTAGAACATGAGGGTCTAATTAAGAAAATTATTTAAAAAAATCTGGAGTGTCTCGCTATTTGAATTGGAATAAATAACATAATATATTATATTTAAATTAAATTTAATTAATTATATTTTTTAATTAAAATTAATAAATAATATTTAATAAACCAGCGCATGTTTGGCTCTTTGTTGATGGCATCACGTCACGTGTTAGCGCGTGAGATTAATTCTGGTACTTTCAGCGATTCAATCAAGCTGAAATTCTATATATAGCAATTTTATACAATTCTTAATCATGTGAAAAATTATCAAACATATATCTTTATTTTTACGGTCACTTTAGAAGAAAAAAAAATCAAAACGTTGTAGGTAATGACCCTCTTCCGGTTGAGCTACATTTCTCCAAAGTTGATAGAAAACTATGAATTTTGAATAGTACCCATGTACCAAATTTCATCATTCTAGCTCAAACCGTTTTTGCGTAATCTTGGTTACATACATACACACACATACACACACACACACATTTTTCTCAACCTTAGTGAAAATGATTCAGGAACCTTCAAAACGTATAAAAACATCAAAATCTCAACATCGAAAATTTTCGTGATAGTCAACATTTTCAATATGAATTGAATTAAAATGTTTAGCTTTGTTCATCCACCCCCACTATTCTTAAATATTATAAATATAAAAAAAAATTATAAAATAACGGTTTTTTCATGAACTAAAAAGAATGAAATATTTTTCTAGAAGCCTGACAAAGTTTATGGATGAATTGCTTCATATACAACGAAATTTAGTTTTATTTATTTATATGAAAGATTAAATCAAATTTTTGTAATAATAAAAATTTTATTAAACACATAAACGGACAAATTTTTTATTATGCAATAACATTGATAGATTAAGAGCTAAGCACTTTATTTTTATTTATTTTTCACTATAATATACTTATATCAAAGTATGTAACAGATTTTAAAAGAATTATTATTTTCTTAAATTTACTTATTATCAATCAAATCAAAAACAGCTGATTATATTCGAAGAAATAGAGTTACTTGTTAATTAAGCGTTTTAGTGTGGTATGCAAGTATTTATATAAATTATAGCTCTATAAAGGAATTTAATTGCATAGAAATGAAATTACAATTAATTAGTTATAATTTAAGTTTAAAGTTGATGAAAAATCGATTTCAATTTGTCATAAGAGCGAACAGACAGAAAGACAGACATGAAGCGAACTTGTTAAAAACGTTAATATATAAATAAGATGATGAAAAATCGATTTCAATTTGTCAAAATAGCGAACAGACAGAGAGACAGAAGCCAAGTGAAGTTGAGAAAAACGCGTTATAAAAAACGTTATAAAATAGTTATAAAAATAAAAATGATTTCATTTCATTATATTATAATATGTCGCAGAATGTTTCCTTTAGAAAGAAAAAAATGTATATGGAATCAAATTTGTTAAAAAGAAAAATAAATATAAGAAATTTTACAAATTGTAAGTACGAGGGTGGGGTGAAAAGTTTGCTAACGTTAGACCAAAAACTGCTTCGAAAAAACATTTCTACCGACAATTTGGCGCTGTAGGCGTAACCCAAACGAATTTTTGCGTCGATTCTTAACTGTTGATGAGACTAAAATTAAATCAAATCAAATTTAATTAATTAATTAATTAAATAAATAAATTAATTAAATAAATTAGAACACCGTTATCAGAAATGTATCAGTCTTGATGGAGATTATGTTGAAAAATAAATAAAATTTAAAAACAACGTTCTTGACATTATTATTTTTTTTTTCAAAAGTCAAAAATAAAAAATAAACAAAAATTAAATATAAATATATATTTATTTTTAAAATTCAAATCAATTTATTTTGAAATATTATTTAAAATTTTCTTTATCGAGATTTTATTTCTCGAACTCAAATCATTCAAATTGTGTTATAATGATTATAGCGAGTGTTCTATCATATATTTTCTAAAATTGATATTATTTAATTTATTATATTTATTTATATTTGTTTTATTAATTTTATAAAAACTAATATACTAGGAAAAACGTGTTTATGATGGTCAAAGATATCAATCAACTCATATAATCTTTGCTAATAAATCCATTCGTCATCATTCAGAAAAATATGTTTCAATTTTTATTACCAATGTTTTAAAAATATGTTGGTTATGTACCAAATTTAATAACAAAAACAAATACAAATAAAAAAAAATTAAAGGATAAACGCATAATTCACCAGTAATGAATCAATACAAGAGATGGTTGATAGACCAATGATCAATTTTATAGTAGCCGATTGACTGTTAATTTTATTTACTTGGAAAATTATTATAAAAATAATTGAAAAGTAATAAGATAATGTAATAGATATTCAGATTGCCATTGACAATATAAGTATATCAATTTTTGAAAGATTCATGAAATAGAGTTTATTTTCAAATTATGATTTAATTGGTTTTTTTTAAAAAAAAATCTTTTTGGCTTCTATTTATTTCTCATTCATCAAAATATTCATTTTTTAATATTAAATTACATTGTTTTCTAGTTTAATACTATTACATTGATTGAATGAAAGAGAAAATATAAGACTTTAAAAAAATAGAAATTACAATAATTATATTTATTATTAATTGAAGAGTGACTCATAAATTACCCTAAATTGCCTATAAACATAATCAAAAATATATTAAATTGAAAATTAATTATTCATATTTTAAAACAATAAACAAACAAATAAATTTAATTGCATTATTATTTTTTTATTTAATTAATAATTTATGACGAATGGGTATATTAGAATTATCAAATGTATAATTGTGTTCATTATGTTTACGTCTTTAGGGGATGAGGAGGGGTGGGGTGGTTATTATTTATATTTTATCAGTGATTATGATCTATAAGATCGGGAGCTTAGCCGCGAGGCTATAGTGACCGGTCCGCCGACTCGAGTTCGAGGGTTCAAACCTCGCCGAGTGCATCGATATATAAATATAAATATAAATATAAATAAAAATAAACAAATCTAAGAAAGCTGGCTAAATGGAGATATATTCCGAAAAAGCCAAAAAAAAAATGATCTATAAGTTTAAAATAATGAAAAGTAATACTCTCTAAAACAGAGGTTGCCAAAGTGGTGGTCCGTGGACCACTAGTGGTCCGCGAGAAAATTTCGCTGGTCCGCAGAAAAATGTGGAATATACTTACTCATCATGTTAAGTTATGTTTTAAGATGCATTAAAACATGATTCAATTCATAACAATACGTGATAATAGTTTCATTTTATTAACTAGGTACATTTTATGTGTTCTTTGATTACAATTTTTATTTATAAATATATTTAACACTTAAAAAATCCTATTAGTGGTCCGCGGGATTTAAATTATGAATTAACTGGTCCGTGGTGTCAAAAAGTTTGGCGACCGCTGCTCTAAAAGGTGTTTGATATTTTTATTAAGGATAAACAAATTTTCAAAAAAAAAAACCTTCGTCAACTATTTTAGAAAACTTTGTAACATGACTCAAAAGTGACCAAATGAAACTTCTAGAGAAAATAATTTATTAATTTTCCAATGGCAACTCTAATCAATTTTCCTCTCAAGGGATTCCAATCATCTTGGTGAACGTATCTGTCAAATCATTTTCAATTAGAAACATGTTAGATTTGGTTCTCATTTAACATCTTAAGCTCATTTAAATTAAAGTGAACATTCTCATTCAAACCGATCTAGAGGAAAGTCTAGGAGGGAGTTTAATTGTATCAGCTAAGTCGAGTGGTAGAAGATTATTTCGGATTTGATAACGGATCAAAAAACTAAACTCTGTTAAGATCTTGACAAAATAAAATACACAGAGTTTTTGTTTGATTTAGAAAATAATCGAATAATTCAAAAAATTAATTTTTTCTTTTTAAACATTTATCATATTCTTTAATATTTTTTGTATAAATTCAATTGTAAATTTTTTTTATTTATAAGTTTTGTTTATGGTTTAGAGAAGAGTGGCTCACTTTGGGACACTTTTTCAATCTTTCCTAATAATGAATTATTCACAAAATTTTACCTAGTCAACTCTTTAACAGTATATATAATGCCAACTTAAAGTTCTATACCTCGAAAAAAACACCCTTTACATGTATATTTAATTTAAAATCATCAATATGTGTATGTGAATCTATAAACCATTATTATTTAAGTGAGGTTATGTTAATAACTTTTATATTATTTCAATAACATCAAAACATTTAATATATTTGGTTCTAAATCAAAGTGTAAGAATTTGAACTCCTCTTTTCTGTATTGAACTCGATTCAAATATTCGCGTCGGATTCACAGTCCAAAGACATTTTCTCAATCTAAAAGGCTTTTTTTTACTTCCTTGAAAAAAGACATAAAATGAGAGTACTTGAGAAAGCTTGGTTACTATTGAAAAAAAAAAATTCTTAGAGAGGAAATTGAATCGAACTTTGTCAGATATCAGTAGATAAAATCGGAATGTTGAATAAATCGGACCATTGAAACCGGAATTAAGTATTAATCTTGATGTCATATTGAGAAGGGGAAATTTATATAGATATTTAGTGATGACATGAACATTTGATAAATCACTTTATTTTATCTGATACACAAATGCATGTTCTATTTAAGTGTCTACAAATAATAATATATTTTTTAAAAATTACACTAGAATAGTTATGTTATCTTTAAAATTATTATCAAAGAATTTCAAGTTAATGAATATCAGATATATTCTGCTGGATATCTCTAATTTTAATAAATAGATTAGAGATGATATACACATAGTTATATAGAACTATTTTTTTAACTCAGCGATTCTCAACCGGTGGGACGTGAGAAAATTCCCGACTTTTTTCAATATAGTTCTAAAAAAAAAGGTAAGATGATTTTGTGGACAAACTTTTGAACATTTTCGATTATTTTTCAATTTTTTTCAATATCGTTCTAAAAAAAAGGTCAGATGCTCTGAAACATTTCCGATGGGAGGGGGAGGGCGCGATGAAAATTATGATTGAAAATTGGGCCGTGAATATTAAAAGGTTAAGAAACACTGAATTAAGCAGTATTAAAGTTTATACTAAATTATCATAAAAGAAATAATAATTTAACATTTTTTATACAAATTTATTAGTTTGTTTATCAAATTTCATATTCACAATTATACTCTCCAATTGCTAATTAGTTGGCAAAAAACAAAACGATAAATATTATAGTATCAAATTAAATTATTTTAGAATTAAATATTCTATATTTTAAATGTAAAAATAAATTAGTTAAAATGATCTTGTTTCCAGTTAAATAATAAGCTTCAAGTTATTTATTAGTAATGAATGATAAATTTCAATTTGGTTCATAAAGTGAATCAATTACACGTATATAAATTTATTTATCATCTTAGATTTTATTAAAAGAAAGTTTTGAAATGTATGAATTTGTTATTTACTTGACTTATCTAAATATATAATATTAATATTTTTTTTTAATATAAAATGTAAATTTTAAAAATTTTAAAATAAATCTATTACATTTGCTAATAATAATAATAATATACATTAAATAATTAATTATCCCAAAGTTCAAAGAAACATCGATATATATATATATATATATAAATTTTAATAATTTAAAAAATTTTAAAGTAGAATTTTGATTTAATCTATCTTATATGAGTATTTTACCTGTCAAGTGATTTATTCTCAGTTTGGTTTAGCAATTCATCAGGAATAGACTCACGCCTGAACAACGCTTCAATTTTATTTCGAAAATAATGGTTCTGTGCGGAATACTTATCGTACACTACGCCCATTTTATCGTCGATAAAATCGTCCATCAGAGCAGTTAATTCAATTAACCATGGAACGTTTTCGCACCACGTTTACTCTTATTGATAACTCGCATCCCCAGAGACGCGGTACGGTGAGTACAGAAAAAGCTATTGCTACTGTAGAGTGTAGCATTGAGGAAGACCCGAAGAGCCATGATTACAAACTTTTTCATTCCTAAATTGAACAACCATGATGTCCAGGAGCTGTGGTTCCAACAAGACGGCACAACATGTCACACAGCTCGTGCCACAATCGATTTATTGAAAGACACGTTTGGTGACCGCCTAATTTCACGTTTTGGACCTGTGAATTGGCCTCCAAGATGTTGTGATTTAACACCGCTAGACTACTTTCTGTGGGGCTATGTAAAGTCATTGGTCTATGCGGATTAGCCACAAACGCTTGACTATTTAGAAGACAACATTCGCCGTGTTATTGCCGATATACAGCCACAAATGTTGGAAAAAGTTATCGAAAATTGGACGTCCAGTTTGGACTACATCCGAGCCAGCGGTGGCGGTCCTATGCCAGAAATCATATATAAAATGTAATGCCACAAGATTATCTTTCGTATAAATAAAATTCATATCAATCGAATAATCCATCGTTGTTTTATTGTAATTTAAAGTTGTATACCTCTAAAAGAAACACCCTTTTTATTAATTAAATTTTGATTTTTTTTATATACAAAATTTAAAACTTATATTAATTTTTAAAACAGAATATTTTTCTTACTATAAAAAAAATAAATAAAAAGAAGAATTTAAATAGTTGAGATTTCTTTCTTTACTTATTCTTATAAGTAAACTGGAACCTTTAAAAAAAAAAGATTAAAGAGGAAAATTCAAAATAGAATTATATTTAATCTTCTTTCAGAAGAAAGAGTTCTATTTCGTATATTTATTTATTTGTACAATTATTTATAGATAAGAAACTTTGCCATGAAATAGAGATTGTATGAGTATTACAAATTCCTTATTTTTGTGACATTTCACTTTATATGAGATCAATGGTTAACTAAAGAATTGTATTAAAAATAAAAAAAAAATAATTAATTTCCATTTTCTTGGAAAATGTTTGATCTATTTTTCAAAAGGCTTGATTTAATAAAGTGAATCTTTGGCTAAATACTTTCAAAGACTTGAAAAGTTGTCTAACTTTCTCCTAAGTAATTTGATTAAAACACACTTCTTCTGACCTTCTGACGTCAATTTGGAATTTTAATAACTTTGGAAAATTGAAATAGATAAATACGAGAATATCAACTCATTGAAGAAAAAAAATTTCTTATGGATTACACTTAACGAGTTTAAGTTTTATGGTAAATGTCTTGTGGTGAAATTAAATTTCAAAGCTGAGGCATATCTTTGTTTTAAGCTGTCCAGAAAAAAAAGAAAGAAAACGAATGAGAGGGCTTTCTGAGGACGTTTAACGGCCCAACCAACATCGCAGGGAAAATCTCCCTTCGTTAACGAGAAGAGGAGCTCAGGTGCAAATAAATTCAGGCTGGTTGCTGACTACTCCAATCTAATTGTAAATTCTAATTCAGAGACCCCGTACAACATTCAAGGGATGAAACTTACGAGGTGACAAAACCCCCGTAGTAGAGAGGGTGGCATTTGAATTGTAAAAAGTGTCACATTCTTATTCGCTCAGTTCAATCCATTTTGTTGGTGGCCTTTCAGACAGTCATTATGGGAGGGAAAAGTAGACACACTGCATACTTTTACATCAACACGAATGGACAATCAACTACGTTGTACAAACTAAATGCATATCAGATGATTTGAAAATTCAAGTCAGAGACAATAAAAAGAATCCCAATGTAATTGACATACTTGAATTATTATCTTCTTTTCCAATTTGTCTTTATCTCTTTATTTATTAACATTTAAATCTATTATAGTAGAGACATACAGTTTTTTTTTATTATTCAAATAATAATAAATATATTCTATATTATTAATTATTATTGATTTATTTATTTAAATTGTATGAATGATTGGTATGGATAGAGATAATTTAAATATATAAATTTAGATTTGAATTTATTAAATAAAAAATTTTATAATCAAATAAATATAAATAAATTAATATTAAATATATTAAATTATATAAAAATAATAATTATTTTAGAATATTTTCATTTTTTAAAAACAATAGGGACCAGTGTGTGAACTTCAAATATATTTTTCCAAAAATTCTCTTTTTATGAGATTAAAAATAAGTTGACATGTGGCCAGGCCCGAACTGACCGACGGTTTGAAGTAAATTAATTTCCAGCTACAGAAACAATTTCAAATAATTTTAATATATCTATTAATGTAATAAAAAACAGATATGGATAGAACATAAATATTTTTAATTTTATTTTATTTATAATATATAAGACCAGGCTTTGACGTCATATAATTTTAAATTAAGAAAAAACTAATAGAGATGATTTTTCTCAAGGATAAAATCAATACAAAGTGCATGATTCGTGGTGATATGTAAAAAATCTCCTCATGTGAAATTTGGTGTGAAAATAACCCTTCCCTTCCTATCGTCGATCGCTAATACTACCACTTCCGGTTTCCGGATTTGTACCAAAAGTTGATCAATTCATCCCACTGATGCATTAAGTAAATATACCAAATTTCATCAAAATCGGTTGAGCCGTTCAGGCTGTACACATCTATACGGACGGACGGATGGACGGAAAGACTTCATGCTAAGAATACTTTTTTCTGTTAAGAAAATGCATGATTCGTGGAGATATGTAAAAATCTCCACATGTGAAATTTGGTGTGAAAACAATACCTCTCTTACTATCGTCGGTCGGTAAAAAATTAAATGTTTCTTCAACAATTTTTTTTTAAATTAAATTAAATATTCATTGTATTTGGTGAAAAGAGTATTTAACAAATATAGTTTAATTAGTGAAATTATTAACTTTTATTTGATATTACTTAAAAATTGATTTTATTTTAAATTCGCGGCGACTTGGAGCCCCTTGTTGTTGGCCACCCGCTCAACTCCGCTTTCACTTGTTAATGAGTTGACTCTGTGTAGTTATTCACCGATCAACTGCTTACATAACACTATGTCATTATCAAATAAATATTGATTTATTTATTATATCATCAATTATTTATAACAGTGATTCTAAACCTTTTTTTTAAGTGCAAAAGTTTACCATATTGAAAAAAAGTGGTCCCAAAAACGGTTTACCTTTTTTTTTTAGAACCAAATAGAAAAAAAATTAGAAAAAAAGTTTAAGAGCCTCGTAATTTCGCGGCACACTAAAGTGCCGCGGCACAATGGTTGAGGATCACTGATTTATAATATTGTTAATTCGTTAAATATAAAAGTTGCTAATTTAATTAATATTTTTTATCAGATACTTAACTTTGTATATACATACTCTATTTACCACATCCTTATAAATTAAATTTCACTAAAATGGTACAATTGAAAATATTTTATATAATTTCTATATTTTAGGATATCTCATAGAGAAAAATGATTATATGATTTGAAATAGCATATTTATTTATTTAAAATTTTTTAAAATTTAAAATTTATTATTCTTAATTTATTTTATAATTTTTAAAAATATTAGTGTTAATATTCATCTCAATTAATAAATCAGTCATGCGTCTGCGTGTCATTTAATTATTTCCATTATCATCGAAAAATAAATAGATAAAATATTTCCCCACTTCCCTCTAAGCAAGCACATTTATCCCCACCCTTCCGCACAAGTGGTCAAAGTTCCTATTCAGTAATCCTTCCCGCCGAAACGCTTCCATATCAATATCTCTAACCACCTTAGTTTGCTTCTTGAAATAATTTTTTAAAAGAATATTTCAATTTCGAAATAGTAATATGGTTAAAATATGAGTTCCTTTGAATCTCTGTGAATGTAACATTTTCCTAATTCACATTGAAATTAGAAGGTAAGTTAAAATCAATTCTCAACTAATAATTAACAGATAGATTGTTTTAAATTTCATTAAATTTAATGATTTTATATAATCGGTATATAATTTTCATATAAAATGATAAAAGTTTTGTATAAGTTTGAGGATTAACAGAAAAATAATGAATAATCCTTTGTCAAATGGATCAGATCACAAATCTAAACTAATATAGGCCAATTCATTTAATATTTATTCTAATTATCTATTTTCTCTTTCACCATTTCATTGATTTATAATTTAACCATGAAATCTCTTCTCATTCAAACAAGTTATTCATTTTTCTGTCAACATTCAATGTAAATAAATATCAAATCAATCACATCACACTTATATGTAACTCTTATATCAATTTTATATATATATATTTAATATTTTTCAAATTCGATATAATTTTAATTAATTTAATATCAATAACAACTACAAAGATTCAAAAAAACCTAAATGTAAAATTAGTCTTATTAAAGGAAAGTACCTGGTAGCTCGGTACTTTAAAAAAAAATTATATGAATATTTAAGATTAAAATTATTATTAAAAATAAATAAACGACAAAATATATGAAATAATTTCAAATATTTTAAAAGAACATAAATTTAAAAAAATAGACATAAAACATACAGCTCTTAAACGTACATATTCATGCACTGAAAAACAGAACAGTCTGTGGATATAACATAATATATATATATTCTATTGTGATTATAAAATATTATTAAAATAAATTTTTTAATTTTATTTTATTTATAATATTTTGTATTTAAGGAAGCGCCATTTTTACTATCTCGCCATAGTATTGCGATCACTAAAATTTTTGATGTTGAGATTTTGATGTTTTTATACGTTTTGAAGGTCCCTGAATCATTTTCACTAAGGTTGAGAAAAATGTCTGAGTCTGTGTATGTATGTAACAAAGATTACGCTAAAACGGGTTGAGCTAGAATGATGAAATTTGGTACATGGGCATTATTTAAAATTCATAGTTTTCTATCAACTTTTGAGAAATGTAGCTAAACCGGAAGAGGGTCATTACCTACAACATTTTTATTTTTTTTCTTCTAAAGTGACCGTAAAAATAAAGATATTTGTTTATTAATTTTTCACATGATTAATAATTGTATAAAACTGCTATATATAGAATTTCAGCTTGATTGAATCGCTGAAAGTACCAGAATTAATTTTTTAACACTGCAAATCCCGCGCCAACAACAAAGAGCCAAACATCCTCTCGTTTAATAAATATCTATATATTTAATACGATAGTGTCCGTCTGTACGCAAAAAACTCCAGAGCCTAAACTACAAGGAGTAAGGTAACTAAATTTTTCTGAGGTGAAGGGTACCTCAAATGATGAAAAATAAAAAAGAAATTAGAATCTTAGGTAACTCCTGAGCTGAGCTGCGGGTGTTCCATTTTCCAGAAATATATATAAAGGAGAGTGTTTGTATTTATGTAATTTGTTTACTATTTTGTTGTCATAGAAACAGATATATATATAATTAGAACCTCTCTTTCTCCCTCTATTTAAAATTTTAAAAAATGGAGTGTTCTAGCTAGGTAAATGTATCGGACTGGAAGAGGAGACATGTGATTAGAGAAATTGGGGAAAAATCAACCGAAATGTAATTAGACAAAAAAAATTCAAGAATTATGCTACAGAGTACCTAAAGACGGGACGTTTGGTCACCCTATTGATGACTCTGGGAGACGAGAGTAGATTTAGAGTATTTGTAAAGATTAATATTGTTCGCAGCATTTGTAGGCCAAAGGAAGATGAGGTCACAGGGGGATGGCGAAGATGGCATAACGAGAAATAATGTCCAGATATAGTTAAGGTTATAAAATCGAGAAGTCTGGGATGGGAAGGGGACGTGGTCGGAATTGGAGAAACTAGAAATTGGGAGAAACCCATTGGGAAACATCCGGTGGAAGACCAAGGACCAAGGTGGGTGGACAATGAAGGAAGGGACATGGGAGCGATGGGACAGGGTAGAATTTGGTTGTAGCTCAGGATAGGGACACTTAGAAAAATGTGGATGCTGCTGTTAAGAACTTTCGAAAACTGTAGAGACACAGAGTTAGATAAATATAGCATATATAATAATAATAATAATATAATTAATTTACTGATTAAATTAAAATATATTTACAAGAAAATAAATACATGTCTTATCTACTTATACTGATTGAAACAAAATGGATGAAAACCTTTTACATACAGACTTTCAACCAAATACTATGTATCTCTCGGGGGTACAGGGGGCGGAGCCCCCGTCTAGGTGTGGAGAGCGCCGAAGGCGCTCGGAGCAGCTAGTTATTTATTAATTTTAATTTATAATTTAATTAATTTAATTTAATATTAATTAATATATGTTATTTAATCCAATTTAAATATGCGAGATAGTCGAGTGGAGACACTCCAGATTTTTTTTATTATTAAAATTTCTATTATAAATTAAGAAAAAAATAAGAAAGATGATTAGCTAGTATAATAAGTTAAGATAATATATATATATACGAATATATATATATAAATCTATTTTATGATAAGATTTAATTTATAATAAGTAATATTTATATAAAAATCAATTACTAATTATTAGTTATAGTTTTTGATTTTATTATTTATTATTATTATTAATTAAATAACTTTTTTTATTATTTTTAATTCAAAAACATTTCTTAGAAATCTTTATTTATGGGTGAATCCAACCGCAATTATTATTTCTGTTCCCCAAACCGAAATTATTTCTCTTTAATTTTTTTTTTTATTTATTCCGAGTTCATTATTTTAAATTAATCATTTTCTTGACATAAACAAATGTGAAGTTTAATTATTAATTCAATTGAAATTCAAATTTTGAAAGTCAATCTTTATTTAATAAAATATTTTTTCAAATAAACCAGAGAAGAATAGCATGAGTTAGCTTCATAAATAAGAGGTAATGGAGTGTCATTTCTTTTCATTTCTGACGGAGACCATCAAATGACATTATTTTTTTCAAAGTCTCTGCTTAAAATGTGAAAGACGGCGCGATATCTATTTTATATTTATAAATACTTGAAAATCTTTCTGAAAATCATTACAGATCCGCTTTCGGTTATTATTCTAGTCGATTTATTTAGGAGAAATATCTATTTATTTAGGCAGAGCATTTACATTCAGAGAGCCGTAGCGGGATATTACAATGCCCGAGGCGGGTGCACTCCAATTTTTTATTATTATAATAATTTATTAAAATTTATTATTAAAATATATTCCAGAAACAAATATAAAGAAACTATAATTTTTAATAAATATTTTTCTAATATAAAAAAATTAAAGTTTCATTTTGCACTACAATATTGTAATTATAATTGTTATAAACGAAATTTATTGTACGAAGCCTCGTAACTTATAATCTGAGTAGCAATAACATTATTGGATCTTCTCCTTTATTAATATTATTATCATTAAAATCCTAAATAAAGCGAATTTATTTTAAACATTTATTTTCTTATGTTGATCGTTTGTAACGATTTGTAAAATACGAGGACAGGTCCGTGAATTTTTGAATGAAACACAGGTTTTTGGATAAAAAACTATTTTATTTTTCAACGTAGACTCCTTTGAGCTCTAAACACTTCGTCCAACGTTTCTCCAATTTTTTTATCGTTTCCAAAAAATAAAATTTGTCGACGACCTTAAAATAGGAATTTGTTTGTGACATGATTTTCTCGTTGTAGTCAAATCTTTTTCCGCCGAGCCATTTCTTCAGGTTTGAAAATAAGAAATAGTTCTAGGGTTTATATCCGGAGAATAGGGCGGATGAGGGATCAACTGGTGGATTTTCATGGTAATTGACTGTTTTCCATTTTCTTCTCATATCACGAGATAGACTGCTATTAATAAATTGCAAACAAAAACTAAAAGGCCCAGCTGGTTCAAGTTTCGACAGGGGTCAGTTGATAGTTACCTGCTGACAGGAGCAGTGTTGCCATTTCATTTAACTGACGGGAAATTCAAAAGTCACGGACTTATTGACCCGCCCTCGTATAATCGATTTAATTTGTATTAAAAGATTAAAAGAAGCAAATAAAAACGTATTAATCAAATTATCTTTTGTAAAAAGTTGATTATAATAACAATATTATATTGAATTTAATCTTTCATTTAATTTTTGTTGTTTCAGTGTAAAGACTAAACATCAGATTTTAAAATAGTTATATATTACAATTATATTAAGTTAATATACATGTGACCATATTATATAGCAATTTAAATAGAAATAATTAATATTTCTTTCAAATTGTATAATATTAATTTTTCATTTATTTATTTTCAAAAATTATCTCAAGCTGATTTAAAAATTCTGATATATATGTATTTATATTTTAATCATTTTTTTATTATTTATGAATAATAAATGTTCATCACTATCTTTAAAATTATTTTTTAAAAGTATTATTATAATAAAAGTGGCATTTTTCAAGAATTATATCAAATTTATTACTGCCTAAACTAATTAAGGTATTCATTGGTAAACATTTCCTCACCCTTAGTTTGTTTCAATTACAGTTATTTATTTATGTTTATTTATAAAGACCACCACCATTTCACACAAAGATTTAAAGTGGATTAAAACAAAAATTTCTAAATTTATCACCAGTTCATAAATACAATAAACTATAATAAGTCATATATTTACTTTTGTTTTTATATATATATATATATATATATGTAAGGTGGCTTTCAAATGAGAGAAAGGTTTCTTCGTTTTTGTCGTGATTTACAAATTAAATTACACGTTATTTATAGAATATATTATATACACAATCAAAATTAAACTAACTGCTTATCTTACATTAATACTTAATAAATACTTAATAAGCCCTCTATCCTAAACTATATACACTAAGGTTAAAAGATTAAAAGAAGCAAATAAAAACGTATTAATCAAATTATCTTTTGTAAAAAGTTGATTATAATAACAATATTATATTGAATTTAATCTTTCATTTAATTTTTGTTGTTTCAGTGTAAAGACTAAACATCAGATTTTAAAATAGTTATATATTACAAAATATAATTTATATATATATATAATTTTTGCATGCCTTTGTTTGGTTTAGAAAATAATTCATTTAATTAAGTTCAATTGAAATATTATAAGGTAAAAAAAAATAAAGAAGGTTGACATTAATAAAACAAAAAAAAAAAAAAAAAAAAAACTTCATTGTAACAAAAACAAATCTTAAACTTGTGACAAAAACGTGTTGACGTATAAACGATTTTTAAAAATGTTAAAAAAAGAGCTTCCTATTCTTTTTCGATGTCTGCTGTTGTTAGAGGAGAGCCAGGAAAGCATACGTCATCTGTCGTTAACAAAATGGGCGCGATGCTTTTTTTTTCCACTCGAAAAAATTTTCCTTTGAACGCGTGCCCTTCATCTTCTCTCACAACCCTTTTTCCTATTTTTTTTTTCAGGTTCCGTTTTGTTGTGTTTAATTAGATTATGTTTGTGTAGTGCGCTACCCACCCATTAATAAAAAAAAAAATAAAGTTAGAGAACCACTTCTCGATCCATGCGCTTGTCAGTTGATTTCAATCGCTCTTTCTCATTTCTAGAATATTTTATTCAACAACTCTTCATAACGGCTCAAGAACTCAAACTCAAAAATATTATAATACATATTTTGGAAAACCATTAAATATATATTGAGTTTGAAATTTCAATTATTACAAATAAATTGAATATTTTAAATCGGTGAAAATTAAATTCTCTACGATCAATTTTCATTTTTATTTTTTAAATCTGATGTGACGATTTATTATTAATATTATGGACACAGCATAATTTTATGTAAAAAATCAAAAACAAGATTTTGTTAATTTAAATGATATTTATATATTATTCAATAGAGTTTAATTAATATACCAACCGTGTATTTTGGTTAAATTATTGGAGTTTTCTATCAAAGATTGAAATACAATTTTATTATTATTAACATTATTATTTTAATATTATTTCCTAGTAAAATTAATTACATTGTAACCAATGTTTTGTATTCTTTTCTTTTCATATTTTTACTATTTCACCAGAGATAGTATTGCGATCACGAAAATTTTCGATGTTGAGATTTTGATGTTTTTATACGTTTTGAAGGTTCCTGATTCATTTTCACTAAGGTTGAGAAAAATGTCTTTGTGTGTGTGTGTGTGTGTATGTATGTAACCAAGAGTACGCAAAAAGGGTTTGAGCTAGAATGATGAAATTTAGTACATGGGCATTATTCAAAATTCATAGTTTTCTAACAACTTTTGAGAAATGTATCTCAACCGGAAGAGGGTCATTACCTACAACGTTTTGATTTTTTTCTTCTAAAGTGACCGTAAAAATAAAGATATATGTTTGATAATTTTTCACGTGATTAAAAATTGTATAAAACTGCTATATCTAGAATTTCAGCTTGATTTATTTGCTGAAAGTACCAGAATTAATTTTTTAACACTGCAAATCTCACGCGCCAACACGTGACGTGGTGTCATCAACAAAGAGCCAAACATCCGCTGGTTTAATAAATATTATTTATTAATTTTAATTTATAATTTAATTAATTTAATTTAATTTAATTTAATATATGTTATTTAATTCAATTCAAATTTTCGAGATAGTCGAGTGGAGACACTCCAGATTTTTTTTTTTTTTTTGTTTAAGTCTAATAATATTAAAATAGTCAGATTTTTTACAAGATCACAATAGTTGTCTTTTGTGGGAATGTAACATGATTAAGTACATATCTTCGTACCATAAAGATCTCTTTAAAAATATTAGAAGTGAATTATGGCTGAAACTTGAGCTATGAATATATTTATTCATAATATTTATTTCGTCATTAAAAAAATGGGTGACTTCATGTTTGTTTAACTACAAGAGAAATCACTCTATCTTTAAATACATGTTTATAAAAAATAGTACAAAAATAAAAATATGAAAAAATATTTTATTATATTTTCATTTCAATTATTTTTATCAGACATGTACATACATGTGTATATTAATTTTTATTACTAACACTCGTTTATTTTTAACTTAAATACAATTTTATTCGTCCGTATTTTGTTATTGTTTTTGACAAAGTCAACTAAAAATAAAAATTAAAAAAAAAATAAATGCAACAAAAAAAAGGATAATACATAATAATAATAATAATATTTATTATTATTATACATTAAATATAAATATTTAAAACTAAGAGATATAAATATTAAACTGACAACGGAAGGGTTAATTTCCACATATTTGATTTTTTCTCTATCTAAGCATAAATTCATTGAAAAAAAAAAACAAATTCTTTATATGAGAGATAACAAATTATAATATAAAAAATCATATATGCTGGACTGTTAAATTTATTACGAAAATAATAATATTAATAAAAATTAGAAAATAGTTAATGAAAAAATATCAAGATTAGACTCAATTTATAGATTTTGAAATTAAATTGATTTTTTACTAAAATTAAAAGTAATAAATAATCGAAAAACTAAACAACAGATTTAAAAACTTTTCTGACATACGAGAAAATAAAACATAATAAATATTTTTATATACTTGTCAAGGTCAGCTTAAAGAGGGTTGATTCATTTTAGAAAAATTTAAAACAAAAAACAAAAAAAAAAGAAAATTTATATTTTATACTTCCATTTGTCATTAAGTATGAGTTTATTTTATCAGAACTTGAAAAATTTAAATAAATAAATTA
Organism: Labia minor; assembly: GCA_963082975.1. Classification (NCBI taxonomy): domain Eukaryota; kingdom Metazoa; phylum Arthropoda; class Insecta; order Dermaptera; family Spongiphoridae; genus Labia; species Labia minor. The sequence goes on along the minus strand of OY720344.1, from coordinate 13,012,527 downwards.
AAGTAAAAAATAATAATAATTTATTTCATTTGGAATTAATTATTTATTAATTGAAATATAATAACATTAATTATTTTATTAAATTAAAGTATTGATTAAAATGAAAGATTATTTTGCAAAAGATCTTGTGTCTATTTAATGTACGAAAATGTTAATTTCACGCACAGAAAAAATATTAATCTAATAATTAATAAATTAAAATAACTATATTATTTATACTACTAGCATAATATATTGTTTATTTAAATAATAAAACTATCGAGTAGATAATTTATCATAGAATTAGATTTAAACCTATTTATACGTATTTTCTATTGATATATAAACATTTGTGATTAATAAAAAAGAATAAATATATGGGTAATATAATTTTGAATTATTATTATCATCTCTTACCTTGAGTTATGATTAATTGAACTTTCTTGGTAGTGTTAGTAGTATCCCATAATACAAATAATCCAAATGAACACTATTTGACTTTCCTATTAATGTTCAGAGTAACTAGCACATAGGTAATTTTAATTAAATCATGATATGACTTATAATTGTTTATTTTTTTATTCATTTATTTGCATGGATAAATTATATATATTCAGGCAGTGGTGGATTAAGTTAATTGGGGGCCCCGGGCGGTAAAATTGAAATCTGTTATTTACAATTATAATTGAAAGACAAATTTTGTTTATATTATAATTTAGGCTGTTTTATACTTACATATATAGTACTTATGTAAAAAATACATAATTTTTATTGTGGTCGCCAGGACCCAAAATTGATTATTTTTTCTTAAGTTAGTCGGGGTTCAAACACGACCGAATAAAGATCTGTTGTTCAATAAAGATCTGTATCAAGAATAACTTGTTTTATTTAAACTCCGATTATCCATAAACTCAACAGTTTTTTTAAAATTTTTTTAAGGAAATATTTTTATTTAGGTTTCGGTGGGCCCCCCTCGGGTTGGTGGTGGGTCCGCCCGGCGTTTAATCCGCCTCTGTATTTAGGTAATATAATATCTCTCTAAGATATCAGAAATGTTATAAATAATGGTTGAATATTACAGAATATATTTTGAAAATACAATATAATATTATTAACCACGTATATTATTTCGTTTCATTTGTGCCTTAAAGAAATCATCTTTCGATTATACTCATTTTGCTCTAAGCAATCCCTTCAGGGAGAATTTCATCCTCTTTGCCGAGACACAACCAGGCAAACAGTAAATTACTGAATCCTGATCGATTCCATTGTACCAGACTTAAACAAACTCCCCGGGTTGGAAAGAATAAATTTTTTCTTTCACCCTATAATCGATCTATTCAATAAATAAATAATAAATATAGTATAAATAAATAACTAACTATAAATAAATAAATAGTTGAATAAATAATAAAAAAATATAATCGCTCAAATAAGGGTCTGTAAAGGGATCCCCAATGAACATGACTACAATTGAATAAATGAATAATAACCACAATAAATTATAGAATAAATACAACAAATCAATAGTTAATAAATAATTTAAATAAATAATTATAAATATTACAATTTGTATAACAATTTAATCCTATCCAGAAACTAAAACAAATTCTCAAAATTTTCAACTTTTCCTAATAAAAATGGATTATAGACCCACGTATATATATTTGTATTAGTTAATGTTAATATTTTTATTTATGACCTGAAAATGCTAAGTTTTCGAATTAATAATTTTAAATTGTATTGGTTATATTTAAAATAAATTTTAACTCCTTGCGCGTTTGCATTTATTTATTTTTTTACTTTAATAAAACAATTCTTAAATTTTATTTTATGAGTAATTAAACTAGTTTATGAAATAATAAAAAAGTTTGTGTTATATTTCATAAAATAATCGTTTTATAGATCTTTATTATTTATTAATATTTCAGGAGTGGATAAGAATGAAGACAATTGAGATTCGCATTAGAATTTTTCATACATTATTCCATTCTAGATTCAAATACAAATATGTGATTGTGCTATTATGCTTCCATATTTCACATTAATCTTTAGTTGTATTTCAAGTATGAAAAATCTGGAGTGTCTCCACTCGACTATCTCGCAAATTTGAATTGGATTAAATAACATATATTAATTTAAATTAAATTAATTAAATTATAAATTAAAATTAATAGATATATTTATTAAACCAGCGGATGTTTGGCTCTCTGTTGATGGCACAATTTTAAATCATGTGAAAAATGATCAAAGATATTTCTTTATTTTTACGGTCACTTTAGAAGAAAAAAATCAAAACGTTGTAGGTAATGACCCTCTTCCGGTTGAGCTACATTTCTCAAAAGTAGATAGAAAACTACGAATTTTGAATAATTCCCGTATACCAAATTTCATCATTCTAGCTCAAACCGTTTTTGTGTAATCTTGGTTACATACATACACACACACACAGAGACACTTTTCTCAACCTTAGTGAAAATGATTCAGGAACCTTCAAAACGTATAAAAACATCAAAATCTCAAAATCGAAAATTTTCGTGATCGCAATACTATCTCTGGCGAGATAGTAATAACTGGTCTATGTTTTCCAATAAATTATCCTGAATTTATATTTATTTATACTACTAATAATATTAATTTTAAAAAATCTATTTTTGTTGTAGAAAAATCCCAACCGAGGGGAGATTTGATGATGAAAATATAAATGTTGAAAATAGCAATACAAAAAATACAATTAAATGTCTTCCTTTGTTGATTGGGGATGGCAATCAGAATGAGGGGTGGTCACGAGTAACACAACCTTAGTAAGAATTTTATTTATTTTATTATATTTGAAATTGAATATACATATAAGTTGGTAATTAGTTGAGGTTAAATGGCTTGAGCAATGGATTCCTTAAAAAACAATTTAATAAAAACATATACTTATACAAATTAAAAATATATACAAATTATATAACCCAGTTACCTTAAAAAAACAATTGGTTTTTAAAGTTAACACTTCATTTATTTTTACTATCAAAACCAGATATTATATTTATTAATATTTACCAACTATTCCATCTTTAAAATTAATTATTTGGCAAACAAGCATCTTTTTAACAACCAAACACTACCAACCTCACAGACACAAGTTCCCCGTAAACTCCACAAAATATGAAATATTTTACATACATTTCTAAGTAAAATGAATTAACAAAGTATAATTATAAGATCAACGGATATTCAGTCATTTTGCTTTCATTCAAATGGTTAATTACATATCTATTTTCTATTAATAAAAATAAAAGAATATCATAATAGAATAGTATGAGAAATTGTAAATATGCCCTTAGGATGTTCGTTTTCCCCATCCTTACCCTATAAAATAATAATTATTAAAATTAAAATTAAATTTTAATCAAACGATATGCTTAATAATTTGTAAATTTATTAAAAATAATGAAATTATATGAGTCAATTAAATATGTAGATATAATAAATTGGCTAATTATTATGTAATGATGTGCGATAATTGAAAATGCTTGTTGAAGTGATTCAATGTCCTTCTTTATCTTCTTTTATATACCATATATACCATTGAGAGAAAAGATATTGAGCTAGATTTGCCTTTGATGTAGGCAACCATACTATTTCAGTAATATCTATTTACAAAGTGTATTTTTATTGCCCGATGAAACATAATAAACAAAAAGACATTAAAATACTTAAACATTTTAAAAAATAATTAAAATGAGTATTTTTTTTTTTTTTTTTTTTACAAAATACAATTCTTTAAATAGATAAGTTTTTTATCCAATTGATCTCGTTGTTTCGTGAAAATAATGTGATCAATCTGAATGTCTATGGTGTCAATTTAAACATTATTTAATTATTGTATAATTTGATTGTAAATGTGTAATTCAATCTGTGAGCATTTCGGAACGCGAGTGGAAACAGTTATTGACTCGAGTTGAGAATCGAGGCGCCTGAAATTGACTCAGAGTAAAAGTATCTTTATTTCGACGAGACATTCCGTTAATGGAAAAACAGATTCGAAATACGAACTCACCTCCATTTCAACTCTCAGACTTTGCTCTTCCCCTCTCTTTCTTTCCCTATCTCCTTTTCATTCTCATCCTACCTTCAAATAACTTTTGGTCTCAATTCCCGAATGTAAACAGAACAAAAGAGATTGGAATTATTTCTTTGGAAGTGGAAAATATTACAAAATATAAAATAGATATGGAGATGGTTATGTAAAATAACTGAAGAATGTTAAATAAAAAAGAATATCAATTCTCTTCAATATATTAGGTTGTAACAAAACTTCGTGTTCGTATATAAATTTAAATGAAATTTTAAAAGTTTATTAGAAAAAAAAATGAAATAATGAATTTAACCAAATATGTGTTGCTTCGTTTTACCCTTATGACTTATTGTCACATTTATCCACCAAAGCATGGAACGACTTTTGCTCCTTGGAAGCGAAAAACCCAGACAGCCAAGTTCGCTCAGATTTGCTGAAAAGATACGTGTAAGTAATCGAGCGTTTCGAGTTGGAAAATGACTCCTCTGAGTTTAATCAGTTCTCGACTCTTCATTTTAATTGCATCTACCAATTTCAACAGTTGGCCATAACGAATCCCCACATGGTTTGGTCGCCTTTTCGGTGATGTAGAGTGAATCTTTGACATCGAAGTTTCCAGAAGCTACAGAACCATTTTTTTATGTTGATAAATGTACAACACAAATTTTTTGATGAGCCTGGTCTTCCCAAAAGAGGAACCTCAAAATATGCCGGATGTGCTTTTGTTCTTTACTTACTATTAATCAAAAGAAAGAATCATTCGATTTTGTTAAACTTTTTTTTTAAATGTTCGTAGAAACTTCAGCTATCAGATAATATATATATTTATAATATTCCTAATAGCGAAATACAACATAGAGGCATCTATCGGAAATCGTATACGGACTATTGTTACAACTTAATAAATATTATTAAATAGATGTTGTATATACGAGGGCAGATCAATAAGTCTGTGACTTTTTGAATTTCCCGTCTCTTAAATGAAATGGCTACAGTCAGCTTACTCCTGTCAAAATTTGAACCAGCTGGGTATTTTAGTTTTTGTTTGGCATCGATTAATAGCAGACTACCTGGTGATTTGAGAACAAAATGGAAAATAGTGAATTTCCATGAAAATCCATGAATAGGGATACGAATTGCTCCCTCATCCGCCCTATTCTCAGGATTTAGACTCGAGAGCTATTTCTTATTTTTTTAACCTGAAGAAATGGCTCGGCATAAAGACATTTGACTCCAACGAGAAAATCATGTCACAAACAAATATTTATTTTGTCCTCTACAAATTTTATTATTTGGAAAACAATCGGAGAAACGGTAGACTAAGTGTATAGAGCTCAAAGGAGACTACGTTGAAAAATAAAATTTTTTATCCAGAAACCTCTGTTTCATTCAAAAAGTCAAGGAATTTTATTTTTCTTTGATATTTTCATTCAGATATCAATAAAATTATACTTTAACATGACTTTAATTTAATATGCTCATCAAAATATATATTTACAAATACAAAATTATTTTAAAAATTAAATCGAATTCATAATATTATTATTACTCAAGCTTAATTAATATTTACACTAAATTCTAAATAAATGATAACTGTAATTTTATATGAGAATTTAAAAATTCCAATACAATTTATTTTTCTTTAACAGGGACAAGCGCAACTATTTTTAAATTTGAATCTAAACTCTTGATTAATTTAATTTTAATTCTATTTTTATTTATAAAGGTGATCATTATAGTTAATAGATAGCATACCTACGCATAGTATGTAACTAACCAACGTCCTCAACAAATTGTTTTGATACTCGCACTAATCACCAAAAGAACATTTCTATCATATGACTCGTTACTATATATTTCTAAGTAATCAATAGGAGTTATTTGAAATTTTTGACTTTAATTAAAAAAAATAATAAAAACGTATACAATTTAACCCATCTGTTGAAAAAACTGGTATAAAATATTAATGGATGCGAATTCAAGATATAATCAAATGAAACATAGTATAATATAATAATTCATTTAGTTTAGACAGTGGGAAATTAAAATAATAAAACATTTAATGGAGTTTTCCCAAATTATTATTTTATAAAAACTTACTTATATTTATAATTTGCAACTTAAATAAGTTTTAAGATTTCTCTGTATTATTTCATTTGATCTTAAACTCCATTAGCTCAACGCTAATAGGTTAGAATTTACTAGTTCGGGATTGAAATTGAGTATATATATATATATATAGCAATACAGATATTACAGATATTACCATATGTTTGACATCTAGTTTAACTTAGGTCTGACATTTTAGTATTAAACAAAAAATTTATTTGCATAATTCTAATTTGACCTCCTCTAACAGAGTTCGAAAGTAAAAAAAAACAAAAACAAATGTTTTATTCATGTCTCCTACTGGAGATTTATTAACGAGAATGATAATCATTGATTATACATAGGGTGATCATACGTACCGTTTTTACGGGACAGTACCATTTTTTCATATATTTCGACACTACCGTAATTTTCATAAAAAATATCAATTTTGCCCTGTTTTTAATAAACTATAGTAAAAAATAAAAATAGAGTGTGAGAAATGGTATGATAAGGTATTGAAAAATCCAATTTTGCTGCCTAAGAGTAGCTCATTAGAGAAATGTGTTTTCTCATCTCTGCATCTCGTATACAAATTTTTTTTATCACTATAGAATAATTGTTTGTAGCATCAGTATTTAAATATAATATATTTTTTATCATTATTTATGAAATGATAGTATTTCTAAAATTGAGTGTGGGTGTGTGTGTGCCGACCCTAGAATTTTGGCACCCGATGCAAATCACCAGATGACGCTCTTCAAATAAGCATAGATAATTTTTAAAAAAGAAAAATTGATTTCAAATAGATATATAATATTATTTAACTTTTTTACTATCTCGTAAGAGATAGTATTGCGATCACGAAAATTTTCGATGTCGAGATTTTGATGTTTTTATACGTTTTGAAAGTTCCTGAATCATTTTCACTAAGGTTGAGAAAAATGTCTGTGTGTGTGTGTATGTGTGTATGTGTGTGTGTGTGTGTGTGTATGTAACCAAGATTACGCAAAAACGGTTTGAGCTAGAATGATGAAATTTGGTACATGAGCATTATTCAAAATTCGTAGTTTTCTATCAAGTTTTAAGAAATGTAGCTCAACCGGAAGAGGGTCATTACTTACAACGTTTTGATTTTTTTTCCTCTAAAGTGACCGTAAAAATAAAGATATATGTTTGATAATTTTTCACATGATTAATAATTGTATAAAACTGCTATATATAGAATTTCAGCTTGATTGATTCGCTGAAATTACCAGAATTAATTTTTTAACACTGCAAATCTCACGCGCCAACATGTGACGTGGTGCCATCAACAAAAAGCCAAACATGCGCTGGTTTAATATTTATTATTTATAATTTATAATTAATTAAATTTAATTTAAATATGATATATTATGTTATTTAATCCAATTCAAATTGCGAGATAGTCGAGTGGAGACACTCCAGCTAATTAAAGTTTAATATTTAAAAGTAGAACATTTTTATACAAAATTGTTACAAGATATAATAAAGATATTCAATTATTTATTAACGTTAAAGAAGGTACAGGGGCGGAGCCCCTTGTCCTGGTGCAAATTAACGAAGTTAATAATAAATAAAATTCCCTGTGGATTGTTTATATAATTCATTTAAATTATTTATTTATTTATTTTTTAAAAAAAAAGATATTCCAATTAAAAAAAAATAATATTTTTTCTAAGAAGGGATTTATTTATTTAAATAAAATAGAAGTCAGTCAGTCTATTTCGTACTATCAAATCAGTAAGTGTAGTGTTTTTCTATTGCTTGTGTGTGTTTTAGGAATTTAAAGTGTATTGGACATATAGAATCCAGCAAATCGCTAGGATATCTTTTAAATGACATGTCGGACTGCTTCATACGATCTTTTACTTTCTTTTATCATTATAGGTATTCAATTTATAGTTAAATCACAATCGATAAAAAAATTCATAATTTAATATTGGACAATTTTCCTACCACCTACAAATATAATCATTTCAATAATAAATGTAAAAAAAAATATTTCAATAAAAATTAAATTTTATAAAATGCATTTTTATAATTTTTTACTTATATACATATAAACATACATATTATATATACGTATATTATATATATATATATATATATATATATATATATATATTGAAATGATATTTCCTTTTATGTGCTATTTGTGGGCAATTTTGTTGTTTTGTTATTTGTCCCTATCTCTTTCTCTCTTTTTGGTATTCTTGATTTTTGCACAAACTAATATTTTATTTTAATTTAATAATTAGTAATTAGATCTTCTATAGAGATGCAACCAATTAAAAAAAATATTTTTAGAATCGTCTTGAATGGTGTTGGTATTATTATCCTAAATATTTTAAAATTTTAATCAATTTTACTAATTTAATATTACAGAAATTAAATAATATTTTACAAATCTATAAGTACCATTTTTGAATCATATTAGTATTATTTATTTATTTTTAAATCATTTTTTCATTTTGTTTTTATACATCTTATATATACTTACTTGATTTCTTATTTATCTAGGCGAGAGAGATTGGACATCAATTCAAGTCTTCGTGTTGATTTTCGAGTCTAATCTGCGAGATATCAACCTTTAATTAACTCGGAGGTCAGTATTTCTTTTTAATTCAATTTAAATTTATTTATTTTAAATTTTCATAATTTAATGTTATTTTTTTTTCTTGTATTTCATGTTTCCTTCTGCGTTCCTGCTACTGGATGTTGATTTAAATTCTTTATTATTTTTCCATCCCTGATGATGATGAAATGATCTACATAATACAGCTCATCAAATGTAAGTAATCATCGTTCTTTATTTATCATGGCACATTTTAAAAGAGATATAAATTTTATTGATTTTTAAATGTAAATGTAATATTTAAAATAAAGTTCAACATAAATATTAAATAGTTGAATTGAATTTACATTGATTTTTTTTGTTTTGGTAGTATTAATTAAAATATTATAAAGAAATATATTCAACTATTGTATATTATAGAATTTAGTGATATCAGAGAATTTCAAATTACATCTTTCTAGAATGAGGACCATTGAAAAAGGAGGCAGAAGAGAAAAAGGTATTTTTAGAATTGGTAGGTTTCGATTAGTTAGACCGGGGAGGGTGTCTAATATATGAATTATTTTGTTTGGGATTTTCAGCAGGTTATTCCCTAATTTCATCGAGGGATGCAGGTTCTCATCCTACTAATCCATAGATTAGATTAAAACTAATAAATAAAAAAAGTATAGGTGGATAAGACAAATGTCATGTCAATAGTTTAAGGGATGGCATGCCAGGTCTTAAATCTGCCTTTTTGTATTGATGAGATGAACGGGCATTCGAGAAGGAAATTCAGCACAGTTCTCAAAAGGGATTTGCCTAAACAGAACAAATTGTTATTTACCTTTTGAGCATAACCCTATAATATGGGAAATCCACCCTTTAAGTAGGTAGGTAGGTACTATTTCAGGTATTATTTTTTTTTTTTATTTTGATACACTTTTTCATCACTGTTGCCAAATTTTGTAAGGCGAGGCATGGAAGGGCTAATTTATGGGGAGAGGAGAAGGGCCTATTAAAAATTCAATTGTTTTTTTCTTATTTAATCATTAATAAAATATATAATTGAGTATTGTGGTCAGTTTCTTTAACTTTTCAAATATTTTTCATTTTGATGAATAAGTAATACTCATACTTTTCCTTAATCCATGATAGTATAATAAGTATACCAAATGATTATCAAATTTACTTCAGGTAGCAGAATAACAACAATTTTTCATATTCAACTGCCTACAAAAATAATTCAATTTGCTTCTAAAAAAAAACGTTTTCTGGACTAAGCTTTTGAACATTTCCGATTTTTTTCAATTTGGTTCTAAAAAAAAAAGAAGTAAAATGTCCCGATTTGGTGTGTTTTCAAAATATGGTCACCCTATTAATACGATAATAAATGTATATACCTAGCAATTTTATTTTTCGTATAGGGAATATATTTATTTTATTTTTATTTTTTTAGAACTATTAGGATGTTAAATTTTTGATACATTCATGATTCAGTTTACTTTATTTTGAAAACATTCTCCAATACAATGCTAATGAATAATATTTAAATACGCAACTTGTAAGAAAAAGTAAGTAAAAAGAGAATGTTTTTTTTTTTAATTAATTCATAAAGAAGAATCGATTTAATATTTATTCCAAAAAGACAAGATAAAAAATATAAACAAAATTTAACAAAATAATGAGGCAGTCATATTTCAATGCATCTTACCCCAAAATAAATATTTTAATTGTGATAATAGGATAAAAACTACTATTTTAATTTCCTGTATATTTTGTGATTTAAAATGTGAATCAACACCAATTGAAATAAAATGGAGAGCAAGAGAATAAAACTAGATAGGGTTATTTACTTTTTGGGTGTATAAATTTCCCCTTGGACATTCCTCGATTTGAAAAGGAAACGTCCATTTAACTCTCATTTGAATTTATTCATGCACATCAAAGAGAATCTGTCGACTGGGGAGATTGAACCAGCGGGGGGGGGGGGGGGGAGAAGGGGGGTCTGGTAAGTCTTAGGCAAGAGACGATGTTTGTTGGCAAATCAGGCCTGCAATTTTAATTTAATTAAAATTTATGAAAGACAAGTTCAAATATTTAAATTTAATTTAATGGATTATGCAAAATTAAATATTGATCTCTAAATTAAAGAGAACAGAGTGGTGGGGAGGGGGAAGGGGGAGAGTAGAAGGAAGTGAGAGAGAGAACATGTGTCTATTGAAACATGTTGCATTTGCATGAAGGAGAATTTACTTATTAGGATACGACTAATTTCTACTAACAATGCCATAGAATGTCATTTCCCTTCAACAAATGAACTCATACCATAACACTTATTGCCGCCTTTTAAAATTCAAGGAGAGTTTAAAGAACAATTTTATTTAAGGAGAGATATAAAAAATCCTTTTTAAATATGTTTTCTTTTAGTACTTTAATTTTATAAATAATATTTCGTTTTATAATTGTATAATGTACTTATTTATTTTTTAAAATTTAAAAAATAAGGTGTAATAATTTAAATTCAAATCAAACCTCCATCCTACTTAAAAAAAAAATAAATTTCAGATTGAAAATAATAAAGTGGATGAATCTAAAAAACAATATATACCTACCTATATCTTTAACGTTGGCTAGTTTTCTAAAAGTCTATCTTTAATTTTATATTTGTTAGTAGAAGGTATATTTTAAATGATTATTATAATTTAAAACATAAATAAAAGATATTTTTTATTTATGTATAATTAAGGGTTAATATATATAAAATAGATATATTATAATTACTTATATAGAGTTAACAAATGTCAATATTTCAATATTGTGATGGGACTCCAGTGGCGTACTTAGGGGGGGGGGGTGCGGTCCGCACCGGGCGGCACTTATCTTGGGGCGGCATTTTTTATATTTAGTTATAGTTGTAAAAACCAACTTATTCATTTCATATTTATTTTTTTTCTTTCTTGAATAAGAAATGATTATTATGATTATTATAAGTTTACTATTTGATTTATATAAATTATGATTAACTATATGATTTCGAATATTATTCCTCGGTGTATATAAATGCATTTTAGTATAAATTTTGAATTCTAATTCCAAGAACAGGATAATAATTTTATTTTATTGTATTCATTAAAATTCGTTGAATTCGTAAACGCATCTTTAAGATTTTGTTCGACAAAATTATCTTCGTTCTACAATGAGTCAATTAAGACTACAAAATCTTGCAATATTGTCAATAGAACAAGAAATTACAAATAATATAAATTTTGAGAGCATTATACACGAGTTTTCTAATATGAAAGCTAGAAAAGTAAATATTATATAAATATGTTTACGAGTGCATACAAATATGTGTAAAAAAATTTACTCTGTGTATTAATTTATATTGATTAAATAATTTAATAATTTATTTATGTGTATTAATTTATAAAAACCACTATTTGATTGACTTATAATAGAAAGAGCGGCAAACTGGAGATCGCCCCGGGCGGCAAAAGTTTTAGGTACGCCACTGCGGGACTCATTCCTTTCTTCAAATAAAAATCACTTTTTTTGATTTTATTAAAATTATATTTACAAGTATATACAAAAATTGTTAAAGAGTTACTGTATAAGTGAATATTTACATAAAAATTGGAATATAAGAGAAACATTTAATGGCGTCGTCCTCGTTGAAAGATACATAGCTTCATATGAACGATGCATTACTAGTATAATCCTAGAGTGATTTCCCCTCCACCACAGACTTCTACTCTCTCAAACTAAAATATAAAAAATCGGGATTGTCCTCCCCTAGACTTTCCCGCATATAAATAGGTATAAAGAGTTGTGAATGAATATTTAGAATGTGTAAACTGGGTATTGATAATTTTTGATAATTTAATTACAAGTTATTTTTAACCATTATCTTGAGAACGATAAAACAAAAATAATTAACAACAATAAAAATAAACAAACTAATTAATTTAAATTATAAAGTAAAATGGTTTAACATTATTATATATATTTATAAGTTACACCTAACGCTACTTGTATAGGTAAAATGTCACTTCCGGTAGTCAGATCATGATGAAATTTGGTATCTGAATTTTTTTCATATTTTTAAATCTATTTACAAAATATGAAGCAAATATCTCGAAGCAAACTGGTACTTTACTTGAAAGGTAAACGCAACCAGTGTAGGTAAAGTACCACTTCCGGTTAACCGATTTTGTCGAAATTTTGATAGAAATCTACAAACTGTGAATAATATCGGTGTACCAAATTTCGAAGTCTTAGCTTGATTAGTTTCTAAGTAAATTCGCTCACTGACAAACATTACATACATCCATACATCCATACATACACACACACAAAGACATAATTCGAAAAATGGTATTTTCCGACTCAGGGAGGTCTAAAACGTCAAGATCTATCGAAATCTCGAAGTCGAAATTTTTGACGATTCCAATACTTCCCTTATACGAAGTATGCGGGAAAGTAAAAATTTGTTATGCCCAACAAAGTTGCGCGGTGTGGATTTGTAGGAATGGTGGGAGCAAGCGCGGAAACTGCTTGGCCGAGGGTGGGGGTTGGGTCATGCACCAACTCTTACCTCCTCGAGTATAGCGACAGTCATCGGCCCTTCATCGACTTTTTTTCAACTGGGTAGTTCCTATCTACTCCAAGAGACAAATGAGCACTGAAGACCTAACCTTGTCGTTACAATATTAATTTTTAATTATTAGACTATTGTTAATTAATTATTAATTTAATTATGACACTTCAAATGTTATTAAACTAAATAATTGTCGTTGATTTTTATTCAGTCGGTTATTATTATTCAATTATTTCTTTTTAATTTGTTTGCTAGGAAACTCGGTAGTTGTGGAAACGCTAAGCAAGAACCAGCCAGCCTCAGTTTACGGCAAATAAATTTATATGATATAGTTTTCCCCTAGAGAACTACTATATATATATATGTATGTATAGTATCATTATATTATACTCGTATGTATTTATATATTCTTAAGTTCATCTGTTATGTTACTAGTGCTATTGCCTTCATAAAAGGGTGATTTATAAGAGTATGATTAAACAAATAAATAATAAGTTAAATAAGACTTTAAAAAGAGTCCTCCTACTCCTTACTATAAGTATTTAATTTTAATCTAAATAAAATATAAATAAACAACAAAAAGGTAGTTAGTAGAGTGTGAATTTGATTTTGTCTTTCTGACATCTTAAATAGATATACATTTGAAATACATAAGAGAGAAAAAAAACAGGTCAATAAAGTTGAGAGAAGATTCCTGTCCACCCCAACACTTCATAACTGCCAGGAAAGAAATGTCAGCGTACGTCACGTTTGTCTGAAATCTCCTGTCTCAACAACGTTTTCATAAAAAAGTAGAAAAAAATAAAAAAACGAAGTAAGAATGTTTATAAAATACAATGAAACTTGATATCTCACTAAAAGAAATGTCATTTCAATATTGAATTATACCCTACTAATGAAATTGAATGTAACATTGAACGATATGATAATTTTTGTTAGATTAATTTATTTATCATATTCATATTTAGTGAGACACCAAATGAAAGGGAGATTCATACATATGTACAATTATTATTATATTCAAACAATATTATCAATAATTGATCCTCGGAAGAAATTAAATTAATTAATTTATTGTTTAATTAATTATTTCGCTTTTTTTAATAACAAAATTTTAAAATAATATTTATATTTATAGTAAATGTAATGAGTTATTGAAATGATCAAATAATACTCGAAATTTATTCAATTTATTAATATAGTAGATATCTATAGGCTGTTAAATGTATATTACAATCTCTTAAAACGATATTAGATATTTATTTCGGTATATATACGAGGTGTTTCTAAAAAGTTCGGTGAATGGTATGATAAAAACATTAAAAAGAGAATGTTAATTGTAAATACCTTTATTAACCTTCAAAATACTCTCCACTTGCCACAACCCACTTCTGCCAACGTTCGTATAACGCTTGAAAACTGTTGGAGAAGTCTTGGTGTGGAATCGTTCTCAGAGAAGCCGTCACAACGTTCAGGCTGGCAATCCACAAGCAGATCACCAGAAAACACTACTTACTGTGTCTTTGCTAATACCCAATTCTTCGGATATCAGTCGCAGAGCCAATCGCCGATCTTTTGTTAGCATCTCTCGTACACGTTCAGTGTTTTCTGGTGTCCTGTTTGTGAATTGCCGGCCTGAACGTTGTGACGACTAGTCTGAGAACGATTCCACACCAAGACTTCTCCAACAGTTTTCAAGCGTTATACGAACGTTGGCAGAAGTGGGTTGTGGCAAGAGGAGAGTAAACATTAACATTCTCTTTTTAATGTTTTTATCATACCATTCACCGAACTTTTTAGACACACCTGGTATTTACATATAATGCATATTATTATATTTAAGTATATTATTAGATTAATTTTCAAATCAAAGATCAAAGTATTTTATAAACCTCGAATTTTGTTTGGTCAGAAAATGTATTTTACATAAAAAAATATATAATAGTAATAGTAATTTATAATAATTAGAGTATTCCTAGACCAGGAAGAATTACTAGGCTACAATGGTAAAATGGATTGATGTCAACAAAAAAAAAATATATTAAATTTGATCCTAAGTCAAATTGTTGTCTAAGGTCTAAGGTTTTATTTTTATTTCTCTCAAATATGTGAATAATTTTTTTAGTAATAAATAAATATTGAAACAAATTTGGAATGATTTAATAAATATTCTATTCATTTTAAATTTTCTTCTTATATTTATGGTAATATAAAGCTTACATTTTAATATATTAATATCAATTCTGTTTTCTTTTGTTATATATTGGATTGGATTGGATTGGATAAGATTGTGCACACATTGTGAACCCCATTCGCTATATTTTCTATATATATTCTACTCAATGAGTCCTTAAATATTGAATCTAAAAATTATCCTTATTATATTTATTTTTCTTGTTTTTTTTTTTTTGAAAAAAAATTTGAAGAAATTCTCAGGTGAAAATAAATCGCTTTTTGATTTACAAATCAATAAATAATCTAATTTATATTTAATAATATAAACCCTAAAATAAAGAAATTATCTAGTATAGATTTGTAAAGTTAAATTAAATAGTATTTACTTATATATATGATCAATTTAATATTCAATTTACTTTAATTGAAAAATATGTGACTTATTATTCTGAAACGAGAAGCAATGATTGTCTTCTATTGAAGTTTATTGATGATTGTTCGTGTGATAATTCGATTAGTTTTATTCTACCTCTTACATGATCTGTCTTTGTTTGAGATGTTCCCAATAATAATGGATGTTGGGTTATCTCATTTGTATGTAGGCAAGGTCTCTTTTGTGCTGCAATCACTGGCAATTGGCAGTTCATATATTAATTCAGTACACCAATTCTAAGCGTTAATTTAGAGGTGGACTTGGATGGTGTTTGTTGATAAATCAAGCCTCTCTCCTGTTGAATTGTTACTCCGAGTTGATATTAAGCGTGTGGTCAATGAATTTATTCTCTCTCTTTCGCTCTCAAACACTTTCACATCTCCCTTAGAACTCTTAGATTGAATCATTTATTAAACGTTTCATTTCAATTATAATTAATTAACTTTTTACTTATTAAAAAAAGATTTTCAATTTAATCAATTTCTTATTTTATATAAAAGAGAATAATGACATATATTTATTTTATGTAATAAATTTTTGAAATTTAATATTTTTCAATATACTAGGTCTGTTGAAAAGAAAAGGTGAATTTTAAATTTCTCGGACTGTGTACATTCGATTATTGAAATTTTTTTTGTTATGTTGTTACACATATGTTGCTCATATATTGATATTAACAGCCATTTTAGATTAGTAGTTTGTTTTTGACAACTAAAAAAGTTAGTCACATTTAGTGTGTTCTTCCTTTTTTTACTTAAAAAAAAAAATAAAGATTACTATGAGGGTGGTCTGAAAAGTTTCCGACCTCTCCAAGAAAATCTGTTTTTAAATTTTTTTTTTTTTTTTATTTTTCAAAATTCAAGATAAATGAGACCTGTACGATGTTAGCTGAACGTGTGCGAAATATTTTGCAAAACCATTTGAATATGGAAAGCTGTGTGCAACGTGGGTGCCGCATTTCCTAATGTTAGACCAAAAATTGCTTCGAAAAACTATTTCTAACGGCGTAATCCAAACGAATTTTTGCGTCGATTCACAACTGTTGATGAGACTTAAATTAAATTAAATCAAATTTAATTAATTAATTATATAATTTATTAATTAGAACACCGTTATGAGAAATGTATCAGTGTTGATGGAGATTATGTTGAAAAATATAGCAAAAAAAAAATTTAAAAACATCGATTTTCTTGGTCAGGTCGGAAACTTTTCAGACCACCCTCGTACAAGGAAGATGAAGCGAAAACGATTGGAACGATTAAAACGATTGGAATTGTGGAAAAACAAATCATGGATTCTGGATCACGATATTGCACCAGTTCATTGTTTGTTCGTGATTTTTTGGCCAAAAACAACACCGTAATCATACCTCTACCACCGTATTCAGCAGATTTGGCTCCCTGCGACTTTTTACTATTCCCAAAACTGAACAGAGGAATGAAAGGAAAGCATTTTGCCGTAATGGATGAGATAAAGTCGGAATCGAAGAACGAGCTGATGGCCATACCGAGAAGCCCATTTCAGAAGTGCTTCGACGATTGTAAGAAGTGCTGGAATAAGTGCATTATATCTGAGTGGAAATACTTTGAAGGGGACAAAATGGATATTGATGAATAAATAAAAACTTTTCGATATTATGCAAAAAATTTATTCAACTTTTCTTTTGAGCAAACCCCGTATTTGAAGAATATACTAATGAATACTCTCCTTACATAAAAGTAATACTTGTTTTTGATATTTATATTTAAGTAATTACTATAGATGTTTAGATTTAGGTTTTGACATATTCATATAAATATTGTAGTCTTTGTATTTCATAGTCGTTAAATTAAATAAGCTGGAGTGTCTCCACTCGACTATCTCGCAATTTGAATTGGATTAAATAACATAATATATTATATTTAAATTAAATTTAATTAATTATAAATTATAAATAATAAATATTAAACGAGCGCATGTTTGGTTTTTTATTGATGGCACCATGGCACGTGTTGGCGCGTGAGATTTGCAGTTAAAAAATTAATTCTGGTACTTTCAGCAATTCAATCAAGCTGAAATTCTATATATAGCAGTTTTATACAATTATTAATCATGTGAAAAATTATCAAACATATATTTTTATTTTTACGGTCACTTTAGAGGAAAAAAATCAAAACGTTGTAGGTAATGACCCTCTTCCGGTTGAGTTACATTTCTCAAAAGTTGATAGAAAACTATGAATTTTGAATAATGTCCATGTACCAAATTTCATCATTCTAGCTCAAACCGTTTTTGCGTAATCTTGTCTACATACATACACACACACACACACACACACACACACACACACACACACACACACACATACACACACACACAGACATTTTTCTCAACCTTAGTGAAAATGATTCAGGAACCTTCAAAACGTATAAAAACATCAAAATTTCAACATCGAAAATTTTCGTGATCGCAATACTATCTCTTACGAGATAGTAAAAATCCTATGTAACAAATTATGGTAAAAAATATTCAATGACTGATACCCGAATAAATGGACCACTCACAATGATAATATATCTTAAGCACAATATACAATACAATACTAGAGTATACAAATATTATTTCTGTTTCCCTTTGGGCAAAATCAAATATGAAACGAATTTTCATTGAACAATTTTTATCTTTATTAACCAGGTATGACAATTTATTTAATAGAATTCTATTGATTTATCAGTTCCAGTTTGTGGCGAGGCAAATGAATAGGATTCCGACTAGATCTTGTTTGAGTTTGAAAACGAAATTTGTCGTTCATTGATGAACAGTCTCATTTATTTAAGGAAATAGTTAAAGTGACAAATGCAACTTATATATCACAATCTTACGTCTCTTATATTTCATGTTTAAAAAATGTTCTAGTGACAAATAAACAAAACTTTTTCGTTTTTTTTTTTGTTATGGATAGAAATTCCGCAACTTAATCCAGTAATTTATTTGCCGTCTGAATGATAAATTTAAATTTGAAGTTTGTTTTAAAATAGAAAAATAGGACGAAAACAATAAATTATGTAAAATAAATGGGTAATGAACTTTTTGAAAAGTAAGATACCTAACAAAGGATGATGATCTTTGAGTGAATTTTGTTTTAAGATGATTGACTCGTTTCATAAGGTTGCAATTCATTCAAGTGTATCCGTTTCTTTTAGCAGCAAGTCCTTCAATTGAATGAATATTTTATCTTGTTAAAGTTTTAATTAGCCTTCTTTGTAGATAAGCAACCAAAATGTCTGACACCTCTTGTTTTCTAGGACGACGGCTCTCATCCGATAAAAGCTCCAGATGGAAACTGTCGACTTTATTTCCCTGAAAATTAAATTTATTCCTCCATCCCTCCATGCGCTACTCTCCCTCTGACGTTGGTTCGTTTAAATTGCAAATGTATTAAGACAAATGGTGCTAACTTAGACTGAAATTTCAAATTACGGGTCACTATTTTTATACCATACCACTAATAACGTTGACTTTTAGAATATTTGTCAAATAAAAAAAAGTAGTAATATATTACAAAATAATTTTAATTAAATAGAAATAATATTTTCATATAAACAAAACAGTGAGCTTAACATTTGTTTATTTATTATATTTATTTAATTAAATAAGGTTTCTTTTACTACGATATTATAGTAAAATATTATAGTCATCATTATAATAAAGAATATTCATAAACGCAATTATATATATATAGTACTTTATATATATATAACAATAATTATTAAAGGGTATGAAAATAGAAGAGTATAAAACTTAATTTTATTATATTAGCTAAAAAAATATATTATTGATGTAGGATGTATTTCAAATTAATTAATAATATAATTAGATTTTCATAAGATGAAAAATTAACATTTATGTCTAAATTAGATAGAACATTCAAACAGGTCATAAATTAAACAATAATGCCTATTTTAATGCAAAAATAAGCTGGAGTGTCTCCACTCGACTATCTCGCAATTTGAATTGGATTAAATAACATAATATATTGCATTTAAATTAAATTTAATTAATTATAAATTATAAATAATAAATATTAAACCAGCGCATGTTTGGCTTTTTATTGATGGCACCATGGCACGTGTTGGCGCGTGAGATTTGCAGTGTTAAAAAATTAATTCTGGTACTTTCAGCAATTCAATCAAGCTGAAATTCTATATATAGCAGTTTTATACAATTATTAATCATGTGAAAAATTATCAAACATATATTTTTATTTTTACGGTTACTTTAGAGGAAAAAAAATCAAAACGTTGTAGGTATTGACCCTCTTCCGGTTGAGCTACATTTCTCAAAAGTTGATAGAAAACTATGAATTTTGAATAATTCCCGTATACCAAATTTCATCATTCTAGCTCAAACCGTTTTTGCGTAATCTTGGTTACATACATACACACACACATACACACACACACACACACACACACACACACACACACAGACATTTTTCTCAACCTTAGTAAAAATGATTCAGGAACCTTCAAAACGTATAAAAACATCAAAATCTCAACATCGAAAATTTTCGTGATCGCAATACTATCTGGCGAGATAGTAAAAAGAGTCAATCCAAGAGCAATGCGTTGAATAAAGTGCGCCTTTTGCCGATCTTCAAGGGGTTAAATGAAAAAGTAGTCTAGTATTTCATAGAAAAAAAAAATTCATTGACATTAATAATAAACTAAGACAATTATCATTAATTTATTATATATATATATATTATTTTTTAAAAAATAAATAAAAACTAAATATCATGATTAATTAGAGATAATTATATTTTAGAGTTATAATAATATTAATAATAATAATACAAAATAACCCAAATATATTTAACTTATCTTTTATGATAAATATGAAATTAAATCTTTTATTTTTGTCTAAATATTAATTAAAGTTAATTAAATGTATGTATATCATTTGTATATATTTGATTATTTTCTTTATTATAAAATATCATATATAAAGGAAGGTACTATTAAAATACTATCACCACATACTTTGATCATAAAATTTCAATGATAATACCAACACATTCTCTCTTTGATTCGTTTATGGTAACATTTTTGTAAAATAAATCTGATAATTAATTTTGCACTTGCAGAAGAATGAATGGCGAATGCAATGATTGCGGAATAATGCTTTGTTTATTGTTAGAGAGGTAAAAAATGCAATTATTGTGCACAATTTGATCTAGAACAGCATTATCGTATTTTAAAAACCACCAACTGTTTACCAACTGAATTAGAACAATTTTAAACATAAACAAAAAATGTAAAATATACATATACATATATATATATATATTCTTTATTTAAAGAATTTGAACATGCATATTTAATAACCACCAAAATATTTAAATCAAATAACATATATAAAAGCATGGATAACATCACCGTAATTATTTTGAAAATATTTTAATTTTTTTATTTCAATCTAAATATTTATTATTAATAATTAAAAAATAATAAATAATATTCGTTCATTTTCTTATGCTTGTATAATCAAATATTTTAATTAAGTAAATATACAAAATTTCAATGAGCTATAATATAATCCCTTCTAATTCAAGTTTTATGCCTTTCCTATTCATTTCATCTGAAATCAATTCTGTGCATGGTGGTACACTTATTAAACTAATTATCTAAATTGATCCAATTAAGTAAATGAATTTCATTAATATTATTTGTCTTAATATTAATAACCTAGATTATATATCTGAAGATGATTAATAAATGTGTGCGATACAACATTTTGTGAAATTCTGATAAATGTTCAATTCATTTTATCACATGGTATATACTCGTATTTTCATAGTGTTATTTTTCAATCCCCCACCCCCTCCATCTATTTGTTTATTATTTTCATATATTTAATAGGTCTAAAACTGAAGCTCAGTACATTTACCCCAAATTCTTCTCTAACAAAATCCAACGCGGTAAAATATTACTTTCTAAGTTATCATCGTGTTTTCTCCCATATTAGAATTTATCATTTCAATGGCCCGTCATGACATTTATCAACTAAATGATACATTATAAATTGAATGTATTTTTTTTTTACACAAATACATGGGATTTATTCATCTATATATTTATATATATAATATATTATATAAATTAATATTAATATTAATATTTTTTTAGGTTGTATATATATATGTTGGTTTAGGTTTCCGTGAATGTTATTGTTATTATTATTATCAGATTTATCAGGGATATAATCACGTATTTTTGTGAGATTGTTTTCTCGACGTTTCGGCACCCATTTTGGTGCCATTTTCAAGAGATTATTTAGGTGGGAATATTTTTGGGATTCTGGGTCTTAGTCTGTGTGACCAAGGGTTAATATCGGGATTTTGGGTTGATAGGTTGGGTGGTTTTGTACTCACTTTGTATCATACCACCCAACCTATTTGTACTCACTTTGTATCATACCACCCAACCTATCAACCCAAAATCCCGATATTAACCCTTGGTCACACAGACTAAGACCCAGAATCCCAAAAATATTCCGACCTAAATAATCTCTTGAAAATGGCGCCAAAATGGGTGCCGAAACGTCGAGAAAACAATCTCACAAAAATACGTGATTATATCCCTGATAAATCTGATAATAATATATATAGATATAGATATAGATATATAATATGTCGTATATATTTGTAGGAAGATAAATAATTGTTTTAAATATATTAAATAAATAAATTAGAGTAAATATTTAAGAATCTTTGTAGATCGTCGTGGATTGGTTTTTTATTTTTATATGAATCACACACACATAATTAATAAATATTGGTAATATTTATTTTGTATAATTATTGATTTTTATTTCAAAATACAACGTCCTTACATATTTACAATTTTTAAAATTTTTTTTATTTATTTATGTTTCGTTCAATTCAATATTTTTTTAATATTCTTATTAATATTTTATTAATTTATTATATTTTTATTACAATAATTGTACTTAGTTGAATATTTAAATATTATAACAATTTTCCTATGCCCTATGGAGTTTAAAATTATAAATAGTTTTTTTAGTCATGTAGATCTTAAATTTAAATTTAACTTATCTTTGTTCATTTTTTTTATACTCTTTCTTGATGTCTTATGTAAAATTACACTACATAAATTTTTTATTCGATAACATTTGTAAAGATTTTAACCTTATTTCAAATGATCCTTGTTTAACGGTGCCCAAGAAATACGACATCTCATTTGTGCGAATCATTGCTTTAGCATTTTTATCGAATTCTACCAAAATAAATATGAATGAACTATAATATTTTTCATGGAGAGAATCCTAATGATATCAAATCCAACCCATTTTATTTGAATCATTAATGTATGGTAATTCATAAGAAATTTATTGACATATCGATTATAGATGAAAAGAGAAATAGAAAAATAGTAACCATTTTAAAGGAAGCATATTAAATTTAAAACAAAAAGCACTTATTGATCGATAACGAATAAGACAAATCAATGGAAATAAAAAAAAACTACCAACAGCATATAGAGGTAGTGAGTCAGAAACTCAAATGAAGCAAATCAGAAAGTAAACGAAGAGAAGGATCGAAATTTATTACATATAGATAAACCTAAACCCTTATCTAACCCTTCAGAAAAGAAAAAAACTTTTTCTCTATTTATTAAATCTAAAATTAAAGTATATTTTATTTTAGTTCGAGAGTTCTTTTATTATTAAATTTAACAAAGAATGAAATTGCAAAAATTGTATCCAATTCCTTAAATATTAAATTATCTAAAAAAAAAAAAATAGACAAAAAAAAAAAAATTAAATTACTCACAGATAAGCGAATTCGGGACGTTCCTCTTGTGAAAGATGCTCGAAAAGGGCGACCAAGGCAGAATGCAAAGCCGAATTCTGTAAAAAAATAGACCATATTCTGTCATTTTTTTTAATATCAAACACTAGATATATTCATAATTTTACATTTAGAAAAAATAAAATATTATTATTTCATAATATAATAATTATACGTGTTTATAAAACTATCGAAGATCCGAATTAATCAATTTGTGATTTATTTTTTGTTAGGTTTTCATTAATTTATTGTAAAATATAAATAATTTTATTTTAATATTAAATAGGAAACATTTTTAAAAAAAAATCAGTGTCTCTTATTGAATTTAACAAAAAAAAAAAGATAAAAATGTTATCATTAACGAAGTCGTAATTACTCGAAAATTTAATAATTAATTTATAATATGATTATTTTTTGTAAATAAGTTAATTCTATAAATAAGCTCAAAGTAATTAATTATTATTTTTTTTTTGCTATTTTCTTTATGATAATTATTAAACATCTCTAATAATATTATATATTGAATTGATAAAACAACTTATATAAAAATCGAAAAGAATTAAATCATTATTTATTTATATTATATTTATTTATTAGCATTCAATATGTATGAGAATGATGATAGTAAATATCTTTTAGAAATTTTATTTATTTTTCATTCTTAACTGTTTTATTTTTTACCTAAAAGTTCAAAATTATATAAAATAAATTATATTAAATTTTTAAAATTATTAATTAAAACAAAAAATACATCTATTACTAGGGTAACTATATTTCGAAAACACCAAACCTGGACAAACGGTTTACCTTTTTTGTTTTTTAGAACAAAATTGAAAAAATTTTGAAAAAAAGTACGCAATGTCCTAAATATTTAAAAAACGGGACAATAGGCTGTCCCGAAGATATTTTTCGGAACGCCGGGACAGAGCATATAAAAACGGGACAATCCCGGAAAAACGGGACGTTTGATCACCCTATCTATTTCTATAGTTATAAAACATGGCATATTCAGATATATAACTATTCAATTAATATAATATATATATATATAGTTAATATAATTGAAAGTTAAAAAAGTAACACTTAATATTAAACTAGTAAGAGAGAGAGAGTCAGAGAGTTGGAGAATGAGTGGCATTGCTCCCCCCCTCTCTCTCTCTCTTGTTAGATATATATATATACCTATATGTTGTTATTATCTTTATCTTCTATATATATAAAAAAAGGTTTTTGTCTGCACATTGCTCAGAATTTAAAAATTTTTGCATATCTTCGCGTTTCATGACCTCTAGAATCCAAAAGTGACTTTAGAATTTTTCACGTCTGTCTGTCTGTCTGTCTGTCTGTCTGTCTGTCTGTCTGTCTGTCTGTCTGTCTGTCTGTCTGTCTGTCTGTCTGTCTGTCTGTCTGTCTGTCTGTCTGTCCGGAAAATTACTATTTTATAGACTCAGAATTGGCTGAACCGATTTCTTTGAAATTACATCACAATATTCTTATATACCTCTAGAGTAACATAGGCTATAAATTTTATTAATATCTTATCAATAACCGCAGAAATTAATTTTTTAAAGTTTATATAATTCTCCGTGTTGTTCATTCAAGAGCAGCTCGCGGCTCACTGTCGGCCTAGCGGAATCATTTCAAACAATGAATTATCATAGAGATTCCCAATCGAAGAATTATTATAATATTTCCCTTTTTATTTTAAATTCTAATATACAAATATCAATTCAATTAAATAATTTATTCTAAAAGTTCTCAATTTAATTAAAATATTTATTAGATCATATTTTTATCTTAAATTATTTTTTATTTAATTGAATATTTCTTCTTTTCTATAATATATATATAATAATATATAAATTTTATCATTGAATAATAAAAAAAAATATTATTTAACCTGAATTAAAATGACTGAATTATATTATCTTTGTTTTTTATTTTAATTTAATTACTCTATTATTAATTACTAAATATATATATATTATATAAAAATTAAAATATGATGATATAAAGTTGTTTTAAATTTTTGACATTTTTAAATTGGGTATATTTTTTAAATTTATTAAAATGTCTTTTTTATTTATTATGTTTAAAAGATTCATTTTTATTATGTGATATTAATAAAAAATAACGATGCTCTGTGCAAGTCGAAACATGTTGCACATAATTAAATAACAATTGCCAAACAAAGAATATAATATTTTTTTAAATTCTTATATTTAAATATCATTTCAATTAAATAATTTATTCTAAAAGGTCTCATTTTAATGCAATTTATAATTTTCTTCTAATTCAGATTTAGGACAAATCGTACAACATTATATCAAATCTCGCTAAGAACATTCAATATTTTTGTACACAAATTATTCAGAGTATTGGCTAAGCGTATCACTCACAATCAGTTTATATTGAAATTTATATAAATTAACAAAGTAAAAATTTTTATTTGTTTAAATTTTATTATAATGAATCAAAAAAAATTAAATATATAGATCACATGATTAAGAGAAGCAAAAAACTTAACAGAAAATAACTGTTGGATGGAGGTCGGACATGACAGAAACTGTAAGCGAAATCTTCATATTGCGACGAATAATTTTCAAATCCCCTAGCACCACAGAATTTAAGTTTCTTTTAAGGAAAATAACTATGATCTAAAAAAATTAATAAATGAACTTAATAATAAAAAAACAAATAAATCAATTAATTTAAATTAATACTATTAATGAATGTATATATTGATAATTTATCTATAGTTTTATACCGTTAATTTTTATAAATTGTCTCAAGTCTCTATTTTTGCATTTTCTCAAGTTTCATTATAATTAAAAATATTCAATAATAATCTAGCAATGAAAATAAAATACCAAAATGTAATGATCAAGAAATATTATACTCTATTATAACATATACAATACTTAAGAACCATAGGCGGAGGAAATATTAGGAGATATCATTGCGGGTTCAGGCCAAATCGACCAACATTAATTAAGATATTTTCATTATGACAGATATTAGGAACAAAACCGCGAATTCAATATTTCTGTTCACTAATTATTTGTAGACTTTAGTAAAACATACGCATAACTCAATAGATCCGGATAAACTTTTTCAAATTTTCAATCTTCAAATTTCTCTTGAAGTTAGTAAAGAAAGAATAAGATGCGGAAATCAATTGTAAAATATTAGGTTACTCAGACGACTTAAATATAATAGGAGATTCGGCAATTGCAATTACAGATAGCGAGGAAAATTTAATGGAGGTTTGAAATTAATAGTGATAAGAAAAAATATTTAGTAACAAAGAGGAAGAGTATTAACATACAAAATCTTAAGATGCAAAATGTAGAATTTGAATATGTAGAAAAATTGAATGTAATCACGAAGGATAATAATATTTGAGAAGAATTTAAATCGGGGTTGCAATCGGGAAACGCCTGTTATCTGCAATAAAGAGGCTTATCTCTTCAAAATTATTATCAAAGGGAATATATAAAAAGATTATTTTGCCTGTTGCATTATATGGGTGGGAGGCATGGTCTATGACCCTTGGAGATGAGAGTAGATTCAGAGTATTTGAGAATAGGATTCTTCCCTGCATTTATTGGCCAAAGAAAGATCAGGTCACCGGGTATGAGGGAGACTGTATAACAAGAAATTGCATGGCCTCTCTGCATCTTCAGAAATAGTTAGGGTTATAAAAGGGAAAAAGCTGCGTTAGGCAGGGCACGTGGCAAGAATGGGAGAGGAAAAAGATATTGGTGGGAAGACCGATTGGAAAACGTCCGCTTGGAAAACCAATGACGCGTAGGAAGGGACGTAAGAGAGATGGAATAAGGGCTCAGGATAGGGACACTTGGAGAAATGTGGTTGTTGCGGCTAAGAACTTTAGAGTATCTTTGAGCCACATAGGTAGATAGATATAACATATACAATAATAATATATATAATTAATATAGTGATTAAATTAAAATATATTTTTTAAATAAGAACACAAAAAGAAATGAATGTTTTATGTAATATACTGATTGAAACAAAATGGATGAAAACCTTTTAATACTTTCAACCACCAAATACTATGTACAACTCGGGGGTACAGGGGGCGGAGCCCCCGTCTAGGTGTGAAGAGCGCCGAAGGCGCTCTGAGCAGCTAGTTATTAATAAAATGGAGTTGACAGCCCTGCTAAATCAGGGATGAAATACAAAATTTATATTCAACTTTGAAATCCTCTGAACCGAAAATAAAATGACAAAATGAAAAACAAAACAAAGATAAAAATGATAAATAAATATATAAAATGTATAAAATCCAAATTCTCTCTCACACCCACACACATTCATACACTTTTTCACACTCTCTGAAAAAAAAAATAGTTTTTATTATAAAACTTTAATAAATTTAGCAAAAATGCAATTCTAATGAAAAATCTATGGGCAGATTTACTACCATAAATAGATAAAAAAAAAGATAAAAGAAAAAGTATATGAGCTTTAAGGCCGATGAAAGGTTCTGCCCTCAGGCTATTCCTTGTTGGCCTACAATTTAAAAGATGGATCGATTTGATGTAAGTAAGGGAAAAATATGTGAAAAAGCTGCCAAAAGCTCCTTGAGAAGATTTCTTATTTATATGAAATATTCAAAAAGTTTTCAACAGAATCTGATCGTTTAATAAACACTTGCAAAGATTATAATAAAATGGTCAAAGTATAATGGACATGTTTACATCTTTAATGAAAAAAATTCATATCATTATCAATAAAATAAGCATTCATGTACGAGTATTTCTGTAATTAGTAAATGAATATAAATTTATTTCAACATTTCTTAAATATTAAATGAAATAAATAAAAAAATAAAAAATTATTATTTAAATTGAATGAACAGTGTTAAAAATATTGATATGAGTTAACGAAAATTGAATTCATTACTAAACATTGAATATAAAAAAGTCAATTAAATAAATATTCTTATTATCCTTTGACCTAATAATATAAAAGGGACATAGAATGCCTATTTATGGTAGTAGTGTGGTAATATATGTATATGTATGCTTGTTTATTAACATATTCTTTCTTTCTTATTTATGTTGAAAACAAAATGAAGTCTTACAATTAATTAATTTGTAATAATGAGTGTTGAATTAATTCATATATTGTTTAATCAAAATTGAACTTCCCGCTAATTAATTATTTAAAATTTTGGAATACTCTACGGGCGAAGGGGGTAACACTCGAGAATTTGAATTTTTATTTGCCTTCATGTTTTTATGCGTTTGGATGCTTGCTTTTATTCCGCCCCTTTTTCCTGTTGGTCATTTGAGAAGGAAGGTCCATCTGGAAAACTTTTTGATTATGCTTTTGTAACTATAAAACCATTATTTAAGGTTTGATAAATTACCCTTTTGTTTATGTATTGCTGCCCAGGTATTTGAATTCATATTAATTAATTTGTCGTTTTACTTGTAAAGTATAATTTGAAATATTGTTTATTTGAGGTCCACTGGTTCTTTGCAAATTGAACGACCTCATATTTGGTTATATAATTTAGAGTTATGATTAATTAATTTGCTTGGTGTTTAAGATTACTTTTATATTGTTGTAACTACTTTTTTGCTCATTTGTAAGTATAATATTTTATGTATTTCTTAAAAATATTAATTTTTACGAATATATATCAGAAAGACAATTGAATTCGTTTTATTTAATAAATATTTTCTTGTTTCATTAAGAAACCCAAGTGAGTTGAATTAATTGTGGTTTGGAGAACTTCCAGTGTTTTTATTTATTTCTTTAAATAGAGAATAAAAACCTGGTTACTTCTATCTCCGGATTACTTGGCAACGATTTAAATATTCCTTACAATATAAGAGGTATTTGAGTCCAACCAGTAAACTGGTAAAAATTAATTCCTTAGTTAGGAAGGGTATTAATGAATTTAAAGGTTAAGCTAATCTCCTTAAAAAAAAAAGATTACTGGCGGCCGTGGATTACCTGTCTTTATATAATTAAAAATAGTAAGTAGCAAGTAGGGAATTTGTTTATGCGCTTTAGCATAATTTCTTTTGGGGAGTCCGTAACAAGACACAATTGTTAAATCTCTTTGCGTTAACTAATTTAGTAGCCTACTTTGTTAATTTATTCATCAATAGATACTAATTATTATTTATTTAACATTGTACTGATAAATTTTAATGGTGTGAGAAATTATAAATCTTTATTAAATATTTTTTTTTATCAAATAAATTCAATATTCAAGGGAAAATGGTAAAACTGGTAAGAGGATTTCATCAGTTTTAGTAGAAAATTCAGTGGTAAATTCAATAATGGTAACTATCAATCTATTATAATGCAATTATGTAGATCCAATGAATCATTTATTCAAATAGAAGTACAATATCTATTTCGGGATATTTCATTTTTCCAAAATTAATGAATAAAGGGTTTTGAGGATTATAAGTGCTTGAAGCTATACTGTATAAATAAGAAGTAATATTGTATTATAATGTTATTATATTTAACTTTTCATCAAGATTTTTACATGTGATAATAACTTAAATTTTTAATATTTATTTTTAATCTTCTTTATTCAATAAAATATAGGCTATACTTTTGTTAGAAAATAAGTGGTTTCTTTTAGAATGGTTCAAGAGAAAAATAAGAAAGATGGTAAGTGAGGGATGGGAGGAAAAAAAAAGTTTGAAATCAAATTTAGAAGTATATTGTCAACAAAGAATGAGCATTGCTTGCAATGATTCCCTTAAAGAAATACTTGGTTTTTATCAGTTTAGCTGAGTTTTTTGAATGTCTTGCTGATGCAAAGTTCGTATTTAGTCTTAAGAAGGTCAGAAGAATTCCTTTCATTTTTGAAAAGTTCTATAACCGATATTATCGGGCGAGAAAGGGAATGAAAGGGAAATGCTTGGACAAAGGATGACTTCGTGTCTTTTCAAATAGCCAGCGGCACAGTAAACAAAATGAAAGAGTAAGAGACAGTAAGAAAGAGAGAGAGGGGGTGGGGAATAGAAAGTAATACACACAGAAACTTAGGCCCTTTGACGAAAAACCAACGATAATTCTAAATATCATAGAGGAAAAGAAATACAACTTTATATATTTTTCTTTTTATTATAAAATATTAATAATTTTCTTTATAATAAATAATCAATTTTTTTTTTTGCAATTTAATAAAAATTTTAAAAATCTTATTTCATTTTTAGTTTAGTTTATTTTTTTTTTTTTTTTTTTTGCGAGTAAATTTTAATTTTTAAATTATCATTATTGCTCTTATATAAATATTTATTCTGGTAATTAAACTGAAAATAATCTCATTATCAATGAATGGATTCAAATATTCAACTTATAACATATAAAGTTCAAATGATTGAATAAAGCCATTTTAGGTCACTAATAGAACAGATTAAATACAATGACAATATTATCTGGTTGCCTTGACACAGTTAATGCTAATGTTTATTCATCGTATACGGTTTTTCATTTTATGTCTATTATAGAAATGAAATATTAAGTATAACAGGCAGAATGGAGTGAACACTAATATTATTAATAAGAAAGGTTTTAGAAATTAGACAGATATTAAGGTAATTAAATCAACTCGGATTAAATATAATTTTAATTAGTTGAAAGCTCCCTTATTATATACATATACTAATACATAAGTAATTATAAAAATAAATTAAATAATAGTCATATATTATAATATTTATATACTAGACTGGTGATAATGTCAACTTGTTTGTTTTTACATCAGAATAATTTATCATTTATTTATTTACCATTTACAGATTAAAAAAATTCAATAGTTTGATTTTGGACTTATGAATAAATGAAAATATTTTGGGACTAGAAATGTCATTCTGATTCCTCATCCTATGGAATCAATAAATTTTCCTGTTTGTCCTTGAGCTATAAACGCGGGAAACAATCCGAGTTTAATTGAGAAAGGTCAGTTCTTTTTTTTTTTTTTTCTGAAATATTTTTTAAAAGAATTATTTATTATTCCTCAATTTTTTTTAACTTACCCTTTGTCATTTAGTTTTTAACTTACATATTTAAATAATTTATAAAACCTATATTATAGGTAAGACTCAACATTTCTTAAGGTGTCAGCAATTAGATAGTCTGAAGATTAAGAGGTTCATCCGAAATAATTTTAGTCTCCAAGAAAACTTGTTTGTCACCAATGACTATTTTTATACCGAGCGGGAAAATGTCCAATATCTCCCCGCGTCCAGGGTTACCCCAGGCGGCGTCTATCGATAAAAAATAACCTCAAATAAAAAGGGGTATGCGTATGCAAAACACCTGCTGAAACACTTTTAAATACTAGAAACTAGTCACCAACCATATATCGTAATTAGATATAAAAATAAATAAATAATACTTTTTTAATTATCATTTACATTCTATTTTTTTTTTTTTTTTTGCTTTTTCGGAATATATCTCCATTTAGCCAGCTTTCTCAGAATTGTTTATTATTTTCATCTTTATTTAAATATCTATGCACGATCCCTCGAACTCGAATCGGCGGACCACTCACTTTTTAACCGCGCGGCTAAGCTCCCCGTCATATACTAAATTTTAAAAATTAACAAGCAAAAATCAGTTTTTTGGAATCTCAGCCATTTTCATTATGTGAAATGTTGATTGTATTGTCCACATGACACCATAATTTTTTAGTTCGAAAATGCAAAGAGGGGTCGGTAAAAACGGACTATCCAAATTCTCCCCTTTCTCCTCTATATCATGATAATTATCTCTTTAATCGAATTTTTATTTTTAAATTATTATTAAAGATAAAAATAAATGTTAAAATGAAATATAAATATAACAAAATTTTTATAATTAGAAAAGTCTAAATCAATATTTATTCACAATAAAGATTTTTATTAACACACACGGCCTATTCCAATAGCAGTACAATATTACAATATATTTAACATACTCTTAAATATGTATAAATATTAAGAAAAAAACTCCAATTTAAATTTGTTTATTTAATACCATACTTAATGGAAATAAAATGTATATATATATATATATATATATATAGAAAAAATGAAATAAAAGTACAAGATGAGAAATTTTCTTCTCTTATCCATTTTAATTTACCTATGCTTATTTATTTAGTTTTATTTCCAAACATTGATTAGAAATGAAAAGTAAACACTTTTCAAACAAAATTGATTTGATAAATTGAAGTGTTCCCAAAGGTGAGTTAACCTGGCTAAGAAATTCCTTTCAAACCAAACGACTTTGAACATTTTAATTAATTAGAAATTGGTGTCTGCCTCGGCAAGTGATTACCACCCCCTCCACTCACTCAGCCACTTGCAATTACTTTTCTCTCTCTACTTAGATTTCGATTTCCCATTAACTTACATCTAACTATAAAGATATTTAAACATTCCTCTCATACTGTTTTTAAACTCTTTCATCTCGAGTGTTACTTACCCTTTTAATACTAGTATATTCAATCAATTTTCAATTTTCATTTTCTAATGATTTCAATTTTAATGAAATATTTCTCATTTAAGATATAGACATATAAATTGTTTTAAAATAAATTCTTTCTAATTAATATTATTATCTCCTATCAATAAATAATACCTCTTCAATATTTTTCAAATCAATTTTGAAGTATGTGTGATTAAATTACGACTAGGGTATCCAAGATTAATTTATCCAATTCAAATGTTTGTTATGATTAAAAATTTCCTAGAAAATTAAAAAGTTGATCAAAAATGATAATTTCTAAAATTAATGTTTTAATTGGACAAATAAAGTATCATATCATCATCGTTTAATGATAATTGTTTACAAAACGGGAAGCTTCAGGCATTTGGATGCAACTTTGCCAGTGGATTCCTTTTTAATTGTTTGGATATAGGAAAATTATTTATTTAATTAATGTTTTAATTTTCTCAAATCCAAACCGAACTGAACCCCCCCCCCCCCCGAAAATTAGGGGAACCTTCTGCAGGCCAATTGAATAAAACATAGTAACTAAATAGAATGTAAATGGATTTATATGCAATTTTTAATAATTTTTATCTCACAATCTAGAAGAGACCGAGACATATTGTATAAGCAAAGTCTCTTTGGAATTAATAAATAAATTTTTTGGCATCCGAATCTCTGAAGCTTCCCATTTTGTAAACAATTACCCGTTTAATTTTATAACAAATATTGAAATTGACTTTTGCACAATATTTGAAACTTAAAATAATGAAAAACATGGAGAATGAATTTTTTTCGGAAAAAAACAAAAAATCATAAACAATAAAATTATATTTTGATTTAAGATGAATAAAAGTTATTTTAAATGTTTTATTTTAATTACCTCTATTAATTATAAATATTTATTAGTTAAAAATTTTGAAAGGTAGGAGATATTAGGATCATATTAAAGGTTTATATTTATGTATATAAATTTTATATTAACAATTGAAAAATTTATAAATTCATTATTATCCTATTTTATAAATTTAATATTTGTCCTTTTTTTAAATTTAAAATAAACTCAAATACCATTCTCGTTTTAATTCAACTTTGTAAAAAAAATTTCTAGTTAATCGAGTATGGAATTATTATTAATATTATTATCTTTCAATTTTTACTATCTCGCCAGAGATAGTATTGCGATCACGAAAATTTTCGATGTTGAGATTTTGATGTTTTTATATGTTTTGAAGGCTCCTGAATCATTTTCACTACGGTTGAGAAAAATGACTGTGTGTGTATGTATGTAACTAAGATTACGCAAAAACGGTTTGAGCTAGAATCATGAAATTTGGTAAATGGGCATTATTCAAATTCCTAGTTTTCTATCAACTTTTGAGAAATGTAGCTCAACCGGAAGAGGGTCATTACCTACAACGTTTTGATTTTTTTTCCTCTAAAGTGACCGTATAAATAAAGATATATGTTTGATAATTTTGCACATGATTAAAAATTGTATAAAACTGCTATATATAGAATTTCATCTTGATTGAATCCCTGAAAATAGCAGAATTAATTTTTTATCACTGCAAATCTCACGCGCCAACACGTGACGTGGTGCCATCAACAAAGAGCCAAACATGCGCTGGTTCATTAAATATTATTTATTAATTTTAATTAAAAAATATAATTAATTAAATTTAATTTAAATATAATATATTATGTTATTTATTCCAATTCAAATTGCGAGATAGTCGAGTGGAGACACTCCAGATTTTTTTTTATTTTATTTTATTATACCTTATATACATTCTTGTGAATATTTTTATCTATTTTTTTTATTCATTAAATTCTCTCAATCAATAAACCGATATTTAATTTTCTCATTGAACCCTGATCGATTCTGAAGTGTGGGAATTCCAAGGAAATAAGATTATTTAAGAGATTAATAGAGATTGATAATGTTGTCTCCTCTAAATTAATTTACAACATTTCAACATTCTTAGATCATAGTTTCAAATATTTAATCTCATTGTGAGTGAGTGAGCGAATATTAATAATCTTATGGTAGTCTAATACTAGTATGAATATCATTTAAATATCAATGAATTCAAATTTTGTGTATGTATATTAAAAATCCCCTAACAACCGACTGTACTGTTTGAGCAAAATATCAATAATATTGAATATTTTTTTTTTACAATTCCAATGAATTAATTTCCTTTTATTTTATAAAATAATTTCATTTGGTTATTTTTTTTTTTAAATAATATAAACATTGAATTTGAAATAAACATTGATTCAATTCGCCTTTTATTAAACGCTTCGTTTCTTCTCTCTTTTCTCTTCCTTTTCTAATTTTATTTTGCTAAGCTTCTTTCTTTGTTCTTAACAAAGTTAATTAATTTGATTCAATGCAATACAATAGGATAATTGCAGACCATTACATTATTTTTTGTTTTTCATTTATTTTCAAATGCTATTTCATTTTAATTATTATTATTATTATTGATAAGAGCCAACCACAAACCAAGCATTCTGTTTCATTACATTACGGAATCTCTCACCCACACAACTCCACCCACTCTACTCCTCACACATAACCCCCTTCACCACCCCCTCTTCTCTCCGTCCTGTTTAAAGGAAGGCTTTTCACTGATGATCTCTCACTTAATTTTCCGTTTCACTTTGTGCAAATTGTGCAAATTGGATGTCGCCTATTCGAAAAGATCGTTAAATGTAGCAAGATAAGCAACACTATTATCAGATGTAGAGAAAAAAAAACAGAAAACAGATTTAACCCATTTCATTTTTTTAAAAATAAATTATTTTTATATATTTGATTTTGTTTTTCAAAATTCTAATATTCTTACAGATAAATATATTTATATTAAAATAACATTTCAAACGTATATATCTTATATATAAAATTCTCGTGTCATAAAACTTTGAAATCATACTCCTCCGAAACGGCTGGACCGATTCTTATGAAATTTTTTATGCATATTCAGTAGGTCTCAAGGCATGTCAGACTTCTTTTGTTAAACCGCTAATTGCTAAGGTGTGTCCAGGGGTGGTATTTACATAAAAATAGTTTAGTTACAATGCTAGATAATAGAGGCACTGCTGGCGATAATTTGACCTCTATATATATCCTAATAGGACATTTGAAAACAAAAATCATTCTTGGGTGAGCGTGCTAAGGCGTTATATTATGACTTTGCTTCCTCAGTTCGAAACTCGCAAAGGCACATTTTTTTTTAAGTATTATATATTTTTTTTACAAATTTATTAATTTTTATTATTTTAATATTTTATTAAATTAATTTTATTCGGAGCAGCTAGTATGTATATAATTATTTTAGAATTAAAATATTATTTAGGTTTTTATTTTATAATGAAAAAAAATATATCATTTTTATTTTATTTAATTGATTTTTCACAGTTTTAAAAAAAGATTAGAGTAATTGTTTTTAATAAAAAATTTATAATCTCTCTCATTAAGTATTTTTTATTTAAAATCAAATAAAATAAAACACCCATGTATTTAATGTGTATTTAGATTTTTATTTCATTTTTCTTTTTTTTTTTAATCATCTAAAAAAGAACTTAATTAATTGATTTTATTACTTAAGTACTTTATTATAACATTAATACATTAACCCATATTTTTTTTATTAAATTTTATTAAGTAAATTATATCAATCAATATTTTGGATTTGTTTTATAAAATATTTCATAAATATTCAGAGATTAAATTTTTTTCTAATTATATATTCAGAAATTATTTCTGTCATAATTTTTTTT
Source organism: Labia minor (assembly GCA_963082975.1). NCBI lineage: Eukaryota > Metazoa > Arthropoda > Insecta > Dermaptera > Spongiphoridae > Labia > Labia minor. The sequence continues at coordinate 12,975,484 of OY720344.1, read as the reverse complement.
TACTGAAAACCAGTGTAAAGTAATTATTCCAAGTATAGTATAGTGATTTTAAATCTATCGTCAATAAATCATAAACACACGGCGGTTATTTAAATTAAAAAAAAAAATTCCAAAAATTATCTTAGTTTAGAAATATAAACAACAGATGGTTAAAATTACTTAAAGGCATTAAAGGCATTAAAGAATATTGAATCTATTAAATATGTACAATATATTCCTTTATTTTATATTTGCCCATTTATTAAACTTTTTTATCAATTTAAGATTAAAGAAGAGATATTTCAAATTCATAAATAAAATAATTCCCAAATAATTCTAACATTGTTCGATATTTTTTACATTATATTTAAAAAAAAAATTATATTTATTTTTTTACATTTAAATTCATTATTAGTTTGTATAATTTTATTAATTTAATTGAGAGAGATTTCAAAAATAAAATATATCTTTATTAAACAAATTGTTTTAATATATTTTACTCTATTTTGATTGTTAACAGATATTATTTTCCAAATTTGAACTTTGATTGTAAAATAGGGAAGCAAGACCCGGGCTGGTTGTGACACGGAGAGGTAATTTTATTGTCATCTCTACAATGACGTTTCACACGACCATTGTTCACTATCACCGCAAATAAAATCATTTCGTTATATTTAGTAAACATTTTAGTATCTGTTTTTTTCTGGTAGAATTTGTTTGAATTTCTTAAATACTGTCATAATTAATTTTTGTTTTTGATTTATATCAGAGGGTTTTAACCTTTCAGGCTCTGTGTCCCCCTTTGAACACTGATGTGAGGTCACGACTCCCCCCCCTTCACCAACCTGGTCAATACAAGTAGCACAATCGGAATTTGGATCTGAAGCTGGTTATTAAATGAAAATATAGAGGATTTGAAAGGAGAAAGGGAGAAATTAATAACAAAGGGTTAATACCTGAGTGTAAATTGAGTAAATTAACGTTATTTTTACTTTTTTTGTTAACTCACACCTCCCTTGAAATTCTTCTACGCCCCCCCCCCCCCCAAGGGGGCGTGCTCCCCAGGTTGAGAACCACTGATTTATATTATAAATTTTTGTTATTTAGAATAAAAGAATCGAAACTCATTTAAATTTTTGTTCTTAATAAAATGTCTATTATATACTTATATTACCGACCGACGATAGTAAGGGAGGTATTGTTTTCACACCAAATTTCACATGTGGAGATTTTTACATATCTCCACGTATCATGCATTTTCTTAACAGAAAAAAGTATTTTTAGCATGATGTTTGTCTGTCCGTCTGTCCGTCTGTCCGTCCGTATAGATGTGTACAGCCTGAACGGCTTAACGGATTTTGTTGAAATTTGGTATATTTACTTAATGCATCAGTGGGATGAATTGATCAACTTTTGGTGCAAATCCGGAAACCGGATATTAGCGATCGACGATAAGAAGGGAAGGGTTATTTTCGCACCAAATTTCACATAAGGAGATTTTTTTACATATCACCACGAATGTATTGGTTTTATCCTCGGGAAAAATCATCTTCATTATGTTTTTCTTAATTTAAAATTATATGACGTCACCCAGCCCTTCATGACGTCACAGCCTCGGGTAACGCCGGCTACTTCAGCTATATATTATAAATAAAATAAAATTAAAAATATTTATGTTATATCCATATCTGTTTTTACATTAATAGATATATTAAAATTATTTGAAATTGTTTCTGTAGCTGGAAATTAATTTATTTCAAAGCGTCGGTCGGTTCGGACCTGGCCACAGGTCAACTTATTTTTGTTATAACATTTTGCTCATATAGTGTAATAAATCTACGAGTTTACTATTTATGTTTCTCCATTGTATATGCATTTTATTATTTTATTATTTCCAAAATTTTAATTTCTTCTTCGTCGTCTTCTTCTTTACTTGGAATGATAATTTTGATTTAATTTACAGATTTCCAAATATTTGACTTCATTTGATTCAGAGTATTTTATCGTATTAAAATATTATAAAATGTTGGTATATATAAAATTTATAAAATATCTTAATTTAATTTCAAATCAATTTATTATAGATAAAGATAAAGATTTCTATCAATTATGAAATAATAAATAAAAAAAATAGTCAAATAATTAGAGAACAAAATTAGGCAATGATTTTATTTGTTGTTAGGCATTTACTGATTCATCCATCACCAAAGAATGCTTGTCTACTTGTACATAACATAATAAAAGTTTATTCAAGTAGAAAATAATTATAGATCTTAAATAGAAACAAGGTGTTGTGTTAAATGTTGAACAAAACAGAAATGTTAATCATTTTGAGAATATAGTTATAGTGTCGTGCTAATGTTAATGGAATGCATGTTTACATGAGTTGAATATCTTGTTCACCAAACAAATCGTCTTTAGTGAACGATTAAGGTATTTGGTACGTGTCTAATGAAAATTCAATTATTCATAGAATATTTTATTTTCTGTTATGTTATGCTTTATATTTTTTTTATATTTTTTATATTTTAATTTATGTTATTGTAACCACATATTTTTTAATACACTTAATTCATTTTAAATTAAAAAAAATAATAATTTAATTTTAATTTTTTGTGAAATAATATCAAATTAAATCTTAATTAATTATTAAGATATCTACAGATGACAATTATTAAAAAAAAATGATTTATGGTTAATTGTTTATAAAATGGGAAGCTTCAGGGATATGGATGACACTTTGCCAGTGGATCCTTTATAATTCCAAAGAAACTTTCCTTATGCAATATTTTTCGGTCTCTTCTAGTTTTCGAGTTAAAAATTATTAAAGTTTGACAGATAAACTAGTTATGAATGAGCAGTCATTTATTAATGTTTTATTGACTAATTCACTAATTATTCACTAATTTTCGGGGGGTTTTCAATTCGATTTGGATATAGAAAAATTATTTTATTAATCTATATATCTATCTCTGTGGCTTTACGGAACTCGAAAGTTCTTGGCCGCAGCACCACACCCCACCAAGTATTCCTATTTTGACCCACATTATTTTATTAATTATGTTTTTAATTTTCATATATCCAAATCAACTGAAAAAAAATTCAGAAATTTAGTGAAGCCCTCTGCTGGCAAAATAATAAAACATAGTAGCTAAATTGAATGTTAATGGATTTATATGCAAATTTTAATAATTTTTATTTCATAAATCAGAAGAGACCAAGAAATATTATTAAGAAGGTAAGTTAATTAATAAAGGAATACACTGGCAAAGTTTCGCCCAAATCCCTGAAGTTTCCAGTTTTGTAAACAATTACCGTTTTAAGTTATAATTTGATGTTCCAATAATATATACAATAACTTTTCTTTGTTTCTAATTGGCTTTTTTAAATTTTTAAAAATCTCAAATATTATTACAAAATTCATTTTAAAATTCTTTACTATTCATTAACCGATATCAATTCTTTTCAAATATTTTTTTTTTAATTTTATATATTTAATATACTCGCGTTATTAATCAAACTCCTATTATATTAATACAATGTTAAATCAAATATTAATATATGTACTTTCGTATAAACTAATTTATTTTTCATTAACTTAATTTAATTGATTCTACTACTTGAAATAATAACTTTGTTAGCTCTTCTAGATCATTAATTAGAATAGAACTTTCTTAATTAAGCTTTAATATTAAATGATAAATCAATTAGGATAGATCTTTGTTATAAAATAGAGAGTAAAGTGGCCCCGTATTTAATAAACTCTGTCCGTGGTTTCCTTATTGTATTGGATGGATTCCTGATATTCAAACATGCCTTCGCTTCAAATGTCATCCCTTTGCCTGGCAATATTAATTTCGGTTGGATCGTTGGATCCCTTTTGAAAACTCGAGAACCACTTCTCATCTGACGATCATCTTCCAAATACGATGTACTATAATTGATGACTAAGTATACTAGTATATTAATTCATAAGTTTTCAAATATTCGAATTCAATTCTAGTTTACATTAATAAATCATCCATTTTAACTATTCAATTATATAAATGAAATTTAAAATCATTAATTGAGAAAAAACAAATTGTTTTTATTTAAACTAATATCTCTTTATTAAATAGAAAAATAAAAATTTACCATTGATTAATATCATTTATCATCTAACTGATAATTTTAAAAACCTTTTACGTGATATTCAAGAGAAATGACATAATTAAGATATAAAAATCTATAAATTAATGTCAAAATAGCAACTTAATTACATAATAGGTAGATTTTATAAGTATAATAAAAGAGATAATAGTCCATAAAATTTAATGAACTAAATAATAATGATTATACTTAAAAAGTTATTAATTATCTTTCATAAGTTTTTATATACTAATACACAGTATTTTAAACATATGTTTATGAAACTAAAAATATTTTTATTTTACATTTTTTTCAATTTTTTTTTTAATAATTTATAAAAATTAGATATTTTTCAAATTTTGTTAAAATAATTAAATAAATATCTATATAATCAAGAAACTTACAAGGCATCAAAGCATCATTTTTCGACCAAATATTATAGTAGTATGGATTCTGATTGCTTATCTGACAGTTTTACAACTAAAAATATAAAGTTTTCTTGGGTAAATCTTGGGGATATCATTTATCAAATTCAATCAAATGAATTACTTGGAAAACTTATTTCTCAGGAAAATGAAAATTAATAATTGATTTTTAACTCCATAAAAATACAACTTTTTATAAAATTACAGTTATTTACAAAATAATATAATATGAAATTAAAGATTTTGGAACTCTGCTTGATTAATGGCTTGGTCAATGGAATTTGTTGTTCTAATGTACAATTTAATATACGATCTTCTAAACATTATAATTATATAATATAAAGTTGATTTTATTGATTTCTTTTCTTTTTATACTACATGGACTGAAATTTTTCAATAGGTGACGCCTCTAGAAAATGAACATGACTCATTTCGAGAGGCTCATCTGTCTCTAATATTTCGTCCATTCGTTTACAAGCTACAGTCGTTTGAGTGACGCTACTTTGGCCTTCATAAGAAAAATAGAAAAACAAGAATATCATGTCTTGATAAACAGTTGTTCTGGAAGGAGCAGATGTGGGATAACATTCCTACAACCACTGCAATGATTGTTCACACGTTTTTTCCATTAAAAAACAATGTTTAATCAAGACGCGATATTCATCTTTTTCCATTTTTCTTATGAATGAATTTATTCATACATAAACTAGTGACAGATGAGCCTCTCGAAATGAGTCATGTTCATTTTCTAGTGGCGTCACCTATTGAAAAATTCTGGCACTTTTCAGCCCAGGTAGTATATGCCAATCTTAATTTAATCCAACATACATGTAAATATTTTTCTAATAATAATAATGAAAACTATTTCTAAATATATTACATACGATATATTAATTATTGAATAAAATTGTCAAGTTATAAAAATGCATTAAAAATTATACTTTTGTTTAAATAGTTTTATTTCAATTGTGGTTACTCTTAATATCTCATTCACTTATTATATAGAGAGTGAAATATAAAATATAAGTAAAAAAAAAATGTTGAAGTGATAAAAATTACTCGCATAATATATATATATTTACTTAAATATATTTATTTTATTTTTTTTAATAGAAAATATACTATAATCGAGAATTCCACAACATTTATTGTAGATTCTTGTTCAATAGCATAAATTTCAACCAATAAAAACTTTAAAAATAATCTGCAATTATCTTTATAAACTATAATTTTGTATTTTGATCTGACACTAGGTGGAAAAAATAAGTAAAAAGATCCTAACAACTTTTATTGTTAAATTGAATTCAGAAATACTTCTCATCGATTTTTTATTTAAACAAATTAAATTGTTTGTTTTATATCTATTAAAAAAAATATCAAATTGAATGAATATGATAATCTATTAAAATAAAAAATTTAATTAATATTCTGAATGATCTATAGAGAAAAAACAATTCTGTTTATTTTATGACAAACATTAAAGGATCATTTTTCACTTAAAAAAAATGAAAATAAATAAACGGTCAAGCTAAAATAACAAAACAAGTTAAAAAACTAGAATATTTTAAATTAATCCTGGCAGATACCCATTCAGTGAACAAGCCAGGGAAATTTTATAATCGGACAAATCTCAAAAAGATAGAATGAATAATTGAGTTTATTTTTGGCGCATATGGATGGTTCCGGATATAAATAGCCGTTGAAGCGAATCAATGAACCGGTTGGTAGTGTGTGTTAGAGGGGATGAATGGATGGCGAGAGACAGATTCCCTCGTCGATTTTGAGCTTATCAGTTGATTGTGTTCCTTTAAAAGAGATTGTCATATCTATTAATAATAACACTTTTCCATACGACACAGAAACAATTTATAAAAACAATATATATATATATAAAATCTAAAGAGTTCTTGTTTCTAAAAACTGCATTTCTGCAACAGTTTTTATCCTAAATAATTTCCATCCATTTCTTATTCTTTCCTAATTCCTTTTTATTTGATTTTATATTATCTTCCTACTATATGTATATAAATTCTTTCAATTTAATACAAAAGTGATATTCTTGTCTAAAAATGTAAAAATATGGATATTGAAATTGTCAATTATTGAAAAATTTAATATAATATAATTGAACACTCGCACGATATTGTAACACTAAAACTAAAAAAAAAAATGTTTAATAAGTAGGATTTCAATTTACATATCTTAGTAAATTTTTGTTTTTGTTTTTAATCTCTAGTAATAGTTTTATAAAATAAAAATATTTAAAAATCAACGATTCATAAAATTACTGAACTGAGAACAATAAAAGAATCGAAGAAGTAAAAATGTGAATAAAATTTTAACTCGTACCTCCTCGTAGACATCTTTAACAATTGAACAACACATGATCTTGACATATGATCAATACTTTGAGAATCAATATCAGATCGGCTTAAACTCCACCTGTACACCCCATCAAAGAACCCTTGACATGTTCATATAATATGAAGGGGTGGATAGAAAAAAATAAATTGAATTCTTTCAAGAGAATAATTAAAATCATAGATTTACAAGCGAAAAGTTAAAAGGAAATGATAAATTATTATACCATTCTAATCTTGAAAAGATTTCTCCATTTTAATTAGAAATATTAATTTGGGATTTACTAAATCTAATAATGTCACAATTAATTCACATCAAATGAATTGTCGTTTTGTATTTCATTTGTTTTTTAGTTTTTTTTTTTTTTGTTTTTTTTTTTTAATAAATATGTCTATAAAATATCAATTGAATATTTAATTCTATTTTATTAATACAAGAGAGATAATAATTGCTATATGATATTTATTATTGGTGTTGATAGATAAACAAAAATATTTCCTTTATCTAAAACCACTCTATTAATAAAAGCGCCTGGAAATTATGCAACGCATTTGACACGTTAGGGAAAATTTCATATTATTTCAGGCGTTCCCATGAAAAAATGTTTTATTTTATTAAAATCTTACAAGATCTATTTTTAGTAATTATATCAATTATTTAATGTTTCAATTATTTTAATTGAATGTTAAGACTGATGCATTTGGAGATAAATGTTATTTTATTTTTGAAAAAAATCTTCATTTTCAAAACATTATTTTAAATCTTATGCATTAAAAAAAAATGAATAAAAATATTTGTAATGATTAATTCTTCTCTATTATAATAACAGCTTTATAAATATTTTATTTGCAGTATTTCTCTTATAATTAGTATTATTAAATTATTAGTATATATTTGATAATCAATTTTTTTTTAGAAAACAGATATACTTATTTGTAAAGATTGAGTCCATCAAAAAAATAATATTTTTTTTTCTATGCCATCATTAAATCTTTAAAGATGACTAAATAATTAAGCAAATAAATAAATTTTATTATTATTTTTTGACTCACATTATATTAATAAATTTGGTTAATTTATGTTATGGACCAAATAATATATTTTCTAATTCATAATGATTAAAAAAATTATCAATTTAATTTAAAACAAATAATTATCATATTTTAAAATTTTCAGAAAATTTATTATAAGTTTTTATAAACGAAACGTAAATTATCAATAAGACTGTTTTCTAAGAAAAGTTTAATACATACACAACACACACACATATTATTTATAAATTTTTGAAATAACCTTCTATTTCTTTTCATATTTGTTCTGAATTTAATTTTTCGTTATTTAAATGAGCATTTTTTTTATTTCAAGGGGTGTTAATGAGTGTATTTATTGTGTTATTTTAAGCTAAGAGTGTATATGACATTTTTTCAGAAATGGAATTAGTTTTGAATTAGAATTGTTAACTTAATAATTTCATTTATTCAACATTACTGTTTGATTGGGGCTGCTTATAAAATAAATTTTAATTTTGTAAGTTTCAAGTAATTCCTGAATTGTAACATTTCTAAATTCGTTTGCATTATCAGATCAGATTCAATACTATCAGGTGCCCATTGGTTACGAAAGAATTTAATTAAATTTTTAGTTTTATCGAATCTGATTAAGGTTTTTAATTTGTATGTTTAGACAAATTTGAAAGAATAATCTATCCATGTTCAAAACTTTTGGTTATCTATTGAGTATCTATCAATATGAATAATTTCAAATGTGGTTTTGATGCGATTGGGCTAATGTTTAATTTGACTTTAATCCTATTTATTTGTTTTGCAAATTTCGCAAGAATTTATGTAAACTGATATGGTAAATACATTTTTGGCAATTAATATTTTAATTTTAATATGTTTCGTTATGTGTCTGGTTAGTTTTTCATATTCACAAAAAAAAAACACTTATTTTAGCATTTAGTTGAAAATAATTTAAAAACAGAATTAAAAATATTCAATATATATTAGAGAAGTGCGATGAAAATTGTGATTGAAAACTGTGCCGCAAATACAAAAAAAGTTTACCATAGAAACGCCAATATAAATGATATAAAAAATAAATTAATTAATAATTATATTATTAGCTACATAATATTATACTAAATGTATTCAATAATGAAGAAATAACATTTATTTATAAAATTAAATGTTTTTATTGTTTCATTTAATTTAATAATATATTCATTTCATTAATAATACTTGTGATAATTATTAACAAAAAAAAAAAAAAAAATAAAATAAAAAATGATAATCTAATTTTTACAAATAAATTATCTTCCGTATAAATTGAATTGTTTTCCACTGATTATATTTATTAATGAAATACAAACATGGTTTTGATTTATTTGTTTTATTTTTATTTTTTTTTTTTAATAAAAAGATCAAAAGATTAAATTATTACTTTTTTTTGTAGAAAATAATTATAAAACGGATACAATCAGCATTATTAATCCTTTTTTAATAAAAAACCAATAATAATTATACTTTAATATATAATTCATTAATTAATTTAAGCGTTTTTTTAAGAGTATTATTATGTTTAAGTTCAAACCTTGATCATTCTAATCATTAAATTAAATTTTAAATTATTTTTATAGGGGAAGTTAATAAATATGTACGAGTATATTGAAATGGAAAAAGAAAAACAATAAATTTTTATATAATTTAGATTGAAATCTCAGTATTTAATAGACAAGTTTGTTTCAAAGTTTATTGGGTTAAGAAAGCTGGTTTTGACAAAGGGAAATAAGAGAGATTGTAAGTGGAGGTAACACAATTCCGGACCTGACATCTACTTATAATTAGCTTACTAGTTGATAACACAACAGAAGTGAAGGGATTGGGGATAATATCAAAACAGTGACTTGACGGAGACGATCACCTTATAGATATACAGACGTGACATTTTCCATTAATTATTTAAATTTATTTTCGTTCATTAATATATACTTAAACCAAATTAATTGAAAAAGATAATATTCTTGATTTCATGACTAAAAATGGGAAAATATTTAAAATCAAAATTAGAGCCCTTCGATCAAGAAAATCAAAATAAATGTTGAGATTTGATCATAAATCTCACCTATATCTTGTTTTAACAGCAATTAATATAATTGACGCTTTCTTTTCATAGGTTGTTCAAAAATCAAAGTTATTTTTATTTATTTACTAGCTGCTCTGAGCGCCGAAGGCGCTCTTCACACCTAGACGGGGGCTCCGCCCCCTGAACCCCCGACTGATACATTGTATTTGGATGAAAGTATGTATGTAAAAGGTTTTCATCCATTTTGTTTCAATCAGTATAAGTAGATAAGACATGTATTTGTTTTCTTGTAAAATATATTTTAATTTAATCAGTAAATTAATTATATATTATTATTGTATTTATCTAACTCCGTGTCTCTACAGTTTTCGAAAGTTCTTAGCCGCAGCATCCTCATTTCTCTAAGCGTCCCTATCCTGAGGTACAACCGAATCCTACCCTGTCCCATCTCTCCCATGTCCCTTCTTTCATTGTCTACCCACCTTGATCTTTGGTCTTCCACCGGATGTTTCCCAATCGGTTTAAACCAATTTCTAGCTTCTCCCATTCCAGCCACGTCCCCTTCCCATCTCAGCCTTCTCGATTTTATAACCTTAATTATATCTGGAGATCATGCAATTCTTCGTTATGTCATCTCCGCCATCCCCCTCTGACCTCATCTTCCTTTGGCCTATAAATGCTGCAAACAATATTAATCTCACAAATACTCTAAATGTACTCTCGTCTCTCAGGGTCATCGATAGGGTGATCAAACGTTCCGTTTTTAGGTGCTCTGTCCCGGCGTCCCCAAAAATTTCTTCGGGACAGCCTATTGTCCCGTTTTTTAAATATTTAGGACATTTCGTACTGTTTTTCAAAATTTTTTCAATTTAGTTCTAAAAAAAATCAAAAAGGTAAACCGATTGTCCCGGTTTGGTGTTTTCGAAATATGGTCACCCTAGTCATCGATCAACATGAAAAATAATTATTTTATATATTTCAATTCTGATCTTTTTTGATAATGGTTTTGATGAGATAAGCCCCTTTACTGCATAATAATTATCAGCTATTATTTTTATCAATTAGTAATTACATATTACATAATATTGAAAAATAGTAATTATGTACATATTGCATAATATTGAAAAATATGTATGGGGAAAAAGAGCTGTTTTTAGGGTTTTCCCGGCAATTATTCGATTTTTTTTGGTTCAGGCGTTATTGAGTGATGCGGTTATACCAACACATTTTGCAATTCATTTTTATTTATAAGATTAATATTGTCTACAATTTCTTGTATTCTAGTATTAATATTTATTCTCAGTGAATGCTTCTTAGAAATATCAGATATTTTACTTGGAATTTCAAAATCATTAAGTAGATAAATGATGAAGTTTTAATGATAACGGAGAATGAAATTATCTTCTCCTAATAAATTATTTACTTTTGATTTAAAAGAAAAATATTTCTTAAATTAAAAAATGATAATGTTGTTAATTATAGGATTGTCATACGTTGAATAAGTTGCCAATTTAATTTTATTGCGATTAGTATAAATTATATTTTTGTGAATGTTATTATTTTTTTATAAATTTTAATTTCAAACATAAAATATTTTCTATATTACTTTTATAAAAAAAAATTTAATCACTTTTAATAATATTTATTTTTAATCAAATATATATGCTATTAATATATATATATAGCAGATATATATTTGTATAAATAAAGATTTATGATTAATTTTGAAGTTGTTTTCAGAGTGTTTTTGTTTAGTTCAATCTCAATTCAAATATATACCTTTCTTGGAGGTAATGTTTTGCGAGGCTGGTTTCTATTATCGAATAATCCCATTGGTTGAATTGGATGAATTGTTTACATCAAATCCACAATCTGCACTAGAATTGTGAGACCTATATAAAGAGGAGGGAAGAGTTGAGATGAATGTTTGAGTAACAAATAAAACAGAAATAGAACACAGGATTCTTTACATTTCCTGTTAGAAGATATTTCACAGAAAGAGAAACTAATTCAACATTTGTTAAACTGGCTTACTCTGTCTGATAAAAACAATTATTCTTGTTTTTCTTTTTCTTTAAATTCACTTTCGGGAAAACACTTTCTTCAAATACATTAGATTTGAATTATTTTAAAAAATTTCTAAATAATTATTTTCAAAATATAAAGAACGTAACTGATGGAGCTGAATTGTGTTCCTCTCTAAAATTCAATATTTTTAATAATTTCAATATTTTAAGTTTTAATCCTAATCATAGAATGGGTAAAAAATAAAGTAAAACCTCTCCTAGGATATCATAGAGAATGCATTAATATTTAAACTTTTTAGTATGAGTACGTTATCATGTTTTAAAAAATTTGTGTTACACCAGAAACATTACAAATTAAATTCTTTTATAAAAACATATTGGCCAACTAAAAGAAAATTAATATTTTCTTTACTAAAACTAAATTCTTATAAATTTAGCATCAAGAAAAAAAACAAGAAATACAAAAAATTATTTATTAAAAATATTTATAATTTGGTACGACTCAATGAAATTTCGACATTTTGACTATTAAAAATATATTTAAATTTATTAATTAGTAGGTATATCATTAAATTTTAGATTATAATTTTGAAACTTGTAAGTTTATATCAAGTTGTTTAGTGTTTAGGGATATACTACGAGTGCAGGTCAATAAGTTCATGACTTTTTGAATGAAACACAGGATTTTGGATTAAAAATTATTTTATTTTTCAAACTTCCTTTGAGTTCGATATACTTCACCCAACGTTTCTCCAATTTTTTTTTAATCCTTTCTAAAAAATATGATTATAAATTAGGTATTTGTTTGTGAGATGATTTCATCGTTGGAGTCAAATCTCTTTCCGCTGAGACATTTCTTTAGATTTAGAAACAAGAAATAGTCACTCGGAACTAAATCCGGAAATAGGGCGGATGAGGGAGTAATTCGTATCTCTATTCATGGATTTTTCCCATGGAAATTCACTTTTTGCCATTTTCTTCTCAAATCATGAGGTAGTCAAACAAAAACTAAAAAAACCAGCTGGTTCAAATTTAGACAGGGGTCAGCTGATAGTTACCTGCTGACAGGAGCAGTGTTGCCATTTCATTTAACTGACGGGAAATTCAAAAAGTTACGGACTTATTGACCTGCCCTCGAACATTAGTATTGCTCTGCTGTGGCGAACTAACATTACGCTATTTTTTGTCAGGTATTATGTTTTTTAGTGTTTATTATTCTTATAGTAGTAAGTGTTTTATAATTTGATAAATGCTCAATAAAATAAACAAAACTACGATTATCTAATTTTTTTATAGTAAAAGTTTATTAATCCTTATTATTATACTGAAACAAAATGAATTTCAATTTTTAATTCCTTATTTTTAAATTAGCATTCATTTTTAAATTAAGTTAATTTAATTATCATGCCTGGTTTTAAATAAGTCGATATACAAAGAACTGCTCGAACAACACAGCTAACGATGATGTTCATGCATGACTATCACGTCCAATTCGCTTGACGGGGGAATATAAAGGTACAGCTCTCTTGAATTGAATAGGAATTGTCAGGAGACATAACAAAACAAAACCGACAAATAGGACAAATTCGACGACCTTTTGAAATTATCCACTTCAACTCTAATATTTATTTTATATTTTGATGTTCAGTTCGGTTCGGAATATATGGTAATACATAATAATAGAAAAACCTTTTTGAAATTATCAAAAATGTTTTTTTTATTTTTTAGAAAACAAATATATTTAATATATTTTTAGATAATATAATTTTTGTTGAAAATTGACACATGATAATTGATTTTGAATTTATAAGTATGACAATATAGTGTGAAAAGTTTTGTTGTAAACATATTTGCTGATGGAAGCTCTGCCTTAGTTTGGTTAAACGAACATTAGGTTTAAGTTATTAGTTTATCAAGTTCGAGTTAATTATGAATGGATCATTCAAGGGAAAATTCTTTACATCTTAAGTTTTATGAGATTTATGAATATTTATACACATTATTAAATATTAAGAATATTTAATGTTTTAAGAGATGAATTATATAACTTTTACGTCTTTATTAAATCCCTAAATATTTAATCAAAGAAAGTAAGAAATAATCACATTTGAAATTTCTATTATTGTATTCTTTCAAATTCTACAAGTTAAATATTATTTTGCTTTTATTAGAAATCTAATCAGATAATGGTAATATAATAATATCTTTTAAAAAGTAATTTATTCATTTAAAATGCAGATAGCTAAATCAATGAGTAAAGGGCGTTAAACTAAATTGTATTCTCTCTGTGTGTAAAGTGATCAAAAAATTAAACAAAAAAAAATATATGGGAAGCTAAGATTATTATTATTATTATTTCGGTACTGGTATCATTTAGTCCTTCCCTCAACGGATTGGAAAAAAAAATACCAGTGCGTACCTTAGATTATCCTGATTGATTTTTGATATGAAATATTTTCAGGAAATTTCTTGTTTACGAGAGAAAAATTAATATAATTTGCATATAAATTGGGGTGGGGGGCCATGTTTTGACAGTTATAGTATGACTTATGATCACAAGAGGGTGAGACCTTCACCTTGCCCAGTAGATAGCGCAATTATATACAATTTGAATTGAATATATTAACACAATTTTTTTTAATTAGTGATAATTGCTTTTTCGGTTTTTTAAATTCGGTTTATTTTATTTTAGAAAAAGTTAAATTCATACTAAAGTCATTCAAAAAAATTATTTTAATTGCGCCATCTACTGGGCAAAGCAAACACAATGGTGAAGGCCGCGCCAAGCTTGGTTGAAGGCATCGCCCTCTTGGGGACAATCATTTCTATCTCGGAACCATGGATGTAAATATTTACCATTATTTCTTCTTTAATATTATTAAACATTGGTAATATTTACCTTTATTATACCTAAAAGAATAATTAATTATGAAATTATCAATTTTTTTTTAAATTTCTACTAATTGTAAGTCATCAAATGATGAGTTTTTAATCTCTCGACCTTTCAGTGAACAAACAAAACACTTTTTTTTATTAGAATAATAAATGCTTATATGTTATTTCCAAAATTATTTTATAAGATTACTTTTATTTTGAAAAGTCGTTTATGTAAATAATTATTTTTTACATAAGTATATAAAATTTTCAAACTTCGTACTTTTTTCTTTTGATAATTTATTTATTTTTTTAATTTATTTTCTTAATGATCATAAAAATTGCATTTTTATTTCATTTTCTTATGGTTTTAATTTAAAATAATTATAATAAAAGGATGTATACTTTTAATTGTTAGTATGAATGTAATGTCTCTTTTATTGAAATTATATTATTATTGCAAGAAATTAAAGTTTCTGGTTTCCATTTTGTTTTATATCTTTAGCAAATTATAAATTAGCACCGATAATTATTCTGAACTTAAACTGAGGCAGATAAGCCTATTTTCCCTTAAGAGCAGAGGGTGATACGTTGGTGCAGATTAATTATATTATAATCGGCCTAATGTCAACTGACATCCACTTGAAGCGTTTCCGGGATGTTATTTC
The DNA here is from genome assembly GCA_963082975.1 of Labia minor. NCBI lineage: Eukaryota > Metazoa > Arthropoda > Insecta > Dermaptera > Spongiphoridae > Labia > Labia minor. The sequence continues at coordinate 12,959,938 of OY720344.1, read as the reverse complement.
CATATTTTATAGGGTGAACTGATATGATAAATCGTGAACAGCAGGCTATGTTATATATATATATTCCAAATTAGTATAATAAAATGTTAAATAGCTGAGAATAAAAATTCAATCTATAACACTTGTAACTTCTATATCAAATTTAAGATGAAATGAAAAAAGAAGATAATTATTTTATTACAAAGGGGAGTAATTTTGGAAAATCTTTAATAAATTTTATGTAGCCACGGTTTTTTTACATTTAAATTCAAATATTTATTTTGTTTTGAATAAAAAAAAAAGATTAAGATTATAATATTGATAAAATTAGAATACATTAAGAATCGGATAATGGGAATTGGATAAAATAAAATTAGATATGAAAGAGTTTGGAGAGAATATAAATTGGATGGAAATTGCTTATAAATGGTATAAACAGTTGGAAGATTATTATTGCGTAGTATGTTTCAGTTCAATAGTGTCATGAAGATAGATATTTTCAGAAATTATTTATATATTATGATTATGGTGATTATTATTATTATTATTATTATTATTATTATCATTATCTTATTAGTTAGATTATAACTAGACACATCGAATAATTGACCCCAATTTCATCTTCAATGTGTTAAATCATCTGAATGACGCATTGGAAACTATCAATGAAGCATGACACATACTCCATAAACTTAATATGCAACAATCTCGTTGTGAGCAGCCAACCATGACCAATAATCTTTCCTTAATATCAGATAACATTTAATTTCTAATTTACAAAGATGATTAGAATTCTTCTCAGGATATATTGTAACTTCATAGAAAATTTTGGAAAAATAATAAATTCTAATAATATATTTTCTTAGACAAATTATAATATTTATTTATTATATTATTAACAATTAAATTTTTGAATTGACTTTTGTATGTATTAATGGTAAATATATATCGATTAAAAATAAATAAATGAATAAATTTTAATTTTTTAAAAATGATATAAAATTAATTATTTATAAATATTTATTATATTTTTAATAAATATTAAATTATTTATTAATTTATTAATATATTTTTAAGTTAAATTTTAATAATGGATTTCTTATTTTTTTCTGGTCTAATTTCTAATCTAGTAATACTATAACTTAAAAAATGTCACTCTACTTAGTTGAATTCATCTTTGATTGAACATAAAAAAATATGTTCTTGTCATTAAATATATATTAATATAAATTTCATAATTTTATATTATTTCATTAATATTTATTTAGTTAGACTAAAAACGTTAAAAGCTAATTGGCGTAATGTTGAGCATCATAAATAATTTGTTTCATACAATGTAATGTTCATAAAGTCAAATTCGTTTCACCATAACCACGCAATTAGTAACCGTTCACGATTTTGTATTAATTTTAGGGATAGCTTTAAAATAAAATTACCTTAAAATTTATAATAATATATTATTAAGTAATTTAATTATAAATTAAAATCATTATTTCTTTTTATTTGAATCTATCAGTGAATTCATTTAAACATAAATATTCATTTAGCTTGATGATCAAGAATAAAAATTGAATTTTCCAAAAAAAAAAAAAAAAAAAAACATGTTTATGTGAAACAATTAAGATCATCTTTGAGGTATATATTAAAATTCCAATCTAATTTTTATACCTAGTTAAGTTAGAGAATTTTTTTTTTATACTTAGTATCTGCAATTAAGGGAAGTGATTATCTTGTTTGTGCGAAATCCTCTAGAGAGATAGAGAGAGAGAGAGAGAAAGGATGAATACCGGTTTACTTCTTTTTATCTTTTCTCTTACCTCTTTTTTTCTGAATAAATTAAATTATTCGTCCCTTTTTAAAACTTTTTAAAATTGGAAACGAAGTTAGAAAATTAATGAAAAAGGTCTTAATAAGAAAGATAAATAATTATAAATTCATCAAATATAAATCCATTTGACAAAAATAAACTCCATTTTTGACAATTTTAATAAAATCTTTCTCTCTATGGACATATAAAGATTTTTGTCTGCACATTGCTCAGAATATAAAATTTTTTACAATTATTCTCGTTTCATGACCTCTGGATTCAATACAAAAGTGACTTAAGAATTTTTCATATCAGTCTGTATGTCGTCCATTATACACTCAAAATTGACTGAACCGATTACTATGAAATATTATTACAATATTCTTATATACCTCTATTGAAACATAGAATATATCTTTTCAATAATCGTAAAAATTTATATATTACTCCATGTTGTTCAATAGAGAGTCTCGTGGCTTAGTAATTGAGTAGATTCATTTTCGACAATGAATATAAAATTAATAATTCTAGCAATTCCCATACAAAATATTAAAATTTTTATTTTAATTTCTAATATTCAAACATCGTTTCAATTATTTATTATTATTTTATTCTAAAAATTATTATTTTAATTAATTTATTAAAATATTTAGATCATATTTTCCTTAAATTATTTATTTTTTTTCAATTATTTTTATATTATATTTGAATATTTTTTCTTTTCTATTTAAAAGTAAATGGTGTAAATTTAATTTATGACCAATAAATAAAAATACATTTTTTTAGTCTTTTATGCAGTCAAAAATATTTTGAAAATGACTAAATTATAAAATCTTTGTTTTTGCTTTTAGTTTATAATAATTAGGCAATAATTTTAATTACTACTAAAATATAAGTCCAAAAAAATGATTTATTGATTATATAAAAATTAAAATATGATTTTATTGACAAATGATTTAAAGGAGTTAAATTTGAATATTTCATTATAATATTAATATATAAACATTATTTAATTATTATTATTATTTCTCATGCATTTGGATGGGTAAATGAGAAGGTAAGGAGAATAACAATGCGAATTAAGGCCAAATTGGACATTACATCAAATATAATCTCGCTAAGAAAATGAAATATTTCTGTACATCATTTATTATGACTCATATGTTTAATTCATATTTAAATTAACAAAAATTGTAATTGTTCAGAACACTGTGTACCAGATTTTGATGTAACTTCCCCTGTGGGATTCCCTGTTTAATTATAAGATACTTTTTCCTTAGAAAATTTAGGGGAGTCTCTTCTAGTTTTCGAGATAAATATTACCAAAGTTTGAATATTGACATTATATAAACATCCATCTGACAGACATATTTCTAATGTTTTATTGATTTGAACAGTAGAGGGCTTCAGTTTTACTTAAGTAAATCAAATAAATGAAAAATCTATTTTACATACAAACTTTCTACCAAATAATTCGTATTACATCAGGGGTAAAGGGGATAGAGAACCGTGTCTAGGCGCGAAAAGCGATGCAACTAGTTTTAATATAAAAATTAATATTATCTATAAATTATAACTTGATACATTCTGAAATATGGAATATCATTCATTATACGAGAAAAAAATACATGTTTGTGTGAAACAATCAATAATATAACCAAAACTTTGCCCAAAATATTACGACCCACTAATTAAACATGAGAATTCTATAACACAATTACATTGTGTAATATGTTCGTAATTGTATCACGATTCGAAGAATATTCTTACGTTAAATTAGTTTAGAGTATTGTTGAGAAGTAGAAATGTAATGTTACTCAGAATTTGCAGAAACTTTAAGTAACCTTCTATACAGAACCGTTTCATGATGGGCATTCTAGCATGGCAGAGTTCGAACAGAAATTAAAGAAAATTGAATTTTTTTTTATCAATCCATCGAGTCACGAAAACTGTTTTTGATAACATTAATTATTAAAATATCATATGATCTTTCTTATAAGAATTTTTTTAAAGTTCAAAATAAACATATTTCTACATAAGACATATATGATTGAGTAAAATACAGTCTTATAATTGATATATAACAAATTTTTCAAATAAATAATAATTTCTGATAAAAGATTGCAATCTTGAATTATAACTAAATATTATATGTAGATATATATTTATATTATATTATATTATATTTATATAAAATACATATTATATATTAATGTTTTTTTTAAAAACTATTAAAAGTAATCTTATAAAAAGTAATGATTTATATTTTAATTTTGAACAAAGAGAATTCTTAGCTTGTTAGTTGCAATAAATTAACTGATTTAATGACACTGTATATGTATCTTTCATTTGACAATCAGGGAGGGGGTGGCTCATAATAGTAAATCGTGCCTTTCTTACGAAGGTTTATGAAAAAAAGCTCTTAAATGAAGATATAAAAAAAGGGGAAAGGTGGATATGTTTTTACAGGGTGCTAAAAGTTCACCGAATCTAGTCTGCTTCGACATTGAGATTAATTTTTTAGTACTCATCTGAATTGCTTTTCGAGCTGTTAAAGAACCTTAAGCGCAAATCTCTAAACATTATCCAGAATATTTATAGTATAAATTATGTGTAACAATTTATTTGCTGACTGTGTATTGGATATTACCATTAAAAATAAAATTTTCATAAAATATTTAAGGCCTTAAATTCAATTACAATTCTATAAAACAATTTTTTTTTCAAAATAGAAGTAATTATTAAATATTATGAATATACACTGAAAAAATGGTGGCGCTATTATCGGGCAATGGGTCTTTTCAAGCGGTTGATTGCCCGACAACACACACACACAGCGCCACCATGGCGTTTACTATTTTCCGTGTCTATACGTATTTACATTTATTGTTTTTATATTATAGAAAGTATTTTGTTTTGAATAATGGTACATGGATTTTTTTTATATTTGATTATCTATGTTCAATCTTTTAGATTATTATTTTTTTTAACAAATTTTAGAATTAAGGCAATTAGGGTAGTCTAAAAACCAATATTGCACAACCCTCTTAAAGTGAAATCAAACTAATTTTGTTTTTCTCTCTTCAGTGAAATGTTCTAAAGAAAAGAAAATCAAGAAATCAAAGTTGTTAAGTATTTTCTTTTGAGGTTACATATAAATCAAAAGTTTTTTTTACATTTTTGTCTTTTCTTTTTCTAAAAAAAAGTATGGTTTGTGAGGGATGTTTAAAATAAAGTGAACAATTTTTAATTAAGCATATATGGTAATTCCTCACCCCACTCGTTACTCTTCATACGCCCGAAAATTGGCTTAACTTATTTCTTATAATAATAATAATAATTCATATTTTTTGATAAATTTGATAAATTTATTTTACTATTATTTACAAATAGTTGTTTTAGAATTGAGTGGAGGTCACACACTATTTTATTTAGTTTGGGTACTCCTTCACCTAAGGTTTTACTTTTTTTTTATACAAAAACAATTTTTAAAATTCACTGAAAGAGATCGATGAAACAAGTTCACATTACAAGAAATGTTTTTCTTTTCTTCTTTTTTTGCTGAAAAATTCAATAGAGAATGCAATCTATTATTTAATTATTAAAATTCAATTTACTTTTCTTTCTTTCAACAAAAAAAAAAAAACTTTCAAATAAATAATGTACCTTTCATACAATTATTTATATATATATTATCATCATCTTAAATTAAGTAAATAGGAAAAAAATAAGTACATATTAAATTTCTATGAATCCAATGAATTCTTGTTCACTTTTTTCATTATACTTATTATATATTGTTATTTTTTTGTAAAAAGATTTTTTCAAGATCAAATCACTACATAAGAAATAAATAAATTAATAATTATATAAAATGAGATCATTTAATATATAATATTCCATTGAAATAATAATACTTAAAAAATACAACAAAATTAAAATAAAAAAAAAAAGAAAATACACAAAAACTTTCATTGAATATTCATTAATTTAATTGAAATTTCGTTTTTGATGAATACGTTAATCAAATTAACAAAAAAAGTTTTTGCATTTTTAATTTAAGATAATTTAATAAACATTAAATACTTAATCTACTTATTAAAATACTTTTCGTACCAACCGGGTTGTTTAAATAGGTTGGATATTTTTTACCCTTTTTAATCGAGAAGCGGTATCTTTGAGGTGTATACATACAAACACCCACATCTTTCACCTTCCTCTTTTATTCACACACAAATACATACGACTAATTCACTTTACTTATACCATCAGATGAAATTTTTATGCTTCACCACCTTTAAAATTTATTTCCAAAGATAAAGCGAAGATAATTAAATTTTAGAAAATTTAATTAAAAATCTATTAAATAAGGTATTAAAAAATTCTATTTTAGTATAATGAGAATATTTCAAAAAAAAAAAAAAAGTGATAAAGAGAATTTTTTTTTTAGGAAATTTTATGATTTAAATAGAAATAACGAGGTCCATAATGAATGAATCCCACTTTTTAGGGTTAAATATTTTAATGAAGAATTCAGATTGAAATTAATAATATCCACCCCCCCCCCCAATCTACTGAATGAATATAACTTTTTATTACATTTTCTAATCATATCAAAATCTATTCAAATGCATCTGTCTATGTATCCCTCAATCTTCTTTCATTTTCAATATGCTTTCATACCGTTCTGTCTTTTATTCCATCTAAATGAGTGTATCAATTTTTCACCTGCATTTTTTTTTTTTAGCTTTAAATAGGAATGATATAATGAGCTTATGAAAAGAATGCTTTGAAAAGGCGAGATTAGCAACATAGAATGAGATGTTTCTGCCATTAGATTAATATTTCCTAGTATAAGAACATATAAAAAAAAATTGTTAAAAATCAAATATATTTTTTATTTAATATTGATCCTTTTAGAGAAAAGTCAAGATCCTAATGATCACTTTTATCATATTCGATTCTTAAAAATTCTTAAATGCTTTTTAATGGGAAATCTTTAAAACATTTTGTATATGTGACAAGAAAAATTTATAGCTTCTGTTATTTATTTATATATGTATATACTAATAAAATATTTAGTGTATTTGGTGACTAAAAAACCATAATCTAAAAGTAATTTTTTTTAATCAATAATAAAATCGAAATGATTAACTAACATTTTTTTAGTCATTACACCATACATGTAATTAGATAAATCTAATTAATTAAAATTTTCAATGATTTTTAAATACATAACATTATATAATAAATTTATCTCTGATATGAATTATGCTAATAAAAACATCATTTATATGAATTATTTGAATTTGATTATTCAAATAAATAATTTAAAGAAATGTCAATATTGAATTATTTATTTATTTAAAATATGATATAATATTTAATTTATATATATATATATTTAATATACATAGGTATTAATTATTTTCTAATGGTTTATATTTTAAAATAAAATAAAAAAAATAAAATAAAATAAATAAATAAACAGTTGAAAATTAAAAAAAAAATTTCCATTTCATTAATGCTTATTAATTGCTTAATATTTATTATTAATTTTAAATTAAAAAAAAAAAAAACTAAAATTCGATTAACAAATAAAATAAGATCAATTTCTATGATTCTAGACAAAATTATTTTTTAATTTCATCTCTTTAATCTTATATTTCTCATATTTTATTAATACACTTTACTTAACTCACACTGTCAGGTTGTCCGTGTGTTGTCCGCGGTTTGTCCGCGGCATTTTATAATCGATATTTCAACAACTTCCCGTCATTCAATCAACTTGAAATTTTGCATACGCGCTTACTCCTGCTAATAATACACGAATCAATTGAAAAATCCACTGAATTATTTATCTAATTAATTAACTAAACTTTCATATGCGGAATATGGAATAGTTCACTATTTCAATCATAGATGGCGATAGCAGTTCTACTAAAAAGTATAAAATAAATTTAAGTAAAAAGAAATATTTTTAAAAAACACACTTTACTTAAAATTGCACTAACAAGTAAAAATAAAATCACTTTAAAGTGTGTGCGCTCAAATTATAATAACACCGTAAAACATTTGCTTCCACTATTGGGCGCACACACTTTACAGTGATTTTATTTTTTACTTTTTAGTGCAATTTTAAGTAAAATGTGTTTTTTAAAAATATTTCTTTTTACTTAAATTGTATAAAAATTGTAAAAAAAATTGATTAAAGGAGACATGTTTATATAAATAAATAATAAAACAAAGGATTATATCATCAAAGCTACCTTTAAAACTGAAGTCTTTACATAATTTTGAAAAGATTATATATTTAATTATTATAAAAAAAGCTAATATTATATTTTCTACTTTATTTATATATTTTTTTTTTAAATTATAATTATTGCTAATATTATTTTTATTTATTTATTTTTCAATTGAGGAATTATTTATTCATATTTTGCTTTTCAAAAATAAATTAAAATAATATTTGCATTTGAATAAAAATATGTAAACAAAATGTTCATAAGATGATGAATATAAAAGAAGGTATAGTGAGCTTAAAAATATGAATCTCTTAATGTATTTTTTATTAATAGAATATAATTATTCTAATTATAATAAATTTAATGAATTATTTCTTTTATAAATAATCATGAAATTTTCATCAAACACCTTTCCTTTTAATATTTAATACTTTAACATATATTAATAAAGACCAAATTGATAATAAAAAAAGACATGTATTATATTGTACCATATTTAGCATTTATTAATATCATAAACTATCAAGGATTAATAATTGTTATTTGAAAATTACTCATGATTTGAAACATTATTATGAGTACGTGTATTTTTATTGAATTTTCCAATATAATTTTTTTTAAATAATTAAATATTTAAAAAAAATAAAAAATTTATTTAACGACTCTCATCTACTCATTTCAATTGAATCCATTCTTTATCACTATTAGTTTACTTCTCTTTATAATTAGAGTGAAAATTAACATGGAAATTCATTTATCTGTTGACATCGATTAGAATTTCAATTGAAAATTATTAAACGATGGCGTCGTTGTCGGTCGAAATCTAAAATGAAGAGAGAAAATGAAACGGCCTTTGGTCATGTCAGTTGATAATTGGTCCATATAGACGTTGAATCGTAATTTATATTATAATAAAATAAAATTAATATTTATAAAAAAATAATCATTCCAAATATTATATTTAATTTTAAAAATATCTCTTTATCAGAAATAATATATATTGAATAAAATGTTAATAAAGATGTTAAAATTTTGGTTATGTCATAAAATCTATAAAGTATAAAAAGGATTTTTATAAATTAATATTAATATAAAATATCAAAATATGTTTAATGTAAAAAAAACTTGTTTTGTGAAATTCATTTAATTTTTCGATTGAAGTGCACATTTTTGAGTTAAAGTTAATTTTATGTATTTACTGAATATTCATTCTCTTTTGTCGTTGTTGTTGGAAATGCCTATTTAATATTGATTTGTTGTTTCATATTCGGATAATAGAGTGGGTTTTAATCTGTGGTGGGATTTCGTAAATAGACATGAATGAGACTCTCATTAGTGTGCGAAAAAAGGTGTTTAAATTTTATTTTAATCCTTCCCTACCTTGCATGTTTTGAAATCAGTATTAATAAAAATGAAAATATTTATTTTAAAAAAAAAAACTTTTGAAATATTTATGAAAATTCATCTTCTCTACTTTTCGTAGTTGCTTCTGCATCGTACCCTAAAACCCTAATTAAATATATTTAAATTCCCATCCTGACTGATAATTTAAATTTAAGAATAAAAATTAACAAATTTATACAATTTATTATTATAAACTTAAAAATTTTTACAATTTTTCAATTATTTATTACAATTGTTAAGAGGGTTTTCTAAAAATGACCCATCAAAAATTTGTTTCTAAAACTGGTACAAATTAATTAAAATCATTTCAAGAAGAAAAAAATATTCAACTTTACTTGATAAAATATTTGATCCTATATTATATAAATATGTTGTTATTAGATGGCTCAGTTTTATATTTTTCAAAGTTGCAATAGCTTATAGACTGTTTCCACCAAGGATTACTACTGATAATAATATAAATTCTGAAATTATATTAATATATGAACTTGTCTATATTTTAATTAATGTTAATCTAAAAACAATTTAATTAATATAATATAATCTTATCTTATTATGCTAGCTAAAATTGTATATATCTATCTATATTTCTATATTGGTTCTCAAAAACCGCTCTAACGATTTTTTTCAAATTCACACTAGATATAGTATTTATAAAGAAAAATTGAGTTTTATTGATCACATCTCTTGAAACATACAGCTTCATTATTTATTTCTTAATTAAAAATTATATATGGGTGACGTCAATGGCATCCATTTTGAAATTTTACTCCCGCCTTTTTTTAAAGGATATTGTATTAATATTTTTTTTATATTTAAAATATTTTAAAATTTATTATTTAATTTCGAAATAAAATTAAAAATATTTATTTTTAATAAAATATATATATATTTATTAATCTCTCTCAAAAAAAACAACAAAATAAAATACGGTTGGTTGACTCCCGCTTTTTTTTAAATGATATTGTATTAACATTTTTTTATATTTAAAATATTTTAAAATTCATTATTTAATTTCGAAATAAAATTAAAAATATTTATTTTTAATAAAATATATATATATTTATTAATCTCTCTCAAAAAAAAAACAACAAAACAAATAAATGTCTTTGAAAGATGGTAAAAATATGTTTGTTACTATCAAAATATCTTAGACCAGTGGTAAGAACAATTGTTTTTACTCTCCGAGTTCGAAGGATCGAAACTCGCCGCGTGCATTTTTTTTATCTATTTTCGTGATTTATTTATTCATTGTTCTTTTATTAATTAAGTTTTAGATAGTTTTATAATTTTTAATATTTTTTCAATAAAATATATTATTTAATACATTTAATAATTGTAATAAATAATTAAAGAATTGTATATCAATATTTTTTAAAGGGTAGAGCGAGAGCTCGGTGTCCCAGGTATTAATATTACCAGCCAAATCCAATAATAATGAATCATTTTTTTTAACTTAAGTACCGAGCCGAGGCTCGGGGTCCCGGTACTTTATTTAATATTATACAATCAAATTTATTTAACAATTAATTTTAAATTTCTTCCATTTATAATTGTTCATATGTATTATATGTTGCTAACTTCATGAATTTTTTATTAGGAGGAGGAATGATAAATATAATTTTATAATGTAATTTTATTCTAAAATATTATTAAAATAAATATTTAAAATTTTATTTCGAAATTAATTTAAAAATTTTAAAATATAAAAAATTATTATTAATACAATATTAATTAAAAAAGTATATGGCAGGAGGCAAATTTCAATATCGATGACATAGTGATGTCATTTAAATTTACTATTTTAAATTATGAAAATACTAATAAAGTTGATTTTTCCTGATGCTACATACAGATGGATTTTTCTTTATAAATATTATTTATGGTGTGAATTTCAAAACAATCCTTAGAGCGGTTTAATATCTCAAAAATATACAAATATATTTATATAAAATTTTTGCTAGTATAATAAGATAAGATAAATAAAATTAATACCTCTGATGACCATCATCCCCACAACCCCTCTATGTGTGATAACTACCACTATCTTACCCCGAACGGATTAAAGTGGTTCTAGCAGCCCCCTTGGTGTTTTTGTGTCCCTGTTGACCCACCACTTGGCTTTTGGGGTGTTTCATCGTTGAGCCATTTTTCTCTGAATAATCTTCTTGGTGGTTACTGCAAGAGTTCTCATCACCGTTGTCGACCACCGACCGCTAAAACCTCGAATTACCAGCCTACCTTGCTAGATTAGACACCATTTCGGCTATTACCTGGTTGTCACCTTATCTCTGAGTGAGATAAATCTGGGGTTTGGGATCCTGATAATCGATAAATACGGGCTCTGTATTTATCACCAATTGACTGGACCAGTGGATGGAAGAAGATGTCTCTAGAGGTATAAGTGCATTTATTACCTTAATTAAGTTGAACTATAATTAGATTTAAGTTTAGCTCCAGCGACTAAACTAGTTAATAATTAATAAATTTTGGATTAAAAATCAATTTTCAATTTTTTATGTTTTTAATTATTTGGATTTCAATTTTTTGTTTATATATAAATAAATTATAAAATTCTATTGAGAATTGAATATTTTTTGTTTAATCCTTTTTGATTTGTTGTCATACTCGTAAAAAAATAGACTTTTATATAATCCACTTAATTGATGGTGTAGGAGATTTGAGATGTCTCTCATAACAATAATAATTAAACCTCTTTATTCCTTCGGGGAAATATTTAAAGTCAATAAATCATTTCTCTCCTTGATTCAACTAAAATAATCTTTATCTATTAATATAAATTAAAAAGTGCAGCTCAGCTATTCAAACTCTCGAAGCAACAACAAATTGATACTAAAAAAAATAATTACTTCCAGAAATAATTTGTCTGGAAATTGATGGTCAGGATAGAATATACTCGTATATTATGCGAAGTTATTTTTAAGTTATTTTCACATTTTATTGTAAGATTTGATTCTCGACGTTTAGCCGTTTATTTTGGCGCCATTTTCAAGAAAGATGAAAAAAATCATCAAGGTAATTTGTGAGATTGTTACCAATCTTTGATGTTGAGATTTTGGGTTGAAATAGTGCGTAATTTTTGACTTACTGCGTTCTGAAACTATAATATAAAGAACTATAATTATAAAGAAATATAGAGAATATATAGACATTATTGAAATTTAAAATAGAATAAAAACTAAAATCATTTTATTTCCAAAACAGCATCTTTTAATCGGTTCGATATTGCACAATAGAATAAAAATGTAATTATTTTTTTATTATCCGTTTAATTGATTAAATAATTAAAATCTACTCAAAAAAAAATTATTTTCAAGAGTCGTAATTTCAAAAGTATTATAAGTACAATTGAATTAAATTTTTTAAGATAAAGTTATTCCCTGAATTTTTTTTAACGAGTTTAGTTTTCATGATAGTTTTCTTAGCCATCTCCTTCTTTCCCTTATGAATAAAGTTTTTCTTATAGAAAACAATATTTTTTATACCCTTTCTTTATCACGTTCCTAGGAATAGTGATGCATGGTAGTGGTGAGCCCATTTTAGTCCAGGGGTCTTAAAATATCATCAATCAACTCTCTAAGTAACCAACCCCTTTTACCTCTTAGATTACACCTCGCCTCCACTTTTGCTCCTGGTCGTTTCTCACAAACGACGAAACTTTTTATTTTCCCTGGTCTTAATGATTTCCTCAATTATATTCTGACGACATTTGGCGGTACTATTCAAGAGAAATTGAAATGAATTGGATAAATAAAATAAAAAGTGAGAGAGAAAAAAAAACCAAAAAATATGAATTTTTTTTATATTAAAACTTTATTCTTTGATTTGAAAGTTATAGAGAGTTAAGGATTTAAGAACGCTAAAGATGATAAATTTCAGACAACTATACCTTTACAATACAAGAAGAAGAAAATTTAAAATAGAAAATAAACTTTTTTAAAAACTTAATAAACCTTTTTTAAGGGTATTATTATACTATAAATTTGATATTGATTAAACAAGTCTTGACTTGAAGAAGAATGTCATTCAATTTTAGAAGAATGATTTGCAAACTCGTTGAGATGAATGATTAACTCCACAAGCCTTTATGGCTTAAATATTGGTATAAATATTATATTATATCCAAAACGGGTTCAAAAAGATGGTCTAAAATATCAAGACAATTTATATAGTTTATCAAATATCTCAATACAATTTCTACAAATGAAATAAATTTTATTTTCAATCAAGTTTTATACTCTAATAATTATAATTATTAATATATATAATCTCAAAAATAAACCCAATAAAATTAATTAACTTTCTTATCTAATAAATGAAATTGTAGATTATTAGATTGGCAGTTGTAATAATATTTTTATTGAATTAAGTGTTTTTTAATTCTATCTATAAATCTAAAAGAATATTAATTTTTATAAAATAAATATATTAATTTTTATAAAATAAATATATTTATTTTTAATAAAGAGAAATAAAATACAATTATGTTGCTATAATGATCTTATAACATTCATGTAATATTGTAAAAATATATTGTAGGTAATTGTTATTTTCTGATTATTCGTATTAATATTTTAATTTTTTCATACAATATTACGTTTATTGAGAGAATCACATTGCATGCAGTGAAGTTAATAAATTTAAGTAAAAAGAAATCTTTTTAAAAAACACAGTTTACTTAAAATTGCACTAAAAAGTAAAAAATAAAATTACTGTAAAGTGTGTGCGCTCAAATTGGTAAATATACGTATAGATATTACTGTTTTACGGTGTTATTATAATTTGAGCGCACACATTTACAGTGATTTTATTTTTTACTTTTTAGTCGTACGTAAATAAATGTAGTCGTTATTTTAAATATTTCTTATTAATAACATGTGTAACATTTTTTTACAACCACAGAATAGTTTGACATTTAATTTAATTTTCATAGAACTGCTATCGCCATCTATGATTGAAATAGTGAACTATTCCATATTCCTCATATTAAAGTTTAGTTAATTAATTACCACTAACAGATAAATAATTCAGTGGATTTTTCAATTGATTCGTGTATTATTAGCAGGAGCAAGCGCGTATGCAAAATTTCAAGTTGATTGAATGACGGGAAGTTGTTGAAATATCGATTATAAAATGCCGCGGACAAACCAACAAACAACCGGACAACCGGACAGTGTGAGTTAAGTAAAGTGTATTAAAAAATATATTAAAGAGAAGATAATTCTCTTTAATTATTAATATTAATTAATAATAGCTAGTTGTCAACTTTAAAAATAAACTTTAAATTACATTAAATGGTTTCACAATTAAAAATGCATACGATCAATATAAATGAAGCTCAAAATTTTCATATTAATTAAAAAAATATACTTTTTAATTCAGTAATTTTTGCATTAAAATAAAAAAATATTCGTTAAAATATAGAACTAACTTTCATTTATTATAAAATTATATTAATAAGTGTTCTTTGATTTTGAATCTAAAATAAATTATTTATTTATTTATTTATTTACATTCTTTCAAATGGATGATCTCTGATTTTTTATTTTAGTCTACCTATATTTTTATTTACATACATATGTATTGTGTTTGGCTTAAATTAGTAAATATATTATAAAAGAATCCGGATTATTTTATTATATATATATATATATATATATATAAAGATATTAATTAATTCGAATCTTTATAATTTTTTTTTTAAATGGTTATTTAAAATGATTAAAATATGTAGGTATATATTATTAAACAGAAAATTATTATAAAGATATCTAAAAGCCTGGTTAAGCTTCTTATTCCCATTATATTAGGATTAAAGGGCCATTGTTATTCTATTTTTTTTTTTATTATATTTTTGTATATTCTTAAATACATGTAAGTGGCATGGATTATTCAAAAATAAAAAAAATAAAAAATTGAAAAAGAAAATATAATAATAAATACTGTTGTTTAAAAAAAATGTTGAATGTAAATTTATTTATTTATTTTTTTAATTTAATTTTGTTGAAAAAAAAATCGTTTGAATATAAATTGGATTCAACGACACAACCCCTCTCAAATTCTTTCCTAATAACCATTATCTGTTGTAGCAATTCTTTTCACTTCTCTTATTTTCTTTTCCCCCAGGCGGCCAACAGACGCTAATGGATTTTCACTAACTTCAATTAATGTACTTATGCAAGTTATTCACTTATAGTTTTAGTAACTATTATAGTTGATATAATAAATGTATATATTGATAAAAATTTATATCAAAATAACAATACTTCATTTGCTAAAATTTTAATTTATACAATATACGACGTCAATTCACAAAGTAGGTTATGTTTTGGAGTAGTACAGGAAAATGTTTTTTACTATGTACATTTGAAAGAGCAACTAAAATACTATTTTTCTACATAATCGCTAAAAAAGTTGGGACATATATCGTAGCGATGAACGAACTTCGAAATTCCTTCCTCATAGAAATCCATCGCCTGTTAAAGGAAACCGTCGTTTCACCATAACCGACCTTTCCTTCAGTTAGTTTTCCGCAAATTTCACTCACTTTATTGTATGAAATTGTTTCTCAAAAGTTAGGATACCATAAGTTTTATGACAGGTGGGTTCCAAAGCTTCTGACAGACCATCACAAGGGTAAGCGAATCGCTGCCTCTTTGTCATTTTTGGAGGCCTACGAGTACCACGGTGATTCATTCCTTGATCGAATAGTAACCCGAGATGGGGCTTGGGTGAAACACGTGACATGTGAGACAAAATTGCAGTCTATGGAGTGGGGGAACACATATTTTCCCAAAAAACCACGAAAGTGTTTGCAAACTGAGGCAGCGGATTTCTATAAGAAAGGAATTTTGAAGCTCGTATCATCGATACGATAAATGTCTCAACTTTTTTGGCGATTATGTAGAAAAATAGTATTTTATTTGCTCTTTCAAATGTATATAATAAAAAACATTTTCTAGTACATTCCTGTACTAGTTTTATCTTAATTCCAAAACATAACCTACTTTGTGAATTGACCTCTTACGTATATCATTAAATTATAGATATTTATAAACTTGGTAATATATGTACAGATAAGTATATAATAAATATCGTATAAATAAGCTCTTTTTAGGAATATTTTTATTTTTAAAAATCGTGGGATGAAATCCAAAATGATATGTTAAGGGAAATTAAAACGAAGATTGGTATTTTTGACAACACTGTTTTTTTTACCTACGGACATATATTAAAAAAAGAAAATCCACCAATATTTTTGCAACTTATGATGAAAAAATAACAGTGAGACATATAATAGTTGAGAGTCGAATTTATGAAAATATAACGAAAGATCGAACATGAAAACAAAAAATTTAAAACATATTTTAACAAATGAAAAATTCATTGAAAGGGTGTTCCAATACTTTTTGTTACAGGAGATCAAACTTTATTGCAAAATATAGAAATGATTTATTTAATATTAAATTTATTTTAATGTATTATAATAGCTAATAAAAGATAAGTAGAATATGTACACTAAATTAGATAAGATTTAATAACTAGACTTAGTAATAAAATTTTTTTTGAATAAATATATATCTGTAGTAATAGAAGTAAAAGACAAATAATATTAGATAATAATTTAACCCAAATATGTAACACGATGTCGCCTATGGCTCTAATTACTAAATTTTTAAATAAATATAAAATATAAAAAAAAACATTTTTATTTTTATGTTAGTAAATTGTGAAATTGATTTATAAATAAAATTTCTTCTATTGAAATAATGATTACAATAAATAAATCATTGAATTAAAGGTAATTGATGATAATAATATATCATTTGATAAGTTTTTCAAAATGTGAAAAAATATGATATTTTCATATTATTCATAAATATAATTAAAATTAAACAAATAAAATTGTTGTTTTTCAATATTTTATATATAAAATTAATTAATTAATATTCCAGAAAGACATGTAATTATACCAAGTTCATAAAAGTACTATATATACAATTAATAAACGACCAGATACTAATTTTAATTTATGTAATTTATTCTATTTTTTATTTATTATTATTAACTTCATTATTTAATAATAAGAGCATAGAATAAAAATTTCATTTTAGTACTTTTTAACTTAACTATATACGCAATAAAAAAATCTAATTTAATAAAAATATTAATATATATTTTAAATTTATTATTTATTATTTTTTAGTCCTTAGGTTTCGTTTATTATTATCTTATTTAATTACATTTGCATAAAATTTACATTTAATTTTTTTAAATAATAGCTATTAAACACCTTTAGAGTATTTTAATTAACATATATATTATAAATACGCACAAATAATAGATGAGGTAAAAAAAGAGGGAATGAATAGTAATAATATTAATAAAAAATAAAACTATTTAAGATATGAAATAAATCAGAACTAATGAACATTTGACTGTGTGTTTCAAGATTAACTATTTGAAAATATTTTGATTTTAAATCATAACATTTATATATCCTTAATGCAATAAACCAAGAGTTATTATCATATAAACTACATGCTAATGAACATTTATTTATCAAAGCATCTGAAACTACAAATTAAGTGGTCTTTGAACCTAATAATTGGACTAAATCCACTAAATCCTATGGATGTATAATTAATCTTAACAGTCGAGACTGTTCAAATCAAATGATCATCGTATATATTGCGTGAATGGCTGTGATTTCACCAACTTCGTTTTCGAACGCCGTTAACTCGACTGTAAATGTCGGTTAAAGAGCAGGAAGGATCATAGCAGATTCTCTTTCAATTGGAATGCGTGGTTATTCGGTCCTCCCTGGGGCGTTCCACTTGGATGACTGTCGTTCGAGACTCCATCGCTTTTCTTCACCCTCATATCCATTTCCATTCTCTTTTCTTTTCTATTTTCTTTTTTCTTTTTTTCAAATTTACCAACGATTCAATTTTATCATCCTCTTTCCCAACGGGAGTTATTTCTCTTAAGATATTTGTGATGAAAGACGATCTTATCTCTATTCTTCAAAAATCAAGTGATTTGGCAACAAATCACAATACTTTTCATGCTAATGTGTTAATAATATAAAACTTTTATAATAATCTCATCAAATTCGTATTTTATTTTATGTCTTATGTAAATCTTTGTCAAATTTAATCTTATTTTCTAAATAGTATATATTTATAAAACTCTTTAATTTTTTTTTTATTTATTCCTCAAATAAGATTCATATCATAGTTAATTTTTATAAAGAAAAGTTGATCTATATTAGATTCAGCCTCGGGAAAAATCATCTTTGTTAGTTTTTTCTTAATTTAAAATAGGAATTTTAATAATGAAAAAAATGGCACCGGGCAACGCAGGATAGCACTTCCTTACATACAAAATATTATAAATAAAATAAAATTAAAAATATTTATTTTAATAATATTTTGTAATAAAATTACGAAATATATATTATGTTATATCCACAGGCCATACTTTTCTTTCTTTCAGTACATTAACACGTGCGTTTAAGGGCTGTTTGTTTTATGACTCTTTTTTTTAATTTATGTTTTTTTAAACTATTGTTTCATATATTTTGCAGTTTATTTATTTTAAATAATAATTTTAATCTTAAATATTCATAGTTCATAAGGAATAACCTTTCTAAACTACCGACTCGGCTCGGTGAACCAGGCACTATACTGGAGACTTAAACAAGTTCATGTTATACATTAGGAGTATTTTAAAATTTATTTTTTATACGCTTCAATTTTGAAAATGATCCCTTTTCAATGTAATTTGTTAAATGTCGCGCATACAAAACAGAATTATATCATATATATATATATATATATATATATACATATATAAACAAAAACAATCAGAAAAATATGCATAATGCATTAATACCATACTACAAATGTAAAAATTATAAACTCGATAATTCTAAATCAATACTACTAATCGGTCTCTACGTTTGTCACTCCGTCCTTTGTGACGTCATTATAAGTATAAATATTAGTACCGGGACCCCGAGCCTCGGCTCGGTACTTAAGTTAAAAAAAATGATTCATTATTATTGGATTTGGCTGGTAATATTAATACCTGGGACACCGAGCTCTCGCTCTACCCTTTAAAAAATATTGATACACAATTCTTTAATTATTTATTACAATTATTAAATGTTACACATTTGCATCAATCTGATTAAAATTAATGAACTTGTGCTCCTCAATAATACATAAATATATAATATATAGGTACATATATTTTTTTTCTATAGTGTTTTTTTGAAAAACTGTTTAGCGCCCCAAGTGGTTATAAAACAAACTAAAGACAAAAAAACGTGCTTTGCAGCTTTTCGGAATTAAAAAAGCAAAATTGGCAGTCGTGGGACTGGCCGACAGAAGTGAAAACTTCTGCGTAAGAAATTTTAAAACAGACGAAATTCGCGCTATTTCACGAGAAAGATGAATTTCATATGCATGTATATATATATAACTTATATATTATTTTAAACATATATTTTAAACAAATTTGTAACTTATATTTATATATATATAAATACACAACTTTGTTTAAAATATTGCAATACGAACTGTTTTATAATTCTTATCTCTAACATAAAATATATATTTATTATGTGAAGTTCATTTCGTATAATTTTGATTATATATGTATATATGAAATGAACTTTACATAATAAATATATATTTATATGTTAGAGATAATTTATAAAACAGTTCTAATGACAATTCAAATTTCGCGCTCTGTTATAAGAAATTTGAAAGCAGATGGTTTCATGGTGTTGGTCACGATCACGCGAGTTCTATACTTTTTCCCCATCCCGCAAAAGTGCTCAACGCCGCTAAAGAAGTTTTCACTTCAAAAATTATTTAATATTTGGAAATATATCTGACTTATAGAAAAAATGAATATTAATTAAAGAAAGAAATAGTTTTTAAAATATCCTGAATAATATGTAACAATTTTCAAGATAGAAATTTATTACAATATTACAATTATTAACTGTTGCATCATTGCATCAATCTGATTAAAATGAATGGAACTTCGGGTACTCAATAATAATAAATAAAATAATATTAATAAATATATTGAATAATATTTTATTGAAAAAATATTAAAACTTATAAAACTATCTAAAACTTTATTAATAAAAGAACAATGAATAAATAAATATAGAATAGTAATTTATTAAAAAGTAAACAATAGATAAAAAGAAAAAAAAATAACAAAATCATTATTTTCATTTTTAAATAACGATTCACCCGGCGAGTTTCGAACCGACGAAATCCACTCGTTAAAACATCAGTCCAACCGCTGGACTATATGTATTTAGATAAAAAATTGTCATTTTTTTACTGTCTTAGCAGGCAGTATTAAAAATTTTGACGTTTTCCATATATAATTTTCAATTAAGAAATTAATAATGAAGCTGTATGTTTCAAGAGATATCATCAATAAAACTTAATTTTTCTTTATAAATACTATATCTAGTGTGAATTTGAAAAAAATCGTTAGAGCGGTTTTTGAGAACCAATATATATAGATAAATACATATATACAATTTTAGCTAGCATAATAAGATAAGATTCTCTTGCAAAGCAAAATCGTATATTTGCGTTCATCTTTTGTTTACATAATTAATTAAGAATTAAATAAGTTTTTTTATTTTAGTTTTTCTAATTTTAATTGAACAAGCATTATATTCGATAAAAATGATTTTTATATTATGTGATTTAATATTGAAATTTTGATATTTATAATAAATAAAATCTATTGTTACCAGTGTTCTCTCAAAAATTTTTAATCTGTGTGGGTAAATTTCTAAGTGTATGCAATTATTTTTAAAAAAAATACAAAATTGTGTTGTAAATAAATACTGAATATATAGAAGAATTGTAATATTGTGCCTATATTATATAAACGTTCTAGAGCAGGGATGGCGAACCTATGGCACGTTTGAAAAATATCATAGCACCCATAAAGACAAAATTATTTTTTTAATAATTATAACTTTTTTCAATAGAAATGAATTAAAAATGAACAATTTACATTAAAATTACAATTTATGAAATTTGAAGTAGAGAATATTTATTTATATCTTAGTTGATTAAACTGGTAAATTGTATATTTTATTCCTGAAATATCGCTTGAATTCCCTCGAAGTATAAAAACATTCATGATAGATTAGTATATACCGTTTGGACTTCTATTAATTGCCTGCTGTTGCCGTACAAATCGCATTGTTCTGGATTTAAAAATTTTTGCAAATCTTCACTCTTCATGACTTATTTTAATATATGCTTTTATCAATATTTATTAAAAAAAAAAGAAAAATTATTTTTTTAAAATTTATATCAAGCTTAACAAAGCCCATAGGACGGTTGGAGAATAGTACCAGAATCGCAATCTTTTTCTAGAATTTAACATAGAAATATCAAAACAAGAAAATGTAAGTGGTTTACGGTAATAGATATAATTTTTTCTTTTTGGACATTATCAAAAACTTGAAACTACAAACTAAAATCAATTAAACAATTTCCATACAATAAAAATAAAAAAATAATAGACAATTTTTAGGAAAGATATATTTTTACCACAAATAAATTCCAAATTTTTTAATAATCATTTTATTTTTTTGGAATAAAGTTTAATATTTAAAATTTAAACACTTTTAGTTAGAAGTTTGTGGTACGTAAGTTATTTCAAAAATAGTTTTTAGAATTTTGTGGCACGTATATTGAAAAGGTTTGCCATCCCTGTTCTACAGAATGATAATGAAAAAATATCTTTTAAAAAATGTTTCGAACTTCACCAGTAGACATCATCTGTTGATATTATATCTTTTATTTATTTAATTATTTGGTTTTCTTATAACATATAATATATAAATACCTATTTTATTATAAATCAAATTTTGTAAGTATTTTTATCAAATGAATAATATTTCTAGTTCTTTTATAATATTATTATCTCTTTATCTCTGTGGCTCTGCTGAACTCGAAAGTTCTTGGCCGTAGCAACCCCACTTCTCCAAATATCCCTATTCTGAGCCACAACACTCCAATCACTACCCTCTCCCATCTCTCTCACGTTCCTTCCTACATTATCCACCCACCACGTCCTTGGTCTTCCAAGTGGGCATTTCCCACTCGGACTCCCCACCAATATATTTTTCGCCATTCTTTCCTCTCCGATTCTAGCCAGGTGCCCTGCCCATCGCAGCCTTCTCGATTTTATAATTCTAACTATATCTGGAGATGCATAGAGGTCATGCGAATCCTCAGTCTCCGCCATTCCCCGGTTACCACATTCTTCTTTGGCCCATAAATCCTTCGCAGAATCCTATTCTCAAACACTCTAAATCTACTCTCGTCTCCTAAGGTCATAGACCAGAGGTTCTTAATCTTATGTACTCTGCGGACCCCCACTTGAAAAAATTTTTTTTGACGGACCCCATTCCAACTTTAGGTACTTTACGTCATTTTATTAGTTAATTTCTGGCTTACGATCGCATAAGAACAAGGATATATGATTAATATTTCTAACAGTGATTGGTGAATAACGATTTTTTTGCATATTGTAGAACACATTTTATTAGAAATTATAATATTGAAGAAAGAAAATTCTGCTAAATATGAAGATGGAAACGGTAGCAATAGTTTTCTTGCACATTTCGTTGAATTTGGGTATTTGATCTCCGTTTCCTCACAAAGCCATGCCATCGCTTCTTTTATATTAAATAAAGTTTTAACCGACTCATCACTTTCTCGTGCACCTGTACGATGGCTTTGCGGACCCCCAGTAAAGGCTTCGCGGACCCCCAGGGGTCCGCGGACCACAGTTTAAGAACCTCTGTCATAGACCATGCCTCACACCCATATAATACAACCGGCAAAATAATTGTTTTATATATTTTAATTTTTATCCCCTTTGATAATAGTTTTGGCGCGATAAGCGATACAATTTTTAATTTGTTTTGTTTGTATATAATAATAAAATAAATTTATAAAGATTGAAAAGGACTGACTATTCTTGAAAATGTATTGGTATTTTGACACTTGATAAATATCATAAATAATATTTAATTTTACAAAAATAAAATATGAATTTAACCAAACATTTAACTAATCAGACTATTATATTTCAAAGTTTGTGAATTTTCGTTCCTTATTTTAAATAAATTAATATGATTTTGATAAGTCATATGAGTGAAAGTTATTATGAAAATTGAGAAATAGAATATTAATAAATTGAAATGATAAAGTTCGAGACCATGTTGAACATTACGAAATTGACTTGTCATCCTTTCCCGAACTTGGTTTCTAAAATAGTAAAGTGTATATGATAAGGGCGTGTCGTATTAGGAAATTTGTCCTCCTCCGAGAGATTAAGATGTCACTGAGTATGTAGTTGAGAAGAGTTGATGATAATAGAGAAACGTCGAGTACATGAATGATCAACACTCAAATAGTAAGCTCACCTGAGCAAAGGGTATTTTAACTACACACGCGAATCACGCGTCTATCATTCGGGGGAGAGGTGGGGAGGGGGGATCAACCACCAGGCTGAAAATGGGGAGGTGAACGAAGGGGAGGTGGGTCGAACGACAATATCTCATTGAATCTCAAAAGCCGTGAACTTGTAACAAACAGCTGTTGGCAAGTGCATTCACTCAACAGCCCACCACCAATCGTTATCTTCATTCCAAATGATAATGGAGGACCATTCAACAAATTATCAAGGGCTTTTAAATTTTACTTCTTAATCAAATCGGATGATTAAAATCCAATTCAAACCAAGTTTTTGATTTTCCACTTGACAATTTCTATCGTTTTCTCTTTAACTTCTTATGATTCATTTGAAATTTTAAACAATATGAAATTTATGAAACTAGGGTGCAAAACCTTTATTTCTTTATAACATAAATATCATTTTATATTATATTGATCCAAGTACTTCTTAATACTTTTTCTTTAGTTATAATCTTGATTTTTAAGTATAAGTTTTTAATTTTTCACTTTTAAATCGGTAATCGCTTTTAAAAAAAAGAAAGCTTTTTCAATTTTTCAAGAAAGTCAAAAATTTGGAAAAAAAATCCGATTATTTAGGGAGCCACAAACCAGAAAAGATTTGGAACCTTTGCATTATATTAATAGAGAAATTTAAAGTTATAATTTAATAGAATATTATTTATTCAGTTATAATTTTGTGGGGACAGGGGGATTTATGCATAATACGAGTGAAAAGTTTCCGGCCTGAGCAAGAAAAACGATGTTTTTAAATTTTTTTTTTATTTGCTTTATTTTTTAACATTCAAGATAACTGAGACATGTACGATGACAGCTGAACGTGTGCGAAATATTTTGCACAACCATTTGAATATGGAATGCTGTGTGCAATGTGGGTGCCGCGTTTGCTAACGTTAGACCAAAAACTGCTTCGAAAATACATTTCTTGGCGCTGTAGGTGTAATCCAAATGAATTTTTGCGTCAATTCATAACTGTTCATGAGACTTAAATGTTGAAAAATATAGCAAAAAAAATTTAAAAACATCGTTTTTCTTGGTCAGGCCGGAAACTTTTCACCCCACCCTCGTATAAAGGTAGAAATTTTCTCATTATCCTCTTAGTTAGATGGAATTCCATTGCCAACTCCTTCAAACTCTAAAAAACTGCTAATTTAAATGTAATTTTTAATCATTTCTTTTTTAATCTGCTCTTTTCATGTCCTATCATCTTTTCAATGCAGAAAAGCTCCCTATTTGAATTTCCGGTCTTATATAATATGCTTAACATTCTATCTATAATCCAAAAAGAATATTTTCCTCATGTCTTTTTGATTGTTTTTTGTAATTAAAATGAATTAGAATTTTTACAATTAGGCGAAGTAAAAAGTTTTGAGCCGTTTTCACTAAACGTCTTAATATTTTTGTTACTCTTAAAGAAAATTAAAACATTTTAATTTATATTTATTTATTTATTGTATGAAAATATCATATGAAATAATGGATATTTTAACTTAGGAAAAGGTGACTAAAATATCTATTCTACATTCATTGTTATAGAATATTGATTTTATTTTAGTTTCTTTAATTCCAGGGAGAAGATATTATTTTGATAAAATTTTTGAACCATGATCATGATCTGGTTATTTAAAGAAAATAATTTTTTTTTTAATTATTTTATTTACTTGAAAAAAATTATAATTTCTAAAAAAAATTTTGAATTAGTTGAAACATTTTTTGGTAAAATATTTTTATTAAGTTTTTAGTTTAATCCCTACTCTGATGAAGTCTTTGGAGCATGTCTACTAGAAAAAAAAATGTTAAAACTTTGAGGTCAGTATTATTTTTCTAAATTGTGCCTTCATAAATGTCTTTTCTTTGAATTTCGTAATTATTTTTTTATAACTAACTCATTATTTTTTAAAAGTTGAGGTCTAATTTATTTCATTATTTGCTTTTTTTATTTCCATTATTTGCTATACATGAAAAACTATTATTTTATCATAAGTTTCATATTATATTAAATAAATTAATAAAATACTAAACTAGAGTAAAATTATTGAAAATATTTGATTTAATTACGAGAATTATCCATCTGTTTTTCTAAGCACATTCATCAGGTAAATCTAAATCTTTCTTTTCACATACATTTTAACATTTATTTCTTTTGTTTGTTGAAATAAAAGCAAATAAACAAAGAGCAACAACATTCCTGGTCCCTCTAAATCTAAGTGAAATATAATGGATATATAAACTGAAAAATACCATTCTCTTTTTAATGAAAATTTTCACTGCTCTTCATTTATTTACTCAGTTAGCAATTTTTTCTCTTTTTACTTTCATTTAAGTATGTAAAGAATCTTTACATGTACTAATATATGAATATATAGAAATTATAACTTTGTTATGTAAAAACAGTTCTTTTATAATCATTGAATTAATGGACTAGATGTTTTTATATCAATTATAAATTAAATATTTTAAAATATTCGAAAAAAACAATAAATATAATAAACATATCTTTAAATATCCAAATATAAAGTAATAATAGTAAGTAATAATATAATAAATAAATATAAGTTATATATAAGTGGTGTGTTCAAAAAGTATCGCGAATTTTGAATTTTCTAGGGGGCCCAAAATGTTCTCAGAGGGGGTGAGAAGATGTGAACGATGAAGAGAGTGTCGGAAGGTTTTGCTCATAGTTTTCTTCGATCGCAGGGGCGTCATGCAGCATGAGTTCTCATAAAAGGGTCACACGGTCAATAATTTGCTCGAAGCATTTGTCGAAGAATAAAAATTGGCTTTTGCATCATGATAACACCCCTATTCATCGTTGCTTGTGCGAGAATCTTTGTCCAAAAACAACAGAGTAATAGTGACGCAGCTACCATATTGCCCAGACCTGATCCCCTGTGTCTTTTTTTTTGTACCCAAAACTGAAGAAGCTCATAAAAGGACGACGCTACGCTACAATTGAAGTGATAAAATCTGCAAAGAGAACAAGATCACAAAAAATGACTTTTTTAAGTGCTTTGAAAATTGGAAAAAACGCTGGTATAAGTGCATTCTAACTGGGATGACTACTTTGAAAGGAACAAAATAGATGATGAATAGATGATAAATAAATAAACACTTTTTTAAGAAATACAAAATACTTTTAGAACACCCCACGTATAGGTATAAAATATATTTTATTTTACAGAAAAATATTTTTTTAACATATCTTACACTATAGTTCGTTTTATATTTTAAATATTAGTAAAATATGCAAAAAATAATTATGGAAAAAATTAAGTATATAAAAATGATTGATCTCAATTTTTAAAGAGAATTTCTTCTTTCTAATGGCCATCTTTTACTACACTGTATAAAAGATTTGATCATAAAATTCAATGATGCGGATTTGATGTTAGATCGATTCTCACATTCAACGAATGTTTATTCAACTCCTTAACTATCCTCACATAAGTTAACAATTGCCTACTTGAAAATCCCATCGGATGATTTAACCTGAATGAACTCATATATAATTTATATCTCTTCCAGAATCAGCTATTTCTTTGCTCACTAATGTAATTTCAACAAAATTCAGCAATATGCAGCATGCATTGAATATGTCAACATAGAGACATGGTCTAGAATCGGCAGATAGTCGATGCCTTGTAAACACGCTATAATTTCTGTTTACGTTTCAGATTTCATATTCCAATATATTTTACCTAAAATATCCAATAAACTCTAGAATCAAATATTATATAATATATACAGATATAATAAATATGTTTGTGTTTATTATAAACTAATAAAATTATATTTTTGTTTTTGAATTTTAGAAAATTTCAAAGAAAATAATTTATTTGAAAAGATGCAGAGGTAATTAATTATCCAATTGAGTTATTATATCATGGATTTGTATAAAACTTTATAAGTGGGTTCCTTTTTTAATTCCAATAAACTTTTAATATGCAATTTTTGTGGGTCGATTCTGGTTTACGAGATAAATAAAGATTTTTTTAAGTTTGACAGATTGGCTGGTTATGGAGGTCGAAATGTGCCATTAAGTAATGATTTATTGACTAATTTACTAATTATTCACTTATTCACTAATTTTCGGATCGGTTTGGATATAGATAGAAAAATGATTTAATTAATTAATTTTTTAATCTTCTTATATCCAAACAGAACTTATAAAAAAACCCTCCAGAAAATTAGTGGAGACTTCTGGTAGTCAAATAATAAAACATGGTAACTAAATAGAATATCAATAGATTTACCATCCAAATTTTAATAATTTTTATCTCGTAAACTAGAAGCGACCCGAAAAAATTACATAAGTAAAATTTATTTGGAATTGCAAAAGGAACTCCCTGGTAAAGTTTTATCCAAATTCATGTTATAATAACTCGATTGAATTATTACCTATGCAGAAAAATGCGAGGTTTATTTATAAAAAAAAATGAGGAAGATAGAAATTGAATCAAAAAGACAATTGGGAGGAGGGGGATTATGGTTTCTGCAGCTAATAACTGACATTCAGTATTATCACAAAAAATAAATAAATATAAATTTGAATTTGTATTGAATATATTTCTCCTTTCCAATTCATTTATACTTACGTACATATTTATATGTAAATTTTATATAATAATAAAAATAATAAAATCTTGTTTATATAATTTTTCATCATTGATCAATACTTCCATTTAATTATTATTTTTAATTATTTATTTTAAACATATTTTTTTTATTCACAATTTTTCAACTCTTTTTTCTAATGATAATTATATTTAATTTAATTAATACTATTATTTATAATTTTATATTTAATTTATATTTTTATATTTTGTTTGAAAAACAAAATTCTATAGATAATGAACAATTATTTTATAATAGATAAAGCATCAGGTGGATGATATACGAGATTTGTAATTAATCAACATTCTCATATGCGGTCAATCGAATTAGATACAAATCCTGGCAATCAAGTCGTCAATGGTGGCTAACATTAATTTAGTCTGCCTTTACCTGGAAATGTTCACATTTCCTCTTAAACCACAGTTCAATATCTCTAACATGGATATTGAACATTCATTTAGAATTATTATTAGATATTATGTTTGTTTGTTTTTAATAATAGATAAATAATATTTTCCAGGTTAATGTGAGTATTTTCATGTTTCAAACAAGTAAATTATTAAAAAAAAATAAATAACAATAGAAAAGATTTTGATCTTATATGAAAACAATAATAGAGATTTGAGGGAACCAATTTTTCTTCTATTATCTTCTTGATTTTAAATTTTTCCTTCCATATAAATTAAACTATAATAATAATAGAAATAACAATAACAAAAAGTTATAATTTTATTAATCTTATCTTATCTTACTATATACGAGGTAGGGTCAAAAAGTTCGCGGAATTGGTTATTAAAAATTTATTAAAAATATTTATAACATTCTTACATTATTTCCCTTCAAAATACTCTCCTCCTGCATCTACACATTTATTCTACCGTTCATATAATTGTTGGAAACACTCTTGAAAGCCGTTTTTTGAAAGTTCCTTCAGCCGCTCCGTCGCATTTTCAATCACCTCTGACGAGTGCGACCGTCGCGAAAACGCTTATGCCACTCGTAAACTGCTGTTTTCTTCATCGCAGAATTTCCGTATGCTTTTTTTAGCATCTCAAGAGGGTGGTGATTTCTCTAGCAACACACAGAATTTAATATTGCCACGCTGCTCTAATGACGACATTGCACAATCCGACTAAAGAAAGAAACTACGATCTACAATATTAAACACCGAACGCACGGAACCAACTACAACTGCCTGCTAACCTCAAAAGCACATTCACTACCAGTTATGCCAACCTCACGAACAAAAATTTCCCTTTCAACTAAGAAATACTTGACTATAAGCGACCATTCCGCGAACTTTTTGACCCTACCTCGTATATATATATATACTAGCAAAAATTGTATTGTATTTTTGAAATATTAAACCTCTCGAAGGATTTTTTGAAATTCACACCATAGATAATTTTAATAAAGAAAAATCGATCTGTATTGGTTTCAGCCTCAGGAAAAATCATCTTTATTAATTTTTTCTTAATTTAAAAGACAGCGCTTCCTTAAATTCAAAATATTATAAATAAAATAAAATTAAAAATATATATTATGTTATATCCTCAGGCCATACTTTTCTGTCTTTCGGTGCTACTTAACCGACACTTTTTTTTTAATTTATGTTCTTTTAAATTATTTGAAATTGTTTAATATATTTTGTCGTTTATTTATTTTAAATAATAATCTTAATTTAAAAATTCATCGTTTTTAAGAAATATTTTTTTAACGTACCGAGCCACGGCTCGGTGAACCAGGTGTTAATTTTTTAAAGCCGCAAAAATTAGTAGTTTTTCTAAGATATAAAAAAAAAATTGAAAGTGAATAAAATGAATATACAATAAAAATTCAGTAAGCTCCTTCCATTAAAAATTTTATTTATTTTTTAAATATTAAAATTTACATTTGAAAGAGATGCAAGTATCAATTATATTAATAATGATTTAATTGATTGTAAAAAAATTTTGTTTATTTATTATTTTTTTTTTATCTAAATGATTTTCAAAAGAAAACCTTGAAAAATAGAAAAAATGAAATGTAAATAAAAATAAAAAAAAAATAATTAAATCAATTTCTTTTCCTTTATATTGAATACATATACTCTTAGCAGAATCAATATTATTCTAGAATAATTATTATTATTTATAATAATTATTAATTTCCATTATAGATACGTATTTAATAATATAATAGGATTTCATAATGAAATTAATTCATTATTTGTGTTATCATTGGATAATATTATTATTAAATCTAATATATTAATATAGATACATTATTCTATAGTAACAACATAGTTACTAATATAGAAGTGAATTTTTTTCTTTCCATAAAATATGGATTGTAAATTTAATTCAATTTATGAAAAGATTATACAAAGATATAATTCAATTTTGATAAATTATAAATTTTTCTTTTTAATTTGTTAAAATTTTAATACAATGATGGTTCTATTTAACCTTGCATCGATCTTTTTACTATCTCGCCAGAGATAGTATTGCGATCACGAAAATTTTCGATGTTGAGATTTTGATGTTTTTATACGTTTTGAAGGTTCCTGAATCATTTTCACTAAGGTTGAGAAAAATGTCTGTGTGTGTGTGTGTGTGTGTGTGTGTGTGTGTGTGTGTGTGTGTATGTAGGCAAGATTACGCAAAAACGGTTTGAGCTAGAATGATGAAATTTGGTACATGGACATTATTCAAAATTCATAGTTTTCTATCAACTTTTGAGAAATCTAGCTCAACCGGAAGAGGGTCATTACCTACAACGTTTTGATTTTTTTTCCTCTAAAGTGACCGTAAAAATAAAGATATATGTTTGATAATTTTTCACATGATTAATAAATGTATAAAACTGCTATATATAGAATTTCAGCTTGATTGATTCGCTGAAATTACCAGAATTAATTTTTTAACACTGCAAATCTCACGCGCCAACACGTGACGTGGTGCCATCAACAAAAAGCCAAACATGCGCTGGTTTAATATTTATTATTTATTATTTATAATTTATAATTAATTAAATTTAATTTAAATATAATATATTATGTTATTTAATCCAATTCAAATTGCGAGATAGTCGAGTGGAGACACTCCAGCTAATTTTTTTTACTCTCAAATCTCAATTGTGTTAACAAATCAACACTAGTTGAGTCTTTTCTTCTTTTGTTTAGATAATATCAAAATTAGTTAATATAAATTGAGTTTTCTATTAAGTAAACAAAAACAAATATGTATAATATTTCATGGAAAAGCAAAACAAAAGTCTTTTATAGATTATTTCGTTTAACTCGACATGAAAAGTCTATTCCATATATGGATGTGGATTTGTATACAAATGAAGTTGTTAAAATATGTTTTGAACATTGGGTTGATTGATGTTTTCAAATTCAAAACAAACTTGACGAATTAGCAGAAGTTTTTTTATCCAACAAACAGATTATTTCATTTATTTTATTATTATTATTATTATATTTTTATTTTGGGAAAGTTTTTGATGAGGTTTATATTTTTTTCAAAATGTTGGTATAAATAAAAATAATTTAGGTTAGTAAAAATTTAATCTTGTTACTTGGATGCTCTTTGAAAAGAAGGGAATATTTTTTTAATAAAAAGGTTTTTATTTGTAATATATAGTAGATACAATCTATTTTTGCATTTTGTGTTTGTTTCCATGTAAGAATAGATTCTCTTATTTGTTTAAATTCACAAAAAGCTTTTCTGATTGAAATAATTGTAAATATTAATGGGTGATATTTTTTTATTAATTTATTAATAAAAATTATGTTTCAGAAATAAATCTCGATCACATTTTATATTATTATTAAACATTTAAATGTTGAATAGTTTGAAAGTTGCTAACGTAGATAGTGATAACTGTAAAATAATTTAATATCTCGAAAATTGCTGACCTGAACTCATCAGAATGTGACGAAAAACCGATTCTCCTTCTCTTCTCTCAGTCACTTCTCAATCATCTCTTTCTTTTGGTTATTATATTGATTATTCTCATTTACCCTTCCACAGTGTGTTTGTTAATTTATTTATCATTAATAGATTTTTTACAAAACAGGGTAGCGGGTAGATACCTTCTCACGATCCCGGTGAGAGACAGATCTACCTCAGTGAGTGGCGCCCACTGCCCTACGCGAGCACATGCATTTTCTCTCATTCCTCGACCAAGGGAGTGCATGCCCTACCCAAATCATCCATCCAGACCCAATCCCCTTTATTTCCTCTTCCTTCTTTCCAATCCACGCGTCAGGCTGTAGCGACAGGCCGGCTGGATCATCTTCGCGTCGCATCAACAATTAATGGAGAAATGTTATACGGCTAACGGCTAGGGCGTCCCCTGCAAGCGACGCGCATTGTCAGCACCCGGGCGATGCGAGAAATGGGTTAGGGTTACCCACCTATGGACGAGGTGGGCAAAAGAAGATAGTCCAACATCCACATCCACATCTACATCCACATCGACATCATCACCGTCACGAACATCGTCACATCGGTCAACATAAGCATCATTGCCATCAACCTCACTCAAATCGTCCACAGCTACATCAAAATCGTCAACACCATCATCACCGTCATCGAAGGTTGAGTACCAAAGACCGCGTGGGAGGCCTAAAACCAGCTGGTCCTGCCGTATAACGGGAGATCTAATGGCATCTGGTCTCTCTACAGACGACGCCAACAACAGATTTAGTTGGCGCCAATTAACGAGAAGAGCCGACCCCACATCCCGTGGGAAATAAGGCTAAGAAGAAGAAGAGGAGATTTTTTACAAAACAATTATTTTGTCGATTGTATTATATGGGTGTGAGGCGTGGTCTATGACTTTATTAGACGAGAGTAAATTTAGAATATTAGAAAATATAATTCTTTGGGGTATTTATGAGACAAAGAAAGATGAGGGGAGTGGCGGAGTCTGCATAACGAGGAATTGCATGACCTCTATGCATCTCCAGGCATAGGTAGTGTAATAAAATCGTGAAGGTTTCGATGGGCAGGACACTTGGCTAGAATGGAAGAGGAAGAACTGACGAAAAATATATTTGTGGGTGGCCGATTGGGAAACGTCCAGTTGGTGGGCTGACAGTGTAGGAGGGAGCGTAAGAGAGATGGGGAAAAATAGGAGTTGGATGGGAGTAGCTAGCTCAGGATAGGGATACTTGGAGAAATGTGGTTGCTGTGGCCAAGAACTTTCGAGTTCCGTAGAGCCACAGAGATAGATAGATATTCATCCACGCATCGTTTATTACATAATATTCTGAATTTTTTTAATTTGAGAATAAAATTTTTGAGCCTTAACATAAAAGTTGAGTATACATTTTAATTCAACAATGAAATTTTTTGGCTTTGAGTTTTTGTTAAAAAATGAATTTTTTTTATTAATCGAAGTGTTTTTGTATAAATAAAAAAAAAATATCAAATATTGTGTCATGATTAAATTCCTGCATTTAAAAATCAATTCGCCTGCTCAGATTAAAGTAGAGTTTGATGCTGGATTTAAACATCATTTATCATCATGAAACGATTGGCAAATGCAATACAATATATGTTTATTTTTTTTCATTTTTACAAAAATAACTGTCATCGAATGACAAAAATGACTGTCCAACAAGTGAACTCTCGAAATAGGCGATATTTCACATCCCAGTATGTAATTTAACATTAGAATGGTTTTGACTTCTCAATAAAAACCTAACTTGTTTGTATACTTTAGATAATTAATCGTAATATCGTTTCTAGTAATAACTCTAAAAAAAACTAATTTATCTCTCACTAAATACCCCTATTTCTTTTAAAAAATGACGTAATTGATTTTAAATTACCAATCAATAAGCACTTGTTCAACGTTTATTGATTAAGAAGAACGTATAAGATGAATCATCAGAATCTCTCAGAATAAAATGTAAAAAAATTAACCATAATTATGTTCCACTTGGGTTTTTTAGACAAATAACCACCACTTTATTATTTCTATTTAAATATTTAACTAGTTAAAATTTCTATTTCTATATACATATCTCTTAATTCATAATAAATAAATTCGTAATAAATTTAAATATATATATAATATTTTATATGACTTTATTCTTATATATTAAAAAAAAAATAAAAAAAAAAAACTAAAGAAATAGAAAACAAAATTTTAAGTAGTAAATAATAATTAATATTATAATATTATAATATTCATTTCTCAAAGTGCTTTTGATATATATATTTATTATATTATATTTTTATATTTTAGTAATTTTTATACATCTTTTATTTGATCAATTAAATAATACTAATAATAAAACCAAGGCGACCAGAATGACCCGCTGAACTTCATCACCTGAGATTGAATCTCAATAAATTTAGTACTTGAAATAAGCAAATAAAAAGATATTTAAGTTCAACACACTTAACTCAACTGTATAATATGTATGGATCTAATTTTACACGATATGGTAGAATTCAATTTATATACTTTTATATATATATATACGAGGGCAATTCACAAAGTAGGTTACGTTTTGGAATTAAGACAAAACTAGTACAAGAAAATGTTTTTTATTATATACATTTGAAAGAGCAACTAAAATACTATTTTTCTACATAATCGCCAAAAAAGAAGAGACATTTATCGTGGCGATGAACGAGATTCGAAATGCCTTCCTCATAGAAATCCGCCGCCTGAGTGTTGAGCCAGCTAGTCACGGCTGCGCGGAGATCGTCGTCGTTGGGCTGCCTCTTTGTCATTTTTCGAGGCATAAAAGTACCACGGTGATTCATTCCTTGATCGAATCACAACGGGAGACGAGACTTGGGTGAAACACGTGACGTGGGAGACAAAATTGCAATTTATGGAGTGGGGGAACACAAATTCTCCCAGGTGGCGGATTTCTATGAGGAAGGCATTTCGAATCTCGTTCATCGCCACGATAAATGTCTCAACTTTTTTTGGCGATTATGTAGAAAAATAGTATTTTAGTTGATCTTTCAAATGTACATAATAAAAAACATTTTCTTGTACTAGTTTTGTCTTAATTCCAAAACGTAACCTACTTTGTGAATTGCCCTCGTATATTAAATAAGTACAATATACGGATAAATATTTATTTTCAACTACATATATTACAAGAATGCTTTTGTTCTTGCCTGATTTCATCTTTATTTTAATAAATTTAACACTCATATATTTAAATTAAATTTAGAGATGAATTCTTGAGGAATTTCTTGTTAGTACTCTATTTAATATAATATTTCACCTCTTATGGATCAAATTCCAGTCATTCCTTAACTTCTTACGTAAATTTTTCGCTTGATTAATTTCAAAAATTCTTTCTCATTCTTTTAAATTATTTAATATTCTTTTTATATTTTATATAGTACTAATATATTTATACCTATATTTAATTTTCGATTTTTTTTTCTTATAGGTTGGTAAACTCGTTCTGAACATATTTTTTGAATATTTTTGGCGAATATATTTATTAAAACTTTTGTGGTTTTAATAATTATGAAAGAGATTTTTATAAAAACACCACATATTTGTATAATCTATTTATTTAGTTAAATGTACAACGTTTCGACTGCTTATTCCCACGTGTTATCAAGCACAGTAAGCTCCGACTCAAGCGGACAGTGACACTGTATATAAAAGCCAGTAAGTTATTTAACTGAATAAATAAATTATACAAATATGTGATGTTTTAATAAAAATCATTTTAATACCTTAACTGTTTCAGTTAGTAAATGACATTTTTTTTATTATGTTTTTGAGAGGCATACCAGTTTGAAGTGTTTTGTATGTGAAGTGATTTTCTGTTGACTAAAAAAAATGGATTAAGAAATTTGTATCAAATTTTGTGTTCCAAAGCATTAGAAGTTTGAGTCTATTCTAAATAAAAAATATTTATAAATGGTAATAATTCTTCCAGGAACGACGATTAGGTGTTAATAATGAAGTTTACATTGTCAATATTACACTCCTTGTTTTCTTTAATTAATACAGTATAGACAATCAGGAGTTTTTACCACAGGGCAGTCTTCGCTTTCTTCGGAGCACGTTCGCTTGGTAGTCCACTGTTTTGACTGTTCCTTGGTCTCTGACTAGTATCAGTGGATCCATGTTTCGTCAACTGTCACGATACGACGCAGAAACTCCTTGAGATTGCTCTTAAATAGCGTCTGAAGTGGTCTCACAGTTGCACTTGTTGTCCAGAATGAGCAAACGCGGCACCTATCTCGTCGACAGCTTTCTCAAGCCCAAAATTTCATGCAGGATATGACCCACGCCATCTTGAAATACCTACTGTCTCAGCTACTCGTGCACATTCAATCGGCGGTGTGGCAATACGAAGTCATGAATTTATGTCACGTTATCCTCCGCGGGTATTCTGGACGTGGCTCATCAAAAACTGACGTGCTACCACGAATTAAACACCAACCTTAAATTTTAATTTTTGTTTTTTATTATTAGAGAAATAAATTTTAGTTTTTATATTAAAACTAAATGTTAGATTTTATTTATATTAATAGTCTTAAATTAACGATTTAAATTTTGTTTTTGTATTTTCAAAGAATTTTTAAAAATTTAAAATTGTCTTTATCAAAATTAGTAAAAAATAATAATCATTCTGTTTCCCCATCTCCTTTATGACTGTTTTTTCCAATGATAATTAATAATTGTAATTTGAAGAAAACACTTTTTGTGCAAATTTTTTTTTTTTTTATATTCTAGTAAAGGACAAACACATACTGAAGCACATTGTGAGTTATATTTATTTTAACTTTTTGTCATTTGTAATTGAATAGAAAGAAGAATGATTGGAGTACATCACCATTTACTTAAACTCAACTTTTCAAGTTATATATATATATATATATATATAAAACAGAGAAAATAAAATGGAATATATATAGAATAGAAAATGCATTGAATATATCATCCAAGAAAAAAATGAAAATTCTTTCTCAAGGGCAATTGAATTTAATAAAAAATAAAATTTCGTAAATGTACATTTAATGATGTTTAGAACAAGCAACTGCCTGGGTGGAATCACTGCTTTCATTCAATTAATTTTATTAAATGTGTAGGAGGAAAAAATCCAAAACCATTTGCTACTGTCAGCTTAAAAGTCCTTAATTAGAAAAGTCTTACGCGACTCTTGACAATAGAATAAATTACTCAACTCACAATTTAATAGGAAATTATAAATTATTGTTAATCTGGTAAATATATATATATTTAGAATTTTTTTTTTTTTTAAATTTAATGAAAATTTAGGATATCAAATAATATAATGAGACAATTATTATCTTATTATATCTTTTCTTATAAATTTGTTTGGATTATAGTCGTATTCAGCGGGGATGTTTAGAAGCACAAAAATAATTATAAATAAATAAATACTCTGATAAATTGAAGAATCGAAATAAGTATAGGTAAAAAATTACACAAAACAAAACTACTTTTAAAAATATTCTTAAAATTTTAATTTCATTTGCTTTTATCTTTCTAAAATGTTACAATCTGAATTACCGACATTATTTCATTTCCCATTTTCTTGTTATCTTACGAATATAATCATACTAGGGTAAAAAACTTGAATTGAATTCTTTTATCTAGAAATACATTTAATAAGAGATTTTTAAATAATAAAAAATAATATGAACTTTAAATATTATACCCTTCTGATAAATATCTATCACAGATTTTATTAAATTAAAAATTCTTAAACATTGTCGTTTGAAATAAAATTCTTTACTTTTACATAAATATATACTCAAATATTTTAATTAAAAATAAAAATCATTTTATTTGATATTTTTTATTTTATTTATTTATTTTTATTAATAATTCAAGAGGAAATATTAAATTAAAAAAGAATATGAAGATGATCCACTTTTTGATAAATATTCAATATTTACATTGCCTCAATTAAAATATGAAGAGATTTATGAAAATATTAACTTGAAGTGTTTAATTACATTTTGTTTATATACATATATAAATTTTAAAGAAAGTATAAAAAATAAAAATAAAATAAATGTTTAAGTTAGAAGCATCAATATTAAAAATTATTTATTGGTATGATTTTTATTCTAATTAAAACCAACAAATAAAATCAACTTATATTTATTTCTTCTTTTTATAAAATAAATAAATATATTTATTAAGTTGATTTTAAAATTCCAAAACAAAACATTTTATTATTTTTTTGGCAATCTATTTTATTGGAATTCGAATAAATAATTTTAAAAATAAAAAAATAAATGTAATCTATCTCTGATATAAAATAAATTTAATTAATAATTTAATCTCTCAACTTTGTTTTATCCTCTCAAATGTAAAAAAAATTTTTTTAGATATTTATTTAATCACCCCTTAATTTTCTCGAATAATATATGAACACATCTATTTTTATTTATTTATTTATTTTTGATTATTTTAATTTAAAAATATAATATCGTTAAATTTTTGTTATCAAATATTTTTTATCATTGAATCTTTTACAATATATAATAATTAATTACTAATATTTATTATTATATATTTGAATTTTATATTCAATTAACATACGCTTAAATAAAGTTAAATATTTATATTATCATTCTATAACTATTAAGGTGACAACGTAAATTAATTAGTTTACATGAGTGTTTCACCTGACTAGCCATACAGGTACAAAGCAAATGTTGTTCTCTGAAACAGGGGCAGCTTTTGATTTTATTTTCCTTTCAATATGAAAACATTATTGGCTTTGTACCATCATGGAAACTGGTCATGTGTAACTAACTCATATCCATTAATTAATATTGTACAATATTTTTATCTATATAATCTTAATTATATTATTATAAAATATATTCATTCCCCCTTTTTATAATCAATTTAAAATTATCTTTAAAATAATCTGGCAATTTTCATTAATTCATCAGTATCTTGAATTTTTTTCATTTAACTTGGTTATAGTACAATAATAATAATAATAATAATTGGTTCCACATGGAATCTAAATGAAATAATTGGAATTCCCGCCCTCTGACAATCTTTGTATTTTAATTTAAAAATAAAAACAGATTAAATATTAATTAATTATAAAATTACAACTAGGATTGTAAGCTAATTTAATTAAAAATTTAAAAGTCTTTTTAATTATAATAAAATTATAAACTTATTATAAATAATTATTAAACTAATTCCTCTGTTTAGACCTTCTAGCAAAATTAATAGATATCAAGGATTCATTCCTTACAATTTATTTCTCCCCTTTGATCTCAAGAATAGAAGTTTTACTTTAATTATTTAGGCTTTACAAGCTGCTATTAGGTGTATCAAGAGGATACAATAATAATAATAATAATAATGTTGTCAATTTTTTAAGATAAAGCTTTCTTTTTAATTTTAAAAAAGAAAAACATCTAAAAATTTACTGATATTTCTCCATCATGTAATCCAATAAAAATAAAAAAAAAATTAATTCATATCTAATAATTTTTTCTTTTCAATAAATTATTGTTAAAAAACGTTATTTTTTTCCTGGTTAATTTATGAGAGATGTAAATCTCTTTACGAGTTAAAGTGAATTGAAACAATTTTCTTTTTTCGATTTCTCTCTTTAGTAAATTTGCGCCAAAAGATTTTCTCATTTTATCTATATATATCAAATATATCTATATATATATATATATTATCTCCTCACTTATAATTTAAATTTTTACAGATATAAAAAAAAGAAGGAATGTTAGAGACAAATTGAAAAGGAGAGTGGAAGGGAATACCCCCAGAATCACCCTCATATCTGGAAATTGTCTTTACGACTTACTTTTTTTATGAGACTGTAGAAGTCCTTCTCACCACATAATAATAATAATAATAATAATAGAAAGAAGAAAAAGAAAAAGAATAATAATAAACCAAAAAAGAGAAATCTTCAAAGATTGCCTGCCCTCCCTAAGAAACACTCTCATTTATTATTTTAAAAAGCCTCATTCTTGTAATTAAAATTCATAATCCAACTATCGGGCAAAAGAGTTTCTTGCTTGAGTGATTAATGAATCTCTCAGGACTTAGTCGCGACTAATCATGATTAACATGTTTGATAAAAAATAATTAAATTTAGAAAATAAAGTATAATTGATTCATTTAAAAAAGTTGTGTTATGAAAAATTAAAAAAGTTTTATTATATTTTTTTTATTGCTTAATTTCTCTAATATATCTTTTTGCAATATATATATATATATATATATATATATATATATATAATAATAATCATTGTCAATTTGCAAGTCTTGTTAAATAATATTATCATTAAAAATAAAAATAAAAAAAAAATATTTCTATTTTTTCCTAAATTAATTAAATAATAAAGAATACTAATAAAATAAATATTTTAACATAATATTGTTATTAATAGTAATTTAATTACTTATTATTTTAAGTTCTAAATAAATAATATTAAATTTTTTTTTTATTATTTCTAATTAAGATATAATCTTATACTCTACCATCTAATCTTTCAATCTTTTCTAATCTCTAATGTTATTCATTTATTTTAAAATTTCAAAAATATGTAGTCACATTATAACATTTGGGAAACCCAATAAAATAGGTATCTGTGGGATTTTATTCAATTACTATTTTACCTATCAGCAAAGTATAAATGAATGTGAAATACCTATATTATTAATTAAAATAATTGTGTTTACCAAAAAAAAAAAAAATGCTTGATAAAATTTACTAAAATATAAATTTGCATTATGTTATCATTTTATTTTTACAAATTGTTAACTTGGCTATTTTTATTTTGTTTATTTATTAGAAAATTTACATTTTTATTTTATTGGGATTTTTTTCCCCTCAATATTTTTGTTTATTTTAAAAGAGTTTATGTTTATAGATAAATATTTTTAATTAATAGAGTTAATCGTTATATGAATATTAATTTTTTTTTCTATTTGGCTTCTATTATAAATATATCCAACCTACACTATCTTAACATTTTCTCCCTAGGGTTGAATAAATTTAACAGATATTATTCCACTAGTTTTCATAAACGTCTAATATATTTACAAATTAATTAATATTAAAATTATAAAAGTAAGTAAATAAATAACAATTAAACTACTTAATTAAATAACTTTAACGAGTACCAATTGTAATTAAGAATCTTTAAGATGGAAAGTTTAGAAATGTTTGGGAAATAATTTGTACTTTCACCGTAGTGTATATAAAATAAAAAAATCTGGAGTGTCTCCACTCAACTATCTCGCAATTTTGAATTGGATTATATAATTAACATATATTATATTTAAAACTAAATTATAAATTAAGTATAATTAAATTGAATTAATTGATTAATTAAATGAATAGTATTGTTATTAAATTAAATTAATTAATTAACATATATTAAATTTAAATTTAAATCCTTTACCTTCATTTTTAAGTCAAAATTTAAAAATTTAAAACATTAATTCGCGTGTTTGGCTCTTTGTAAATGACAGTGCTTCACGTCCTGGCAGTCAACGTGTTAAAAAATTTAAAAAACTAATTTCGTTCCTGTCAGCGATTCAAACAAGCTGAAATTCTATATATGGCAGTTTTATACAATTTTTAAACATGTGAAAAACTATTAAACATATATCTTTATTTTTACGGTCAGTTTAGAGGAAAAAAAATGAAAATATGGTAGGTAATGGTCGGTCCTCTTCCAAATGAGCTACATTTCTAAAAAGTTGATAACAAACTATGAATTTTGAATAATGCCAGTGTACCAAATTTCATTATTTTAGTCCAAACTGTTTTTGCGTTATCTTATTTACATACACACACACACACACACATTTTTATCAAACTTAGTGAAAACGACTCAACCACAAAAACTTCAAAACGTATAAAAACATCAAAATCTCGACATCGAAAATTTTCGTGATCGCAATAATATAGATAGTAAAAAAAATCAAATTGTCTATTGAAATATAAAAAAAATTCCCTTTACTTAATTTTGAATAATATTTTATTAAGAAGATAAAATTATTTTGGACTTTTTTAATAATTACATTTTTTTAAAGTTTTTCATTTGTAATTTTTAGAAACATAAAATAAATCTTTAAAACAAATTCAAAATCTTATCAATTTCAATGCTATTTACAACCACTTGGAAATAAAAGTACCCCTTTATATCTCAAGGACCTGCTCTATCTTACACATACAATTTTGTTGACGATCTCTACTTTTATTCTAAATGCATTCTTTTTTCCCCTTGTTGTTGAGAAAATAAAAATAAAAAAAAAAAAACATAACAAACAAACGAAAAACAACAGAAAAACAAATTTATTTATACATTGATAAATAAATAAATCGGGACGTGCACAAGTGTCCTCCATTACTCAAGTTCTCAATTTTTGAATATGTTGATTTATAAATGAAACCAAATCAAAATATATATTTTTTTATTTTTATGATTAAATTAATATATTTTATTTATAAAAAATACAAATTTAAAGATCAATATACATGTGTTTTTAATTATTTTTAATTAAACTTTTCAACTATTTTTTGAGAAAAAGATGTTGACAATAAATAATAATATTATTTATAAAATGATTGTGTCTTTATATTAAATTTTTACTAATTTATTATTTCTTAACATCTCAAATTTTGTATTCATAAATACTTATATAAAATATAATAATGAACAATTTTAGATAATTATAAACTCATTTCCATTTTAAACAAAGATTTCTTTTTTAAATTTAATTAAAGAATAAAGACAAACAAAATGGATAATGAAAAGAAAAGGATTATTATTATGGATCATTGAGACATAAAAATATTCAAAAAGAAAATTTAATAATATTATCTTTATATTTTATTTAATTTTATTAATTATTTAAAATCGAAAATATTTCATATCTATATTTATTTTTATAATCAGTTGATTAATAATAAATGTTCTATGTTGGGTGCTAATATAATAGGTTGATAAATATTTTGATGTCCTACGTTGGGCAGTCAATTTAATAGTTGGATAAAAATTAAAGGCACACTTTGGGAGCCAATAGTATAAGTTGGATAATAATTAAGATATTGATGACAATATATATTTATATATATATAAATGAATAATAAAAGAAACACAAAAAAAATAATATTTGTTTTATTATTTACATTTTTATTCTAAAAAAATTTTATTATGTAATACTAATAAAAAGGGCGCCATTGGGTGTGTGGGAGCGAACCTGCCTCACATTCACATGGTCCCGTGTTCAAGTCCCGGGCCTAGCAAGGGAATTTCCCTAGCTGGGGTCTATGGGACGGAGTGAACCCAGCCTCCGGGAACAACATTGGGGAAAAGCTACTTGATAGCTCCTCCGATCAAGAAAATCAAGGTAAAGG
Source organism: Labia minor (assembly GCA_963082975.1). NCBI lineage: Eukaryota > Metazoa > Arthropoda > Insecta > Dermaptera > Spongiphoridae > Labia > Labia minor. The sequence continues at coordinate 12,915,940 of OY720344.1, read as the reverse complement.
TTGAGAGGACCCTTTCTACTGATCACAGGACACCTCATTGATATAACCGCTGGACGTACAAAGTTTTTTTTTTACTAATAAAGTTTAGAAAAAAGTTTAATCTTCCAAAATGCATTTAAATAAAAATGCTGACAAGGGATTTATTGATAAGAACTGGTATCGAAACAGGGTTTAGTGACTAGATCTAAAACTTTAATTACATACTAATTATTTGTATTCTAACGTTGTTGGCAAATATGACTGAGATTACCGTTAATCGCCTTATAAATTGCAAAGTTCTCCATTCCGCAAAGGGCCTAAATCCTCTTTCCACAGCGGCCATACCTTTCAATTATTTCTCAGCACCATCTTAATTCTAGATGCTACACTCCCACCCCTCAACCCAATCCTCCATTTCGATTTAAGTCTTTTTGTATTCTCTTTGCATTCATTCGTGGAACGTGTCGGGCTACATTAATTATATACTTTCAATCTCATTTAAGTTCAGATCATCTTACTAATTTTCTTAAGTAATTTCACTAATTCCATTTCAATTAAATTTTATTAACTCAGGTTGATTGAAGAGTCTCTTTTTTAATAACACTTTAAAAAACTGAAATCTTTAAATTTATAATAAAGCCAAAGTTGATTGGCTTTCAATTCATCATTTATATAGATATATATATACAATATGTATATACATATAAAATGGATCATCCAAATGAGGGAAAGAAATTTTCTTTTCTCTTTCAATATTTTTTTTTATTGGCATTACATTTTCAAGAATAAATCGAAAGCAGTAATAATGAAATTTTCGTTTTTTTTCAATTTAGAGATAATATTGGAAAATTCGAATCCATCATTATTATTGTCATAAAAAAAGGGGGAATAAAAAAAAATAAATTGAAATGAAATTTTTCTCGTAGACCAATCAAAAGCCATTTTATAGGTATTTTTCTTAATTGAAAGAAAATTACCATCATTATAAAATTTTTATTAAAATTTCAATGTTAATTTTTTTAGTTTCTTACCTAAATCCTCTCATTTTTTCAAATATTTTATGATTGAAATTTAAAACTCAATGTAATTTTAAATTATATATTATTTACTTAATAACAAATTTTTTACTTAATAAAGATTGTATCTGCAATTCAAATTATTGGATAATTATCCCGTTAGATATATTTATACATATGTATCTTAACATATGTATTGTATAACATAAATTATAGTTGAGCCCATCCCAAAATATACTCAGCATTTTCTCCTCTGGACTTGATCCAATTTACTGATTTCATTGAATCACACAAAATCTCATCGCAAAATCTTTTCTGGTCTTTCCTAAAACTAATAGTTTATTTTTTTTAATGTGAATAAAAATAAAAATTAAATAAAATTATGTGAAATGACTCTGATCAGAATTTGTTTTGTTTTGTTAAGGAAATTTAGAGAGAATGAGAATAAAGTTCAATATTTTCTTAGAAATGTTCCAATATGTTTTAATGAAGTTTAATGATGTAACATACTTAGAATTTAACATTGAACTTGGTACACTTGACAAGATACTTTAACCAGGTTCTTTTCTATAAGAGTAAGTGACCACATTACAATCAACTTCATTCCCACTCGATCAATCGGCTACGAATATCCAAAATGATTGCTCTCAAGATTGCCCTTCTCTGTGCACTCAGTACTTATGTATACGCTTTGAGAAAACTTCGTAAGTAATTTGTAATTCGCCATTAATTTATTTAAAATATATTAACAAAAATTTTTTTTTTACAAATTTTACTAAAATTGAAAATGTACCATCCTCATTTATACAGAAATATTGAATAAATAAATAAATTAGGTTCATAAACTGTTTAAATAATAATAATAATATAATTATATTCTCGGACCTAAAGTTAATATATTTAACGGGCTCGCGGCAACCAACAAAAGAACTAAAAATATTTAAAAAATTTCAAGTTTTTTTAAAAAAGCTTCTAACATTTTTGTTTCATTATTACAAATATGATTATATGATTAGGATTATGTATTTACAATAGAATTGATTTTTAATTAAAAAAAAAAAAAATTATTTTCTGTCGAGTGTTTTCATCTTGTTTGCAATTTGTAATTTTGTAATATAATATTTTGTTTTAAAAATAAAAAAAAATAATTATTAGTATTTGCGAAAAATGAATATTTTTCTATTTTCTATTTTTATCTCTTTGCACAAATAATAAACAATTTTTAAATAAAATTTCTATTATTTCTAAAATAATACAATTAAAATTTTCAAAATTTAAAAAAAAAAAATAATATTTTTTTAAAATATTCTAAAACTTTTCTTATTTAAATTATTAAACAAAAATAGTAGGTAGTTAATTTATTTTAAAGTAATTGGTTTAACATTGAAAAATTAAAATTTTCAATATCTATCAACTTTATTTATTAATATAGTATATCAAAAATAAAAAAAAACTTATTTTAAGTGAGTGATAATCACTGAATAAAACGAGTATTGGATACAAAAATAATTTAATCGGATTTAAAATTTTAAGTTTTATATATAAATAATCATTTTTTTGAATTAATTAAATTATGAATTTTTTAAATTAATCTTTAAAAATAATTTTCTCTTTTTCCATTTAATATTTTAGAATAAAAGCTTCTAAGATAATATATTATTCTAGATTGGGGATATTTTCTGTCTAACTTGTTTTAGGATAAAAGGATATACTTATATATTAATTATGAAAGTTAATGGATCTATAAGTAGATGAAAGTTTGATTTTAATGAGCGGCCTATAAAGGATTAAATTATAGATTCTTTTTTTTTGTTATTACTGTATAAATTACATATAATATTTCTAAACTAATTTATTTTAAAAAATAAATATTCATTAAACTACTAATTCATAAAACTAAAAAAAAATTAAAATTACAAAATACTCTTTTAAAACATAAAATAACTAATAATAAGATGAAGAAAATTGGACTTTGATGGAAAAAGTCTTTGAGATAAATAAAGTTCATTGTAACATAATAACTCAGTTTTGGTTAGCGGAATTCTCCTTTGCTTTTACCCGAGTTCCTTGATTATTAAAGTAATAATTATTTTGCCTTAAATCAAAAGATTTTATTAATTATTTGTTATATACTGCATTTGAGAGATTATTTTCATCATGTCTTTTTTAAGAGAAATTTATTTGAAATTTTTATTTTTGTTGTTTTGTTTTCAAAAAGATTTAAGCTTTTAGCTTAGAAATATGTCAGATACTCTAAGAACCGCAAACAATGATAAAGGAATCTTTCGTTATTAATACAAACGATTATTTTCATGACAATTATTATTAGACATACATAACATCTTAAGAATTCGCACAATCGTAAATTTGATATTATTATACTAGACAAATGCTTTTACATATTTACTATATCTTGCTGTACCAATATTTATGTTATAATAAATTGTGCCCTTATACATTATATATGTAGATATATAAATAAATCTTTTGTTGAAGTATTTAAATGTTTATATATTAATTAATTCGCTCGATTCCTTAGCAAATAATTTCACATGCATATCATTATTTTTCTATTTAATTAATTAAATCGAAGATTAAATTCAATTTGTTATAACTGATATTCACTTAAATGTTTTGAAAGAAAATAATACTCCTCATTGAGAGTGAAATTTGCACAAAAGGATTTTCTGTGTTAATTAAATTCATCCCTTTAAAATTTGTTTATTAAAGCCTCTCCAAATATTTATTAGATCTTTTAGAAATAAATTGATCATTTATTTAATAGATAATGAATATTTATGGGTGTTATTTGTGCTCCAGCTTTATAATAAAAAAAAATATGGAAAATGATATAATTTTTCGATGGTTATGCTTAAATAAATATAAAATTTGTAATTTTTGATATTAGATTTTTAATTTAAATTGAATAGACTTCATTCAAAAAAAAAAAATAGAAATAATTTTATATAAACATTTCTATTGTTTTCAATTGGTATAATTAGAAATTTTTTATTATTATTATTTAATTGAATCGTTTATTATGTGAAATTTAATCAAGTAATAATTTTATTTAAAATGTTGGAAGTAAACCATTAACGTCTATTGATGAGATTGGTTTAATTTAATTTTTTTTTTAAATTTTTTTATCTTCACAAAACAAATACAGAATGACATTTAATTAAAAATAAAGATACGTTATATAAATTAATTTTTAAGATTCTTAATGTTATTTCACAATAAAGTAAAAAATTTTAAAATAATATGAATTGTAGAAATCATTGATGATTAAAAAACCGAGGACATATTTAGAATTAAAGTAGGGAGATTTAAAAAAAAATAATAAATATAATAATATAAGAATATTTTGAAAAATATTTTATTTTAATTAAATCATATATATAATGTGATAAAAACGGATTTTTATGCTCAAAAGCATTGAATTCTAAATACCAGTTATTTATATATTTCTTATTATTCTTATTGTATAAAAATATATACATACTAGTGTTTTTTATCATTTTGGAGATGAAACTTTTTCCCTTACATTATCTACCCTCTTAGCAAAGGGCTAGTTTTTAAAGAGTTCGAGGATTATAATCTTTAATCTTTATTCCTATTCTTTTTTTTTATTCAACTTTTTTAATTTTACATACTTTTTATTTAATAACATCCTGAATGAATATATTTTGTTAAATCTTTTTGTATTATTGTATATAAATATAATAGGAGTATTATTTAGATTTCCTTATTAATATATATATATATATATAATTTAGTTTTAATTTATTCATATTTCCTATGAAAATGCAAATAAAAGTTTAAAATTAATTTAGAAGAGATATTAAATAAGGAATTAATTTTATGTTAGAAATATTTTTTCATTTTTTTTTTAAAGAGTTTTAATAAATAAGAAAATGTGTAAACAACTTTGATAAAAATATTTTTTTAAAAGATAATAAAAAAAGACTGAATATTCATATTTATTTAGGTTATTTAATTTTTTTTTTAGTTTACATAAATTATAATTTATACACCTATACTATTTATTTTTACTATTAATTTTAAATTGAATGATGATTAATGTTTACATCGTATGATAACTTTAAATATAATCCTACTTAATTATAGTAAATATTTGATAAATCATTCAAAATTTTAATCAAAGTGCTATTAATAATTAATTAATTCTTAAGATATATCAAATTTCATATTTTAAATGTATTTTTGGAAAAAATATGCTTATTCTCTCTGAAATTAATTTATATGAAATGATATTTGATAAATGTGTTGTGTTCAATATTTAACGGAGCCATGTTTCCAACCACACATTCAAGATTGATGGGATTATATCTTCATTCTCATCTCCTTCGATTCAAACTTGTGCCAAGCATTTTGATTTTAATTAATTAATTTTCTAATTGGGCAGGAAGCATTCGCTTTTTAAAATATTCATTAAATGAATAATTAATTTTAAATGAATATTATTAATTCATTGATAAAAAAAAAGGAAAATAGCCTGACCATATTAATATGTTATATAATGATTGATGGAAATTTTTAAAATTCTCTTCAAAAGTCAAGTTTTATTTATAAGTAAATATATTTAAATCTTCATTTATCTAGAATGATATAGCTTAATCATTTTTTTAAACATTTAGTAAATTTTACGAGGCTTTTTTCTTAGGCCTTTTTTTAAGTAATTTTTTTTTTTATAAAATAACTTAAAATTTGAAATACAATTATCCAACTTTAAACAGTTTTCAACTTTTGTTCATTTTATTTAATTTTATATACAAATACTAGCTGCTCCGAGCGCCTTCGGCGCTCTCCACACCTAGACGAGGGCTCCGCCCCCTGTACCCCCCGAGTGGTACATAGTATTTGGTTAAGAGTAGTAAAAGGTTTTCATCCATTTTGTTTCAATCAGTATATTACATAAAACATTGATTTCTTTTCGTGTTCTTATTTAGATCAGATATATTCAACAATTTATGTTGAATAAGATATTCTTTAATTATCATTTTAAATGAATATTTTAATATCATTTTAAATGAATGAATGAATGAAAATTCAAATTTTATATATAGTTTTTTATATATGTTTATTTATGCACAAAAAATTAATTGACATAATTATTAATTTGATAAAATAAAATAATTTAATAAAATATTAAAATAATAAAAATTAATAAATTTGTAAAAAAAAAATATAATACTTAAAAAAAAATGTGCCTTTGCGAGTTTCGAACTGAGAGTGCAAAGTCATAAGATAACGCCTTAGACGGTTCACCCATGAAGCAGTATTGAATATTTATATACATGTCAAATTATCGCCACCAGCGCCTCTATGATCTAGCATTGTAACTAAACTAATTTTATTTAAATTCCACCCCCTGGACACACCTTACCAATTAGCGGTTTTATAAAGGAAGTCTGACATGCCCTGAGACCTACTGAATATACATAAAAAATTTCATAAAAATCGGTCCAGCCGTTTCGGAGGAGTATTTTTTCAAAGTTTTGTGACACGAGAATTTTATATATAAGATTTATATATTACATAAAATTTATTTTAAAAAATTTTAATTTCAAAAGTTTATTAGAGTTTTATGAAAAATAATGATTTCTTCAAAATATGATATTTAATTATATGATATTTAAATTAGAAAATTTAAATTTAAATTAGAGTAAATTTAATGTTTAAATTTATCTAAAAAAAATCTGGTGTGTCTCCACTCGACTATCACGTAAATTTGCTTTGGATTAATTAACATATATTATATATTTAAATTAAATTTAATGAATCAAATTATAAATTAAAATTAATATTTATTAAACCAGCGCGTGTTTCGCGCTTTGTTGATGGCAACACATTGCCAGTGTTAAAAAATTAATTCCGGTACTTTCAGCGATTCAATCAAGATGAAATTCTATATATAGCAGTTTTATACAATTTTTAAACTATCACATCTTTATCTTTATTTTCACGGTCAGTTTAGAGGAAAAAAAATGAAAACGTGGTAGGTAATGACCTTCCTCCGGATGAAGCTACATTTCTCAAAAGTTGATAGAAAACTACGAATTTTGAATAATGCCCGCGTACCAAATTTTATTATTCAAGCTCAAATCGTTTTTGCGTTATCTTATTTACATACACACACACACACACACATAGAGACAGACATTTTTATCAACCTTAAGTGAAAATGACTCAGGGATCTTCAAAACGTATAAAACCATCAAAATCTCGACATCGAAAATTTTCGTGAACGCAATAATATCTGAGTCTAAATAGTAAAAAATAAAAAAAATGACAAACAATCATTAAACTCTTTATTTTTCTTCCTTCTCTTTTGATTGTAATACATTCATACAAAATATCTTAATACCAATCATTTCTTTTTTTATATTTGACAAAAAGTTAATTAAGCGTTTTTTTAAAATAAAATTGTGTGCGATAGATGGTATATCAATAAATTAACTAAAGTAAATAAAAATAATTCTTAATCTATTTTAAGATTTTAAATTACATTTAAAATAATTACTTAAAATAAAATTATTATTAATGGTAAAACTAGCAATGTTCCTATTTGAATGTTAATATTATATTTAAACTTAATATTATATATATAATTAACAGAATATAATTATAAATGCTACTCGCAAATTGCTTAAACAAAGTAAAGTATAAACGATATTTTATTTATTGAAATTAAAGAAGATGAAGAAGAAGTGTTTTGCATATTCTTTGAATTTCTTGTTCACTTAGTCAATCAAATAATATTAGCTGTTTCTACTTCCTCAATTATCTCTTCATAACATTATATCTTATTTGTATCAAAGAATATTTTCTCATATTTTAAAGATAAATTTTGATTTCCATTCCAACTTTTTTTTTTCTCTCTGTTTCCTCATTTATATATTTAGATTCCACTTATCTCCTTGATAATTTGATAATTACCTTTTCAAAACATTTAAATGAGCAATCTTTTTTTTTTATTATTATTATTATTATTATTTGTTATATTCAAAATGTCACACATAACGAGTACTACGTTTTAAGTGGATGTTATATTTCACAGGCACAAGTTTATTTTATTTTATATAAAATAAAAAAAAAAAAGGTCCCCTTGAATACATTCATATTTCAAACGGTATTGGGAGATAAAGAGTGGTTGATAATCCTACTGGCGGCTTCCCGAACGGGTTGGGGTTGCCAGGCCGATTGGCTTCGTGACAGATGTCCCACGAGTTCATCGATTCGATTTCCTTCCACCACACCACATTCACAAAGTATTACAAAGAGTAATGATTTTTTCGTGTTTTTATTATTATTATTATTATTTTTTTTTTTCTAATTGGAATTTTTTTTTTCGTTTAACTTTAATTAAAGTTAATACTTTTGAAACCAACAAATATTTTTTTGTATTTTAATTTAAAAGATTTTTTTATGCAAAAACAACAACAAGCTTTTATTAAATAAATATTAAAAAATAAAATCTATTTATCTGTCTATCTATTCTTCTTATATTAGAAAAAAATTGTACCAATATTATCATATACATATTTGTAGATATATATAAGAGTTAAGATTGAAATCATAAAATTTCACTGACCCGTTTTGATTAAATACTTAATAATGATAAAATATATTAAGATATATAAATATAAATTTAATATTACAGAATAAATTTCATAAAATTCATAGTTTTAATTTATTTCATTTCATACCATCACCTAAATTATAACCTAACTTATGTGATCAATGATTCTTATTATAATCTAATTATATGTTTTATATTTTTAACATCCTATTAACTTGGACGACTGATTAAAGTCATAACAAGACTTGTTCTCGCACAGGGTTGTTGATTTTATATCAACAAATCACTGATGTATGAATTCATCGTCCTTTTCAGAGCAGGTTATCAGAGCAGACAAATTATAATATATATATATATATATATATATATATATGGAGCCTTTAGATTCTCAAAAATAACTTTTGAGACTTTTATGGGTTATTTATTTGAATATTAAAATCGATTTGTAAAGATCTTAGTTTAGTGTTTTGATTTTTGATTTCCTAATTATAGAAAATAATTCTTATTAAGGTGCCGTCTCCGTTTCGGAGTTTAGCTATCATCATGACTAGGATAGCCTTAGAAGCTGCACAGCCATGATAATTTTTCTTGGGAATGTTAATGCGGTGGTTTCCCGTTGCCTTCCGCATGTATAGAACCAGGAACTGACAGTTCTTGGAGCCGGAGGCAGCTGATGTTAAATTGAATTTTATTAGAAAAAATTTTGTTCTTAGTTGGAATCGAACGCCGACTTCTTGTGTAGAAAATTGTTATGCTACACGCTCGGCTAGCTGCCTCCTTTCTTATATATTGATAAATATCAAAAGAAACTATGATTAAAATATTAAAATGAAACCAAGTATCTTATTAATTTAATATGAATTTAATAAAAAATAATATACGGTATACCAGGGCCTATACTTGATATTCTTATAAAATGTTAATTAAAAAGAAATATTACTTATTCTATCTAACTCTTAATCAAATATTATACTTTTATATAAAATTAAGTAAAAATAAAAACTTTCTTAATTCATCAATTAAATTAATATATAGTTGAGTGATTTATTAGAAATATAAAGAAAAATTTATATTTATTTTAATAAATCAGAGAATAAGTATGTATAAATTTCTATATTTATATATTATTAATTGATAATATTTATTGAAATTATTAACTATTTTTAATGATTTCTTAAACTAAACAATTTTTTTCAAAAGGAATATAAATTTCTCTTGTAATTTTAGAATATTTAAAAAATACTTCAATATTAATAATTATTTATAACGGAATTTTGTAAATTAAACCACATATTGATATTTGTTATTGTAAATTTATTCAAAAAATACAAAAATATACACAACGTTTCGATTGCTACTTCGACTACTTCTTCTGTTTTTATTTATAACGGAATTTTGTAAATTAAACCAGAAGTAGCAATCGAAACGTTGTGTATATTTTTGTATTTTTTGAATAAATTTACAATAACAAATATCAAAATGTGGTTTAATTTGCAAAATTCCGTTATAAATAAAAACAACCACCAAAGTTTTATTAATTTAATATCAATAATAATTATTATAAAATTTTTTTATAAAATTGAATTTAAAATATTATTGAGTGTATCAATATCAAGTTTTTAATTTTTATACCTAATATTACCAATCTAATTTTATTTTTTTTGCAATTTGCTTTGACAAGTACTTATATTAGTTTTCTAATTAACTTTTAAATTGATTAATTTTTTCATGTTTTTAATTTGTCACGGAAATAAAGGAGATGTTTGAAAAATTTAATTAATCAATGAAAACTATTGTGTTACATCCAAGTTTAGTTTGCCAACTGATTTATAAAATTACTAACCTACACTCCACTTTTATCAAAAAAGTTTTCCTTCTAATTTATTGTTCTATATTCTATTTTATAAATTTTTAAAAAATCCAAAAATTTGTTTGAAAGAAGATATATTATTATAGTTTCGTATTTTGCCGAAAATATTTTATTATTTTATAACAAAACAATATACAAGTGATTTATATCTGTTAGTAATTATTTGGAAATAGTACTTTAATTATTAAGAGTTCAGTTTAGAATCGGATTGGATTAATGGTTATATTTATAAGTGTATTTCTAAATGTGTCCGTAAAGAATAATTAATCATTTTGTGATTGGTTATTTGAACTCTTCTTGAATGTTGGAGGATGTTGGAGGATATTGGTTGTTAAGGTGTTAGATTCTGTCATTCGAAGGACCTCTCGTGTGCTCTGGATCTGTCAAATAAAGTAATGATCGATTGGGGTGGGTATGAACATGTGTGCGCTATGACAATTCCTATTGACAATCACCCTGAAACGGCGCTAAGTGGCTTGACAGTGTTGCCAAGATTTATTGCCAACGAACCATCTCGCCAGCCTCCCCAAAATCCCACCCCTTACATAGTCCACAGGGATTAACGCCTTTTCCAGCGACACACTATCGTGTTGCTTTCGTCACAGAACGGAAAACGGAAACGAGATTATCGAGCAACCCAAGCAGCACCTTGAAAATGAATCCACCCATTTTCCTCAACGTTCACCCACTTTTACTTAAATTCGATTTATCTTTCTCTCTCTTTTGCAAACCTTTACAGTTTTTGTCACCATACTGTAATTTAACCACTAAAGTTGGATCGAATTTACTGGATACGAAAAGCTTTCTGGAAAAATTAGAATTTTTTTTTTTGTCGTATAAAAGTGTGACTTATTAAATTTCTAGTAATTGCAATCATCCTTTATACGTTTTATTATTAAAAGTAATCAAAAGAGAGAAAGGTAATATTAATCAAAGGTAACTTTTAAATTAAAATAACTACTTTGTTATTAATATTTGAATAGATAATAAATCTTGAGCCGAAAAAGATTAAAATTTATTCAAAAAAATTGTTAACTAGTTAATTATTTTTACCTTTGAGATCATTCTAATTTTAATAATTGAGATTCTATCAAGTATTGAATTAAAAATTTAATAATGTGATTATATATATATATATATATATAATAAACATTCAAAATTAAATTATATAGTAAATAATTTAATCATATAATAATACAATTAATTCTTTAATAAAAAATTTGAATTATATTCAAAAGGTATTTTTGAAAGCATTATGAATTAATATGATTCTTTATTAATTGGAGATTCGATTTTTCAATTTTTTCTATTTTTAAAATAAGCAAATAATATTTGACAAATAATTTTTTTTATAACTTATAATAAAGGATCATATTAAACTTTATAATAAACAAATATAAAAATTAAATATTACTTACATTAATAATACAAATAAAATTTTATGTAAACTTTGTTAATTAATTCATCTTTTTAATCATTATATATATTATATTATATATTTTTCCGGAAAAATTCTTAATAATTTTAATTTTCTTCACAAGTTTACCATTTAACACAGGGGTGTCTAAAGTGCGGCCCAAAACCCTTTGAGATGCGGCCCAAACGCAAAATATGAAAATATTTAAATTTTTTCAATATGGTTCTAAAAAAAAAAGTAAAATGATTTTGAGATCAGACTTTTAAATATTTCCGACTTTTTAAAAAAAATCTTCTAAAAAAAGGTACAATGTTTATGTGCGCCCCAGCAATGTGGCCCTCGAATGGTCATAGTTTAGATACCCCTGGTTTAACAGAACATTAAGATTACACAGATTTTTAAGCATGTATATAAGAAATGAAAAGTTTTAGTACTATAAGTACAATTCTTAGAATTTTAAAATTTTAGTTTCTAATTTTATAATGAAAATTTTGGTTTGCTGAAGTAGAGGATGATAGAACTTAACCCCCAAAGTTCAAAAAATTAATTATATATAACAATAAATAAAATATAAATAAATATATATAAAAGCAATAATAATAATTTTTAATAATTATTTTTTTATTTCTCTGAATTATTATTAATATTATTATTATTATTATGAAAACTATAAATTAAGAAGTTTAAAATTTAATAATTTTTTTTTCTTTGTTACAGCTTCATATATTACACCCTGTGCTATAGGACCTAATTTCGATGAATGTGCCACGAAAAATGCTCGTGAAGCGATCACCCATTTATTCCCAGGTTAGTTTCATTTCATTTTATAATCTTTCATATTAAAAAAAAAACAAACAAATCCTTACCGATTAATGTAGAATTAATATAAAGACGTTGACAACTGACCTGAAATAAAATAAAAAAATAGTTTTAATAAATTGTTTAGAATTTTAAAAATTTAGAAACAATAACTGACTAAATGGGAATTTTTTTTATTATAGAATTTGCTATAATTTTTTTTTAATCAAAATCACAGAATAAATATTATATAAGATTATAAGATTTAAAAAAATGATAAATATATATTAAAACAACAAAAGTCAGAGTTGAAGTTAATATTGAATAGAAGGATCGCCACCTGAAAGTAATAGATTCTATTATAAGTTATTTCAATTATGTGCAAAATTGGGGTTTTTTTTGTTTTTATTCATAATTTCCAGTCCATTTTTCTTTTTATAATCTAATTCTCTAATTTTACATTTATTTTAATTTGGTATTTTTAATAGTTAAAATATCCAAACCAATGAAACTTGTTCTTTTCTCTAAAAACAAAGTTGTGCTTTTTGAAAACTCTCTCAACACATGCCATTCTGTTTTAAACAATTTGCATATTGCCAAATGTATATTTAATTCTTCCCCCAAGGATTTTAGTTTAGAATATTATTTCATTTGTATAATTAAATTTAATATAATATAATAAATATTAATCTAAATTTTATTTTATCTTTACTTGCTACAAAGTTTATATCTCTTAGTTTTTCAGAATATATAGCTATAAATATAATAAATATATTTCTGATGGCATGGGCAAAAATCATATACTTTATACTTATATCCTTGGTAATAATAAACTAAATATAAAATGAATACCATGATCAATTTTTAAATTTAATAGAAATAAATGGAAATTTATTTTGAATATAATTTTCTTTAAAAACTTATCTTTTTATATAATATTTCAATATTTTGTTTTGTTTTCCATTTTCCATTTATAAGATCGGTTCATATACATTAGAGAAAAAAAGATACTATTTTATGAGAAAATTTTAAAAATATTCATTAGCTAATGTAAAATAATTCATTTTTTTGTTAATATTATCTTTATAAATTTTTAAATAAATATTAGTATTTTCTAAAAAAAATATATGTTATATAAATTATAAAATGTATTTTTTTACTTGATATGTAGTACATATTAATATTATAATTTTTCATTACCTTAATTAATTTTATTTATGAGAAAATAATTAATTAATTTTTTTTTATGTTTTACATTTAAATATTAAATCAAAACTTTTTTGTATACCCTTGTGTATTTTCATTTGTTAATTTTCTGTTGTTTTCCAAAACTCAATATCACAATTTGGAAAGTGGGAATTAAATATAAAATGAAAAATAAAAATAAAAAAATAAAAAAAATAATAAAGTAATTAATTTAAGAGAAGAACAGTTCATCTCAAGAGGCATTGTCTACTGTCAAATAAGACATTACTTTGTTGTTGTCTGCTTTCATCAGAGTAATTACTTTTGTTATCTTCGTGCTTCTTGTCAGGATTCAAGATCAAAGCAAGGCAAATTCGATTTCTGTGTGTCTGTTTCTTTTTTGGCTCACTGGTGGCGATCTTATTATCCAACTACAGAGAGGACAACAACAGTTGCTCTTTCGTTGCCATCTTCTCTCATTCGTAAACACCTAAATGGACCTCTAACTTTGTCTCGATCCAATTACTCGAGTTAATCCGTGCCTTGACTTTTAACTTACCTACAAATAGACCATCGGAATAATTTACTACAAAATACATATATATATACATATTTTAAATTTTCACTAAATATATTTTTACCTTAAATGTTACTTTTTCTAAATTAAATTAAAAAAATAACAAAAAGATTATTTTTATCTGTTTTTTTTTTCAATCGGCAAAAACTCAAAACAAAAAACAAAACAAATTGATTCATTATTTTTGTAAGTTATTACTTATATTATATGCAATGTTAATTTCATATATTTATACATTTTTTTTTAAATTTATTGTATGTTTGTTCTAGGAGGAGATCCTGACTACAATGTGCCGGTTTTGGATCCATTAGATATAAAAGATTTGCATGCAAATGGCCGAGGTAGTGTCAGTTTATCATTTATTCTCAAGCAAGCTAAATTGTATGGATTAAAAGATATGAAAGTAAAACATATGAAGTAAGTAAATGGAAAAATTTTACAAATATATTTATATTATGGTAGATATTTGGTTTGATTACATGAATTCGAAAATAAGTTTTTTCATAAAAGTCATGTATTTGTAGAAATTTCTATTCTGTTCTTATATATATATATATCAAATATCAAAGTAAATAAAAAGTTATTATTTATAGAGAATATTTATTTTGAATAGCTTGAAAGAAGATTTTTTAAGAGTTAACTTGGAATATAATATAATTTTCAAAAAAGAGAAAAGTTAAAAACTCTGTAATGAGATTTCAGCAAGAACTTTGTTATAAAGAACAGGATGGAAAAATTTAGGAAATTAGATATGAATGGCGTGGGATAGGGATTGCTTTGAAGATAAATCTGTGATTAATCCTGCTAATAACTTTTGAAATGTTTAGCTTCAATAAAGTTGTTATACATTTGAAATATGATAAAATTAAAATCGGGTCGGGAGTTAAATATTATGGATCTAAATATTAATGAAATATATTTTTAATAATAAAAATAAGCTGGAGTGTCTCCACTCGACTATCTCGCAAATTTGAATTGGATTAAATAGCATATATTAATTTAAATTAAATTAAATTAATTAAAAATTATAAATTAAAATTAATAAATAATATTTATTAAATCAGCGCATGTTTGGCTCTTTGTTGATGGCAACACGTAACGTGTTGGCGCATGAGATTTGCAGTGTTAAAAAATTAATTCTGGTACTTTCAGCAATTCAATCAAGCTGAAATTCTATATATAGCAGTCTTATACAATTATTAATCATGTGAAAAATTATCAAACATATATCTTTATTTTTACGGTCACTTTAGAGGAAAAAAAATCAAAACGTTGTAAGTAATGACCCTCTTCCGGTTGAGCTACATTTCTCAAAAGTTGAGAGAAAACTATGAATTTTGAATAATGCCCGTGTACCAAATTTCATTATTCTAGCTCAAACAGTTTTTTCGTAATTTTGTCTACACACACATACACAGAGACAGATGATTCAGGAACCTTCAAAACGTATAAAAACATCAAAATCTCAACATCGAAAATTTTCGTGATCGCAATACTATCTATGCCGAGATAGTAATAAAAAAGAAACATAATATTATTTTAATGATTTATTTAATTTGATTAAATTATAAAAAGCAATCAATCAGAGATTATTTTAATTCTAGTCAGTGAATACTTTTTATTTCAAAACAATTTATAAATTTCTGTTGTTTGGAATCCTTCATTTAGAGAATTTATTAGTTGGCGAACGGATTTCCATCACAGCCCACCACTCTTATATCGAAATTGAAGCAGGCCAGCATGTCGGTAATCAATTTCGTTGATTAGTTAGTGAAGCGTTTGCGTTTTTGT
Source organism: Labia minor (assembly GCA_963082975.1). NCBI lineage: Eukaryota > Metazoa > Arthropoda > Insecta > Dermaptera > Spongiphoridae > Labia > Labia minor. The sequence goes on along the minus strand of OY720344.1, from coordinate 12,899,704 downwards.
TGTGGCAAGTGGGAAGGGGAAGAATTGAAAAAAAAAATCTCTTTAAAAAAATATATTACTTTTTTTTTCTATATAATTGAAATTCGATAATAATTTAAATTACTATGTTTTTGTAATATAAGAAAAAAATTTATTGATGTTTTCATAATTGAACGTCAAATCTATATTTTACAAAAAATCTTTATTTTTGTTGTATTTTAGTAATTTTAGTCATACTACTACGGTTATTAATTTCTATTAAAAATATGAAATATCAGTACGCAATTAATAAAGTAATAAAAAACAAAGAGTAAATAATTAATTAAATAAGGATTATTTTCATTAATAAATGTTATATTTTCTTATTTTAAAAATAAAAAGATGATCCATTGCCGAAAATAATATGTTTCAATAGATTATCATTTTGCATCACGATTTATTACAATTTAAATTCAAATTTCATGTTTTTAGATACTAGCAAAAAATTAATAATGGTATATACCTAGATAATATTTCATCTCTCCTTTTCATTGCTGCGAATTTGATAATATCAATTATTTTCTCTTAGATTCTATTATACATTATATATATATATATATATATATATATATACTAGCTGCTCAAAGCGCCTTAGGCGCTCTTCACAATTAGACGGGGGCTCTGCCTCCTGTACCCCCTAAAATCTATCATTTTTTAACCTTTCTTCTTTTTCTTCTTCTGTCTCTTTAGAGCGACCAGCTGCATGTAAGACCCAATCTTTAAAAAGCGTATTTTCTCTCTCAGACTGAGACTCAATTAATCGTTTTTTAATGTTAGGTTCCCTATCTTTTTTGTAATTCTAACAAATCAGATAACCCTACCTGACTTGATTTTAAACGTTCTTTTCTTTGCCTACTATTTTTTAAATACCTACTTAAATTTGATTTTTTCGGTGGCTTTCTGGAAAAGAAAAATGTAGAGTCAAATTTGTTGTTATCGGTTGCCATGGTAACGTTAGGTTTGTATGGGAAAAAGAAAAGGGCTGTTTTTAGGGTTTTCCCGGCAATTATTCGGTTTTTTCTTACCGTAAAAAACATTTTTGGACTTTATCGAACATTTAAAAAAATTAGCTGGAGTGTCTCCACTCGACTATCTCGCAATTTGAATTGGATTAAATAACATAATATATTATATTTAAATTAAATTTAATTAATTATAAATTATAAATATTAAACCAGCGCATGTTTGGCTTTTTGTTGATGGCACCACGTCACGTGTTGGCGCGTGAGATTTGCAGTGTTAAAAAATTAATTCTGATAATTTCAGGGAATCAATCAAGCTGAAATTCTATATATAGAAGATTTATACAATTATTAATCATGTGAAAAATTATTAAACATATATCTTTATTTTTACGGTCACTTTAGAGGAAAAAAAATCAAAACGTTGTAAGTAATGACCCTCTTTCGGTTGATCTACATTTCTCAAAAGTTGTTAGAAAACTACGAATTTTGAATAATGCTCATGTACCAAATTACATCATTCTAGCTCAAACCGTTTTTGCGTAATCTTTGTTACATACATACACACACTCTTACGAGATAGTAAATAAGTTGACCTGTGGCCAGGTCCGAACCGACCGACGGTTTGAAGTAAATTAATTAGCAGCTACAGAAACAATTTCAAATAATTTTAATATATCTATTAATGTAATAAAAAACAGATATGGATATATAAATAATAAATATAAACAATTTTAATTTTATTTTATTTATAATATATATGCAAGACCAGGCTGTGACGTCATGAATGGCTGGATGACGTCATATAATTTTAAATCAAGAAAAATCTAATAAATATGATTTTCCGAGGATAAAACCAATACAAAGTGCATGATTCGTGGTGATATGTAAAAAAATCTCCTCATGTGAAATTTGGTGTGAAAATAACCCTTCCCTTCCTATCGTCGATCGCTAATACTACCACTTCCGGTTTCCGGATTTGCACCAAAAGTTGAACAATTCATCCCACTGATGCATTAAGTAAATATACCAAATTTCATCAAAATCGGTTGAGCCGTTCAGGCTGTACACATCTATACGGACGGACGGACAGACGGACAGACGGACGGACAGACATCATGCTAAAAATACTTTTTTCTGTTTAGAAAATGCATGATTCGTGGAGATATGTAAAAATCTCCACATGTGAAATTTGGTGTGAAAACAATACCTCCCTTACTATCGTCGGTCGGTAAAAATTGGCAAAATTGGTCCAGGCGTTTTTGAGTTATGGTCTTACAAATACATTTTGTCATTCATTTTTATATTATAGAAGATATATATATCTATTAGAAATCAATAAAAATATTTAAATGTAGTTAGATATACGATATAGATGGCTCAGAATAGGAATACTTGGAGGGGTGTGGTTGCTGCGGCCTAGAACTTTCGAGTTCCGTAGAGCCACAGATATATATATATAAATGAATTATGAACTTTTGCTTTATATATAAATAAATTTATATTTATTTTCTTAATATTGATTAAAGAGATTTGAATTAATGAATTACTATTCAGAGATTCATGCAAGATTTAATAAAAATGAATTTATATTACATTATTCATAATTATGTATTTTTTAGTGGTATTAAATTTTATAAAAACCACAATATTGATGTTGAATAAAGTTGTAACTTTAATTTATATGCTATATATATATTTATATATATAGATAGATAGATGGATAGAAATATAGATGGCCTTAATCTATATAAACAGACTAATTTATAAGCTTTATTGAATAATTAAATTTGCATAAATTGACTGAGTTTATTTAACTAAACTATGGATGGGATGATATTTGACATAATGAACAAATTTAATAAATATTTTTAAAAAATCTAATAATATTATTAATATTAATTTAATTAATTTATTATTAAAATCTTTTTAATTGAGTTATTTTTCATAATTAATCATATGAATTAGTTAAATTTAAATAAATAAAATTTAATTTTGAACTAAATTATAAATTAAATTAAGAACATCTTGTTTAAGAAATTATTCAATTTTCTTTTATAAATAAACATCAAAATTATAATAATAAATTTATAAATATACTTGTATTTAATACTAAAATTTTTAATTAACAAGATTACTACTTGTTCTGTTTAATTATTAGTACTAATAATATGATTGATAATTTTCACTATCTCGCCAGAGGTAATTGCGATCACGAAAATTTGGTTCACGGATATTATTCAAAATTAGTAGTTTTCTAATAACTTTTGAGAAATTTAGCTCATTACCTACCACGTTATCATTTATTATCTCTAAACTGACCGTAGAAATAAAGATTTATGTTTGGTAGTTTTTCACATGATTAAACATTGTATAAAACTGCTATATATAGTATTTCAGCTTGATTGAATCGCTGAAAGTACCGAAATTACTTTTTTAACAGGCTGAATTATATAGTATTAATTTTATATTCATTGTCGGAGAATTAAAATATAGTAGTAATTAATAATTGAGTAATTAAACTAAAAATAAAAACCAAGATAATATAATTATTAGTGATAGTCATAAATCACTTTGTGTTTATTAAAAAATTATTAAAAAAAAATTTATAAAATAATTTATTTTAAAAAAAAAGATTTTAAATTTCGATATTCAAAAATAAAATAATTAAAAAGTCTTTGTATCTTCTTCAAATAGAAAAAATTGTTTCAAATATTTCATTTTGGATTATGAAATCAAATTAATAATAATATTTGATTTTCATTTAAATAAGACATTAATTAAAAATTATAATCTATTGCATATTAATCATGTTTAGATAAAATTTCTTTTTTTTTAAATTAATATTTGAATAAAATATAAAATTCATTTCAATCCTCGGGGTTATCGTCAAATATGCGATTTTGTTAATTTCACACCTTGTTACGCTTAACCATAATTAAATACCAATATTAAATACTTAATTAATTAAAATCATAATTTTGTATTCTACATTCGATTGCTTCGATAATCGATAAAATATGATAATTTAAAATAAATATTTTAATTAAATGACTATTACTAAAAAAAGTAAAAAATATTTTTAATAACATCTAAAAACCATACTAAATGAACGAATTTAAATATAAATTATAAATTCAATTTATTATTTTAGATAAAAAAATACAATTAAATATAAAAATATTTCTACTTTTAAAAATATAATTTATTTCAATTTGGAAATTTATTTGTTCATTAGATAATTTTTAGTTTAAATACTTAAAATGATCCTTCATAGATAAATTTTTAAAACCTGATATACCTATAATAATACTATCCTACTATAAAAAAATACAATAATTTAAAATACGTATATCTTTGTTTAATTGAAACATTAAATTTAAACTTTTTACAAAAAAAAGAACGAAAATTCATTTGATGAATAATATATTAAATTGTTTTGAAAGAAGAGATAAAATGTTTTATTATATTTGATTTTAAATTCAATATTGAAAATCTTGAATGTATATTCAATACGCATGAATATTCCCAATAAATTAATTCATTTCGGTTTTATTCATTTATAATATCGATCAAATATTCTAGTATTCTTCAAAGTACTACAATACACTTTTATAATAATGCATAAATATATACAAATTATTCTTAACCAAATTCCTTCTAAATTTTCAAATTAACTTTTCCAATTATTTAATTCAATTTTCCTATCACTTATAATAATTAAAAATGTTTGAAATTAATAATTAAAACTGCATTAAATTAAAATACATTGAGATAAAAAATTAAAGAATGTTTTTATTATTAAATTTAATTATAAGAATCCTGACTCATATATATAGATATGTGAGCATTATCGTAGCTCACAGCCTATTAATAAAAACAAAATATCAGGTTTTTTTTATTTATTATTAATTATGGTATTTTTATGCTGATACTAATATATTATCTTATATATAAAATTCTCGTGTCACAAAACTTTGAAATCATACTCCTCCGAAACGGCTGGGCCGATTCTTATGAAATTTTTTATGCATATTCAGTAGGCCTCAACGAAGGTTGTTATTTTATTATCAAACCGCTAATTGGTAAGGTGTGTCCAGGGGTGGTATCTACCTAAAAATAGTTTAGTTACAATGCTAGATCATACATTTCAGCAATTTTCTGAATTCGTAATTTGAACCGCAACGGTGCGCGATTAGTCATTAAAATATTTATGAAAAACTTTATCGAAGCAACCTTTTTAAATGGCAAGTTTCGATGTGAAAAGATATTAATACCACGAATAACTATTATACCCACTAGAAATTATTTTCATGACAAAACAACGTTTGCCGGGTCAGCTATAATAATATTTAATTAATTTACTGATTAAATTAAAATATATTTTACAAGAAAACAAATAAATATCTTATCTACTTATACTGATTGATACAAAATGGATGAAAACCTTTTACATAAACACTTTCAACCAAAAACTAGTCCCCGTCTAGGTATGGAGAGCACCGAAGGCGCTCGGAGCAGCTAGTATTATAATAAATTAGCTGGAGTGTCTCCACTCGACTATCTCGCAATTTGAATTGGATTAAATAACATAATATATTATATTTAAATTAAATTTAATTAATTATAAATTATAAATAATAAATAATAAATATTAAACCAGCGCATGTTTGGCTTTTTGTTGATGGCACCACGTCACGTGTTGGCGCGTGAGATTTGCAGTGTTAAAAAATTAATTCTGGTAATTTCAGCGAATCAATCAAGCTGAAATTCTATATATAGCAGTTTTATACAATTATTAATCATGTGAAAAATTATCAAACAAATATCTTTATTTTTACGGTCACTTTAGAGGAAAAAAAATCAAAACGTTGTAGGTAATGACCCTCTTCCGGTTGAGCTACATTTCTCAAAAGTTGATAGAAAACTATGAATTTTGAATAATGTCCATGTACCAAATTTCATCATTCTAGCTCAAACCGTTTTTGCGTAATCTTGCCTACATACATACACACACACATACACACATACACACACACATACACACACACATACACACACACACACAGACATTTTTCTCAACCTTAGTGAAAATGATTCAGGAACCTTCAAAACGTATAAAAACATCAAAATCTCAACATCGAAAATTTTCGTGATCGCAATACTATCTCTGGCGGGATAGTAAAAACATTAATAGAATTTTTAAATATCTATAATTTATCTATTAATCATTTAAATATAAAACTATAAATAATTCTTGTTATATCTTATTTATACTAATTATTGAAATTAAGAATATTCCTCTATATTTGATAATAACACAAAGTTAGTAAAGTCGCTTTAGCTATTCTGTGGCTTAAATATCTATATACATATATGGTATATATTAAATTAATTCAACGGGGCTCTTTCAAATAAGGGACTAAAATAAAAGTAGTTGCTAGTTCAAAGATTAAGAAAACTAGTTAAATGTTAATGACTATTGGTCTAGAAGTCATTTCATTAAATCTTTAAAGATAATGAAACACGGCTTTAATTAAATCCTAATAAAACGAATTGAAAAATTGAATGGATAATTTCTAATAATACAATTCATATTAATATGTACTAAATAATAAATTAAATAATAAATAATAAAAAATAAAATAATACTAAATAATATATTATATATATATTTCAAAGAATAATTATCTTTATTTTAATATTTATTTATTTTATTTCATTAAATAAATATGTAATATCATATAGGTATTGAATTTATATATTTTATTTATAATTTATATTTACAAATAAACATGATTAGTTTTTATTTAGTTATAATTTATTTATATATGTTTATACATTCATATCAAATAACAATGAATATTTATTTATTTTAATTCAATCTATAGTCGTTTATAATCATAATAAATAAATAGGTAAAATAACTTTTTTGATTAAAAACAAATGATTGAAAAAAAATGTTAGTTTCGATACTAAATATTCAAAAATAACTAATCGTTAATGATGATCATCATTAAATATTGGTGTTGACATCATCATTATATTTTCCTATTAATATCATATCTAAACTTAACTATTCCTATTAATTCTATCAATACTATTGCAATTTTTAAAATAATTAATTAAAAATAAGTAAATAAATTATACCTAATACTTTTAATTATAAAAGTGAACTTTTTCACTTATTTATATATTTAAATTGAAATCTATTTCATATTAAAAACAGATAATTATTTTAATTTAATTCTATATATTCCCTTTTTACCGACCGACGATAGGAAAGGAAGGTATTGTTCTCACACCAAATTTCACATGTGGACATTTTTACATTTACTCCACGAACAGAAAAAAGTATTTTTATCATGATGTTTGTCCGTCTGTCCGTTGTGTGTCCGTCCGTCCTTCTGTCCATTGTGTGCCCGTATAGACGTGTACAGTTCGAAGGGCTCAACTGATTTTGATAAAATATGGTATATTTACTTAATGAATTAATAGCATGAATTCATCAACTTTGGTGTATATTTGGAAACCGGAAGTGATAATTTACAAAATACAATTAATTTTATATTCATTGTCGGAAATTTTTCACTTAAAATATAGTAGTAATTAATAATTGAGTAAAAAAACTAAAAATAAAAACCAAGATAATATACTTTAGTCATTTTAATTCAAGTTTTAAAAATATTTTTTTTATACTTTATATATATAATGTTGTTTGGAAATTAATTTATTTCAAATCGTCGGTCGGTTCTCTGCCAGAGCTCATTTCTATAAATATAATTATTGAAGTGAAACTTCTTTAGCGGCGTCCTGACATTTGGTCGAGAATGGAGAGTGAATTGAGAGAAATGTAACGTTTTGAGATTTCGTAACGCAAAAGAGAAAAAAGATATATAACGAGTGAGAATGAGAAAGAGAGCTATACAGTTTAGGCTATCTGCGTCTCCCTTTTGTGCGGTCTTTCGTTCTAATCCCCACTCATACGCTAGGTCCAAAGTCCAAGTTCCTTGAAGGGGGAATAGTTTAGGAAGCATCGTACGAGCAACAGAGAAGAGAATATAGTATGACGCGCATGCGCGCGAGTACGTATAGCCTAGACCTTAGACGCCACACGACAGCGGAGAAAGAGAGAGCGACATATGGACTCAGTACCCAGCGATAGAACAGGATAGATATAGATTGGTAGGCATGCGCGCGTTGTAGATGTACGCGTCAGACGCTACACATTATACGCTATAACTATATGTATTAACAGCTGAATCAGCACGCGTTGTGTACGTTATATATATCATTGTGTTTTGCAATTACGTTATTTAAATCTGTGTCCTGTGATTATTTGATAATATCCTTGATCCGTTAATATGTCAGTATATTCAAATTTAAAATATTATCAAAAATAATATTTCTCAGCCTCTACTGGGTCAATGAATTAAAAATCGTGAATATGATGATAGAGTAGATAATAATAATAATAAAGCGAATATTTGTTACGAAAATTTTATACTGTTATATGTCTTTCGAAATGATCCCTTTCTTTTTCTCTATTTCTCTCTCACTCACACTCTCAACTAAAATTTCTCTTATTCTCTAGATTGTAAGAAGTTTCACTTCCGCTACGTGTACGATGCTGCACATTTTAAATTTTTTAATATAATAATTTTATTTACCTATAATATTTATTTTTATTGGTTTAACATATATTTATATTAAAGCATTCATCATTATTGTGGTTTCAAAAAATTTCTAAAAATATAAATAAGAATTTGAAAAATAATAATTTCCTATAATAATAATTGAAGAGATCAACTTTTAACTTTTTTATTTATATTGATTATTATTAAATTAATATATATTTCGATATGTTTGTAATTTGTAATATACTATCATTCAATAGAAATATTGTATATACATCTATTATACGTATACATACAAGTTACCATGCATTATATTTTTATATAAATAATATATGTATACTACATATATAGTTTTTAAAATTGTTTTACTTTTCTTTTACGACTCGATCAGAAAATTTGTTAATTGGTAAATCATTTTGTTTTCTATTAATACAAATATGGTACACATAGAGATCATGCAAATCAAAGGAACAAATATATGTATTGTAATTTAGAATGAAGAACCTGAAGATTAAGACTTTTTTCTCTCGCCCATTTTAATAAAATTAATTGAATTCTTCTTCACCTCCCCCTAAATCATTCCTGATAAAGAAACTTAATAATAAGAGGAAGAAGAAGAAAATGTTGACATTTTGATAACCAAATTAAATCTATAATTTTTTTTTTTAGAGTTAATTTCGATGAAAATAAAATCTCTTTAAATGGTAATGTACCTCTTCTTCAATTTAAAGGTGATTATAAAATAAATGGACAAATTTTATTACTCCCACTCAAAGGTGAAGGAAATGCTCACATAAACATTAGTAAGTATATTATTATATTTTTTTTTTATTTCTATTTATTATATAAATATAATAATAAAAAAACATTTTATTTTATTCTATTTTTAGGTAATGTAGATTTTGCTTTCACCGCTCTTTTTGATAAGGAATCTTTTGAAGACGGCACTACTTTACAAAAATTACATTCACCAAATTTAGTTTTCAAACAAAAATCTGCTGGATTTCTATTTCATCCATTTAAGGAGAATAGAGTTTTAGGTAAGAGTTGTTTTATTTTTATTAACTTACTTAAAAAATTTAGAAATGGTCCAAAAATATCATAGTAGCTCGATTCTAATCATTCCATTTTGTTTCCATCTTTGTTTAAAACCAATTTGTCAAAGGTTAATCATTGGATTTGTCTGAAAGTCATTTTCCATGTGAATTTGTCCATGTGTATGTATACGGAGATAGAATTGTGAGCAAAGGTTTAATAAGTATCGACATTTGCTCGTCTGGTCAGCATCCCTCTTTGGTTGGCTATTAATCACTTGATTGATCCCCTCACCTCCCTTTTCTTTTCTTGGTTTTGTTCTCAAACACTTGAAAATGTTAAGGCACAAGAGAAGATGGAAATAGAAATGATGGATTCCATGTTATCGAGTATTGTTCATTCGCCTCTAATTTTAACCCTAACCCTCCTCCCTCTCCTCTCCTCTTACTCTTCCATCACTCTTCCCTTTTCGAAAGGGTCAATCGAACAAATCGAGACCCCTTTTTTCTGAATTCTCTTTTAAAGAAGAACTCTTTATTTATTTAAGAGATTTTTTTTATTATATTTTAATATATATAAATAAAATCAATTTTTCATTTATAAATATTATAAAAAGAGTGATAAATAAAGATAAAATATCCAAAATTATATCGTGGTAAAGGATAATTTAATAAAATTCATATTTGATTCAAATATTTTATTATTATTAATAATAAATTAAAATAAAATCGAATCATTCAATAAAACTGATTTTTGTATATAATTTATTTTTAGTTTTATTTTTTTACCGACCGACGAGGTATTGTTTTCAAACCAAATTTCACATGTGGAGATTTTTACATATCTCCACGAATCATGCATTTTCATAACAGAATAAGTTGACCTGTGGCCAGGTGCGAACCGACCGACGGTTTGAAATAAATTAATTTCCAGCTACAGAAACAATTTCAAATAATTTTCATATATCTATTAATGTAATAAAAAACAGATATGGATACATAAATAATAAATATAAACATTTTTAATTTTATTTTATTTATAATATATATGCAAGACCAGGCTGTGACGTCATGCATGGCTGGATGACGTCATATAATTTTAAATCAAGAAAAAACTAATAAATATGATTTTTTTCGAGGATAAAACCAATACAAAGTGCATGATTCGTGGTGATATATAAAAAAATCTCCTTTGGTGTGAAAATAACCCTTTCCTTCCTATCGTCGATCGCTAATACAACCACTTCCGGTTTCCCGAATTGCACCAAAAGTTGATCAATTCATCCCACTGATGCATTAAGTAAATATACCAAATTTCATCAAAATCGGTTGAGCCGTTCAGGCTGTACACATCTATACGGACGGACGGACAGACATCATGCTAAAAATACTTTTTTCTGTTTAGAAAATGCATGATTCGTGGAGATATGTAAAAATCTCCACATGTGAAATTTGGTGTGAAAACAATACCTCCCTTACTATCGTCGGTCGGTAAAAAAGTATTTTTAGCATGATGTCTGTCCGTCCGTCCGTATAGATGTGTACAGCCTGAACGGCTGAACGGATTTTGATGAAATTTGGTATATTTACTTAATGCATCAGTGGGATGAATTGATCAACTTTTGGTGCAAATCCGGAAACCGGAAGTGGTAGTATTAGCGATCGACGATAGTAAGGGAAGGGTTATTTTCATACCAAATTTCACATGAGGAGATTTTTTACATATCATCACGAATCATTCACTTTGCATTGGTTTTATACTCGAGAAAAATCATCTTTATCAGTTTTTTCTTAATTAAAATTATATGACGTCATCCAGCCATTCATGACGTCACAGCCTGGTCTTACATATATATTATAAATAAAATAAAATTAAAAATATTTATGTTATATCCATATCTGTTTTTTATTACATTAATAGATATATTAAAATTATTTGAAATTGTTTCTGTAGCTGGAAATTAATTTATTTCAAACCGTCGGTCGGTTCGGACCTGGCCACAGGTCAACTTATTATATTTATATTTAATGAAGTTTCCTTTATTATTAAAATTAATAAAAAGAATTAAGTAATATAAAAATTTCTAAATATTTTATTACCATTTCCAATATAAACTAATTATATAATATTTTAAAGAAATGTCAGCAATATTTTGGTTCATTTTTGAGTGTAAATCCTTGAAAGAGAAGATTCTTCTTGATATTCATTTGTTTATTGATGTATTCGTAAGGTCAAGATCGGTTAATTAAAGTTTAGTAATTTATAAAGTGCAAATTTTAACCTTCTAAAATTCTATTTGTAAATAAAGCGATGGAAAAGATTTCACTATAAATTCCAATTCAAAGTTTATAACTTTAAAATTGAAATATTAAATTGTTAACAAAGTAGATTAATAACGTTTAAGTAAGCATTCATTATATACACTAAAATATAATAATATTAAAATACTTATATAATAGTTAAATCATATAGTAATTATAATTGGACTTAATACATAATATTTCAAAACAATTATTGAAATCGACTTTAAAATGTAAATAAAAATTATTTTTATATTTTGTTTTCATGCTAAATAATTTTCTTTCTATTTTAGGAAGCAACCTGAATCAATTTTTCAATGACAATCAAGACTTAATTATTGATGATATTGGTCCATCTTTTGGAAAAGGATTGGGTGTTATCATTTTAGATACTTTCAGTAAACTCTTGACCGATGTGCCCTTTGATGAGATTTACTTACCTAATTAAAATAAATATCATATTTATCTACTCAACATATCATACCATCAATTTTGAAGATTATTTTTTATTAATTCTGCTTTATTAAGCTAGTTGCTCTTTTTTTTTATTTATCAGAAAAATAAATAATATAAATTGTAAATACATTATGTATATATCATTAAAAAAATGAAAATTGCTTAATAATAGAATATGTAAAAAAATACCAAGTTATTTTATTTATTTTATTATTATCACAAATAATCATTATCACTATAGTCACATTGATTCCTATATACTAATTTCCAAATTTATATATATTATAAATTAAATTTAAATTTATAATAATTTATATAATATAAATAATTTAGATATTCATAGAAACATTATTAAAATACACAACTTCTGAAATTATTTTTTTATTATAGGTTTTTTTCCCTTTTGAATACCTAATCTTATACATATCATATGAAAATTATTTGAATAATTGAAACTAACTTTGTCAAGAACAAAAATCCTTCAAAAAAAAAAAAATTAATTAAATTTTGTATAATAACTTAGGGGGCAGCATGGCTGAGTGGGTAGAGTACTAGATTTCTACACAGGAAGCCTGAGTTCGAATCCCAGCATAGAACTCAAGATTATATATTTTATTTAATTTAATTAATAAAAAATAAAATAAAATAAAAATAAATATAAAAATTTAATTCAATTTAACATCGGCTGCCCCACCGAAGAAGGCAAGGTCAAATTTTCCCATGAACACCCTATGACTCCTGTGGAGTTATTAGGGCCACGACACTTCCGCTAGGAAGTTATCGACAACGAAGAAGAAGAAGATAATAACTTTATATTGAATTAATGTAAAAATAAAATATATTACCAATAATAAAGAGACATTAAAATTGGATATAAATGAAGAAGCAATTTACAAACTTCATAATGAGGAGGGTAGCTGCAATTTCTCGTTTTATTTTTGAATGCCTTGAATTAGATCATTAATGGGGAACTCTTAATGGGTTTATAGTCTGTGGAAAAACATGAAAATTAAAGCTTTAATACATTTTTTTGGCAAGTTTTTATATAAATAGAAAAAACAAAAATAGAAGAGTTTAGTTCATCTTCTTTTATTATATTCATATTGTATCTCTCTTGATTTTATAAAAAAAAATAATAATAACAATGAAATGTGTATATTTTGATTTCATATACTTTTAATTATTATAAATCCTCCAGTATAAAGAAATCTTATACATATATACTATATATAAAATATATAATTTGTTTTTTTATAATACATATTTATAGAAACAATTGAATAGGATGGATTACGTCACTAGAAAACACTTTTTTTAAAGAAAAAAGAAAAAAAATTCTTCAATTAACTATATATATATATCTATATGATATAATTTTTTTTAAAAAGAAAATGAAGAAGAAGAATGTACCGAATAGAGAGTATTTCTTTGGCAATACTTTTTCAATTTACATTAGGTCTGATTTAAAATTATAAATGATTCAAAGGAAATTCTTAAATGAAGGGATTTCTCTCTTAGTATATTTTTAAATTTTAAATGAGAAGAAAAGCCAAAAATTCCAATAGCTTTTCTTTGCTTACTTATTTTATGATTTTTTTTTAAACTCTTCTTCAGGCAATTTTTCATGTTGTAAATAAATCTTATTTCATAGTATGACTAATTTACTTTATTATTTAGATATTTCTTTTTGTTGTTTTTGTTTTAAAGTCGTATTTAATTCAAATCTATTATTTTTGTTTGTTTTTTTTCAAAATTTCATTTGTTGATTAATTTAAAAAATTCATAATTATAAAATTGAAAACGTTACGAAGGGAGATATGTTATTTGACAACGAAAAAAGTCTGAAAAAGAGTAGATTTTTGAGGAAATCAATTGGAAAAAAATCAGTAAAATACGGAGTGAAAAGAGGGAGGAGCGGTGAGAACAAGGGGGTATATAAGAGGGCAATATGATGGAAGAGAATAAGAACAGTCAAAAAATGTAAATGTAATGAAAATAAGGGTGGAATTTCTTTTATATTTTTTACTAAATTATTTATTATTAAAATACTTTTTAATATATTTTATTAAATAATTTATCTCTAATCTTTAAGTATTCAGATATTATAAATTATTTTTAATTAAATATATAAAGAAAAATAAATTATCAGAGGACAATTACATGATCTGTAGTTATCTTTAAATTTAGAATTTTATATTCTAGAAGGTTTCAATGAGCGGAGCTCACAATTCAAAAGAATGAACAAAGAATTATTGAGAAGTAAGTAATGATAGGGACAATATAGACAGTTAGGGAAATTGGATAGGAATAATTGATGTGGAAAGTGGTTATACTGCTAATAATAATAATAATAATAATTCAATTCAGATTTAGTAATAAAAAATAGATTATTAATTACATTAAAAATATACATTGTTTGTTAATATATATACACATATAAATGTAATTTCAAATTTATTTATGAAAATGAATGTATTTTATATAACATTTTAAATAAAATCATGTTTCTTATAAAATTTAATTTATTAATCATTTGTGTTTAAGTTAAATAGCAATAATAATAATAATAAAAATACCAAAAAAAGTTAATTATCTTTTTGTTAATATTCTGATTCTATATAATGTATTAAATTACTGTTTCTATTCATTTGATTTATGCCTCTACTTGAGGGTGGAGCGAATTTGCTCACACGTGAGCTGTTGGTCAAGGTTTCATTTCAGATGAAAATAAATTAAAAAAGCAAATATTTAAAATTGATAAAAAAAAAAAATGTTAAAATGAAATTGTCACTTAATATAAAAGTATACAAATCAATTTCATTTTTTTAAACTTATTATATACATATATGTATATAATATGAATATAAAATCCATCATGTGTAATATCAATTAAAAAAATAAAAAATTATTTTTGATTAATTGAACACAAATATAAATATATATATATATATATATATAAATTTGCGTATTGATCAAAGAAGAAGAAGAAATATTCTACAAATAGTAAAGAATAGTTTGAAGTGAGGCTCCTGATAGTTACTTAGGAAATGAATTATGAGAATTCATTCGTCGTTTTCAACTTGATAATTCAAAGAGAGATCAAGAGCCCCTTTCATATTTAGTAAACATTGAATAACTTTGAGGATTGAATTATGTATAAGCATCCAATTCCCTTTCATCTGTATTCAAATGTTTATATAATTTCTAACAAGATTTTATTTGTCAAAAAAATTATTAACGTTACTTTGTTTTAGGTATTCAAGTTTCTTTTGAACTTGAATGTTTTTATCCTGCTTTCCTTGATTTAAAGATAATAATTTTTCAATATTTGAATATTTTTATTATTTATATAAAAATAAATTATAATAATATGTTCAATGTTTTTTTTTTTGTATATTTACTAAACTACGCTCATTTTATGTTGGTTTGTAAAATTATTTAATACATGACACGATAAACGAAACAGTTGTTTGTTGTTTATTATTAAAGGATATTATATATATATATATATATATATATATATATATACTTTGAATTCTCATTCCAGATACCATTTCATAAATATAAAATTTAATACTCGAATTTCTCTTTTTGTTTAATTACTTTTGGATATTTACTATTATATTATTATATGAGTGTAATTACGATTCGACACATTATTTGTACAAATTGTATATATTGATAATCTCAAATAGCAATTATATAAAATGAATAGATTTCATTATAAACATAAATAGGACTTGAATTGAATTTAAGCTATTATTATTATTATTATTGTTCAATCTTTAAATTTAACCTACTATAGATTATTGTTTTTAATAAAGCCTACGTGTATAATGAATATAAATAAATAAATAAATAAATAAATAAATAAATAAATAGATGTGTTCCAGGTTATAATGTATTACAAACAAATATTCTTTACATTGACAAAATTATCAAAAAAATATTAACTAAGAAAATTATGGTTAACAGTGATGGCAAAGAAAAATTTTTATCTTTAAAATTCTTACTATGGGGCATTGGATGAGATAAAATATTAAAAATCGAAATGTGACAGTATTATTAATTAATTAAAATATAATACTTTTTATTTATTGATATTAAAATAAATTATAATATTGGAAATTGTAATGATATTAATTTATACGAGGATTGAAAGGGAAATATTATTTATGTTAATAAAATGGCAACTAAAATATTAAAAATTTAACCCTTTGCACTCCGTTGTCGCCACAGCGGCGACAGTGTAAGGCAATCATATAGCTCCGGTGTCGCCGCTGTGGCGACTTTGTATGTTAAGCTCCTACTCCGTTGTCGCCGCAGCAGCGACATGGAAAAGAAACATTGTTTTTATTTTAAATATAATATAAATATTTAATTCAAATATTCTATAATTCTTCATCAAAATCTATACTCTTGGATTTTACAAATAATTGCGTTAAAATTATAATCATTTTTTTATATTTTTCCCCAAAATGGAAGAAAATAATTTCAATGCAATTGATGAATTCTCCGAAAGTGAAGATGAATTCGAATTTGAATTATACAGCGACAATTTGTCTGAAATTAATATAAATGAAGATTATAGTGATAGTGATACTTCTGGCAGTGATGTAGTAGTCCATCGAAATCGAAAAGCATGACCTATTGATAGTGAAACCGATGACAATGGAAGCATCTCCTCAAAATAAGATGATTGGGTCAGTATTACAGAGAATGGATATATGTCCAAAAGAGTAAATTTTTCAATAGGGCAAAAAGTAACGGGCCCTCAAATTCCCTCTAATATTTTTGAACCGATTCAGTTTTTCAAACTATTTTTCTCAGAACAACTTGTAAATGAAATAATAAAAGAAACAAACAGCTATGCAAAATCCTTGTTGAAATCAAATAATATATCTAAAGACTCTATATGGCAAACATGACGCGATGTAAATAAAGATGAATTCTGGGCTTTCATTGGACTTATCCTAAATATGGGTACAATGCCTGTTTCTAACATGCAAGAATATTGGTAGACTAGACATAACAGTAGAATCCCTTTTTACTATCTCGCCAGAGATAGTATTGCGATCACGAAAATTTTCGATGTTGAGATTTTGATGTTTTTATACGTTTTAAAGGTTCCTGAATCATTTTCACTAAGGTTGAGAAAAATGTTGTGTGTGTGTGTGTGTGTGTGTGTGTATGTGTGTATGTGTGTGTGTATGTATGTAGGCAAGATTACGCAAAAACGGTTTGAGCTAGAATGATGAAATTTGGTACATGGACATTATTCAAAATTCATAGTTTTCTATCAACTTTTGAGAAATGTAGCTCAACCGGAAGAGGGTCATTACCTACAACGTTTTGATTTTTTTTCCTCTAAAGTGACCGTAAAAATAAAGATATATGTTTGATAATTTTTCACATGATTAATAATTGTATAAAACTGCTATATATAGAATTTCAGCTTGATTGATTCGCTGAAATTACCAGAATTAATTTTTTAACACTGTAAATCTCACGCGCCAACACGTGCCATGGTGCCATCAATAAAAAGCCAAACATGCGCTGGTTTAATATTTATTATTTATAATTTATAAATTTATTTATTTATTATATAATATATATTATATTTATTTATTTATTTATTATTTATTTATTATATTTATTATATTTATATAATATTTATTATATAATATATTATGTTATTTAATCCAATTCAAATTGCGAGATAGTCGAGTGAAGACACTCCAGCTTATTTTCTGATGTATTTACAAGAGCTCGATTTAATCAAATATTTTGGATGCCCCATTTAAAAACACCTGACTCGGAAAGAAAACATCTCAAAACTCGTATACAACGAGCTAGTATTTTTTTAGATTATATAGACTCAAAATTTTCTGAACACTTTATTCCTGGTAAAAATATTTGCGTAGACGAATCCATTGTAAAATTTAAATGAAAAATTTCTTTCATTACTTACAACCCCATCAAGCCAACAAAATGGGGTATAAGAATCTATGCAATGGCGGATTCTGAAACAGGATATATCTATTCCATCTTACCTTATTATGGAAGTATTACTTCAGAAAGTCTTATTCGTTCAGATTTACCAGTCACCACTAGAATTCCGCTGCATTTATATCAAAAAATAAAATCACGGAAGCACAGGGTTACCATATGTTTACTGATAGATATTATACCAGTATAACTTTAGCAGAAGAATTAATGAAATTGAAATGCCACTTGACTGGTACTATAAAAGCTAACAGAAAAGGCATCCCGACCTTTCTGAAAAAACCCAAGTTTTCGGATAAGAAAACTTTTGTTAGTATAAAAGGAAAAATTATCTTCCTAGGGAAAGACAAAAGGATTGTCTCACTTTTGAGCACTTGGAATGATGCTGGAATGATAAATTCAAAAAGAATTCTTCGAGGGGGTACGGAAATAGATATTAGAAAGCCTAATGTAGTCGTCAGTTACACAAATTCTATGGGCGGTGTAGATCGAGCTGATCAATATGCATCTACCTATTGTTTTTTGAGAAAATCTCTTAAGTGGTGGAAAAAAATGTTATTTTGGAGCATGGAAATGTCTGTAATTAATTCATATATCCTATATAAAATTGAAAAAACAAAAAGAAACGAAAAACCATTGACACATTTGAAATATGTGAAACTGTTAGTCGATCAACTGGTTAATAATTTTCGACAAGAAAAATCTAGAGCCTCTACCTCTTCATCTGAGTTCAGGTTAAACGGAAAACTTCATGAAATGCGCAAAGTTTGCTCCAATAGACAGAAAAAAGGTGAAAGACGAGAAACGAGTGAATACTGTGATACTTGTCCTGATAAGCCAAGAATGCACCTTGGGGATTGTTTTGCAAGATACCATAAAATGAAGAAATTCAAAAAGTGATTTTTATAAAATATATTGTATTTTTATATTTTCGTAATTATATTGTATTAATAAAGCATATTTTTTTAGTTTATTCAGGTTTTTTTTAATGACAAAGCAATTTTCAATATTCAACTGAGGCGCGCTCGCGCCATTAAAAATAGCCTGGAGTAGCTGATAGCCCATAGTGAAAATGACTCGGAGTTGCTACTAGCCCATATTAAAAATTGCTCGGAGTGCAAAGGGTTAAATTTGGAAGTAAGAGTTGCGGGTTGCCTAAATGCCAGGGGCTCCTATCGAGCCGAGTCTGTCTGCCAGCCAGTCGGTCGGTGTTGGTGTGTGAGTGTGCGTCGAGGCGGGCGGCCACTCGGGCGAGCCAGTCTCTGTCAAAATCGAAAAGGTAAGCTTCTATTCTATTGAAATAATTATTGTTTACTAATATCTGGCAATTAACATCCTCTCCTCAAATATCATTCTAAAAATTGCATTAAATATAAATATTTAAAATGATTTTTCGCGCAATTATTTATATTAAACTAAATCCAACAATTATCTTAAACTCTTTTATTGTACATATTGCATTTTATATTTTATCAAAATGCTTAAATAATCATATTCAAAAGTGATATTTTATGATATATTAAATTTGTTTTCATATTATGGTATTTGTTGTTCATTTTACATTTTAAACAGTTTACCAAATACTTTTATATCTTTTTATATCTATTTTGAATTAATTTATTGTAATTTTCTTTTTCTATTTTGAATGATTTGATGATGACAATTTCTCTAGTAAATAATTTAATGATTATATGATCATTACTATATTCTTATAATGCGAGTAAATTGAAACTCATAAAGTGAAAAGTAGGAATTAATTCAATTAAATCAATCAATTAATATATTCTCTGTCAAAACCGAAAAGATAAACCTGTTTTCTATTGAAATTATTATTATTTACTAATATATGGTAATTTACACCACCAAATTTTCAAATTCCTATTTGTTTTCTTAACAAATATATACTTATTTATATCTTACTAGAAAATAAATAAATATAATATAAATTGTATAAAATATATTAAATTTAAGAATTCGTTATACATCACATTTCAATATTTCTAATGTTTTACTTAAATAATTGTATTAAATTTAATTTTTATAAAATTAAAAATTTAAGTAATAATTTTATTATTTATTACAATTCCATTATCATGAAGAATTTATGCAAATCCAATTCAATTATTTCTATTTTCTAAATATACAATTTGGGAAAAATTATATAAAGATTCCATGTTTCTAAAAGTTATTTAATAAATTATTAAAATTTGACTTTCTTTAATATACAAGATTAAGATAAAAGATGTTAAATTATTAAATATTTTGAAATATTTCTATATTTTTAATTAAGAGGTTGTCTAATTATTCCACAGGGAAATCCACCCTTAATTTTACGGGAAGTTACAGTTTTTGTTTGAGCACTGAAGGTCTATTTGCCCAGACAGCCTCTTAGAGACAAGACATCCCTTCACTTCAATCTCTCATGCATAAATTGCCTTTAGTGCTAAACAGACTTAACAGTATCTTTAATTAATAATATATTTGCAGATTTTTTAGTTTATTCTCTTAAAACATTATTGTTTTACTTAAAGAATAATAATAAAACATCAAATATGTTATCATCTATGTTTTAAATATTTTAATTTATTTTTAATACTGAGTGAAATAATTAAAAAAAAAATATTAAAAAAAAAGTTTTAGAAAGGTAAGGTAGGAAATTAATATTCCACTTAAAAAAATTCATTTTTAATTTATACAGAAACTCGTGCTTCTTTTCTTTTTAATTTGCATAAGATACAAATTAATACAGAGAATAATAAATAAGTAATTAATTAATTAAATCTTATTTCAATTCAAGTATGAAGATAATATAAGGGAAAGAGAGTTAATCTATTCAATTTTCATTAAATATTGTATATCAGAGAAATTAGATAACTATAGTAGATAAATATTGTACTATATTCATTAATATTAGTAGATAATAAATAAAATGACTCGAGACTTTTAATATAATTGAAAGCAATGTTTATTAATGAGTGGAAATGTCGAGTCTTTCCTCTTTTGTCGTTAATGACATCAGTAATTATATGTAGGATAAGGCAATATATGAACCTATAAACTTAATTGAAATTTGACAATTGGGAACTTGAGTCATTTTTAAAAGGAATCTTCTTAAAATTATATTATATTAATAAAAAATCATAATTCAGGATTTTGAAAATTTAAATAAAGAAATCTTTACGAAATGATAAATAAATAGATTTTATAAAATTTATAATTTTGATAAATTGACATAAATTGGTATAGTTAGTGATATTAGTATAGAATAAAAAAAATGTATCATTAAAAACGCGCGCGTAATATTTATTTTAATGAAAATATTGAATTCATCAGGGACATTATTAAAGCAAGCTAACTTCTCATGCAATTTTATGCATTTTTTGTTGTTGTTTTATTTATTATCCAATTCTATATAAAATGAAAATAAAAATTACTTTTATTTTATTTGAAAACAGATCAAACTTTGTGAACACGATTATATTTTTTATATTATAAAAATAATATACGTATTTACCTTCTATTTTAAATGTGAAAAAGTTCAATTATTATAAATTAAATTATATTAAGAATATCTAAATATCTAAAAATTTTAATATAGCATTCAATATATTATATGTATGTATATCCTGATTTTATTCCTATATTTTAATAAATTTATCACGCTTGTAAATATTTGTGTAAATTCTAATTGAGAATGATTTTTGTGATTGTGATACTCGTTCAATACAGGACCTTGAAAACAAATTAAATTTGCTAAGTTTCATTCATTGTAGTAGAATGAGCTACTGTAGCCATTTAATTTAATTTAATGCATAATTAGATATAATTTTTTTAATAATAATACTTGCATTATATATATATATATATATATATATATATATATATATAGATTAAAAGTTTAATAAGGATCTCTATTTCATTTCAAATCAAAATTAATTTTTTTTCTTCCACCATTCAATCTTAATTTTAATTAAGGTAAATGAAAGAATTGAAAGACAAAGATTAAATATTCTTTATAGAAATTCAATTAAAAACAAAGTTTTTATACTTGCACTTGAATAATAAAAAAATGAAAAAAATAATCTAATTTCAATTTTAAAACTTGATACTTTTCGGATTCACCAGATTTTTTTCCATTAATTTCAAAGTAGAAGTTTGTTTTTACATTCTGACAATCACTGGCATAAAAAAAATTTTTAGTTTGTACTTTAACTAATAATAAATATCGGTATTTATTAAAGTTGCTTATGATTTATTTTTTATTTTATTATATTATTTAAATTATCTACTAAACGTGATTTATATGTGATCAAAAGTATTTCAATTATTATATCTACTCCAAATTTTTAATTTATAATTCTAATAAATGAATTCTTGTTTTGATTTTTATTTTTATTCTCTCAAGAGATTCTTACTGACATTTATGCTATATATGAATTAATTAAGTGAACAAACTGAAAACTTCACTATTTAGTAAATTCAATATTTTTTGTTTTTATTTTTTAGAATTTTAACTAATAATAAATATCGGTATTTATACAGAACAGTCGTCCAGTCATGGATTTGGATAAAACTTTACCAGTGAGTTCTCTTTTTAATTCCAATTAAAAAAGATTAAAGCTTCCAGATAAAAAAAAATTAAATCTTTAATATAAACCCATTGATATTCTATTTAGCTACCATGTTTTATTATTTGACTACCAGATGTCTCCACTAATTTTCTGGAGGTGTAAGGAACTAATCGAGCCAAACGTTGGGCTGCCACTTTGTAAGGAGGACCGTTTCAAGTTGGGGTCACTTTGTAGACGATCCTCTTACGTTGGGTGCCAATTTATAAGGGGATCTAAGTATGGGGCACTTGTAATGACCCACGATGACCGTGAATTGTTAATTATGTTAAGTTATTGATGGGCGCCAACTTTGGATATCCCAAAGTATAAAATAGTGTTGAAAAATTAAGGGAAAAGGGAAAACACAATAATAATGTTCACATTAATTTACTTTAATTAAATAGATAAAAATTAACAAATTAAATATACAAATTTTAAATAGAAAAATAAGAAAATGTAATTCACTAATATCACTGGAATTAGCGGAAATAATTATCACAGGGGGTGATGATAAGGATTATACACAAATAATTATATCACGGGACGTGATAAGTATAGGTTATATCAGGATGATATCACTTGTTCGACTGTATCACAGGGTGTGATAAAAATGATTATGTACAAAATAATTATATCACGGGACGTGATAAATACCAGGTCATATCGGGATGATATCACTAGTTAAACTGTATCACAGGGTGTGATAATAAAAATGATTATATACAAAATAATTATATCACGGGACGTGATAAATACAGGTCATATCAGGATGATATCTCACTAGTTCCACTGTCCATTCTCAACTGTCTAAAATATTAAAAATTTGGAGGGATGGTTCCTCCCCTTAGTAGAAATATAATCTATATATATATATATTACATTTTAAGAATAATGCGACCAAATAACTTTGTTAATAAAAAAAAAGGGAATAGAAAACAAAATTAACTAAAAAAATAGACAACCAAAATAAAATGTATAATAAAAAAAATAAATAGGAATATAAATACTTTGTCCGTTACAGAGGGTTTTTTATAAGTTCTGTTTGGATATAAGAAGATTAAAAAATTAATTGATTAAATCATTTTTCTATATCCAAACCGAACCGAAATAACCGAAAATTAGGAATAAGTGAATAATTAACGAATTAGTCAATAAAACATTACTTAATGACATCATATTTCGAGGTTCATAATAAGCTAATTTGGCAAACTTTAATCCTTATTATTTCGTAAACTAGAAGGGACCCGCAAACATTGAATAAGAAAAGTTTATTTGAAATAAAAAAAGAACCCACTGGTCAAGTTTTATCCAAATCCATGACTAGATGACTGTTCTGTATAATTACCTAAATATCTTTAAATTAATTCAATATTAAATTTCCTTCCATATAAGTTTATGGTAAAATGAAATTTTATAAACAATTCAAAGTATAAATAGATAAGACGGCAGCCAAATTAACATCTGTCAAGAGGGGGACGGCTCTAAACTACTTGTAATATATAATAAATTAATAAATTTCATCCTTCACGTGATTAATAGGCTCAAAATATTTAAGGACCTCGGACAAATTGTTTAAAGGTGAAAATTTTTATTATTAATATATTCTAATCTTTAAGAATTTCCTAGTACATTTAATTTAAACTCATCTTTTCAATTAAGAAATCGATATTTAATAAAAATATTTAAAAAAATTCTTTTATATATTGAATTTCATTTAAGTTCACATTGAGTTTCTATTAACTTTCAAATCTCATTTATTGCATATTACAGAAACAAAACAGTCGTGAATAACACAATCCAAAAAGTCATCTTATTGTTTTTCTTTATTACAAATGCCATTCATTTTAACTCAATAGATGATCTCTCTCTTTCTTTTTTTATTGCCATTTCAAAGTCTTCCATTCTCTAAGATTAGTTAGTTTAGAGAAATATTAGGCAAAAAGCACAACACCCATTTTCAACGTTTAAACAAAAGCTTTTGTTGAATAATGTATTATATGATCTACTATTTTAGAATGTTGAGATATGAATAGCGTATAATATATACCTACTATATATATATAATAGAAACAGATACTTATTAAGAGATATGTAACATTTCATGTTAACGGTGAATCTATTTTTAAAGTTGTATAAACTATTTAAATAATTTATGATTAAATAGACTGCACGTTTACTTATTTATTCGGAGTATAGTGTCTCTCTAGAGCAGTGATTCTCAACCACTTTAGTGTCCCGCGAGATTATGAGGCTCTTAAACATTTCCAACTTTTTTATCTAAATTTTTTCAATATGGTTCTAAAAAAAAAAAATTTAAAGCGTTAAAAGTGTGCCGCGGTAAAAAAAGTTTGAGAATCACTGCTCTAGAGATTCATCTTGAACATATTGCTTAACATTAAATATCAATTAGTATCAATTATTGAAATTTTATTTTAAATTTATGTTTCTACATATTTTTTAAAATGAAAAAAAAATAAGTGTGATTTACATTCATATCTTTTTGGTTTCATATAATTGAATAAATAAATACTTTTTCACTTGCCACAAGTATATTAAAATTATACCATTTAACACTTATTCCCAAATTTTCAATTGACAATAATTAATATTAGTATTAAATGAAATTATTAAACAAATTATTAATTTAATCTATACATTTATATATGTAAGTATTTCACAATTATATTTATATTATGATTGATTTGAAATATTTGAGGATACGTTAATATTGACATCTTATTTAGTAAATAATCCATATATTTCTATGAATAAGTTATTATTATTATAAATTTTCTTTATGGTATATGGTAGTTATTGGAAAATTTATCATTTCATTAGTTAGTGATATTAAAATAAATTGTAATATTTGTAATTGATATTAATTTATACGCGAGTATTGAAAGCGAAATATTATTTATGTTAATAAAAAGGCAACTAAAATATTAAAAATTTAAATTTGGAAGTAAGAGTTTCGGGTTGCCTAAATGTCAGGGGCTCCTGTCGAGCCTGCCAGCCAGTCAGTCGGTGTTGGTGTGTGAGTGCGCAAACATGGCGAGTTAAGCGGCCACTCTGGCGAGCCCGGTTCTGTCAAAATCGAGAAGGTATGCCTGTATTCTATTGAAATAATTATTATATACTAATATCTGGCAATTAACATCCTCTCCTTCACCTACACTCAAATATCATTGTAAAAATTTCATAAATTATTTTTTAAAATATAAATATTTAAAATGATTTTTAGTGCAATTATTCATATTCATACTAAGCTAAATCCAACAATTATCTTAAACTCTTTTAATGTAAATATTGCATTTAATATTTTATCAAAATGATTAAAAAATAATATTCAAAAGTGTTATAAAGAATTCATTGCTATATATTTTATGAAATATTACATTTGCTTTCATATTATTATAGTATTTGTTGTTCATTTTATATTTTAAACAGTTTACAAGTACTTTTATAATCTTTCCTATTTATTTTGACTTCATTTTTGTAATTTTCTTTTTCTATTTTGAATCATTTGATGATGACTATTTCTCTAGTTATAATTTAACGAATATCTGATCATTACTATATTATTATAAAATGAGAACATTGAAACTCATAAAGAGAAAAGCAAATACCAAATAAATTAAATAAATCAATTAATATATCATTAAAATTATATATACTTAGTGTTTGACTTTAAAAAAAGAGAACATTCAATTAATATAAAAGTATATTGAATTGAAAAGGTATATAAATAATTTTTTATTTTATTTTATTTTTTTTTTTTTTGTTTTAACATAAAAAGGGATTTTTCTGTGATGTATATAGTTATACCATCGTCCCTTTATTAGCATCCATTAACTTGAAATTTAAATGGAGTATACATAATGATTTATGCTCCAATGAGCATTACCCAATATTCAACTGAGGTTCTGAGCCCAGCACACATTTGTCGAGCGTACTCACCCCCAACCCCCCACCCCCCTCTCTCTCTCTCTCTCTCTCTCAAACACTCTCTTTCACATCATTTAAAAGAAAGAAATTAATTAAGAAAATCAATGAAAATATTCAAAAATCTTTTCCCTAAAAATAAATGTTTATTAAAATAAAAAATAAACATTAAAATTATTATTTTTTTTAAATTTTAATTATATTGAAAGAAAATCTCATTTATAAAAATGATTTATCTCTTTGATATATCATCTTAAAAGTTAAATAAATGTAAGCTTTAAATACATATTTACATATTCAATTAAGTTTAGGCTTCCCTTTTGATCCTCTCAAGAAGGGGTAAGAATCAATACCTGGTGCTTGAAATTAGAAGGTCAATCACTTGGTTGATTGGCCTTTATACAAGAGTAGTTGTGCTATTGTATGAGTGAGATAATGGGAGAAAGAGGAGACAAAGAGAGAGTGAGAGAATTAGTTATTGGTCATATGTAGTAAAATGGAAAAACTTTATTCATCTTATTTGTGTGATAATATTTTTTTATTTTTTTTAATTTCGTATTTTAAAATTATTTTATTTTAATGTTTTTATTTATCAAAAGAAACTTATCTTTATTAAAAAATATTATAAAGAAAGTCTCAAGTTTTATGACCTGTTGTGTTATTTTTCTACAATTTGTATACTAAAACGTGAATTTCTGACGCTTCTTTTTTATTTATTTTTTACGAACGGCTGTAAACGGATGAAATGGATCCAACTTTGAGTTTGTAGTATGGTTAGTGATTTAAAATCTTAGTTGTCTACATTTGTCAATTTTAATTAGTTAATTTGTGTGTCAGTAAATTTTTAAGATAATAAATATTTGATGCCCGATCTTTCATATTTTTATAGGCAAAACCAATTATTCCATTTCTATTACATATTAAATTTGAATTTTGGTATGATAAATTTTCATATTTATAATTTTACAAAATAAACTTTTAAATATAAAAATGAATATTTTTCATTTAAATTATTATATTGAATAAGATTTTTACCGACCGACGATAGTAAGGGAGGTATTGTTTTCACACCAAATTTCACATGTGGAGATTTTTACATATCTCCACGAATCATGCATTTTCTAAACAGAAAAAAGTATTTTTAGCATGATGTCTGTCCGTCCGTCTGTCCGTCTGTCCGTCTGTCCGTCCGTATAGATGTGTACAGCCTGAACGGCTCAACCGATTTTGATGAAATTTGGTATATTTACTTAATGCATCAGTGGAATGAATTGATCAACTTTTGGTGCAAATCCGGAAACCGGAAGTGGTAGTATTAGCGATCGACGATAGGAAGGGAAGGGTTATTTTCACACCAAATTTCACATTGGTTTTATCCTCGGGAAAATCATATTTATTAGTTTTTTCTTGATTTAAAATTATATGACGTCATCCAGCCATTCATGACGTCACAGCCTGGTCTTGCATATATATTATAAATAAAATAAAATTAAAAATGTTTATATTTATTATTTATGTATGCCTATCTGTTTTTTATTACATTAATAGATATATTAAAATTATTTGAAATTGTTTCTGTAGCTGGAAATTAATTTATTTCAAACCGTCGGTCGGTTCGGACCTGGCCACAGGTCAACTTATTATTTTTTAAATTAATTAAAGAAAACAATTGTATTTTGTCAAGTATCAGAGACTAGTACATCTCGCTATCTTATATTCATAATTTTTTTTGTTTTTTTTTTATTAAATTATATTAATTCTTCAAATGGAGATAAATCTTAATAGGATTTTCTTATGATGGTAATGAACAATTAGTAATAAACATTCAATGGCTTATAATTAATTTAACATTGCATGTATATTTGGAGTGAATCATCATTACAGAAAACTCTATCATTATCGTGTTGGTTCATTAAATGCAAGAAAACTCAACTCACTTGGTGAATATACTAGCAAACTAATTACCTTTCCCTATTCTCTCTTAGCTTCTTTTTAGAATTAAAAAGACGGGATAATTATTTGCACTCATTTAAAGTGGTTGCACATTAATTAGTTGATGTTCCTAACTAACATCATTTTAATATAATAAGTAGATAATAATATTAGAGATGAAATAAATAAATAATACTCTATTCACTGTTGATGATATGAATATACAAAATGGGAATATTAATGGTGGAAAATTTATCAAATATTAATATAAATATAAAACAATTTTATAAAATAACGTTTTTCCAATCGACTAATAAGAATAAAATAATTTTTCTATAAGCCTGACCAAGTTTATGGATGAATTGCTTCATATCCAACGAAAACGTTGGGCGCAATTAGTTTTATTTATTCATATGAAAATCAATCAAATTTTTATTATTACAAAAACACATAAACTGACAAAATTTTTATCATTCAATAAAATTGATAGGTTAAGAGCTAAGAAATGAATCTTTTATTATTTTTCAATGTAATATACTTATATCAAAGTATGTATCAAAATTTAAAAGAAGTTTTATTAAATTTACATATTATCAATCAAATCCAAAATAGTTGATTATATATAACAAGAGTTTCCTTTCTCTAGGAGACATATATATAAAAAAAAGATATTTTCTCTATGCCATTTGAGGGGAAAAACCCCTCTTCATTGGCGATACAACTGATAAATAAGAATTTATCATTAATTTTAATGCTATAAAAAATTTTTAAATACGTTCAAAATGAAAATCTATCCTGAAATCAATTTTTTTGGTTCAGAATCCGTTGAAAAAAAATTAATCGGAGCAATACAAAAGGAGTTAGTTACTAAAAGTAATTAATCGCTAATTAATTACAATTAATTAATTATAATTCAATTATATTTCTTTTATACCTTCTAGGGATCCATTCAAATATCTATAAAAATTTTCAAAAGTCTATCTGAATAAAAAATCGATGAAAAATCGACTTCAATTTGTCAAAAGAGCGAACATACAGACATGGAGACAGACGCCAAGTGAAGTTGAGAAAAACGTTATAAAAATAAAAGTGTGTGTGTATGGCTAACACAATTAATTATTTAACATATTATTTAAAATTGCCGTTTTTGTTTTACTTATTTAAAAAAAAAACTCTTAAGTCTCTTAAGAATAATCAAAAGAGAAAAAACTTGAATTATGAAAAAATTAAATTTTTGGAAAATTATTATTATTTTTTTTTAAATAAACTTATACTAAATTAATAATTTATCAACTAATAAATAAAATTAAAAAATAAGTCTTATAAATCTTGAATTTTCTAAAAAATTTCGAAAATGAATTGAAAAATATTTAAATTGAGAGATCGATATATTATATTATATATTATATTTTAATTCATAAATTATATAGTTTAATGAGGGTGAAAATGAAACGCAGAACTGGATGGGAATGGATATTAGCAAACCAACCCAACTTCGACATGAAGGATTAACGCCTCTAGTATCCCCATTTTAGATGTGATTCGTCACTTGCTGTCTTTGACGCTTTTAATGGCCTAAGAGTACAAGAGAGAGAGAGAGAGAGAGAGAGGAAGAGGACCCCAAGGGGTTTCTTAAGGCTCTATTCTTGGATTTATGATCCTCCTCGCTTGTTCAATATTAATGTGAGAGACAAGATTTTCATATTAAGATGCTACAAAAACAAAGCATTGGTAAAGAGCTAGCTACTCTAGGCTTAATATCAATACATGAATATTTATTATAATAAATATGTTCATATTGAGAGATACTAAGTGAGATTATATGAGGTAAAAAAAAAAACTAGTTGGTCCTATGTAAATATTTTATTATAAAAAAAGTATCATATATTAATATAACATTAATGATAAATAAAATGAATATATAATTTAAGTTAATAATG
The DNA here is from genome assembly GCA_963082975.1 of Labia minor. Lineage (NCBI taxonomy): Eukaryota > Metazoa > Arthropoda > Insecta > Dermaptera > Spongiphoridae > Labia > Labia minor. Next base: position 12,868,866 of record OY720344.1, on the reverse strand, counting down.
TAACCGTTGGTTTTGTTAATTAAAATTAAAATTGTTTTTTTTTATTATTATTATATTTTATATAATACCTAAGTAATTTAATTTTAATTTTTTGAAACTGATAAGGATTTATTTTATTTACATAAAAATAATATTACATGTAATATGAAAATATAATATTGAAAGGCTTATTATACAAATTCTTCGTATGATTCAAATAAAAATCATATTTTTGTATATATCTTGTTATAGGATTTTTCCACTTAAATAGTTATCATAATTTTTTTATATATATACGTATTAAAAGACAAAGTAAATTACAAAAACTTTTGAATTTTATTGGAATTCATTTGTTAAAAATGAGTGGTTTAATAATAAACCTTTTAATTAAACATCGAGTTTGAATACAATCTCATATCCAAGTTAATAATTAATTTTTTTATTAGTTTTTATTTAATATAGACAACTACAAAGAATGTATCTTATCTTCTTATGCTAGCTAAAATTGTTTGTTTGGCCATGGGTTCTCAAAAACCGCTCTAACGATTTTTTTGAAATTTACACTAGATATAGTATTTATAAAGAAAAATTGAATTTTATTGATCACATCTCTGTAAAAACACATCTTCATTAGTTTTTTCTTAATTTAAATTTATATATGGATGACGTTACAAATGACATCCATATTGAAATTTTACTCCCGCCTTTTTTTAAAGGATATTGTATTAATATTTTTTTTATATTAAAATATTTTAAAAAATTTTATTTAATTTCGAAATAAAATTAAAAATATATATTTTAATAATATTTTATAATTATAAATTACGATATATATTTATAATTCTTCCAATAAAAAAAAATATTCATGCACTTAGAAACCTACCTAATAATTCATATTTATGTGTGTATTATTGAGGACCACAAGTTCCATTCATTTTAATCAGATTGATGCAATGATGCAACATTTAATAATTGTAATAAATAATTAAAGAATTGTATTTGAGCTCGGTGTCCCAGGTATTAATATTACCAGCCAAACCCAATAATAATAAATCATATTTTTTAACTTAAGTACCGAGCCGAGGCTCGGGGTCCCGGTACTTATATTTATAAAACATATTGAAAAGACTTAAACCAACTAAGGAGAGTGTACATTCTAGTCTATATTATTGTTATTATTTTTATTATTATTATTATTAAACTATTAATATTATATCAGAGAATTTGGATAATATTCAATCAATTAAAACATTTAATTTAAAAATACAAATATTTAGAATATACTTATAAGTGAACTTATTAGTTGGAATTTTGTTTAGTAGGGAAAAAAATGTCTCCTTTATTTAACATGTCTTATTTTTCTTTGGGTTTCTTTTTTTTTTGTTCACTTCAAACTTTTACTTGCCCTTTCAAATAAGAAAATTGAATTAGTGATACGATACAATTCAATTTCTCTTGATCCTAATAAAATGTAATTGAATTAACCAAATAGGATGAAGAATTGGCATTCTTTATATATATATATTTTAAATAATTAAAAATAAGTCAATATATATATATATATATATATATATATATTCTATAGATAATATAGAATGATAATACAATATATTATTTAGAATGTTATCATTATCATTAATTTAATATTAATAATTATTAATTTTTATTTTAATTATAATCAAATTTATTCTATTCAAAGGTATTGTAACGTTCAAGTCCTCCCTTCCTTATTGGAACAGCAAGGCGATTGTTTCCATTGTTAAATAGATTTTTAGGTAATTACTTAATTATAAATAAGTAGTGAAACAGTAATTATTCTTGTTATAAGAAAGCTCAGCATCTGAGAGTGAACTCCCTATATTTATATTGGATTAAATTTTATGAAATCAATCCTTCTTTAATTAATATTAATAATGAATTATTTTAATTTTTAGATATTCAAACTATCATTGGGGTACTTTTAAGGTTAAATAATGTTTTCAATAATCCAGAGTTTATCATATTAAATTCTAATTTTAATAAAATCTAAATCTCCAATTTATTTTAGTGTGTTTGAAAGATTAGGCGCCACAGGGTGGCAGATAGCGTAGCTGGCTCACATTCTCGTGGTCCCGGGTTCAAGTCCCGCACCTGGCAAGGGAATATTTTTAGCTGGGGTCTATGGGATGGAGTCAACTCAGCCTCTGGGATCAAAATTGAGAAGCTACTTGAAAAAAGTAACGCCTCCGATCAAGAAAATCAAGGTAAAGGTTGATACAACCTGTTCTATTGATTATAGGTCCCCTAATTGATATAACCGACTTGTTGTTCTTGCGTAGGAGGTATATAAGTCAGGGGTGTTTGAAAGATTTTATTTATGATTTTACTTTTTGTTCGAATTTATACAGGAAACGCATTTTATTGTTATTTAAATAATTTTGAAATAATAATTACATATATTTTTTTTTAAATTTGTCTTATTTAAATTGGAATTATATAGAAATTTGAGAGAGTATAACGAATATACCATATAATAATATATTCATATTTTAAGTTATTTTTACTATCTCGTCTGAGATAGTAATGCGATCACGAAAATTTTCGATGTCGAGATTTTGATGTTTTTATACGTTTTGAATGTTCCTGAATCATTTTTACTAAGGTTGAGAAAATGTCTGTATGTGTGTGTGTCCCTGAGTTATTTTCACTAAGGTTGAGAAAAATGTCTCTCTCTCTCTCTCTCTCTCTGTGTGTGTATCTATGTGTGTGTATGTTTGTAGACAAGATTACGCAAAAACAGTTTGAGCTAGAATCATGAAATTTGGTATACGGGCATTATTCAAAATTCGTAGTTTTCTTTTGATAAATGTACCTCAACCGGAAGAGGGTCATTACCTACAACGTTTAGATTTTTTTCCTCTAAAGTGACCGTAAAAATAAAGATATATTTTTGATAATTTTTCACATGATTAAAAATTGTATAAAACTGCTATATATAGAATTTCAGCTTGATTGAATCGCTGGAAATACCAGAATTAATTTTTTAACACTGCAAATCTCATGCGCCAACACGTTACGTGGTGCCATCAACAAAGAGCCAAACATGCGCTGGTTTAATAAATATTATTTATTAATTTTAATTTATAATTTATAATTAATTAAATTTAATTTAAATATAATATATTATGTATATTTAATCCAATTCAAATTGCGAGATAGTCGAGTGGAGACACTCCTGCTTATTTTATATTAAAACTATAATAATACTAGTACTGTAACAGAGTATATTATTTATTTGATGTAACAGTTCGACATGACGTTTATTTTATTATATACCTATACATATATAGGAAGGGTGAGATGTATGTATTATAATTTTACGTTTCTCCCGTCAGCTGATTGACAAACAAACTTAAGAGCAAATATGATTGTGGTCATAACCGAGGGTAGATAGAATTGCATTTGAATTGTGATGTTTATGTGCTAACTTTAAAATTAAATTTTCTTGGAGTTTTAAAATATTTCAACTAATCGTAATAAGTAATTATTTTTATTTATAATTACAAACAAAATAAATAATAACACATACATTTATTGCTATATGTCTTATTATTTTAGTAATTATTAATTTATAAATTTTATTTTGTTTTATTTTATATATATACATATTGTATACATATAAGGTAGAATTTTACTTCACTTTTTAATTTTCACTTTTGCACATTTTTCATGAAAGTTTATAGATATTAAAACTTTTTTTCTCTTTTTTTTAAATACCTAACAAAATAATATGTAGATGTTATAAACTCTTTCTCTCTCTCTCTCACTCTCTCTCACTCCCCCTCTCTCAAAATTTAATCCGTATGAACTTTTTCAATGTTCCAACAGCAAAGTCAATTAAAATAAAATTGAAAAATTTACAAACATTAACAATGAAATGATTATAAACGATATATAAACTCTGCATCTCATTGACCTATAATGTCTTTAGTTATATTTAATTAAATAAAAATGTATACAAAGTAAATAGCAATTTAGTATATATATATATATATATATATAACATTAGTAAATTATAAAGTGAGATTGAAATGATAATAAAATAATGAATAGAGATATTTGAAATAATTTAAAAAAAAAAAATAAGATAAACATTCAAGTTAAAATAATCAAAATTGTGTGGTTTATAAATTAAGAATTATTATTTATTTAAAAATAAGAATATATATATATACAGAAATAAGCAAAAGAGTAGCAAAAAATTGTTCATAAATTTAAAATAAATAAGTTGACCTGAGGCCAGGCACAGAACCGACCGTTGGTTTGCAATAAATTAATTTCCAGCTACCTTTAGCTACATTGAATTTTTATCTCAAATGAAGTAACATTGAATATAAAATTAATACTGTGTTAACTACCACTTCCGGTTTCCGGATATACACCGAAAGTTGATTAATTAATGCTGCTGATGCATTAAGTAAATATGCCAAATTTTATCAAAATCCGTTGAGCCGTTCAAGTACACGTCTATACGGACACACAATGAACAGACGGATATCATGCTAAAAATATTTTTTTCTGTGAACAAAGTGCATGATTCGTGGAGTTATGTAAAAAATCTCCTCATATGAAATTTGGTGTGAAAATAACCCTTCCCTTCCTATCGTCGATCCGTAATACTACCATTTCCGGTTTCTGGATATACACCAAAAGTTGATCAATTTATCCTACTGATGCATTAAGTAAATATGCCAAATTTTATCAAAATCCGTTGAGCCGTTCAAGCTGTACTCATCTATCTCATACGAACGGACAGAAGGACGGACGGACGGCCGGACAGATGGACAGACAGCATGCTAAAAATACTTTTTTTGGTTAAGAAAATACATGATTCGTGGAGATATTTAAAAATCTCCACATATGAAACTTGGTGTGAAAACAATACCTCCCTTACTATCGTCGGTCGGCAAAAATAAATTATTTGAAACTAACAATTTTAAGTTTAGATTTCCTTAAATCTTAAATGGGTATAATATTATATTGTAAATAATTGTATTTTTTATTAAAATAATGAAAAAATAGTAATATATTTTTAAATGACTAATAATAAAATGTTCCTATTAAATTTACAATTTTTTTATTCTCTTTTTTATCATCTTATAAATAGAGGCATTTTTTTGGACGTTTGGGTTGATTCTACAGTAACTTCCATTACTGTTTAACACTGTCATTAATATTCTCCCCAAAGGGTGGATCATTACCACCCACACAGTATGATACTATTTTCTATACCCAAACCCATATATATATATCTTATTTCGAGTTTATTGATTAGGGTAAATTTAGACATTTTTGTATCTGTTTTTCAAAAATATGTATATAAATAATATAGAATATATATATATATATATTTAAACATTAATATCAATCAATCTTTGGTCGAAAGATTGGAAAAGTTTTATCTCATTAGATTTATTAATGTCAAAATGTCGACACTTTAAATATAAAACATGATTTATAATATTTCAAATCTGTATATTGAAACTGTGTTTATTTTTTATTTTATTTTAAATAAATTCTTTTGTTATCAATTCATGAGTGTGAATGAAATAAACTTTAATGATTGACGCCTATCCTGGTGTGGATAATAAAAAAAAACACAAAAGGTATCAAAGAGGTTTAAAGTTGAATAATATGATATGATCACAAAGAAAAACTGAAAGAGATAAAAAAAAATTAAAATTCTAATATTTTTCTAATCTAATAATTCTTTTTTATAAAATATTAATTAATAAAAAAATAATCTCCATGAGAAGAAAATTATTAATAATAATTTCTTAATGGACGAAGGATTTTTTTGAAATTCACAGCATAGATAATTTTTATAAAGAAAAATCGATCTGTATTGGTTTAGGCTATAGAAAAAGTCATCTTTATTAGTTTTTTCTTAATTTAAAATAGGAAATTTAAATGAAGTCAGCAACAACGTCAGTCAGCGTTTCCTTAAATACAAAATATTATAAATAAAATCAAATTACAAAATATATATTATGTTATATCCACAGGCCATACTTTTCTCTCTATCAGTGCATTAATATACCTGTTTAAGAGCTGTATGTTTTATGACTAATTTTTTTTAATTTATGTTCTTTTAAATCATTTGAACGGCGGCTCGGTGAACCAGTTATTAATATTAACAGTCAAAAACGATAATAAGAAATAATTTCTTTTTTTGACCGAGCGGCGGCTCGGTGAACCAGGTACTTGAGGATAATACCAATCTTCAATTATATTGTACAATATGAAATATTATCGTGTAAGAGAGGCTTAAAAATAGGAGGGTGAGAAAATACACTCATCTTCCAAAGTGGCCCATTAGGAAATTAGTTAGAGGATGCTCTTGTGTAGAAGGCAAGATGATGATCTGATTTTTGATGATATAGTCATTTTATACTTAAAATTAAAGAGTTTTCATTTTCTAACATAATTTTATATTAAAAATTCAATTAAAAAAAAATAATCTATTTTATAATAACTATATAAAACCAAAGATGGTTAAGATTCATATTAGTGTATTTTAATTATATAAATCTTTGAAAAAATTTATTTTATTATAGTTAATGAAAAGAAAATTATTAAAATAAAAAAGAAATCCATTAAAACATCATTAATCTTTTGGAAAAATAAATAAATCTTATTTAATTTTTTTTTTTTTTTTTTGAGAAATCCTTTCTTTAATCATTTCCCATTTTTAGTTTAATAGAGTTATAGATCCCCGATTGATTGTGATAATAATAAAACACCCTTAGATGAGCATTAACGTTAATCCCAATCTGAATAGTGGATGAGATACCAAAGAAAAATTCTAAATTGCTATTTAATGTATTCTGTGCTCATCGCAATCTCTCCCCAGCCAGCACTCCAGGCATGTTAGGATTATCAATAGCCAAACAGTTAACAGTTTATACGCCCTGCCACCCCCCCTCCCCCTTCTCTTTCTTTTTGCCACACTCTTCTCCAACCGATTTGGAAAGTTCCCTCTAGTTGAAAATGATAAAATGTTTCAAAATATGCACGAGAGGTATTTAAAACAATCTGGAGACAATCGAGAATAAAGCCTCGCTTAAATTCACGGCTTTACCAAGCTCAGATAACCATCTAAATTAAATGTTAAAAGTTTTCAAATAATGATTCTATTCTGTAATTTTGCTCTATGTTGTAAATGGAATTGTTAAGATATTTTTTTTTTTTGAACTCTCGTTCAAAGGTTACATATCAATAGAATCTATTCTGAAAATTAGATGAATTAGTATGGGGTTGAAAAAAGGTTTAATTTTAGTTTAATGTTATCACTCAATTTTATAAGGGATAATAAGAGAATAAAATTAACCTACCTATATTCAATAAGAATAGACCCAAATATTCATGAAATTTTATTTATTAATCCGTATAAATAAAAGTAATTGAATAAATAAAAAATTAATTAATTATTAGGATAAATTATTTATTTATTATTGGACTAAATTTATTTTCTACTAAACAATATGAGATAATATTTGGCTCCAATGTCAAAAAAAAAAAATATATTATTTTAATTATGAGTAATAAGTGCTTCTCAACCTTTGTTTTACCGCGGCACACTTTTAACGGTTTAAAAATTTGGCGGCACACAAAGAAAATGATAAGTGTGTAATAATCATACTTAGAGCCATATTGAAAAATCAATATTGTTTAAGAGGATCGCAAAAACATTTTACTGTTTTTTTTTACATACATATAAAATAAATAAGTACTTTTTCTTAATTTGAACTTTACATTTGTCAAGTTGGGCGGCACATTTTGAAAATCTCGCGGCACACAAACGTGCATGGTTGAGAATTACTTCTTAATGTGCCGTCGCCCTTTTGGAGTTTGGCTATCATCATGACTAGGATAGCCTTAGAAGCTGCCCAGCCATGATGATTTTCTTTGGGAATGTCCCGTTGCCTTCCGCATATATAGAACCAGGAACTGACAGTTCCTGAAGCCGGAGGCAGCTGTTATTAAATTTAATTTTATTAGAAAAATTTGTTCTTAGTTGGAATCGAACGCCGACTTCTTGTATAGAAAATTGCTACTCTACACTCTCGGTTAGCTGCCTCTATTCGCTTGTATATATAAATATATTTATAATATATATATTGAGTTAAAATATTCGTGAAGAGAAATTGTTTATCATTACGTATATAATTTTAATTAATATATATATATGCAGGTATAAAATTAAAAAAATATTTATAAGAATAAGAAAAAATTTAATAAATAATAAAAAAGTTTTATAAAATTAAAATAAATTTAAATACATATAAACAAAATTGGTAATGGATGTTGGAATCAAACTGCAATGAAAAAGCTATTTATTTCAGTGAATGACAACCCTACCCTCATATGAATTGTACCTCTCTTACGTTAAAGAATCACGATCTTTTCCCTTTGACATCTTGCAATCCATTCCTTTACTATTTCTCAAATCTTCGAAGCAATCCATTTTATATGCATGAAGGCTAATATCCTAGATTACAGTGCATTAAAAATAAAAAAAATCTACTGATAGTGACCCTCTTATATATATCTGAATTTCTCATTCCTTTTCGAATATATACAGAAGTATATACCTAAGCTAATCGCATTTTTTCACCATCAAAACCCCGTAATTTAGGAATAAGACATTAACTATAACTTCAGTGACTCTCGATTGACTCTTAAGAGATAATTTGAAACGTAGATATATTAAATATTCTTAGAGCATCTCGTCTATTCAATGTATTGCAATTTAAAAAAAAATTATTACAATATTTTTAGAATAAATGAACCAAACGAGACATTTGAATTTTTGACAGATTGTAATTAAAAACAATTTTTACTTGGTTTAATTTTTATATTTTATAATAGATTATATATAAAAATAAAAATTTAAGCGTCATCATTAAATTATAATATATTTATTCATTTTACGACGCATTGTTAATGAATAATTAATTAATTAATTTTGACAGATGAACGAAGAAATATTTTCATTCGTTTAAATGATCTCCTAAATTTTACACCTTTTTTAATACAATAATTTTTATTTATTTATTTTTTTAATTTATAACATCTATAAAATTTCCCATTAATTAATTAATATATAGATAATAAATTAGTAAATAGTTTTCAATGTAGTGATTATGGGATGAATTTTGTTTAATGACCATATGATTGATTTTTGAAATTAATTAGAAATTAAGATCAAAATTAAGTATTTAAAATTATTCTTGGAAGTTTTTAGAATTAATATTTTTGTATTCATTATAAAGTTTGAATTAAATTTGATTAAATTTGATTATATTAATAAATAATAAATAAATATTTTGAGTGGATAATTTCAAATACAATTATACATACATTATAATGTTGTGGTTTTTTTTGTTATGTACCATGTATTATTAATTTTTTAAATAAATTCTATATATATTTAACAAATCATCATTTTCTAAAAAAATAGGTAAGTAAAATACCTAAATTATGATTATTTAGTTTAAAAATAAATATTTCAATTTAGTGTTTTGTGTTTTAGGAAGCAAAAAGTCATCAAGAAAATCTATCAATGGTAAGTTAATTATTTTTTTCTAACTGCAAATTGTTTGAATTTATTTATTTATTGAATTCATTTGAATAATATTATATAGCTTTTTATTTTTTAGTGTTGTCATAATTTGAGAGATTTGATATAAACAGGAAAATCTAATATATATTCAAAATTTTTAGTTTCCTGCCTTCGAGATATCAATCCATAATGACACCGAGGTCAGTATTTATTATTTTTTGATTTAATTTAATTTGAATAATTTAATTTAAATAAATCTAAGCTGTTGTTTTTTCATTTCATGTTTAAATCATCTTCGTTGCTGTTAATCATGATTCAATATATTAATATTACTTATATTGTTTTCATCTCTGATTGAATTGCTCTACGTGCAGATCAACAAATGTAAGTTTTCATCTTTCAATATTTACCTTTGCAAATTTGCATAAATTTTAATAATTTTATTATATTAATTTAAATGAAATTATTCATATCTTCTTATAAATTAATAGTTATAAAATTTCCAATATGAAAATAATTAAATAATGAATTTAATTGATCAAATTGTGTTTTTTGTTTTTATTTAAATAATAGTAGTAAAATCGCAATAGGAAGATAATAAATTGTATTATAAAATTTAGTAAATATAGGGTATTTCAGAACACATTATATATATTTCAAGAACTACAATGATGGAAGAGACCTAGTATATATACACGAGATCTGTTCAAAAGAAAAGGTGAATTTTGAATTTTCACGGGCTGTGTAAATTCGTTTATCGAAAATTTTGTTATTTTTTTGTTATGCTGGTACACATATATTTCTCATATGTTAACATTATCAGCCATTTTGGATTACTAGCTTGTTTTTGACAACTGAAAAAGTTAGTCTCGTTTTGTGTGTTCTTCGATTTTTTACTTAAAAAAATAAGGAATACTACAAGGAAGTTATGCAACGTTTGCCTGAAGCAATAAGGCTCAAACGATCTGAATTGTGGAAAAACAAATCATGGATTCTGCATCACGATAATGCACCAGCTCACATATCATTGTTTGTTCGTGATTTTTTGGTCAAAAATAACACCATAATCTTGCCTCAGCCACCGTATTCAGCAGATTTGGCTCCCTGCGACTTTTTCCTATTCCCAAAACTGTTTTTTTAAGGAATCCATTGGTCAAGTCATTTAACCTCAACTAATTACCAACTTATCTATATATATATATGTATAATTGGAAAAGTTAGTCACGTTTTGTGTGTTCTTTGATCTTTTACTCGTGTATATATATAAAGTAAAGATCCAGATATTGTTAATTGTTAATTAATAAGACGATTTTTATTAATTATTTTTTGTCGACAATTTATCTTATGCTTTTTTCAGATATCAATCCATAATGACATTGAGGTCATCATCATACTAACAGATTACCTTATAATTAACTTAGAATTACAGTATTATAATAAATTAACATGAGTGGGTGGGTGGGACATATGCCATGCCAATAATAAGGGATGGATTGGTTGCATGAATTGCATGCCAGGTCTTAGTTCTTTGGATTGTTGAGACTTTATTTAACGAGCAATATTCTTTTCATGAAAAGTAAAGATAGATAAAAATTTTAAATTCAGAGTAACGTGTAGCCTAAACCTTATATAATATATATATATATTTATATATATCGAAATGCCATATAGAATATAGATTTTTTTTTATTTTTTCTCAGCGACGTGACTGGATGAGAGGAGTACTTTTTTCACTTTTTGCTTCTGAATTTCAACCTCCTAGAATCAATATTTAGTTGTTAGTTTTTCAAAAGTTAAACTTTGGTTTTTAACTATATTCTCCGATTTAACTTTCAAGAGTATCATCATATTAAAAGTATAGTAAATTTGAATTGGTGATGTTTTAAGTTGGCAAATAATAATGAATTGTATATACATATTAAATCACGATTATAATACTATTCTGCTCTTGTATGTAACACTCGAAAAGTAAAAAATAAATTTTTAGAATATACTTTCTTGTTTAAAAAAAAAAAAATAAATTATTAATAGGATACGTTCATTTTATTTGATTTATTCGGTTTTTCAGTTCAAAAATAGGATAAAATTTTCTGATTTTGTTTTTTTTATATATTTATAATTTTAACTAATCTAAGTTATAAGATCTAATATATGACATATAGTATGATTGAAAATAGGTAAATAGGTAATAAAGGAATTAATTATTAAAGTCTAAATTTGTAAACCCATAATTTAAAATAGTTTTATTTTTCCATATATAGAAATTCATATTAAAATCCTTACCTTTTTGGGAACAAACCAAAACCTCTCTCTCTTTCTCTCTCTCTCTCTCTATATATATATATATATAAGTATGTTCAGGGATTCTGGTAACTAAATCGATTTCGTTCTCTGTAAAGATTTTTATTCAATATTAATTTTTTTTTACATTGATTATTTACAATATTAGAAATATAAATTACCTGTAAAGAAATCGATTCTAAAGTTGATTCTTCCAGATAATTCTTACAAATGCCAAATATAAATTATTAACTAATAATTCTAATTAAAAATTATCCTATTACAATTTATATTCGTCTTTAATCCATTCTAAAATTAGTTAGTTGATTCTTATAAATAATACAAACAATATCACTAACAGATGGCGGTGACTAAAGGGTACTATATAGCAGTGACTTTGTTACATCTCCCCCATCCTCACAAAAAAAAATTAATTAATTTTTTTTTTTTTTTTTTTTTTTTTTTTTTTTTACAATTTATAAGGTATTAACTTATTTACATGAATTAATGTGGAATCCTTTCCTTTTTTCTTACAGTCTATTTCATATATTGAGTTTGAAAATTGTCCTATCACATGAAATGGACCCATTCGTATTTGATCCAACTTTCTTCTGTTTATCTTATTTCCTGTTTTAACATACTCTTACATCCTAATTTCACTGTACTTAGCTGAAAGAGGTCCTGATGTTCACTTTCATGCTGGCTCTCCGTTGGGAATGCATATATTTCATCACTGCCCAGAAATTTTATGGTCTTGATTTTATTCACCAATTTTCCTTCTTCAAATTCCTTAACGATGTGAATCTTTATATAAGAAGGCATGTTTCCAATCTTGAAAAGAATCGATTTATAAGTATGTTCAGGGATTCTGGTAACTAAATCGATTTCGTTCTCTGTAAAGATTTTTATTCAATATTAATTTTTTTTTACATTGATTATTTACAATATTAGAAATATAAATTACCTGTAAAGAAATCGATTCTAAAGTTGATTCTTCCAGATAATTCTTACAAATGCCAAATATAAATTATTAACTAATAATTCTAATTAAAAATTATCCTATTACAATTTATATTCGTCTTTAATCCATTCTAAAATTAGTTAGTTGATTCTTATAAATAATACAAACAATATCACTAACAGATGGCGGTGACTAAAGGGTACTATATAGCAGTGACTTTGTTACATATATATATATATATATATATATATATATATCAAGAATTTATGCAGGTGAAGCAAAGGAAGACCCTTTAAACCCATAAACAATCACTAATGATCTCTTTCACAAGATTTTCGAAGTTATATATCACAAATCTACTCCAGTGCCTATACAGTTTTTTGCCATTTATTTTTCTATCTTGTTTGTTCATTGAATCATTTGACAATATATCATAGAATAATCTAAAGCAACCATCTTTGAACTTTGGCGGGCCAAAAATCTTTTGCCAAAATAAAATAATACGCTTCTAGGTACATTCTTTATCTTTCTCTTTTTCCTTAACCAATTTTCCTGAATTTATAATTATAATGAATGCATTTTTTCTCAAAATCATTTAAAATTAAATAAGAAAAAATGGTCAATGATTTATTGGTTCATTCAATGCGTTCAATTAATTTAAATTAATTCATTTACGATTATGTATTGTTAATTATGTATTTCTGTAAATGTTAAATAATATAAATATAAAAAAAAATTATAAATAGCGTTGTTTTCATGGAGTAAATAGAATAAAATAATTTTTCTATAAGCCTGACAAAGTTTATGGATGAATTGTTGCTTCATATACAACGAAAAACGTTGGGCATATTTAGTTTATATTTATAGATGCATGGAATTCATTATAAAATGTAGGTATGTCTCAAAATTTCTTTCTAGAAAAAATATTCATAAATTTAATGTAATGAAGTTTCTTCTAAATAATAATATTAAATAAAATTAAAATTTTTATCAATTTCATAATTATTTTACCTAGTTTTTATCCATGAATTAGGTACTTGTCTACTAATCTACATTATACCCTTAATGACTTTCAAGATTTAATTATAACTAAAGCCTAAACAAAATTTTGTGGCTTCCTAATAACTAAATTGTTAAGTCTTCAAAGTTTTATTTCATAAATAAATGGATATATTTTTTTAACAAAATGGCCTCCTTATTCTCATTATTAATTCATTTAATAATTTAAAAAAAAATATACTCAACGTATCTTCTTCAATTTTCTATTTTTATATTATCCTTCGAGCTTCATTCTTTTCCTTTATAACTTTTTATTCATTTTCCCAGCTGAATACTCCCACCAAAATATCATCATTTTAACTTCAAATTCAATTCTTTTGTTCATTTGAAATTCATTCTTTTTATTAAAATAACAAATAAAAAGATTATTATATTTAAAATATTTATTATTTGTTTGAAAGGTTTTTATTATTTTATTTAAATTATTTCCATTAATAAATGGAATAAGTAACAATAAAGAGTGTTAAGAAATTTTGTTTATCTGTGAAGAACTAAAAAAGAAAAATAAATTGTTAAAATAATATTTTTGTTTCCTTTCACACACAAAAAAGGATTGTTTGATTAAAAAGTGCCAAGTATTCCTTCCATTCTCAGTTATAAAAATATCCCAGTCAACCAATCAAATTTGCAATATCTATTTTCGAAATTTTTTTCGATAGTATAAAAAAACTCTTCCTTTATCTAATTCTACGTTTCTTTTTTTTTTTTGAAAAGAAAAGCTTAGGCGTATATATTTATTTATCTTGCGTTCATTTGCATTTTATATCAAAAGAATATATCAAATTGAATATCTTTTCTCTACTTTTATCCTTTCAAAAACAAAATAATAGAAATTGATTAAATAATAAATAAAATAAATCCATCACATAGAAATAGTTGTTGAAATAGTAATAAATAAAGATTTATTATTCATTTGATATATAAATAGATTTTTACAATTAATAATTGATTAACAAAAGATTTTTATTCTATATCGATGATTATTTTTATGATTACATGAAAAAAATAATACAATAATACTTTATAAATAAAAATTTTAAAAAACCACGTTTTACTAACGGACTAAAAAGGAGAAAATAATTTTTTTCTGAAAAATCCATACTGACATTACATACAAGAGATCTGATTTGAATCAAACTGTCCATAACGTAAAACGTGGGGCGCAACAAATAATAATTTTTCTATTCAAATATGACTTCCTTTATTAATTTTTATTTAGCATCAATCGTATTTTTTAAGGCTTAAGTTTTCACCAAAATTCTTGTAGAAGGGAATATTATTAGAAATACGATAGGATAAGTTTCGTGATATAATTTTTATAAATATTACCTATTAAGTATTTAACAGACTTTTTGTAAAAGGGAATATTATTAGTTAAACATAAGAAAATTTATAGTATATTTAATATATTTAATAATCAAAGTAGATAGGAATGATCTTTGTTATATTTTAAATTATTTTTATGTTATATCAAATTAGAAATATTTATTATACTAATATATATATTCTAGTTTTTTATCAGACCACTTGTAAAAGGGAATAATATTAGTAGTCCAATAGATTTATTTTTAATTTAAATTCTTTCGAGCATTTAATTTAATATTTTTGATAAAGATCAATATTCATTCGTCAAATTATATTATGCGTGGTTTTAATGTTTATTTTGAAATTTATATATTTTCTATATTTTTATTAGAAACAGAATATTTTAGACATATTTGCGCCCCACGTTTTACGTTATGGACAGTTTGATTCAAATCAGATCTCTTGTATGTAATGTCAGTATGGATTTTTCAGAAAAAAATTATTTTCTCCTTTTTAGTCCGTTAGTAAAACGTGGTTTTTTAAAATTTTTATTTATAAAGTATTATTTTCTACTTTTTAGTCTTCAAATTTTGCTATCGATTTTAGTTTACTCATATTAATTAAATTTATGAAGTATAATTTAAGAAATGAATGTGTACTAAATATTTATATTTATAAAGTTGGGGATTTTATGTTTTTTTGTTTACATCCGACATTTTGAATTTTTATATATAGGAATAATTTTGGATTATTTCATTCAAATTGTAGCAATTAGAAGCTCATAGAAATGATAATATTGTATTGTCATCGAGAGCAAAGCTGTTGGTGAAGTTTCAAAAAAATCCGGTGATTGGAAGTCGTCGAAAAATCGATTGCAAGATTTGACGCATACACACAGACAAGAATACAAGTTAAGTAAAACGTGATAAAAAAAAAATGTCTACTTTAACTTGAAAAAATTGTATTTTTATAATTAATATATAAGATTTTAATCAAACATTGATTATTTTACGACTAGAAAAGATAAAAGAATAAAATTAAGGAGGACTTTTTGAATATTTTACAAATTATCAAAATTTGTTAATGATTTAAGCGAAATGTTTAATTTTTGCTTGACGTCTATTAGAACTAAATTTGAAATTTGATTTATGGTGGTGGTTAGTGATCTGATTCTTAAAATTTGTCCTTAAGTAGATTTGTTGTGCTCATCCAAAACAAAATGAATAATTAAATGTCAAAATCGATTTTTCTTTATTTAAAATATTAATTATATTTTTGCATTTGATTACCGAATTAAAATAATACATTTTACTTTAACTCGGACTTTTTTGGTTTGGATGGGTGAGTAATCTTTGACTAACACACGTCAGGCCCATACCAAAGCCCGAGGCCAACTCGAGAAAGTCAAATATTACACATTCTAATTCAACCTAAAATACTAACATTGACTCTTGGCCTCACCGACTAAGATTCGGAATTCTAAAAATTGTCACCTCAAAATTCTCTTGAAAATGGCGACAAATGGTGAGACTCAAATCTCATAAATATACGAGAAAAAACTTATAAATAATTAATAAAAATTTTCACTGAAGCCTAAACGAATATAATAACGAAACGAGTATATAAGAAGAAGATTATTTTATAGAGAGAGAAAGAAATATTAAAAATTTTATTTTTGAAAATTTATAATGTTTTATGATTATTTAAATACATTTATTTATTAATATAATAATGTATTCAATCACACCAAATAAATATCGACTGTGCAATAATCAATCAATAAAATTAAATTATCCCCTTGCATTATATTTCAATCTAATAGCTCATTAAATAGCACTTTGGATAGGATTGATATCATTTATTTATTTTTAATATATTTTAAAACAAATTATTTTCAAATTATGTATTTTTTACAATTTGACTTACTGTTAGTAGTATAGTATTATATAATAATATACCTACTATATTTAATGATTTATATGATTTTTTGATATATTTTTTCTTTTTTTTTTTTTTTTTTTTTTTTTTGAAAATAACAGCTCATAAATTACAATTAATTAGTGAATTTAAATTTATATCTTTTTTTGTTAGAATTTTATTTCTATTTTAGGTTACTTTTTCTAAATCTAAAATATTATATCGATTATAGAAAAATATATAAACATTATTATTATTATTTGGGGGGTCTAAGCGGCAATGAATGCCATGAAAAATAGTCATCCATCATTAAATTAATTGTCTTTGCATTCAGGAAACTTCCTCAGAAATAATCGAGGTACCTTAACAGCTGCATCTTCACCGATTCGATTGTGAAACGGAAAAACAAATATTCCTTCAATTTTCATCATCAATAAATAACATTTTGGTCCTTATTGGTTATGGCTAGATTTAATCAATTACATAATTATTAAATAAATATATATATATATATATATCATTTAAATCAATAATAAATAATTAAATAAAATTTAATAATTCAAATCAATCTAAAAAGCTCAACAAATTTTCAAAAGGCACTCACTAATCTCAATATAGTGACGGAAAAATATTATCGCCATGGGGGCACTTTTGATGGGCCATGGCAATAAGCTTTCTCAACTGGTTAATTGCCCGATAACACCGCCCTCATGATGTTTAATTTTATTTTTCCATCTCTTTTATTCAAAAGTTCTTGTCGAAGTATTCGACAACAACATGATTTTTTGTCACTCTCATATCGCAATTGACGCACCAATATGCATTTTGTTTTTACATTTAAATACTCTTATAAAAAGAAGAAATGATCTATTCAGATATGAGTCTCTTCTGGATTTGTTTCTCTTTATTATATCTTATATATTGAGGATTCTATTTTTCATTTGTTGAAGAAAGTCTTTTAATAAATATTCATTAAAATCAATCTATTATTTGTTTTCTCTTAATTTAGTTAAATTCAATAGTCTCATTTTTATCCTGCTCTGAGTGCTATAATAAATAATTAACGATTCATCTTCATGGTCATTCTTATATTATTTTTGAGTGAAGGGATGAAAACAGTTGAAATTTTCTATAGCGAGGAGGGCGCTTGGAGAGTAACTAATGATATAGTAATAATATTATCTAAACAAGGGCTTATAATATAAGAAAGTGCCTATTCAATCTCCTTTTCATAACACTTGAGTAAAATGAACACTGACAGTTCTTCCCCCCATCCCCACCCCACATCACAATGAATATCAATAAACGTCAGATCATTACATACACTTATATATAAAATAAGTTAGAATGAATATGTTGGAGATGGAAGTAAGTTTGAATTGTATTTCAATATTTTCAATTTTAAATGCACTTTTGACCTTAGTATTATTCATTTGTGAGCCATTAAAATAATTGATTTAATTTAATTTGATTTAATTAATTTGAATAAAAGAGAATAATTACAATATTTGTTTATTATTTGTTTAAACGCTATGTAAATAGTTATTGAAAGTGCAATCTCAATGAATTCTTCAATAGAATACTATATATGTATATATTACAATAAGATGTTGATACAAAACACCCCAATAGGCAAATATACATCTATATACATATATAAGTATATCACTAATTAATTAGTACCAATTGATAAAATCATTTCAAAGAATGATTAAAATACAATGACATTCAAAATTACTCAATTGAACAGTAAATAATCGATAAATGATATTTATTTATAACACTTGAGTAAAAATATCACAGACAGTTCGCCCTGGGTCACAATAGATATCACTGAACAGGCCATATCATTAACTTATTTATGAAATTGGTTACATTACAACTGAATGCAAATATAAGAAAAATATTTGTCAGATAGACAATGTAACTTTTATTATTTCAAGGGTGGGTTAATGAAACAATTAGATTGTAATTTTCGTCGATTTTAAACAAATATTTAGATTATTTGTCACACACACACACAATATACTTAAAAATATAGAATAGATTAAAAGTATTTTTCTCTTAAATGATACTGGCTTTATGAAATTTTGATTTTGTAAAAGACTCTCTGCTTTTAAAATATGTAGTACACGATTGAACAACTTGCAGTAAACTACCAGATTGTGGTTCTTTTTACATTGACAATATATTCAGGTAAGATATTTGTTTCAATACAAGGCGCCATTGGGTGTGTGGGTAGCGAACCTGCCTCACATTCACATGGTCCCGGGTTTAAGTCCCGGGCCTGGCAAGGGAATTTCCCTAGCTGGGGTCTATGGGACGAAGTCAACCCAGCCTCCGGGAACAACATTGGGAAGGTACTTGATAAAAAGTAGCGTCTCCGATCAAGAAAATCAAGGTAAAGGTTGAGAGGACCCGTTCTACTGATCATAGGACACCTCATTGATATAACCGGCTTGATAGGCGTTGTCTTTACTTAGGACGTACAAAAGTCCGAGGTTTTTTTTATTTGTTTCAAAAAAACGAACGAATTGAAAATTTTAATCTTATTCTTGATAATTCATTTAATAATATAAAATATCAACTTTCATATTTAAATAATCTTTCTCAGAATAATCGAAAGTTATTAATTTAATACCATGAATGTTTTAATTTAAAATTGTTTCTAATGGCATAAAAATATTATTTATTTTATAAAATAAAATTTTAATTTTAAAAATTTATTAATTATAATAAATTAAATATTCATCCCACTATAAATGATTAACAAATTTCAGTTTCTACATTTCATTTCATAATCATCTTTGGAAGTATAATTTCAGTAGGTAGTTGAAATGATTAAAGTTTATTTTACAAAGAGTCTGAGTAAAATTCAACTACAAGGTTAGAAAGAAATGATTTCGTCATTTAAACTGTAATTTGTAACTGTAGTCTGTAGTTTAATTAAAATTTTAAAAGTAGTGGGTTGACATGCCTAACGTTATTATAATTAAAATCTGATAGGTTGGCAGGAAGGGCGTTAACTGTCTAAAAATTTAAACATGCATGTAACAACTAAAAACAGAAAAAAAGGTCTTTTATAATTGAATAATTGAATATTCGTCAAATTACCTTTCAACGAGAATACAAATGAAATACTCTATTATTATTTTCAAAAGACAAATTCATTGATAATAATAAATAAACTATAGCAAATTAACTGTATTATGTTACACAGAACCAATTTTAGAGCATTCTATATGGTTATAATAATTTTTTAATTGTTTTACACACAAAAAGTAAATAAACCATACATTAAATTAAAACGATCAAA
The DNA here is from genome assembly GCA_963082975.1 of Labia minor. Classification (NCBI taxonomy): domain Eukaryota; kingdom Metazoa; phylum Arthropoda; class Insecta; order Dermaptera; family Spongiphoridae; genus Labia; species Labia minor. The sequence goes on along the minus strand of OY720344.1, from coordinate 12,848,445 downwards.
TATATACACCCAGATATCATTACAAAAATTATCAGTGATAAATAGGTGGAAGTTCAGAACGTGATGAGAGACAATGTTAAAAATTGAAATTAGGAAATAGTGAGAAAATCGGGAATAATTTAACCATTTGGTTACAACGTCTAAGAACTTCTCGTTCAGTGGTGCCAGTGAATTAATAAAAAGAAATATATTTAAATATAAATTTACAATCCATTTTAAGTGATTAAATTTTTAAACAAAATAAAATTTAAATATATATTTGCAAGCACCTAAAAAATTAAAATAATCAATTTCAAGTTTACTGTGAATAACCTATTATATTTAATTATACCTATTTTATTACTATATATATTATATTATCTTATTATACTAGCAAAAATTATATATACCTATATATTTGTATTTTTGAAATATTAAACCGCTCGCGAAGGAAATTCACACCATAGATTTTTTATAAAGAAAAATCGATTTATATTGGTTTCAACCTCGAGAAAAATCATCTTTATTAGTTTTTTCTTAATTTAAGATAGGAAAATTAAAAGACGTCAGCAACTACGCCAGACACCGCTTTCTTAAATAAAAAATATTATAAAAATAAATAAAATAAAATTAGGAAATATATATTATATTTTATCCACAGGCCATACTTTTCTGTCTTCCAGTGCATTAATACATGCTTTTAAGGGCTGTATGTTTTATGACATCTTTTTTAATTTATGTTATTTTAAATTATTTGAACGGCGGCTCGGCGAACCAGGTACTTATATACCCATATATATACTATAATATATATATATATATGAAATTTATGAAATTATTTTAATAAAATAAATTGAAATGCTTTTTCACACCAACTTATTAATTTTATGGATATAATCCCCTCTCCCCTTACATAAAGAACGATTTTGTAAAGAGACTTGGGCATTAGTACGTAGTAATGAGCAATCAGTGATAAATTTATGAAATGAGATTTTCCGAAAAGTGAATAGGAAAAGTCAGAAAAGCTGAGTAATAAATTTCCGTTTATTAAATTGTGGAATAACGTACTACTATTATTAGCTATTGTAATTAATTTATGAGCTTAGATTAAGAAGAAAATAAGTAGTCGGATTAAGTATGAAATGTAGAAAGAGAGAGAGAAAGAGAGATTGTTGGTTGTTGGGTGACATTTTCAGCATCTGTCACCCACCTGAAAAGTTTCCTCGTTAAAAACGGAATTAACAAATTTTTGAATAGAATAATGAATCTATACTTCCTTTCTATATAATTATATCATATTTATATATTGCAGTATATAAATTGTTTTTAAGATGAAATACAAAACTGATAATCTTAAAACGTTAAAGTATATTTATATTCACAAATTCATGTATCGAAACTTGTATAATTGGTTAAGTATATACTATTTTTTTATAATACATGTAATCCTAATATATTTATATTTTTAGTAGTTTTCTGAATAGTAAATATATATTATATATATATTATTTATATTTTCAATTTTAATGTTATTTATCAATCCGGATGAATAATAAATAAATTGATCAAAATTTCTTGATTTGTTATTTTTTTAATTTGATACAAATTATTATTTTAATTCACATAAACGATAATTTTACCTTTGGCACAAATTTTCATAATAATTATGTTCCTTATTAAGACTATACGAATGACATTAAAAGAAAAAATTAAATTACAATAGTATAGGATAGATCTATATTGTATATAGATTTTTTTAGAGATTATTATGAGTTTATTTCTAATTTTAATTTTTTTTAATTAAATACAAAAATATTCTTTATTTATCATAATTTAATGTTATTTTTTAATTACCATGATTTAATGTTAAATTGTTAAAAATCTAAAATTCTTAATACTTTTGGTATTAAAAAGTAGGTACTTTTAAATCCGCGGTAATATAGAAATAGTGGTTAAATAAAAAAAAAATAATATGAACTAGAATTCACAAATTGCATCATTTGCATGACAAAGGAATGAAAATAACAAAAATGAAAATATGCTGAATGCATACAAAAAGTTACTCTACTTTATTAAGAATTTTATTCATTTCCAAAATTGATACAAATAAAATTTTAAAACTACAATTAATATAATCGAAGGTATCCAAAATCGACATGATCTGAATTTAATAATTTAATTTAATTAAAAAATACAATAATACAGTGGTTCTTAAACTGTGGTCCGCGGACCCCTGGGGGTCCGCGAAGCCTTTACTGGGGGTCCGCGGTCCTCGGAAAAAAATCATCGTAAAAATATATACATATATAAATATTTAAAGTTCATTGTTTAACTATATCCTCCTAGAGAATTACGGCTATAATTTAATACTATTAATAATACTATTTTATTTTATTAAATTGATAATTATGTCAATTAATTTTTTGTGAATAAATAAACATATATAAAATTACCTGGAGTGTCTCCACTCGACTATCTCGCAATTTGAATTGGATTAAATAACATAATATATTATATTTAAATTAAATTTAATTAATTATAAATTATAAATAATAAATAATAAATATTAAACCAGCGCATGTTTGGCTTTTTGTTGATTGCACCACGTCACGTGTTGGCGCGTGAGATTTGCAGTGTTAAAAAATTAATTCTGGTAATTTCAGCGAATCAATCAAGCTTAAATTCTATATATAGCAGTTTTATACAATTATTAATCATGTGAAAAATTATCAAACATATATCTTTATTTTTACGGTCACTTTAGAGGAAAAAAAATCAAAACGTTGTAGGTAATGACCCTCTTCCGGTTGAGCTACATTTCTCAAAAGTTGATAGAAAACTATGAATTTTGAATAATGTCCATGTACCAAATTTCATCATTCTATCTCAAACCGTTTTTGCGTAATCTTGCCTACATACATACACACACACATACACACACACATACACACACACATACACACACACACACAGACATTTTTCTCAACCTTAGTGAAAATGATTCAGGAACCTTCAAAACGTATAAAAACATCAAAATCTCAACATCGAAAATTTTCGTGATCGCAATACTATCTCTGGCGAGATAGTAAAAACTATATATAAAATTTGAATTTTCATCCATTCATTCATTTAAAATCATTTTTCGATTGTTCCTTTAAAATAACCCCTCTTAGGGGCTCGGAAGGGGAGGCATATAAGGGAATTTTCTTTCACTTTGTTATTGGGGAAAACCAGGGGAGGGGACAGTCTTACCCGGAAAAACCCAAATTGTCAGCGTCCACTCTGGGGTTTTAAACAGTTTTAAAGCAAATGTTAATTATAAGTTCATTTCTCAACGAGTTGTATCTTTAAATTATTTTTATTAATGTTAATTATAAGTTCATTTCTCAACGAGTTGTATCTTTAAATTATTTTTATTAATTTAATTAATTATAATTAAATTATAGCTAATAATAGTTTATTATAGCTAATAATTTTTTTTAATTTTTAGTGTAATTTGCATGATCATTATTTTATAAAAACACTAAACACATTTTGCAATTTCCCAGAAAGGCTGTTTTTGAGAGTAAGTATAAGTTAGTTTTATGAATAAAAAATATTTATTTTAATAATATTTTAGAATCAAATTACGAAATTAATAATATTTTAGAATCAAATTACGAAATTAATAATATTTTAGAATCAAATTACGAAATATATTTATTATATAAATTAATATTCATTTAAAATGATATTAAATCATTTATTTAAAATGATTTAAAACATTTATTAAAATGATTTAAAACATTCATTTAAAATGATATTAAAACATTCATTTAAAATCATATTAAAACATAGCTAGTAAATAATAATTCGTTATATTTATATTATATTTATATTATATTTATATTATTGTAGTTCAATGTTAATAAATTACTCCATAAAATGGATCGTTGGCTACAAACTGGTTCAACACAGAAACGGAAAGAATCAGATGATGAGGCATCAACAGCAAACTCTACCAAGAAACGCAAAACTAGAAAATATTCGGATGATTATTTATCATTTGGATTTACTTATATTTGCAACAATGATGTGGAAAGACCAGTCTGCGTTCTATGTCAGGAAAGTTTATCCAATGAAAGTATGAAACCTGCTAATCTCAGACGTCATTTACAAACAAAGCACAGCGAGCATGTTAGTAAGTCTATCGAATTTTTTAAAATGAAAAAAGAAGAACTTAATTCAAGTCAGAAATTGATGGTAAAGACGGGATCTGGTGGTATGAGTAAGAAAGCAGTAATGGCATCATATGAAGTAGCTCTACTTATTGCTAAAGCAGGAAAGCCGCATAATATAGCAGAGCAATTAATTCTTCCTGCTACAAAAGTAATTACAAATATAATGTTAGGAACTAAAGCAGCAAACGATATAAATTTGATTTCATTATCAAATGATACGGTTAAGAATAGGATTGAAGACATGTCATGTAATATAAAAGAAGAATTAATATCGAGAGTGCGCAAAAGTCACTATTACTCATTACAATTGGATGAAAGTACTGATGTCACTAATAATGCCAATTTGTTAGCTTTCATTAGATATGAGTTTGAAAATCAAATACAAGAAGATGTATTGTTTTGTGATTCACTACCTTCACGAACGACAGCTAATGACATATTTAACAGTTTGAATAATTTTATAACCGAAAATGAAATAGAGTGGCCAAAATGTGTTGGAATTTGCACTGATGGTGCTCGTGCAATGTCAGGTACAAGAACTGGATTGATTGCTCTTATTAAAAATGTTGCGCCTCAGGTTGTTTGGAATCATTGCTGCATTCACAGAGAATCATTAGCAGCCAAAAATATGTCACCAGATTTGAAAAGAACATTAGACGAAGTAGTTAAAATTGTCAATTTCATTAAGGCTCGTCCACTTAATTCCAGAGTTTTTAAAATTTTGTGTGAGGAAATGGGTAGTCAACATACACATTTATTATTACATACAGATGTACGTTGGTTGTCCCGCGGGAAAGTACTCATTCGCCTTTTTGAGCTTCGAGATGAAATACGATTGTTTTTAATAGATGCGCATTTTGAACTGACCGAATGTTTCAATGATTTTATCTGGTTAGCTAAGGTGGCTTACTTGACTGATATTTTTACAAAATTGAACGAACTTAATTTGAGCCTGCAAGGTACTGTTGTAAATATATTTAAAGTTGAAGATAAAATAGAAGCAATGATTAAAAAAATCGACTTGTGGTCGAAACGCATCCAGAACGGTGTATATGAGTCTTTTCCAACTCTCAATGATTTCATAGAAAGCTCCAGTGAAAAATTGCTTAATCAAACGCGTCAATTATTTGTTGAACATTTAATTACTTTGAAAAGCAACTTCAGGAAGTATTTTTCTACTCCTGATCCTTGCAATAACTGGATCAGAGATCCATTTAATATGGAAATTACAAATGCTAAACATTTATCTGCACCTGAACAAGATATTCTCGTGGAATTATCATGTGATACAACTTATAAACTAAAATTTAACAAAACTGAATTGAGCAACTTTTGGTTACTTCTCAGGTCAGATTATCCTGCGCTTGCAAATAAAGCACTTCAACACTTGATTCCATTCTGCACAACATATTTATGCGAACAAGCTTTTTCGGTACTATTTTATATTAAGTCTAAATATAGAAACAAATTAAATGTAGAGCCGGATCTTAGATTAAAAGTTTCCAATATTAAGCCAGATATTGAGATTCTTGTTTCAAGAAAACAACTGCATACATCTCATTAAATATGTAAGTTATATTTAATGAGATAGATGCAGTTATTTTTTAAAATATTTCTTATTTAATATTTTCTGAAAAAAATTATAAAATATTTATATGAATTTAATGTAAGTACCCATTATAATTTGTGAGATTTGTTGCTATGACAATGTTTGTATTTTCTTTCTTCAATATTATAATTTCTAATAAAATGTGTTCTACAATATGCAAAAAAATCGTTATTCACCAATCACTGTTAGAAATATTCATCATATATCCTTGTCCTTATGAGATCGTAAGCCAGAAATTAATTAATAAAATGACGTAAAGTACCTAAAGTTGTGATGGGGGTCCGTCAAAAAAAATTTTTTCAAGTGGGGGTCCGTGGAGTACATAAGTTTAAGAACCTATGCAATAATATTTATATAAACTAAAAAAAAAAAATAATTAGATTTTGTTTAAAATGTAAAGAAATAAATAAATTAATTAAATAAATATGAAAAAATAAAAAAATAGTTAAATCAAAATTCAAAATTAATTAAATAAAAATGCAGATATAAATAAATTAATTTATATGAATAAATATTTAAAATTAAAATTGAAAATGAATTTAATAAAAAGTAAACAATTCAAATAAAAATAAAATTTAAAGAAATTATAGTTAAATCAACTATAAAAATAATTTTAAAAAACATATATTAACGACTTACATGAAAATCCAATTATTAGATCAAATCAAACTTTAAATTAAAATTAATGCAAGTAATCCCGTCGTAATATGAATGAGTTCGGAGTGCTGAGTGAGTGTTAATAGGTCAATAAGCGGGAGTGTCCTCCCCTAGACTTTCCCGCATATAAATAGGTATAAAGAGTTGTGAATGAATATTTAGAATGTGTAAACTTGGTATTGATAAAGAGCCAGTTCGTATTAGTTTATTGGTGTCAAATTTGATATTTGGTAACATTTATATATATATATATATATATATAGAATAAAGTGCTACTTCCGGTTAACTGATATTTTAAATGTAAAAAAAAAACAGATATGGATATAATATAAATATTTTTAATTTTATTTTATTTATAATATATAAGGGCTGGCTGTGACGTCATGAAGTGCTGGGTGACGTCATATAATTTTAAATTAAGAAAAAACTAATGAAGATGATTTTTCTCGAGGATAAAACCAATACAAAGTGCATAACACGTGGAGATATGTCCTCACGTGAAATTTGATATGAAAATAACCCTTCACTTCCTCTCTTCGATCGGCAATACTAGCACTTCCGGTTTCCGGATATGCACCAAAAGTTGATCAATTCATCCTAATGATGTATTAAGTAAATATACCAAATTTCATCAAAATCCGTTGAGCCGTTCAGGCTGTACACATCTATACGGACGGACGGACGGACGGACAGACATCATGCTAAAATACTTTTTTCTGTTAAGAAAATGCATGATTCGTGGAGATATGTACCTAAAAATATCCATAGGTGAAATTTGGTGTGAAAACAATACCTCCCTTACTATCGTCGGTCGGTAAAAAAGAAACGCTACTTGTATAGGTAAAATGTCACTTCCGGTAGTCAGATCATGATGAAATTTGGTATCTCAATTTTTTTCATATTTTTAAATCTATATACAAAATATCAAGCAAATATCTCGAAGCAAACTAGTACTTTACTTGAAAGGTAAACGCAACCAGTGTAGGTAAAGTACCACTTCCGGTTAACCGATTTTGACGAAATTTTGATAGAAATCTACAAACTGTGAATAATATCGGTATACCAAATTTCGAAGTCCTAGCTTGATTAGTTTTTGAGTAAATTTGCTTACAGACATTACATACATACATACATACATACATACATACATACATACATACATACATACATACATACATACATACATACATACATACATACACACACACACAGACATAATTCGAAAAATGGTATTTTCCGACTCAGGGAGGTCTAAAACGTCAAGATCTATCGAAATCTCGAAGTCGAAATTTTTGACGATTCCAATACTTCCCTTATACGAAGTATGCGGGAAAGTAAAAAAAGGCCAATACAATCAATTAAAATAATTGTAAATATTAGAAAAAAAATCAAAAACTTAAATATTATATACATTTTTTGTATGGGAATTTTCAGAATTATTAATTTTATATTCACTGTCGGAAATGAAACAATAAGTCGCTGATTGACAACATGTAGTATTATTTAAATTTTTAAAAATTAATTTCTGAGGTTATTGAATAGATATTGATACACTATCACTAGATATAGCCTATGTTCAAATAAAGGATAGTGTGATGTAATTCCATAGAAATCATTTCAGTCAATTTTGAGTCTATAACGTCACAATTTTCCGGACAGACTTGAAAAATTCTAAAGTCACTTTAGGATTCTAGAGACCATGACACACGGAGATATGTAAAAAATTTTGAATTCTGAGTAACAACAAAAACTTATTTTATATATGGTATATAGATAGATTATATTAAGTATCTTTATTTTTGAAAATGATAATAAATATCGATTATAGAGTAGTAAATACTAGATAGAAAAATTAATCTTTCGCATATCGTGTATTGTTTTTATAAAAGCTTATATTGAAAATACTATAGAACGTCCAATGAGTAGTTAATAAAAGGTCCTTTTACAACCAATTGTTCTAGAATAGAAATGAAAAAAGAGCAGCTTATATGAATAAGTATAGAAATTTTATTCTATTATTTTTTTTTATCAGATTAATTTTTACTATCATATTTTTTTATATTGGAAAACTGTGATTGGAATTTTTTTGAATTAAAGAGATTAGAGAGTCAGCAAAAACTCTTTTAAATAACCCTTTGATTTTATTTTTTCTCGAAAAAGGCGATCAATCATGATTAACTTTCATTCTAATGAAATTATTTATTGAAATTATTATTATTATTATTATTAGAGAGACTCTTATTTATACCGTACAACTAACAAATAAAAAATTGATCATATTATTTATTCTCCAGACTGTGATTTTTGTTTGTTTTTTTTTTGGAAATCAAGGTTGAAATTCTATTTTCTATATGAAATAAAATTGATTGAACTTTATTATTTATTTTTAAATATTTCTAATTAACAGCCACATCGACAACGGCCGATCCCCCGAAAATAAAATGTTATTTGACAAAACAAATTAAAAAAGGTGTTTTATTTCTCATTCTATGTTCTAACTTTTAGATGAAAGTTTGCGGTTGTGACAGGCATTATAGTCGCTTGGAAAATATTTCGTGTAAAAATTCATCCCAAATAATAACATTCAAAATAAGAAAAACAAAAAAAAAAAAAAAATAATCAATTTATTTTATTGTTTGTATAAGTGAATTTTTTTTAATATCTGCAACATGGTTAAATCATTTTAGAAAATAGCGTCTTTTGAAAAGTCTTACTAAAATTGAAATAAAAGCATCTAATAATTTATTTTAAGGGTTCGTTCATATTTCCTTTGAAAACATATGAATTTTTTTTTTTTTTTTTTTGTAACATATTCCCCTTGTTCTAAGATTATTAAAATACAAGAATAAAGAAATATGTGAATATACATATTATAAACAAAAAAATTCAAGTATTAGGTTACGCAGACGACTTATAATAATAGGAGATTCGGCAATTGCCACGTTTAGGCTAGAATGAGAGGGGAAAGTTGGCGAAAAATATATTGGTGGGGAGACCGAGTGGAAAACGACCGTTTTTATTTTTAAATATAACAATATATTTAAAATTTTTATTATTTATTCCCTAGTACATTTAATGTTTCAAGGAGAAATAATTTTATTTTTAAAAGAGATGTGTTTTGTTAAATTAATACAAAATTTAATTATTACTGAAAATAAGGGTTTATTATAAATATATGTAACTAAAAAAAGTTTTAATGAGAGAAATTGCAATTAGAATATGTAAAATATTTTAAATAATCAAATTTTCAAAAGAGAATTGCTATAATGCCAAATTTCCAAAACAAGCTTTTTTCTCATTGATTGAAAATAATTTATAAGGAGACAGGCCCATATTTATTATCTTCACCAAATTGATGATTCAAAGAAATACATAAGTATCTTAATTAGCATTTGCTACTTACTCGGTAAATATCGACATTTAAGAACTTTTATGAAATATTGGATAATTAATTATTAAACAAAGTTGCTTATATATTCAAATAACAAAATACATTAAAAATATATTAAAAATGAATACTCTCTTTTGAAAAAGAACTATTGTTTTAAATTATCATAAATAAATAAAGAAAAGTACTTTTTTATGAATTGAAAAAAAAGATCTTGAGAAAAATAATAAGCTACTTTCTAATAGGATGAAAAAAATAAAAATATAAATGGGCAGAATTAATTTAAAAAAAGTAATTTACGGGTTTGAAAAATTAATCGAAAAAGAATAGTTAATATTTTTAAAGGAATATTTGTTCAAATAAAAATTTGTTTTATTTTTAATTATTTACTTTTTATTTTACCTTTGATTTTACATATTTATTTTCATTTTAGTAATACTTGTAATATACATTAATTTTGATAGTAAATATATTTTTATGAATTTATTTTTTATTTTGTCTTTGTAGCCTTGGGTAAAAAAAATAATTTAAACTGTATTTATTTAGTTTTGTTTCTAAACAATATCATTTTAGAATTCCAATGAATTTTACAAATATTTGTCCAACTTTTTTTATCTTCTAAACTTGTTAGTACTTGTTATTCGTATGTAGAAAAAAAAACTCGGAGAAATGATCATTTTTCTCTGATAAAATATTTTTTTCTTTTTTTTAAAAAGAACAAAAATAATCGCCCCAAATAGAATAACAAACGGAGTTTTGATAAAAATATTTTATGTTCCATAAAACAAAATGGCCAGGATTTGTGATGAGTTGAGTCGACAATTGTTAAGAAGAAAATTGCATTTCAATGAAATCGAGGACAGGAAATATAAATTTATAGGAAGGTTGTGTATATACATATATGAAAATTACCAGAGATGTCATTTTTTTTTATCTTTGTTGATTTCGAAGGATATAATCAAAAGTCAAAACTCAAATGATTAAAAAAAACAAACTACTATTACTATTGTTGATCAACAAATTCATCTGTTTCAAACTTTACAAATTTCCTCAAAAATGCTTGAACAAAGTGCAATAAAATATAAAACGTGATTTTATTTTAAAGTTAATTGAACTGTTAAAAGCAAATTCTCTCTAATCTAATTTCAAAAAATTTTCATTTATCCTAAAGAAACTTTTTAATATTTATATGTAAATAAATATATTTAATAAATGATTCTATTTGAGTTATAGGTCTGAAACAATTAATTATTTTGTTGATGTAAAACAAATATGTTGTCAATATGAACACCAAAGGGAGTAAATAGAATTCCTCAGGATATTATCTTTGGATATTAATGAAAAGATAATTAACATAATACACGAGTAATTGTAATTAGAGTAGCACCGTAATTTCATATTATTCTAACCTATGAATTATTTCTTTTGTGAAATGTATACAACACAATTATAAGTGAAAATATATATATTTTTTTTTATTTTAGTACATCATTTAATTATATTTATTTAATTATATATTTAAGAGAAAGAGTGGAATCAAACCCATGGAAAACAAAATATTAAATTCTTTTTATTAAATTATATTAGAGTTGAAAAATTGCAGCGTTTACACATATTTTAATTAAAATTAATATATACTCATCATTCTTTGTATTATATTTTAGTTTTCAATTTAATTATTATTATTATTTGCTTATTGAGATATTCTTTTTGGTAAAAAGAAAATAAATATTAAAAATATATAATAAAAATAAACCTCTGACTTTTGTACGCTCTACACTAGGACAACGCCTATCAAGTCGGTTATATCAATGAGGTGTCCTATGATCAGTAGAACGGGTCCTCTCAACCTTTACCTTGATTTTCTTGATCGGAGACGCTACTTTTTATCAAGTAGCTTCCCAATGTTGATCCCGGAGGTTGGGTGGACTCCGTCCCATAGACCCCTGCTCAAGAAATTCCCTTGCCAGGCCCGGGACTTGAACCCGGGTCCACCAGAATGTGAGTCAGCGACGTTAGCCCCTCACCCTGTGGCGCATCAAAAATATATAATAGATTGTCAAATTTTTTATAAATAAAATAAAAAATAACTAAACTAATAATAATTACATTCCATTTAGTAAACATTTTCTTTTAAATATTAAAATTTTAAATAATAAATATTAATTAATATGATTTTCATTTCCATTTGTTAAATATTTTTGTTTTTCACTTTTCATTTTAAGTCTCATTGTTTGTCATTTCAATTCATTCTTAATTCATTTGGTTGAGTAAAATTATATATAATATTCAAATATTTCCAATTCTATTTTCAATGCAGATAGTTAATTAAAACAATTGTCTTGAGATTATGGTAAGAGGTTATCCTATTCATGATTATAATCTAATTATAAAAGTTTATGTGTGTGCATGTCTATAGTAAAAATAATTATAATAGATCGTGCAAATTAGTTTAAATAAACTCTATTATTTCGACAGAGATGTTTGAAATTATTATCAACTACAAATATAATAAAGGGTTGTTTCTACTTTTAGATGAATACTATATAATATATTACATTATATTCTTATATTCTCTATAAATCTTTTTTCTTTCTATTATTATACTAATTATGAATATACAACATTATTATAGCAATTAATTATTAACCTTAATTGAATGGTGTTTGTTATTTGTTATTTGCAATATTAATTACAAAGTTGGTTATAAATTAAATGCTAAAATTTACTTTAAAATTGAAAATTAAAATGGAAGTGGTTTATTTAAATATAGGTAAGTAGTAGTAAAAAGAGTATATATATATATATATATATATATATATACCTATATACAAATTAGTTTATGATTCATTTAAGTCAACTGAATATTAAAAAAATTATTCAAATTATTCAAATTATGTCTCCCTTATCATTTTCTTTGCTAACATTCATTTTATTCACTTTTTAATAATAAACCAAAAAATGATGCGAATTGTTATCTGACATCTGGAAAATTTTTAATTAATCTTATTTTGAATTTAATTTTCATATTTATATTCTTTAAATTGTTTAATTAACTAATATAAAATTATTAACATTATTATAAATTTGTATATAAAATAAAGAAACATATTTTATACATATCAAAAGTTAATGAATGAAAATATGTACAAATAAATAAAAAAAAGTTTCAATATATACTTATCTTTTAATAAAATGTGAAATTTAAATATAAAAAAATTTATTTCGATAATATTTGTAACTAGTAAAAATATACTTTTTTTTAAATAAAATTACATATATATATTAGTATAATTAATTAAAAATACGAATAAGTAACATTATTTTGTTTATCATAATATTTTCAATGAGTTGTTGATGATAGAATTATTCTTTCAACGATAATATTTTTTTGTTCTCTTTTATGATTAAATGAATTAATATAATTTATTAGTAATATGTTTTATATATTAAATATATATTATTTTATTGAGAGTTGAGGCAAAATGATAAAGAATCATTGATATACCTAGATGTATAACCTTCTCATTTAATTATATATTAAATAGATTCAATCAATAGATGGCCAAAAGGTCATGTTATACCTGCAGAGAGGTTCTGATGAAATATTCATTCTTTATAAATGACTCTCCTGATTTGGAAATTTAAAGAAAATCTTATCAATTCAATTCAAAAGTAAAAAAAATTTAATATTAATATTTAATAATTTTGATCATAGTTTTTATATTGTCTTTATTAATTAATTTTACTTAATACTATACTATTCCAATAATCTCAAACTTATTAATATTATTATTATTATTAGTTTTTTAATGCTGACTATAATAAGGTAATGCTTTGAAATATTTTTCAAACTATCAAAGAATCTAAATTTATATTTACACTTTTGGAAATTTCATTTGCAAAAAGTAGATTTAGACTTGAAAAACAAATTAATTGTTTGATTAAAATAACACATTGTTCAATAAGTCTCGAGACTAACCCAGAGATGGTGCTAGTAGTACCAAAGTGGCCACGTTTCCATAGATTGTGAACCTCTAAGTGAAACGTGTAAAAATTTCACGTCGATCGGATCACAGACAGCAGAGTTATCGAGGTTAGAGTAAAGTCACTTTGTAATTTGTTTAAAAAATGGAAAAAAGTGAGTTTCTCGTGTTGGTAAAACATTGTTTTTTAATAGGTAAAAACACTGTAGAAGCCCAGAAATGGCTTGAAAAACATTACCCGGACTCCTCTCTATCCAAAACAACGATTTGTCGTTGGTATGCTGAATTTAAACGTAGTCGTACGGACACAAACGATGCGGAACGTTCGGGTAGTCGTTACACAGGAAAATGTGAGTGAAGTGTTAAAAATTGTAATGAAAAATCGCAAAGTGAAGGTCCGTGAGATTGCAGAAATGACACAGATATCATCTGGAAGCGTATTTACAATCCTTCATGAAAAATTCAGCATGAAAAAGTTTTTTCCAAGTGGGTGCCGCGATGAACGAATTGGGCTTTTATTTGCTTCCCCATCCTATGTATTCGTCAGATTTAGCCCCCAGCGACTACTGGCTCTTTGCTGATCTCAAAAAAATGCTCCAGGGAAAAAAATTTGGCTACAATGAGGAGGTCATTGCCGAAACTGAACCCTATTTTGAAGCAAAAGATAAATCCTTTTATAAACATGGTAGAGAAATGTTGGAAAGACGTTGGAAAGATTGTTTCACCCTAAAAGGAGATTATATTGATGAATAAAAGTGATTTTAGAAAAAAAAATCTTGTTTTCGTTTTTAGTCTCGGGACTTATTCTACGATGTGTTACATTAAACAAAAACAAAAAGAACTATCTAAATATCTAGTTACATATGTATACAATAGAAGTACTTTATATTTATGAGAAATGAACTTTTATATATCAAAATTGAATAATTGTAACTTATATTTCCAAATTGATTAGATTAGGAAGTTGAAGATTTTTAATAATATTTCATTGACAAATTTATATTAATCAACTGAAGAAAAAATCAATTTTATTTAAAGAAATTTGTTATTTAAATAAATAAATCGATTTTAAATTTCAATCAAATATATTATGATAAAATAATAAATTTATTATAGTAATTTATATTATTTAATTGATATTATATATATATATTGTATATTAGATATATTTTATATGATTCATTTGATGTTTAATGGAATAGAAATGCGATAACCCTGCCCATGAATCACTTTAATAGATTGACAGTTGTCATTAGAGAGATTATAGCATAGCTAGCTAGCTAGGTATTAAAAAATTAATTAAATATTTTTCTGAGTAATTAATTAAATTTTAAACCAAATATTCGATTGAAAATCAAAAGCTTATACCTCTCTATACATATAAATAGATGATCCACTGAAAAGCTTAGAAAAATAAACTTTTCATCAGCATGCGGTTACCAAATTTCCAGAAATGAATTAATTTAATTTACATGCATTATTTCCAATGATTATTTTGAATAAATACTAATATAAATGCTACTTTAAATAAAGCATCATCAATCAAACAAATTTGTTTAAAATTATTTATGATATATATGAAAAGGGCGAGATAATAATGTGATATCTAACATATGATACTAATTAGTATAAATACATTGAAGAGACTGTTAACCGAGGGTTCCAGGACATTGAATAATGTTCCATTTATGAGAAAATATATGATAGGAAAATTCAAAATAACAAATTTAACTTTCCTAATTTCAAAATAAATAAAATAAAGTATTTATTTATTAGATAAATAAATTATAAATATTATGAATGGATAAATCAATAAATAAATAATCAACCAGTGATGTATTAGTAAAATAAGAATGGTGGGAGCAAAAAGTCCTATTTTCAGCAAACTATTTTTTTCCATATAAGTTTTTATTTTTTCTTATTCGTACTATACAAAATATCAACGAACACAAAAAAGAAATTCTAACAGTAGATTTAAGTGGGAGTTATCGGGACATGAAAAAGTACTGGAGCGCGTTCCGGTTCTGAAAAAAGGTAAGGGAACGTCGTTCCCCCGAGTTTCCCTCCCAATTCACCACTGTAATCAACTTTTTTTTATAAATAAAGTGGTTACCATATATTATATATTCCTTTTATCACCAAAAAAAAATTTTTTATTAGATATATACACATTATATATTTAGTTATAGAAAAGTTTTGATCTCTCTTTTACTTTCATTGTCTATATATAAATAAATATATATATATAAATACTGATCATATTTTAGTAAGAATTCTAAAATTAATATACGTTTATCCTTATTCAAAGAATTCAATAGTAAAGGGATCTATGGTTTGGAATTCTATGACAGATGTCTTCGTGAAATCTGACTACGCAACAGGTTTCTGCTTTAATTCAAGAAAGAACAAAAGATTTATGTAGAATTTACTTTAGTTTTTTATTTACTTATATATATATATATATTAAAAAGAAAATTTTTCAAAATATCAAAAAATTATGAAATAAATATTTTCATAGAAAAATTCATAATAATAACATAAATGTTTATTTATCCTAATTTAAATATATTTTAAACTTTACTCTACGATTATGAAATTCATAATTTGATAGAAAAATAATTAAGATGATTAATTTAATAAAATAATTTAAATTAATATGGAATTAATTACGTAGCTATTTGTTTTCTATCTACCATTTGCGATGTAATTATAATGTTTTGCTAGATTAGGAACCAAAGATATCTAATCTTTTAATTGAATTTTGATTCTGTAAAAAAGATATTAAGTATTAAATTAGGTTAATTAATTATCGGAGAAGAATATTATTTTGTTAGTCGAAATTCTTTTCTAGTAAAAAAAATATTTTAATTAATTAATAATTAATTAATAAAATGTTGAACAACGGAAAAGGAAATTCATTTTATTTAAGAAAAACTTATATACCATATATAAAAAAAAGCTTGGGCTTTTGAAAATAATATGATAGAATAGCGACTATAAAGTTGGTTACTGCCTAAACAGATAGAGGCCTTGCATGATCAGGTAGTACAATATCTTAACTTTCTTGATCGAATGGCGTCACTCTTGAATGCAAATTTGTTCATGTAGAATGGGTAAACATCGTTCCCAGAGACCATAACAAGAGAAAAATTTCCTTGCCAGGCTCGGATCCACAACCTGAAAGAAAAATTTGGTTTGAAAACAATACCTCCCTTACTATCGTCGGTCGGTAAAAATGTGCTGCGCCTCCTTTCTCCTCAGATTACAGTCGAATTAGACATATATACTATTAATATTTTAAATAAAATCGAAATTTGTGGTCATTTATTTAAAATGATCTAATTTCAATTTTTTTTTTTTTTAAATCATTTAAAAAAAACCTAAATATAACATTATTCCTTCAATTGAAAAATTGTATTTTTAGAAAGGATATGTAATAGGGTAACAAGTAGTTGTTTAAATTTTATAATATATTGATGATACTCTCATGTGAACTTCTAATTTCTTTGTGATATATAAATTATTTATTTTTTATCTCCAGTTACGATTCCTTCTTAATCGTAAAACACCTTATATTCTCACTTTTTTATTTTATTTTAGTCTCTGTTTTAAACCTTTTATTTTTTTAATCTTTTATCATTAAATTGGATTTCTATTGAAAAATAAAAATTCAATTAAAAAATTCATACATTATCTAATTTAATATCAACCAACTATTTATTGAATATCTAAAATTGTTGTGATTTCAAATATTGTCAGATTGTATTATCAATCAAACAACAGTTTTATATTTTATTTAATTTGAAAACAAAGTAAAGGATTGCAAAAACATTTCAATATGAAAGCTATGTATGAAAAATACGTTTAATTGAATGTTGTCGTTTTTGTTTTTTTTTTAATATTGATTTCGTTGAATTAGAAAGTTCACTAAATATTTATTTATTTTTATTTTTTTTTCTAGTTTGTTAGAGGAAGTTAACTAGAGCAAGATAATTAAAAGAAAGGGGAAAAATTCAAAAAGCTTTAATAATATTAAAAGAAGAGTAACAAACTTGGCGACTAGATTAACTGGATCAATAATATTAACGACCACCTGAATCACTTGAAGTATTAAGAGGGGAAGATTGGAGATTTGCATAGAAAGATTAAATAAAATTATTTTTAATGTTTTAAAAATATTCTTCAATATTATATTAAATTCTTTATTCATCAATACTTTTACTTAATTATTCAATACATTTTAAAAAATAACAATTATTATTAATAATATTAATTTTAATTAAAGGTATATAGTAAAAAAATATAATTGATCTTCTGACCAGGAAGAAAAGAAATGACTATTTTCTTTCAGTGTAATAGAGAAGTAAAACAGTATTTGTTAGACTGAAATTTAAAAAGAAATGCTTGAATGCTTTAGCATTTTCATGTTTGTGAGATGATTTCATCATTAGAGCCATTTCTTTAGGTTTGGAAACAAGAAATAGTCACTCGGGGCTAAATTCGGAGAATAGGGCGGATGAGGGACCAATTCGTATCCCAATTCATGGATTTCCATTTTTTCCATTTATTTTTCCAATCGCGAAGTAGAATTTAATTTAAGTTGCTATTAATGGATTTCAAACAAAACCTAAAAGACCCAGTCGGTTTAAATTTCGACAAGAGAGCTCATAGGAGCAGTGTTGCCATTTCATATAAGCGACGAGAAATTCAAAAAGTCACGGACTTATTGACCTACCTTTGTATCTTTATGAGACTCAACCTATACATATAAGTTATTGATATTATATGGTACTAGAAGCAACTGGAATTAAAAAAAAGATTTTTATAAATTATCTATATAATTATTATCAAAATTAGATTAAAAATTATGAAAAAATATATAAATATAATAAGTAGATCTTTTCAGTTTATATTCATAAATAATTATCTTGTTAGTTCACCGGTCTCTTTCATCAGTTGAGGGAGGAAGCCTTAAGAATAATCTAATTATTGATTATTCTTGATTTCCATTGAATTTTTAAGAAAGAAAAGATTTTTAAGAAATAATTTATATTATATATATATCTAATATTATATATATATATACTCATAAAACAGTTTAACTTGGATTATAAAAATAGCATATACTCTAACCACTGTATATACCTATATACCATATATAATTAAATAGAAACGAAAATTATATAATTAAATATTTTAAGCTTTGAGGTTTTCTTTGCCACTAATCCCCTCCCTCCGTATATATACTCTATTATTATTATTTTAATGAAAACAAAAGCTACTGTTATCCTAAAATATATAATTATTTTAGGAACTTTTTTATTCTAATATATTCTCTTTTTGTAATATTTTAATACATAATATATATACAATTATACATATATTATATATTTTGTATTTTTTTTTTTTTTTGTAGATTATAATTCAGCTTCTATCCCATTATCTATGTATTTTTATTAAGCATTATATAATTTATAATCATAATGAATGTGTTATATCATTAATTATGATAAATAGATAAAGATCAAACTTTTATTCGCTGCAACCCTTTGGCAATCATCCGAGTGTATTTACAAAATGTTGACATATGCAGCTGCACTGAACTGTACAGGAATTAATCTCATCGAACATATGTAATCAACTCTTATCTAAGATAAATTACTGATTATAAAAATTGTTTCTAAATGGGAATTTAATTATATCCTATCAGAGACTTTAAAAATTTGGTTAATTAAATTTTTCCACGTTTCAAAAATGATTCAAACTTAATATTTCTCATTGAAGAGCTTCTCGTGCTCTTTGCTCTACGGATTACTCGAATAGTCTCGATTTTTTTTTTTATTACAAGGATAAAAATATCAGAAGCCTAATTTACTTAAATTAGAATTCAAAATATAAAAATGAAAATGAGGTAGAGAAAAGTTCTTTATAGAATAAAATGATCAATGAATTTTATGTTCTATTGAAATTCATTGGATAATAATTGATATTGAAATTACACAAATTAAAAAGAATTTAGTAAGTGAAATTAAAATTTTAAATGCAAATTATAATTTTATATTTGAATTTGAAATTATCTTAATTATTTTAATATACATTATGAGTAGGTAATTACAAAAAAAAAATCTGGGGTGTCTCCACTCGACTATCTCGCAATTTGAATTGGATTAAATAACATATATTATATTTAAATTAAATTTAAAAAATTATAAATTATAAACTAATATTATTACTAAATAATATTTATTAAACTAGCGCGTGTTTGGCTCTTTGTTGATGGCACCATGTCACATACTGGCTCGTGATTTGCAGTCAACGTGTTAAAAAATTTAAAAAATTAATTCCTGTACTTTCAGCGATTCAATTAAGCTGAAATTCTATATATAGCAGTTTTAAACAATTTTTAATAATGTGGAAAAACTCTCAAACATACAGAAAAAACAGGAAAAAAAAATGAAAACGCGGTCCTCTTCCGAATGAGATATATTTCTCAAAAGTTGATAGAAAACTACGAATTTTGAATAATGCCCGTGTGCCAAATTTCATTATTCTAGCTCAAACCGTTTTTGCGTATTCTTGTCTACATACCCACACACCCACAGAAATTTTTGTCAAAAATAAAATAAAATAAAAATAAATAAAATAACACATGTTTCTACTATTTATAGACAAATTATTTCGATCTTTTATTCTATATAGTTATTATCGTAAATACTTCCTCTTAAATAGTTAGTAAAGAAAAGTAAAAAGTGAAATTTTATTAACTTTTTTAAAACTCAGTTCCGAGTAAACAAATATCTTAAAAGTTTAACAATTTGTTCAGAAGTTAGTATTGTTTTGTTTTGGTTCTATTTATATATGTATCGAGAGAGAGAGAGAGAGAGAGAGAGTTATTTTTCAAAACAACTTTCTAGATAACATTTGTGGTGTTACTTTTTTTAGTAATAATAAGTGATTAAAAAAATATAATTAATGAATCCATTGATCATTTAAAAATTATAGAGCTAATTTTAAAGTCAGGGTTAATAATTTTATAAATTAATGCTAAGTTATGATTATTAATTATTTAAATTTTAATTATCCTTAATTATTCATTCTATGGTCCATTACTTTTTTCCATTTAATATGATTTAATGATATTTTAAAAAATTAAAGTTAAGTTAAATGAAATGATTACTAGTAACTTCTTGTAGTAATAAGTTTTATTTCAAGGTTTATATGTCAACTTTATGTCAACTCATAATTTCTCTATCCTCCTTATTTATCCTCCTACTACTTCCAATCCTTTTTATTTAATCCTTTAATTCATTTTCTACTAGCTTTGTGAGGATGATAGTATAAATGTGTAAGCCTTAATTAATAATTCGATTAAAAAATATATCTATTTCTTTCTTTTTTTTAATAACTTTTTTTATTAATTGATTTTTCTGTTTACTAGAAATGAGATGTTTTTTTTAATAGACTAAATTAATTAATAAAAAGATTGAAATAAAAAGAATTCATCTTAGAAATAATAATATTACATATCGGCAAAAGTTTAGCATAATATATTTTCTCTTCTGGTTATACAAATTATATAAATCATCAGATTTATTTTCAATGATTTATGAAGAAAAGTACAAAGAAATATAAATATTAGAGATAAATTGGAAATAAATCAAAGTAGATTAAAATGCTCAGGTAAAATCACCGATCCTAAATGGGGTTTAGTTTCATCTTGGACATTGAAATCAATGAATTATGTATTTCTTTGTATGTTTTGCCATATGCGACTGGCTACTACCAGACAACATCCATCGCAATGCGGTCTCTAGTTAATAAAATAGGTCGCTTGTTTTCTGGAATACACTGGATTTGATATACTTTCCTTTTAGACACAGTCGAGATATTTCCTTTAATGAAATTAGTCAAGATAGCTAAAAAAAACTTTTTATATACTTACAAATATTTTTTTTCTTTTTTTAATCTTTAAACAACATTATATATATAAATATATATATATATATATATGTAACAAAGTCACTGCTATATAGTACCCTTTAGTCACCGCCATCTGTTAGTGATATTGTTTGTATTATTTATAAGAATCAACTAACTAATTTTAGAATGGATTAAAGACGAATATAAATTGTAATAGGATAATTTTTAATTAGAATTATTAGTTAATAATTTATATTTGGCATTTGTAAGAATTATCTGGAAGAATCAACTTTAGAATCGATTTCTTTACAGGTAATTTATATTTCTAATATTGTAAATAATCAATGTAAAAAAAAATTAATATTGAATAAAAATCTTTACAGAGAACGAAATCGATTTAGTTACCAGAATCCCTGAACATACTTATAAATCGATTCTTTTCAAGATTGGAAACATGCCTTCTGATATAAAGATTCACATCGTTAAGGAATTTGAAGAAGGAAAATTGGTGAATAAAATCAAGACCATAAAATTTCTGGGCAGTGATGAAATATATGCATTCCCAACGGAGAGCCAGCATGAAAGTGAACATCAGGACCTCTTTCAGCTAAGTACAGTGAAATTAGGATGTAAGAGTATGTTAAAACAGGGAAATTTCAGAAACATAAATATTGCATTGCCAGAAAAATTAAAAAAAAGATATTTAGATGAAAAAGATAATTTTATATTTGATGGATATATGCTGGAAGAAGTTTTTGTTGAAAATATAGAAAAATCTAATCCATTAGAGATGAAACTGGATTATAATTATGTGAATAAAATAAATTTATTAGAGATTGAAAAAAAATTTAATATTGAGAAATTCATAGGCATTCAACAAAATGCTAAAGAATGGATAAAAACATTTGAAAGTGAATGTCATAGGCATCAAATAATAATAGATTCCATGAAAATACAAACATTGCGATTATTTTTAGAAGGAAATGCCAATGACTGGTACAGGATTAACAGTAAAAAAATTATTGATAGTAATTGGAGTGAATGGAGAGAATCCTTCTTATTAGTTTATGCGAGTAAAGGGTGGTCTGATGTGAGATATGCATATAAATATAGATATATGGGAGAATCGGTCATCGATTACTGTCTGAAAAAAGAAAGATTATTAGTAGAAGCTGAGCCTTCCATTTCAGAAACCTCAAAAGTAAATCATATTATGGTAGGTTTACCCATTCATATTCAGAATATAGTAGATAAAGATGAGGTGACAAATACCAACAAATTAATTAATATGCTAAGAAAATATGATTGGGCTATAATAAAAAAGAAAAATAATGAAATAAAAACAGATATAAATGTCAAGAAGGTTCCTTGTTATATATGTAAAGGATTGGAAAAAGGAGACCGATATCATCCAGTTGAGAAGTGTTTTAATAAAAAAATATATGATAAAAAAATTAGTATAAACTGTTTGGAAGAGATGGTTTCGAATGAAAAAAACGTATAAGCCCCGGCAGAACAATACCGTTAATAAAATTAAATGTAGTAATTAACAAAAATAAAAATATCAAAGCAGTATATGATACGGGTTCAAATGTATCTCTTATTAATTATAAAGTAATTATGAAAGAAATAAAAAAAAAAATAAAAAGGGAAAATATTATATTTAAGACGATTAACGGGATAAGTTTTGTTGAAGGCCGGGCCCACTTACAATTGAAGATAAATGAAATTTCGGATACATTGAATGTTTATATAATTAAAAATAATAATTTTTCATATGACATGTTACTTGGACTTGACGCAATAAAAAAATTTAAATTAATACAAAATGAGGAATTAAAAATATTTCAAAAAATTGGAAATGTTACAAAAGAAATAAAAGATATTGAAATTGATAATAATATAAATAGTCAAAATAATAGAGACAGATATAAAAATAAAAATATTGAATACAAAAGAAAAGATTATAAAGAAATAAACTTGAATGAATACATCGACTTGGATGAATATGAATCCCATTTAAATCATTTAAATAAGGATAATAGAAATGAATTAAAAAAATTATTAATTAATAAAAAAAACATATTTGCTAAAGATAAATATGATACAGGGAAAGTAAAAAATTATGAAGCTGTGGTCAAATTGAGAGAATATAAATATATATCAAAGAAACCATATAGAAGTTCTTTGCCTGATCAGAAGGAAATTGAAAAACAAGTAGAGAGGTTACAGGAGGCAGGTCTTATAGAAGAATCATCTTCCCCTTTTGCTGCTCCTGTAACAATGGCATACAAGAAGGATGAAGCTGGAAGAAAAAGGTTGTGTTGCGATTTCAGGGAATTGAATAAGTTAGTTGTACCAGAGAGTCAACCGTTTTTAAGAATAGAAGATATAATGGTAAAAGCAGGCGATTGTTCATGGTTTTCTGCGTTGGACATAAACTCGGCTTTCTGGTCAATTCCTGTAAGAAATAAGGATAGAGAAAAATTAGGGTTTGTCACACAAAAGGGCCATTGGCAGTGGAATGTTTTACCTTTCGGATTAAGAATCTCAAGTAGTGTGTTTCAAAGGATACTCTCAAACTTATTAAGAAGAAATAAATTAGACAGTTTTTGTGTTAACTACATTGACGATATATTAATCTTTTCAAATACATTTGAGGAACACATGAAACATATTGAGTTAGTATTGGATATGATTAAAAGAGAAAGATTCAAATTAAAATTAATAAAATGCATATTTGCAAAGAATTCTGTTAAGTATTTAGGACATATTATAGAAAAAGGGAGAATAATGCCTTACAAGGACAATCTCATAGCAATACAAAAATTTGAAACACCTAAAAGTAAGAAAAACATAAGACAATTTTTAGGAAAGGTAAATTTTTATTATAAATACATTGAAAATGCTGTGAAACTCCTGGAGCCATTACATAATCTACTAAGAAAAAATGTTAATTTCAAATGGGATTGTAAATGTGAGGAATCTTTTAAATTAATAAAAGAGTATTTATGTTCGAGTCCCATATTAAAAATATATGATGAAAAAAAAGAGGTGTTCATATACACGGATGCAAGTGGAGAAGGTTTAGGCGCCGTCTTTAAACAGCCTGATGATGATGGTTTTCTACATCCAGTTGCATATTTCTCTAAAAAGTTGAGTAATGGCCAAAAGAAAAGAAAAGCTATTTATCTAGAGTGTTTGGCTATTAAGGAAGCAATTGTTTACTGGCAACACTGGTTAATAGGAAGAAAATTTAATATAATCTCAGATCATAAACCTTTGGAGACTTTGCGTGTGAAAGCTAGAACAGATGAACCTCTTGGGGATCTTATGCATTATTTGTCTCAGTATGATTTCAAAATCATGTATGCACCAGGATCCTCAAATGTGGAAGCAGACTCTTTGTCTCGAAATCCAGTGTTAGAAAGTTTTGAGAATGAAGAGGATGTCTTAGAAGTAGTGAATTTAGTGACAATGAATGAGATTATAGATGATCAGAAATTAAATGAGCATGAAATAAAAAAGTCAATTGACATAAATTATAAAGGTAATATTTACTTTAAATGTACGAAGGCAAATCTTAGAATATATATATCAGAGAGATTAGGTTTGGAATTGTGCAAGAAAGTTCACAAAATTTATGGACATATTGGAGTAAAACAAATGATAAAGATAATAAGACCACAATATTATTTTAAAAAAATGGATAAAATGATTAATAATATATGTAAAAATTGTGAAATTTGCATTTTAAATAAGTCAAGAAAGGGCAGAGTTATTGGTTTATTGTCACAACTAGGCCCAGCTAAAGAACCATATGAAATAGTTTCAATGGACACAATAGGAGGATTTGCCGGAAATGGATCTAAAAAAAAATATCTCCACTTATTGATTGATCATTTAACCAGATATATTTATGCAGTACCATCGGAGACACAATCAGCTCGGGATTATATAAGATTAATTAAAAAAATAGAAAAGCCTAACAAAATAAAATTATTATTATGCGATCAATATAGTGCAATAAATTCTAGAGAATTTAAAAACTTTGTAAAAATCGAAGACATAAATATAGTTTTTACGGATGTAGATTGCCCGGAATCAAATGGAATGGTTGAACGTGTAAATCAGACGATTGTGAATAGAATAAGATGTAAAATAAATGAAGGAAATAAAAGATCTTGGGTGATTGTATTAAATGAGTGCATTGAGGAATATAACAAAACAATTCATACAGTGACAGGTTTTGCTCCAAAATATCTATTATATGGAATAAAATCAGAAATAACACCAGATAGTTTAGCGAGAGTAAGTAGTGTAAAAGAAGATAGAGAAGAAGCTATTAAAAACTCTTTAGTTAGTTTTCAAAAAAATAAAATTAATATTGACAAGAGGAGAAAGGAATTAAAATTTAAAAAAGGTGATTTAGTGTACATTGAAACAGGAAATAAGATAAACAGAAGAAAGTTGGATCAAATACGAATGGGTCCATTTCATGTGATAGGACAATTTTCAAACTCAATATATGAAATAGACTGTAAGAAAAAAGGAAAGGATTCCACATTAATTCATGTAAATAAGTTAATACCTTATAAATTGTAAAAAAAAAAAAAAAAAAAAAAAAAATTAATTAATTTTTTTTTGTGAGGATGGGGGAGATGTAACAAAGTCACTGCTATATAGTACCCTTTAGTCACCGCCATCTGTTAGTGATATTGTTTGTATTATTTATAAGAATCAACTAACTAATTTTAGAATGGATTAAAGACGAATATAAATTGTAATAGGATAATTTTTAATTAGAATTATTAGTTAATAATTTATATTTGGCATTTGTAAGAATTATCTGGAAGAATCAACTTTAGAATCGATTTCTTTACAGGTAATTTATATTTCTAATATTGTAAATAATCAATGTAAAAAAAAATTAATATTGAATAAAAATCTTTACAGAGAACGAAATCGATTTAGTTACCAGAATCCCTGAACATACTTATATATATAATATATATATAACTTAAATTAAAATGACTAAATTATATTATCCTGGTTTTTATTTTTAGTTTAATTACTCAATTATTAATTACTTCTATATTTTAAGTGAAATATTTTTCGACAATGAATATAAAATTAATACTTTGTAAACTACCACTCCCGGTTTCTGGATATATACCAAAAGTTGATGAATTTATGCTACTGATGCATTAAGTAAATATACTAAATTTTATCAAAATCCGTTTAGCCGTTCAAGCTGTAATCGTCTATACGTGTCTGTATGTTTATACGGATACACAACGGACAGACGGACAGACATCATGCTAAAAATACTTTTTTCTGTTAACAAAATGCATGATTCGTGGAGATATATGAAATTTGGTGGAAAAACAATACCTTCTCCTCCTATCGTCAGTCGGCAAATATCCCTTAGGAATAATAAAATAAATAAATATTTTTATGATGATAGATTTAATTTAATATAATTCATCTTAATATTTCATTGAGTAAAAAAAAGAAAACCCCAAAAATAAAAAAGAATTGTTGGCTATTTGTTATACGCAAAAAGATTGATATCACCTTGAGAAATGTGTATTTCAAATATCTGAGAAAGATGTTGTCGAGAATGAAATTGATTGAAATATAGTTCAAGTAAAGATGGTTGGATGGATGGTAGTCAAGGCAAAAGAGAACATAATCGAACGGCTTGACTGAACATGAATAGGTTCAGATTGGAATCTCCTATTATTGAATCATTCTTGGCATCGTTCTATACTTACAAATTAAATAACAAAAAAAAAAACAAAAAAACAATGATCAATAAAATAAAAACATATAAATAAATAAATAAAAGTTAATATGTATATTATTTATTATTATAGTAGAAAACAATTAATTTAGGATTATTCTGGAACAAAAACAGTATCTAATGTGTAATGTTTTGCAAATGGTATATTCTTTCCCTCTCTTCAAGACTAATAAAAACAAAACACTTAAGAACTTTTTAATGAAACAAAACATTTATAATTAAAATAAAATCAAATTACAATATATTCAAAACTTTATACTTTATCTTAACATACGTTTCATTAGTTTTTATTTTTTTTTTAAAAAAAACAGGAAATTTAGAATTAACTATTAAAAAATATTTAGAATAAAATACAAAAAAAGAATTCCAAATCTTAGTATTTGATGAAAAATCTAAAAATATAATCTATTCGTTATGTTTCTAAAAAAAAAACATAATCAAATTAATTTTATCTAAAAAACTTTGAAAACGATTTTGGTGACATGAACTCCGTTAAAACGGCTTAGAAGATTTAAACCATTCAATTGAAAATAATTGTTCAACTGTGAAAGTTTTACGCTGTTTCAATTAAAAGGTAAATTAAAGATGTTTTGGGATTTGAAAGTAGAGGCTTCTAGAAGTTAGGCAACTTAGAACTTCGAATTTAGTTTAAAACATTTAGAAAAAAAAACAAATCGTTAACCTAAATTCATATGAAATATAAATGAAATCCATTCATTATTTTTTTTATATATTCAAATAGTTTCTTATTTATAAAAATAATAGTTATTGTTTTATTATTTAGTTTAAGATTTTTCTTATATATATTTGAAATATTATTTAATTTTATATAACTTAAGAGAAAATAATGATTTTTTTTTTGTTTCTGTTTAACACATCGACAGAGAGAGAGTTTCGATAAAACGTTTAATATAAATTTGTAATTTTATTGATACTCTGTGTTTAGTTTTCTTATACATTTATTTAATTCTTTCAGAATATTCCACAATTTAAATTATATGTTGAGAAAATGATAATATGTACTTATTTTATACCATATTAAAATTAAAGGAAAATGTTTGGAATGGATTACTACAACAATATTACCACATCTGTGTATTATTACTTAACATAGCAAAAACAGAAGGAGAATCTTCTGATATTAATTGAATATTTCTTCTATTTGGTTTACAATCCAAACTTTAGATACATAGTTAATTGTTTTACTAAGGTAAGAACATTTATCGAAAAAGAAGTATTATAAATAAATAATTATTAGAAACAGATTATAGTATAGTTTGTACACACTTTATCCATGGATAAACAAATTGTTCAACAAAAAAAAAAAAAATTACAAACAGTTTTTTTTTCATAGGTATATTTTTAAAATAATAATTTAAAAATTAAGAGCAATTTTTTTTTCATTTTTCATCTTCCATTTAAAAAAAGAATTTTAAAAATAATTGAAACAGCTCTATTAAATTTATTTATATATTTCTAGTTTTCAATTTTTTACTAAATTAAAAAAACAAACATTTATATTTAATATATTTTATGTTCATAATTTTCTTTATTTTGCCTTTGAATATTACATTTGTTTTCTTTTTATATAACCAAAAAATCGGGAGTGTCCTCCCCTAGACTTCCCCGCATATAAATAGGTAATTAGGTTATTATTATTATGATTTAACAACAATAAAAATAAACAAACTAATTAATTTAAATTATAATGTAAAATGGTTTAATACTATTATATATATATATATAATTTACACCTAACGCTACTTGTATAGATAAAATGTCACTTCCGGTAGTCAGATCATGATGAAATTTCGTATCTCAATTTTTTTCATATTTTTAAATCTATATACAAAATATGAAGCAAATATCTCGAAGCAAACTGGTACTTTACTTGAAAGGTAAACGCAACCAGTGTAGGTAAAGTACCACTTCCGGTTAACCGATTTTGACGAAATTTTGATAGAAATCTACAAACTGTGAATAATATCGGTGTACCAAATTTCGAAGTCCTAGCTTGATTAGTTTTTGAGTAAATTTGCTTACAGACATTACATACATACATACATACATACATACATACATACATACACACACACAGACATAATTCGAAAAATGGCATTTTCCGACTCAGGGAGGTCTAAAACGTCAAGATCTATCGAAATCTCGAAGTCGAAATTTTTGACGATTCCAATACTTCCCTTATACGAA
Source organism: Labia minor (assembly GCA_963082975.1). Classification (NCBI taxonomy): domain Eukaryota; kingdom Metazoa; phylum Arthropoda; class Insecta; order Dermaptera; family Spongiphoridae; genus Labia; species Labia minor. The sequence continues at coordinate 12,818,672 of OY720344.1, read as the reverse complement.
GTATGCGGGAAAGTAAAAAACTATCTAATATAATTTTCATTTTTTTACGCTTTAAACTAAAAGTTTTGAAATATTTTTTATTCTCTGAATCACCACATACAATCACATGAAATTAATTTAAAAATTTAAAAGAATGTGTGTTGCATTTTTTAAATATTTATTCACCAATGGTATTTTAAATGTTAAATAAATAAAAGATTTAGAATTTTCAAAAACATTCAAAAAGTTACCAGGGTGAAGAGAAAATATTTTATTAAGCCAAATCGATAAATAAATAAAATTGTTTGAGTTTTATTTCTAATTGTATCTCAAAGGAGTATTTAAAGATTTCATGTGCCAATTCAAATTTCAATTTTATAAATTTTATATTTTTTATTAATGAGATGATTATTGAGTGAATATAAAGATCTCAAAATATAATCTTCAAAAAAAGAATTTTATAAATAAATAAAAATAGTGAATAGGATTATGTCAATCTAATGTATATAATAAAATAAATTTTATTTTTATTCAAATTACAAAAAAAATGAACCTAGATTTTCAAATTGATTCTAATTGTAAGATAATTATAATACTAACCCAATAAATCATCAATTTAAAAAATATTTTTCAATATCTTTTGAATATGTTTATTATTTTAAGAAGAAGTTTAAGGAGGGGGGGGGAAGGTTTATATTCACATTAACTATTAGGTAAAAGAAAATAGCTAGCTTTCTTGTTCCTTCTTGAAAAAAGTTGTCAAGTGCCTTTCAAAGGAGCAACCAGTTCTGCGAAAATCTCTAAATTGGAAACTCTTTATTGAACGGAATAGAAAAGAAAGGAACAATATAAAATATATATATATACGTATATATAAGTTTATATTGAGGTTTTCTAAAAGAAGAAAGTGTTATATATATATATATATATATATATGTATACAATGTTACGGTTGCTCTTGGCATTCGTTGTAAAGCTTTTTTATTTGTCTGGCTCATGCGGTTGTGGTCTCCTCTTTTAAACTTTTTCGTATCATCATTTCATTATATTTTGTCAGAGAAACGAAATTTATCTAGAAGTTGAATATTTTCAAGTTAAAATATTAAAGTAATTTATGCATATATTAAATATTGTCAAGAAAATATTTTAAAAAATTCTTACTGAATAAGATCAGATTAATATTTATTTTTATTTAAAAGATAGATTAAAATTAATATACAATAAAAAACAAGATGGAGACATTTTTCAAAAGAAAAAAAGAAAAAAAAAATTAATTTAACCCAAGACTTGTTATAGTAGATTTTTAATAGTACATAAATAAAATACATTGTAGTGTACTTTATAATTTTTTTATTATTTATCATAAAAAAATTATTTATAGAAGGTAGAAAAAACGTAAATTGATGTATTGTTGTTCACACTACTTTTATTTACAAAAAAATCTGAAAATAAAGAAAATGATTTAAACTTTACCAATTTAATTAATTAATTAGAAATTATTATTTTAATATCTTCTGAATTAGATTTTTATTATAAATGTGCATTTATACTTTCACCTACCTATATAAACCAATAAAAAATCTTGGACCTGTTCTTGATGGGACCGCCTTCTAAACCCTCATAAACTTCAAATAGCACATATCAAAATTTAATTCTATTTATTTTAGTGAAGCTACTAATATTTGTTCAAAGACAATGTTTCCTAGAACATGATAGTCTAATAGAAAGGATTACGCTTAGAATTGGTTAATAATAATAATCTTATAATTGATTAATAATAATAACCTTATAATCCAGACCTGACTCCCAGTGACTACAAGTTAATAACAATTTAGGAACTCGTTGGACTGAAGGCACCACCACTTATGAAGAAAAGTTTTTTTGATAAATAATGTTGAAGTTGTTGTTTTATTAGTTAGATTCTGGAAATATTGATATTTATAAAAAAAAAATCTTGTTTATTTAGATAATTATGAATATAGATTTTTTTAGTTTATAGATCAATTAGATAAATATGTAATTTTACAATAAACAAATTAAGTTAGACTTTAACTCTATTAAATATTGTATGTTTATTTTATTTTAATGTAAATTTAACCTTGTATATCTAGTACTAACTAGTTCAAATAGAATAGCTAATATATAGAAGATATTATATCGACTCAGAATAAAATGAGAATCAGTTAAATCAGTCCTCATCTTTCAAAATCATTAACATAAAATTTCCACAGATTAGATTATTTATGTTATTTTTTAGCTGAGTTATATATATATATATATTTTTGATCATAGTAATCATTTTGTTTTATGCAAATTGAAATTTTTATATCCTATTTTAAACTTATCTGATAAATCCTAGGAATTATATTTTTAAGTCATTAGTAATTTTTGATTATAAAAAAAAAATAAAATCACTACTAAGAGTGAATAAAGAACTTTAGCAACTTTACCACTAAACTATACAATTAATTGATTTAATTAAAATAAGAATGTTTCGAATAAATAATAATATATGTATGTTCTCATCAGTGTTCTTTTTACGAGAGTAACAAAACATTTTATTTATATATGAGAGGAGCTATTTAGGTGTAAATCATTGATTTATTACTAGATCAATGATGAGAAAATCCAAATATATTGTTTAGATTAATTATTCAATAATTGGAAATTGTATCATTTTATACGATACGATACGATAAGCAATGTACCATAGCTGAGTTGATTTCGTCCCATAGACTCCAACTAGAGAAATTACCTTGCCAGGCCTGGGACTTGAACCCTGTGAAGCAGCTTCGCTAACCTCTCACCCTGTGGCGCCTTTAAAAAATAATATAATTTTTTCTTATTTTATAATTTTTATCTTTTATTTCAAATAATAAATTTAAAAAAATATTAAGGTTATATAGGTTTGTTCACAACAGACTTAAAATGGACGAGACAGTGATTTCGTAACGAGGAATATAATCTGATGGCCATACAGAATCATAAAAATTCTAAAGGATTCTTGCTGTAAACTGATGATTGAAGGGTAGACTAAGAATTCACTTTGGAAAAAAATTAATGGAGAAAAGAAGGAATTGGGAAAGAAGAGGAATTGGATGGAGGAATGTAATTTTGAAGGTAAGAACTTGAAAATTCAATTTGAATAGAGATAACTACCCTAGAAAGATGTTTTTATATTTTAATTAATTTATAATTATTATTAAAGATGTGAGTAAAAATAAAAACAGGAAAAAGCTCATTTTTTTTTTATTGAGATTTATTTAAAGGATGTCTTATGGTACGTGAGGGTGTCTTCTGAAAATGTTACTTCCGAATACGGAAACTGATGACAGTACACTGGAGTTTGGAGTCACGTAGGAATCTGTCTGTCTGTTAAAAAAAGAAGGAAAAAACAGGAAGATGAGAGACCTTAATCAAATGTAAATAGTGCAAAATTTCTAGTGAAAAAATTTTAAAAAAATCCAATCATTTTTGTAGAACATTTATTATGATTTAAATCAAAGTTGAATTTAAAAAAAAATAGTAATTAATTTTCATTTAATAATGAAATAAAATTAAATAAATTCACCCAAAGGTAAATTGAACATTACAACCAAGTAATTTTTAAAATAAAAACATCAATAGTAATTTGCTAAAAGAAAAAAATATTTCATTTAAAAACTAAATTATACATACTCTGATAAAAGCTTTGTGATCTTTTGAAAAAAAAACATTTGTAGCCATTCATTTTATTTTAATTAAGTTTGATTCAAAAGAAATGAAAATTTATATTTTAAATTTAAAAAAAAAATTCTACAAATGATTGATTCTATTATTAAATAATATATTTTTTATATAATTAGATATTTTAAGGGAGATTGAAAAATAAAATATGAATTTGAATCAATTATTAATTGGTATCAAGAGTTAAATCTCCACTTAAAACCTTTCAGAATGTAATTTGAAGTCATAAGTTCTTTTTGAAGCTGCTTGTTTGTTCAAATAGGTTTATTTTCCAAGTATGGACATATTAATATAAAATCAACATCAAGTTGAATTGTTATTTTTTTTTTTTAATTATTAATTGATATGTTTGATTTGTTTTCTAAAAATAAATCTTTTAAAATTTCGCAGATTTTAATAATTTAATAATTTCTTGAATAATTAAATTGTTAACGAAAAAAAAAATCATTATCAATTGAGAATTAAAATTTGATACATAACTACTGATTCTGATGCCTTTTGGTACCATAACTAATTAAAATAAAATGTAAATGTATTAAATTATAGTTTTTGGCTGATAATGCTAATGAGAGAATAAATATGATAGAAATTCAGTTGAATAATAATTAGAAGGGATACTTTATTATGAAATAAAAATAATATACTAACAATTGAGAGTTATATTGTATTAAAAAGAGAAAAATATTAATGTTTTTTTTTATTCAAATTCTTTATTCTTTATTTTTCTAAACTTAGGAAATCTTTTTGTAAAGAAAGATATATAGTATAAGTAAAAAAAACCCTCTGACTTTGTACGTCCTACGCAAGGACAACACCTATCAAGTCGGTGTCCTATGAACCTTTTCCTTGATTTTCTTGATCGGAGCTATCAAGTAGCTTGCAAATGTAGAATTTGAAAATATAGAAAAATTTAAATACTTAGGTTCTGTAATCACTAAGGATAATAATATTCGAGAAGAATTTAAAGAGAGGTTACAATCGATAAACGCCTGTTATCATGCAATAAAGGGACTTATCGCATCAAAATTATTATCAAAAGGGGTAAAAATTAAAATATATAAAACAATTATTTATTGTATTATATGGGTGGGAGGCATGGTCTATGACCTTAGGAGACGAGAGTTCATTTAGAGTATTTGAGTATTCACCGCAGCATTTATGGGCCAAAGAAAGATGAGGTCACCGGGGAATGGCGGAGACCGCATAACGACGAATTGCATGAACTCTATGCATCTCCAGACATGATTAGGATTATAATATTGCGAAGGCTGCGATGGGCAAGGCACGTGGCTAGAATAAGAGTGGAAAGAATGGCGAAAAATATATTGGTGGGGAGACTGAGTGGGAAACGTCCACTTGGAAGACCAAGGACGCGGAGGATAGATAATGTAGGAATGGACGTGAAAGAGATGGGAGAGCGTAGGGATTGGAGGATTGTGGCTCAGAATAGGGATAGTTGGAGAAGTGTGGTTGTTGCGGCCAAGATCCTTCGAGTTCCGAAGAGCAATAGGCATAGACAGATAGATATCCCGGAGGCTGGGTTGACTCCGTCCCATAGACCCCAGTTAGAGAAATTCCCTTGCCAGGCCCGGGACTTGAACCGAGGACCACGAGAATGCGAAGCAGCTTCGCTAACCACTTACCCTGTGGCGCCTTCACTATAATTAAAAACTTTTATTTATTTTAAATTTATTTAATGTATTTATTCTTCGATTTGTGTTAATTCAAACTTCTATCAGTTTTAGTAGTTAATGAATTATTTAACAAAAAAAAATCGTGCAATAATTTTAATTTAATGGGAATTAATAAGTAAAAACGTTATCGTATTATTCTATATTAAAAGAACGAGATAAAATGAAAATCATTTTCAGCTTTTAATTTGCCACAACAATGTCATTCCCATAATGGCTGACCAGTTCTTTGCGGTATTTGATTCTTTGTTGTAGTTAATTTTCTCTGTTTGTGAAATATCGTAAAGCCAGTGAGAGATTTTCAAATGAACAGACGCTGTCCAATTCAGATTCTTCATCAGCCCATTCTATAACGATGAATTATTGCTTTTTTTTACATTTATATTTTACATTTTTTTCCATTTTCTATACAAACATACATCCGGTTTTAATTGTTTCCGTTTCAAATTTTATTATTTTTAAAATAAAAGCATATTATATATAAAAAAGTCCAATGGAAATACTTAATTACATAACATACTTGTCTTTTGTTTATACAATTTATTATAAAGTAATACAGAATACATTAGTATTATAAAATTAATATTTTTAGGAATGATTAATTATTCAATTAAAATATTATTAATACTGCTATCAATAAAATTATGGTTAAATTTTCACTAAATCATTAAATAAATACAAATAACTCTTTTCACAAGAATATTTTAATAATTATCATAAAATATTAATTTATATTTCTAAATTTAAGTTGAATCTGAAGGTTTTTAAAGCATTGATTTTGATTTTATTCACTAAAAATATGTATACCAACTTAATTCAGTGAATATAATCATTTGTTTTGTTGAAGTGAAATTTTAATTACAATTTTTATTATTATTATTATATAATTTATTTATTTTTCTATTTATATTTAATCGGAATACACATAAAATATTTACACAAATATTATTATATAATGAATTGATATTTCGATTGAATATTTGATTTACCAAAATTATTAATATTTTTTTTTTATCAAAGCATTAATCGCAAATTTTCGTTTAAGGTAATGGCACCAATAGATGACATTTTAAGCGCTCTTGTCGTTATTTTCTTTTATAAAACCGAAACTATACGTCTCACAAAAAAACTCTTTTGGTTATTATAAAGCTTATCTTACCTTTTATCACCAGGATAAATATTTTAAACTTTTATATGAGTTTAATAGGAAATATAATTTTTTTTCAAAGTAATCAAATGGAACCTATAGATGACACCAAAAATTTTGGTGGAACCTAATGATGACAATTATGGAACCCAAAGATGACATCTACTTTTTTCACTTCGCTTGCTCTCTTTATCTTCAACTTATTTATTTACAAAGTAAAACATCTTTCCAACACCTTGTTGCTGCTTTAACTTTAGTTATAATAAAAAAATCAGGTTTCATATAATGATAAATTAGATATATTTATTGTGATTGATTTTATTTTTAGCTGATTATTATAATAAAATAAAAAATTGATTTTAAACAAATCTTTTTTTTAATTATGCATTTTTAATTATACATTGGGAACAGAGTAATTTAAAAAAAATTTCAAAAAAATAGTGTATGAAGTTCTGGAACAGAAAAAAATTTTCTGACAATGAGAAACACAGCGTCACCTTTAGGTTCCTATATCAATTCAGACATGCAACTTGGTGGAATTATATAAAATTTTCTCCTCTTTACAGCTATTAATATAATAGACAATTTTTTTAAAAACCTACTTATAGCTGACATTGCTGTCATCTATAGGAAAAACAATTTTTAGGGGCACCTATAGATAACACCGTTGATAAAAAAGATACTTTTAAAAATTAGGTGTTTAAATTGAAATGATTTATATCTATATTAAGTCTATTTTATAATGTAGTTGTTAAATTCTTGATAAATATGAATATAAAAATATAAAATACTAATTAAGAACATTACTTCCCTTAAGGTTATCTTTAAGATTTGTTGAAAAAATCAATTGTTGACGATTCGGTCTGCTTTTCAAGTTAAAAGAAAAAAAATAGGGCGACTTATTGAATAGTTGTAGGATATCTCAGGTGGTGGAAAAGCATAACTATCATTTAAAAAAAAAAATTTCCGCGTATGTTTTAAAATTTGCTTATTTTTTTAGTTTAAATTCAAAAGTGTCATCTATAGGTGCCATTACCTTATATCAAAAATACATCAAATACAAAAGATATTTCCTATTTATTCTTGCTAAATTTAATCAATTCGTCATATATACCTTTGTTTTAACATAAAAACAGATGTTTATAAATAGTGGCATATTTATCAAAAAAGAATTTAATGAATATTCTTTTTAAATTTTAAAAATGTGATAAATTCGCCTGACCTACAAAATAATAAATGACAAAATGTTTATTTATACTTTATTCTTTTATATAATTTATATAGATATTTTTTTAATTCTTATATAATTTAGCCTAATGCACATTGTATGCATCGGCAAGGACTTAAAGTAAAATCGAAATTTTAAATATTAGGAACTTATTAGGAAATTCTGAGAATTTTGAGATCTTGTTCATATTCCTTTTAATTTAATTATTTATTTAAATTATATTGTTATTGACCATTTATTTGTGCAAAGAGAAGAAGAAGAAGAACTAAAGAAGAGGGAAAAAAGGAAGAGAAGAAATAGACTAATTTCCCCCTGAAGGAGTCGGCCTGACAATACACGAAGAGAAATTTCTATATGTAAGATTCTCTTTCGGACCAAATGGCATATGTAGCTGCGGCACCTTGAGTTTTTAAATAAAATTAAAAAGAAATTATATATAATAATTTATGAATATTTTTATAATTATTTGTAGTAAAACGGAATAGGATTATCTCTAAATACAAAATATGAAATTTAAAATAGCTTCCACGATCGCTACCGTTGTATTGCATCCCCTTGCGTTTCACATAACGAACTTTTCGCATAACGAACTTGCTCCTGGAACGAATTAAGTTCGTTGTGTGAGGCACCACTGTATATGATTGTGAGGCATGGTTCATGATTTTATAGAGAAAATAGATACAAAATAATTGAAAAGAAAATTTCTACTTATTTTATTTAAATTTATATATATTTTTTTTATTTTTTTATTATATGTAAAATGTTTTATTTTACTTTGGTATATTTAATTGTTAATGTATTAAATCCAATGAAATTTGTCTTTTCTCTAGAAACAAAGTTGTGCTTTTTGAAAACTCTCTCAACACATTACATCCTGCTTTAAACAATTTGCATATTGTTACATATATATATATATATATATATACGAGTAAATAGGAACTTAGCTTAGAAAATTATTCAATTTGTATAATATAATAAATACCTTTCTAAACTTTATTTTATATTGAATTGAATGAAAGTTTACTTAGTTTTACTAATTTATTTATCTATTTATTTTATTTATTAAATAGAGTTATTACAAATCGAATAAAATAAATTTATAATTCTTTATTCACATTTTTTTTAATTAATAATAAGGATTATTATATATTAGTACCGGGACCCCGAGCCTCGGCTCGGTACTTAAGTTAAAAAAAATGATTCATTATTATTGGGTTTGGCTGGTAATATTAATACCTGGGATACCGAGCTGTCGCTCGAAAAAATGTTTAGACATTATTATAGTCATTTTCATTCTGTAAATTAAATAATTTTATTTCATTTAAATAAATATCTATTTTTAAATAATTTTTCTCTCTACATTATTTATCTAATTCTGACAATATATTAAGATCACACCGGGACCCCGAGCCTCGGCTAGGTAATTAAGTTAAAAAAAAATAATTCATTATTTTATTGGGTTTGGCTGGTAATATTAATACTTGGGACACCGAGCTGATATACAATTCTTCAAATATTTATTACAATTATTAAATGTTGCATCATTGCATCAATCTGATTAAAATGAATGGAACTTGGGGTAGGTATGTTTCTAAGTGCATGAATATTTTTTTTTTATTGGAAGAATGATAAATATATATCGTAATTTATAATTATAAAATATTATTAAAATATATATTTTTAATTTTATTTCGAAATTAAATAAACAATTTTAAAATATTTTAAATATAAAAAATATATATCTTTTAAAAAAAGGCGGGAGTCAAATTTCAATATGAATGTCATATGTCATCGATATATAAATTAATAATAAATAATATTAATAAATATTTAAATTTAATAAAAGAACAATGAATAAATAAATATAAAATAGTAATTTATTAAAAAATAATAGATTAAAAAAAAAAAAAAAAAAATTATTTTCCTCCGGTTTTTTTATTACAATATTACAATTATTAAATGTTGCATCATTTTAATTAATAAAATAAAATAAAATAAATTAAATTTAATAAAAGAACAATGAATAAATAAATCACGAAAATAGATAAAAAAAAAAATGCACGCGGCGAGTTTCGATCCTTCGAACTCGGGGAGTAAAAACAATTGTTCTTACCATTGGTCTATGATATTTTGATAATTAAAAAGATATTTTTACCATCTTTCAAAGACATTTATTTGTTTTGTTGTTGTTTTTTTGAGAGAGATTAATAAATATATATATATTTTATTAAAAATAAATATTTTTAATTTTATTTCGAAATTAAATAATAAATTTTAAAATATTTTAAATATAAAAAAAATATTAATACAATATCCTTTAAAAAATTTTTTAAAAAAAGGCGGAGTAAAATTTCAAAATGGATGCCATTTCTGACGTCACCCATATATAATTTTTAATTAAGAAATGAATAATGAAGCTGTAAGTTTCAAGAGATGTGATCAATAAAACACAATTTTTCTTTATAAATACTATATCTAGTGTGAATTTGAAAAAAATCGTTAGAGCGGTTTTTGAGAACCAATATATATATATAGATACAATTTTAGCTAGCATAATAAGATAAGATTTTGACTGAAAAAATGAATTTTATTGAATAACATAAAATGAATCATTATAAATGATTAATTGATAGGTAAATTTAGAGATTTAAAGATTTCTTTATTATATAAAATAAATATTTTTTTATTAAGATCAAAACTAATCAAAATTAATATTCCGTTCGAATAACATAACATATATATATATATATATATATAAATACATTATATTATATATCTCAACTTTGTACTACATTGAATTGACTGACAGTTTTTTGATTAATAATAATAAATTAAGAGATGAATTTGCTTTCAGCTAATTACTTCCTTCCTGCTTTTTTACTGATTAACACAATAATAAATTATGATTTGTAAAACCTATTTAATTCATTCTCAAAGGTATTAATTATTTATAATACAATCTTGTCTTATTATATTATTTATTTTTAAAGAGATAAAATCTTTATAAGTTTTTAAATTTAATAATCATTTTTACAGGATCTCTCTTAATTATATTAATTAAAACAAAATATTTTTATATGGCCTGAGTTTAAGAATTTTTTAAAAAATTTATTTGTATGTTTGCTTATTATTTTTTTATTTGTGATTAAGTTGTTCACTTTTCTCCTTTCCTAAATTCAAAAGTTACTTGATAAGTATCCAAATACTAATTAATTTCAATTTGATTAGGGTCTTTTTGGAAAAATTGACTTATTTATCTTTCTACCGATATGCCAATCCACATTTGTCTATTTAACGGCATATATTGCCTCTCCAGCCTATTTTTTCATTTATTATCCGCTTTATACAAAGATTTTTTAGAATGACATTGAAATTCCAATTTTCATGTTGATATGCTATTTTAGACAGTATAAAGGGTAAAAAGAACAAAAGTAAATTCATACTAAGGTGGGATTAGAAAAAAGTAGACTTTTCATATTCTTTTTGATTAAAATTTAGATGAATATGTATTATGTATTACAATTAAATTTTCATCATTGTTTTTTTTTTATAGAATAATTAATATACAATTAAATTCATTTATTATAATTTCATATATCCTTTTTGAAAAAAGTATTATATTTATATTTTGAGTTAAAAATTAAATATCTGAAATTTTACAAAAGATATTTATTTAAAAAATTGATTGGGAAAAGAAAGAAAGGAAGATCATTATTTTATGAATATGGATATAATTTTAACATAGATATATGTATTTATAAATATATATATATATATATATTTAAGACTTCATTTTTGAGTTAATTTTTACCTCTTCTGTTATCATTACTTATATCAAAAGTAATTATCAAGTGTTTGTCCATTACGTGAGGTGATCAAGTTCAGAAACTTTTGAACTTAGAATTAACAAATTAAATTATAAACATTATTAATTTAAGTACAACTCATGTTACTGTCAAAAATGTTTTCTTGTAAACATAATAGTAAAAAAAAAAAAATTAGAAATAAAACAGAATTTATTTTCCGTTTAATGTTGTAAAAATGGCACTTTGAAAAATAAGGTTGATTAAAGAATATAACAAGAAATAAAGATATATTATAGTATTTTTAAAAAGGTAGGAAAAGTATACCTAGATTTGATTAAATCTTTTTATTTATAAATTTATTTTTTTTTATTTTCATATTTAAAATAATATACAATATAAAATAATAAAATAAAACAAAAGAAAACAAATATTTAGTTATTGAAACTATTTTATTACTATTTTATTTATTTTTAATTTATCCATATTTTATTTATTAATTCAATATTAATGATTATAATAATAATGATTTATAAATATATACTAATAACATATACTAATAACATATATTAAGAAAAAAATATATTAAATTTAATAAAAATATGATTTGAATGAAATAAATATTTACTGACAAAATATTTATAAAATTTATTATATTTATATAATATATAATTAACATTTTTTAAGAAAAATAAAAATAATTAATTTTATTTTATTATTAAGTATTACTTTTTTTATTAGGTTTGTTAAAATGAGAGAAAAAAAAATTACATCTATAAATAAAATGAAATCATTATTAATTTGAGAATTGTGATTTGTAAATTTTGTTGGATCAATATCCATCCATTGACAAAAAGTCAATTCCCATCTTTTCTTTTTAATTTTTAAAAGATTTTATTTTATTAAATAAACTTAAATTATCTTTCTATATGAAAGAAAATGAATGGGAGATGTTATGAATGTGATTTTTTCGATGAATGTTTGCATTGAAAACAGTACAAAAAATAAACAAAAAAAAAACAAAAAAAAAAAATTAAAGGGGGGAAAATGACCCATTGACAGGAGTAGTGGATGTCACGTGGCTGCTGGGAGACTGGCTCTGTTTACCTTTGGCGCAGTAAGCATTCCAATAGCTTCGCTCAGGTGTCGTAGATTAAGCGCGTGACTCTCTTCAGCGACAGTCTCGCCTTGGCCAGATTGTGTGACCGATGACGATGTGATTGTATACTGCAAGGAGCCCTGCCTTTGGGTGACCGGCGTGCCATGACGAGTGGTCGCCGATGGGGCCTCCTTTGGACCTGACAATCGACGGAACGGACAGAGGGACATGCTCATTCAAGTCATTGGCGGGCACGTGTGTAAGCTAACGTGGCTCAATTGGAGTGCCGTGTCGTTCACGAGGGTTCAGCCGCGACTGAGGGTGGCCCGAACCGATCGACCCCAGCGCACGCGCCCCCTGCGGCTTCCGCCCCGCAAATCTTCCACAAATCGAGTTCTTGAAACGAGCCATTATTAAACTTCAGCACCATTGATTAAAGATTGTTTTCTCACCTGATTAACATCCATTAAGGGGGAAAAGATTGAAGAACAGGTAGACAAGTCAACCAATCTTTTCTGTTAATTAATGCGCTAACCAAATATTGACATTTTCACTAATATCTTCAACACCACACATTAAAGGAAGCACAGTTCTGTTTCAAAATTGTAACCTTAAACCTTAATCTAATCATGAATAAATATTTTAATTCTGTAGATATCTCCATAACTTTGTAAACATAAAAGTTTAATTTTAATTTACTTTACAGGTGGTGCAAATGAGAAAAGAAAGAAGAATTAAAAAAAAATGAAAATCAATTCAGAAATTAGAAAGGTGAGTAAACAATATATATAAAAAATATTATTTTCATTTCGTAACTGAATAAAGATTGGATGGAATTAATTTAAACTATGGTAGAATGAAATTACAATGATCTAAAACTTTTGTCAGAAATATAGCTATAGATGAATTTACTTTACTAATATATATATTTATTTATCTATTTAGGGAGGTGAAAAAAGAGCTCTTAGCATATGAATTTGTTTATGTGAAGTTCTAGTCTACTATACGAGAGAGTTTTACTTTATCTTAATTAACCCAAACACCCATATGAGTTAAAAATAGGCTAAAACCTTTCTGAAACAATTTATTGCACATGCAGTAAAACCGTAACAGAGGCGGAAATAAAATTCGTACCACATTGACCTTATTTCAAGATCTTATTATTATTATGCTTAATTTAAAATAATCTACAATATTAATTTAAAATATTATAATTGACTTGAACAATATAATATTTTAAGAATATTATATAAATTGTATGATGAACTTATGCAAAACTTTTATTTCTGATTGATAATTAATTTGATACATATACAATATCTAGGGTGACCATATTTCGAAAACACCAAACCGGGACAAACGGTTTATCTTTTTTTTTAGAAGCAAATTGAAAAAATTTTGAAAAAAGTACGAAATGCTCAAAAGCTTAGTCCAGAAAACGTATGACCTTCTTTTAGAAGCAAATTGAAAGATTTCGAAAAAAGTACGAAATATCTTAAATATTTTAAAAAACGGGACAATAGGCTGTCCCGAAGACTTTTTCGGGGCGCCAGGACAGAGCACCTAAAAACGGGACGTTTGGTCACCCTAGCAATATCTAAATATTATTGGTCAAATGTATTTTTTTTTTATTTATCTACATCTCAATTATTCTGGTGGAAAAAAACTCAATTATCCAGAACCCCTTTTAGTCACTCTTCATTATGTTGTAATCACTCTAAATACTTTTACCTTATGATCATTTTCTATATTTTACTTCAATTATCAATTATTTTTCCTCTTTTATTTTTATTTTTTATTTTAAAAAGTGATTTATATATAAACTAAAAACTTTTTCGATTGAAGATGAAACAAAACTAACTTTGTTTGATACTCAATGTATTTTTTATCATGTAAAATGTAGTTTTTTGCAATAGACGCAAAAAAAATAACATTGACAAATTAGATTTATAAAATTTAGATAAACTATTCTTTTTGAAATGAAATTATAAATATATAATATATCAATTAATTTACTTTACTAATTTTGTTATTTTTGGATATTAGCAACTATATTTTGGAGATCTATTTTTTAAATTTATTTTATTATACTAATTTTTTATATGAATTAATATTAATGTTTATAATAATTGACTTTGTTCATTTCAATTGATATGATTTAACAATCTTAAAAATGATTTTAATTATTCTAACCAGATCATTTTATAATTATAAGTAGGTATAATTAATTTATAAGGCGCCATTGGGTGTTTGCCTCACATTCACATGGCCCGGGGTTCAAGTCCCGGGCCTGGCAAGGGAGTTTCCCTGAGGTCTATGGGACGGAGTCAACCCAGCCTCCGGGAACAACATTGGGGAAAAGCTACTTGATAGCGCCTCCGATCAAAAAAATCAAGGTAAAGGTTGAGAGGAGCCGTTCTACTGATCATAGGACACCTCATTGATATAACCTGCTTGATAGGCGTTGTCCTTGCGTAGAACGTACAAAGTCAGAGGTTTTTTTTATAATTAATTAATAAAATTGTACCTTCAATAATTATTAAACAGATTTGTAAATAAAATATATAAGAAAAATTAGAAATTTACATGGAATTAATTTATGAGTATTTTTATGGAATTGTGAACTTCACCAACCGAAGAATAAATTATGTGCCGATAATACTCAACAACAAAATCATACCATATGCCAATGAAGCAAAATACTTGGGAATGACATTAGATGCAAGGCTGCGCTGGAAAGCTCATGTCAAAAAAAAGAGAGACGAAATTAATATCAAATATAGAAAAATGTATTGGCTAATGGGGCGACATTCAGTCCTGTCTATTGATAGCAAATTATTGCTATATAAACAGGTCCTAAAGCCAGTGTGGACCTATGGTAGTCAGCTCTGGGGCTGTGCTGCAAAGAGCAATGTGCAAATCATCCAAAGATGTCAAAACAAAATACTAAGGGCCGTTGTCAATGCCCCTTGGTATATTCGTAACGAAGAACTTCACCAAGATCTTAAGATCGAGACAGTAAAAGAAGAAATTCAACGATTTGCAGCAGCTCATCAAATTAGACTGCAAAGGCATACAAACACTGAGGCCGTTCGACTCCTTGACGTAGCCAACCAGACGAGAAGATTAAAAAGGAATAAACCTCACGAACTAATGGATTAAACTGCTCATGTTTGCATGTTTTTGAAAGCATAACTTTATATATTTTCTTTAAATAAATATCACTTATTAGTTAAGGTATATAACTAGATTGTGATTTGTAAAATAAAATAAAAAAAAAAAAAAAAAAAAAATTTTTATGGAATGAATTATAAGAACACAGGATACTCGTATAATACGAGGACAGGTCAATAAGTCCGTGACTTTTTGAATTTCCTGTCTCTTAAATGAAATGGCAACACTACTCCTGTCAACAGGCAATTATCCTGTCGAAATTAGAACAAGCTGGATCTTCTAGTTTCTGTTTGACATCCATTAGACTACCTCGTGATTTGAGAAGAAAATGGAAAAAAGTGAATTTCCATGAAAACCCATGATTTGGGATACGAATTGGTCCCTCATCCGCCTTATTCTCCGGATTTAATCTCGAGTGACTATTTCTTGATTCCAAACCTGAAGAAATGGTTCGTCGGAAAAATTTGACTCCATCGATGAAATCATGTCACAAACAAATTCCTAGTTGGATATCCTCGGCAAATCTTATTTTTTGGAAGAGATAAAAAAAAATTGGAGAAACGAAGTGTATAGAGTTCAAAGGAGTCTACTTATGTTAAAAATAAAATAATTTTTTATCCAAAAAGTCACTGACTTATTGAACTGTCCTCGTACTTAAAATAAATGTTTTAAAAGCATAATTATCTTTTGATAATGTGATAAAATTAAATTATTAAAAGTAATATAAAAAATAAAATCGTAATAATAATACTTTTATTTGGATTTTTATCAATTAATATATAGTATTGAAAATTTTAGTTTAAAATCGAAATAAATTGTTTTTAAAAAAAATGTTTATTTTTCACAAAATGAAAAAAAAATATAGACAAAAGTTTAAAAAAAAACGCTGTGGATGCATTTCTTTAGAATTGAAGAGAAAATCTGCCGGGGCTTTTATCTGATTACAAGTGATATTCTATTGAAAGGGAATTTTCGAGAGACGGCACCAAAGACCTCAGCAAGAAATAAATAGTAAAATTTCATTTATTAATTAAATTAAATGAACAAAGAAAATGATCTTATATTATTTATAATTTTAAACAGGAATAAACTGAAGACAAAATGAAATTAATAAACTTTCAACGTATTCCAACCATTGTTTTATCTTGTTAATATAATATATGGAATATAATTTAATCAGGCAAAGGGAAAGTAGTGGAGAAAGTGAGCATTGACTAATGGAACTCTAATTTCTATAAATATATAATTTCATTTTTAAAAATTAAAAAAATGACTAAAACTCTAAATTATTAAATAAATTTAATTATTTTAATTATATTTATATGTATGATTGGAAATAAATAGAATTGCAAAAATGAAATGAACTTGATAAAGAAATACAAAGGATATGAATAAGGTTACTTCAAGTAGAAACATTAAGATATGAAAACTTGAAAGACTTGATAATTTTGGAAAGAAAGTGAGGGTAACTCATTTTATCGATTATTTTATAAAACTTTCTGAAGGAAATCAAGAGATAGTGACGCTTTTGAAATTCTTGATCGAAAAATTGAAAACTAGCTTTTAACTTTTTTTTTCTAAAAGCAATTCAACTCTGAAATAAAAAAAAAATGAATATAATTGTAAAGAATTAAAACACAAAACTTCAGACTTTATGATAGCATCTATCAAGTCGATTTTCACTTAAGTGGGGTAAATGTGTTCTATGATTCGTTGAATGGATCCTCTTAATCCTTTTGTATCTTGATTTCCTTGAACGAAGACTATTACTTATTTCAAGAGACAACCCAATTGTGTGATGAACCTCGTTCCCGAAGTCCCCAGCAAGAGAGGAATTCTCTTATCTAGGTCCTCCACATGCTTGAAAGTCTAGCAGGTTGCCCCCTCCCCACCACAGAATACCTGGAACCTGGATTAAAATAAAATAAATAGAAAATATATATATATATATATATATATATTTCAGTAACCTGACTTTTGTAGATTTAGAGTATTTGAGAATAGGATTCTTCGCAGCATTAATGGACGAAAGAAAGATGAGGTCACCGGGGAATGGCGGAGTCTGCATAGCTAGGAATTGTATGACCTCTATGCATCTCCAAACATACAACATAAATAGGATTATAAAAACCAAGAAGACTGCGATAGTTAGTGCACGTGGCTAGAATGGGAGAGGAAAGAATGACGATAAATATATTGGTGGGGAGATCGATTGGGAAACGTTCGCTTGGAAGTTCAAGGACGTGGTAGGTGGACAATGTAGGGAAGGACGTGAGAGAGATGGGAGGGATTGGAGGGTTTGCTCAGAATAGGGATGCTTTGGAGAAGTGTGGTTGCTGCGGCCAAGAACTTTCGAGTTCCGTAGAGCCACAGAGATAGATGGAACCTGGCTTTTGTCAAATATCTAAAGAACATTTTATCATCACAATTATAATTGAGATAATTAAGTTAATATCAGCTGAAAATAATTTGTTTGATAGTTTTTAATTTAATTTTCGTTCGTAAAACTTGGGAATAATAATATTCATAGAAGAGAGACGTGTTTACATCACATTCTGTGACATTGAAATATCTTCTCATGAGTCGTGAGTTTCTTCAATCAAATTATCTGTTTTGTACAGGGAATGCATTAACTAACAACGCAGATGGAATATTTCAATGTCCAACCCTAAAGAGAGTTTTTTTCATAAATATATGAAGAATATTCCGATAATAAAATGAAAAAAAAAAATGACGTCAATTTATTTTTTAAAGAAAATCCTTTAAACTCATTAAAATAAATCGACAAAAACTTTTCACAAACAATTTATGAATTTCTCGAAAATGAAAATTACTTTTTCAAATTGTTTTCAAATTTATGAAAATGAAATTTTACATAGTGTATATTGACTGGAAAATGATTCCACGTCATAAACTAAATAGAAATTTTCTTATATTAAAGTAATCTCTCAATATTTTATAATTTCTTTACTCAACTCTCTCAGTGATTAAAAGGGTTTATTAAAGATGATATTTCTTTATTTATTCGAAGCCTATTTTCCCATTTTATTATGCTCTAAAGAAGAAGCGAAGTGCTTAGAATTCGTAATTGACCTGTATTTTGTTATTCTTTACACGAAATATTTTTAGTTTAAAAAAAAGCTACCAGACATATTGACGCTTTCTTTAAAAAGATTTTGAAATTTCTTGAATAAATTAAATAAAAATTTTATATTAAAAATTTCAAGGAAAAAAAGATATTAATAAGTTTTTCAACTTTTTGTTTTATTTCTCGTCCAAGCTTTCGAAACTCTTTTAAGAAGAGATTCAATTATCTCTCGTTGAAACTGGAAATTAACAGAACATCCAAAGAGCCAACTTTTATTGATCGAATCTCAAAATAAGCTGTCTCCAACCCGAAATAGCGAGTTTTTAAATTATACCCTGTTAAAAATCAATTATGGGTTGAATGTAGGTGTGTAAGAGGTTATTTTTACTTTGCGTTAGCTATACTATGTATTATAATATGCGTTGTTTTTTGTTTTTATAGATGTTGGAATTCATTTTAACAGAATTTTGATCTTGATGTTACAGGCTAAACTAAAAGTTATATTAATATCAATTTTTTTTTAATAAGATATTTAATATATAATATATAAATTATATATACGAGTACAAACAAATTCTTCAACAAATTTATCTAATATTTTAAAACCATATATTAATTTATTTATATTATTTATTATATTATTGAAAATTTTTTTATTATTCTAAATAATTAAAATTTTGAATTTCCGAAAAGTTTTATGATTTACACTCTATTTTTTTATTTTTTGTATTTTAAAAAAAAAAAAAGTTTCAT
The DNA here is from genome assembly GCA_963082975.1 of Labia minor. NCBI lineage: Eukaryota > Metazoa > Arthropoda > Insecta > Dermaptera > Spongiphoridae > Labia > Labia minor. The sequence goes on along the minus strand of OY720344.1, from coordinate 12,798,984 downwards.
ACAATAAGAGTGAATGCGAATTTCATTCATAAAACAGACCAATTATCAAACATTGAATTGAAAATATAATTGCTAATTAACTATTCAAACAATATTAATAATTGGACATTGAAATTGTATAGATAAATAATTGTCTATTTTAACTTATACAATTAAAATTTTAATCGTTGCTTTGAAAATTACAAAAAAAAAGAAAAATTTTTTAATTAATTTTAAAAGTTTTTTTTTTTAAATTTTTTATGATCATTTTCTTTTTGCATAATTTTATTACTATAGAAATTTAAATGATAAAAATTTTATTTTATAATTTATGTGTTTATAAAATTTAAACATTATTATTATTTTTTTATTATCACAATTTTAATTTAAAAAAGTACTAAGTAATTAAATTAATTGATAAATAAATTAATGATTTTTTAGTAAAAAACTTGATTATATTAATGAAATAAGAAATGATTAATTAACCGAGAGTACCTAGTTGATACTCAGGGGCTGTGTGTTCATAACTTTAAAACATTTATATCCTTTAAGGTCTTAGAATATTGTTTTATTTTTTGCATGGGTATTATTCAATTTGCTGGACTGATTGAATTAAGAATGAACGATTCTTTATTTCACAAACATTCTAAAATGTACTTGAATTTTGAATGAATCTTTTACATAGTTTTAAGGTCGGAAATATGATATATATATATATATATATATCTTTTATATAAAATTCACTTATCACAAAACTTTGAAATGATACTCCTCCGAAACGGCTGGACTGATTCTTATGAAATTTTTTCTGCATATTCAGTAGGTCTCAGGGCATGTCAGACTTCTTTTATTAAACCGCTAATTGGTAAGGTGTGTCCAGGGGGAGGTATTTAAATAAAAATAGTTTAGTTACAATGCTAGATCATAGAGGCACTGCTGGCGATAATTTGACATGTATATATATCGTAATAGAAGACTTGCAAACAAAAGTGGTTCGTGGGTGAACCGTCTAAGGCGTTATCTTATGACTTTGCACTCTCAGTTCGAAACTCGCAAAGGCACATTTTTTTTAAAATTATATATTTTTTTTACAAATTTATTAATTTTTATTATTTTAATATTTTATTAAATAATTTTATTTTATTAAATTTTATTTTATTAAATTAATAATTATGTCAATTAATTTTTTCTGCATAAATAAACATATATAAAAAACTATAGAGATGGGACAGGGTCGGAGTTAGATGGTTATAGCTCAAAATAGGGACACTCGGGGGGGTACAGGGGGCGGAGCCCCCGTCTAGGTGTGGAGAGCGCCGAAGGCGCTCGGAGCAGCTAGTATATATATTTAATCCATTATCTTTGCTAATATAATAAGAATAGATAAATAGAGAGAGAGATAAGGTGTTATATATTTTTGAATTTAATTTAAATAAATTAACAAATTTCCTTAATTGATAAGAATCAGCTCTTTGTTTTAAATATTTTTTGTTTTTGTTTTTTTGTTTTATTGATTTTAGGGATCGAAGAATTCATGTTGACAATTTAATAAAATATTATATTTTAAATTTGATGATGTGTGAACATTTTAATCCTCAAATTGAATAGTTTAGTATTTTAAATATTATATAATATATATTAATTTTTTACTAATTAAATTATTTATTTGTGATTTTAATAAATAATAATAAGTATTTCTATTAAATATAATTTAAAAACTTTTTCATTTGTAATGTATTTTTTTAGACATTTAAAAGAATCATTTTTTCATTAACTAAATATTCTTTCTTTTATGAAGTGACACACACACCCATGGGATTTTCATTTTAGATGATGGATAGAAAAGAGTAAAAAGTGAGAAAAATAAAATAAAAAATTATTTGACCAATCAACTTTCTTTAGGTAATCAGTTCTTCAATAAAAAATGAAATTGGTTAAAGAGAGAATGATGGCGACGAAGGGAAGTAAGTGTACACATAAAATAGAACGAGAGTCAATGCATAAAAAGGATTAGAAGGTGAAAATAACAAAAAGAAAATATATAATCGTTTAAAGTTAAAGATTATTTTTTAAGTTATTTTTAAAATAATAATTTGATATTATATATACATGCATATAATACCGAAGGCGCCATTGGGTGTGTGGGTATCGAACCTGCCTCACATTCATATGGTCCCGGATTCAAGTCCCGGGCCTGGCAAGGGAGTTTCCCTAGCTGGGGTCTATGGGCCCGAGTTAACCCAGCCTCCGGGATCAACATTGGGGAAAAGCTTTTTGATAGCGCCTCCGATCAAGAAAATCATGGTAAAGGTTGAGAGGACCCGTTCTACTGATCATAGGACACCTCATTGATATAACCGGCTTGATAGGCGTTGTCCTTGCGTAGGACGTACAAAGTCATAGGTTTTTTTTATTTTTACATATATATAATACCTATATTATAAATTATCATATAGAATATATGAATTTAATTATATTAATTAAATTTCTTCCCACAACTTTTGTAGTTTATATTTTTTTAATATCCATTTTTTGTTATAATTAAAAATAAATCTCACAATAGTTCGTTGATGAAAAATTAATCCGGTTGTTAAAGCTTTATTTTGCTTTGTCAGTTCAACTCCAACAGCAAAACACATTATTAACTTTTTTCTTGAATCTTCAAAAAGATTTTTCTAATCATTGAGGTTTAAATTCTTCAAGAAATTTTTTTCTATTTTCTTCTCTCAAAAGTGTTATCCAGTTACTCTGTGATCTATAACTATAATTAATATAATACTTTATTCAATATTATTTGTGCGTTTGCTATTATTATACTATTCTATTATATTACTACATATATCGAGAAAAATGAATAAGTATTTACTAAATATAATGTTTAATCACTTTTTATATTATCAATAAGGACGCCACAAGGTGAGTGGTTAACAAAGCTGCCTCAAATTCTCGAGATCGGGACAGGCAAGTGAATTTCTCTAGCTGGGGTCTATGGGACGGTGTCAACCCAGCCACAGGGATCAAAATTGGGCAAGCTACTTGATAGCGCCTCCGATCAAGAAAATCAAGGTAGAGGTTGATAGGACCCGTTCTACTGATTATAGGACACCTAATTAATATAACCGACTTGATAGGATATATAAATATATTATTAATTAGGCATCTATTAGTCATTTAAATATGAATCCATATACATTTTAAAATTTCATAAAAAGTAGTATAATTTTTCTATTTTCTAATTAATATGTACCATATATAGTTGTGTTGATTGATAAATTTGATTATTGTACCCAAATTGAAGTTTTTTGAAATTTATATATACGTATGTAAATATAGAAATTAAAAAAAAATATTTTTACTACACGTAACTTTTTTTTGCCAAGTCAAATAATCGCTCATAGTTTCATACTTCAAAGGGTGAGGCGAGCTTCCGGTATTTCCACTAACTTTTATCAACGTTACATAGTTTGCTCAAATTACAACCCAAGCAAGCACTCTCACAAGTTGAGATCCAACTTCACTGATGAATTCTCCAAACTTTGATTGTATTATGTTTAATGAATTTAGAGGAAAATAAACCCATATAAATGAAGATAATCAAAAAGCTATCGGTATCTTTCAATTCAATGAATAATTTCTGCTTACTAAGAAATCTGTTTAAAAAAATTAATTAAAATAACTTAACTTAATTGTGAAAATTTACATTTCATAAAAAATAGCATGAGAAAATTGAAAAATAAAAAAAAGCCGCCTTTCAAATAATTTAAAAGAATATAAATTAAAAATAGTCATAAAACATACAACCCTTAAACGTACGAATTAATGCACGGAAAGACAGAAAAGTAAGGCCTGTGCATATAACATAATATATTTTATTTATATTTATAATATTTTGTATTTAAGCGCTGTCAGTCGTAGTTACTGACATCATTTAAATTTCCTATTTTAAATTAAGAAAAAAGATGATTTTTCCTGAAGCTGAAACCAATTAAGATCGATTTTTCTTTATAGAAATTATCTATGGGGTGAATTTCATAAAAATCCTTCGAGTGGTTAATTATTACAAAAGTATATTGATGTTAGGGGTAAAAATTGTAACATCATTCGATTTTAAATTTAAGACATCTTAATAAATTTTTATATAATGTTTATGATATGCGTTCTACAATTGAAGATTTATTCATAAAATTGATTAATCAGGTTGATGAGTTTGATGTGAGTTTTAATTTTTGTTTTTTTTTCTGAAAAACAAACTAAAAGTTAAGAAAGCATATTACATTTATTTTATTGTTTCAGTTAAAAAAAAGTTGTTCGTATATAAACAACCATTATCAAACTTATGGCTCAATAATTTTTTTAAAAAAATGATATCTCTGTTTTAAAGTAGAGAAGTGTTGTTGAATCATGCAACAGTTGTTCAACATTTGCATGAGAAAATTAAAAAATAATATTGATATATTTGATAATTGATCTCAAATTACAAATAACAATGTATTAATAGAACAGATTGGTTTTATAAAGTCTTCCCAATTCAATTTACTCATTAAATCTTTATCTCCAAATAATGATTATCTATTTCGAACTTTCCGACAAACCTTGTTACGGTTAGCTTAAAAACGGACTCTCTCTTGTAAATATTAATATATATATTTTAAATTCCAAAATTGTATACCAATAGAATCAAGTCTTGTTATAATAATCTAAAGTACTTGATTCACCAAACCCCCGATCGGTCACTATAAAAAAATATTTCTTATTATCGGGTTTGACTGATAATATTAATACTTGGTTCACCGAGCCGCCGTTCAAATAATTTAAAAGAATATAAATTAAAAAAATAGTCATAAAACATACAACCCTTAAACGTACCTATTAATTCACTGAAAGACAGAAAAGTATGGCCTGTGCATATAAAATAAATTATATTTTATTTATATTTATACCTAATATTTTGTATTTAAGGAAGCTCTGTCAATCGTAGTTGCTGACGTCATTTAAATTTCCTATTTTAAATTAAGAAAAAAGATGATTTTTCCTGAAGCTGAAACCAATTAAGATCGATTTTTCTTTATAGAAATTATCTATGCTGTGAATTTTATAAAAATCCTTCGAGTGATTTAATATTTCAAAAATACTAATATATATACAATTTTTGCCAGTATAAAAAGAAAAAATAAGATAAGATATGAAGATATGAAAACTAGAACTAGAATTTTTATGATTTACTAAAATGTTTGTTGAATTAGGTTAACTTATTTTATAACATGTCATTTTATTATTTCAATCCTATCGTTCATTTTACTTGTACTCTATTGTATATACATACATAATAAACTTTTTACCATTTCATTGGAATTTTTCTCAAACATGAATTCTTTTTATCTAAAGAAGAACTTTACAACTTGTCATCGTTTTTTATAAACTAAGAAAATATGTGAATATTTTTATAATCAAACATTTGTTAAAAAAATTTCAATTTTCTTTTATCGATTCGTGTTTGCATTAAAACATCAAATATAAAAGAGATCGTTTAAATAGCTCTTTTGATAGGTGGAATATTTAATGTACCAGTGAAGCAAGGAGCAAGGACAAATCTTCAAGTTAATCACTGAATTCTACGATCTTTAAACTTCATATATATTTCTAATAAATTTTTTTAAGAAGAAAGAAAAAATAAGTATTTATACGCGTGTCAATATTGAAAGGTCATGGATAAAATGTCGTTCGATTCCTTTTTCAAATATATTTTCCACTTTCAAAGAATTGAAGTAAATATAAATATGTTCCATTCTATAAAGCTTGGAGAGTGGGATACAAAATGGAAGCGTTAAATTGGTAGTGATGTACTTTTAAAGTCTTAAAGGCTTTCTTAATATTAAATTATATCCTGTGTTGACTTTATAACATAAATGTTATGGTGAAAGTATCGAATAGAAAACATGGATGAGTATTGGTAAGTTTAGTTTAAAAATAATCAATAGAGAGAAACAAATCAAAAATTGATTTTTGCAGCAAAGTATCAATCCATTCGACAATTATGGTTACTCTATGCCAAATGTAAAATTTACTATTCTTGAATAAACAAAATCATTATTCTGATATCTCTGTTAAAAAAAATGTAATTGTATATTATTTATTTATTTGTAGTTTAAGAATGTTGTTATTATCATTTTTTGATCATCTTGAAAATCAGAAAAATATATTTTTTTCTTTTTTCAATAATAATACAATTTTTTTAATGAAATCGTGTAGTTCTTTCTGGTAGAGATGAGATCTACAAGGAAAAATCATATTTTTTTTAACTAAGTACATAATAAAAAGATCAATAACCTCCAAATCTTAATTCTTCTGTTGTCTTTTCTAATTTATTTATTATTTATAACGGTTTTTTTCTTCTAATAACGGAATAATAAATATATTTTTCAGTGGCGCAACCAGGATTTGATCCTGGGGGGGGGGTTTTGACTAGCCGCTCCACCTTCCTATGCCCCCCCCCCCCCCCCCGGGGCTCTCTCAAAGACAAATTTTCATTAAGATTTTTTTTTTATATTAAATATTTAAAAAAGTTTTGTAAATGAAACACTGATTTTACAAAATCTGGCAAAAAAATTTAATTTTATATTTTATTTACTCGTATTCACTATTTTAGAAAGAAAATATTTTTTTCCAGATATAAGTAAATTATTTTAGCTTTCCTCATGAAATAAGGATAGCTTATACGATGATCGGAAAATTTTGAAAATTTTTGCTCCGAGATTCTTCGAGATTTTCACTTTTCAGAGTTCACGGTTCTGAATCCAAAACTGCAAAAAAAATGTTTTTGAACCGGCTCGTTACCGAGATTACGTCTAAACAAAATGAGATATTGTCTTGAAATTTGATATTTAGATGGTTTTTTTTGTGAATGATGGGCGGGGATTGGATTGTTTTTGGACAAGATCGGACCATAAGTAAGGGTAGTTTAAAGAGGTGTCAAAGAATATTTTATTGATTTTCTCAATAAATACCGATTTTTATGAGAATTATCATACTATCGTATTAAATTTATAGGGAATCGAATTTACTAAAAGTTTCATTATATTCATTTTTACCTAAACTTAATAATAAAGGAGTTATTTATAAAAAACTACTTTAAGATTTCGAAAGCTTTTCGTCTATTTTGGAAGAAATCATGTAAAAATCCCTAAGAAAAAATCCCTAAATGCAAATAACCCTAAAGGAATAAATCCCTAAATAAAAAATTTCCCTAATTTTTTTTTACTTATTTAATTAAATGAATAGCCGAAGAGACTTGAATGAGGTAGTTATACATCATGCTTGGTGTCATCACATCTGTTCCATCTGGTTTTTTAGCGTCCCATTTTTCATGGTTTGTCTTCATTATGGTCAGAAGCTCATCATGCGAGTCGCTGAATCGTTTCCTTGTTGGATCAGGCTTCTTACCACAAACATTACGACAGATTTCCAAAAAGATAAGGTTATGTTCAATATGGATTTGCTTAATAAGGTCCCATACTGATGTCTTGTAACCTCCTAAGCGTGACCGAAGAGCATTGTTGTAACCTTCCAATGCATTGTTTGTTCGAGGCAAACCCATCAAAGTGGCATCGTAGATGTTCCAATGTTCCAATGTCGAATTCGGGGTCATAAAAGCCAGCCAAAAATTGTTCACCTAGCCAAGTGCGCTCGAAGTAAGAAAAAAGATCACGAAGTTTTACCCTGTCGGTCGTCCAGCTAATGCTTGGTAGGCTACATTGACTTTTGATGGTGGTACCAAAACCAAAGCTGCGAGAGTTCGTAAATGAGTGGAGTTGTCAGGATTATCTATATCAGCTTCAAAACTTCTGGTATTGATTTGATGTTTCTATAAATGCATTGAGAAAAATGAAAAAGACAACCTCTGATGATAGTAAATTTCACAAATTGCGTGAAATATACAAATGGTGTATTTTGTATTTGGAATCATTAAGCTATTAAAACGTAAGCTAATAAACGGAATTTGAGTAAATTCCCATTATTTTACATACGAATTTGACACCCCTATTTTTTGGAAAAATCACGTGTGTGGGCCCTATGTATGTATTTTTTGACCTATTTTTCCCAACTTTCGGCCCAGGCCCGATTATCTCCTTGGGAGATCGTGTCTCAGGCAACTGGGTGTCATGCTCACCTTCTGATTTAATTTTTTGAGTCACAATTAAAATTAATACAAAAATGAATAAATTTGTTTTTAGTGATTTTTTCTTTTAGGGATTTTTTCAGTCAGCGATATTTTTATTTAGGGATTTTCGCTTTTGGGGATTTTCGGTTTTAGGGATTTTTGACTTTTATGGATTTTTTCCTTTAGGGATTTTTACCCGTTTCCATTTTGAAAAAATTAGTCTTCGCTTCATAATTTTTATGAAATTAGCAATTAATGTATTATTAATAAAAAAATATTTAGAATTTGAGTAATATTTTTATTTATTTTATATTTAAATAATAGTCAAATTGGAAAATTTCACAATCATCTAGTAATCTTATATTAAGTCTTTTGTTTTTTATGATTTAGGACAGAGGTTCTTAAACTGGGGTCCGCGAAGCCTTTACTGTGGATCCGCAAAGCCATCGTACAGGTGCACATTTTCTTTCTTCAATATTATAATTTCTAATAAAATGTGTTCTACAATATGCAAAAAAAATCGTTATTCACCAATCACTGTTAGAAATATTCATCATATATCCTTGTTCTTATGAGATCGTAAGCCAGAAATTAACTAATAAAATGTCTTAAAATACCTAAAGTTGGGATGGGGTCCGTCAAAAAAAATTTTTTCAAGTGGGGGTTCGCAGAGTACATAAGTTTAAGAACCTCTGATTTAGGAGAAATAATAAAATACTTTTTTGTTTCTTATATTTAATTCTGTACGAAAAAATAAGCAATTTTTATTTTTGTTAAAATTTTTTTAAAATAAAATAAACTTACTTATTATACACTAAGTTATACTTTTAGAATTTTTTTTTCTTTTCTATTTGTAATATAGTACATACTACATAATATACAGCAATTTATATTTTTTTTCCCTCCTGGGGGGGGTTTTGACCCCCAAAACCCCCCCCCCTGGTTGCGCCACTGTATTTTTAATAAAAATATTTTTTAATTAATAATAATAGTAATGTAATATGACTAATGAAAACTTTATTTATTTTGATAATTCTTCAAATTGAAGCTTTTATTGATTGATTGATTCAATACAATTGGCAAATACGTTTATACCCTGTATCGATGTATGAAGTTAAACTCGCAATAGCCTCCTCATATATCATCCAATCTTCTTTGTCAGATCAAACAAACATGATATCCCTAAAGAGTGCTTACACTTGCCAACAATAATTAATTTCATAGATAATTAAATGAACCTCGTATAGATATTTCAAATTTAAATATATTATAAATATAATATATTATTATAACTACATATATTAATATTTAATATAAATTTCGTTTCAAATACACATCTACTTTAATTTATAAATTGAATACTCTATTTTATTTTATTTATCTAAATAATAATAATAATAATAATAAAAAATTAAATAATATCTATCTAAATAATTTTAATATTCTAGCAAGTATATACATTGTAAATATTATTAAATGTATATATATATATAGATATTTTAAATCTTGATAATTGTGAAAATCAGGTGTATTAATGGGAGGGTGATTTTAGATGAAGAATCGATCTATAAATATAAATTTCATTTATGAGAAAAACTATTGCTGAGTATTATTAGAGAATTAATATTTTCATTTTCTTTGTATTCTCTAAACCAGTGATTCTCAACTTTTTTTTACCGTGGCACACTTTTAACGGTTTAAAAATTTGGTGGCACACAAAGGAAAAGATAAGTGTAAAAATTAATATTTACTTATTTACCATATTGAAAAAAATTTAAAAAAGTCGAAAATGTTTAAGAGCCTGATCGCAAAAACATTTTGCCTTTTTTTTACATACATATAAAATAAATAAGTACTTTTTCTTAATTTTAACTTTATATTTGTAAAATTTGACGGCACATTTTGAAAATCTCGCGGCACACAAAAGTGCCGTGGCACAGTGGTTGAGAATCACTGCTCTAAACTCTAAACTGAAGTAGCCATCAGAAGAACAGCGCAGTGTTTTATATAAAAAAAAAAAATTAAAAATTTAATACCAAAAATTAATTTCTGATTTTTTTGAATTAATTAAATCAAAATAAGAACAGGGAGAGAATATTCATAATAATCTATTATTATGAATAATCATGAAGAGACACTCAAATTGTTAAAATAAATAATATACTCGACTCTTAAAGTATGCATTTTTTTTAATAAAACTAACCTCTATAAACAAGGTTAATAAATGTAAGTACTTAGGAATTTATTAATTTTTTTTCGTTTTATGAATTTATTTTATTTAAAAATTTTCAAATTATTTTTCAATTATATTTTAATATAAATTTGTCAATTAGATAGAGTCAGGTTCCATGATAAAGAGAAGTTTAATTTTAAAAAGAATTTTTAAAGTTCACTTTGAGCATGAAATAAAAAATTACTTTCCCATCACGTCCCTGGGGATAGATGGGTTTTATTAAGTTTTATCGTATATTCAATCAATCACAACATTTGCCCTTTGATTGGCAATTTTACGAACGATCTACCTTAGATTGTAGAAACTTAATTATCCTTGGAATGCTATTCATTAAAGAAACTCATTTATTATCCTTATTAAAATATTATCATTCAAAAAAAAAAAACGAAAAACGAAAAGAGAGAACGTCAAAAAGAAAAAAATATATTACTCTTTAGTTTATTTGTTTTTTTGTAAAAAAAAATGTCTTCTTGTATCTTTTAAATGTAATTTCTCTTTTTTTTTTGTTTTCTTTGGTTATTATTTTAATTAAAAATTTAAATAAAATTGCAAATAGCTTTTTTTAACAAGAACGAAAATTTTTCAAATTTAATAGAAAAAAAATCTAATTTTGAATTCCTCTGAATTAAATTTTAGGTCAACTTGACTTCATTCACAAGAGGTAATTTAATGAATCCAATTTTTTATTATTATTATTTGGGCATTGAGGCACCTCAGCTACAGAGACTATTTGTGCCTTAAAGAAATCATCCATCGGACAAGATAAATTTCATTCATTCATTCTCCAAGCAATCCCTGCAGGGAGAATTTCGTCTTCTTCGTCGAGGCACAGCCAGGCAAACAATAGTTTACTGCAGGGGTGGGCAAAAGCCGGCCCGCGGGCCGGATCCGGCCCTTTTGCTTATTTTATCCGGCCCGTCGGCCAGTTGGAAAGTTTGGCTCTTATTTCGATCTTTCATTCAATTTCATTCAATATGGCTCTAAAAAAAATGGTAAATTTTATTTTACAAATGCCCCGGTTTGGTATTTTCGAAATATCGTCCTCCGGCCCGGGAGTCATTTTGAAAATTTCATTTTGGCCCGCGCTTAAAAGTATTTGCCCACCACTGGTTTACTGAATCCTGATCGATTCCATTGTGTCAGACTACACGCTCCCCGGGTAGATCACTTGGAAAGAATTAATTTTCCTTTTATACCAAAAAATAATCTATTCAATTAATCACCCAATCAACAAATACAATATACAATAAATAAGCAATAAATAAATAAATATTTGAATAAAAAAGAAAAAATATCAGCGTTCAAAAGGGTCCTGTAAAGAGGTCCCCGTTGAACATGACTAGAATATAATAATAAAAACAACAATAAACTATGCAGGAAATAATAACAATGAAAACAATAGTTTAACGAGTAAATAAATAAATAAATAAATAAATATAAATAAATAAATAAATAAATAAATAAATAAATAAATAAATAAATAAATAAATAAATATAAATAAATATTAATAAATAAATAAAAGATAATCATTAAATAATAAATACTATGCAGAAACTTAAATTCTCAAAATTTTCAAAATTTCCCAATAAATATTCAAATTTTCAATTTTGCATGACCTTCTTGCCGATGCGTACGATGGACATTCGACAAGAACATGATCCACGGTGACTCTCATAACGCATATTGTGCACCAAGGGGCATTTTCTTTCAGAATCAGATGTCCATGAGAAAAAAAGCACTGATCTATTCTGAGACGGGACAGAATGGCCTTCTCTCTTCTCGATATTGAATATTTTTCTAGTGGACAAATGATTTTGACTCTCATAAGTAATGTGCTATTCCTTTCCCACTCTTGAGTTCAAATATGATCGATTTTATTTTTCATATACTTAAGAGAGTCATTTAAATAGATTTCAAGGAAGTCGAACTCTATTTTATTAGCTCCTATTTTAGCTAGTTGGTCGGCAGCCTCATTCCCCTTGATGCCTTTATTCCCGGGGATCCATAAAAAGTAGATATGCGATTCATAATAGAGTGCTTGTATTTTTTGTAGGGGATGTGCAATGAATCGAATTTTCAAGAAATATATCCAATAATTATATAAATTCACATGTTCACTTTTAATTTATCAAATGTTTTTAAAGATCATTGCTTTCTAAAAAGTAATTGAGAGGAAAATAAATAAATCATAAAAATCTAGAAACTGAACTAATTTTTGAATTTATAATTTGTGGCAATATATTATATTTTATTATAAAAGCCAGACTATATAGTATTAATTAAAGACCATAATTATTATTTTTCATTCACTCGTATTTACTGAGATTAAATTATTTGATTTTTTGTTATAAATTAATATTTATTTTTTTCTAATCTTTTTTATTTCAGCTTTTTCTCCAACTATTTGTCTAAAAATTCTTAAATAGCTTCATAAAACTTAGATAAAATTTAGATATCATCACTATTAATATTTTAATCAAATTTTAGAGAAATCAATACCAGGTCAAATTCAATCTATAAATTCATTGAATGAAAAGGACTCTTTCTTTTTCTTAAAGTTCATTAGATTAGAAATATACTAAATAATTAAAGGAGAATACGCTTCTTTAATCGTTTATCCACTAACTTTTTCAGATACTTTCAGAGTACTCCAACTCTTTGATTAATCCCTTTCTTTAACCGGATGTAAAGGGCAATCGTGACTTAACGTTTCAGACACTTTTTTTTATTGAACTGTTCAAATACTGTTTTTTCAATAAAACTTTGAAATTTATTTAATTTCTTTCTTAAAAACCAAATAACCATTCTATATATGACTAACTGTATAACAAACGCTACATGTGGCTCCTCTGGTGGTTCAGTTAAGAAGTTGATACTGCATATAACATTAATAATTCTAGAAATTTCCATACAAAGAATTGTTTTAATATTTAAATTTTTATATTAATTACTAATATTCAATAATATTAAAAGTAAAATCAATTACAATCAAATTGAAATAAATATTACTCCTAATTGATTAATATTTTCTAAAGCAAAGTAAGTAATAATTTTTATATTTAAATTTTTATAGTTTAAATAAGGGGTAAATTTAAATGTGTTCATTTGTCAAAACCACCATGAGATTAAAAATAAAAAACAAATGAAAATATTTATTTCAAATTGTATTGAATGTTTTAAATATGTTTTTTTAAGACATCAGTATTAATTAATTGTTACTTTTAAATTAATTTCAATTAAATTAAGTATTAATTAATTAATATTTTCTCATTTAAAACAAAGTTGGTAATATTTTTATATTTAAATTTATAATTTAAAACTAATATTTTAATTTGAAAAATTGTGTAGTTTGCAAATATGAGTGAAAATGAAGATCCAAACAGGAGAAAACGTCGATTGGCTAAAGAAAGAAGGGCACGATGGTAAGCTCGGCAACGGCAATAGATACACAAATATATGTAGATGCCAAAGAGGCGCAATAAAAAACAAATATGGGAATCAAGGAAACGTATAACAAGAAATTTTTAAAAAGTTAGTATAAGTTAAACTGAAGTTTCGGTTCGCAACTAAAATAAGTCTAAATTTTTGTTGATGATATTAAATGCTATTTTCTTTATATATACCAGTGATTCCCAAAGTGTGCGCCGCGGCTCCCGGGGGCCGTCAATTAGATATTTTATATTATCCCAGGGAAAATAGTAAGTATAAATTTTTAAATTTTCGTTGTTAAATGGATAATCGCTTTTAAAAAAGGAAAGTTTTCCAATTTCCCAAGAAAGGCAAAAATTTGATTAATTAAGGACGCTGCGGAAAAAATCTGATTATTTAGGGAGCTTCAAACCGAAAAAGATTGGGAACCTCTGATATATACACATATTTTATAGAATTATTTATTTCTTGACATATTTTGTTACTTTGTATTCGTTTGTAAATATCACGAAAAAGTAGTTTTTTATTTTAATGGTACTATTTATAAGGCAGCCCATTTTATTTAATTTTGTTAAATATTTTTTATAACTAAGATGTCCTATGATGATATAAATTAATTGGTTTTAAACTATGTTCTTTTTCTGTGAGGACATCTATACAAAATTTTTCATACTAGGTGCGAAAACGCCGAAGGGGTTCTGAGAAGCTAGTAACTTTAATAAATACATTTGATGTTTATTATTTTTTTAAAAATAATTTAAGTTTGAAGTAAAGAAGTGTATTTTTTGTCTACTTGCCATTGATGAGATAAAAAAAACAGACAGTTGTTTTTTTGCCAAGAGAGCGATTTTTAAAGCAAAAGAAATGAACACACCGCATCACAATCATTGAAAAAAAGGGATCGATTTACTCCTTCGGTGTCTTGTGAAAATATCAAAAAGAGAAGTATTCTTCAAAAGAAATTGATTTACTATTATGTAAATGAAAAAAAAATTATTTTAAAGGACATCCTAAGAATTGTTATGTTATTCTATCAAATGTGAACAAATTTAATAAAATAATAAAATCAAAGAATACTTTAAACAGTCATTATAAATATGTAATTTTTTTATTATACTTTTAGAAATATTTCAAATATATTCATATTTTTAGTTTTATTAATTCTTTAAATTAGAGAGAATTTAATTGGGGCTAAAGCTCTCTCTCTCTCTTCTTCTCTCGCTCAGTATACCATATATTTATTTATATAGGATTGATCTAATTTTGTTTTATTTATTTTATACAACACGATTCTAGATAACATAAAAACTTTCATACGTAGAAATATGTAATTGAAAATGTCTGTCTATCGTTATGATGGTTCTCTTAGTAATTAGTACCTGGTTCACCGAGCCGCCGCTCGATCATTAAAAAAAAATTATTTCTTATTATCGGGTTTGGCTGGCAATATTAATACACCTGTCCCCGGTTTTACACGGTACTTTTTTACACGATTTCGATTTTACACGGTTTTTTTTATAAAAATTAACGGATTTAAAATATACTTACTCGAAAATTTGAATTGGATTAAATAACATAATATATTATATTTAAATTAAATTTAATTAATTATAAATTATAAATTAAAATTAATAAATAATATTTATTAAACCATCGCATGTTTGGCTTTTTGTTGAGGCACCACGACACGTGTTGGCGCGTGATTTGCAGTGTTAAAAAATTAATTCCGGTACTTTCAGCGATTCAATCAAGCTAAAATTCTATATATAGCAATTATATACAATTTTTAATCATGTGGAAAACTATCAAACATATATCTTTATTTTTACGGTCACTTTAAAGGAAAAAAAAATCAAAACGTTGTAAATAATGACACTCTTCCGGTTGAGCTACATTTCTCAAAAGTTGATAGAAAACTACGAATTTTGAATAATTCCCGTATACCAAATTTCATGATTCTAGCTCAAACCGTTTTTGCGTAATCTTGACTACACACACACACACACACAGACATTTTTCTCAACCTTAGTGAAAATGATTCAGGAACCTTCAAAACGTATAAAAACATCAAAATCTCAACATCGAAAATTTTCGTGATCGCAATATTATCTCTGACGAGATATTAAAAACTGGTAAAAGTGTATATTCGGCTGCATACCCACATTTATATTCTGATATTTTTTGTTCCTAATATAGAAAGAATTAAAATTTGCATTACACGTGTATGTACTTACATAACTACCTAATAAAATAATAAAAGAATTAAAACATATTGAATTATTCACATTTTAGTGTTTTTCGTTTTATACGGTTTTAACATAGAAAATTTAAGATTTCGATTTACACGGTTTTGTTCGGAACCAATCTTCCGTGTAAAACGGGAGACAGGTGTACCTTGTTCACCGAGCCGCCGTTCAAATAATTTAAAAGAATATAATTTTAAAAAAATAGTCATAAAACATATATGTATTCCTTAAACGTATGTATTAATGCTCTTAAAGACAGAAAAGTATGGCTTGTTGATATAACAATATACGATATATAATAATATATAATATCGTATATTTCTTAATTTAATATAATATATTTTGTATTCATGATCCAAACATTGAATTGACAAGTAATTATGTTCAGGACTGTGAAGCCATGTCGAAATTGACCTGCTCTGTGGCTCCGGTTCTTATTTCATAACATTTAATAAATATAATCTAATATTATTAAATTAATCAATAGCTGAGACGAATTGTCTTAAAACACAAAGTCGTAATATACAAAACGTAGAATTTGAAAATGTAGAAAAAATTGAATTTATGTTCTGTATTCAAGAAGGATAATAATATTCTAGAACAGGTGTGGCCAAACTTTTAGCTTTTAGGGGCTACTTTTTCAATAAAATATAGTCTAAATGGATATGGGCAAATAATTTTAAAATTTTAGATGATAATTAAAGAAGTCATTATATCGCCGATTTAAATTTCAAACCTCCACTTTTGGTCAAAAATTACATTTTCACACTATTAGAAAGCGAAAAACACCTTACATTGGCTATGAAACACCGCTATTATGCACCTATTTAATTGAAATCTCATGACAAGCAAAAAATTTATGCGTTTTAAGAAAGTTGTGCAAAATATGCTGAATATGAGTTAGCAGGTTTGCAATCTAAGCCGACGATATATTTTTTATTTTATGAATTCTAATTTATTAAAATTTTAAAAAATACAATGTTAAGAAATAAATACGAACAAAACAAATTTTAAGCATACAATTTTTATTTGGATGAAACCTGGCATTACATAAGAGCAGCAAGTTTCTCAAAATTTGGCTCCTATGAACTTAAAGCAATTCTTAAGCATGACTCTAAATGTAGATCCGTTATTTGCGATCGCTGTTTTGTTTTGATCGCATTCATATAAGAAAATGCGGATTCACATAAAATGTGGAGCCAAAGAAGGAATTGAAACGAGCAACCATTGTCCAAATATTTAGATATTTATCTTTGCTTATTAGTTTCCAAAATCTATTTATTATGTAATAAATAAATATATTTTATATTTATATTATTTTTGATCAACGAATAAAAAAATTAAAATATATAATATGTTTGTAATAAAGTCCTAAAAAATGGGAAAAAATTATATATTATTAATTATATAGTCAAATACTAAAATATAGAAAGGTTAAATCAATAATATACTTATATATGTTCTTAGATATATGAAAGATATGTTAGTTTTAATTATTATAATAATATTAATAAAAAAAAATAGTAAATGGAAGGGCTGTTATTTTTCATTTAAATTTATAACTTGGATTAAAATAAATACTTCATTTTGGAATGGATATGAGAGGAGGGGGAGGTAGAGTAGAGTAGTCTAGGGCTAAACGGTGTTTTGAGAAAGGGAAGCCCTTGGATAAAAAGTATATAAATTATCGGGATAAGAAAAATATAAATATATGGTATATAAAAGATGTAATAACATACAGGATGATTATGATCTAAAATTATTTTTTAATAGATTTTAAAATAATATCCCGGGTAGCGAGTAGATTCTTTTCTATAAATCCAGTAGAAAAGAATTCTATTTCAGAATTCTCTTTCGAGTCTCCTATATATATTTGAATAAACCCCCCTTCGGGGGGTTTATTCAAATATATCCAGATCACGTCAACCCTTCGACTAGCAAAACCCCTTATAATCACGAGTGAGACATGTCTTATATGCCTCTGAGAGGACCCACCTCTCCAACGCTTCACATTAGTATAAAACTTGGAACTCATATTTATAGAACGCTTTGCAAAATTAGAAAAAACCAATTAAATCAAAGTTTTTCATTTTATTAACATTTTTGACTAAATCTTGTAAATTGTGACCAAGACCAATCCATTGACCATAATTTTAGCCAGATTTTAAATAAAATTGATTTTTTGTATCATTAAATGGAAATTTTTAATTAATTTTAATATCGGTTTATTTTTACAGTTCAACAAAAATCTTGCCTCATAACAACAGATAAAACCTATACGAATAGATTCATCATGAAACGTAGATTAATTTTCATTACTATTATATAATTTTACGTTGCTTCGTTGATTAAATATTAATTATTGAATTTTGACAGATTGAAAAGATTTGCCGCCATGTTGCCCCCCTCCGCCACCTCTTCTCACCTCCCTCCCTCCTGGCCTGCCTGTCGAGGTGTGCTTCGAGCTCAATCAGTTCCCATTCCTTTTCCAGTCGAAGACGTTGACCGGCGTCACCACCGAAATCATCCCTCAATCAAGAATTTATTGTAAATTTATTTATTCCTATTAATTTAAATGAAGTTTAATAAATTTTAGAAAAGATTCAAATAAAAATTTAATTTTATAAAATATAGATTTTTAACTTTTTACTGATATGTTTATATATATTTAATAAATTTCGCCCCCACCTCCAATGCTTTGCTTCTCGGTGACCTTGAAGGGGACAGCATAGCAATGCTGCATTGCTTACCCCCAATGGATGAGATTCAACTGCCTTTGACTTTATTTTCAAAATAAATTCTATTATTTCCCCTTCCCCCCTTTGAAATTATATACAAATTAATTATACTACGTATTATACGACAAATAAATTAATACGAATTATATTAATAAATCGATTTAACCAACTTTTCCATCCCAATCATTCCTTCTTTTTTGTATTTTAACATTGAAACATTTTTCCTGCTATTCTATTCTATTTTCAAATTTTATATTCAAAAATAAATAACTTAAAATAACATAAAAATTACTTGAAAAGGAAGGAAATAATTTTATTGTTTTTATCTAAGAAGCAATAAGAAAAAAAAATTGAATAAGTTTCATGAAATGTAAAATTAATTGTTAATAAATTTAAAAATAATATCCTGGGTAACGGGTAGATTCTTTTCTATAATCCCAGTAGAAAAGAATTATATTTCGGGGATTAATCATATATAAATTAATTATATATATTATTATTGTATATGTATATGTTATATCTATCTATCTCTGTGACTCTAAGGAACTCGAAAGTTCTTGGCCGCAGCAACCACATTTCTCCAAGTGTCCCTATCTTGAGCCCTTGTCCCATCTCTCTTACGTCCCTTCCTACGCGTCCTTGGTCTTCCAAGCGGACGTTTTCCAATCGGTCTCCGCACCGTTTTCCAATCCAATATCTTTTTCCTCTCCCATTCTAGCCACGTCCGCTGCCTATCGCAGCTTTTTCGCTTTTATAACCCTAACTATTTCTGAAGATGCATAGAGGTCATGCAATGCAAGGAATATTTTAATATCATTTTAAATGAATGAATGAAAATTCAAATTTTATATAGTTTTTTATATATGTTTATTTATGCAGAAAAAATTAATTGACATAATTATTAATTTAATAAAATAAAATAATTTAATAAAATATTAAAATAATAAAAATTAATAAATTTGTAAAAAAAATATATAATACTTAAAAAAAAATGTGCCTTTGCGAGTTTCGAACTGAGAGTGCAAAGTCATAAGATAACGCCTTAGACGGTTCATCCATGAAGCAGTATTGTTTGCAAGTCTTCTATTACGATATATATACATGTCAAATTATCGCCACCAGAGCCTCTATGATCTAGCATTGTAACTAAACTAATTTTATTTAAATTCCACCCCCTGGACACACCTTACCAATTAGCGGTTTTATAAAGGAAGTCTGACATGCCCTGAGACCTACTGAATATACATAAAAAATTTCATAAGAATCGGTCCAGCCGTTTCAGAGGAGTATTATTTCAAAGTTTTGTGACACGAGAATTTTATATATAAGATTTAAATCTTATGTATATATATATATATATATATATATATATTATATAAAATAATAAATAAATAATGGATCTAACTATTTTAATTAAAAATATATATAATATTAATTTATCTACGAGTATTAGTATCTTTCTATTCTATAATACAAATGATTTTGTCTTTGTTTTGAATTTTATTATAAAACAAATAAAATAGAATCTGAAAATTGATTTTATGATAACATGGTAATAAGGCAAATAAAATTGAATCAACACATACCAAATGGTCATATGACAATTTATTATGAAAACAAATAATACTTGATTGTTTAAATTCATATTCAAAGTTATATTTTGTTAAAATACCATCAAATATTTAATAATTACATTACGAATATTAATTTACTCTAAACAGGAAAAAAAAGTGATACCATTTTTTGTTTATCTTTTTTGTCTTCTTTATCGTTTATACACAAAACATTTTGGAAAAAAAATATTTATTTATTCATGTTTTGTATTTGTCGAATTTTAATGGGTATTCTTTAAAAAAATTAAAATATTTGATTATAGTTATATTATGGATAATAATAGCTTTTGTAGAAAGAGTATACTTAAAGTCCTAAAGACAACTAATAATTAGAATATTAAATAAGTAGGTACTTTTTGAATAAAATATGTTTATATTATATTAACGCGACTATCAGACTGCTTATTTTTTGTATTATTATTTACAAAATTCTTATTGGACATACGAATAAACAGGGCACTAAAGGCGGTTTGTTTATATGGGTTGTCAAAGAACAAACATAAATCTAGCTAAATCTTCAACTTGTAAGAAACAGAAGAGAGTTTTTAATCCTTCAGTCTATTATTTTGTTGTTTTTTAGATAAATCTTATCTTATCTTATTATACTATCAAAAATTGTATAAATATATTTGTATATTTTTGAAATATTAAACCTCTCTATTTGAAATTCACACCATAGATAATTTTTATAAAGAAAAATCAATCTGTATTGGTTTCAGCCTCAGGAAAATCAACTTTATTAGTATTTTCTTAATTTAAAATAGTAAATTTTAAAACTAGGTCATTCATTATGAAATTTGTCTCCCGAAATAAAATTAAAAATATTTATTTTAATATTTTATAATCAAATTACGAAATATATTTATTAATCTCTAACCAAAAAAAAAAAAAAAAAATTATCCATGAAGTTATATATTTTATCAAGTAAATTTGATTATTGTTTTCAACTTGAAACCACAATCGAGTTATTTTAATTAATTTGTACCACTTTAGAAAATAAATTTATAATATACAATTTTTGAAAAACTCATTTAATAATTGTATTAAAAAATTGTAAATCAATATTTTTTAGGGTCGAGCGATAGCTCAGTGTACCAGGTACTAATTAATTACAAAGATATTAATTTAGAATATTTTTATAAATTGAATAAATAAACTATAAAATGTGATTTTAAACGATAAATGCCTCATTGATTATGAATTTTACCAGATAAATCATTTCTGCTACATTGCCTCGACTAGATATTAATGAAAATTACACATTAGTACACCTAACATTTAATCCTTAATTATTGGGTTGTTATTAAGTATAATGAAGGTCATTTTAATCATAAGATGAAACTTTAGTAGCAGGTTGCCATATGATCCAGTTTCTCTCAGATTGTTTATTTGATATAATAAAATTTTATCACTTGTAAAATTACATATTCAAATTTAATGATGATTAAGAAAATAACTGAGTTATTTACTTAAGAAGAAATTACTATTCTTTTGTATTTCTAATTAAATTATTTTGATATGATATAAAATTGCTTTTGAAATCAAATAAAGAGTCGTTTTATGATTCGTTGCAATAATATTTTCAATTTATATATCATTTTTTTTTTTCATACGTATATTTAATTTATTTGATTTTTAACGTGCATAATTTTCAAATTATTTTTATTTTGAATTTTGCATAAACTATTTTTTCAATTTTCATAAATGATTCTGTATGACTTTACTTTGAAATTTATTTGTTTTGTTTCTTTTTATAAATTTTTAGAATGTTATCAGTTTCATTGCCATTGGGACTCATAAAAACAGAAAAGGAATGTGGGGATATACTATAGAATCCTATTAAAAAAGAGTATTTATTGTTAGGATCAAAATATGAATGATATCGGGTGAAGGAAGAAGAATTTTGTTTAGAGAGCTCTTTACCTTTAGTAATATTATTATTTTCTTAAGTTGAAAAAAAAACCTCTGACTTTAGTCCGTCCTACGCAAAAACAACGCCTATCAAGTCGGTTAAATCAATTAAGTGTCCTATGATCAGTAGAACGGGTCCTATCAACCTTTACCTTGATTTTCTTGATCGGAGACGCTACTTTTTATCAAGTAGCTTCCCAATGTTAATCCCGGAGGCTGGGTTAACTCGTCCCATAGATCACAGTTAGAGAAATTCCCTTGCCAGGTCCAGCCCAGCTACACTACCTCCCAGCCTGTGGCTCCTTTAATAGTATTATGACTTCAATATATCATTTTGTAGTTATATATATATTTCCAGGTAAATAATAAATTAAAGAATATATAGATATATATAATATTTTATTTAAAAATAAAAATAATTTTGATATTTAAAGTTTATACATTCTAGAGATATAATCAATATTAGAATAAAAGTATAATTTTATTCACCACCTGATTTTTAAATAAGTAATTAAAAAAAGGCGTTTGAATTTAATTTTATTAACAGAATTTGTGGGTTTATTTTAGTAGAAAATATTCTCATTTTAGATTTTTATGTAAAAATTCAATTCTATAAATTTGTTTGTATTCCAATCTAAATATAATTTTTTAATTGGCTTCCTCTGTGGGTTGATGTTGACCCTGTTCGTTTGTCAGGAGGTGAATGAATTCAATTCCATTAATATCTATTTCGCTGTGTTACATTCATGCAAATGCTAATCACTGTTCATTATTAAGGGACGCGTGTGAGGTTGACGGCTCAGAATGGCAAATAATCATCAAAACATACGATACAAAGCAAGCAGTTCTCTGGATGAATAGCCTGGTTCCTTCTCTCCCAAGTGAGATTGCATTCGTCAAAGATAACAGCCGGAAGAGGAAACAGCATAAATCTATTATGTCAATTATTGAATTAAACTTGTGACAAACAATTCATCTTCATTGAAATGTCCAATAAAGGTTATTTTTTTCACAATTGTATACCATCGATGTTTAACTCGGTTAATGTACATATATTTGACTAAATCCATTTGTTAGGGAAAATTGGTTATCCAAACATTGGAACGAAATAATGCGAATGTGGACCTGAAATTGAAATTATATTGAAGTCCAGATTGAATTGCTCTCGACACACAGCGAGAAGACAAAAAATCAGAATGTATATTAAAAGCAAAATTATTTTTATCATTCAAACTTCAAAATAATGAATTTAATTATTAATTAAAAAAATCTGGAGAGTCTCCACTCTACTTACTCGAAAATTTGAATTGGATTAAATAACATATATTATATTTAAATTAAATTTAATTAATTATAAATTATAAATTAAAATTAATTAATAATTTTTATTAAATCGGCGAATGTTTGCCACTTTGTTGATGGCACCACGTCACGTGTTGGCGCGTGATTTGCAGTGTTAAAAAATTAATTCCGGTACTTTTAGCGATTCAATCAAACTGAAATTCTATATATAGCAGTTTTATACAATTTTTAATCATGTGAAAAACTATCAAACATATATCTTTATTTTTACGGTCACTTTAGAGGAAAAAAAACAAAACGTTGAAGGTAATGACCATTTTCCGGTTGAGCTACATTTCTCAAAAGTTGATAGAAAACTACGAATTTTGAATAATTCCCGTATACCAAATTTCATGATTCTAGCTCAAACCGTTTTTGCGTAATCTTGACTACACACATACACACAGACAGACACTCACACATACACATACACACACACACATATACACACAGACACACACACACACATTTTTCTAAACCTTAGTGAAAATGATTCAGGAACCTTCAAAACGTATAAAAACATCAAAATCTCCACATCGAAAATTTTCGTGATCTGACGAGATAGTAAAAAATGCATAATACAGAAAAGTATAATTTTTTTTTTAATTATATTTATATTTAATAATTTTCTATTTAATACCTATCCTTGTTTTGAAAGAGATTGATTTTTTAAATTATTTAATTATGAATAAACATTTTAAATAAGATTTTTTATTGATAAGATAGAAATATCTTTAATAAAAAATCACTATAACCCCCCTTCCGATTTACATTTCAATTTGAATAAAAATTTTAAATTAAAAAAAAGTCATAAAAAAAAACTTTAAAACATTTGAATACTTTTTCTTAGCCAATTTGAATGAAAACGTTTCTCTCTCATCGAGATACATTTCTTTAATTATAAAATTTGAAATTAATATAATTGATGTTATTTTTGTTTTGCTCTCAATGATTACATTGAACATTTGTCTAAAATTTCTACCCGAGGAACGTTAAGTCTGACACAATGGAATCGGTTAGGATTCAGTAGTTTACTGCTTGTTTTAGAAGACCAAATTCTATATGAAGGGGTTACTTGGAGTGGATTAATCATATATGATGGATGATTTCCTTAAGGCACAAATGGCCGGAGTTGCTGAAGTGTCTAGAGCTTCAAATAATAATAATAATAATAATAATAAAAAACTATAAAAAAATTTATATATATATATTTCTAAATAAAAATAATCATTTTTTTACTATCTCGCCAGAGATAGTATTGCGATCACGAAAATTTTCGATGTTGAGATTTTGATGTTTTTATACGTTTTGAAGGTTCCTGAATCATTTTCACTAAGATTGAGAAAAATGTTTCTCTCTCTCTGTGTGTGTGTGTGTGTGTATGTGTGTGTGTGTATGTATGTAACCAAGATTACGCAAAAACGGTTTGAGCTAAAATCATGAAATTTGGTACATGGGCATTATTCAAAATTCGTACTTTTCTATCAAATTTTGAGAAATGTAGCTCAACCGGAAGAGGGTCATTACCTACAAAGTTTTGATTTTTTTTCTTCTAAAGTGACCGTAAAAATAAAGATATATGTTTGATCATTTTTCACATGATTAATAATTGTATAAAACTGCTATATATAGAATTTCAGCTTGATCGAATCGCTGAAAGTACCAGAATTAATTTTTTAACACTTCAAATCTCACGCGGCAAAACTTGACGTGGTGCCATCAACAAAGAGTCAAACATGCGCTGGTTCAATAAATATTATTTATTAATTTTAATTTATAATTTAATTAATTTAATTAATAATATGTTATTTAATCCAATTCAAATTTGCGAGATAGTCGAGTGGAAACACTCCAGATTTTTATATATTAATTTAAACTTATGATGTGAATTTTTAATTAAATACATGATTTGATTATTTCACCAATTATAAAAGTATTCAACGATACAAGAAATCGGCTTAAAATTTCGTCAGTGGTGGAGAAGATATTAATAATTAAATTATAATGGAATTCAATTTATAAGAATATTAATTAATTAATTTGATAAAAAACAAAATTTTTCCCAATAATATAGTATTTTTTAAAGACGTTGAATTTATTCAAAGTGTATTTTTTTTTTAGAAATTGACTCTTCAAATTTGAATCAAAAGAAAAAGTGAAATAAATAAAATTTTGCCTAAACTCTTAAAAAGTAAGGTCAATATAAATTATCTACAATGGATTCATTCCAACTATTCACGGAAACTGAAGGAATACATTTGGTCAAGTGAGTCTCTCGACAAGACAAAAAAAAAAAGCCCAATGATATATGAGTTTTCAGAACTGGATATATCCATACTTTTTTTAGTTTTATTCGTTTTATTATTTAAAGAAAGGGTTGGTTAACTCTATTTTACAAAAAAAAAAATTAATAATACTATAGAATGATAGAATATGGCCGAAAATATCGAAATAATTAAATGTTAAATCAAATTTAAATGAATATTCTAATAGATAAATTTTCAATTTGGAAAAAAAATATTTATAATATATTATATATTATATATGTAGCGTACTTTAAAACGTCATTATATTTGTTTGAAAATGAATAATATTGTTTTAAAAAAAAACAAACTATTTAGGTAAGAGTTATTTTTTAAAATAAAAAAAAATTTAAAAATTTTTATAATATCAAAATTTCTAGCATGTTTCAATATATTTAAATAACAAGTAGTCCTTCAACCAGAGTGATTTCAGGCCCAATCCTCTTATTCATGCTTTAAATATTTTTATTAGTAGAAAAAAAACCTCTAACTTTTGTACGTCCTACACAAGGACAACGCCTATCAAGCCAGTTATATCCAGGGCTTCGAACCGGAACTGAACCGAAAACCGAAAAAAACCGGTATTTTTGTCGGAACGAAAACCGGAGCTGAACCGAAAAAAATAATATCGGTTTATTTCAGTTCAGTACGTCTTCAATCCAGAGTTGCCAGAAGTGGTGTTTTGGCAACACCCAATTTTTTTCAATTAGTTATGCCTCGCACTGCATGGTGTCGCTAAAAACTTTGTTTCAAAAATTAGTGTCCTAGTCATACTCTCCCTTCGGTTGTGTTGGCAGCGTCTCGTAGTCGCAATACAGAATTTAATGTTTTCATCGTTTGTTTAATACTGATATTTTGATTTAATGATAGTATTAATTTTTTAAATTATTTATTCCATTTGTTACAGGGTTATGTATTGATATAAAGAAAATGATTCATAAATATAAAGAAAATCTTATAAATAAAAATGACTTTTGTAATTGCATCACTCAATAACGCCTGGACCAATTTTGACAATTCTTTTTTTAAAATGTTCGTTGAAGTCCAAGGATGGTTTTTCCGGCGAGAAAAAATCGAATAATTGTCGGGAAAACCCTAAAAACAGCCCTTTTCTTTACATTTTCTTATTGATGACGTCACAGCTAGGGAGGACGAACATTTGGAATAAAAGTTGTCGCTTATCTGACCTCCCTACCTCCCCGAGAAATTCTCACTAAAAATGTTTATAATATTTTTATTTATTAAATCAAACTAAATATTATTTTTTATTTCAATATTTTTTTAATGTTAATACAATAATTTTTATTTTATAATCTATAAAATAATTTAATTATTTTAAAAAACGGCGGTCTTCATTTTTTTTACTCTCTACTGACTGTGACTGTAAGGATGATCTGTGCTGTGAATCCCTTCCTTCTCAGTGTGGAATAGAAATAGATGATATTACTTGGATAAATTTTTAAGATAATTAATTAATTTTATCAAATAGATATCTAATTATTTTCAGGTAATTTTATATATATTTTAATATTATTATTATAGTTTTAATTTTTTTAAGTAATTTCTTTTTATTTTAATTTTTATATTTAAGCTAAATATCATTTAATATTTTTTAAATTTATTAATTTAATTAAATACATTTGTTTAAAATTGTTTTTCATAATATCAAATAGTTTGAATTTCTATTTAAAACGTTTTATTTATTTAATTTAATTTTATTTATTTTTTGATCATTTTATTTGTATTTTTATATTAATAATTGTTTTTTTTAGATAATTTAAAACATTTCAATTGCCTTTTTTACCGACCGAGGATAGTAAGGGAGGTATTGTTTTCACACCAAATTTCACATGAGGAGATTTTTTTACATATCACCACGAATGTATTGGTTTTATCCTCGGGAAAAATCATCTTCATTATGTTTTTCTTAATTTAAAATTATATGACGTCACCCAGCCCTTCATGACGTCACAGCCTCCTTATTATAATCACGGGCAACGCCGGCTACTTCAGCTATATATTATAAATAAAATAAAATTACAAATATTTATGTTCTATCCATATCTGGTTTTTATTACATTAATAGATATATTAAAATTATTTGAAATTGTTTCTGTAGCTGGAAATTAATTTATTTCAAACCGTCGGTCGGTTCAGACCTGGCTACAGGTCAACTTATTACTTGATTAATTTTGAATTTTGATTTTATTTATTTATTTACTTAAAAATTTAATTTTATTAAATAAATATCTAATTGATTTCAGGTAAGTTTATATATTTTTTATTTTTTAATCTCATTATGCTAGCTAAAATTGTTTGTTTGTATTAATGGTTTCGAGGCAGGAAAAGTGATGGGGTTTGAAATTAATAGTGATAATGCAAAATAAATAGTATCAGAGTGAATAATATTTGCAAAGAATTTAAATCGAGGTTGCAATCGGGAAATTATTATCAAAGGGGATCAAAATTAAAATATATAAAACAATTATTTTTTCTGTTGTATTATATGGGTGGGAGGCATGGTCTATAACCCTGGGAGATGAGAGTAGATTCAGAGTATTTGAGAAAAGGATTCTTCCCAAGATTTATGGGCCAGAGAAAGATGAGGACACCAGGGAATAGCGGAGACTGCATAACAAGGAATTGCATGACCTCTATGCATCTCTAGATATAGGTCATAAAATAGAGAAGGCTGGGTTCGGCAGGGCACATGGCTAGAATGGGAGAGGAAAAATATATTGGTGGGGAGTTCGATTGGAAAACGTCCGTGTGGAAGACCAATTGTGAACAGGGAGGACATTGTAGGAAGGAACGTGAGAGAAATGGGACAGGGTAGGAGTTAGATGGTTATAGCTCAGAATAGGGACACTCGGGGGGGGGGGGGGGTACAGGGGGCGGAGCCCCCGTCTAGGTGTGGAGAGCGCCTTCGGCGCTCGGAGCAGCTAGTTATTAAATAAATTTAAACAAATATTGAATACCTTTGACCAAGTACGAAGATTAGACAGTAAAAAACTTATTTTAGAATTTTGGGAGGAAAATAAAAATACATATCCTCATTTTAACAAAATTGCAATGGTGGTTTTAGGAGATACTGCAACACAAGTTAGTGTTGAAAGAGCTTTCTCTGGTTTAAAGTTTATTTTACGAGACAATAGAAATAGTTTAAATGAAAATATATTAGAAGATATTTTAATAATTAGAGGTATAATTTTCATCTTTTATAATTCTAGTTATAATTAAAAGTAAATATATTCAAGAATCCTGTATACTTTAACATTAAATATACGAATTTGTTTCGTTTGTTGAGTGTTTGAAAGTAGAAGGATGTAAAAAAATATTATATTATATTAACATCTTATATTATATACTTCTAATTATTATACCTTTAATTAATTATTATTATTTATATTATATTGTATCAATTCATGTAGTATGATTTAGGGTGGTAGCAAGAAATATTTTTTTATATTTATGGCAGACTCGGCATACCCCGACTTAAATTTCTAATACAAATAAAAGGTCTTTAAAATTAATTAATCGGAACTGAACCGAAAACCGAAAACCGAAAAAACCATTATTTTTGCCGGAACCGAACTGATATTTTTTTTTTTATTGAACCGGAACGAAAACCGAAACGAAAAAAATAACGGTTCGAAGCCCTGGTTATATCAATGAAGTGTCCTATGATCAGTAGAACGGGTCCTATCAACCTTTGCCTTGATTATCTTGATCGGAGGCGCTATCAAGTAGCTTTTCCCCAATGTTGTTCCAGGAGGCTGGGTTGACTCCGTCCCATAAACCCCACCTAGAGAAATTCCCTTGCCAGGCCCGGGACTTGAACCCGGGAATATGTAAATGTGAGGCAGGTTCGCTACCCACACACCCAATGGCGCCTTCCTTTTTATTAGTAGAAAAAATAAAAAAATTTTTTTTTTTTAAAAACTCCTTTTTTTAGATCGAAACTTTGTGGATTAATTACCATATCATTTAAATAACCAATTCATGATCATTCGATTAATCATGAAAGAAGAATAAAAAAGAAAAGTAAAAAGTTGTTTGCATGAATGTATTCATTATCTCAATTCGTAATTCGAGTAACAACCGAGATAACCGCTAATTACCTCAGGTGTTGAAAGTTTTTAACTTGAAATTGGATATGTAATTAGGAGGGAAAGCAATCGATTGGAATTTAAACAAATGTTTACATGACAAGGCAATAAACTTAAAGCAAATGACAGCACCAAGGAAGCAAACAATCCCATTGGCAACACCTTAATATCTATCTATAAAGTTACAATAGACGCCGCATATTGTCCTTTGTTGAGCAACTAAACTATTCAACTAATTGCTGTTTGCTATGTTAAGTTAGACATAAGAAGAAATTTATTGTCAAAGTAGGTAATAAAATGTTGATGAAAAAATAATAATAATATGGTTAGAGAATACTTTAAAAGTACTTTAACAAATTTCCTATTGATTCAATATGAATGAAAATTTATTAAATAGTAAATATACGAGTAAATTCAAAATAAACATTAAATAAGTAATGGAAATACATATGAAATAATATTTTAAAATATATTTATCCTAAGTAA
This sequence comes from Labia minor, assembly GCA_963082975.1. Classification (NCBI taxonomy): domain Eukaryota; kingdom Metazoa; phylum Arthropoda; class Insecta; order Dermaptera; family Spongiphoridae; genus Labia; species Labia minor. The sequence goes on along the minus strand of OY720344.1, from coordinate 12,768,437 downwards.
TAACAATTTGTAATTGTTTGTTTTTAAATAATAAACACAATTGTCGATCCCAACACAATTATTCTATAAATATATGCATAAAATTCGAGCTTAGCTTTTACTATAAATATAATATATGTATATACTATATTTGTAAAAAAAATAAATAAATAAAAACTCTTCAATATGATAAGAAAATTTTAGAGATGATGCAATTTTCTTAAAAAAGCTATCTCAGAAGGCTGGAACAATTTCATTTAATTTTTTTTAGTCATAAAGAGATGACTCAAAATAGATAAAACATCTTTAACGTATATAGGTATACGAGTATATATATTAAATATATTGTAATTATACCAAAGGAATAAAACCCAGCTCTTGTATCTCTGAATATTATTTCCAAAAAATCTTATTTTGAAAATTCAATGACTAGTCATTAAAAAGTTTTTATATATATATTAAATGTATATACGAATCTATACCATATAATCCAGTGGTTTCTAACCTTTCTGTACCGGCGCCCCCCTTAATTTCTGACCTTTTTTTTGAACCATATTGAAAAAAAAATCGAAAATGTTCAAAAGTTTGGCCACAAAATCATCTTACCTTTTTTAGAACCATATAGGAAAAGATTGAAAAAAATCGAAAATTTTCAAATGTTTGCGGGAACTTGAAATTGGTTCTAATACCTTCGCGCACCCCTTTCAACAGTATCGCGCGCCTCACAGGTTGGAAAACGCTGATATAATCCGTTTAGTAAATAAATATTTTTGCTAGTAGGGGATTATCGACCCTGATTATAATTTAAATAGAATAGAAATATATTTTGTCAGTCAGTCTATTGCGAACTATTAAAGTATTGGGTGGTGTTTTTGATAGCCTTTATTTCTTTATTATTTGCTTTAGGAAAGCAAAAAAAGGCAAATATATCTTCCAAATGGCATGTAGGCCTGCTAAATCTCAACCAAGGTAAGACTCAACTCTCACCAATTACCCTCTTTTTTTATTATAGGATTTTACATTAAATTTAACACACTCGCCATACAATTCATAATTTAAAATTGAACAATTTTCATCCCACCCTCACTACCAGGTTTTTTTGCAAAATGCATATACTTAATAATTTGAATAATGAACTTAAAAAAATAAAATTTTATATAAAATACATTTTTATAATTTATATAAAATACTTTTCTTACTGATATATATATATATATATATATTATATTCAAATTATTTAAACATAAAAAAACAATCTATAAAATTTAATTTTCCTTAAATATATTTAAATATTTTTAGTAAGGGAGGTATTGTTTTCACACCAAATTTCACATGTGGAGATTTTTACATATCTCCACGAATCATGCATTTTCTTAACAGAAAAAAGTATTTTTAGCATGATGTCTGTCCGTCTGTCCGTCTGTCCGTCCGTCCGTCCGTCCGTCCGTCCGTCCGTCCGTCCGTCCGTATAGATGTGTACAGCCTGAACGGCTGAACGGATTTTGATGAAATTTGGTATATTTACTTAATGCATCAGTGGGATGAATTGATCAACTTTTGGTGCAAATCCGGAAACCGGAAGTGGTAGTATTAGCGATCGACGATAAGAAGGGAAGGGTTATTTTCGCACCAAATTTCACATAAGGAGATTTTTTTACATATCACCACGAATGTATTGGTTTTATCCTCGGGAAAAATCATCTTCATTATGTTTTTCTTAATTTAAAATTATATGACGTCACCCAGCCCTTCATGACGTCACAGCCTCGGGTAACGCCGGCAACGCCGGCTACTTCAGCTATATATTATAAATAAAATAAAATTAAAAATATTTATGTTATATCCATATCTGTTTTTTATTACATTAATAGATATATTAAAATTATTTGAAATTGTTTCTGTAGCTGGAAATTAATTTATTTCAAACCGTCGGTCGGTTCGGACCTGGCCACAGGTCAACTTATTTTAAAATGAAAATCATTTATTATTATTTCTGAAATATTTTAAATTTTAAAGAAATTTAGTAAATTAATATTTTTAAAAATCTATACACCTTTTGAATCATAATAATGTTATTTTATTTATTTATTTTTATATCTTTTTTTCATTATCTTAATATAAGTAAATAACTAATCTTACTTAATTTATCATTATGTCTATAGGTGAAAGAGATTGAAAAGCAATTTAAGTCTTCGACTTGGTCATCTAGTCAAATCTGCGAGATATATCAACCCTTTATTAACTCCGAGGTCAGTATTTATAATTAATTTAATTTTAATTTAATTAAAATTATATTATTTTAAAATTTCATAATCTAATGTTTTTTTGATTTTTGTTTCATGTTTCAATCTTCAATTCTGCTACTGGATGTTGATTTGAATTCTTGACGATCTTCTCCATCCTGGTTGATGATGAAATGATCTACATTCAGTACAACAAATGTAAGTAATCATCTTTATTTATTTACCATGAGATTTTTAAAAAGAGGTATACATTTTATTAATTTTCAAATGTAAATGTAAAATATTTCTCACACAAGTACAGTTTAACATACTAAATATTAATTATAATTGAATTAAAATTTGATTTTTTTGTTTCGATAATATTCATTAAAAGTTTATAGACAAATATATTAAACTATATTATAGGATTTAGTAAGATCAGGAAATTTCAGAGCACATTTTTCAAAAATGAGCTTTGGTAAAGGAGGCAGAAAAGAAATTGGTCGGTTTTGATGTGGTACACTGGGAGGGTGGCTAATCTTTGGTATATACGTATATTTTGTTGTTATGGATTTTCAGGAGGTTACCTCCTACTTTCATCGAAGGATGCATGTTCTCATCATACTAATCCAAAAAATAGTTTAAATGGCAATAGCCAGAAGAAACAAATTGTTGGTTACCTTTTCAATTAGAATGGACAATCCACCCATCTTGGTGGAGGCCATGCACCTCCATAAAACGGTAGGTTATTATTCAGGATGCCTCGATTGTGGAAGTTTCATTTTTAAATCGAAATATTCAAAGGCACTATCAGCTGATTCAAAGAGGGATACAGATCAAACGCCTTATGATGATTATTTTTTTTAAATTTTATTTTTCATTACATTTTCCAAATTTCGAAAGACGAGGTTTGGAAGGGCTAATTTATGGAGAGAGGAGGAAGTCTTATTAAAGATTAATTTGTTTTTTTTTTAATTAATTAATAATTTAAAAAAATAATTGAATATCGCGATTATTTTCTTTAATGATTATTTTCATTTTTAAATATACAATGTTATAGTTTAACTATCGTCTTAGCAAAAAATTAAGTTAATGTAAAATTTATTTAAATTCTAAACATGTAGTACATCTTATTTTATATAATAAATACCAAATTTTTTACTGAAACACTTAGGAATCTCATCCATCTCGTTATTATACTGTCCATGTTATATATTATAATGTCCACACAGAATGCACAGAATGGACTGGGAAATAAAAATGTCCTAGTTTATATAATATTATAATAATATCGTTCGTGAATATTTTGATTATATAATGGTTGATATCATAACATATATATAAATCTATTCTATTCATCAACTACTAAGTGGATCAAGACATATCTTGGTATAAGTATGTTATGTATAATTCTTATGAAGATTTTTTTGGAGGGTATGACATAACGATGGTAATAAAAATACAAGAAATACAAGAAAACTTACATTTTATTTTAAATAATAACTACTTTTTCTTTTTACTATCTCGCCAGAGATAATATTGTGATCACCAAAATTTTCGATGTTGAGATTTTGATGTTTTTATACGTTTTGAATGTTCATGAATCATTTTCACTAAGGTTGATAAAAATATCTGTTTGTGGGGTGTGTATGTGTGTGTGTGTAGACAAGATAACGCAAAAAACAGTTTGAGCTAGAATAATGAAATTTGGTACACGGGCATTATTCAAAATTCATAGTATTCTCTCAACTTTTGAGAAATGTAGCTCAACCGGAAGAGGGTCATTACCTACAACGTCTTGAGTTTTTTTCCTCTAAAGTGACCGTAAAAATAAAGATATATGTTTGATAATTTTTCACATGATTAATAATTGTATAAAACTGCTATATATAGAATTTGATTGATTGAATCGCTGAAAGTACCAGAATTAATTTTTTAACACTGCAAATCTCACGCGCCAACACGTGACGTAGTGCCATCAACAAAGAGCAAAACATGCGTTGGTTTAATAAATATTATTTATTAATTTATAATTTATAATTAATTAAATTTAATTTAAATATAATATATTATGTTATTTAATCCAACTCAAATTGCGAGATAGTCGAGTGAAGACACTCCAGCTAATTTTATATAAAACATTAACTTTTATAAATCTTTTTTTTTAAGTAATGACAATATTGGGACGCGCCCTATAGTTTGCGCATCTCTGTTCTATATTTTAATGGATAATTTTCAATTCCAGGGCATGGTACCAAATGTCGATATCAACTTTCTCATTAAGTAAATCTAAAACGTCCAAGACATTATTTTATATTCCAAGGTTGAATTTCAACAGAATTAGAATAATTTAACTATCGTAAATCCATTTTATATACCAAAATCTTTATTATCGCTAGATTATCAGATTATTTATCAACATTTTTAAATCATTAATAGTTTTTTCTACTATAAAAAATAAATAGATGTGATTAATTAAACAAAATTAATAAATTCTAAATTTATTATCCTTTATTTCACACTACTTATTATATTTTATTATTTTGTAATATAAATAATATTTATTATATTTAGAATCAAACTTTTTCTGCAAATCGAACGTATAAAAAAAATTAAATTATATTTGTTGATTTATTTTATTTAAATATATAGCCTCCTTAGAAGATCTTATAATTTTCAATCGTTAATTATTTTAAATTATTTTAAAAAAATAACCAATTCCAAAATATTATAATATATAGGTCATGGGGAGTATCTCATCTTATTTAATAATTATGCTCAGTTGAACTCGAATTTATCTTTTACAAAATTATATGTACTGAAGAGTAAAGTGGTTATAAACTTCAAAGAATAAATTAATTAATTAAATTAAACACAAACATCCTCTCTCTTGTTATATAAATATAAAATAATAATGAGAAATCCAAACACTGTTTTAATACCATGTTTACAAAGATCTAACTAAAAAATTGGATATATATAAAAAAATAATGTATATTCTCCTGTAGTTGGTTAAATTATCGAAGAAAATCCTAAATAAATTAGTAAAGGTTTTTTTTAGAAAAATATTTTTTTTTAAGATTATAATATATATTTGAATTTTAAATTTTCTTATAGTTGTTTACAAATCCCAAGTAGATTCAAGTGAACTATATCACACACAAGCATTGTTATATGAGCTCTATAAAGATATAATGATTATGAGGCTGCGAGTGTGAAGTTGTGTTCAAACAAAAATATAATTAATTCCTCTGGCTGAAAAACAAAGTTACTCTTTTCGAACAACCTAATATAATAAGTTAATTAAACAAAATATAATAAAATATTTCAATCAAGTATATTTAAAAAATAAAAATATGTGTCTTATTTAGTTTCACAATAAAAATTTATTTATAAATAAAAAAATTTAAAATTAGATGTTAGATATTTTAACATTTAGTGTCATTCAATTGATTATAAATTAAATTGTGAGAAATTATTTTGCTTTATCTTTTACTTACCTTTCAAAAGAAATATTTTCTTTTTCTTATATATTGCTTTTAATTTATGCTCGTTTTCTCTTTAACAGGGGCATCTCACAGAAGGCATTACAAAAAATTTGCCTATATTATCTTAAATAGTCATAGAATCTATATCATTAATCTTCCAAATAATAATTTTAAAAAGTTTAAAAAACTAAAACATTTGTATAATTTTTTTTTAGTAAAAATACAAAAACGGTTTACATAATTTCCGTTGTGAACTTTTGCAGGGATTAATTAATTTATCATAAATGTTATCACATTTCTACTTCATTTGTGCAATGTTATTTCAAAATGGGATCACACATCTAAATAAAAGTAATTTAAGAAATAAAAACTTGTATTCTATTAGAAAATTTAAAATAATATTTAAATAATCTGTTTTATCAATCTTGAAGATAAATCATTTTTTAAATATAAATTATTATTTATTTTTAGATGTGCAGTTTATTGCATAATTATGTTTATCAACAAAAAGTACAAAATCATAAATAAATAAAAAATAGTTTATATATAGAAAACGTGATTGTAGAGAGACAGACTAGCTGATGAAATCATCATTTCTATCTGCCTATAAGATTTAGAATGGTTCTATGAAGTGTTCACTTATTCATTCACTTTCATTGAGTTACTTCAATTATTCATATATTCAAATTTTCTTACAAATTATTCATTTATATAATTCATTCCTATTAAAATAGGTATCTACGAAAATAGTTTTAAATTTTAACATTTATTCTCAAAAGTTCCATTAATCAAAATGCAAAAATGTTGACGATCAATAAAAAAGAATATTGTAGTAAAATTAACAAATATACATTTTCCAGATTATATTTGTTATATTTGTTTTTTTTTTTTACTTAAAATTATTAACAATTAAGGACATAATTAATTTGAAATAATGTATAATGTTATACCATATATAATTTTTGTTGAAATAAATTTCCATTTTGATTAAATATATAGATAGAGAGTTAAATGAAAAGACTTTCCCAATTTCAAATTTATTATTAATCGTAATTAGTTAAAGTAAGAAAATGATAGAATGAAACCAATCTTATTCTAATATTTATTTTAACCACAAATTAATCCTGGAATATTATTCTACATCGACCCTAGTGGATATATATATATATCTTTTAATAAAAATGACATTCATTTTCAAAGAGTATTTATTAATATCTTCACTAAGCACTCACTATTTGAAAATCCAATATTAAATATTTCAAATTCCTTCTCTCGTTCTCTAATTTATCCTATATAGATATAGATAGACCTTTATTTTTTTTATCTGAATAAAATAAAATAAAAAAATATTTCCCATTTGTCATTCAGCATTATGTCAAACGATTTTTTGACAATAAAAAATAAGAAAAGGTGATAAATTGAAATAATAATGATAATAATAATAACAATAACAATGTGTTCTATATAATTATCTTCACAAATAGTCTTGGCCTTTTAGTTTTACCATTTTTCTATTTAATTATTTTACTTTATTGCTTTTATGTTTTGATCTAATTCTATTTAAATAGAACAATAAGGGAAAAGAAATTATTCACAATACATTTTTAACCTTTTGTTTTATTTTTTTTTATTATTATTATAAAATCATACAAAAAATTGTTTCTTTCAAAAAACTTCATATATATATATATATATATATATATATATATATATATATAATCTATTATATTATTATATTACATTATCAATGAAAGTAATAATATTTTTGGTTAGTTTTAAACACAACAAGTTAAAATAGAGAGTTACAGTCCTATCTACTATATAAAATCTAGTTTAATTAATATTTTCTGTTAATCCTTGGTAATGAAACTTGTAGCTTAGCGAACTAAACAACAAGCAATAGAATGGTTGGTCATTAATCTAATGTTGATGAAAAGTTCTACAGAAATTTGTACCAATACATTTGTACAAATACAATACATTAATCTACTGAATTCGATGTAATTAAATAAAAATGCTCTTCTATAGTGTCTGTACAGAATTGAATTTCAATGAATCTCTCTTTTTGAGTGCTTTAATTGATCAAACACCTCATCAAACAAATTAAACCACAATTATTTCAATTAAATAAATTCCTTTCTTATTTTAAATATAAGAATTTATTTTGAAGTTTAATTAATAAATTAATTAATTAAATTTCTAGAAGAGGTTTTAATTTAATTGAAATCTTTTGTTACCGACCGACGATAGTAAGGGAGGTATTGTTTTCACACCAAATTTCACATGTGGAGATTTTTACATATCTCCACGAATCATGCATTTTCTTAACAGAAAAAAGTATTTTTAGCATGATGTCTGTCCGTCCGTCCGTCCGTCCGTATAGATGTGTACAGCCTGAACGGCCCAACCGATTTTGATGAAATTTGGTATATTTACTTAATGCATCAGTGGGATGAATTGATCAACTTTTGGTGCAAATCCGGAAACCGGAAGTGGTAGTATTAGCGATCGACGATAATAAGGGAAGGGTTATTTTCACACAAAATTTCACATGAGGAGATTTTTTTATATAAAACCACGAATCATACACTTTGTATTGGTTTTATCCTCGGGAAAATCATATTTATTAGTTTTTTCTTGATTTAAAATTATATGACGTCATCCAGCCATTCATGACGTCACAGCCTGGTCTTGCATATCTATATATATAAAGGAGAGTGTTTGTATGTATGTATGTATATATGTATGTAATTTGTTTACTTTTTTGCTGTCATAGAAACAAACAAAAAAGAAATTTCCTACTTAACCGACACTTTACCGGTAATTTAGAATTATGAACATCAAAAAATAAGAAACGATTTCTATGAAATTACATCACAATATTCTTATATATCTCTATGGTAACATAGGCTATAGATTTTATTAATATCTAATTCTAATCAATAACCGCAGAATTTAATTTTTTAAAGTTTATATAGTTCTCCGTGTTGTTCATTCAAGAGCCAGGCGTGGCCCACTGACTGGCGGACTCATTTTACACAATTTATATAACTAGCAATCAAAGAATTATTATAATATTTAACTTTTTATTTTCAATTCTAATATTCAAATATCATTTCAATTAAATAATTTATTCTAAAAGTTCTCATTTTAATTAATATAATAAAATATTTAAATCATATTTAACTTAAATTATTTTGTATTTATTCTTTCTATATTTGAATACTTCTTTTATTTTAAGGGAGGGAATTAACTATCATCTAAAAAAATTAATAAATGAACTTAATAATAAAAAATCAAATAAATCCATTAATTTAAATTAATACTATTAATGAATGTATATATTGTTAATTTATCTTTAGTTTTATCAATACTTTTATACCGTTAATTTTTATAAATTGTCTCAAGTCTCTAACTTTGCATTTTCTGAAATTTTATTATAATTAAAAATATTCAATAAAAATCAAGCAATGAAATTAAAATATCAAAATGAAATGATCAAGAAATATTATACTCTATTATAACATATACAATACTTATAACTATAGGCGGAGGAAATATTAGACGATTTCATTGCGGGTTCATGCCAAATCGATCAACATTAATTAAGATATTTTCATTATGACAGATATTAAAAAAACCGCGAATTCAATATCTCTGTTCACTAATTATTTGTAGACTTTAGTAAAACCTACGCATGACTCAATAGATCCGGATAAACTTTTTCAAATTTTGATCTTAAAATTTATCTTGAAGGTAGTAAAGAAAGAGTAAGATGTGGAAATCAATTGTAAAATATTAGGTGACCCAGACGACTTAAATATAATAGGAGATTCGGCAATTGCAATTACAGATAGCGAGGAAAAATTAATCGAGGTAGGAAAAGAGATGAGGTTTGAAATTAATAATGATAAATAAATATATTTAGAAACAAACAGGAGCAGTATTAACATACAAAATGTAGAATTTGAATATGTAGAAAAATTGAATGTAATCACGAAGGATAATAATATTTGAGAAGAATTTAAATCGAAGTTGCAATCGGGAAACGCCTGTTATCATGCAGTAAAGAGGCTTATTTCATCAAAATTATTATAAAAGGGAATGAAAATTAAAATATATAAAACAATTATTTTGTCTGTTGTATTATATGAGTGTGAGACATGGTCTATGATCTTAGGAGATGAGAGTGGATTCAGAGTATTTGAGAATAGGATTCTTCCCAGCATTTATGGGCCAAAGATGAGGACACCAGGGAATGACGTAAGAAAGATGGAACAGAGGCTCAGGATAAGGACACTTGGAGAAATGTGGTTGTAGCTGCCAAGAACTTTCGAGTAGATAGTTATAACATATTCAATAAAAATATATATAATTAATTTACTGATTAAATTAAAATATATTTTAAATAATCACACAATAAGAAATGAATGTTTTATGTTATACATTGATTGAAACAAAATGGATGAAAACCTTTTACTACTTTCAACCAAATACTATGTACCACTCGGGGGTACAGGGGGCGGAGCCCCCGTCTAGATGTGAAGAGCGACGAAGGAGCTCTGAGCAGCTAGTATATTATAAATAAAATAAAATTAAAAATGTTTATATTTATTATTTATGTATGCCTATCTGTTTTTTATTACATTAATAGATATATTAAAATTATTTGAAATTGTTTCTGTAGCCGCTAATTAATTTACTTCAAACCGTCGGTCGGTTCGGACCTGGCCACGGGTCAACTTATTTTTTTGAAATATTTAATTAGATTATATATATATTAAGTCTACTATTTAAGTATAAATAAATAAATAATTCAAAAAACATTTAGTAATAAATATTTTTAAATTTCATTTATATTATAGTATAATTTTAACAACCACATTGATTGGAAAAAAAAATTGAAGAAATTAAAAGAAACTGATTGAAAATGTGAATTAAATCTATAACCACTTTCCCAATATTGGTTTTCAAATTTATAAATAATTGAATTTTGAAATAATTCCAATTATCTACTATTTTATTTAATAAAGCAAATGATGGTGGACTCATTTTGATTCATTTGTTTGTTTTTGTTTTTTTTGTTTTTTTAATTTCAAAATACACAACAGAGAGCTAACTATTTAATCACTCCTTTAAAGACCCTTGGAAATATTTTCCCCCTGATAATCTACCTATGTAATATAAATTTTAAAATTTAATTGTTTTGTTTTATTTCATTTATTCTATTTAATTGAACATTAAAATTTTATTAAATTTTTTTTAAACACCTTTTTTGATTGTTTATTATACATGAGAAACCAATCAAAATTGAATTAGTTAATAGACAAATTATACTAAAGAATATTATTATTTATTAAATGAATACAATTAGATTACAAATATTATTCATAGTATGAATAATTAAAAATCTAATATGATATTCTTATACTAGTTTCATTCAAAAACAAAAAAATATATAAATAATTAAAATTTAATTATTCATAGTTTTTTTTTATCTATAATATTATGATCTTTTAATACATTTTCCAATAAAATAATTAAAATTAAGGTAATTCATTAGTAACATGTTTGTTCCTATTTATTAGTATGTATTTCATATATATAATCGTAGATATATTGAGACTCTTTAAATAATTTATTTGTTTGAATAGGGATTTATTAGAGGATTGAAAATATAAACATACAGAGCATAAATAATATCAGGTTTAACTTAATTATTAATATTATTATTATTATTTATATTACACTAGTTTATTTCATCCAAAATATTATTAAATTATCATAATCAAATTGGTTGAATTTTTTCTTTTGTTATTTTTTATCTTCTGTATCTCTCATTTGAATAGAACCATTCTGTTTGTTATTCTATTCAAAAAAGATTTGAATCATTTCCAAATTACAAATTTTTAAGTTATACTCTTTTCTCTCATTTTCGTTTTCTAATCGTTGCTCTTGTTTTATTCTAATTTACCCTTATTGATAAATTTAATTAGGAAAATAATACAAAAAATATTTTAATGAATATTTTAATGTAATATATAAGCAAAGAAATGCCTTTTAATAGGAAAATATTATTAAGTTCTATAAATAAACATTTATAACAAATATTAACATCCTCGCGTACGCTCACATTTTAGGACAAAGACCAAAAATGTGGACAATGTAATTGAAATTGAATCTTTTGACGAATGACACCTATTATCATAATATTACTTTTTCAATGCTCATAAATTTATTTGGCTGCTAGAAAGGTAGCCAAGGGCTGATAAGAAGGGGTAGAAGTTATTTTGTTGGATGGAAGTCATTCTTCGGCATAGAGCGGACAGGAAGACTAAGTGATACGACAGTGCCAGGATCATACGGGCCAAACCAGTAGTTGTTGTCCAGAGAAGATGTACCATTGAATGCCTGGAAGGAACCGCCCGGAGAATTAATTCTTGTCCCGCTTTGCCCTGAACTCTATACAATTCAGAGCTAAGTGATCGACCCCTTATAATTTGCAATTGCTAAACAAATATAAAATTTGATTTAATTACTAATATTTAAATAAATGAACTTTATTTTATAGTTAATTTCTAAGTTATAATTCCGCATAATACTTATTATAATTGTATTAATTTCTTTCATCATTAAATATTAATTTTATTATAATTTAATATTTTATTTTAATCTGAATGTATTCAAATTTACTCCTTCTCTTATCAACCTTCGCTGGATTAACCAAACTATTTTCTATTAATAATAAATAGAGTGCTACCAATTAAATTAAAGATTATTATTGAAGTATAGTTAAACAGACCAAAAACAAAATAATATAAAATACTTGTATGAATAATATTTATAGTAATTATTTCAAGATAAGAAAATCTAAAATTTAATGTCTCATTTCTTCAAATTGATTCTTTCAAAGCAGAAGTAAAATAAAAGTGAACATTTTATTTAAATTTTAAGATATAAACTCATTTATTTATTTTTATATTTTATTCATTTACTTCTCTTTCATGATCCATTTGGTCCATTAAGGAGGAAAACCAAACCATATGAAACCAAAGGAATAAGAAGAAAAAGGAAAAAATAATTTATACAATTTACAATTCACTATTTATTTATTTGTTTAGTACAAACAATTTCAATAGTGAATTCAAAAAACCAGTAAATGTAATTTATATTATGGCATGAATAACGCTGAGGTTTATTATAAGATAATAGTTTAATGCAATATATATTTATTTAACGTTAGTGGATATTTATAATTTTTTTTTTTATTTAAAATTGATTTACCATTATTTACATTTAATAGATATTTTTTGTTTTTGTACATTCTCATTTTTTGCATAGAAAAAACTTGGTTTTCGTTATTCAAATATTGAAAGTTTACTTGAGAGCAAACATGAATTAAACTAGAAGGAGGCGAGGGTGGCAGATCGTCTTTGTTTACCATCTTTATGGAATGGAAAATGATTTTACCTTCAATCTATTAATATTAATTTTCTTATGTTTAAACTAATTTCAAACAAATTTACTATTATTAATTAATATAGATATTTATAATATTAAAAATTATTTTATTTTATTTATTTATTTATTTATTTTTTTGCAATTTAATTTATATTATATCAATTTTTCAAATATAATTATATCTTTACGTAGTAAGTGTTTAGGACCCTTCTCTCTCTAAAATAAATTTTCGAATAAAAACAACAAAACAAAAAGGAAAATTTAAAAGATATATTTTATTCTTATTATCTTCCTTTAGTTCTTTTTTTAATAGAAATTTATTTTAAAATAATTTTAAAAATACAAAATAAAAATTTTATATCGGCTCCCCTTTAAACATGTTTAATTAGCATTGTTTTGATTAATACTATTGATATAAGTATATACTACTGTTATTGTTATTTACCATTGTCATTTAAAATGGGTTAAGTAATGATTAAAGTAGTATTAGTAAAAAACTAACTACTTATATATTTAAATAATAAGGGAAGTTGTAAAGAGAAAAGATTAAAAGAGGGAGAGAGAGAGACTTTAAGTGACATCTATCGTCTACGGTAGTGAAGGGGTTGGATCGATGCCTGGCGCCGGTGAATCCGACGGCGAAATCAGTCAGCGCGCAAGGGGCCAACTGAACACACGTCGAAATGGTGAGTAAAAACCAGATCGTCACCCCCATCCCATCCCCCATCTCACACACACACATACACTAACCATTCCTCACTCTTCATTTACCTCATCCCCTCTTTGCCCCATTCGCACTATCCTCACATTCACCCCTTTATAATTAACCAAATTCATTGCTCATCATAATTATCTGGGCACTCCGTTATTTTTCTCCATTAACTTATTATTATTGATCATCATCTCTATAATTAGTTATCTAATGAAAACAATTAATTCATTGGTGATAAATGTAATTAATTAATATTTATAATTTTTATAAAAATGAAGGAAAAAAAAAACAAAATAAATAAATGATTAAACTTTATTATTTTTTAATTATAATAATTTAGTGTGTAGACATTTATTTTAATTAAAATAAAATACAAAATTATACTACTATTATATGAACAGATACAAGAGCACATTACAAAATTTTATTTATAAATAACGCGTTAATAAAAAGTAAAAATAAATAATAAAGATATATTTTTATTTTATTATATATACTTATACATATATATATATATAATTTAATATCAATCTCTTTTAATCAAATCTCTGTAAAATAGCAATATAGTTTAATATTAATTAACATTGTATATTTATAGTTTGCTTGTTTTTTATTTTTTGTTTTTAATTTATAATGACATTACCTATTTTTCTATTATGTATAAATGTTGAAATCTCAAAAATATTATAATTTTTTAATTGATTTTTCAATTATTTTATCTATAATTCAACATTCCCTTGGTTTAAATTCTGGTTCACAAGATAACATTGATTTTAGAAAAAATAAATGAAATGATTTTGATGAATACTATTTTATGAGCAGAATAGTATATAATAAATGTATTCTCTATGTTGTATTTAGTTGTTTGTTTGTTTTTCGTTAATTTTATGTATTATGGTTATATATCCTCGAAATTTACTCACTCACAAATTTAAATTCAGTCATTAATCGCCGCAATTGGTTGTTCAGGAAGCCTATATTCTAGGCTCTCAAATTTATTTATTTATTTGTTTATTTATATATATATATTACCAAGATTATTAACTTAATTCAAGTTAATAATATATATATATATATATATATATATATATATATAATAAAAACAAATTCGATATTTTTATTTGGTGTGAATTATTTATTAATTTATTGCTTGTTTAAAAGTTTTAGAATCTCTTATATTATTTGCCAGGTCCGTTGACCTCAGATCAAATTCAATTTTTTTTTTCTTAAAAATTTTGTACAATTCATAATATATCTAAACAAATGAAATAATGTTTGTAACATTATTTTTTTTTATCTTTATCATTGTCAGAATAGAAAATTAAATTGTTCTTTTATTTATAAAGTGAAAAATTTTAGAGCTACTGTTGCATTTTGGATTGATATTAAAAAAAAATGATTATATTACAAAATATGACAATCAACAACATTCCATCATTTTTTTTTAGTACGGTTTCGTCAATTACGCGTTGGAACTCTTAGTAGTGAAGACTTTTGGGGAAGAAACATGGGAGAAAATCAAGTAGGGAATAATTAATAAATTTTATTATATTCTATCATTAATATTATATTTTCAATATCAATTTAATAAAAATATATTTTTACAGAAAAGACGCCGACGTAAATATGGAAGGACAATTTCTTGTCCGTCAAATCTATGAAGATGAAATTACGTATAATTTAATTTATGCAGCTGTCGATGTATTAAGTAATTATTTATTTGTTTATTGGTTAATTTTTCTTTTCCTACACGACGACTTTTGTTTGAATAAACCATTCATTTTAATATTACAATAGAATAATATAATATAAATAAATTTATTTTTTTTAGAAATCCCGGCAAACACTATTTTAGAGCTCTTTGGAAAAATGTTTTTTGAATTTTGCCAAGATTCTGGTTATGATAAAATTCTTCAAGTGTTGGGCGCTACACCACGTGATTTCCTACAAAATTTGGACGCACTTCATGATCATCTGGGAACACTTTATCCCGGAATGAAGGCACCATCCTTTCGGTGTACTGAACGCCCGGAAGATGGCGCTCTAGTGTTACATTATTATTCGGATAGGCCCGGGTTAGAACACATTGTTATCGGAATCGTTAAGGTATAAACATGCCAAAAATAATAGAAATATATTTAAAAATGAACAATGATTATATTTATAGACGGTGGCGAGCAAATTGCATGGAACTGAAATTGAAATGGAAATTTTGAAAACCAAAGAAGAGTGTGATCACGTACAATTTTTGATAACGGAGCAGTGTGGCCCTGGAAGAGTGAGCCAACCCGAAATTGAAGAAATAGATACATTGAGTTTAGGTAGTTAAATTTTTGGCAATGAATTTTTTAATTAATAAAATGATAATTTAGTTTTCCTTAAATTATATAATCAGAACAACTGAGAGTTATATATGGTCATCTAACTTCAAGGGGTATCCATTAAATTGTTTCTACTGAAATAAGTTTGATATTAGCTAACTAATCATTTTTATTGCTAGAGGAGCGTTTTATTAGTATCTTTAAGAGGATTTATTGTGAAAAAATAAAAAATTGTTTGGTAAACTAAACTTAAAAACAATTTACGATTATTTTAATGCTTTTATCTAATTTCCTTATTCAAGGTATATATGTACAAATTCATGATAATCAATTATTTAGTTTTTTTTTTATTTTAGTATTTTTTTAATATAATTTAATATAATAAATTGTTTAAGACAGAATATTTTATTGTCATTAATAATTTGAAATTCAGAATTTTAATATTTTATTAACATAATAAATATTTTATGAGATATTCGATTATTAAAGCAATAATAGTTATCAAAAGAGTTAATTAAAATATTTTTTGTCATAATTTTCATTTATTTTATGATAAAGTGATAAAAATAAAAATTATATATATATATATATTCCTTCAGAGAAATTATAAGAAAAATTTAATATATAGATATCATATATAAATTACTCATAGTTAGGTATAACATATTTTTTTTTAGTTGTTCATATTTCAATCATTTAGGTAATATAAAATTAACGTCTTATAGCATAAAATTTATTAAGTTAAAAAATATTAGTAAAAGTTTATTTTCATAATTATTTGATTTTAGATAAAAAATTTAGTAGATTATGATTTATATATTATTTTTATATATTATTCTAAAATATATTTCACCTCAGTATATTCATATAATTAAATAATATTTCACAATATTTATAATATTTAGATATACCCTTCTATAAGAATAATTATAATAATAATAATAAGATTAATTACTCGCAATATTTAAAATATATAATAACATAAATTTAATATAATAAAGCATTCTCTGATCAGATTATATACCATATAACATAACAATATAGAATAATAATATAATACTCTTCCTGTACTAAAGATTGACTTATATTTCAACTTTTTTTTTTTAAATAATATCAACTTTTAATATTACAATTAAATAAGCATATTAATTATTTTAGTTATAATTTTTTTATTTGTTCTTTTTAAGGAGGAATTTTAATAGTTGTAGTCTGATCTTTCGTTTTACTAATTTAAAAGATGATTATCATAAAATTAAAGTAAAAAAATTAAGTAACTTTTAATTTAGAAAAATTTCCTGATTCGTTCAATAATATATATTTCTATAAGTTGTAATTAGTAATATATTTATTTCCTGTTCATAAAAAAATGAATATTCTTCCGTTAGGGAGATTAGTCTTGCATTTCGATTCGTGAGACAAAAAAAAAATTAATAAATAAATAAATATAAAAAAAAAAAATTAATTACACGTTGTATATTTTCTTTTAGAGCCCAAAGTCTCACCAGCCACCTTCTGCCGAGTATTCCCCTTCCATTTGATGTTCGACCGCGATTTGCGTGTCGTGCAAGCAGGAAGAGCCGTCGCTCGTGTCCTGCCGGCCGTTGCTCGAGGATGCCCGCTCACGGACGTTCTGGACCCAGTCAGGCCTCATCTCGAACTCACCTTCGATAACATCCTCTCGCATATTAACACGGTCTACGTGCTTAAAACTCGCCCCGGGGTGATGGTCATCCCCGATCCTGTGTGCGGCAATGTGCATCCTGATTTTAATTATATGCGACTCAAGGCAAGCAGCAAAAAAACAAACAAAAAAAAGTCTACTATTTTCTAGAATTTAGATAAAGAGCTTCGTGAAACACTCATAAATAAGGATATTGAAAATAAATTAATAAAATTGAATTGATTTGATTTTGAATGTTTTATAAAATATTATTATATATAAAAATGAAATACACAAACTTTGAAGGGATTCATGGTCATTAAACTGTTTTTAATTTTCTAAAACATATTTATTTTTTTCTTTAATAAATATAATAAATATATTTTTCATTATATTTGGAAATGACTCTACATAAATTGTATAAAATTCGTAAAATCTAGGTAAGGGACCTAATATTTTAGATAAATCCATTCTGTTGATTCATCAGAAAGTAAATAATATTAGTATGTCAAAAAGAAAGTGGATATTATAGAATAATCAAAGAAATAATGAAGAATATTACAAAATCAATTTTCATCATTTACTTTTTATATAAAATTCAAATATAACATTTTATTGTTCATTTTTGAAAAATTCTTTTATTTTTGTTTCAGGGTCAAATGCTTTATATTCCTGAATCTGATTTAATGATCTTTCTTTGTTATCCAAGTGTAATGAATTTAGATGATTTATTAAGGTAGGTTTCATACAATTATAATATTATAATTTAAATGTATAAAGCATATGTGAATAATAATAAAAAAAAGTAGTATATTATAAAAAAATTAACGTTAACGCCCTAAAAAATACAAATGAAATAAAAGGTGAAATTATTATTATGTATGTACATTAAGAAATCATACTGGCGACTTAATTAATAATTTTAAAATTAAATACATATTTACAGGCATTAAATAAAAGAAGATTGATAAAATTACAATACAGAATAATTTATAGATTAACTTATATAAATAATAAATAGAAAAATGCAATTTACCATAAATAAAAAACATTAATTTAATATTAATACGACTAGGAGAAGAAAGTTATTAAAAATAAATAAATAATGAAACACGGATGAAAAAAATATATTTTAAATGATTAATTAATTAATTAATATAGACTATTGAATAACATATTTTGATGACATTTTTTTATATACTGAGGTTGTTCACAAAATTTATTATAGTAGAAAACGACAAATGGTTTGCATAAATTAAAAAAAAAATTGATAAACCAAAACAAATCTCAAAAATAGAAGAACCTGTTTTGTGTAAATTTGAAAAAAAGTGTTAATTAATATGATTTTTTAATACAAATTTTCTTTTATTCATAAAATCGTTAAAATAATAATAATAATATTATTATATAGAACCATGTGTGGCAAACTTAGGTTGTTTTATGTATAATATTTTAATTAAATAAAATTGGAAAATAATATATTAAAATTTAAAGAAAAATTTAAAGAATATTAAAAATCAAAAATGTATTAAGTGGAGCAGTTTCTTCACAATTTATATATATATATATATATATATATATATATATATATATTGGTAGAACTTATCTAGAAAAAAAAATAGATAATTAAAAAAGAAAAAAATAAACACAAATGTTACAGATTAGCTGCTTGAACGATTTATATTTATATATATTTATATATATATATATATATATATAGGCGATCTTGTTATTTTTAATTGAATTTATGATGATGATATTATAATTAAGAGATAATTTCATTAAAAGTGTTTTCGATGACATTCATGACAATAAATATTAAACGTGAAAGCGAATAAAATGTAATTCGGGTTAATTTATGTTACAGACGGGGGCTGTATATCAGCGATGTGCCACTCCATGATGCTACTCGTGATCTGGTCCTTATGTCTGAACAATTCGAGGCCGATTATAAGTTGACAAGAAATTTAGAATTACTTACAGACAAATTGCAACAAACCTATAGAGAACTTGAAGGGGAAAAAGAAAAGACAGATAGGTAAAATTTATTTTCAAATTCTTTCTTAAAATACCTGAATAGTTTTTTTTTAATAATTTAAAAATAATCTTGAATTTTATTTCATTTTGTAATGTGTAGTATTGATTTAACATACAATTCAAAGATAAGAATTAAAAAATAAATAAACCTGGGAATTTTTTTTATTTATTTATTTTTTTTTGTTTCAATGTTAATAAATAATAATTACAAGATATTTTGACCATCATTTGTGGTTAGTTTTTCAATGGAATGAGTCACGTAGGGGGAAGTGTAATCAAATCAAAGGGAAATCACAAAAACCAGGTCTTTCTCTCACTCTTTTCTTCTTCTTAAATACGTCATTCTCTGAGAAAGAGTTCACTTTAAAGGAATTATTGCAATATATAAAATGAATGCATCCATAACATAGAAGCAAATTATAAAATGCTATTCATGAAACCTAGGAAAAAGAAATGAATTCTATATATATATACGTGTATACATGTGAAATTTAAAAATGTTTATTTCTTATTACTATTATAAAAAATATATTTAGACTATCGGGTCAATGGATGTTATAATTTTATCATTGAGTTAAAATCTTTAAAAATAGGCTTTTATTATAAAAATAATATATAACGATAAGGCCTGCCAAGTCGGTTGTCACTTTAGCGGTGTTGTATGATCAGTACAGGGGCCTCCTCTACAATGATCTTCGTTTTTTTTTTATTCCCAATATCGATTATATAGGGTTTTTAATCTTCGACAAGGGAAAATTTTCCCCCATGAAACGTACCCAAACTCGCAAAGTCAAAGGTTAAATAATTCTAGATTTTAGATAGTTGTTAAAATTTTTTGAAAATTTGTAAAATTAATAAGTTGAAATCTAATTTAAATGTTTATACTTGTAATTGTTTTTTTGTTTTTGTTTTAATTTTATATTAGGATTATATTTATAATCTGACAAAAAAACTATTTAATCCAATCTTGACAACATCAACAATAACATAAATATAAAACAAGATATAATAATTAATTTGATTGTATACTTTAATATAAAAATATAGGAAGAATTATCGTTTAATTAAATAATTATACGTGATAGTTTCCTTAAATAAGTGTTGATAAAAGTATTGATAATAATACAATATTATTATAAAAGTGGTATATTCAAATTTCATTTAATTATTGTGGATTATGCAGAAAGCGAAAAAAAAGAAGATTGCATTAAGTCTATTCATGCATCGAATTTCCAATTCGCTTTCTTAACATTCCTCCTCTTCACTAATTAAAAAAAAATATTTGAAAAATTATAACTATTTTTAAAATAAAGAAAGAATGAATTAATTATATTAATCTGAAAACTGAAATTTGTTCATATGAAATATAAATATATATATTGTTATTATTATTATTTTCATTTTTTTTTGTTTCGACTTCATTTTTTTTTTAATCTCTCTGACACATTAGAACAATTGTGAATGTTTTGTATGAAAAAATAAAATTAATTTAATTAATTTAATTTTAATAAATGAATTAATTATTATTATAATAATATATGTAATAGTATTAATATAATATGTATTATTTTATGATGGATTATGATTTAATTAATTTTACTATAATCTGTGTGTTTGTAGGTTGCTTTATTCTGTTTTACCAATCAGCGTGGCCAATGAACTACGACACAAACGACCTGTACCAGCACGACGTTATGAAAGTGTAACTCTTTTATTTTCGGGTATCGTTGGGTTCTCTCAATATTGTGCGGTAAATTCGGATGCTCGAGGTGCAATGAAAATTGTTCGTATGCTTAATCAACTTTACACAGCATTTGATGTACTCACAGATCCAAAAAAGAATCCCAATGTTTACAAGGTAAATGATGATTGAAATTCAATTTTTCATATTTTTCTTTTTTTTTCAATTTAAATGATTTTGATTAAATATATAATTGTAATAAGGAATAATTAAAATAATAATAAGTATAGAAATTATTTTATCAATAGTTAGTATGTATCTAAAATATATTTCTTTACGTTATTATTTAATTTAAAAAAAAAAAAAAAATAAAAAAATAAAATTTAAAAAGTACAGTATTTTTAAAATTGAATCTCTAGGTGATTTACAAGGAATGTTTCTAATCTTGTTAAAGGATGTATATTTGTAAGATGATTACAAAATCGAATTTGATTCGTGACTGACGTGAGCGTTTTAGTTGTCGCGTGCAAGAAAATAAATTTCTCACTTAAGAAATATCGTTAAAACATGAAATTCACTCTTTTCTTTGCAATTAAAGGATATGGAGAACAGAAAAAATAAATTTCAGGCGAATTGTGGTAAATTAAAATTAAAAATAAAATTTTCGTTAATGAATTTTGCTGATATTCATAAATTATTTAAATAATATACTTACATATATCCTATGTATTTCAATAAAATCAAATGGGGATTTTTTCAAATTAAAAACATAAATAAATAGTATAGTCTCTATTAATATTTTATTAGAATATTAACATTATTTATTTAAATAAACATTAACAGGTATTTTTTTGCAGTTTGTTACGATTGTTCAGGAAAGAGAAGGGGGAATTTTTGACATCAAGCAGCCAACCTTTTAATTCAGATTTTTTTTTAATATTACTAAATTATTTTATATTAATATTTATATATAATTATAATACTGTTTAACAAAATATATATATATATATATATATATATATATATATGAATTAGAGGGTTTATATCACTATATTTAAAAAAATGTTTTTTTTTCTTTGTAGAAAAACTTTCAATGTGGGTGGGGATATAGTATATATACCTTCAACTCAACCTCTCCCCAATAAATCCAAATCGCAGATTTGGTTCATTCTATTGGTTCATCTTCTTCTTCTTCTTCATATCTTCTTCCTCTTATTCTTCTTCTTCTACTTCCTCTTCTTCTTTTTCTTCTTCTTCCTCTTATTCTTCTTCTTCCTCTTCTTTTACTTCTTCTTATTATTATTATTATTATTATTATTCTTTTTCCTCTTCTTCCTCTTCCTCTTCTATTTCTTCTTCTTCTCCCTCTTATTCTTCTTCTTCTACTTCCTCTTATTCTTCTTCTTTTTCTTCTTCTTCTTCCTCTTCTTCTTCTTCTTCTTCTTCTTCTACTTTCTCTTATTCTTCCTCTTATTCTTCTTCTTTTTCTTCTTCCTCTTATTCTTCTTCTTCTTCTTCTACTTCCTCTTATTCTTCTTCTTATTCTACTTCTTATTATTATTATTTTGATTTCGAAATTAACCTTGAATAATCTCTATATGTATTATAATTTGATTGGATCATAATAGTAGAAGTATTATTTTTTTACTTATTTGAAAATATCATTATTAAAAATTACTTATTACTGTTGTATCTAGTAAATAAATAAATAAAATATACTATTCTACATAGTTCAGAGAGTATATACTTATAACAAAAAAACAAAAAAAAAACAAAAATTAGGATTAATATGAATGAGATTTGTATAATTGGATTGGTTGAATAACGGTTGTTTTCGTTGTTTTCAGGTGGAAACGGTGGGGGATAAATATATGGCAGTATCTGGTCTTCCGGAGCCGTGTGACTCGCATGCCCGGTGTATGGCTCGCCTCGCTCTCGACATGATGGATTTGGTCAAGGAGGTCACCGTGGATGGCGAGCCTGTGGTCAGTGGCTGCTTGTTTTCATTTCGAAAGTTCACACTTTGGAAATAACATTTGCAATTCTATTTTGCATTTAATTCTATTGTATACACTTGAATATAAAAAAAAATTTCCACCTTTTGTTAATTTTTTTTTTTTTTTGAACCAATTACTTGAAAAATTTTACGTAAATTGTATTTTTTGTATCAGTAATTGTTTACATGCAAATTGGTTGCAATAATAAATTGATACTTACAACAAAGTCCTAAATAGGTGGGATTATTTATTTTTTTTTTTTATCTTTTGGTGGAAATTGAATCTTATTGCATTATAGAGATTTTATAGTGATACACACAATTACAGTTTTGTTTTTTTTTTATGTATAATCATTCATAAGCAACGAACAAATTAAAATATAAAATTTTGAAAAGTATTAATTTAATCAAATAAAACTAATTTCATTCATAAAATAAATCACCTTTTTACAAATAGACATTATTAGTATAATTAAAATTTTATGCTTGAATCTTCCCCACAGGAATTTATTTAGTAAGTATTTATTTGAATATATACTTTGCAAATGCATATAATAATTAATTTTATTTTTTTCTCAACCTAAAGTTATTTTCCAAGGAAATAAACACTTTTCTGATTCAAATTTGAAAAAAAAAATTATAACGTATTTTAAATACTGTAAGAATTTATGTTCTGACTGCCAAAACGTCAAACAATATAATAATTAAATTTTTTTCAATTTTTCTTTATTTACATTGAAGAATTTTTCACACAAAAAAATAAAATAAATTGAGAAATTATCTCTTGTGTATATATATACAATACTAGCTCTTCGCACCTAACAGGGAGCTGTGTCCCCTGTACCCCCAAAGTAATACCAATTATTTGGTTGGAAGTCTGTATGTAATAGAGATTTTCATTTATTTGTTTTATAAAACAAAAACTCACTTTTTTACCTTATTTGGTCTCTCCATAACCATACAAAATTTAAATAAATTTAGTATTTATTATTTTAATTTATAAATTGATGTAAATTTAAATGATTTAATTTAAACTTGTGATTCGTAATAATTGATGTACAGAAATTTGATCCAATATTGTCCGATTTGGCCTTAATCGGCATTGAAATCCTCTTAAGAATAGAAAAAACTTTAATTTGGGTCCTACTCCTGTCCAATTCATTAATCCATCCAATTTACATGAGAAATTATAATAATAATCAAATATAACTTATATTTGAATATTATAATTAAATATTCAAATTTTAAAGTATTATAATTGAACTCATATTTCTAAATTTAATAGCAAGGTGATTTTCAAAATTTTCTATTTTATTTGCATATGATTGATTACATGTGTTAAAATTCAAATATTCTAATTTTTTTTTAATTTTTTATTAAAATCACATCATAATAAAGAATTTATTAAATTTAAATAAATAAATAATAAAAGAAACCTTTTAATAAGTTATGATAGAATATAATGATTTGGATTTATAATAAATTTAAAAAATTTACTCGATTTTTAAAAGATATAATCAATAAATAATTTTTGTATTTAAAATATAGTAGTAATTAATAATTGAGTATATAAACTAAAAATAAAAACAAAAATAATATAATTTAGTCATTTTAATTGACATTTTAAAAATATTTTGACTTCATAAAACACTAAAAAAAATAATTTCTGTTTTTTTTCTATTAGTCGAAAATAAAATGTATACCCTTCACTTTTAAATAGAAAAGAAGAAATATTAAAATATATTAAGAATAAATAAAGAATAATTTAACATAAATATGATCTATGAATATTTTATTAAATAAATTAAAATGAGAACTTTTAGATTAAATTAATTAATTGAAATGATATTTGAATATTATAAATTAAAAATAATAATTTAAATTTTATAAACATTCTTTATATGGAAATTTTTAGAATGATTAATTTTATATTCATTGTCGGAAATGAATCAATAAGTCGCTTAATGACAACATTTACGATTAAAATTTTTAAAAATTAATTTCTGCGGAAATTGAATAGATATTTATATAATATATAGCCTATGTTCAAATAGAGGTATTTAAGAATATTGTGATGTAATTTCATAGTAATTGGTTGAGCAAATTCTGAGTCTATTTGAGTCACAATTTTCCGAATGAAAAATTCTAAACATACTTTTGAATTCCAGATTTGATAAAACTTGAAGATGTGCAAACATTTTTAAATTCTGAGCAATGCGCAGACAAAAACCTTATATATATATATATTGATATATATATATATATATATAGGTTTTATAGATTTTTTTTTTGAATTGTACCTAATTCCTAAGTTATTCAAGATTACTTTCTTTTAGAATAATTTCAACACTTTTTTTTTCAAGTTAAATAAAAATACTTTTATGATTTTTTGTTGGGCAGATGATCACAATTGGCATCCATTCTGGGGAGGTGGTGACGGGTGTGATCGGTCATCGAATGCCTCGCTTTTGCCTCTTTGGTAACACAGTGAATCTTACAAGCAGAACCGAAACAACCGGACATCCTGGGAAGATCAATGTCAGCGAAGATGCTTACAGGTATATGAGTGTACTAACATAGAATGAACATCATAAATAGTAAAAAGAGATACATTACTGAGGAACAGGAAGACAATAAGTAATAAAAATCAACGGCTTAACACTAAATTCCAATAGAACAATAGAAAGAAAAAGAAAAAAAAAATAGGATAAATGAAGAATGAATGGCATCAAAATTTCAAGGTACATAGTACTAGTAACTAGGCTGGAAGTACCACAAGTACCTTTATTAGTATAATAAAGATCTCTAACGGTGGGATGAAAAACATGATTTTTCAAATATAAAATAAAGTAGCAAAAACAAGGTAGTTATAGACCGGTTTTAAAAATAACTACCAACTCTAGTTATCATAAATCATAAATCAATACTTATTTATTCTTGGTGATATTTATAAAGTACTTTCGGTCTATTTGAAAGGAAAAGAAACACTATAATATATATATATATATATATATATATATTTTCAGCAAAAAAACCTAAAAAAAGAATAAAGTTAATAATTCTTCTAAATAAACCATCCATAAAAAAAATAAAGTATCAGATATTAAGTTGCAAGGGACTCTCTTCTCTCTTAATGTATTTTTATATATAAAAATTTAATATGAATATAAAAAAAAAAAAATAAAGATTTTTTTTTATTTTACCGTCATTAAAACTTGTCGCTTTTCATGAAACGTTTCACTCATCGACAATTTCTTAGACTTACTTAGAATATGATGATTATTTGTTGTGTTGTTTATAGTTGTTTAATAAATCATAAAAAGAAGACCGTAGAATTTTTAATTTTTTTTAAGATATAAATAAAATTTAAAGAGAACACTTTCTTATTCAATGTAAGAGTAGGTCCACAAATGTGAGTCGATTGACACAAAAATGATTTGTGTAACTTTTTGTATAAATTGAAAATTAAACAAATTCTAATTGTCATAAATTAAAATAATATTTCTTTTTTTTGACCTTTTTTTCTAAATAAATTAAAGTTTTATTTAGGGCAGTGATTCTCAACCTGTGGGGCGCGCCCACCTAAGGGGGCGCGAGCATATCCAAGAGAAAATTTACGACTTTTTTTCAATTTGGCTCTAAAAAAAAGGTCATTATCGGTTATATTATTTCAGAAATGTGCCCGACTATTGAAAAAGGTTGCCGACCCCTGTTTTATTGTATGCGGGCGATGAAAATTATGATTGAATATTGGGCCATGAATACTAAAAGGTTGAGAACACTGATTTAGGGAATTTTTTTTATTTTTTAAGAATAGAAATTAGGCAAATTAAATATTAATTAATATTTCGTTAGTTATCTTAATTTTTTAATGAAATGAAATGAAATAATAGATAAAATATCAGTATAGATATCTACTATCTTAATTATTTTTATTTTTAAATCTTTATATGATTTAATCTATTATATATATATATAATATCTTATGTACCATGTAAAATATATGTATGCATGTGTATACAATATACATACAAAACTTATATTGATTACCACCTACTTACGAAACCAATTATTTTTTAGAGCCTCCCCCACACCCACCCTCTCCCTCAGATGCTCATCCCAAATATGTATATCTTTGTTAAAAATCATAAAAGTAATTATTACTTTAATTATAGTGTGATTATGTGTCATATACTATTTTATAATTTGTTTCCATTAAAACTTAGATTTTATTTGTGGCTTTTGTGTAACAACTTAAACAATAAAAATCACAACTTTATAAAAACTTTTATTCTAATTAAAACAAACATTGAAATTAAAACTTTAAAACAGAGGCGAAGATAAAAAAAGGATAAATAGGCAAGAAATAATTTGTATCTGCAGCGAGTGCTTCTAGGAAGGGGGGGAAGGGTGCAAAGTTTCCATTAGTATTTGTTGAAGAGACCGGCTGAGTCGTCAACATTATAAGCTTGGAATTTTATTTTTAATGAATTTCTAACAATTTTCAATTTGTATGCATGGTTCATATCTTCTAAAAAGGTTCTTCACCTTAGACATGTTTATTCCTATTTATGGGGGACACCATGACAAATTCAAAACTTTAAATGGCCATTCATATTTAGGATTTATTTACGTTCTCCTTTCAAATATTATTTATCGTATTAAGAAGACATTGAATGTCAACTCTCTAATCTTTAATTTTATAATATTAGAAACAAGTTCAAAAAAAAGCATTTACCTGTTGAATAAAGTTTATTTTTTTTCATTCAAGGAATGTTCATATAAATTTGAATATTGTAAATTTTTATATATTAAAATAATTTTATTCGTAATTGCCGATTTTAGAAAAGAAAGATGAATTTATAGTATATATACCTATATACTATAAATTATTTCTTAGGAGTTTTTAAAAGTTATACCTAAATCGTTTATAATGATAAAAGATATACTTATCTGTGATAATACAGATATTATCAATGCTATATTCATATTATTTTCTAATTTTTAGTGTTATTAAGAAATTACTTTTAAAAAAAATAATTGCAATTTAAGGTAATTTTAAAATAATCAATAATATTTCTCTCTCTATTGTATTAAATATTAAAGAAAAAATCAAATTGCTTATTGTATATCTAGAATTCTTAAATTATACCTGGGTTCAAGACCTGGGCCTGATAAGGGAATTTCTATAGCTGGGGTCACACAATGGGACGGAGTCAACCCAGCCTCCGGGATTAAAATTGGGAAAGCTACTTGATAGCGCCTCCGATCAAAAAAATCAAGGTAAAGGTTGTGATAGAACCCGTTCTACTGATCATAGGCCACCTATTTGATATAACCGATTTGATAGGGTGTACAAATGTCAGTAGATTATTTTTCTAGAATTATTATATTAATTTTTGTAAGGTAAAATAATTAAATATTTAATTATTATTTAATTAATTTAATGAAATTTTTTTTTTGTACTTCCTAACAGGTATCTGACCAGTTCAAGTAATGCGGATCCACAATTCCATTTTGAATATCGAGGTCCGATTACAATGAAAGGCAAATCAGAGCCCATGGATGTTTGGTATTTATCACGAAGTAAAGAATATATAGTATAAATATTCTTCAATTATTCAAATTCATTTTTTGATCTCGATTGATGCTATAATCTGTTATTTTTATAATTAGAAATAATTAAATATATATATATATGTACGTATACTATTAAAAAAAATATATTTTATTGTTAAATACCTTTAAAATACTTTTATTAGGGACCATATGTTTATTCTTTTTTTTCAAAATCAAATTTTTCTTATAATAATAATAATTATAAATATTCTAATCGGAATATTTTATTAAGACTTGATTTTTTTTTTATTATTATTAATGAATTTGATTGAATTAATCAAAGCCTCTATTTAGTCATTGTTTATTAATAATTATTATTTTAATTTATTCAACGTTATATATAATTCCAATTTTTATAAATTTAAATATATAAGAATATATACGCTTATTTAATATAATAATTGGTTAAATTTCATTTAAATAATTCACAAATAATTGCAATATAAATTTTATGAACTTTAAATTATTTATTTTTTTATTTAAAAAATATCTAGATATTTAATATTATTATGAAATTTTTACAATAGATAATTCGTGAATTTATCAAATATCTCATCTTGTTATATAGGTTCTATAAATAAATGTTATAATATATGTATATAATTTAAAAATAATTTTAATTGCTAATATAATAATTATAAAACAAATGATAATATAATATAATTATATAACTTTAAGTATTTTATAATTTGCATTTATTTGACCTTTGTTTAATAATTAAATTGAATTTTGTACTTTTATTTTAACTTTTACTAATTTAAAATTATTTAAAATCATTATATAAATAAAAGAGAAGAGTGGAAGAGATTAATTATTATCATTGGAATACTTGTGGATCTTATTTGATAAAAAAATAAAAATTGCATAGCATATTCTAACAAAAAATTAAATTATTAAGTAATTTGTTATATGGAAATGTATTCTTTATTTTGAAAAAGAAAGAAATTTAAATCTTGAAAACAACTTATGGATTTCAATTGAATTATGGTTATAAAATTATAATTTTTAGGTAATTTGTTTTTAATTTTTAACTATGTATTCTTTAATTTATTCATATTAGAAGAGTATAAATACAATTAATCACAATACAGATGAAGAATCTTGAAAAAATCATAGTAACAAGTAACAGTAAGTATGTTAAAAAAATTTTAAACGTATCTAAGTATTATATATGAGAAAATTTGCAATAAACCGAAAATACCAAATTTTCTTATGATTTTAAATTTATTAAAAAAATATTCTCTTAATTAATCGATAATTTATTTTCTTATATATATAAGTATATAATCATTTGTATAAATAAATGTTCTTAATTATTCATTTTGTAATATTAAGTAATGAGGTCTTAAAAAACAAAACAAATAATAAACATATAAAACCACATTTTTAAATACAATATTATGATAGATTATTATAAATTACTATAGTTTTATAAACAATATATGCAATAGGTAATATACATTAATTATTTATTACTATAGATATAAAATTTAAAATAAATTTCTTATTTGAAAAATAATAAGGAAAGAATGAAAATTTAAATTTTTATCAGATTCTATTAGAAAATAAGTAGAAATTTATTTGTTCCCAAAATTCAGCATCACAAAATATAATATTTTTTATTACACTCATAAGAAGAATGATTGCTTTATACGTTTCCACTTCCAAATATCTATATTTAAGGAGTTATCCATCTTTATTAAATATATACTTTTAGTAAAATGAAAAAAAAAATTAGCACAAATTTTTATTAAATATATATATACCATAAATATTTACAAGGAACATTTATCTGATGCTTAAAAACAAATTCATTTTCTAATTTTAAAACTAATTATCTTTTGATATAATAGATTAAATTGATTTTATTAACTCTAGAATATCGATAACCTTATTTAATTTCTTAGAAAAAGAAAATGAAAAAATTTAATTTTTGAAGTGAAAACTTCTTTAGCGGCGTTGAGCACTTTTGCGGATGGGGAAAAAATATAGATTTCGCGTGAGATTCCAAAACGACACCGACCCGACCGATATACGCATGCGCAATACGCCAGAATGTTAGACACTAAACTTCTGATACATTCTTTACAAAATTTTACATATTTGCCATATTAAATATTATTATTTATATTTACATTAATAATCAGTATTACTAAATTATGTATATATAAAATAAAATATTTTAATATATTATTATGTGTTAAATTATATTAAATTAATTTCTAATATATTTATATAATTTAAAATTAATTTCTGAATATATATATATATATATATATATATTAAATTATATACTATATATAATATATTATATAATATATATTTTAATAAATTAATTTTTAAATATGTGTGTGACCGTAAAAATAAAGATATATGTTTGATAATTTTTCACAGGATTAATAATTGTATAAAACTGCTATATATAGAATTTGAGCTTGATAGAATCGCTGAAAGTACCAGAATTAATTTTTTAACACTGGAAATCTCACGCGCCAACACGTGACGTGGTGCCATCAACAAAGAGCCAAACACTCCACTATCCACTCGACTATCTCGCAAATTTGAATTTGATTAAATAATATTTATTAATTTAAATTAAATTAAATTAATTAAATTATAATTTAATAAATATTATTTATAACATCAAAAACATCAAAATCTCAACATCGAAAATTGAATTGCTGAAAGTACCAGAATTAATTTTTTTAACACTGGAAATCTCACGCGCCAACATGTGACGTGGTGCCATCAAAAAAGAGCCAAACTTTCGCTGGTTTAATAAATATTATTTATTAATTTTAATTTATAATTGAATTAATTTAATTTAATTTAAATTAATATATGTTATTTAATCCAATTCAAATTTGCGAGATATGCTGAATATGCTTTTAAATAAAAAAAAATTTCAAGAAAGTAATTGGAATTATTAATATTAAGAATCAATAAATAAATTTATTAAATATACATTTAAACATGTAAATTAATCTATATATAAATTTAATAAATATTCAAACAATAATTGAAACAATATAAATAAAACGATTCAATATTTTACTTACATTGTGATTTATATTTTTATTTTTATTACAACTATTATTATGGGTATGTTATTTTTGGCAGTTTAAAAAAAATTAAAAATATTAATAAAATTTATCAAAATAATAAGTTGAAAAGATTTCCAATTATTTTTATTTATTTATTGTAAATTTTTCAATGTAACCATGGTAACCATAAATAGACTTTTACCAAAATATTACTAATTAAATTAATTTTGGGTAAATTAATTTTGGATTTAACTACACTAAAACCTTCCCTGGGACGCCCACAACAATCCCTGACAGTTTCATCGCAATCGGACGGGTAGTTTTTGAGTATTTGACAGACACACACACAGACAGACAGACAGACAGACAGACATATATATATATATTCATACACATCGTATTTTTAATATTTTTGTAATAATAATCAGTTTGCTGAAAAAAATAATTATGAATTTTATATATATATATATATATACTTATATAAATTTCATTTTTCTCGTGAAGCTGGTGCGCATTCCGTCTGCTTTCAAATTTCTTACGCACAAGTTTTCACTTCTGTCGGCCAGTCCCACGACTGCCAATTCGACTTTTTTTTTTCATTGTTTTTTTTTTTCTCTCAAATTGAGGAAATGTTTGATGAATTATATAGAAGAAAAGAAATTAGAGAAGCGGAACCTTTCTTTTAATTATAGATATACCTACAAGTATTTTATTGTAAACATATATATCTTATAAATATGAAAATGTTAAAGATATATATATTTGTCAAGATTTCCATTATTATTTACTTTTATTGATTAAATAAAAACTATCCTAGAAAAAATCTTAAATGTGGATTAAATAAATTATTGTTATCGATCAGACGATTAGTTTGCGAATTACACCCACCATTCCAAAAGAAAACGAATTTTTTAAAAAAAATAATACCACTAATGCCATCTGTTGTAATATTTTACCCGTAGATGGCTTAGTCCCTCATTGACAACTGGTATAAATTTCATGACATTTGGATGCATACAACTAAAGTTATTGCTTTTCAAATGTGAGTGTGTTTTGTACATCGGTCGGAAAATGAGCTTCAAACAAAGAGCTGCAATTGATTTTTGTGTTAAACTTGGTAAAACTTTTACTGAAACGCACCAAATGCTACATAATGCATATGGTGATGATTGTCTATCCCGTACGCAAATTTACGTTCGGACAGACCGTCACTGGAGTTTTACTTGGGCATCATGAAGCGTTTGCTGGCAAGAATTGGTCGTATTCGGCCAGAAATCAGCAGTTGGACTCTTCTGCACGATAATGCACCATCCCATCATTCGCGACTTGTAACTGAATTTTTGGTCAAAAATCACGTTATTCCTTTGCATCATTCGCCCTATTCACCAGATCTGGCTCCGTGTGACTTCTATCTGTTCCCTAAACTGCATTTGGCGTTGAAAGGAAAGTGGCACGCATCGATTGAAGCCATTGAGAAGGCAACGACCGACGTCCTAAAGACCATTCCAATAAAGGACATGGAGAAGTCGTTTGACAACTTGTTAGAGCGTGCAAATTTGTGTATCGATGCAGAAGGGGAATACATTGATTAATAAAAATGATTTGTTCCAAAATGTTCCAATTGGTTTTTTGTTTTTTAAAAAGTTCGGTTTCTTTTGGAATGGAGGGTGTATAATGTTTTTAGTAATGGAAGTTTTGTTATTTTTAAAACCCCAGCGACTATTTCTTGTTCGCGGATTTCAAGAAAACACTTGCGAGAAACTTACTCGTTTACTAAAACTAATTATTAACTAAGTATTATTTGGAATAAAATTACGTATAACGAATGAGATTAAGCATAATTTTAGAATCAGTGATATTCGTATCAATTATTTATGAAAAATATGTATATAATTGTAATAGATATTGAATATAGAAAAATTGAAATTATTTAAATGATAAAAAACATAATAAAGTGATAGAGAAATATTCAAGAAAAAAACTCTTATTATTAATTTATTTTCCTACTTTTAATTGGATTTTATGCTATATCGATTTTTAATAATATTGAAATATATGTGGTGCGCCAAAAGAAATAAATTTAATTAATTCAATTAACATTGTTTTAAAAAAGTTAATACATGAATAGAATTTTTATCAATTTTGAATTTATGAATTATAAATCATAAAATAATAATTTAAAAAAACAATACCTCCCTTACTATCGTCTGTCGGTAAAAATATGTCATAATAATTTTAATAGAATATTTTAACAAATTATTGTTTAAATGAAAAATTAAGAATTTTTTGGTGTAAGTATATTTTGTTTTTTTTCAGAAAATGATTTCATTAAATAGAAATATGTACAAGGTCTGTTCAAAAGAAAAGGTGAATTTTGAATTTTCGCGGGCTGTACACATTCGATAATTTAATTTTTTTTGTTATGTCGGTATACATAGGTTCCTCATATGTTGACATTATCAGCCATTTTGGATTTGTAGTTTGTTTTTGACAACTGAAAAAGTTAGTCATGTTTTTCGATTTTTTACTTAAAAAAATAAGGAATACTATAAGGAAGTTATGCAATGTTTGTGTGAAGCAATACGGCTCAAATAGGAATTGTGATAAACCAAATCATGGATTCTGCATCACGATAATGCACCAGCTCACACATCATTGCTTGTTCGTGATTTGTTGGCCAAAAACAACATCGTAATCATGTCTCAACCACCGTATTCATCAGATTTGGCTCCCGTGCGTTTGCCACAATTGATGATATAAAGTCGAAATCGAATCGACGGCCATACGGAAAAGCAAATTTCAGAAGTGCTTCGACCATTGGAAGAAGTGCTGGCATAAGTCCATTATATCTGAGGGTATTTACTTTGAAGGGAACAAAATGGTTATTGATGAATACATAAATACTTTACTTTACGAAATAATTCAAAATTAACCTTTTCTTTCGAACAAAACTCGTAAATTATTACTTTTTAAAAGATGATTAACTAAAATCTCTATTTAAAAAATATATACTATTTCTGTGATTATTTAATGTATAGTTTTGTGTGATTAAAAATTAATTGTTTTTTTTTTAAATTAATACTAGCTTAAATGATAGCACATCCAAATAGGAAACCAGTAATAGAGATGAACAAGAGCAAAATTTTCAATAAAATTAATTAAAAAAAAAAAAAAAAATTGTTCCCCAGCCCCAAGAGTAGCGGGTGGACACTCTCTATGACCCCGATAGAGAAGGAGGTCCACTTCAGGGATATAGTATATCCTTATTATATTAATTATAGAGAAAAATACTCTTTTATTTTGTACATAAAATAAATTAAATTAAGAGTTTGTAAAAATTGTGATTTTAGTAAAATTATGAATGGTAGTTTAATAATATAATAATTTTAATATTTTATTGAATGGATGATTCTGTGCTTTCTAGAGTGATACAAAGTGAGATAGCAATGGAAAGGGATAACGTTAAGAATTTCTACGTACGTACTATATCTTTTGTAACCAAAAAAAAGATAAATTTAATTATTTACTATATTTATGTACAAAATAAGAGTAAATTTATAGAAAATTCCATTAATCTTTATAACCTCACTCCCTCTAATACAGTTAATAAATAAATACTTTAAAGAAAATATTTTTATAGTCAATTTCATTTTATATTAATAATCATTAAAATACCATCAAAAAAATAATTTCCTAGTTATTTTATTAACATTCTTTTGTTCTAATAGAAAGCAATGAAAATTTGAAAATATAAAATTTATCTTAAAACTTTGGTTTTGAAATTGAAAATAATAAATATAAATTGAAAACAAAAAAAAAAACAATTGGAAATAAATTATAGAAACTATTCCGTTACAATCGTCTTGGTAGGTATAAGTATAAGAAGAACAAATTGTAATATATATAGAACTTATTGTATATATGTATATACATACATATATTCATGTTGAAACATACACTAGGTGGGGTCTTGGATGGTATAGTCAGATTGGATGTAGGTGGGCTAATATTATTTATTATAAATTGTTTCAAAGAAATGAAAACTTACTTTACCTGAACATATAATATAAAAATGCTTTGTTAAGAACCGTATTTTTTGCGTAATAATAATAATAATAATAATAATAGTTGTGCTGTCCTTGGGGAATTCTTATTTTCATCTTGAAAGGCTGTTTTGTTTTGGAGGATGAGCTTCGGCGTGGGAGATTCACCAAACACTGACATTTTATTATCAGTCCTTGAACTATTGCAAACGCATCAAATAATTCAAATAACCTCCGGGATTGGCAATTTTTCCAATAAAATTATTTATTATAAAAATAAAAACTATTCAATCACAAATGCAGTTATATAAATATATATATAAATAATATTATTATATTATTTAAATTTAAATGCTCCCAGAGACATAGTGAGAGGACTGGGGGAACTATATTTTATATTTATTTATATTAGTATTATGAAAAATGTTTGTTAGTTGATAGTTTATATTTAATTTTGATTATAATTTGAAATAACGTGAAATTTAATTTTGTTAATTTATGTAACCTATTTTAAATCATTTTACAGAAATAATAAAATCGGTTATCAAAATTACATATATATATCTTATCTTATTATGCTAGCTAAAATTGTATATATCTATCTATCTATCTATATATAACCATTGGTTCTCAAAAACCGCTCTAACGATTTTTTTCAAATTCACACTAGATTTAGTATTTATAAAGAAAAATTAAGTTTTATTGATCATATCTCTTGAAACATACAACTTCATTATTTATTTCTTAATTAAAAATTATATATGGGTGACGTCATTTGGAATTTTACTCCCGCCTTTTTTTAAAGGATATTGTATTAATATTTTTTTTATATTTAAAATATTTTAAAATTAATTATTTAATTTCGAAATAAAATTAAAAATATTTATTTTTAATAATATATATATATATATTTATTAATCTCTCTCAAAAAAAACAAAAACAAAAACAAAAAACATATAATTCTTGCTAAGAGAGTAAAAAATGTCATTTTGATCATCTAAATATATTAGTCAACTTCGCAGGATCGAAACCGTTGTAATAAATAATTAAAGAATTGTATATCAGCTCGGTGTCTCAAGTATTAATATTACCAGCCAAACCCAATATAATAATGAATTATTTTTTTTTAACTTAATTA
The DNA here is from genome assembly GCA_963082975.1 of Labia minor. NCBI lineage: Eukaryota > Metazoa > Arthropoda > Insecta > Dermaptera > Spongiphoridae > Labia > Labia minor. The sequence continues at coordinate 12,731,036 of OY720344.1, read as the reverse complement.
CCTAGCCGAGGCTCGGGGTCCCGGTGTGATCTTAATATATTGTCAGAATTAGATAAATAATGTAGAGAGAAAAATTATTTAAAAATAGATATTTATTTAAATGAAATAAAATTTTTTTTTTTTTTAATCTATTATTTTTTAATAAATTACTATTTTATATTTATTTATTCATTGTTCTTTTACTAAATTTAATATTTATTATTAATTTATATATGGACAAATGACACTCATATTGAAATTTTACTCCCGCCTTTTTTTAAAGGATATTGTATTAATATTTTTTTTATATTTAAAATATTTTAAAAATTTTTATTTAATTTCGAAATAAAATTAAAAATATATATTTTAATAATATTTTATAATTATAAATTACGATATATATTTATCATTCTTCCAATAAAAAAAAAATATTCATGCACTTAGAAACATATCTAAGAATACATATTTATGTATTATTGAGGACCCCAAGTTCCATTCATTTTAATCAGATTGATGCAATGATGCAACATTTAATAATTGTAATAAATAATTAAAGAATTGTATATCAGCTCGGTGTCTCAAGTATTAATATTACCAGCCAAACCCAATATAATAATGAATTATTTTTTTTTAACTTAATTACCTAGCCGAGGCTCGGGGTCCCGGTGTGATCTTAATATATTGTCAGAATTAGATAAATAATGTAGAGAGAAAAATTATTTAAAAATAGATATTTATTTAAATGAAATAAAATTATTTAATTTACAGAATGAAAATGTCTATAATAATGTCTAAACATTTTTTCGAGCGACAGCTCGGTATCCCAGGTATTAATATTACCAGCCAAACCCAATAATAATGAATCATTTTTTTTAACTTAAGTACCGAGCCGAGGCTCGGGGTCCCGGTACTATACATAAATTTATTAAGGTTTTTGTCTGTTATACCGTTTTCTAACTCTAAATTTCAAAATTTTTCATTTAAACCCATTTCTGGTTATTTTTTTTTTTCAATATGCATACAACGATATTGATATCATAATTACAATAAAAAAAGAAAACCATTTTTAATAAAGATCATTAGATAGTGATAAAAAAAATTCCGTTAAGAAATACTTTCTCAAGCATTCGAGCCGCTGAATAAAGAACAATTGAATGACTTCACTTTTGATTTTTGTTTTTTTTTCAGTCTATATTTATTTATTATCGTAATAGAAAAGTACAATTTTAGTATTCTTTATGAATTTATAATTTACAAAATAATTGATTTATTTTATGTTTCAATATGAATGTTGTTGAAAATAAACTGTACTTTTAGATAAGTATATATTTTTAATTAAACAATAATAATAATAAAATTAATGAAAAAAAAATACTTTTTCTCGGGAAGTGTATTGTTATGGTTTTAGTTACAAGCCGATGAACTTAGATAATCATGAAAACAATACAATTATTAGTGTGTCGTGCGTTTTACAAATCGCTAAACTCTACTGTTAGAATAAAAAAATTTAAATAAATTATATACTTATATATTATAACAATGCACCAACATTTCCGTATAAATTTCCTTATACAGAGATATTTTCTGTACTTTATAAATGAAATTTTACTAAATGAAAATCAGATTTTTTTAGATTTATTATTATTATTATTATTATTTTAACTTATTACAAAACTTGAACTTTATTCATATCATATTAAAAAATTATAGTTTTTTATTACAATATATCAATAACTTTATTTACAACAAAAGACTCCTGGCATCCTGTGATGATTTCACTCATCGATAACATGTAAAAATCTTTATTAAACAAAGATTACCCATAGTAAACTCAAATCCAAATGAACTTAGTAAACAAGCTGTTTCCAAGTGGCTTCATAGAACAAATGAATACTATTCAGTTGGAAACACCTACTCACCAGACCTGGCTCCTCTCAATTACCAACTTGTTGCATTCAATAAGCCACACATTTGTTCAACAGTTCTAATGTTTGGAAAATACGATAATTTATACTAATATAACTAACATTCCAACAATTTACTTTTCATTCTTTCAAATTTAAGGTGTTTTTCTTTAGAAAAAAATTATCATTGTATACTTGCACAAAATTAGTAAATAAAAGATTCTTAGGATGAAATTAAAAAGGAGATAGATATTTAGATAAATATATTTTTCATTAATAAATACAAAGTTCAATTTTCTATTCAAGATAATTTTTTTGTAATCATAACTTTATCTAATTTTTATCTAATTGATGATTTGGAGAAGAATTATTTTTAAGTGAAAAGAAATCATTTCCTTATCATTCGCTTATTGTATTTTTATAAAAATATATATTAAATGAAAGTTCTTACATCACATGAAGAATAAATCACTCTTTCAAGTATAAGAATAACCACACATTCCACTTTTTGGAGGATTGTCCCGTGTTTCATCGATTTTTAAAAATGTCCCGCATTTTAGAAAATATCTGCATTACTTATTTTAAATGTACTGTAAAAATATATAATTAAAAAAAACACATCATATTTCAAAATTAGTTCTAATCTTTTCAAATAAGAAAATCTAATTTAAATTAACGGTTTATAATGCTATTATTTTCGATATAATCCCTTAATTTATAAAGATGACGTTATTATATGATAACATAATTACAAGACAATACTACATTTAAATTGGAACGTAGAAAGGTTATAAACCTTAAAAGAATAAAAAACAAACAATTTATTAGCATGATATCATTGAACTTGAAGTTATAATAATAAGTTATTGAAATATATTCTCCAGTTCAATACCTTGACCTTCCTTCGTACCTTGATTAATTATATCAAACGGTAAAAACAAATATATCTAACAATTTGACTATGTTGTTTGTATTTTGTAATTTTATCACCGTTATTTTTCATTTCATGTTAGGAATAAAAAAATTAGATTGTTCAATATATGGATTGATATGTTTTGAAGATAATTAATAATAATTTGGAATAAAAAATGATATTAAATGAATCACCGGCTTTTTTTGGGCGGGACAGTTGCTGGGAAGGGTTACTGCTTGATGGTAAGAAGGTTAAGGTGATAAAGTAAGATAAGTCTCCTTGTGTAGGAGTGAAGTAGGTGGAGGAGAAAAATAGAATGAACAAAAGAAAAATCTTTATGTTCCTACCGAGTTCATATAGAAATGTTTTCGTTTAGCTTGAAGAGGTCTTTAAAAATACACAAGGAACAAAAACATGTTAAGAAAATAGTGTAAAGCACCAAAAACTAAAAAATAGAATAAGGGAGATACTAGGGCGTACCAGACCCAGCGATGTAGAGAATGAAAAAGGAATGGTGATTGAATATCCAAATTTATTATTATTTTAGGGCGCCACAGCCTGACAAGGGAATCTCTCTAGTTGTGGTCTATGGGATGCAGTCAATCCAGCCTCCGGGATCAACATTGGAAAAGCTACTTGATAGCGCCTCCTATCAAGAAAATCAAGGTAAAGGTTGATAGAATCGTTGTACTGATCATAGGACACCTCATTGATATAACCGACTTGATAGGTGTTGTCCTTGCGTAGGACGTACAAAAGTTAGAGGTTATTATTATTTTAATTGTTTTCATAAATATTAATTATATCCATAATAATGTTATGTAGAAAGTAGTTTATTATATACCTAGAAAAAAATTAGAAAATATTTATTAGATCATCAGGATAGACAATATTTTTAGAAAAAAAAATTAAATTACAAATAAAAAAAACAATTTTATTTTATTATTGAAGAATACTTCATAAGTACGATGAGCCGAGTCAGTCAGTCTTAACGATCACATCATCATTTTGATTCTACGACCGCGAACCTCATTTGTAAGGTCAAATATTGGCAAACCAATTTAACACTGTCTGTTGCTTAGTAACATTAGCGCCAAATTCACTAATAATATTTTTTGTAAAGTTTGAAATGCTGAAGTTTTAAATAAGAAAGAGTTACTAATATATTTTTAGACGTTTCCATAATTTCTTAATATATAATATAATGATTTAAATTAATAATTTTTCAATTTTTTTTTTATTTTGCTAGATTATAATAAATAAGTGCTCTATATAATAAATAAATAGAAATATTTTATTGATATTTTCGAGATTAGGAATACCAAAAAATCAATGATTGAATTTAATCAATTTAATTAAAGGTTGATTTGATTTCAATAATAAATGTCGATTAGATTTAATTAATTATATAAATACGACTCAAATTTACCCTTCTATGATTAAATTAAACATATGTATTAACATGGAGGTTGCTTGTCACACTTTGATCTTCTAATTCCAATGATTTACGAGTATATTGAATAGCGTGTCGTGTGCTGCCCAGAGGCATCTCTTCTGCCAAAGAACCCACTCCCCCAATTGCGTGGGTCGTCTCAACTGGTTCACCTTGAGTTGGGACAACCGGACGACCCTTTAGAAAAAAAATATCAAAAGATATAAAAAAAAAAAACAGAATGTAGCCAGGTTCGGCGTTTGGTTCACTTGCATTCCAACAGATCAGATGAAGGGAAATATCGTCAAAACGCCCACCTGTTTGCTTGGATAATCGACATCCGATATCTTTAAGCAAGAGAGTGAAAGCAGTGGGAAATAATATATTTTTATTTTTTTTTATAATCAATTGTGATGTACTTTATTAATTATTTATATATATATAACTATGAATTAAATAAGTTAATATATAAAATAACTATAAATAAAAAAAAATCTGGAGTGTCTCCACTCGACTATCTCGCAAATTTGAATTGGATTAAATAACCTAATATATTATATTTAAATTAAATTTCATTAATTATAAATTATAAATTAAAATTAATAAATAACATTTATTAAACCAGCGCATGATTGGCTCTTTGTTGATCGCACCACGTCACGTGTTGTAAAAAATTAATTCTGGTACTTTCAGCGATTCAATCAAGCTGAAATTCTATATATAGCAGTTTTATACAATTTTTAATCTTGAGAAAAAAATTATCAAACATATATCTTTTTTTTACGGTCACTTTAGAGGAAAAAAATCAAAACGTTGTAGGTAATGACCCTCTTCCGGTTGAGCTACATTTCTCAAAAGTTGATAGAAAACTATGAATTTTGAATAATGCCCATGTACCAAATTTCCTCATTATCTCGCAATTTGAGCTCAAACCGTTTTTGCGTAATCTTGGTTACCTACATACACACACACACAGACATTTTTCTCAACCTTAGTGAAAATGATTCAGGAACCTTCAAAACGTATAAAAACATCATAATCACAACATCGAAAATTTTCGTGATCGCAATACTATCTCTGGCGAGTTAGTAAAAATATTGGAATACCCAATTTTTAAGTTCTTCTATGTTAACTTCTCATTAGAATTATTTCATTAAAGTGTATGATCGAATTGAAAAAAATACAAACATCAATTCCAGAAATTATTAAAATACCTATCATATGATTAATATAATATGAGGGTATGTCAATAAGTCCGTAATTTTTTGAATTTCCCGTCTCTTAAATGAAATGGCAACACTGCTCCTGTAAGCAGGAAACTATTGACTAACTCCTGTCGAAATTTAAATTTGGTGGGTCTTTTAGTTTTTGTTTGAATACCTTATGATTGGAGAAGTGAATTTCCATGAATATCCATGAATTGGGGTACGAATTTCTCTCTCATCCGCCCTATTCTTCGGATTTTAGCCCCGAGTGACTATTTCTTGACTCTAGCGATAAAATCATCTCACAAACAAATACCTATTTTGATATCCTCGACAAATCTTATCTTTTGAAAGGGATAAAAAAAATGGAGAAACGTTGGACGAAGTGTAGAGAGCTCAAAGGAGAATACGTTGAAAAATAAAATATATTTTTATCCACAAACCTACCTTTCATTCAAAAAAGTTACAGACTTATTGACCTGCCTTTGTATGTATTCCATTTTTTACATTTATATTAAATATAATAATATATAATTTTATCCAATTTTTAGATAAAGATAATATTAAAATACATTTTGAAAACATGTGCCAATCTTATTTTAATAATAGTGCATGATTTATTTAAATAATTGACTGATTTTAATTAATTTAAAAATTAAAAATTAACTATAATCTTATCAACTTTTTTTTACCTTATAAATTAAAAATACTATTTATATTTAAAAATTATAGTTATACATACCAAATGATCTTAACTAAGAATGCTTATATTAATGAAAAATGGGAGGGGTATCTTTCTATATTTTGGAAAATTTACTTAATAATCAAAAAAATAAAAACAATTGTACTTTATTTTGGTTTCTAATATTTTTTTTCTGGAAAGATAAAAACTTACGTGACAGGCATAATAAAAAAAGGTTTATAATTAAGATTGAATATATTTAATAATTTTAAAGTACGAGAGGAAAAAGTGAAAAATCCCCTTGTGAGGCTCGGGAAATGAAGCCGAGTCGACAAGCTTGCAAACCTTACAGACCTCAGTGGAGCTAGAAATTAATCAAAATTAATTAAAAATCTTGGTTGAAATTTTAAATTATAATTTAATATACTTAAATATAATGAATAATTATGGAAATTGTGACGGACAGGGACATACTTTTTAATCAATTCTAGACCAGGGGAGAAAAAGAAACATAATCACATGAAATTAACACGGATGTCTTCATAATTTATGTCTTACTCCTGAAATAATTCACAAAAAACTGACAAATTAACAAAAAAAAAAAATTCAATAAGTATAGAATTAAATATAATTTCTCCAAGGGGAAGATAAATATAATATATTTCTAACAATATATAAAATTTGTAGTTATCATTTGTGGTTGGTAGAAACAAGGATGAAAAAATAAAAGTAAACTGTAAATTAAAAATAAAGCAATAATAGAGTAATTTGAAAAGAATTTTATTGTCGTTTTAACAACATTATACCTATATTATCTAAATATAAATAAAAGGGTGATGGATCTACTAGAAGAGTGCTGATAACCACTTAGATGATCAATTTAAAAATAAATAAGTAGGTAAGATTTAGTTAAATTATTTTTTCCTCAAAATTTATCAAAAATTCAAGAGAGGGTTCAACCTTTTCCCTACCCCTATTTATCTTCATAAACAATTTGAAATATTTTTAATTGCATCTTAATTTCAGAAGTTATTAGACTACTATTACATTTTATTTTCAAAAATCTTTTTTTTTTTATATTTGACATCCACATAATTTGTACATCTGCCCAAAATAATAATACATGGTATAGTTCAATTAGAACAAAGAAAAACAAAATGAAATACAAAGCAAAAAACAAAACAAGAAATAATAAACAATAAATAATAAGAAATAAAACAACAAAACAAGATAAAACAAAAAACAATAAAACAAAATAAAATAAAATAACTTAGGATAGATATGTGTAGGATGTAGATAAAAGGTGAAATTATATAAAAGATTTTTACTTACAATTGAGTAAGATGAAAATTTTTTTTCTTCCCCTCCCCTTTTTTCTCTTTATTGTTAAACACCAAATATATTAAAAATTAAAATTATACAACTTAATAGTAATGATGTATTTAGGCCGAAAATAGCCTAGTGATGAGCTCGTCACTAAAAAGCACTTAAATAGATGTTGAGCTTGATGATTGGATAATGATAAAAATCATTAATATACACCCTCCATTCCAAAAGAAACCGAACTTTTTAAAAAAATCAATCAATGTATTCCCCTTCTGCATCGATACACAAATTTGCACGCTATAACAAGTTGTCAAACGACTTCTCCATGTCCTTTATTGGTATGGTCTTTAGGACGTCTGTAGTCGCCTTCTCAATGCCTTCAATCGATGCGTGCCACATTCCTTTCATGGCCAAATGCAGTTTAGGGAACAGATAGAAGTCGCACGGAGCCAGATCTGGTGAATAGGGCGAATGATGCAAAGGAATAACGTGATTTTTGACCAAAAATTCAGTTACAATTCTCGAACGATGTGATGGTGCATTATCGTGCAAAAGAGTCCAACTGCCGATTTCTCGATATTCTGGACGAATACGACGAATTCTTGCCAGCAAACGCTTCATGACGCCCAATTAAAACTATCCAGTGACTGTCTGGCCGGGTGGAACAAATTCTTTGTGGATAATTGCTTTTGAATAGTAAAAATCCGGTTCTGGGACGCCCTGATCTTTCGTCATCATCCAGCGTCTCTCTACCCGATTTGAATCGCCCGAACCACTCGTAAACTTGCGTACGGGATAGACAATCATCACCATATGCATTTTGTAGCATTTGGTGCGTTTCAGTAAAAGTTTTACCAAGTTTAACACAATAATCAATTTCAGCTCTTTGTTTGAAACTAATTTTCCAACCGATGTACAAAACACACTGACATTTGAAACGCAATAACTTTCGTTGTATGCATCCAAATGTCATGAAATTTATACCAGTTGTCAATGAGGGACTAAGCCATCTACGGGTAAATATTACAACAGATGGCATTAGTGGTACTATTTTTTTTTAAAGTTCGGTTTCTTTTGGAATGGAGGGTGTATGAATGATCTTGAAGTTCCACATTCCTTAAGCTGGCCCTACTATAAATTATCTTAAACTAATTTCAAATTTCTTCCAATGCCAGCCTACCGTATATTCAGTCTACCCACTGGACTTTTCCCATTTGGGGTCTCCCTATATAAAAGTTTCCCTTCTTTATCTTATTACATGTTCCTTAACTTCCTCGATTTTATGTCTCTAAATGATATTATTAATTTAATATTAAAAATTCTTGTTCTTGACTGGGTATGTCCTTGTTTAGAAAAAAATAATTAAAAGTTTTATGGTCATGTTTTTTTTTATGTATATTCTAACGTTGAACTCGAAAAAGTTTTCCAAGTTCGATTCACTTTTATTTTAATCCCATGATTAAGAATTAACGTAGGCAATTGGGAGGTCGAGTTTCGCACAGGAGTCGGCCTGCCATGCGAGAATATCTCCGTCTCATTAACAAATTGCAATCGCATGCTCGAGGCCAAACAAATGACGAGTCGGACAATTACCTTTCCCACAGTGTAGGGCGTTCCTCCTGGCCGCCATTTCCAATTGTCTTTTTTCAAAAATTATTCATCCCGAGGGAATTTCATGGCACACCTAATCAGCCCACTGGGGATTTTTTTTGTCTTCAGTTTCGCCTACTTGCAGATTATCTATGCCCATCCTTATTTTGCAAGTCGTTTTTTTATTTTAAAAATCCTTTTGTTAACATTGATTTAACAGAAACAGGATGGTAACAATTTGGAATTTTTTTTTTTTTTTTTTATTAACTTTATTATTTCACGAATAAAAATAATCTTCGAAAAAGAATAAACATTGAAAAATTTAATTTTCAAAACGATTAACCTTCAGGGAATAAAAAGCTTTTACCTTTGGAAAAAGATTGTTTTCATTTTCATTTATTTTTTTCTTTTTTTGTGTTTTTTGAACTAAGGAAATAATTTATAAAAGTTAATTTATAGTCATTATAATTTTTTTATATAATTGAATTTTATTTATTCTATTTCTTCTTATTAAGCTAAAAATTATTTATTAAAATATTTTCTAATTTCTAATTTTATATTATATATTCCATTTTACATATATATAGGTATCCTATATAGAGCAAAGATGAAGATATAGAAGACATAACTCTTCTAGAATCTAAATGGTCAAATGAATTAAATAAAGTTGTCGGAAGAGACTGGAGTTGGATGAGAACAGCAACGAAGAGATACTTATACATTGAAAATTTTGTGCCAATGTCTTTAAAGATCAATTACATCATTTTAATATACAATTTAATGTATATAATATATGGTTTCTCCATTATTATCTATCATATTTCGACTAGTTATATTAGGTATATTTTCGAAATACAGATCTAATGATATTTTTAGAAAAATCTTTAGATTTCAATATTTATTTAATTCTTTTAATATATTCATTTTATTTTGTAAATAATATTAATAGGAAATTTATTTAATTAATTAATTTTTAATTTTCTTATATCCAAACCGAATTTCTAAAAAAACACAAAAAATGAGTGGAGCCCTCTGGTGGTCAAATAATAAAACACGCTAGCTAAATAGAATATCAATGGATTTATATGTGAACTTTAATAATTTTTTATCTCGTAAACTTGAAGCGACCGCCAAATTCTGCTTAAGGAAAGTTTGTTTTGAATTAAAAAAGGAATGCACTGTGGTAAAGTTTTATCCAAATCCATGATACATCAGTTACACTAAACAATTACTAAAGAATTTCCAAAAATAATTAGTTTTAAATTTCTGAATTAGTTTTATTTCTTCTGGTTCCACACATAATCAATTATAAATTAAATTATTTTTAATAATTTAAAAATATATAATAAATTGACAAATTATTTTATAAGAATGAAGAATTTATTTCCCAAATGAGAGATTCAAGCAAAAATTGATGAAATTTTAATGCCTAATTATAAAGTTAATATACATTAATATTTCTCCATATAATATCTAATTATATACTAGATTCTATAAATCTATTGCCTTAAGCTATTTTTTCACACTCCTATATAATTAACACATGATTAATGACGAGCTTTTTACTTCGGTTTTGAATTTTTAATGATAAGATTTGCATATTCTTTCTCATTAAACATTCTAAGAAAAATTTTAAAATAAAAAAAATATTGAGTAAAATCGGAATAAAAGTTAAATAATCATATCATTGAATTAAGCAAATTATTATTTTTAATGAAAATTTATATAATTAAAAATAAATCAATAAATAATTAAAATATAATATAAATTAAGAATTTTTTCAAAATATTTAATCTACAAATAATAAAAAGATATTAAATTAAAATAATTTTTTAATTATTTATAATTATATTCTATATGAATAAAATAATATAATTTATTATTATTATTATTATTATTATATACAAATATATAAAATGGCAAGTATAGTAGTAGTAATTTTTATTATTATTAAACATCAATGAATAGTGAGTGAAGATAAATCAATATTGTTATAGTTTTCGTTACTACAAAATAACGTTTTTTTTTTCCTTTTATTAAACATTTATATAACTAATCGAAATTCAATTTAATATTGATAATACATATTCATTTCAATCAGAGAATCACTGATTTTCTCAGAAAGTATCAAATAGAATAACGGATCATTTTATTTAGGAAATATTACATAGTATTTTTCTACAAAAGATAAAATTATGTTTTGTACTGATATTTAATGCTTAATTACTTATCACACCTACAGCATATATTTTTAAAATTCTCTCTCATTCCAAGAAGATATTATAAGATGATATTATATTTTTCATGATTTAGTTATAATAATTATGACTCCATTATCAACATCTACAACACAAAAATTTTGTTATGTATTAATAGAGCTTGTTTTTTTATTTATAATTTTATTAAGTTATTAATTAAATTTAAAAAATCATATCCAGGTATAAGATAAGGTATTTTTATATAGATATTAATTTATTTATTTTAATATATTTTTTAATTTTTTGAAAATGATTAGAAAGTTTGAAATGGAAGGATTGAAGAGAATTGATTTTGAGAGAGCTCATAATAAAAAAAATAAAAAAATTAATTTGAATACCTCTGGTATATACAAATAAGTAATCTAAGACCCAATTATAAAATTCTCATAAACTAATATTAGTATTTTTAAATAGTTTAAATAGTTTTTTTTTAATTAATTCGAATCAAATATTTAAATTATTCAAAATTAGAAGTTCCTTTATCTCTTCACACTAATGGAATGTAAGAAGTAAGTTTAAAATGATGTATTCATTTTCAAAAATCGGATATAATTTCTCGAAATAAAAATTAAAAATTATTAAATATGTTTTTTTTTCTAATTTGATATATCATCTTATTTCATTTAAATTTTGTTAATTAATCTTGTAGAAATGGAAAATAAGGAAAATGCTTATAATTACCTTATTTACACTACTCTACAATTATTGAGAAAATTATTAAAAAAAATTAACATTCCTTTTTACTGGTTCTAATTAATAAATGAGAATTAGAGGCTATGCATAACCTTCTACTATTAATCTCAAAGATAATAATAATTACTATTCAAATTAGACTTAATTTTACACGAGTCAATTTTTTTTATTGCATTGAGATAATGAATGCTCGTTTTTATACACAAAATTAACAAACGTAAATATTATCAATGAATAAATGAAGCAATTATTTCGAAAAAATATTTCATTCAAATTTAAATTTTGTAATATATTTTGGAATATTAATATGTGTATGTGTATATTATATTATATTTTATTTATTATATGTATTATTCAATCTTTAAGAAGAATTAATTTACAGGAATTGAAGTTACAAGTCCGTGACTTTCCCGTCTCTTAAATGAAATGACAATACTGCTCCTGTCTGCAGGCAACTATCATCTGACCCCTGTCGAAAGCTAGGTCTTTTAGTTTTTGTTTGACATTCAATAATAGCAAACTACCTCGTGATTGGAAAAGAAAATGGAAAAAAGTGAATTGGGATACTAATTTCTCCCTCCGGATTTAGGCCCGAGTGACAATTTCTTATTGACTCGAACGATGTGAAATCATCTCACAAACAAATCCCTATTTTGATGTACTCGACAAATCTTAATTTTTGAAAGTGATAAAAAAATTGGTGAAACGTTAGACAAAGTGTTTGGAACTCAAAGGAGATGCTACTTTGAAAAATAAAATAAATTTTTATCCAAAAACCTGTGTTTCATTCAACAAGTCCTACTATTGACTACCTACCTTCTTACATCAGATAGAAATTCAAAAATATAATAATAAAGTACCATGTACTACAAAGAGGTTATAAAAGCTAGGAATTAGTATTATGAATGTTAGTATGAGTCAACGTTATAATGTTATTAAGTAACTTATTAAGCATTATAAATTATAAAGGATTAACAATATAATTACCAGCGGCATAGAATATTTTTTTTAATAATCATTCAATCCATTCTATTTTCGTATCATCACATAGTTGTAGTTTAATATAGTTTTTAACAAAATGTTATGTATTATATACAAATAATTAATTTATTTCAGAGTTAAATAAATAAGTTGATCTGTGACTAGGCACAGAACGACCGACGGTTTGAAATAAATTAATTTCCAGCTACAGAAATAATTTCAAATAATTTAAATGTATCTATTAATGCAATAAAAAACAGTTATGGATATAACATAAATATTTTTAATTTTATTTTATTTATAATACAGGGTGGACCAAAAGTCCGGTAACATTTGAATCGAACACTGCTTCGAATTGCGGGGGATATGGGGGAGAGGGGCTTTACTAAACGCGAGAGCGGCTAGTTGGAATTCAGTGCCATGGCGTGATCAATTCATCATACTGATGCATTAAGTAAATATACCAAATTTCATCAAAATCCGTTGAGCCGTTCAAGCTGTACACATCTATACGGACGGACAGACGGACGGACAGACATCATGCTAAAAATACTTTTTTCTGTTAAGAAAATGCATGATTCGTGGAGATATGTAAAAATCTCCACATGTGAAATTTGGTGTGAAAACAATACCTCCCTTACTATCGTCGGTCGGTAAAAAAAAGCTTTAACTATCTTATTGTTTTCTAGAATATGGAATGTGAAGAGCACTTTTTCACTTGTTGAATGCCATTAAACGAAAAGATCCATTTAGGTGGGAAATAAGTGAACGATAAGAGGACAAAGGAAAGAGAATGTCTGAATGGGTGAAGATGCCAAAAGAGGTGTGGATTCCTCACTAATGTCGTTTAAGTAAATAAACTGTCTCGGGACATTGAACTTGAGTGGATGTCGTTGTTGATGCACTTATGACCTTGCCAAACAAGAAACAATTGAGATATGAACTCTAAAGAATAGTAAAAAGGTGAAATTAAGTGGCAATCATTTTAAAGAGTTGGTCACATTAACACTCATTAGGTTCTTTATGAAATTTCTAATTTATAAATGAAAAAAAAATATGCAACTAAATATTAATTATTATACCAACTATAGTTTACTTAATAAAATATAAAAATATTCTAAAATTATTTTCATTTAATAAATATTTTTCCACTTGGGATTATGAAGACAGACGATTGAGCCTGTAAAATTTTTCTACTGAAATTTTAATAAAAAAACAAAATATTTTTTGCATTTTTAATTAATTTTTTTTTTTTAAATTTAAAAGTAATATAAAAATGGCTTTCTTTAAATTTTAAATTTAATATAAATTAAGTTGAATAAATGTAAGGTTCATCCTGTAAGTCAATCATTCAGATTTAATGAAAGATTAGTTTAAAGAAATTTAAATTTTTTTGAAGGAGAATTTCATAACTTTTAATAAAATGTAATATTTTGATTTTTTTTTCATATATTTTTTTATTAATAATATATTTACTAATTTTTAATATTATTTATTAGTTTTTGAAAACTATTTCATCTAAACACCAACCAATAAATGTAGGATTTTTATAAAAGTTGATTTCAAAATGATATTGTAGTTGAGGAAAAAAACATAAACGTTTGGTTTACTACTCCAAATTGTATCATTTGTTTTTGCAGTTTTAAAACATCTTCATTTATTTAATATATTCAAATTGGAAATTAATATAATACAAAAATTTAACTGGCTCCAAATGAATGTTGAATGAATTGGGAGCCTACGGCTCAAACGGAGAAAGTAAATAAACATTGGCATTTTTTTCGTTTTCTTTTTTTTTCAATCGACTATTATAAATAAAGTCTATTAAAATGCAAATTGAAAAAAATATATAAATATAAACAAAAAACAAATCTGAATAGTGAAAGTGGATCACTCAATACATAGAATCTCAATGTTTCAATTCATTTGTTCCGCTAACATAGTAACAGACTTACAGCCAATTTCATAAACAATCAAAACATAAGGGTTTTTTTTAAACGTGTTGTTAAATTATTTTTTTGATCTTTACATAATAATTAAAAATATTACTTCTAAATATTTCCCTTGTTCTAACCCTATACTATTAACCAAATATATATATATGTTCGTAAAAGTTTTTATTATTATGAGAAATTATTATTTTCACGTTTAATTTGGAGATTTGGGTTGTATTTGAGGTTTGGCCCATTTATAAGAGAGTTTAAAAAATTATCTCCTAAAATGAACTTTCTTGAAAATGGCGTCAATATGAGCGTCAAAACGTTGAGATCCAAATTTCAAAATTAAAGGCGATAATAACCCGAAAATAATTTCTCATAATAATAAGTACCTGGTTCACAGAGCCGCTGCTCGGTCATTAAAAAAAATTATTCCTTATTATCGGATTTAGCTGGTTCACACCGGGCTGCCGTTCAAATAATTTAAAAGAACATAAATTAAAAAAATAGTTATAAAACATACAGCCCTTAAACATACGAATTAATGCATTGAAAGACAGAAAAGTATGATCTATATTTCGTAATTTGATTTTATTTATATTTATAATATTTTGTATTTAAGGAAGCACTTTCTGGCGTAGTTGCTGACGTCATTTAAATTTCCTATTTTAAATTAATAAAAAACTAATAAAGATGATTTTTCCCGAGGCTGAAACCAATACAGATCGAATTTTCTTTATAAAAATTATCTATGGTGTGAATTTCAAAATTACAAATATATATATCTATATATATTGTATATAGATATATATATACAATTTTTGAAAGTATAATAAGTTAAGATACATATATCCATTATAAATAATACATTTATATAATAACATATTTATTGTCAATTATTATTTTAATCAAAATTTATAAAATTCTTCTAAAATTTTCTTGAACTCTTCTGAGAATTCTATCGATAGTTGCCTGCCTCAAGTTGAGAATTTTTGTTGATAGTTTTAGAAGTTAAGTTAAGTTAATAAAGTCATGCATCATATTAACAATATCATATTAATAATAATATATTTATATGAAATGAAAATTAAAAAATATAACTAAAATTATAATATGTATTAGGAATGAAACATTATTTTTTTTCAGTTATATAATAAAATAAATAAATTACTCAATAGTCTACAACATAAAAATAAACGTATATATATATATATATATAAGTTTATTATAGAATAATATATATAATAGAATAATAGTTTCAATGAACCAAATCAATAATTAGAATAACACTATTTGGTTTAAACATACAGACTCGTGCCATATATTTATTTCGAACTTTAATATTGTTAAAGTGCTTAAGAATAATTGGCAGTCACAAGTGATATTTAGTTAACTTTAACGGCATTATAACTAAAGTTTTATTTATTTTAAAGAAAATAAATATATAAAGATGTTCATTATATCAAATGTAATATTATCAATCAATAACTGTTAAACAGTGAAAAGACATGGAAAAGAGACCCGTACCTATAATAAGATGTGTAAAAGCCGAATGACCGGGTTTCACTTAGAAGAAATAGCTCGTCAAGTTTTTCAGTTTGCTCAGGTGGTTTTATCAAGATCATTTGAACTACTCTTCTAAACTAAATTAGAAAGTCTACAAGAAAAAATAGAATAAAATAAAATAAAACAAATATCTTATTTTAAACACTTTGTTCTTTTTTTAAATTAATAAAAATGGAAAGAAATCTGGAGTGTCTCCACTCGACTATCTCGCAAATTTGAATTGGATTAAATAACCTAATATATTATATTTAAATTAAATTTAATTAATTATAAATTATAAATTAAAATTAATCAATAATATTCATTAAACCAGCGCATGATTGGCTCTTTGTTGATGGCACCACGTCACGTGTTGGCGCGAGATTTGAAGTGTTAAAAAATTAATTCCGGTACTTTCAGCAATTCAATCAAGCTGAAATTCTATATATATAGCAGTTTTATAGAATTTTCAATTATGTGAAAAACTATCAAACATATATCTTTATTTTTACGGTCACTAGAGGAAAAAAAATAAAAACGTTGTAGGAAATGAACCTGTTCCGGTTGAGCTACATTTCTCAAAAGTTGATAGAAAACTACGAATTTTGAATAATGGCCATGTACCAAATTTCATGATTCTAGCTCAAACCGTTTTTGCGTAATCTTGGTTACATACATACACACACACATACACACACACAGACATTTTTCTCAACCTTAGTGAAAATAATTCAGGAACCTTCAAAACGTATGAAAACATCAAAATCTCAATATCGAAAATTTTCGTGATCGCAATACTATCTCTGGCGAGATAGTAAAAATTATTGAAATATTTTCATTTTATTGATAAATTTCTTTAAAATTTGTTTAATTTAGAGATAATTAAAATAGATCAATGAGTTTCATACCTGATATTTCATATATGTATAATACATATAGTAAATATTAAGTATCTGTGAAATTTTATTTGATAACAACCATTAAACATAATTTATTAATTATATTATAAATACAAATATTTAAATAAAATTAGAGAAAATGTTTAACCATCCAGGCAGAGGAAAATAAAAACGGACGTTACATATATATATATGTATGTATTACGTATATTAATTTAATAAATACAGATTTATGAGATTAATTAACGTTATGAGATTTTAATGAGTAAAGAAAATGATACTTTTTTTATTTATTTAGTTATTTCTTATATAAAATTTATTGTATACTTTCCGACTAAGAATTCAATACTTTTATAATACAAAACATACAGTTATGAAATTCAACAAGTAAATAACTCAAATTATAATACATATAGTATCTGTTTAAATAATTTTACTTCACAAAAAAAAAAAAAAAAAATTCTTAATTTTAATTTTTTCTGATAATATTAAATCTTAAATAAATAAAAAAAACAATGTTTTTATATAAAAGAAATATATAATTAGATTAAGTTCAATTCAATTATCTTTGGGTAGAGACCTTTTCAAGTTTAATTCCTAATTACTATTGAACTTATTCAATTCACTAATAAATGGAAATAGTATCAGTGAAAACAGATGAGCCTGCCGTATTGATTCGCTTGACCTAACCTGTATCTAAAAATGACATTGAAATGAAATTTAAAGTCTACTCATTTGCACGAGTTTTTTTTAAGATATATTTTATATAGAAGATCTTAAATAAAATTAAAAAAAAACAATTATTTTTTTTAAAGATATATCTTATCTTATTATCTAATTATACTAGCAAAAATTGTATATATATTTATATATTACTATCAGATTTATCAGGGATATAATCACGTATTTTTGTGAGATTGATTTCTCGACGTTTCGGCACCCACAAAACAGATATCCTCGAATCTCACCCCAAAACCATCATCAACAGTTCCCCTAACAGAAAAAGATCCCTTAGATCAAAAGCATAAAATAGTACTCCCATAAGTAAAAGGTATCACGGACCAAATTGGGCGAATTCTTTCCAAAAATGAGATCAAACCCATTTTTAAGACCCACATCAAATCTCCAACCTAATCCGAACTTCCAAAGACAGTTCCCAATAAGTGTCTGGGTGTCTATGAGATTCCCTGCTCAAACTACCCGAGACATACATAGGAAAGGCGAACAGGAGAATACAAAATAGAATTTATGAGCTGTCTCTAAGGAGATTAGATCCGGCCTCGCGGCTTTAACCAAGCACCACAATGAGACCGGTCACAACATCAATTTCTCCGAAACCAAAACCTTAGGTCCAATTCAGCTCAAATATCCCCGACTCCTGCATGAAGCAATTGAAATTGAAAAACGTTCCTATTTCCTCAACACAAGGGACGACGACCTGAACCTCCCTCCGTCCTGGAAATTAGCTCTGAAATCACACTCCCAACCTCCTGTCAAAACTGCAACCCAATCAACTTCATTTCCAACTATTAATTCACAAACTCCTAAAAAACTTGCCACTAATAAAGTTGATCGCACAACAGCTGGAATTCCGCCTCTCTCAGATCCAGAACCAATATAAATCCCTCCATAAAGTTAAGCTCCGCTCACCAGAGTACACAAAAGCCCATTGGGTATGCGCAGGTAGCAAGCTCAGGTAGAATCCAAAGGGTCGGGTCCCAGTTGGCCTCGGGCTATTGTCCGGTACGGACGTGTGCCAGAGTCAGGATTGCTCAGGATTCTTCGGAGCTCCACAGCAACGCAGTGAGTACAAAACCATCCAACCTATTAACCCGAAATCCCGATATTAACCCTTGGTCACACAGACTAAGACCCAGAATCCCAAAAATATTCCCACCTAAATAATCTCTTCAAAATGGCGCCAAAATGGGTGCCGAAACGTCGAGAAAACAATCTCACAAAAATACGTGATTATATCCCTGATAAATCTGATAGTAACAATAACAATAACATTCACGGAAACCTAAACCAAAATATACATATATATATATATATTTGTATCTTTCAGATATTACACCGCTCTAAGGATTTTTTTGAAATTCACACCATAGATAATATTTATAAAGAAAAATCGATCTGTATTGTTTTCATCATCATCTTTGTTAGTTTTTTCTTAATTTAAAATAGAAATTTTAATAATAAAAAAAGTGGCGCCGAGCAACGCCGGACAGCGCTTTCTTAAATACAAAATATTATAAATAAAATAAAATTAAAAATATTTATTTTAATAATATTTTATAATCAAATTATGAAATATATCTACAGGCCATACTTTTCTGTCTTTCATTTCATTAATACTTACTTTTAAGGGCTGTGTGTTTTATGACTATTATTTTTAATTTATATTCTTTTAAATTATTTGAAATTGTTTAATATATTATGTCGTTTATTCCTTTTAAATAATAATCTTAATCTTAAATATTCATAGTTCATAAAGAACAATTTTTTTTAAGTACCGAGAAGCGGCCTGGTGAACCAGGTATTAATATTCTCAGCCAAACCCGATAATAAGGAATATTTTTTTTAATGCCCGAGCGGCGGCTCGATGAACCAGGTACTGTATATTAAAATATATCTATAATACATCATCTGTTTTCTCTGATACTATTTTTTCCACATTTATTAGAGAATAATTCCTACAAACTATTAACAAAATTATTTCATCGAAATTATTTAAATATATATACATATATTTAATTGTTAATTAATAATAAAATAGAAAAGTGATAAATAATTAAATTAGTTAACATTGATTACTTAGTATGTCTAATGATAATTAATTAAATAGTGTTTGTTTGTTGATATTATTCATTAATTCTCTTTAGTAACAAGTATGACATTGTATTTAAATTAATATTCAATCAAGTGTACTATATATTAGGATAGTTCGGGTTAATCCAAGTTGTTAATTAAACAACAAAAGAACCAACAAAATGATACATATACATACATATACATGGTATATATAAACTATAACAGAAACATATTAATGGTAATAATAAGCGTGGTGCTAAGTATCTATATAATTAAATCAACAGATATTACTTAAAATATCAATATTTTATATTGTGACATTTTATTAGAAAATATTATTTGTTAACAAAATTGTAATAAAAAATAAAATATACAAAAGAAAAAAAAATACCTTAAAAAACAAAACAAAACAAAAAAAAACATTAAATCAATTGAAATAGAAATGGGTTTAAATACTATTTTCATTCACTTCAATCAGAGAACAACGTTTCAAGTGAATTCGAGCGATCAATTATCGTTTCTATCTGTCGCTTTGGAAAAATCCACCACTCTCTCTCCCTCTCTTTCTCTTCTCCTGGGATTCCCCAGCTCTTCTCAATTTCTTCTTTCAGAAGAATCTAAATCGAGTAGGCAATTGAATTTTATGCCATGATTTATGAACTGATACGACAGATCTGATCGTAAAAAAGTAAATATTTGTTGTTGTTGTGAACCAAGCTCTGTTGTTTTTTTTTTTTATTTTTTTTTTTTTTGCTTTACATCGATATTTTTCATTAATCTTCCTATAAACATTTGAAAAGGTAATATATATTTTACTTGAATCAAAAAGTTTCTAGTAGATATTAAAAAAATAATTTATTATATAACTAAATTTAGGAATATGTCGAAATTAGAATATAATAGGTCAATAATGATATCTTAACTGTATGTACCATTTTATAATATAATTTATATTCTAGTTAGGCATATGCGACCTTCTGTAAGCTTATTCGATTTATTTTGAAAAAAAAGAAGGAATTTCTATGTCTGAATGTAATTTTTTTCCAGTTGAAGAAAAAAGTGCCTAAAGAAAATAAGATTGGAAAAGGTTTTATGCAAATAGTAGAACCAGATGATAAGTTTTTTTCTTGAAATCTGCTAAGAACAAAGTTATTTTATCGGAAATATTCAAATACGTGTCAATTTAATTCTAATTTTAGTTTTTCTATCGTCACTATTTTTTTGTAAAATTTTGAGTTGCATTTAAATTTTTAGATACGTCTATAATCTACTAGATTTATATTTAATAGATAAACGTTTTTAAAAAAACATCTTTTTTTTATTCAAAAATAAACTTAGTTTTAATGAAAAGATATTTTTTTTTGAGAGAGATTTTTACGAGTAATTGTATATTATTCCATTTCAATTAAAATTATTATTTTTTTAAAATACTGTGATTAAAATTAATATTATAAACAATAATAATCCATAATATATTAAATATATTCAACATTGATTTATTTATCAAATTATTATTGAAAAAAAAACTCTATCAAAGACGCCTATCAAGTAGGTTATATCAATAGAACGGGTCCTATCAACCTTTATCTTGATTTTCTTGATCGGAGGCGCTATCAAATAGCTTTCCTAATTTTGATCCCGGAGGCTGGGCTGACTCCATCCCATAGACCCGAACTAGAGAAATTCCCTTCCCAGGCTCGGATCTTGAACCCGGGACCACGAGAATGTGAGGCAGCTTCGCTAACCTCTCACCCTGTGGTGCCTTAAATTATTATTAAATCAATATTAATTTATTTCTGAAGCACTAAACTCACAATTTCTTGACCGTGATATTAATATTCTTTCAGTTATCTTATCACATCCTGACTCATCTACATTCAATGACCTACTTCTATCCTCTTTTTATTGATCTCTATTTTGTAATTCTAACGCATTCTCTCATTCGCACACCGTTTGATTTCTTTTTGTAATTTATTAATTTTCCTTTTAAAGTTATTCAATTTCTATCAATTTTCTAAATATTTTAAACAATTTTCTTTGCATAAATTCTCAATGTATTTGTAATAAATATTACTCATTTGTATTTAATTAATCTAGTCATATGAAAGTAATGACAATATAAAATATATTTTAAACAATTAAAATATATATATATATATATTGTAATGATAAATTTATAAAATATTATATCCGTACAATTAATTGATTTTATCAAATATCTGACCAAAAGATGTTTTTCTCTATGCCTTAATTAATTCTTAGAAGGAAAATTAATTACAATTTCCTAAAATTGCAGAGGAACATAAATAAATAAAAAAACAAGCTTATTAAAAAATATTTAATTATCTAATCTATATAATAATGATAAATGATGATAAAAGATATTACTACTTATAATACCGCAAATTTGATGAATCAATAGGTATTATGTTTGATAGATCTTACTAATATTTATTTAATTAATATTTATTTTGATTTATAATTTGATAGATAGATAATCCTGTGATTCAAATCACTTTAAAATTTACAGATAATGTAATAGATCTCCCTACTCCCTTTTTATATACTTCTAGAAACTACTATAAACTATACAAATAACTTTGTTTTATTGGAAGATTTTATAAATAATTTTAATACAATCTAATATATAAAAAATTAAATACTTATGTTCTACTTATATGTTACTATCTATTTTTTACCGACCGACGATAGTAAGGGAGGTATTGTTTTCACACCAAATTTCACATGTGGAGATTTTTACATATCTCCACGAATCATGCATTTTCTTAACAGAAAAAAGTATTTTTAGCATGATGTCTGTCCGTCCGTCTGTCCGTCCGTCTGTCCGTCCGTCTGTCCGTCCGTCTGTCCGTCCGTCTGTCCGTCCGTCTGTCCGTCCGTCTGTCCGTCCGTATAGATGTGTACAGCCTGAACGGCTTAACGGATTTTGATGAAATTTGGTATATTTACTTAATGCATCAGTGGGATGAATTGATCAACTTTTGGTGCAAATCCGGAAACCGGAAGTGGTAGTATTAGCGATCGACGATAAGAAGGGAAGGGTTATTTTCGCACCAAATTTCACATAAGGAGATTTTTTTACATATCACCACGAATGTATTGGTTTTATCCTCGGGAAAAATCATCTTCATTATGTTTTTCTTAATTTAAAATTATATGACGTCACACAGCCTCGGGTAACGCCGGCTACTTCAGTTATATATTATAAATAAAATAAAATTAAAAATATTTATGTTATATCCATATCTGTTTTTTATTACATTAATAGATATATTAAAATTATTTGAAATTCTTTCTGTAGCTGGAAATTAATTTATTTCAAACCGTCGGTCGGTTCGGACCTGGCCACAGGTCAACTTATTTAAAATTTACTATAAAACCCTTATTGTATAAATGATTACATATTTAATTATCATTTATTAGCATCCTTTATTTTTACCTAAAAAATTAAAGAAAAATAGCAAATTTAAAAAATTTAAGTAATAATATTAATTATTTATAGATTCTAATAATTTAATGATAATATATACATATATAATATATATCGATTGAATAATAAAATAAATAAAAAAATACAAAATATCTTAATTTTTTTTTTCTAAAATGAAATAAAATATAATTAAAATTATTCGTTGATATTTTATACGTTAATTTATCAAAGGTTTGAGTTTAAGCGGTTTAATTAACTTGCAAATAAACATATTAATGAGAAATTTTAACTCATATATAATTATAATTATATATTTTAAATTAGGATATTATTTTTATTACATTTAGCATTTACATTTTCGTTTCATTTTAATGTTTATTTAATATCTTAGGTGTAAAATAAATGTTTTATTCATTCTCTTTGAAATTTTACTAACTCGAATCACTACTATCAAAACTAATTAGTAAATTTAAGAAAAATGATTATAATTTATATATAATAGTATTATATATTGTTTTGTCAATAATATCTTGAGGCGAGATTGAGAGAGAGAGAGAGAGAGAGAAAATGATAGGTATTCAAATAATTAAACATTTAGAAACTACTCGATTTCAATATATAGTTAAAATTAAAAATAAGTAATATACTAGAAACATTTGGTTTAAATTAAAGAAAAAATTATCGAATAATAATAAGTAAGCATTTATAGGACTATTTTATTTTGTAAAATTAAAATTAAATTTAAATAAGTTGACCTGTGGCCAGGTCCGAACCGACCGACTGTTTGAAATAAATTAATTTCCAGCTACAGAAACAATTTCAAATAATTTTAATATATCTATTAATGTAATAAAAAACAGATATGGATACATAAATAATAAATATAAACATTTTTAATTTTATTTTATTTATAATATATATGCAAGACCAGGCTGTGATGTCATGAATGCCTGGATGACGTCATATAATTTTAAATCAAGAAAAAACTAATAAATATGATTTTCCCGAGGATAAAACCAATACAAAGTGTATGATTCGTGGTAATATATAAAAAAATCTTCTTTGGTGTGAAAATAACCCTTTCCTTCCTATCGTCGATCGCTAATACTACCACTTCCGGTTTCCGGATTTGCACCAAAAGTTGATCAATTCATCCCACTGATGCATTAAGTAAATATACCAAATTTCATCAAAATCGGTTGAGCCGTTCAGGCTGTACACATCTATACGGACGGACAGACGGACAGACGGACAGACGGACGGACAGACATCATGCTAAAAATACTTTTTTCTGTTTAGAAAATGCATGATTCGTGGAGATATGTAAAAATCTCCACATGTGAAATTTGGTGTGAAAACAATACCTCCCTTACTATCGTCGGTCGGTAAAAATAGACAATTATTAAGGATAATCTTAACTTCAAATCTGTGTCTCCCAATTTTAAATTTATATAAGTACTTTTTTGTTTACTTAAAGCACTAATAATTACTTCTCTTTATTTAAACTGGTGACAAGGTGGAGAAGAAAAAAGTAAATCAATTATTAAAACAAATATATAGAATTATAATAATTTCTCTTTATGATATTTTATTTGATATTATTATAATTATATAATTTATAATATATTATATAATATTTCTCTGAATTACAGATTCGGATTCGTTAATTATTCCCATTTCGAAGAGGGGAGACCAGGCCCCCAGGTTCCCCCTTATATATATACTTTCTAGGCTTTAATTATCAATAACAAAAAGATTTTATTACGTATCTTTAGATTAAATAATACAAAGATTGGAATAGTAATGAATCTGATTAAATAATTATAAATTAAAAAAAAACATCAATGATATTAAAAGATAATATGTTCAGGGATCATTAATGACGTTTCATGTTATCATTACTGAATTTGATAATTAAATTAAAAAAAAAATGTTCATATAAATAGAGGTGATTTGGTCTACTAATCAGATTTCAATTGATTCATTTAAGGTAAGCAATAAACTTAATAATTGTACAGCTATTCGAATATGAAAAATATGCTTTATCTCTATTATTAAGAGTAGTTGTTTTGAATTCGAAGTATGTTATTATTTATTATAATAAATTAATTTTTTTTTACTTTTTAGATGAAGTCAATTTGCATTTTGTTATTATGTATTACAACAGCTCTAGGTATGTACTACTATATTAAATATGTATAATAAATTGTATTATATTTTTTAATTAAATTATAAAAAATAATGCTTATATGTTCTTTAGCTGCAAATAAATGTATACTTTAAAAAATAATAAATTTCAGGTGCTCCAGCAAAACCATTCAATCTGGACCAAGATTTACTTGATTTCTTGGCTTTAATTCCAGTTGAGGAAGTTTTGGCAATTTGCAATGATTATTTAGAAAATGATGCTGAAGTCAAAGAATTGGTAGACTGGGTTCAATTTTCGGATGAAGCCAAGAGTCTTGTAATTCAAGTAGAGGCCCTTCCTGAGTTTATTGATTTTGTAAATTTTCTTCAAGATGCTGGGCTTCATGCGTATGAAGCTTTAAATGTATTACATCAATTCATGGGCCTTCCTCCACTGGTTCCTCCAACATCTCATTTGACTAAACATAATCATAATCTTCACAGAAGAGATTTAGGAGTTCGCCGAGGAACAGGTCTCAATGGTTTGATGGACGATATTATCGCTATTCTTCCCTTAGAAGAACTTCATAATCTCTTTTTATACAAAGAGGCAAATAGCCCTGATTTTCAGGAAATGTTGAGACGTATTCGTAGTCCTGAATTTCAAGGTATGATCAAGAAACTCTATGATATTCCAGAATTCACTGCTGCTTTAGACAAATTAAGAGAAAAAGGATTTGATGTTGATAAATATATTGAATTTCTCCGAAAATTATTTGGAGTAGATGGTAAGAAAAAATTGGATAATATATCTAATAAAGTCATCAGATAAGTCAAATGTTTTTTGTTCTTAGGTCTCGTTAAAAATTTTAATCTGGACCAAGATTTACTTGATTTCTTGGCTTTAATTCCAGTTGATGAAGTTTTGGCAATTGCCAATGATTATTTGGAAAATGATGCTGAAGTCAAAGAATGGGTAGACTGGGTTCAATTTTCGGATGAAGCCAAGAGTCTTGTAATTCAAGTAGAGGCCCTTCCTGAGTTTATTGATTTTGTAAATTTTCTTCAAGATGCTGGGCTTCATGCGTATGAAGCTTTAAATGTATTACATCAAATCATGGGCCTTCCTCCATTGGTTCCTCCAACATCTCTTTTGGCTAAACATCATTTTAATATTCACAGAAGACATTTAGGAGTTCGCCGTGGAACAGGTCTCAATGGTTTTATGGATGATATTATCGCTATTCTTCCCCTAGAAGAACTTCATAATCTCTTTTTATACAAAGAGGCAAATAGCCCTGATTTTCAGGAAATGTTGAGACGTATTCGTAGTCCTGAATTTCAAGGTATGATCAAGAAACTCTATGATATTCCAGAATTCACTGCTGCTTTAGACAAATTAAGAGAAAAAGGATTTGATGTTGATAAATATATTGAATTTCTCCGAAAATTATTTGGAGTAGATGGTAAGAAAAAATTGGATAATATATCTAATAAAGTCATCAGATAAGTCAAATGTTTTTTGTTCTTAGGTCTCGTTAAAAATTTTAATCTGGACCAAGATTTACTTGATTTCTTGGCTTTAATTCCAGTTGATGAAGTTTTGGCAATTGCCAATGATTATTTGGAAAATGATGCTGAAGTCAAAGAATGGGTAGACTGGGTTCAATTTTCGGATGAAGCCAAGAGTCTTGTAATTCAAGTAGAGGCCCTTCCTGAGTTTATTGATTTTGTAAATTTTCTTCAAGATGCTGGGCTTCATGCGTATGAAGCTTTAAATGTATTACATCAAATCATGGGCCTTCCTCCATTGGTTCCTCCAACATCTCTTTTGGCTAAACATCATTTTAATATTCACAGAAGACATTTAGGAGTTCGCCGTGGAACAGGTCTCAATGGTTTTATGGATGATATTATCGCTATTCTTCCCCTAGAAGAACTTCATAATCTCTTTTTATACAAAGAGGCAAATAGCCCTGATTTTCAGGAAATGTTGAGACGTATTCGTAGTCCTGAATTTCAAGGTATGATCAAGAAACTTTATGATATTCCAGAATTCACTGCTGCTTTAGACAAACTAAGAGAAAAAGGATTTGATGTTGATAAATATATTGAATTTCTCCGAAAATTATTTGGAGTAGATGGCTAAATATTTTTATTATGTAAAAATAAAACAATATATTCCATGAATTGTTAATTTTTGAAATTAAGTTGTAAATATTGTAATCTAATAAATTATAAATAAATTTTATTTTATAAATCAAACTTGTATTTTAAACAATTATTTATTATATAAATAAATTACCAAATACTAGTATATTTAATTAATTATTTAAAAAAAAAAAATATTATTATCCTTGGTTTCGCCTGGAACCTTAATTAAATTTATTTAAATTCTCGTCTTTTTACAAATAATTTAAAATTAAGAAAATTTTGGCTGGGTTCTATGGGACGGAGTCAACCCAGCCTCCAGGATCAACATTGGAGAATAGCTACTTGATAAAAAGTAGCGCCTCCGATCAAGAAAATCAAGGTAAAGGTTGATAGGACTCGTTCTACTCGATCTAGGACACATAGTTGATATAACCGACTTGATAGGCGTTGTCCTTGCGTAGGACGTACAAAAGTCAGAGGTTTTTTTTATTATTATCAACCCTGTTCAATTTATTGAAGCGTTATAGAATAAGAAGAATATGTAAAGTTTTTTATTTTTACACCTAAATAGATCTACCCAAAACACATTGATTATTAAATATATTTTTGTTTTTTTATTTATTTATTTAAATTTTATAAATTAATTTTTATATAAATTGAAATAATAATGATATTTTTACTTAATTAATCCTCTATCTCTATTTCCACGAACAATATTTACAAAATGATATTTAAACTTTTCAGTTAATTCCAAAAGTTCTTTCAATTATTTTTTTCTTTTTACAATTTTTAATTACAATTTAAAAAAGTTTTTTATTATTTCTAATTTTTTATTGCAATTACACCTTTTAAACTTTATATCTTAAAAGACGTATTATAAATATTTAAATTTAAATCGACTTTTTTTAACCAAGTATTTTATCCCCCACATTCTTGCTTTCTCTTCATTTCCACTCTATCATCTGTCTATCCCTACCCCATTTTTATGGACTAATGTTGTAATAGTTTGATGGAGTCATCTAATTTTGCCCACGTTTCCTGGACCTCCTGCTCCCAACTCTTCATTATTCTATCTCCTAGTTCCTTCTCCAGTGGTATAGTTCATCTTTTTAACCCATCTTGTTTCATCTTGGTGACTTTCTTCTACTTGGTTCATGCTCTCTCTAAATGTTATGTAGATTTTTTAAAATATCCTCACATTGTTATTCTTCGTTTGATGCGTTTAGGAATTAATTCAGTATTCCGTCAGTACCTGGTGATTCCTCAATTCCCTGATTTCCTTGTTCAGTTCTTCTATCGTAATATCTTCATTGATCTTTTTTTCCCTTTTTATTTTTTTATTTTTATCTCCCTTTATTATGTCTTCTTCACCACCCAATAGACTGCTTCCATGATTTTATTTCTATGGAAGTTTTCTTTCTCCTTAGATTTATGAGTCTCCAAAAATCTTTAATATCCTTTCCTATTTTCTTCTTGCTTCTATTTCTCTCGTTTCAAAATTTTTGCTAAATTTTTTACCTATTATATCTATTTGTAAATCCCAGTACCTTAAATTATAAATATATTTATGTTAATTGTATTATGATTTTTTTGATTTTAAATGATTGAAAAACTTTTGATTTAATGAATGATCAATTTATTTTTCTAATATAAGCCATAAATTAGCTATAATATTTTTATATTTAGTTTTCAAAAAAATGTTTTTCTAGGTGCATTCGTCTCCAATTCGATTAGAGGGTTTGTTGGATGTTGGCTGAAATTGTTGTGAAGGAGGCGTGTTAGCTCTCAAGTCTCGTTTGTTTGAAAGCAGGTCGGGTCGTTATCTTGTGAGCAGGCAGGAAGGAAGTTAAGCTGCTTCGATAATCAGCTGTCTACATTGGAAAACGAGAGAGAAGAGAACAATGTCTCCCCTAAGTAGAATTCTACCAATTTGAAGGGCAACTTTAGCCAGCCAAGTGACCTGTATCTTGATCAAAATTTATCTTTGAAATTTTAACAACAAAAAGGAAAAAATATCCACTAGAATATTATCGATTATAGTAAAATATTCTATAAACTACATTAAGAAAATATGTTTATGTAATCTATTTGACATTAATTTAGTAAGAAAAATTAAAGAAAAGAAAGTGAATATCTTTTTTAGATTTTATTGAATATCAAATTGAGCTGTGAATCAGATAAAATGCTTCTACGAAGAGAATGGGGGTTTAAAAATAAAGAATTTTCTTCTAATTATAATTAAATATAACAAGTCATTAGTCAAGAAGAAATAATATTATTATTACTTAAAATGATCTACTACTCTTTAATTTTTAAAAATTATCTCTCTTTTTTATTTAAATCTATTTAATTAAATATAATTGGATTTTAATGTAGGAATATATATATATGATAGATGTATCTAGAATAGAATAGAAAATTTTTAAAGATTTGTATCTCTCTTGTTGCATTGTATTTCGGATAATAACAAAAAATGCCATTAAGTCGTGGTTCTCATTCTCCAACAATTTCTTTTCCTCCTCTAAGAAAATTAGGGAATTTAAAATTCATATTCCTTAAAGTAAACTAGAATTAGAGTTTATTTTTAATATTTATAAAAAAAATATGTAATTTAGACTATATTATTTATTTTAAGAAATCTACATTAAGATAAAACGTAAATAAAATTAAAATATAAATAAGTTAATTAATATACTTAAATATAAAATAGAAATATTGAGGATTTTATTCCTTTTAGTTATGACTGATTTTGAAACATATAAAACTCCTTCCTTTCTAGCCCCAAATCTACAAACAAAAACATATCCAATAATGATAATTACAATATTAATATTAATATTATTAGTCGGTATATTGGATTTAGGGGGGAGGTAGCTATTCTTTTCTTAATTATCTTAATGAATGAAATTGTTTTGAATAACATGTTCAGATCAAGATCCATAACCAAATATCAATATGAAAAATTTACACGCGATATGGATATGACAAAGAAAGTTGCAAATATAGGAAGCAATTTATGAAAAGATATTTATCAAATATCCCGTAATAAAAGAGAAATAATAATAATAAAACGTAATTTGCAGTTTCTAAATTCCTAAAACCAAAATATCTGTAAAAATGACATGTTCGTTTTTGAAGAGATTTCCTTAAAGACAATTATATGGTTCTTTGAAAAAATACAGTTGCATTGGACCTTTTAAATTAACAAATTTGATCTCAGAACTTTTTCTTGAGGATCAAATACATGTTTAGCAGCATGATAATGACATATATTAATGAAATGCCTATCAGTATGTCTATAGGTATGTAGGTATATTATTTATATTTTGCCACAACATTTTGTTAATCTTTCTTTTTGAAAAGAAAAGTAATTTAGTCTCCTTGTACTGGATCACAAAATTCACTTATTTCTTAAAAAACTGATATAGAATTTTAGAATTTGTAGGTAATTTTAGGTGTGGAGTGGAGGAAACAAAGAATTATATGAAATTTAATTTTGTTCGTTTTTTAATAAAATGAAGAATTTCTATAAAGAAATATA
Organism: Labia minor; assembly: GCA_963082975.1. Classification (NCBI taxonomy): domain Eukaryota; kingdom Metazoa; phylum Arthropoda; class Insecta; order Dermaptera; family Spongiphoridae; genus Labia; species Labia minor. The sequence goes on along the minus strand of OY720344.1, from coordinate 12,699,605 downwards.
ATTTCTATCTCCACAAAAACGGTCATTTTTGAGAAAAGTTTGTCAGAATTGAAAGAAATAGGAATATGTTGGTGTCGTCAATGGCATCAGTCGAACGACTTTGAAAATGGCCTGAACCCGAAGACTGGAAAACACTGTCAATAATTGGGTAATTGTGAATTTTTTTTCATTTTTTATTAATAAATTTATTTTTTGGTCTATTAAAACCTTTACAAACTATGTCCCTTATGATCATAAGACTATTTTTAAGCAGAAGATGAAGTAGTTTTGAATGAATAGTCCGTCAGAAGTTCAAAGTGACATAAAAAATTGTGTCATACACTGGTGCCTTTTTCCTATGTCTTATTACCTATATTTTACGTACAAAATAATTTTTTTTTTTTAGAAAAAATGTTTGGGTTACTTTCTGTAAATTCGAAACCGATTACAATGAAATTATATCATAAGATTCATATATATTCCTATTTGTATAAATATATTTATAAATCTCCATGTTGATCATACGTATCTCCATCGTATCAGTGAAACTTACCATGAATGAATATAAAAATAACAAATAATAAGTTAATATGTGACCAGGCGCAGAACCGACCGACGGTTTGAAATAAATTAATTTCCAGCTACAGAAACAATTTCAAATAACTTAAATGTATCTATTAATGCAATAAAAATAGCAATTCCCATCCAGAATTATTATATTATAATGTATTCATTTCTATTTTAATTTCAAATATTCAAATCGAATTTCAATTATTTAATTCAATGTTTCTCAAACTTTTAGACATTATTTCGAAAAATTAAGATTAATTTTACTTTCAAACAATTTCTTTAATCGCTTAGAATAACAGTTTTCTTTTAAAATATTTAACCCTTAAATGCTCAGTGTCATCAAACGATGACATTCAAAGATTTTGTTCCCTAAAATACAGGTAGAATAGATTTTAAGTTGATACACGGTGCTATCGTTCGATGATATACCGCACATAATATCTAATATCACTAACTTCAAATAGATGGCGTAAATTGTTGTCTCAGATTCGTTAACACAATGTTAGTTGCTTGTTAGAAGAACAAAGTTGCATGTGTCATTTTGTGATTGTTTATTTCGCAAAATATCGTAGATATCTTTGAAGAAAATTCTTTAAATTATTGTAAAAGGTGTGTATTTCTTATACTTCGTTAAATATTTTATGAAAATTATCGCAATTTTATCAAAATCTTTATTTCGTGCTTGTCATCATATGAACACATCATGCGTTTATGTGATATTTGTCATTTTATATACGTAAAATTTTTGCTGCAAAAATTACTTTTATTTATCGATTATATTATATTTATTGCGAATTATAATTTTACTTTTTGATTTATTATAATGTTATTATTTAAAAATACCAAAATATAAATTTTTAGGATGGCGAATAAATATCTATCAGAAAAAGAATTAGAAGAGTATTGGGACAACTTCCTAGGTCTGGTCAGTGAAGATGAAGATTTTTCTGATATTGATGATCTAGAAGATCCTCCTTTTCAACCCAATGAGAGGGAAAACGACGATAACGTAGAAGACAATATAAAAGAAGAACAAGAAAAAAACCCATCAAACATAAAAACAAAATACAATAATATCATTTGGAAGAAAAAGTTCCTCGAACTAAATAATGATAGAATGAATTTTCAAGGAGATCTTCAAATTCCTGCGGAAATTCTAAAATTAGAAACTCCATATCAGTTTTTCCAATATTTTTTTAATGATGAACTTTTGGACACAATAGTCAATCAGACTAATTTATATTGTGCACAAAAAAAGATAGATAGGCCACACGTATTCAATAAAATTGATATTAGACAATATATTGGTATTTTAATATATATGTCCATTGTACACATGCCGAATACAAGGTCATATTGGTCTGATGAATTAGAATTTTCAAAAATAAAAAATGTGATGACCGTTAACAAATTTGAAAAGATTCGTCAGTTCATACATTTCAATAACAATGAAACACATATATTGCCTAATAGACCTGGACATGATAAATTACATAAAGTAAGGCCAATTATTGAACATCTGAGATCAAGATTCCACACTGTTCCATTAGAACAGCATCTTTCCATAGACGAACAAATGTGTTCAACAAAAGTAAGGCATTACATGAAGCAATACATGCCAATGAAACCTCATAAATGGGGATTTAAATTTTTTATTTTGGCTGGAGTTTCGGGGTTTGCCTATAATTTTGAAATATATACGGGCAAAGAAAAGTTTGAAACATTATCTAGAGGTGAGCCGGATCTTGGAGTAACAGCAAATATTGTCACGCGATTATCTCGAATCATACCTCGCAATAAAAATTATCGTTTATATTTCGACAATTATTATACCTCTATACCACTAGTAGTTCATTTGGCAAAAGAAGGAATATATTCTTTAGGCACAATTAGGAAGAATAGGATAACTGACTCAAAACTACCCTCAGAGACAGCTCTTAAAAATGAAAAACGAGGTACAAGCCTTGAATATGTATCTTATGTAGATGGTGTTGATGTATCTTCACTTATATGGAAGGACAATAAATACGTGACTCTGATATCATCTTTTGCTGGCACTAAGCCATTAGGAAAAATTAAACGTTTCGATAGAAAAGAAAAACAAAACATATATATAGATTGCCCCTTTATTATAGAAGAATATAATAAACACATGGGTGGTGTGGACCTTTTAGATAGTTTGATAGGGAGATATAAAATAAAAATTAAAAGTAAGAAGTGGTATATGAGAATATTTTATCACATTATTGATTTGACAATGGTAAATTCGTGGCTGCTATATAAGAGAGTACTAATAAATAAAAATGAAATACTAAACCAGGCTCAATTTCGAGCATATGTAGCAAATTGTTTATGTACAATTGAAAGTATGACTACTAAACGCGGAAGACCAAGTTCGACTGACACTTCGGTTGAATATAATTTAAATATAAAAAAGAAAAAGGGTCCAGCTCAATATGTTCCACCAAAGGATATAAGAATGGATCAATTTGGGCATTGGCCTATGATGATAGAAAACCAAACGCGATGCAAATACCCAAATTGTAAGGGTACCAGCCGAACTAAGTGTGAATAAATTTTATTATTAATACTATGTATATAATATTATATTTTTGTGATATTATAATTCATATTTCAAATATCTTAAAATATTTTCGTGTCGTTCAGACTATTTTTCAACCTCACTCTCTAACAACACCTCTCACTAAATCGAAATACGATAACTCATATCGATGATACACGTCCACGATATTTCCTACTATTCAACTATTCTAATTATTCAACTTTTATATAAGTTTCTAATATATATATTTTTATTATTTTATTTTATTTCTGATATTTTAATCATTTAAAGATATGAATTTATTTCTATAATTTATTTTTAATTTTTTATATTTTAATATTTTTATTAATTTTATTAAACCTCAAATTCACCCAGCTGGTTCAAATTTCGTCAGGAGTTAGATGATAGTTGCCTGCTGACAGGAGCAGTGTTGTCATTTCATTTAAGAAATTGAAAATTCAAAAAGTCACAGACTTATTGACCTGCCCTCTTTTTATACCAAGTACTTAGTAAGTAATTATTATATTAGATTTTATAGATGATTGCATTCCACGACTTGCAGTATTGTAGGCCTGTATGTATTAAACATTTTCATATGCAAATTTGTCGTTAATTTTAATTTGTTACAATATATTATTTAATAATATTAAATTAATAAATAAATTCCATCATGATATTTTTTAAAAAGTTTTAAAATGAATTACTTATATAGTTTACACTTTATTCACACATATTGTATTTTACAAAGATTATTTATTATAATTGAATTGAATTTATCTATCATAAAAATACATCCTGATGTGGTTTCAGAAAAAGTATGCCACCTATAAAATTTAATTCAGATTCTAAATATACAGAGATTATATGTTTGAAAATTAATTTAGCCGAATTATAATAGAAATAGTTTAGAAAAGATCTACCTTAAAATTTAACAATAAATACTATATATTTTTGTTCATTGCCTTAATATATACCTTAATATATACATATTACTTTGATATAATTAAAATCGAAGAGGGGAATATACGATGCCTTCCAATGTTAAACTGCCAATTACCAATGTTGTTATAAAAAATAAAAAGCTTTTATTAAATTTATATTCATTTATTCATATTCAATAAAAATAAAATAATAAATTTATACAAAATACACATAAAGAAAAATAATAGTATTAATAATATTAAGATAGAAAAGAAGAGAATAAATGAAGCTTCGTTTTATGGGATGAAGGAAGCTCATCATATTCAATTTCAAGGACATTCTCAATCATAAAAAGATCAAAATACTCCTTTGATCTAAATAATACAATCTATATTTTATTTATTTTGTTCTTTTGTGACGATGTTTATACTTATTTTTAAACTTATTTATATGAGAAACCTTTAAAATAAAATTCATTTTTCTTTTTTTTTATAATATAAAATTTAAAAGTACCCATCGCAAATTCATTACTATGGTATATGAAAGTAATAGATTTAACCGTATAAACACATTCAGGGAAGTTTTAAGTTGAGTTGAGTTCATATAATAAATCATAATTAAACAAATTGCCCCATATAGCTTCTTAAATATCATTCCTCAAGTTTCAAATGTTTTCTTCTTCCCTCGATTTCGTTAAAATTATTATTGCTGTTATATTACAAAATAAATACATTGTATTATTTAGATATATTATTATTTATTAATAGATAAAATAATGTGACGATTGTAATAATAATTAAATACATTTTTGTTAAAGATTTAAAACTCTCTTGGGTTATTAAATTATTAAAGCTTTGGTGGTTGTTTTTATTTATAAGGGAATTTTGTAAATAAAACCACTTATTGATATTTGTTATTGTAAATTTATTCAAAAAATACAAAAAATATACACAAAATATGCAAAACGTTGTGTATTTTGCTACTTCTGCAATCGAAACGTTGTGTATATTTTTTGTATTTTTTGTATTTTTTGAATAAATTTACAATAACAAATATCAATATGTGGTTTTATTTATTAAATTCTCTCTTGGGTTAATTCACCGATTCATGACTCCATAATTTTTGTGAGTAAAATCCCTCCAGTGAGTAAAGTTACTAATTATGTATATATAGATTTAAGGAACATAACATGTATTTAAAGATGTATCAAATAAAATGAACATCTGACTTATCAAAAATTATGAAAAAAAATTCAATATTGATTGCATTTGCTCTGAAATATATAAATATAACATATGTATATTAGATACAAAAACTTATTAATTTATTTAATATATATATATATATATCGCGCAATATAAATTTCAGTTAAACAAATTTTAATTCATTAATTAAATTATTATGAATTTTATTTATTTTATGTTAATGGAAGAGGAAGCTAAGTTATAATTTAATTAAATTTTTAAATCTAATCAATATTATTACATATTAAATACTACATGGTGTTTTTCTAAATTATTATGGCTATAACCTAATATATAAATATTAGAAATTTGCATAGATCAAAGTACATATATTAGCATGTCCGTTGGTAGATCAAGAGGAGATCAACATGGATGGCAAAGTAATCGATTCAATTGAAATGGAACAAAAAATGGAGGAGATACTTACTAAAAAGTAGGTGTTTGGAAACCTCCAGGGAGAAAAGATCGAAGAAGATTTTAAACGAATGGTTCAGGGTAGTTGTGGAAGCAATGAGGCGAAGACAAATGTCTCCAGAAGGACTTTAGGATAGAAAACAATGGAGATCAGAATGCGGAAAACGACCTTTTGAGCTGCAAAACCACCTGGTTATAATAATAATAATAATAATAAGGCTGATATTATAAACTAAAATATTTATTATAAATTAACTAACCTTTTTCAATGATAAATTTCATTTTAGCCCCTAGAATTTAGACTTTTGGTGCCTTTGGTACAATTCTGGGCACACCCACCCATTTCCATTCCAATTTTTATTTTTAATCTAAATTCATTTCAATTATATATCATTTGTTAGTGAATAAAATCCGCTATTCTATGAATAAATAAAAGGAGTCTCCAAATAGTCATCTGTCATAATCTCCATTTTTTTTCACTCAATTAATTTATTTTAGTTATGGCAACTTTTAAGAAAATCGTGACTGTAACTGTATCGATGTGAAATATATATTAGGAGGTGACTGCAGAGGGCAAAACTAAGTCACGTTGCGTGGGCCAGGAAGTCATTCTCTTGGAACCAGAAATTATTTTAATGGTTCCTAATATGAATAAAACGAAATGTTTACATCTAATGTCAAAATTATTTGTCAGGCCGGAAAACTCTCTTCTTTATTTATTTCATTACTTATGTATTTAATCAGTTGAAAAAATATATAAATAATAGTAATAAAAAATACGTTTTTTTCTATTGCCAAATAAAATGTAGTAAAAAGTAGTTTTATAATTAAAAAATCTGGAGTGTCTCCACTCGACTATCTCGCAATTTGAAATGGATTAAATAACATATATTAATTTAAATTAAATTAAATTAATTAAATTATAAATTGAAATTAATAAATAATATTTATTGAACCAGCGCATGTTTGTCTCTTTGTTGATGGCACCACGTCACGTGTTGGCGCGTGAGATTTGCAGTTTTAAAAAATTAATTCTGGTACTTTCAGCGATTCTATCAAGCTGAAATTCTATATATAGCAGTTTTATACAATTATTAATCATGTGAAAAATATCAAACATATATCTTTATTTTTACGGTCACTTTAGAAGAAAAAATATCAAAACGTTCTAGGTAATGATCCTCTTCCGGTTGAGCTACATTTCTCAAAAGTTGATAGAAAACTATGAATTTTGAGTAATGCCCATGTACCAAATTTCATCATTCTAGCTCAAACTGTTTTTGCGTAATCTTGGTTACATACATGCACACACACACACAAAACGTATAAAAACATCAAAATCTCAACATCGAAAATTTTCGTGATCTCAAGATGGCGAGATAGTAAAAAATTGTGGTGAAATTTAAAAATTGATATATATATATATATATATATATATATATATATAATTATTATAACGGAATTTTTTTTCCCATCAAACTGAAATTCAGAAATTATTAAAAATTTATGATTTTTATTATCTCAAATAATACATAAAAATGTTTGTTGTATTTTTTTTTATTAATTTTAGAAAATAAGTCTTATTATTTATTATATACTTATAAACTTGACCCACATTTTATGATAAGAAATATATGAGAATTTGACCCTCATTTAAATGATTGATATCTTAATGACTATTTAATAGATCTTGTAATTGCAATCTCTTTAGGAAGATTAGGTTGCTTCATAGGGGGAATTTATTCTTACTATTGAATCTGAATTAGGAAACTGGTAGATTGGTGTCGTCTATTGTATCTGGACTTTGGCTTTTCAAGTCGTTTGGTCACGGCGTAAACTCTGTGGCCTCGCACGCTGTGTTTTTTTTTCGATCTCATTTCATGATAAATCCAATCTCATTAGATAATTTATTTCAATATTTTTAATTTGAAATATTTATTCAAAATCAAGTTTTTGAATTTAGCGAGTCAAAGAGAAGAGAATGAACAATCGAACTTCCCACTCAACATGTTGAGATTTCGACAATGAATGAATGAATGGGTGAAAAAGCAAAGGGTCAATCGAACCAGGTTACCAATCAATTCAAAGAATAATATATTGGCTCTTTAAAAAAGCCCACCAATATTTTCTCTTTCTTACATGAATATTCAGAAAGTACTTTTGGAATACATATGATTTGATTATACATGTATTAATAATATTATAATCAAAATAACTTTAGATAGAAGCCAGAGTGAATTTCTAATTTTATTGTTCAACGATATTGGTATATCCATTTCCCTATTAGTATACTCGTATAAATTTCGAGTTTCTCAATTTTAAATACCGTTCCAGCAGTTTGAATTACGAGATCTGTTCAAAAGAAAACATTCGATTATCGAATTTTTTTTTTTTGTTATCTAGGTAAACATATGTTTCTCATATTTATGTTGACATTTTGGATTAGTAGTTTGTTTTTGACAACTGAAAAAGTTAGTCACATTTTTATGTGTTCTTCGACTCCAACGCCTTAAAATGTTGACTGTGGCATTCGGCGAGTCTACTTTGTCTCAAATAAATGTTTATAAGTGGTACAAACGCTTTAAGAAAGCATGTCAAGTTCGATCAAATGTAAAGGTTTTGATCACTGATTTCTTCGATTACAATGTATGCGTGGAGCATGATTAGTTCTTGCCAACACATATCGTACTATTAATAAGGAATACTACAAGGAAGTTATGCAACGTTTGCGTGAAGCAATACGGCTCAAACGATCGGAATTCTGGAAAAACAAATCATGGATTCTGTATCACGATAATATACCAATTCACACATCATTGTTTGTTCGTGATTTTTTGGCCAAAAACAACACCGTAATCATGCCTCAACCACCGTATTCACCAGATTTGGCTCCCTGTGACTTTTTCCTATTTCCAAAACTGAAGAGACCAATGGAAAGGAAAGCATTTTGCCACAATTGATGAGATAAAGACAGAATCGAAGAACGAGCTGATGGCCAAACCGAAAAGTGCATTTCAGAAGTGCCTCGACGATTGGAAGAAGCGCATATTGAGGGGAAATACTTTGAAGGGGACAAAATGAACATTGATGAATAAATAAATACTTTACTTAACAAAATAATTCAAAATTCACCTTTTCTTTTGAAAAAACCTCGTACATTATTACTTTTTAAAATCTCTATTCAAAAAAATATATATTTCTGTGATTATTTTGCTGTCCAAAGCAGCAGACCCCGCAAGGGACAAATACTAGGAAAAAGAAGAAGAAGATTTTATTATATTTAAATTTCACTTATTTTCCAAGATAAATTCAAGTATTAATTGTGAAATTTAAGATTCTTTAAATAACACCACTTTTTTCTAAAAGCGTTTAATTTACAGCTCTGATTTAGGTATATTATATTTCTTCCAAAAGACTAAAAACTATTACTATCTAAAATTTGCTTATAATTATATTTTGAATTTATATACAAATTATTGATTTAATGGAAACAATGTTTAATTGATTTATAGAATTTTTTTTGCGAAATTGATTTCTACTATAAAAGATTAAATCTAAAAAATGAATGGTTATACTTTTTAAAATAATCTTTATTTTTTGTTAGAAAACAATAAATTAATTATGACTGAAACTAATCTATTTTTTTTTTTAAATTAAGAGAAATTACAATTCAGAATTTCAAATACTTTCCTTCAGATATGCAAAACTGTTCTAAGACTTCCGCTTTCAATTCTCTTATTTTTTTTTATATTCTTTATCATTTATTTTTTGTTTTCTTAGATTGTAATCTGAAAAATCATAAAAAAATTAAGTGAAAGTGATCAATTTTTTTTTTCTTTTGCAAATAGAATAAAAAAGAAAATGATCAAGTTAAAGAGTCACTATTTCAATACTAAAATATCGAAATTTTATTTAAAAAAGATACAGTAATAAAGTTTTTACATTTTTTTCAATTTTTCAATTTCCAATCTTATGATAACCAAATGCTTTAATTTATTAAATTAACAATATTACATTTAAAGAAACGAATAAATATTTTAAAACATGAATTTTCAATTTATTTATCTATCATTTATTTTTATCCCTTTGCTATTAGTGGAATTTGTTTCCAATGAATAATTTAATTGGAAATAGCCGATTTTCAATACATATTTTTCAAATAAAAATGAACAAATAGATACATACAAATGAAATTAAAAATAAAAAATAAATGTATTTACAATAACTCCATGTACATAAATTGATGTTATAAAATAAAGTATAAATATTTTTATCAAATATATAAATTTCCGTTAAAATAAATAAATTGTTAATATGGTTTATATATATGTGATCATTAATAATAAAAAATGGCACAAATTTTAAAAGATAAAGTAAATAAAATATAGTTTTAAATTTTTTAACTGTAATTTTTATAATACGAATTTATCATTTATTCAATTGTTTTGACTAATATAAACGGTTTAAACTTTTAATGAAATATTATATGTTTATGCAGTGTTAAAAAATTAATTCTGGTACTTTCAGCGATTCAATCAAGCTGAAATTCTATATATAGCAGTTTTATACAATTATTAATCATGTGAAAAATTATCAAACATATATCTTTATTGTTACGGTCACTTTATAGGAAAAAAATAACAACGTTGTAGGAAATGATCCTCTTCCGGTTGAGCTACATTTCTCAAAAGTTGATAGAAAACTACGAATTTTGAATAATGCCCATGTACCAAATTTCATCATTCTAGCTCAAACCGTTTTTGCGTAATCTTGGTTACATACATATACACACGCATACACATACACAGACATTTTTCTCAACCTTAGTGAAAATAATTCAGGAACCTTCAAACCGTATAAAAACATCAAAATCTCAATATCGAAAATTTTCTCTTACGAGATAGAAAAAATTCAAATTTTAGATTCTTCAATTAATATCAACTTACGGAAAATTATAAAGAATTCAATCAAATGTATAACAAAAGTTAGAATGAGTTGGTAATTAAACTGTATAATAAGTATAAATCCTGATGATAAGGGAGTAAAAGGGTAAAAATATTTATGAATTGAAAATAGATTAAATTACTGGAGAATGGCGGAAATTGTATAACAAGCAATTGATGCATATCCGAATATATTCCGGTTTATAAAATTGAAAAAGTTATAATGAATAGAGCATGTGTCGCGAATAGATGGTTGTCGCAAAAATAATTTACGAGAAAACCAATTGATTGACAAACAACTTGTGAGAAGGCAGGCAATGTGGTAAGAGAACTGAGAAAGAAAGGAGGGGATTGGTACCTCAAAGGATAGAGACTTAAAGTAATGTGGTTGTTGCGGACAAAAGTTTCTGTTCAATAATGCCACAAAAGAGATAAATTGTTTATAAATTATTAACCAATAACCTGGAAATATAATTTATAAGACAATCAAAAATTTTAATTAAATATTTAAAAATCTTTAAATTTATATACTTAGATATTATGTATTTATTATATTATATTATATAAATATATATATATTTCTATTTTTAAAATAACTTTTTATTTAACCTTGTCAAAATGATATATTTTTATAAATTTTTTAACGTCATTAAAGTGTCCACCTATTGATTAAGAAAATGTTTACAAAATATTATCACACACTCTGCTCAAGGATAAAATCACACATTGGAGGAATAAATTATGTCCATGATTCTATAAACAGAGTGAATTCATTAGTAGATTCGCCCACAGAAGCCTACTCACTGTTTATGAAGCGATTTCCTTGGCATCATTTTAATAGAAGATAGAACCTATTGTGCATTAATATGACTTTAATCTTAATTAAATGAAAATGTTATTAACTCTGAATAAACTATTTTACATTGAATAATTAACATGTTCTTATAAATTTATTAAGAAATCCAATATTGTCAAAATTAATAATGTCTCTTTATGCTATAAAGAGGAAAGTTGCTATCTAAACACCAGTTAAAGGTAATTTATAATATAATATATATAAATATACACCAATATACACCAAAACCTCGTTTTGCGTTTTTTCAAAGTTACGTCGCTTCTTAATTGGTACTATTTTTCACTGTTTTAAGGTTTCTTTGTTTTTGGTTCAAGTATTTAATTTTTTTGAAATTTTCTTTTTTTTTTCTAAAAGATGGCACCACTTTTGTTTCTAATTGCAAAAACTCGGGAATTCCCTTTCTAACTAAAAATCATTGCAATTTTAATATAGTTTTATTTTCGCTTTGTTTTGCTAATTTTAGAGTTCATTATCAATTATGTGGTGTGTTATGCTTTTATATCAATTGCTACAAGGAAATTTATTTTACGTTGAAAAAAAACTGTTCAGCAAACATTGGACCAATTTTTTGTGAAAGAAAGCATACTTACGACAACAGCCATTATGGACTTATCAGGCCGTGATTCATTTTAATTTTGTTTTTCATAAATTAATTGAATAGTTTATTTAGTTTTAATTGAATACGTTTTTTTTTCTTTTTTGTATGTATGTAATAAAATTTTATATTATTTTTGTTTTTTTTAAATGTTTATTTTGTTCAATTTTCCTTTTGAAAAGTAGTATTTTCGTAACCCTGGAACTTATCTTCGATCTTTACATGGTTTGCTATAGAAAATCTTAATTCACTTTGCGCCGTTTCAATTTGCGTCGGGTTTTTTTGGAACGTAACCCAGACACAAAGTGAGGTATTGGTGTGTTTTGTATAAATTCAGCCCATTTAAGACGGCTGGTTTCCTTGAATGGGGCGAACATCACTATCCTATCCCCACTTCAAGGGACAAATGAAAACTGAAGATCTGATCTTGTCGTTTCAATATGAATTTATAATTAATAGACTATTATTAATTATTATTTAAATACATTTTAAATGAATTATCATTAATTTAATTGTGATTTAATTATTCAATCAATTAATATAATTTAAATGTTATTAAACTAAATAATTCTCGTTGATTTTTATCCAGTCGATTATTATTATTCAAGTGATATACTTATGCGTATTTCAAGATTGATAAATATTCTTTATGCTGTTTACACTTTTTTCTTAATGATTTCATTTGATTAAAAGATATAAAATTCATTTCGATTTATATGCGAAAATTCTCTCTCTTAATACTAGATAATAATTTATTAATTATTATTATTATTATTAATTATATTTAATTATTTACTTTTATTTGTTATTCATATTATTGTATATTAATATAAATGTGATTTATTATAGATTTCATAATATTCACATATTTTCATAGTTGAATAATAATTATTAATAATCTATGGTATTTTACTATTATATAATCAAAATGTATTAGGTTTAATCTAAAAATTCAATTTACTTATTCAGATATGAATCTGAAGGATTTCCTTTTCCAATTTAATTGATAACAGCCACTGCTTAAAAGAATCATTTATTAAAAACCAATTGGAAATTATTTGAGTTCAAGTGGAAAAATACTATGAAAGAATCAATAATAAAAAAGAAGTGAAAAAGAGATAAAGGATATTAATGATTAACATATATATCGTCTTTTTAACTTGAAAATTCAATGAATAATTATATAGATATATGTATATGTTTATATACGTAATATATTATTTATCAGTTTAATTTCTTTAATATTTTTTTTAATATAGTATTTTGGAGTAGATATTTTCAATTAAGCCATCTATTATTTGAAAATATGGAATTACTTATTATATTTAAAAAAAAAATTGTTAACTTATTAAATTATTAATTGATTAAAAATAAATTGTTTGTAAAAAAATACTTTTGTTAATTGAGAGAAAACTTAAATGAAGGTGTCGTATAGACGTAAATAACAATTCTAAATTATTTTTAACATAAAATGAGAATTTTTAACAGATTATTTTCAAAATTTTCAATATAATTTGTAAATGTGTTTTGTTTTTAAATATAATTTATTGAATATAAAATTGTATTCTGTATAAATAACTAGTTTGAATTTATTTTTGAAAATTTTAGAGATATAATTAAATTAAAAAAAAAATATTAATATCAGACATTTTTCCTGCAGAAAATTTATTTTCTGATTTAATTATGATAAGTAGATGATGGTGCTCTCTGGAATGAAATTAGATCTAGATTGAATAATTCTTGATCTAAAAAAAAAAATAGTTAATAAATTCATTAAAAATAAAAAAAACATGGCATTGATAATAATTGAATTTTAGATTGTTGTGTCATTCTTGAGCAGAATCATCTTTTCGATCGAGGTCGGAATCCTCTTTTTAAAAATTATCAATGCTTAATTGATTGCATTTTAAATTTCTTGGCTAATTTTCTCGCTTTCAATTCTCCTAACTCTGTCAAACAAACAAAATTTAGCACGTTTCTCATAATACGATTATCTTTCTTGAACGATCGATACATAATAAAAGAAAGAGAAATAAGAAAGAAAAAAAAATGAAGAAAAGAAAAAAAAAGACGAAAAGAAAAACCAACGAATGATTTCAAGCTGTTCCGCTTGAAAGGATAGCAAATTTTCTCTTGAATCTTTGACGCGCGAATAATTTATTGTTTTTATTAATATCATTATTTTACTCTTCCAATAATTACAATCACTTAATTTAATAAAATATTCCTCACTTTGTTTGGATCATTGAAAATTCATTGGATCAAATAATAGCTCATTTGTATATACAGAGAAAGTGTGAAATTTATTTTAAATATAATAATTTATAACTATTGTCGTGTTTTTTTTGCGAAATCAATTAAATTAACAAAATATATATTTCCGATCTAGTGAATTGATTAATTTTCCAGGAATGAAATAAAATAAAATATCAATCGCTTTGATAATTATTGTGATTTTATATCCATAAGGAATTGAAAATTTTATTGAAATTAAAATAAAATTCAAATATATTATGATCTGATAATTAAATCCATTAAAGGTGTTATTTAGGTAATGTTATATAAGATAATAACTATGATAATAGAATGATTTAGAATATCTATGATAATATGATTAATATTTAAGTAAGTTAAATATAAATAAATATATTAATATAATTATACTTTAAAAGTCATTTATCAAATTTATTTTGATTATGAAATGATGGATAAATTAAATCAATGAACATGGCGAGAGTCGATCATTTCTCCATAAATTCAATGTTCTAAGAAATATTAGCTTTATTTAATAAACATAAATATATAATTTTAATAATTTTCTTTAATTTCATTATTTTTATTTAATTTATAAGAAAATTATTTATTATTTTTTTTTTTTTTTTTTGGAGACTTTAATGCCTGGTCAATTATCTTATTTTCAATTCATTTTAAGTTTAGTTTTACTATAAAAATGTATTATTTAATTATTAATTATTATATTTTCTCTAATAGATTAAGCTACTAAGATAAACTACAATATTGAAAAGAAATCCTGCTAATCAGGATTCAAGGTTGAGGTTGTGCAGATTTTTATATATAATATATTAATAGAAAGTAGTTGCTCTCACACAGCCACTGGTAAAGAACTCATCCATCGAAAATGAACCCACCAGATGGTGTGTGTCCCGGATTATCAATACTTAGGCAGTGATAAGATATTAGAGGCAGCCAGGGCAGGGCTTGTGAGGTGCGAATTGGTGAAATGCCACTTAAAGGAATGTCGAAGAAGGTCGAGCCCAAGGAAAGCGAGCTCTCGCCGCCTAAGTGTGTGTGTAGGTGACTGTCTTGTCGGTGTATCTGTGCATCGGTGTGTTAGTTTCAAGCAGGTGTGGTGGGGAAGTTGCTGCGCTCCCCTAGCTCAGCAGACGCTCGTTCAGTTCCCAGCTAGCCACAGGCCGCATCGCGTACCTACCGCTATTTGTTACCGTTCTGTGTGCGTGTGCGTGTGTATATGTGACCTGTCCAAGTCGTCATGGCGGTCCAGCAGCCTCCGCCGTTGCCGGTCAAGACGCGCGCTACAACGGGACATGTAGTCAAGATCGTGATTGCGCCCGAACCGGACCCTGCCGTCCTCCTGGGCAACGGCTGTGTACGAATCAACGTGGCTGACCACCAAAAGTATTTCTATTACAATCACGCTATGGTCACGTCCTCGGGACAATCCTCCCCTAGTGATACTCTGGATTCCGGAACTTGTTCCGATCTTGATGGATCAACCCCTCCACCACTTCCTAAGAAGAAATCCTCTACAGTAGTTACTCTGAATGCAGGTGAACATCGCAGGAGTGGAAGTCTTACATCGAGTGGTGCCGAAGTTGAGACCGACGAAGATGATGCAGGAAGTAATATCAGCTGCGACTCATTAAATAATTCTAAAACACCACCTGAACAACCACAAATGACGAGTTTTTCAAAATTAAGTGAGTCTCGATCGGCGACAGTGGTCGAAGAGCGAACATACCAAGAGCGCAGGCAAACAGTAAAAACAACGCCTCAGCCTGATTTGACGAAAAATCCTGAGAATATTAGTTATGATAGTTTCTACGAGTTTCATTTAAATGAGAAGCCTCCAGGAGGTGCCACAGCAGCAGAAACAGCTGCAGCAGCCAAAGCGGCTGCTCTCGATGCTGATGAATTTGCAGGATATAAGGATATTCGAGAGGAGAGAGCACCGATTAGGAGCGCCAAGGGGACAATCCGAGGGGTAAAAAATCGAGTGCGAGCTGGAATTGCTACATTCTTAAATCTTCATGAGGATAAGGTGAGTTCTTGAGTATAAAATTAATTATTAATAATCGACCCAAATTTAACATGAAATCAAAGAAAATGTGAATGACTCAGAGATTCTTAAGTGGGTTCTAATAAAAAAAAATCTGTTGTTTTTTGAGTCGTGAAATAAGGAAAAAAACAAATCGTGATTGAGGCCAAATATCATAAATAAAATTTTAAAAATTTTGTCGACATTATAAAAAAAAAAGAAAAAACAAAAAAAAATGATTTCGCAATCCCTTATTCAAAGTTTTCTTGGCTGGCAACATTTTTGTGTTGGTTATTAGTAAAAGAAAAGCATGAAGTCAATTAATACACTTTAATTAAGGTTTATTGCATAATTTTTTTCAATTATATATATATATATATATATATATCATTTCTGGGTTAAACAAACAAATTTCTATTGGTATATATTTTTAATAATGAAAGGATTATAAATTATAATAGAATTAAAAAAATTTGATTTTTATTCTATAAAATAATATTAAATTTTTTTATAATATTATAAATTATATATATTTGTTAATTTTTATATATTAAATTCAATATATATATATATGAGAATTTAATTAAACATTTTTTTCATTATCAAATATTAAAATATTAATAAATTATTTTCAAATTTATTTTATTTATGTACAAAATATAACGATTAAATTTATATATACTAATAATATACTAATATAATATGAAATAATATTCACTTCGTACCTGTATAAAATATTTTTAACAATCATCTTTATTAAATAAATCGGTATAAATAAACGTTAATCTTTGAACCGGTTAATAAATTCTTAAAAAATGTATAATGATAATATTAATAAATGACTTGAGATTTTGAAGCAATTGGTAGTTTTATTCCTAATAAATTGAAAAAATCATTAAAAGATTTGTACATAATTTGATCTTATTAGTGTTTGGATAATAAGTAATCAATTACAAGTTGAATAAAGTTTAAATTTTATCACCAAATAATAAATAAATAAATAAGTAATAATATTTATTATACAATATGACTCAGTAATTGATGATTAATAATATTCATTGAAATTAATTTTGTCCAAAATAATCATAATTAATTTAGTCTTCGAAAGGAAAAGTATTTAATATCCTTTCACCTTTTTTTTCGAATTCGTGATTTTTTTTTTTCTAAAATTTTTCTTACTTCATTTAGTTTGGCTTAAATGATTAAATATTTTGATTAAGTTGGATGATAATGTATCATATGTTATGCATTTCACGTCGAATGTTTTATCCAAGAGAAATTTTTATTAATTTAATTTTTACTCATTTCACTCAAGCAATTCGAAATTATCTCCGTCATGTAAAGAACAAAAAAAAAAATGAATCTAATTAAATATTCAAACTTGAAGTTTATTAGTCTAAATTAGCCATAGAAAAAGTAATGAAAAATGAAAATTAATAAAAAAAAAAACAACAATAATACTAATCTAGATCTAAAATTGTTTAATGAGGTATGCGATTTTGTGAAAAAAAATACTAACATTCTAATCGTGAATTATAAATTAAATATATATATTGCAATTTCTGCAGTTAATAAGCATTATAAAGTAATCATTATATAGTTATAGTCTATACAGCAAAGTAATATTTCTTTAAATGCCGGTCAACGAAAAATTTCACCTTTCCTCTTGAAGTAGTACTTAAACTAAAAGAGGGAAGGAGAGAATATTGAGGGGGTATTTTTATTTCCATCCAAATACTACAATTTTCATTTTTTTCTTATAGATATTTAATTACAAATATATTATTCTAGTAATAATTTTATTTTTATTTATATTAAACTTATATATATTTATATATCGTCGGTTTGGAAGAATACCGTTACAACTCAAAATTAATAGATTTCCAGGAAAGGCATTTCAAAATTTGTAAAATATTAAAACAATTCTATCTTTACAGGGATAAATAATAGAAATAAACGGCTCTATATATAATTGAGAGGCATTTTAAACTATGATTTCGACTAATAATTTGTAATTTATGTACACTTACGAACCATTTTACATCCCCTTATTTAAATATGTAACTTTCTTGTTCAAAAAATAGTTCGCCTTTTGAATATTGCACAATAATCCAAAATAGGACTGTATTCTCCAAAACTATGAAATCAAAATCATGGCACTTTATAAAATGTGATACTATTTCATATATGTGACGGCTTACACAGTATGGCCGTATAAAACTGCGAGAATTACAGACGGTTTTAAATGCTTTCTAGTGATTTTAACAGTAGTTACAATTTATATATTGACAATAAGCAATAGTTTTATATAAAAATCTGAATTATGATAATTTTTGAGTTGTGACGGTATTCTTCCAAACCGATGTATATATTCAATAAATAATATTAAGAATTATATCATTTGCTGAAAATGTTAAATTTAGGATAAAATAATTATGAGAATAACATTCTCTAAGCTTATTCTTTTTTTAATAGAACATCTCAATTTGTTTCCTACTAAAATATATATTTTAATATTTAATTAACTATCTTATACAAATATTACTCTCACACCATTGTCCCACCTATAATTGAAATAAGTACTAATATAATAATAAAAACTAATATATATATATATATAATTATACAAACAAATTTACTCTCTTCTATATTTCAAATTGTAATCTATAGGTATTGTATATATGTGCAAATATTCAAAAATTTTTATTAAATTATAATAAAATTATAATTAATATCAATATAGTTAATATCATCAAATTTTTAAAAAATGTCAATTTTAAGATTTTTTATTCAATTTTTGCATTATTATTTTATTTATAAGAAATAATTTTCTTTAGTTTTTAACTTTATATATTAAACCTTAATATAATAATCAATTTTTTTTGTCTGTCTTAAAAATAAACACAGAAAATCTTAACATTAAACTGCTTGCATATATATATAAGGATCTCTTTCCTGGGTTATTATTATGGAAAAACAAAAATACATTATAATAACAATATTTGATCATTAAAATTAAGGCAGATTCAAAAAAAAAACATTCCTTTAACTTCTAACTAGAATTTTTAAGAAAATAGTATTTTATTAAATTAATATTAATCTCATGATTTTATTTTAAATTCAAAGTTAATTTAGTATTATATATATTTTGTTTGGTTATAAATAAAAAAATTTCCAAATTAATTCGATTTCATAAATTATTAGACAGAGTTATCGATTGTGTTAATGATTTATCCCTAACATTAAAAAAAAACATAATATGATAAATTCCTTACTATAATAATTTCTTTTAGTCAATTTTTATCATTAACCTTTGGATGGATTAATACTTACTTTATTTTTTGTTCTTTTATTTTGTTATGTGTGTCTTGTAAATTTTTCTTCTCAGAGAAATTTCCTCTATCATTCAGATGGTGATTGTTTAAACCGCCCTTAAAACCATTAGTTAAAAAAAAAGAATGAACTGTCTCAACGTTTTTATTCATTACAATGATAAATAATATACATTACAAGATTGCGTGAATACAAAAGAATCAATTAATTTTTATTATTTGTGCTAGAGTTATTTCTGTTAATAAAAAATTTAAGTTTGGATTTGTCTGAATGTGTTATTGAATAACAAAATTAATTTGCTATATGATTAATTATCCAATTAAAAATAATTATTGTTATAATTCATACCTGTAAAACTATAATATTGACTGAAAATTATTATAAATATTTTTGTTATAAACATCAAAAGATATAATCTGTTATTTATTAACTATAATAATCATCTAGAAACCGTCAAATTTGTTATCTGATCATATCATCGTGTATCAAATTTGACAACCATCCATGGATCCATCTCTAGAATCGGATTTGCATATTTTTTTCAACGAGTAAAAAGAAAGGATATCAATTTAACTGTGTCTGCCATTTTTCATATGAAAAGCTCGAAATGGAATCCCTCACGAAGTTGCGGGCCATTAAATCCCACACGCACCCCCGCATAAAAAGGTATTCAAGTTTGACATCTTACATTTGAAAACGTGAAAGAAAGTATTACTGCCATTTATTTGGAATACAATATTGAAACAATTGTGATATTATTATAAATGAAAAGCGCTCAACCTGGAACATTAATTAACTTTGTTAAAAAAAAATTTTCGGCTGGGGAATCTTAATAAATTTACTATTTAGTAATTAAATTTATTAAATTTAAAGGAAATGAGATGAATAATTTTTTTTTTTTTATTTATTTAGTTTTTTATGTCTGAATGGTTTTTCATTTGTTTAATTAGTGAAAATAATAAATTAGAAATATTTTTTTCAAAATAATTTAGTTTTTGGAGAAATCTAATTATAATAATATATATAAAAAACGTTTTTAAAATTGAATATATAATATATTTCAATTTTAGATTATTTATCGAATTAAATGTATTTATTATATTTTTAAAAAATAAATATTGAAATAATTTCCAGGGTCTTTGGGTACGTTCACATCATTTTTTAAATGTCATTTTACATAAAGTTGTAAAAAAAGTATATATATACTATATATTTTTTATTTATTTATTTAGCCTTTAATGGTACAGAATATTTACAAAAAATAGGTAACTTTTAAGTATACAAAAGAAGATGTTTACAATTTTTTTTTTTTTTTTTTTTTTTTTTATAATTATTTCACTAAGTACCAGGCCCGTTTGGGCATAGGCCTCTCCCAAATATAAGTACTTATATAACCTGGCCCTTTCGGGCATAGACCCCCTCCAGTCTTTTCCATTCATTCCTTTGTCTAGCAACTCGGCACCAGTCCCTTCCAGCCACCATTGTTATCTCGTCTTCCCATCTTTTCTTCTGTCTTCCTTTTCTTCTTTTTGGTCAATGGGGCACCACTCCGTCACTGTCTTGGTCCATCTTCCAGCCTCCACTCTTGTTAAGTGTCCGGCCCATCTCCACTTTAGGGTTCTAATGGTTACGCCGATATTGCTCACCCCGGCCTTCTTATAGATATCTTTAACCCTTACCCTATCGGACCTCTTTATACTCATTATTGCTCTCAACATGGATCTTTGTGTTACTTCCAATTTATGTTCTAATTTTTTTGTCAGGGCCCATGTTTGGGAGCCATAAATTAGTGTTGGTATTATGCATTTTTTGAACACTTTTATTTTAGATGTTATTTCTATTTCTTTATTTTTTAAAATGAATTTTAGCGCCCAAAATTTTTTCCATCCTAAGGCAATTCTCCTATTTATTTCTTCCGATGTTCTATCGCTGAAGCTCACAGTCTGTCCCAGATAGACGGTCTCCTCCTTCCAGGGCATTGAGGATTTCTCTTGCCCAACTGTATCATCCAGGGAATTTGTTAATATTACGCTTTTCTGGGGGTTTATTTTAAGCCCCAATACTATATATAAAAGAATACAAAAAAAGAGAAGAGTTATATCCGATAGATCAATCACCATTTTGGATGACACTGACAAGCATTTAAGAATCTTTCCTTATTCATCTTTAAGCGCATTATTTATAATTTTCTTCAATATTCCAATAAAGATGAACATTTTATAATAGTCAAACGCTATTGTATTTATTTATTCATTAACTCATTACCTATTGTAATTAATTTCAAAGTAAAAGTCGTATAAAAATTCATTATTGATAATAATTTAGACAAAGGATCTTTTTTATAGAAATCTATCAATATAACGTACATTGGTATATTGTTTAGTGAATATAGATAATTGAATTTTTTTTTAACACAAATTAATTAATTATTAAAATTTTTTAACAAAAGAATTATAATATATTTATATTTATATATTAAATATAATATATAATATATTAATATATTTAAATTAGCCAATTAAATAGAAATGTAAATATTAAAATAAATAACTAAATCTATGTATATATATATGTATATTTATATTGTATTTTTATTGTATATCTTGTAAAAGGAAAAGGAATCTTTTTAAAGGATAAATTCCTGAAATAATAATTGGCAATACAACTTTAAGGGTAACTTTGTTAGTATTTGTTTAGGAATGTTTATAGAATAAAATAGAATTTATACGAATTTAATATATTTATAAAACTTGGTATATATTATATTTACTGTTATATTATAGTTTAGTCCTTAGAAAAATATATTATCATTTCACTTAAATATAGAATGGAAATACTTTTATATTTATTTACTTATTTGGTAAATATCTCAATTTTTTCTCCTATAATATTAGTTGAAAATCGACCATTAATTGATGTTAGCAAGAAAAAAATCCATATATAAATTGAGAAATATAAAATATTTAAAATTACATTAATTATACTTTTCTTGACTGTTGAAATAATGATTGGATTTGACGTCTTTTAAGTATGAAATGAAATGCAGGTATTAACATCAGCTTCGTTAATAATAATATTTATTTTTGTTATTCATTATAGCCAATTATCGAGTCTTTGTTGCATGTGCAAAAAATTCTTCTCTCAAGGGTCAATCACCCGATTCTTATTATAAGGTTATTTATTCTTGTTCATTCACTCTTTTTCACTCCTATTTCAAGTATTTAGTTTCAATTAAGATTCCTATACTTTCAATATTAATTAATAAATAATTAAATAAATTCTATTCAATTTTGAAGTTCTGTATCATCAAAAAATTCTAGATTTCCAAAATTTTATAAAAATATAAACCTAAATATCATAACAATTAATATTTTTAATTTTATATAGTAATTATTTAATATCTTTTAAATTAATTAAAAATAATTACATATAAAACTAAAAACTACAAAGGACAAAGTATATTTTATTTATTTGTTTATTTATTTTTAAATGTAAATAGTCACTTACATAACAAAAGGACAAAGATTGATGTTAAACTGATTGTTTAAATTATGTAAAATTAAAATAATTAAAATGGGAAAATAAATTTTTGAAAATACCTATAATATTTAGTTGTGGTTAATAATAAAATTAATATTTAACTTTTTTGTTTTTGGATTTGAAAATAGGCATCATTTGGTAGAATTTGAACCTTCATTTATTTGAAGATTTTTTTTAAAGCTTCCCCTATTTAGACTTGAAATTTGTCAAAGTATGGAATGGAATTTATCTCAATAAAATTTTAAAATATATATCTCCAAGTGATCAAGAACTTAAGATTTTAGTGTTTTTTTTTTCTTTTATTTTGTTTTCTTTGATGGTTTCCCAATAAGGAGTGTCTCATTTCATCATTTTAAAATATAAAATTCCGAACGAATGTTAAAAGTTGCGTTTTTCTCTCTCCCCTGTAGTTATTTTCGACCATTTAAGTTTTATTTATTTATTTATTTTATTACTTTTAAAAACAGGTTTAAGAATTTACACTCGATTAGAGTTGTTTTTATTTTGTTTTTCTCTTCTCTTATATATTAATAATAATAATTAATAAAAAAAAGACATAAATAAATACAGATAAAATAAAAACTGCACGTCGAGATATGCAATTTTTTGTTAGATCTAATTTTAATCTCGAAAGTCCCGTTTAAATCGAATCAAAAATGAAGATTTATTTCATAGCCACTCCCATTTTGACTTTTACTAGACGAGTTTGCTCCTCTGCCATGATTACTAATGAAATTTTGACCTTCCTAAACAATTCATTGATTCATAATCAATTAAAAACAAAATTTTATTATTTAATCATTTTTATTATTTTACCATTCTTTATTTGCAAAACTAAATGCTATCTAATGAATAAATAAAGATCTAAAAATTATTTACATTTTTTATAAAAAATATGCTAAAATTTTACATCCAAAGTATATATTTTGTATGAAAAAATTATAATTTAAAAAATTAAGAAGTAAAATGTAATATTATACTAACTAACTTTAGTATAAGTTACAATTTTTGAAATTTAAAAATAACATACTCGAATAAGCAAATATGAACAATAACAATAATTATTTCTATGTACTGCGGTTTAATATTATTGGTAAACTACATATATAAATCTTTTTTAAATAATAATAATAAATATATACCAGATTTCAAAAGACGAGACCTGGAATTAGTCTATTACGAGTATAATAATTATATAAGCTAAAATGAAAATAAATGATACATCTTCGCAATCAGAGCATCAATTTTCCAATCCCAAGTATTCCTCTATATTTTTTTTTTATTTTTATTGGAAAATGTAACTTTAAATCAGTAGATATTAATTTTTTTCTATAATTTTTTTTTTTTTAATTTTTCTTTTAAAAATGCCGGTGTAGTTTAAAATTACATGAAGAACAAAGAAATGTATATTACTATTATTTTTTTTTCTTTCTAATGTCTCTGTATCTTCTTTTGAAAAAAGAAATCGGTGGGAAAAATAAAAAGCCAGATGGTGAATGGATCATGATTATCATTTATTTTTATATATATAACTTTATTTTTTTTTCTAGTAATAATGCTGAATGATCGTGTAAAATTCATTGAACGATTTTATTTTTCTTAAATCAAACAGAATAGCATAATAGTATTATTCTATTTTCAATAAGAAAGATATATAATATTTTTATGTATAAATATTCATATATAATAATATATAATTGCTCAACATGTTAGTAAATTAACGGAACAAGCTTTAAAGGAAGAAAGTATTTTAAATTTTGATCATAATATAGATAAAAAAAAATCGTGTGCTAATTAAAAAAATACAAATCACTGACAACTGACTCCTTTCACGAATAGAAGAAAAATGAAATTAAATATTCTTATTTTCAAATTTATTAATCAGGAAAAATATTACATGCATATTATGAATCTTGAAGTGAATTTTATTTAAATTTTGATATTTCATTACATTTTATATATAATATATAAAGGAGAGGATATATAGGCCTTATTTATAGGCTAAATTTTGAAATAATAATTTATATGTTTTTATATATTGGCTTCTTTTGAAGAATTTTATAACATAATAGTAGACAAGATTTATTATAAATCACCCTAAAATATTTTCTATTTTCGAATTTCAAAAAAAATTATTTCTCTTAATATATCCCTGAAAAAAATCTCACTTTCAATCCTTTCTTTCTAGTGTTCAAAATAAAATTTAAGACCAGGGAACATGGAATTGAAGAAAAAAATTTAAGAAAATTATTTGCAATAATTAAAAATCTGACACTAAAATGTAGGTGTAGGTGCTTAGCGATCATGGGGGGGAGAAGGAGAGGGCAGTGATATAAATAGTTTCCTTATTTTCAATTTGTACTAAATTTGAATGACATTAAAATTTATAGAAAAAATTAATTTCCAGGTGGCGCTGAGTTATATTTTTTTCTGAAAACATAAAAATTAAACTTAAAAATACATAATAATAAAAATCCAATTTAATAAGAATAATTTATATTATAATACTCGGTGAAGTTTCAAGATTATTTATATATTTGCTGAGTTGTGAAGAAAAAAGCTTCTAATGATTGTTTAACAACAAGAATGCGCATAAAGCAAAAATATCAATCAACATGACATTTACTGAGTGTTACAATATAAATTATTCTTATAAATTTATATTTTGAAATTTAATTTTACTTTACATCATTTATTAAAAAGTTAAAACTAGTTGCTAAAATAAAATCTATTAATTTCAATTAAAATATATTTTTTAAAAAAATGGATCTGTTATTTATTATTAATTTTTCACTTGTATTAAGTTCATTCAATGGTCCAACTAAATTTAAAAAGTACCAAAATCATGAATTGTATAATCAAATATTACTTAGAAAACATTAAAAAGTAAAATTAAAGTATTATCATCATTTATTATTTAGTAGTTATTTATTTATTTATACGTATAAAAAGATATTAAAAGTTACAAGCTTGGATATTGTTAATGAAAAAGAAACAATAGTTTTCATTATGTGTTTAATGAAATTGTAAATTGCAAAATTTTAATATAAGAAATATATTTATATATTATATATATTATTATATATATTATATAGATTATTCATTTGATAATTTTTATAATTTATTCAAATTAAAAACTTTCTTATCTAATTATTATATTTATATATAAATATTAATAAATAATTAATTGTCATATTAGGTTGAATTAATTCTGAAGAAAGTGAACCATGTATCTTTTTAAGTTTATTTTTTTTTCAATTTTAATTTTTTAAATAAGACAAAAAATTATTTATTTTAGATTGTATGATTAATATCACCATTCATTAATAAAAAAAAAAAAACTAAATGGTCGCAATATATTTTTAAAAAGTAAAAC
Source organism: Labia minor (assembly GCA_963082975.1). Classification (NCBI taxonomy): domain Eukaryota; kingdom Metazoa; phylum Arthropoda; class Insecta; order Dermaptera; family Spongiphoridae; genus Labia; species Labia minor. Next base: position 12,672,974 of record OY720344.1, on the reverse strand, counting down.
ATTTTAAATTTAATAATCCGTAAATAATAAATAATGATTTATAAATGTAACGCTATTGTATAATAAATGGAGTGGATCAATACGTTTAAATTACAAACTATATATATTAGAGCTATACTTTAAATCGATATTACTTAAAGAATAAATAAAAAATTCAACAACCGTTATAAATCTTTGAAGATAAATTAAATCGTTAGATGTATTATAAAAAAATAAATAAAATATTTTATTTTACACCCCTGATATTATTGGAAATATATATATATATATATAATAAATATACACATATCGTATATAGTTTGTTGTGATATTCATGTAGTATATTTAATATCCATCCAATTCCCTTCTCAATTGGCATTTCATAACCAATAATAATTCGGTTTATCATAAATTGAGAGTAAAATAGATAATAATCTATAATTATCTAGTTTAACTCCAGGAATGTTGGAAATGCAAATACATTCAGTAGCTATGGACTACTTTCTTTCAAATATATGGAAATATATAGTCGTTTGATCTAGAAAAAATACTGCATTAGTGAAACTTTATGACATGTAACTTCATTCAAAATAATTTTATAGTTATAGAAAAAGGGAAAAGAAAATTCAGCTTTACCTCTTAACCCATAAACTTGAAAATTAATAATAAATACAACTTTTTATTAAATATAATTTTTATTTAAAAGTTATTATTTTTTTCTTTTATCTATTTTTTAATTGACATTGAAGCTTTTAAGTGATTTCTAAATAATTTTTAAAAAAAATATTATCTTTAAAATTGTATATAAATTCAATTATTTATTTTTTTTTTACAATATAAGATGAAATTATATATATATATATATATATATATATAACATAATAGATTTTTATGAATTTATGAATCGGTGGTTAATCTACATAAATCAGGTAACTTAACTTTTGAAAGCTTTATATTAATTGCTGAAAATGTTATAAACAAAAGATGATTGTTTCTATATACAAAAGAGTTATTGTATCTTGTAAAGACATTAACATTTATTCATTTTGCCTGTTTCCGTATATAAAATATATTACTATAAAGTTTAAACAATTAATAAAAGAAAAAAAAATAATTATTTTGTGATTAAGGGATGGAAAGTTGTAACCAAACTGAAGATATATTTGTAATGTATGTTTTAAAAAGATATAAAAATTTTTCATTTTGAAATATATTCGAAAGATAAGATCATCTATCAAATTTAATTATATTCATTAAATAAACACTTTCAATGTCAAAATTTTATGTATAAAATATTTGTTTTTTTTATTTACCTATATAAATATATTTATGCATTTAAGAATTTATTTATTTTTATTTATATATGAACCGGATATTCTCTGATATTCTTGTTTATATGTTTATATGAAAACTGAACACAAATGAATTAAGTTTCATTACATTTTAATTGATTTTGTGTTAATTAAACGTTTTATTTATATAACAGATGTCATTCACCTTTTCGTAAAATTCTAAGAAATGGAGGGAAGGGATGAAGAAAGATAGATAGAGTCCCTTTAAAAATTCTTACTCACTCTTCAAAGAAAAAGTTTAATAAGGAAAAATATTTTTGTAAATTCAGCTTTATATATTTCATTTGTTTCCTGTGAGAGAAATTGAATTCGAGGTTAGAAATGCAAAATAAAATATGTTTAAAATGAAACTGTAGATTTAAAAAATAATTATTCATTGTCATATCAACATTATAAAATAAGCTGGATTGTCTCCACTCGACTATCTCGCAAATTTGAATTGGATTAATTAAAATATATTATATTTAAATTTAATTTAATTAATTATAAATTAAAATTAATAAATAGTATTTATTAAATCAGCGCATGTTTGGTTCTTAGTTGATGGCACCACGTCACGTGTTGGCGCGTGGGATTTGCAATGTTAAAAAATTAATTCTGGTACTTTCAGCGATTCAATCAAGCTGAAATTCTATATATAGCAGTTTTATACAATTATTAATCATGTGAAAAATTATCAAAACGTTGTAGGTAATGACCCTCTTCCGGTTCTCAAAAGTTGATAGAAAACTACGAATTTTGAATAATTCCCATATACCAAATTTAATTATTCTAGCTCAAACCGTTTTTGCCTAATCTTGTCTACATATATACACACACATACACACACACACAGACATTTTTCTCAACCTTAGTGAAAATGATTCAGAAACCTTCAAAACGTATAAAAACATCAAAATCTCGACATCGAAAATTTTCGTGATCGCATCTGGCGAGATAGTAAAAATCTATTAGATTTTTATTATCTTCATAAAAGAAAAATTTTATTATTTTTCAATAATCATGATTCATTATAACAAGTGATCTTATGAATTTTGGAAGTGGGGGAAGAGGAGCTAAACTTCACTTCGTCACTAATATGAATGTTTTCAAAAGATCAATATACTACTAATATATTTCTATTTAACTAACTACATAATATCATAGATCTAGATAACTTTCATTTTGTTAAAATAAAATTCATCTATCTATTTGATGGAAAATTAAAATTGTCATTACATTACACAGCAATAGGTAATCACTTTTTATTTTGAACCAAAAATGAGGTTAGTTACCCTTCTCTAATAGATTACTAAGTCATTATAATATGATTTGTTTTGTTTTATTAGATATAAATAAAACATAAAAAAATGCAAGTAATATCTGGATTTAAGGATTAAAAATATTTATTTTCCTTTCTCTCTTAATTTTTATTTTTAATACCTATATCTAATTTTTATTATTTATAATAAAATAATTTTACCTTTTAATATATCAAATTTGATATATTTCATTAATAAATTTTGATTGCTAAATATTATATGTTTCATTTTGAATGAAAATAAAATACACTTTTGAAATGTTATCAATTGAAAGCATTCATTCCCTTTAAATGTTTATCTATGAATTCGACAAACTATCTTCTCACCTTACCTTTCCTCTTTATTCGTTTGACTTGTTTTCCAAATCCACCTTATCCCGACTATCAACAACCACACTCGGTATAAATAACAGATACAGAGTTTAAATGGAAAATGTGGTTTTATTTTTTATAGTCATATCTTCTAAAATCTCTGAACTACAGAATTATATAAAATCGATATGTTAAATCCCTCTGAATGAAAAGACGACCAACAGGCGGTTACTATCCGTTTGAAATCATTTTTCTTTGGTTAAAATTTAAAAAAAAAAAAATCAAACAACGAATGAAATTATAGCTTGTCTTTGAAATCGAGGTTATAGAAAGTAATGTAGGCCAGAGGTTCTTAAACTTATGTACTCCGCGGACCCCCACTTGGAGAAATTTTTTTTGACGGACCCCATCCCAACTTTAGGTACTTTACGTCATTTTATTAGTTAATTTCTGGCTTACGACCTCATAAGAACAAGGATATATGTTGAATATTTCTAACAGTGATTGGTGAATAACGATTTTTTTGCATATTGTAGAACACATTTTATTAGAAATTATAATATAGAAGAAAGAAAATTCAGCTAAATATGAAGATGGAAACGGTAGCAATAGTTTTCTTGCACATTTCGTTGAATTTTGGTATTTGATCTCTGTTTCCTCACAAAGCCATGCCATCGCTCCTTTTATATTAAATAAAGTTTTAACTGACTCATCATTTTCTCGTGCACCTGTACGATGGCTTTGCGGACCCCCAGTAAAGTCTTCGCGGACCCCCAGGGGTCCGCGGACCACAGTTTAAGAACCTCTGATGTAGGCAAAGCAGTGAGACTGCGCCAAAATTAGAACTGGCTAATATGAAGAATGCGCCTGTAGCTATGAAAATGAATGATGATATTTGATTCTCCAACGATAAAGTCTATATTTTTAATATATTTCTGGTTATTCTAATATATATATATATAAAGAATAAAATCTAAATTAACAAAATCCATCTGAAAATTAAACTTTCATTTACATACTTTCGGTTAAATCCGACCAAAACTTGATAAATTATAGAAAAAAATTCCCTAAAATTTATTTATTTTTATGTTGATTCTTTATTTTAATATTAAAATTCAATACATTCATACATTTCTATAAGTATAATATAAATATACATAATTAATATTTTTCACGTTTTGGGAAAAGCAAAAACTTGTTCCACTGCTTTCATTTATAACATCAAAAAACAAAGGAACTAATCAAATTTATATAATATATAATTATATAATAATTAATTTTAATAAATAATTTCAATTAATATACATAGAGTTATAAATAATGTTTAAAATATTGATATAATTTATAATTCATATAAATCGATAAATAGAAAATGACGATTAAATTAACGAAATATTGTAAAATTCATATCATTGTTAAGATTAGTTAGTATTATTATTAATATTTGAAAAGGGGGATTTGGAATATTGCAAGAATTATTAAGATATACGCTATTCTATAGTCTAAGTCAGTGATTGTCAACCTTTTTACCGACCGACGATAGTAAGGGAGGTATTGTTTTCACACCAAATTTCACATGTGGAGATTTTTACATATCTCCACGAATCATGCATTTTCTAAACAGAAAAAAGTATTTTTAGCATGATGTCTGTCCGTCCGTATAGATGTGTACAGCCTGAACGGCTCAACCGATTTTGATGAAATTTGGTATATTTACTTAATGCATCAGTGGGATGAATTGATCAACTTTTGGTGCAATTCCGGAAACCGGAAGTGGTAGTATTAGCGATCGACGATAGGAAGGAAAGGGTTATTTTCACACCAAAGGAGATTTTTTTATATATCACCACGAATCATGCACTTTGTATTGGTTTTATCCTCGAGAAAAATCATATTTATTAGTTTTTTCTTGATTTAAAATTATATGACGTCATCCAGCCATTCATGACGTCACAGTCTGGTCTTACATATATATTATAAATAAAATAAAATTAAAAATGTTTATATTTATTATTTATGTATCCATATCTGTTTTTTATTACATTAATAGATATATGAAAATTATTTGAAATTGTTTCTGTAGCTGGAAATTAATTTATTTCAAACCGTCGGTCGGTTCGGACCTGGCCACAGGTCAACTTTTTTTTTTTACCCCGGCACACTTTTAACGGTTTAAAAATTTGGCGGCACACAAAGATAAGTGTAAAAGTTTACCATATTGAAAAATGTGGTCCCAAAAACGGTTTACCTTTTTTTTAGAACCAAATTGAAAAAATTTAGAAAAGAAAGTCTGAAATGTTTAAGAGCCTCATAATCACGCGGCACAGTGGTCGAGAATCACTAGTCTAAGTATAATATAAAAGAGGAATTGGTATAATTAGTTAAATTTTCTAAATAAATTAAAATAAATAACATTTTGAGATGTTGCTTCTTCAAGATAAATTTGTCTGTTAATCTAATTTATATAACTTATAGCACATAGAATAAATAAATAAATAAATATATATAAGTATAACATATATAAGAATTTATTAGTTTTATAAAGAACAAAAATCGAATTTAAATTTTTTCTATTGATCAAATTAATTGAAATACATAAAAAAAGTGTCAATTCATAACCCAAATTCATTAGTTTTAACCTCTCTTACAACAACACAAACTAATATACATAAGCATTCAACAACAGCACAAATATTTTAAATTATATATTAGCAGTCATAATATTTCATATACATTACATATAAGAAATCGATTTCCTGTCTGTTGAAATTTACCTATCCAAGTTAATGGATTCTCTATTTTATTTATATTAATGAAAAAAAAAATAAAAAGTAAAAACATGTTTTACATTTGAATAGATTCACTTATTTACTTTTTTCATTTGAAAGATATTTTTTTTCTCTTTTTTTCTTTTTTATTGAAATTTTAAAAAAAGAAATTTAAGAATTAAATCAATATTTAATTTTTGAATTGAATGTGATCATAGTACATATACTTACTTGTTTAGTAATAAATTATCTGAATAGAAAATATTTTTATTTTATCCTTTTTTTATGAAACAAGTTTTTCTTTTAATTAAACAAATTGAAATAATCAAATAAAGAGGTAAGTAAAAGATCAAAAAATACATTGTTTTTTGGGGGAACGTTTTTATATATCAACTAGCTGATCAGAGCGCCTTCCAGGCGCTCTTCACACCTAGACGGGGGCTCCGCCCCCTGTACCCCCGAGTGATACATAGTATTTGGTTGAAAGTCTGTATGTAAAAGGTTTTCATCCATTTTGTTTCAATCAGTATAAGTAGATAAGACATATATTTGTTTTCTTAGAAAATATATATTTTAATTTAATCAGTAAATTAATTATATATTATTATTGTATATGTTATATTTATCTAACTCTGTGTCTATACAGTTTTCGAAAGTTCTTAGCCGCAGCATCCACTTTTCTCTAAGAGTCCCTATCCTGAGCTACAACCAAATCCTACCCTGTCCCATCTCTCCCATGTCCCTTCCTTCATTGTCCACCCACCTTGATCTTTGGTCTTCCACCGGATGTTTCCCAATATTTGCATGTGTCTGCATACATATCTACGTATATGATAACTGAACACTTAATAATAATAATAATAATAATGTATTAAATGAATATAATTGAAATTTTAGTTTTAATTGCACTTTTTTTTTGGTTTTTATTTTTATTTATTTTTATTGGAATTATTACAAATAATAATAATAATAATAATATACCGTTTAATACGTGAAAATAATAATAATAATAATAATAATAATTTATTAAATTAATATAATTGAAATTTTATTTTTTATTATTACATTTTTATTTTTATTTTTTACCGACCGACGATAGTAAGGGAGGTATTGTTTTCACACCAAATTTCACATGTGGAGATTTTTACATATCTCCACGAATATTTCTTAATTTAAAATTATATATAAGTCACCCAGCCATTCATGACGTCAAAGCCTGGTCTTACATATATATTACAAATAAAATAAAATTAAAAATATTTATGTTATGTCCATATCTGTTTTTTATTACATTAATAGATATATTAAAATTATTTGAAATTGTTTCTGTAGCTGGAAATTAATTTACTTCAAACCGTCGGTCGGTTCGGACCTGGCCACAGGTCAACTTATTTTGTTAATAATTTATTTTTATTTTTTATTTTTTTTTGTTAATAATTATTACATTTTTATTTGTTCGAAAATTATTTCTACTTTATTAATTGTTAATAGTTATTACATTTTAATTAACAGTTTTCGGAATAAGTATATTCTCTTATTTTATAGAGATTTTTATTGTTTGTCTCAAAAGTCTACCTACAATATTTCATTACCATTGTATGATTCAAAATAAAATTCAAAATATTTAATAGGACATGACATGATCTTAGTATTTTTCCCATCCCAGAATATTTGCTAATATTACATGTTGGAGTTCCAATTACCTGCATATTTAATGGCAATTTCAATGCTGAATATACTTTTAAATAAAAAATTAAAAAAATTTGAAGTAAATGGAATTATTATACTTAATAAATCTATATATAAATTTAATATATATTCAAACAATAATTGAAACAATATAAATAAAACGATTCAATATTTTACTTACATTGTGATTTATATTTCTATTTTTATTACAACTGTTATTATGGGTATGTTATTTTTGACAGTTTAAAAAAAATTAAAAATATTTGAATTTGGAAAATTATATGTAGCGCCATCTGTCGATAGTTTTGTGACACTACAGACTTTTAGCAATATATTACTAATTAAATTAATTTTGGATAAATTAATTTTGGATTTAACTACACTAAAACCTTCCCTGGGATGCCCACAATAATCCCTGAAAGTTTCACCGTAATCGGACGGGTAGTTTTTGAGTCTATAAGAGACAGACACACAGACAGACACACAGACACACAGACATTGCCTTTTATATATATAGATAGATTGTGTTTCTTTCTATGATTTGTTTGTTATTTAATAATTATAATAACACTAACAAGGGGCAACATTGAATGATTTATTTTATCTGATTAATTTAATCAACAAATAATAACATAATTGTCCTCTTAATATAAAATTTTAAATTTTATAAAAGTGGGTATTAAATATATTAAGAACTAACAGAAAAACATTTTTTATATTTTTACTCTTGTTTTATATTATTCATAATCGTAATATTTGGTAGATTTTATAATATATTTCAAAAATCTTTTAAAAAACATTTATTTTTGAAATGTAAATTAAATAGGAAGGGCCACTTTTTCGTTAAAGTTTAAAATATAAGGTTCAGATGAACGAATTTGGTGTGGGGGGGAGGGAGGGAGATGTGATGTGATTTCAGTGGTTTTACGTTCGTAATGTTGCTAACACTGTGGATTTATTTAGTCTCTACTAGGGTGGTGGTAATAACTGTATTTTTATCTTTTTATTTCCATATTTTTTTCTGTAGCATGTTTGTGTAACAAGTTAATAAATCTTCTTGCTAATTCTGAAAATTGATCCTTTCTTGATGATATTCATTGTGAGTAATTGGATTAAATGCAATTCTACCATCTGATATTGCTAAATGAATGGCCAATTTCGCGTAAGGGTGGCAACCACTTTATCTGTTACCCTTCGTAACGTATATTCAAGTGAACATATAATTTCTTTATTATTATTGAAATAGTTTATTCAAAAGACTACGTCTTGCTGTTTCAAAATTGTTTAATTATAAAATGTTTTATTGTTAAATATGTAGATTCATATATCAAGGGCTATTAAAATCATTTTGCTTTTAGGAAAATTACAAAATGTAAATTGGTAAAATATTGTGAAAATATACATAGGTATATTTGGATATATCTAATCAATAATATGACTCTTAACTTTGTCATCTTGAATATTTAATATTATTATTATTATTATGATTATTTTATAATTTATTATAAATGTATGTATGCTAGAATTAAAAAAAACAAAAAAATTAAAATTGTAGGTCTTTCGTTACCAACTCATTTAAAGTCATTTATTTGTTTTTCTCTCTACATCAACTCTCTAAATTCAAGTGCCAATATAATTGAATATTCTTGTTGACGTGTAATGGAATCTTCTTAGATGGTGGTTTGACACTTTTCATGAATTACTTATATAACAAGTCAACTATAAAACAAACTGTCTTTACGAAAAGACATTACATCATTTCTCTTTAAATAGTAATCACATTAATGTTAACACATTTGGTATAAATTAATAATAAATTATAATTATAATAATTAAAGAAATGTGTATAAAATATTAATATTCATTAAAAGAGAGAAAAAAAAATCGTTTCACATTGAGAACCAACTAATCTTCAATAAATTTATAAATAAATAATATAGTATTAATTAAAATCAAAGATTAATTTTTAATCATATAAACTTCAAAACTATACATTAAATAATCACAGAAATATATATTTTTTTGAATAGAGATTTTAGTTAATCATCTTTTAAAAAGTAATAATGTACGTGGTCTGTTCAAAAGAAAAGGTGAGTTTTGAATGATTTCGAAAAAATTTTATTTATTCATTAATAACTATTTTGTCCCCTTCAAAGTAATTCCCCTCAGATAGGCTCCTTATTCAATTCCGACTTTATCTCATCCATTGTGGTAAAACGCTTTCCTTTCATTGATCTCTTCAGTTGGTAATAGGAAAAAGTTCCAGGGAACCAAATCTGGTGAATACGGTGATTAAGCCATGATTACGGTGTTGTTTTTGGCCAAAAAATCACGAACAAGCATTGATGTGCAAGCTGCATTATCGAGATTCTGAATCCATGATTTGTTTTTCCACAATTCCGATCGTTCGAGCCGTATTGCTTCACGCAAACGTTGCATAACTTCCTTGTAGAATTCCTTATTTGTTTTTTTTAAGTAAAAACTCACAAAAACATGACTAACTTTTTCAGTTGTCAAAAACAAACTACTAATCCAAAATGGCTGATATTGCCAACTTATGAGAAACATATATGTACCAACATAACAAAAAAAAATTCGATAATCAAATGTACATAGCTCGCGAAAATTCAAAATTAACCTTTTCTTTTGAACAAACCTCGTATTTTAATTAAAAATGTAACAATTTAAAAAAAAACAAATAAATTTGGTATCTTGATATCTCACTTGACAAATATACTGAAAATTCCCAAAGGTTAGATAATAATGAATATATTTATTAATTATTTTATTTTTAACATGTGGTTAGAAAATTTGGTATACTTTTAAGAGTCTACTAAAAAAAAAATTAAATAAATAAATAAAACAAATACACATATTTCTTATAATATACACATTTAAAAAGAGGTTAATAAATAAAATTATATTATCAAGCAAAATTACATTTCTTCACATTGAAAATAAAAATAATCGTTTGATCCAATTTCGTTTCCAATGAGAATCTCTTTTTTTTATTTTTTCTTTAATTAGAAGGACATCACTGCAAATTAATCATCTTAATTTAATTCTCTCTCCTCCTTTCTCTTATTCGTGTTATTTCTTTAAAAAAGAAAAAGCCAATCTCATAGTATGACAATTAGCAGTCCAATAGTTGGTTGTGTGAAATATCGTGGCTACGTTTAAAGGCCGTGAGAACGAATTTAAATTTGGCACATACACATATCTCATACTTATCTAAAGGCTATTTCTTTTATTATTATTAAAAACAATTACTTCATTAGAGCAGGAGATTTTCATGAAAACGTAGAAGATAAGCCATCTCTTTTGTTTCAAATATTGTATTTTTCTCCCTCTGTATATTATTATTACTTGTATATACCTGTGTATCCTTTATTTAAAGGCTATCTAAGTAGATTCCCATTAAAAATATCTTATCAAGATATCATTAATTTTTTTTTATTTTTTTTTTTTCTAAAGTAAATTTAATCAACTTTATTTTTTTATAATTGTTAAATATAATTGCATTTCAATATATTATAATATATTTATAAAAATAATAATGATAATAATAATAATAATAATTCAAGTTTTAATAAAAGAAAAATGATACGTATATACAATTTATACAATTTTTTTTTAGCTATCTACTATTTTGTAGTTAGTTACAATTTCATATCTAAATTTCAATTAACCGATTCGGCAAAATGAAACTGAATAAAACAAACCCTCGGAAGATTCATTGCCATAGCATTCAGTTAAAAGCTTTTTTTTTCCTTTTGCATAATTTAAGTCTCGAATACAATTCAATGAAATGACTAGAGTATAATAAATTTTTAATGGAATAATATTCCATAAAAAAATATAACATATATGTATTTAAATTCATTAGAAAATTATGTTAATTAAATACAAAAATTATTTCATCAACGTGTATTTGTTAGTATTTATTCTGATATTTAAGTATATACTTATATATAAAATTTTTACTTATAAATCAATTATTCTGTTGAATTGATTGATTTTTGAAAAATCTAAATATTTCACATTATCAATTTTGACTGACCGACGATAGGTAGGGAAGGTTTTGTTTTCAAACCAAATTTCACAGGTGGAGATTTTTACATATCTCCACGAATCATGCATTGTGTTAATAGAAAAAAACATTTTTATTATGATGTCTGTCCGTCTGTCCGTCAGTGTGCCTTTATAGACGTGTACAGCTTGATGATTCTCAACAAATTCTGATAAAATTTGATATATTTACTTGATGCATTACTAGCATGAATCCATCAACTTTTGGTGTATATCCGGAATCCGGAAGTGAAGATTTACAAATTATTAATTTTATATTCATTGTCGGAAATTTTTTATTACATTAAACTAAATAAAAATACATACATATATATATATATTATATATAATTTTGTTTTTAATTATTTTTAAATTGTCGGTCGGTTCTGTGCCTGGCCACAGCTCATTTTTCTTCATATTAAAGGACACGACTAGATTTATTATCGAAATATGATTGTCTATAAATATATTTATGTGAAGTATATAGAAATGTTAGTAAAGTATATATATATATATATATATATATATATATATATATATATATTAAATAATATATTCGTAGTTATAGAAAAATCTAATTATACAAAATTATTTATTTCAAATAAAATTAATATTAACTTTTTTGTTTCAGGTAAATTTCATTTCTCAATTTAATCATTTCATCTTATGGTAAGATTTAATATATATTTTTATTATATAGATTTAAAAAAAACTAAACTATTACCTATAATTTTATTTTAAAATAATATTAGTTACTTAATACTTGAATTTTTTTTAGAAACACTTTATGATTAAAGAAAAAAAAAATAAATAAATGAAAGGTGGTCTAGAAGTTTCTAACACATATTTTTTGGTATTAAATAAATATACCTATATTATTAATAAAATTTAGAAATACTTTTCAGGAAAACAATAAAACAATGTAGGATATACTACTCTAATGTGTAAATCACCAACTTATAAAAAATAATTTCCGTTTCCAAGTGAAATTAAATTTATTTATTTCACCTATTTAATTGTTTATTAATGTATATACACATTCATACATATATATATAGTATTTCTCTGTTAACTTTATAAATTAAAAGCTTAAAATGAAATTGATCCTATTCAAAGAAAATGTAACACATTTACAATATTTATATAATTTTAATTTGTAAAAATATTTTATTTTATATAAAAAGAAAAAGTTTAAACATCTTAAAGTTTATTTTGATTAAAAATATAATTTACCTGTTTTTTTTTTTATTAAAAAGATATTTAATCTATAAAGTTGTTGATGATATAATTTTAATGTGACTTATATAAGAAAATTTATTTTTATTATATATATAATTATATTTAAAATTATTTTATACTGGTACCTTCAAAAAGGATTATTTTTACTTTTCTTCATAAAAAATATTTATATAATTATTTTAGGCAAGAAAGTTGAATATTAATATTACATATATATATGTATATAAGCCAAAAAAGATAAAATATTTAAAATAAAATAAATGCGTCCAAAGAAAGTATAATAAAATGTGATTAGTTGTAAAATTTAAATAACCGGTAGTTAATATCAGTTGTTCATAAATTCAGTGAAATATTAAATAAGTGAAAAAAAAAAAATATATAAATAAATCCGGATGCTTAATAATATTTAGCCTAAAGAATTAGAGCAATACTTTCGAAAAACGATGGTTGCCAATTCAATTGCATTTATTTATTAAGTGAAGCAGAATGACGGGAAGGTCATACAAATTATGCATCATCGCAAATCGTTTTAGACAATTTGAAAAGTCATTAAAATGTAAGATTTATTTCCTGGTTGAATTTTTCCTTACCATTTTTAAGCTCTATAAATCTGTATTACATAAAATGAAAGAGATTTGGTTCTCTAGCGATTTTATTTATTATTTTTTTTTTTTTTCACCATCTCTTTCTTATTTTTTGATCATTTGTGTATATTTTATTTTTTTCTTTCGGTCTGCTTCATATTATATTCATATGTATATCTATTCTATATAATAATTTAACTTTCTTATTAGATATAACATTTAATTTGATTAAGAAAGGATATAATTAAAAACTAATTAAGAGAAGTTGGTAAATATTTTATTTACAATCCTTTAGAATTCCATTCTGTAATTATCTGCTCTTGATTGTGTAGTGACGTGATTCTTCAATGTTTTTTAATAACAATTTTGTTTTAAAAAGATAATATAAAATTTATAATAATATTCTAAATATTCTAAATTGATGAAATAAAAAAACAAAAAACAAAACAGAAAGCATTTGAAATTCGTTTAAATCCCATAGTCCATTTAAAATTTTTTCAATTACAATCACCAACTTTCCATAAATTAACATTGGATTGAAATAATTGATATCTTCATGCTAAATAATCATTATTTAAGAAATTATCCATTACTTTTCGAAATAAATACAGACACAATAGTCTCTTTACTCTCCTATTAACTACTCTAAAATTATAATAAAATTATAGGGAAAACTTTGGAAAACCAGGATAAAGTTTGTTTAGAATAGAATGAAATCTTATGGAAGGAAAATACAAAATCATATCTTTATAGACCCAAACTTAGACATCAAAGTACCCTTATATAAAATTAATTTAAATATAATATTTATTTATTTATGTAACGGACAAAAAGTATTTATATTTTTTATTTTTTTTTTTTTTATTATTCATTTTTCTCTTTTTCTCTTTTTCTTATTATAATTTTGTTTGTCTATTTTTACTGACCGACGATAGTAAGGGAGGTATTGTTTTCACACCAAATTTCACATGTGGAGATTTTTACATATCTCCACGAATCATGCATTTTCTTAACAGAAAAAAGTATTTTTAGCATGATGCCTGTCCGTCCGTCCGTCTGTCCGTCTGTCCGTCCGTATAGATGTGTACAGCCTGAACGGCTCAACCGATTTTGATGAAATTTGGTATATTTACTTAATGCATCAGTGGGATGAATTGATCAACTTTTGGTGCAAATCCGGAAACCGGAAGTGGTAGTATTAGCGATCGACGATAGGAAGGGAAGGGTTATTTTCACACCAAATTTCACATGAGGAGATTTTTTTATATATCACCACGAATCATGCACTTTGTATTGGTTTTATCCTCGAGAAAAATCATATTTATTAGTTTTTTCTTGATTTAAAATTATATGACGTAATCCAGCCATTCATGACGTCACAGTCTGGTCTTGCATATATATTATAAATAAAATAAAATTAAAAATGTTTATATTTATTATTTATGTATCCATATCTGTTTTTTATTACATTAATAGATATATTAAAATTATTTGAAATTGTTTCTGTAGCTGGAAATTAATTTACTTCAAACCGTCGGTCGGTTCGGACCTGGCCACAGGTCAACTTATTCTTATTATACTAACAAAGTTATTTTGTCGCATTAAGGTTAAAAAGTAATAACATTATTTGTTTTCCTTTTCCCCAAAGTCTGGCGCCCATAATTTACTTATAATACAATTTACAGTCATCGTGGGTCATTACAAGTGCCCCATAGTCGGATTTTCTTACATTTATCAATTTTAATATAAATATGTTTATATTATTTTTTAGAATATTATATTATCTCATTTTATTATAAATCGAGTATTTTATTATTTAAACATTCTCACACATTATAAATAAATTTTAATAAAGACAGAAACAGTCGACATTTCTATAGATTATATGGATATTTTGATAAAAATTCAACCTCTCTTTATGTCTATATGTAGATATATCGATAATCGAAAATATTTTCTTTTACTCATATTTTAATCAAACATTCATTTATAAATATATAAATAAATATTTAATATATTGTCAATAAATATTTGCTGATATTGGTTAATATACTTGTATATATATTTTTATAGGTTATCAATTGGTACAATTCATAGATACCAATAAAACTTTCTAGATAACTAATTCCATTTATGACATAATATTTTATAATCTACCAATATAGACATTATCTTTTGATATTACCACTAATTTAATTCCCTTGGCCTTTTTAATATTTATTATTTATTATATTTTTGATGGTTAGGATTAAACTATCTTCAATTCATCTGAAAAATAATTATTATTTTAAAATAAAATGAGACTAATTTTATTTACCTACATTTTTTATTTTTATTATCATCTTTTTACAATTATAAATAATATTTTTAATATTATATATTAAAAAAATATATAAAAAAATCTGTGACTTTTGTACAACCTACGCAATTCGATTATATTAATTTGGTGTCCTTTGATCAGTAGAACCGATCCTATCAACCTTTACCTTGATTTTCTTGAGCGGAGACGCTACTTTTTATCAAGTATCTTCCTAATTTTGATCCCGGAGGCTGGTTTGACTCCGTCTCATAGACCCCAGCTAGAGAAATTCTCTTAACAGGCCCAGGACTTGAACCCGGGACCATGTGAATATGAGTAAGCTTCGCTAACCTATCACCCTGTGGCGTCTATTTAAAAAAAAATATATAAGTATATTTTTATAAAAATATTAAATAGATCTTGGTTAATCCTCGCCATTAACTTAAAATAGATTCTCATAATATCAATTTAAATACTAATAATTAATTAAAAAAAAATTATCACTTGAAAATGGTAAAATAATTATATAAATTAATTTTAAAATGTTTAGTCTCTTTCTAAATTATGACACAAATAGAAATAAATATTCAAAAATATATTTTATACTTTAAAATATATTTTTGTACTTTAATTGTATATGAAAACAAAATAAAGATTAGAAAATAATATATTTATCTCTACAAGTAAATTTTTGTGTTTTCTGAATATATTTAATCATCTGTAAAAAAATTAACGAGAGAGAACAAAGAATAATTTATTTTAACATTTTAATGAAATTCTATGTTATATATTACTAAATATACTTACATATATTTTACAATTGATAAATAATCATTGCAAAGAGTCAAATAACTTTTGTATTTGATATATATTGTATATAAATTATAAAATTGACAAACATATAAATTTATTTTCTATATGATATAAATAAGATTAAAAAAATAGAAAAAAATCAAAGTCCTTATTGATTGATTTTTAACAGAAATTATTAAAAATTTAGAGTTTATTAATTTATTGATGATTTAACTGATCTTAAGATTAAAGCTAAATGAAAGTATAAGGAACACAATTAAGTGGAATAAAAATAACTTCAAACGCTCTTTTATATTTTTTTTCTTTCAAGTACCGATCATCAATGGACAGGTGATTTGGTTCAATTAAGATTTGGTCATTGCAATCATAAACTATTAGAACATGAAAGCTTTCATTTTTTTCATTTAGAAATCGTGATAAGTAAGGAGAAATAGAAAAAAAGGGAAAAACTTCAACAGTAACAACTTTGCATTGGCATTTTCATTTATGAATCCGTCCAGTCATGTATTCGAGTTCTCTTTTAAAATGTTGGGATTCCGTTACCGGCGTTACTTTTCAAATCATGATCTGAAGTATAGAAACCGATTTCATCTCCATTTCATATTATATATATATATATATAAATATATATATATATAGATTGTACCTTTTGTATCTTTTCCCGTGATTCTCAATTCAGGGTTAGGCGATTTGAACTCTTTATTTCTTTTATTTATTTATTTATTTATTTTTTTGCTTTGTATTTTGAAAAGTATATCGACAAGTCTTTTGCATGTTATAAATCATGTGACATGAATAAGAAAAACTCTCAACTTCAGGGTTTAATAATGGACGTTTTGCAAAAGTGTAGGTAGAAGGTATTTTGTTATTATAATATTGTGTATAGAGATAAATAAATCATTTAAATAAGAATTGCAAAAAAAACAAAAAAAATTGTTGACAGACGTAATATTAAGTCTTACTATGCTAAAGAGAGAGAAAGGAAAAAAATAAATAAATTAAAAATATAAAAAATATAATGATGATAAAAAAAAAGTTGTATGTGATATATAAATATAGAATCTATCTAATTCTTTCTTATCAATATATATTATTGATTATTTGTTATATTTAATTGTTTTTCTTTTGTATTAATTGATCACTAATTTGTACAATAAGCAAAATTTATTAAATATATATATATTAACGTAATTTAGGTATAAAATTAAAAATAATTGATTATTTTCCATTTGAATTGATGAAAAATTATTAATAATATTATTGTATTTTAAATAAATTATTTTTTTTAATTATTATTGATAGAAATTTATTTCATTAGCCAATTTCAATTTTTATAGAATGTTGAAAATTCGAAAATAATTTTTTCTCTTATATTTTCAATCTATTTAAAAATAAAAATTAACTAAAGAATTATAATTATAATAATAATAATAAAGATAATGATAATTTATTTTTAGGTGTTAGCTGTATAATTTTTTATTAGTCATGAAAATTTAAAATCATTTCATCTTTATTAATTAATATCAAAAATTCAAGAATGAATATATAATTTGTCAAAAAACACATATTTGAAAATTTATATAATAATTTCAATGATATGAATAATTAAAATGAAAAAGATGAAGGAGAATTAAAGCTACAACGTTGAGTGGTTGGTTACTTAAGCTTTTATTATCAAATGGAGTTGAAATCATTCGGTCAAGTGTATCGACACGTAAAATTTTAATTTCAAATATTTAAAAATCCATTTCAGATATTAAAATACGATAATCCAGTAAAATCTTAATTCTTGGAGCACCAGGAAACTTTTTTTTTTTAAAAATATCTTTTTAGGATATTAATTAAAAATAATTTCTAAAGTAATAATTTAAATAAGAATCGTATTTTGTTTTGATTTAAAATAAAATCCATTTCATTTAATTAAGAATATTAATTACCTAAAATTCATAGCAGTATTTCTAAAAAAAGATATTTAGACATTTATTTATATTTATATATTATGTTTTAAATATCATTATTAGTAAGTATATATATTATTATTATTAATGAGAGAGAGAGAGAGAGAGAATTAATAGTAAAACAATAATAATAAATATAATTACATATAATGTCTTATTTATTAGATAAATCGTGATGCCAGGCTTTAAAATTTATTTAAATTTCAACAAATTCATAAAGCGTTTTGTTAATTGACAAGTATATTAATTTTAATCTATTTTTTGAATATAAAGATAAGGAATAATATTAAAGAAAGGGTTGGAAATCTTATAATAATATATGTAGATTTTAAGCAAGCATCCAAAGAATAATTATAAATATTAAATTAAAAAGTGAACAAGTCTTTTTTTAGCATAATATTTTTCAAATTTTAATAAAATATTGTTTATTCCTAATCAATTTTAAAATCGAATTTAAAAATTCCCTGATTTCAACCCACGAATATATTATAAATAAATAAAAGCCTGTGACTTGTGTACGTCCTACTCAAGGACAACGCCTATCGAAGTCAGTCATATCAATTAGGTGTCCTATGATCATCCTTTACTTTGATTTTCTCGATCGGAGGCGCTATCAAGTAGCTTTCCCAATTTTGATCCCGCAGGCTTGTTTGACTTCGTCCCATAGATCCCAGCTAAAGAAATTCCCTTGTCAGGACTGGGACTTGAATCCGGGACCACGAGAATGTGAGACAGCTTCGCTACTTCCCATCCTGTGGCGCCCTTTCATAAATTATAAATAATTCATTTAATTAGTACATGGTATATTTAAAAAAACAAATAAATAATTACATTTCTGAAACATACATAATGTAAAACACATATATTTAATTTTAATTGAGCTTCACAAATTAATTCTAGATTAAAAACTATGATTCTTTTATATTTAAAAACAATAGATGAATGAACAAAAGACATTTTTCATTGGATTATTTTATAAAACAATCAACAATTGCTAAAGTGAGAAATAGGAAAAATAATAAATAGATCTTCTTTTACTATAATCTCTCTTAAGTTTTTTTTTTGTTTTGTTTTGTTTTTTTATTTTTTCATAACAAAATATATATCCAAAAATATGGAACATAATAATACAATTACGATTATTAAATGAATCATATACCATAATCATATAATATGACTATTAGTTCATTTTAATAATAAAAAATAATAAAATAGTTGAAATGAAAATATGAAATATTTCTATTACAAGATTTTGATAATTTTTCGGAAATTTTAAAATACCATATGTGTAAGTGATAAAAATTTATTATTTTTGTTTTCAATATTATTATTTGATAATTTTAATTATAAAAAAATATTGTATAAAATAGAAATAAATTTGCTGGCAAATTTAATGAAAATAAACGAAATATTCACATAAAAAGTCAAATCAATTTGTCTTTTAATGAATATCTATATTCATGTTAGTTGTAACACAATAATTGGTCTTTACGTTCTCTTATTTCAACCTACAATAAATAAGTATCATTTTATATTTATTTTGTGCCGATAAAATAAATCCTTATTAAATATTAAAGGATTTAAAGGGGATGTTGTTATTTGCCATCTGGAAATCCGTACAATGTAGAAAATAGTCCTCTAATAAAAAAAGTTTAATTTTGTCAGAAATAAAAATCCATGTTACTTTTTTATTTTTAAAATTAATTTTTTTCCTTTTTTTTTTTGAAAAGTAAATGAACATTTACGGTTTATTAATAATAATTAGAGTAATGAAATGACTTTAAACTATTTTTAATATCTTACTTATTTTTCACATTTATTATTCTCTTATTTTATTTTTATTTTGTATTTATTTTGTGAAAAAAGAAATAACTTTTTTTCTATTTCTTGGAATGGACACCATAACATATTTTGAACGTTTCACACTAATTAATACCTGGTATCGAATGGCGATGTTGTCCTTAACTTTGACCTACGTGTCGCCCAGGCCAAGGACACCCAGATTCTCGTTTAATACTGCCAATGGCCTTTTGTTGTTGAAATCAATTAAATAACATCGACAATATTAAACTTTTTTCCAACTTTAAATTAGTTTGAAAGGTCAATAGAATTATAAATTTCCTCTTACTTCTTTCTACTTTACATGAGATATAAATAGAAATAAATTAATTAATTAAGAAAAACTAGATTTCAAAAATAATACTAAAGTAAGTAGCTATATAGTTAAAAAAATGTTAACTAATTATAATTGGAAAACTCCTTCATAAGATTATTTATTCTATTGAGATTTTAAAAATGATTTAAAATGATATTGCTATTATTTAATGGCGCCACATGGTGGGAGGTAGCGTAGCTGGCTCACATTCTCGTAGTCCCGGGTTCAAGTCCCAGGCCTGCCAAGGGAATTTCTCTAGTTTTGGTCTATGGGACGGAGACAACCCAGCCTCCGGGATCAAATTTGGGAAGCTATTTTATAAAAAGTGGCGCCTCCGATCAAGAAAATCAAGGATAGGACTCGTTCTACTGATCATAGGACACCTTCCTTCACCTTCCATTGAGGACGTCGTGTTCCAAAACATAATCAAATTCCAAATCCAATCAATTATATATTATAAAATTGCCCCTCACATATCTCCCTTTCGCGTCAAATCGGCTGGAGGTTTTTTCTGGTTCGCATCACAGATGAACAAGAAGATCCTTGGAGGCTGTCCAAAAAAGCAGTTCCCGTAAGGGACAAATGCTAGAAAGAAGATATTACTATTAATTATTTAAAAAAAACAAAAAAAGATTTTTATATAATTTTCAAACTATACAAATAAATATCATTCTTATCAATAATTTAGCATAAAAATTAGTATTACGAATAAATGATAATTCAATTTATATAGTATGAATATACATAAAATATGTTATCATAATTTCAATTGAAAATAATTTTGAAAATTAATTTAAAAATCAAATTGATTTATAGATAATAGAACACATAAAAAAAATATTGAATTATTTTAAATGTTTATACTTTCGATTGAATCTCTGCTCGAGGCATGAACATTTGTAGTTAATATTATAGAATTATAATTTTATAAATTATATACTATTTTTTTTTAATGATAATATTTTAAAATGTTATTTTTAATTCTATTTGTAACAGCTTTATCCATAGAAATACATTTTTATTGCTTTTAATATGTTTCAAAATTAATATTAAATTCGTGTAAAGTAGAGTGGGAATATCATCCACCTTATGATTTTTATAACGTTTTTCTTAACTTCACTTGGCGTCTGTCTCTCGTCTGTTCGCTCTGTTGACAAATTGAAATCGATTTTTCATCGACTTTTTATTGAGATAGACTTTTTAAAATTTTTATAGATATTTTAATGGATCACTAGAAGGTATAAAAGAAATTTAATTTAATTATAATTAATTAATTGTAATTAATTAGTGATTAATTACTTTTAGTAACTAAGTCCTTTTGTATTGCTCCGATTAATTTTTTTTTTAACTGATTCTGAAACATAAATATTGATTTCAGGATAGATTTTCATTTTGAA
The DNA here is from genome assembly GCA_963082975.1 of Labia minor. Classification (NCBI taxonomy): domain Eukaryota; kingdom Metazoa; phylum Arthropoda; class Insecta; order Dermaptera; family Spongiphoridae; genus Labia; species Labia minor. Next base: position 12,651,061 of record OY720344.1, on the reverse strand, counting down.
CGTATTTAAAAAATTTTTATAGCATTAAAATTAATGATGAATTCTTATTAATCAGTTGTTTCGCCAATGAAGAGGGGTTTCTTCTTTCCCTCACACACAAATGGCATATATATATATATATATATATATTTATAAAATCTTATATTAATAAAAAGTATTTATTTATAAATATATAATATAATAATTATTATTTAATAATAACATTTACTTAACATAAATACATAAAATCAATTTTAATATAATTAATATATTTTTTGTTATATTCAATTTGCAAATTTTCGTATAACATCATTTAATGTTAAATTTAGATATTTGTGGAGGATTTCAAACTTATTTAAATTCATTAATTATATTATTTTAGAAAAATATGATTTTTAACGGGCCCACCAATAATTAATTGTTAATTATTAATTGTTTATTTATAAATATATTATTATAATCACATAAAATTTGTATTTTAAAAATATTATTTGTTTATTAACATTTACTTGGAATAAATACATTTTTAGAAGATTAATATTTGCTAATTCTCGTATAACATCATCTTTTCTATGTCTCTTGATATATTAAATAAATTTATCGAATTAAAATTGCACTAAAAAGAATAAAATAATATAAATATAAAAATGTTTTTATAAAATAACGTTTTTCTCATGGACCAAAAAAGAATAAAATAATTTTTCTATAGGTCTGGCAAATTTTATGAATGAATTTCTTCATATACAACGAAAAACGTTTGGCACATTTAGTTTTCATTTGCTTTCTATTTTATTTCTTTGCAATTAAATTCCTTTATAGAGCTATAATTTATATAAATACTTGTATACTACATTAAAACACTTCATTAACAAGTAACACTATTTCTTCTGATATAATCAGCTGTTTTGACTTTGAGTGATAATATAAGAATGTAAATTTAAAAAAATAATCATTTTTTGTAAATATGTTACATACTTTGATATAAGTATATTACAATGAAAAATAATAAGAAATCAATATCTTAGCTATTGATCTATCAATTTTATTGCGTAATAAAAAAATTTGTCAGTTTATGTGTTTGCCAGGCCTTTTATTTTATTCTTTTTTAGTTCATGAGAAAAACGTTATTTTATAAAAAAATTTTATATTTATATTATTAATAATTAGTTTAGTTTACAAGAATACTAATCTTGTGTGTAAATAAAGTGAGGATAAATTTCTTGATTTTTGTTTTTTGTTTTTTTTTTTTAAAGTCAACAACAAAATGATTGATGATCATTATTTGCATTAGAATATTTATATATTAAAAATTGTTTAGATTAAACCTTTAAAATCTTAGAAAATTAATCACTTAAGAAAAAAAAGACATCTTAAATGAAGAAAAGATTACATTGACTGATTACAACACACCATCTAAATTGAACAAAATACTTTTTTTTTTAATCTCTTTCACTCTAACTTGGTAATTTAATTAAGTAATCTTTTTATTGTGATATACCTACGTCTTTTTTAATTATTTGTCAATCCTTTCGGGATTGAAAAAAAAAAACAACATTACTTCTACGTTGGTTAATTAACGCAAAAACTTCATCATCCATTGCAACGCCGCTATCTATGAACAATGAATAAACATAGAACCTTTTTTTGCGAATGCTATTGTTTTTATTATTCTATTGTAGGCAGATGGATGGCATTTTATTATGATTATCTAATAACGCTATTCTTTTGTCGTCACTTTAATTAAGAGTTTGATGGATATCCATCTACAATAAATCCAATGATCTTTCAAATATATACTAGAGAAAATAAAACTCAATGAAACATGATACTACATAACACAATCATATATTTACTCGAAAAAAAAACAGATAAGACACAATAATTATCAAGATTATCAATTAATTCTTTTTATATCCAGGAAATAAAATAATGAAAGAAACTAAGAAATCTTAAATTAAATAGTTTGTACTTTTATTGCCCCTAGATTAGATTATAACACGATAATACTACTAATTATCAACAAATGAAGTCATTTTTTTTTATTTTTATATTTTTCTCATTTATTAAAAATCTAAAAGTAATTATTAACTAATTATTCTTAATATTTTGTAATTTTTCAGATTAAGAAAGAATATAGGTTGAAATATATTTTATTTTATATTTATTATTCAAACTAAATCGTTTTTATGTATAAATAAAAAAAAAATATTTTAATAAGAATGATTAATGTTGAACTATGATAATAATGAAGTTTTACTTAACTCAAATCAATCATCTTCAATCAATTCAAAAGTTTTTGATCAATTAAACTTCTATCCACATAAATAAATTGTTAGATAAATTAATTAACTTTACATTGTAGTATAAATATTATAATTAATAAATTGATAGAATCTGATTCACCGAGCCGTTCAAATAATTTAAAAGAACATAAGTAAATTAAAAAAAAATAGTCATAAAACATACAGTCCTTAAACGTATGTATTAATGTACTGAAAGACAGAAAAGTATGACCTGTGAATATAACATAATATATATTTCGTATTTGATTTCATTTATATTTATAATATTTTGTATTTAAGAAAGCGCTGTCTGGCGTAGTTGCTGACGTCATTTAAATTACCTAATTTAAATTAATAAAAAACTAGTAAAGATGATTTTTCTCGAGGCTGAAACTAATACAGATCGACTTTTCTAACTATGGTGTGAATTTCAAAAAAATTGTTTGAGCGGTTTAATATTTCAAAAATACAAATATATATAAATACAATTTTTGGTAGTATAATAAGATAAGATATAGATAAATAATAATTAGATAAGAATAAAAATAAATTTAATATTTAACTAACACTTACTACTTATTCAATATCCGTAGTGAACTCGAAAATAAATACTCATTATTATAAATGACTAAACAAATTATTTCAAAGAAGTTAATATAATAACAATATTTTATTTGATATAATGGGAAATAAATACCATTACATCATTTAAAAGATATAAGATAATCTGTTGTGTGTTTTTTTTTATTTTCATTATTCAAGACATAATTCATTTAACCCCCTTGACGCACCATAACTGTCATGATTATTACTTATTAATAACAAAATAAGACCTGCCCTTCCACTAAAGCGCATGTACATGTAAAGTTGACAATTTTTATTTTTAAAATATATTTGATTTATTCAATCTTTAGAAATAATTATTCTATATTTTTTTATAAACGTTCTCCTTTGAATAATGAATTATTAAAATATAAGTCTCTCTCTTTATTTAATATTCTGTGCCTCTCTTTTTTTTACCTCATCACAAATATCAATGCAATTATATTATAATTTCTAAAGGATTAATAACCTAGCGAAATAACCTTGGTTATATTTCGTGTATTACTAACTCTCCATGTTATTTGACTGTCATTAATCACTATTATGACAGCAACTACATCTCAACTAGTCTTTACATATATATATATATATATATATATACATTCCTACACTATATATTACCTATACTGTAAATATATATATATAAAGCTTGTCAGTATTGTAGACCAACCTGTTGAGGCCTAAAAGCAAATTTTAGTACAGCCATCCATCAGCTATGACTTGTTGCCCCGTTTAATCCTATTAAGGAATTACTGAGTCAAAAATTAATATAATTGTATATAGAAACCATTAATATAATTATTTACATTTCAAAAAAGAAAAATAAATACTTTAAAAAATTATATATATATTTAGGTTAAGAGACATAAAAATGTGAAGGGGACAATTCTAATCAAGGCTATGGATATAATTTAATAAATTCATTTAAAAAAATATTTTTACAAAATTATTCAAGATTATTAATTAAAAAAAAAATAAACAATTTGAGTCCTTCATAGAAAATAAAATTTTCGTAAGAGGTTGAATAATACATACAAGGGCGGGGTGAAAAGTCCGGTCTGACCAAGAAAAACGATGTTTTAAAATTTTTTTCTTGTTATATTTTTCAACATAATCTCCATCAACACTGATACATTTCTCATAACGGTGTTCTAATTAATTTAACTAATTTAATTTAATTTAAGTCTCATGAACAGTTATGAATCGACGCAAAAATTCGTTTGAAAATTGTCGGTAGAAATGTTTTTTTTCGAAGCCGTTTTTGGTCTAACGTTAGCAAACGCGGCACCCACGTTGCACACAGCTTTCCATAATCAAATGGTGGTGCAAAATATTTCGCACACGTTCAGCTGACATCGTACAGGTCTCAGCTATCTTGAATGTTGAATAATCAAGGAAAAAAAAATTTAAAAACATCGTTTTTCTTGGTCAGGCCGGAAACTTTTCACCCCACCCTCGTATAACAAATGATGCTTATATAAAATCTAAAATAACGTCTTATACCATTCTCACATTGAATTTTCAGTAAAAATTTCTTTTTATTCCAAACAAAAATATTTAAAAGTTATTATGATATAAGAGAAATAATTATTTTAAGAATATTAAATATTATTATTAAAATATTTATTTTTTTCTATCAATTAAATATAGTTATGATATGAAACTAAATATGCTAAAACGTTATCAATATTAGGTTGAATCGTTTTAAAAATTTAAAATACCTTTGTTAAAACAAATATGCTGATATTGTTGCACTGCTTCAAAAAGAATTTGAAAAAAAGATGTCGAAAATTTAGTAAACTTGTTTATTTGTTGATAATATCAAAATTGAAGTGTAGCTCAGAAAATGTACCACAAATTTAACAAACTTCGAAGAAGATATAATAAATATTAATTGTGACATAAATCTTAAATCCCTGGTTTTTTAACTATAATTTTTGGAAATTGATATAAAAGATAAATATCCAACAAGTCTTCATTGTTTCAATATATTTATGTAAATCCGTATTTCATTTATGTTTTCTTTATTTGAGATAATATTTTCTTAATTGAAATTCTTATATATTAGGAGTATGTATTAAAATATCAATGAAAATTTTGAAAAACTTCAAATTGTTTGAAAAAATCATACTCGCTCACAAATTAGATATTCCAAAAGGGATAAAAGTTTAGTTACTTCTGATCTAAAGTATTCAATATTTTCATTTTGTTATACGATATAACATTTATTCCTTTTTTCACATTACTCCTCTTGACATGAAAATGACTATAAAATTAATGATCTAGATCTACCATTAATAACAGGTCTTTGAATAATGAATTCTAGTCAAAATATTTTAAATCACCGCAATTCAATGGTAAATATTTAGAAATTTCAACAAAATTTGTCAAACATGTGATCCCTTTTATTTTGAATAATTATATTATACAAAATAAATATATTTTAAACTAATCCAGTTAATTAAACATATTTAATCCTGTATATTAATATATATATATGACATCATATGTACTTATATTTTCATATTTATCTCAATGACCAATAATGAATGAATAGGTTTCCTGAATATGGCAAATAAAAAAATCTAATAAAATAACATTTAATATATATATTAACTTAAACTAAGCATAGCATTTAGCACATATATGTATTTTAGTTATTTTTTTTATTATTATTGATTCTTTGAAGGCTATTTTCATTAGTTGAAAATTAATTAAATCTGATTTGGTTAATAATTGATTTTTAGTTAATAATTTTATGTGATTAAATTTTATAATATAAAATATCTTTCAAAATTCAGATGATTCTAATACAAGGTATTCAAATTAATTTACGCTAATTTAAATAGGAATTTATATGAAAACGTTAATTTATCAATAAATTAAGAATTTCATATAAAAAGTTTATACATACTTAAATAATATTTTATAATAAAATTAATATAAATATTATTAAAACTTTCAAATAATCTATATATTTTCTTATTTAGTTTAACAAATGAAATAAAAAATAAATCGAAAAGAAAATTATTGGGTGTTGAAATAAAATGTAATTCATTCATCCTTAAATGGATCGTTTCGAAATGATATTTAAATATAGATAAATCCCATGAAAGAATTGCATAGTAAATATCATTATTTCATGATAAGTTTATTATTATTTATTTATTATTGAGATATATACATATTTGAAACTCTACAAACTTTTTAAATAAAATACAAAAATGCAATAACAACCTATTGGGTGATTGCCAACACCTATTCAAGTTTTATAGGTAAGGAAAAAAATTGAATATTTATTTTCCAAGATATTCTATTAATAAATATTTCTATATGTGTCAATTCTTTTCTACTTCACACAGAATACAAATATGTACACTTTTTAAAACTTACAATTATAAAAGATATTATTTTTAATATGCCTCGGTCATATAAGACAATATTGGAATGATCGAAGATGATCTCATTAGGAAAATTTGTCTATCTATTACATAAATAGTTTATAGTAAATACATAAACAAGATTTGTATTTTATTTTTTGATATAATAACTCTATTTAATTTAAGAAAAAATATAACCTTTTTATCCTTCAATTGTATGTAATTTTAGTGAAAATTGGAATGTGGAGAGAGTCAAAATTTAAAGTTTGTATAAAATCTGTCGATAACTAAGAAAAATTATTACAAAATGAAATATATAAGTGTTAATTAATTGTCTGGTGAAGTAAAGTTGAGTCTACTTCTGAAGATATTATTCTCCTCATGCCTTATAATAAATTATTACCTGGAACAAATTTATACAATTTATTATTATAAAATTAAAAAATTTTACAATTTTTTAATTATTTATTACAATGGGTTTCTAAAAATGATCCATCAAAAATTGGTTTCCTAAATAGTAGCAATGCTTATAGACTGTTTTGGCCACAAGGACTACTACTGATAATAATATAAATTCTGAAATTATATTGACATCTGTACTTGTCTATTTTTTAATTAAGAAAGGTGGTTACATTTATTGCTTTTTATTTATAATAATCAAATATCATTTATATTATTTATAATTTAATTTAAAAAAACATTTTAATTAATATAATATAATTTATTTGATATTATTAGATCAAATTTATTCAATAATTTATTTGAAATACCTTCATTTATAATTGTCATATGTTTTATATGTTGCTAACTTCATGAATTTTTTTTTAAGTGAAGGAATAATAAATATATTTCGTAATTTTATTCTAAAATATTATTAAAATAAATATTTATAATTTTATTTCAAAATCGAGACTGAAACCAATACAGATCGATTTTTCTTTATAAATATTATCTATGATGTGAATTTAAAAAAAAATTCTTAGAGTGGTTTAATATCTCAAAAATATATAAATATATATACAATTTTTGATATTATAATATAATAAATTATTGTCTCTTCTGATTATTTTATTATAAAAGAAAATATTCTAAATTATTTATTTGATACATATATATGATACATAAATAAATACTTCATTTCCTTATGAATTATGTAAATATAACCAGTAATTTTCCTTTAATTAAGACTAATTAAAACTTTGAAGTTTAATGATGAAATTGGATATTTATTTTTGGAAAAACAACTAAAAGTTTTCTTCTTCATTTGAAGGAAGAGCTTAGAGGAATTTCATCAGAATATAGTGAAGATGTTTGGTATTCAATTTCATCATCTGATGATGCCCCTTGCCATTGTCCATTCTCTCACAGTGACCCTTGGCCTTATGTATTGTATAACTGACTATTAATTTCGAAAGGAGAGAGATGACTTGAAAAATTTACACTCGCCCCAAGCAGTTTTATCGGTTTAGTCAATGAAGTAGATTTTATAAATATGGTTGGAATTAGGATGGCATGTTGAAAAACAACATAAATATTATATACATATATATATATTTTAAATAATCAACCTTCAGGGAAGAATAAGAAAATTTTACTTTCTCTTTAGGTTTAGCAATAATCTCAAGAAGCATATGAGAAATGAACCTGTACCGTTAATTGGAAGAATTCCAGTATGGAGATGCCGGTTGTTATTTTAAAATAATTTTAATATAATATATTATATTTAGTCGTTATCTTATAAAACTATCAACAACCAATTAGTGAAATTTTTCACAGCTATTTATATAACAATATTGGATTTTCATCTAAAAAAATGAAATGAAAATATTTGATATTATTTTTAACAAGGATTATATATTGAGAGAATATGTAAATGAATGTCCTGGGGACGAATAAGGAAGAATTGATTCAAATCCAAAAAAAAAAATATTGAAAGATATAAAAAACTCACCATATATCAAAAATAAAATACACACAAAAGTTTAATTAGATAAATATATATTTATATAATTAAATATTTTTTAAACAATTTTAATTAATAATTATCGGTTGATCTTAGATTATAATCTCGATCCTATTTTAGAAATAATCATCTATAATATGTTTAGAAAAAAACAATAAAATATATTAAATAATAATAGTAAATAATAAATAATTATACACCTATGAATTTCAAGGAAGACTGAATCTTTAATATTATTTTTTAAACAATAAAAAAAAACAGATTTAATATATATCTCTTGTTCATATAAAATATCTATATATTTCCAAAATTGTTTATAGTATATTTTTTTCATTTCATAATCATGGTATTCTTCTAGTAGATTCTACATCATTTTATTGGCATATAAAAAAAACCTCTGACTTTGTACGTAAGGACAACGCATATCAAGCCGGTTATATCAATGAGGTGTCCTATGATCAGTAGAACGGGTCCTCTCAACCGTTACCTTGATTTTCTTTATTTGAGGCGCTATCAAGTAGCTTTTCCCCAATGTTGTTCCCGGAGGCTGGGTTGACTCCGTCCCATAGACCCCAGCTAGGGAAATTCCCTTGCCGGGCCCGGGACTTGAACCCGGGACCATGTGAATGTGAGGCGGGTTAGTAGTAATAATAAAGATTATCTAAATAATTTTAGATATAATTTATTCAAAATATCAAAATCTAATAGCTGATTTTTATTATTATATTTATAATATTTTACCAACATTCGCAGTAATTTAAAAAAAATAAAAAAAAAAAAACAATTGATAAATGGTAATTGTTTACAAAACGAGAAGCTTCAGAGATTTGGATGAAACTTTGCCAGTGGATTCGTTTTTAATTCCAAACAAACTTTCCTTATGCAATATTTGTCGGTCTCTTCTAGTTTACGAGATAAAATTGTTTAAAGTTTGACAGATTAGCTGGTAATGAACTTCGAAATATGCAGTAGTAAGTAATATTTTATTGACTAATTCACTAATTGTTCACTTATTCACACATTTTCGGTTCTTTCGGTATCAAAAACGAACTAATAAAAAAAAATTCTTTGTTTTAGTTCATTTCCAATTCGACATCAATTTTTATGATTCATTATTTCTATTTTATATTTTATTCAAATATATTTTTTTTTGTTTTATTTTTTTGATGATAAAATTAATAATGAGATTTTATGAACTAGGATGTGTAGCAAATGCAAATTAATATCATCCAGAATCATTACTTCTGCGTGGCAACAAGTAAATTGGTCAACGTAATTGGATTGGTCTACGTTAATTATTTAGATCCCAATTTGTAACAGTTAGTTACTGAAAGATAATCAATTGAGTGGAATAGAAGGTATTCCTTGATCAATTAGTATACTTTGATGATATCCCGACAGGTGGATGCACAATTATTAATCTTAACGATTTATTTTCAAATGTATTTATTTATTTATTTATTGTATATGTATTCAGATTATAACTGGTGATATATTTTAAAGGAAAATAAAATATAGATATTATTTTTTCTAAAAAACAAAAATTCTATATAGGTATTTATTTTATTTTCAATATTTCTCATAACACTAAATAAATATATCTATATAGTATTTAAACTTTTTTCATCAATTTCTTATCGTATTTCCGTTTCAATGATTGATCGAAAAAATCCAATCTTTTTTTTTTTAATAAAACAAAATATTTTTATTTTTTTTTTTTTTATTTTATATTTTTAACCATACTTATATGTATATTATATTTTTATTTTATTTGTTCGTTTATAGAAAGATTGTTTTATAAGATAAATTTTTTTTTTTTCTAAAACAAGAAATTTCTTTGAACTTTTCATAGAAATAACATAAAAATTTCTTGGATCACTTCTTTAGAAAAGAATACGCTTTTTTTCCTTTCCTTTGTATTTTAAGATTGAATTTAACAATTTTTCTCTCTCCTACAATCATGTTTTCCAAGTAATTTTTAAAAAATATAATTTAACTGAATAATTTATTTTTATATATGAAAAATAGGGTTTGTCTGAGTAAATAAAAAAAATAAATGTTTTCAAAACTATTTCATGGTTTTTCCCACTTAATAAAAAGCTCAATGAATGAAAAACTAAAGAAAATTTACGTTAATAAACGCTTCTAATATTTTGAATTGATTTGTCCAATTCATTAGACTCATTTATATATTTTAACTTGAAAGGGCAATCAATCATTAATAAAAAAAAAAAAAATCTTTAAAACCTTATATGTAGGAGCTCAAGAACAATAATTTAATTAATCAATTATGAATAAAAATAAATTATGAATAAATTTCAATAGCATTTTAATAAAATCTTATACTTTTCCTGGAAAACCTTACTTGAGAGAAAATATAATAATATTTGATTTATGCCAATATAAACATTTACAAAAAACTTATTTTTTTTTATTTGATATAAAAAATTGAAAAGTCAATTTATTATAAAAAATACTAATAAATTAAATTAGTATGAATAGTGTATTAAATAAAATACATTTTTTTTAATCGTATTCATAATTTACAATTATATATGTATTTTTAGAATTTTTCTTTTCTTCTTTGATTTTGTGTTAGTCCTAAATTCTATTTTTTTAAATTGTGAAAAAAATTTAAATATTAATTAAAAATCACTAATAATTTAGATAAAAATTAATATATAAAAAGAGATAATTAAAGAAATAGGAAAAATGATATGTAAAAGATTTTATTTCTTATTTATTTATTTATTTATTTATTTTTTTGATTGAGCTTTGTTAAAAAAAATACTCAATTAATTAAATAGTAGTAAATTCCACTGAGTTGTATTTCGAAATTAAGAGTAAAACAAGGAAATGTTTCCAGTTTATTACCTTGAATGTTATTTGATGTAAATACCGGTAATAATTCACGAAGCAACGAACTAACGGGCACCAGCCATCCAGCGAGTCGGACTTTCCACGAAAATTGTTTTGTTAGCTGCATAATCCCTAAATGATCCACTACTCTTGAGAAATGGATCACGAGACACAATAATACCCTTTAAATATAATAAATTGAAACATTTTATTAACAATATAAGAAAAACAAAAAAGATAATGCCCTTTCAAGTAATAGAAACAAAATATTCTGATGCTTACGTAGGATCATTCAAATATTCTAAATTATTGTCTGTTTTCCCATAGAAATTACTCACGATTTTACTTAAAATTAAGGAGTTTATTTTAGTTATTCCACGTTGCAAATTCTATGAGAATATTTATATTTTAAATTTCTATACATATTTTTGTTTTTTTTGAGTAATAGATAATATAATATAATTTTTTAAATTGCTGAAATAGGAAAGGTGTTTACAAATTTTTATCAATATCTATCTTCAATCTCAAAAGATAATTAAAATAGAAAAGATTTTAAAAAAAATTAATAAAAAGTTTAAATATCAAAACATAATTATTCAAAAATAAAAAATAATATTTAATTTGTTTTTACTAATACTAGAATAAACATAGATGAGAATTATTTTTCAAATTAAAAATTCTAGTTAAAAATTGTTTAAATAAATAAAAGTTTTAACTGAGAATTTCCCAAAAAAAAAAAAAAAAAATTAAATTAATTTTATTGATTTCAATTCTCAATAATTAATTTCAAAATTTGTCATTTTGGACATAGAGATGATCATTCTTTTAATTACATTAAAATAAATAAAAACGTGTGTGGTTTCCAAGACTGATGAAGGCATAAAAACAATTCTTCTTTAAGTTAACTACTTTCGGAAATGAAGAAATATTATTATGATTTATATTGAAATAATGAACAAATATATTTCATTATAAATAAATAATCCAACTACTTTCGATAAAACAAAATAAACGTTTATTTTATTTAAATTTATAGAGAAAGGTTAACGGCTGTCAAAATATATGAATTATTTATAATTTTATAAGTATTTATGTATTTTTCAAGAGTCTATTTCACAAAACATTCATATATATATATTCTTTTAAATTATTTGAAATTGTGTGTTTAATATATTTTACGTTTATTTATTTTAAATAATAATTATAATCTTAAATATTCAGTACCGTGACACCGAGCCTCTGTAATGGATTTTCAAGTAAGATTTTAATATGGGTGGACAATGTATGAAGGGACATTTGGAGTAATGTGGTTGTTGCGGCCAAGAAGTTTTTCGAGTAGATAGATAAATAGATATAACATATGCAATAATAATATATAATTAATTTACTGAATAAATTTTAAATAAGAACATAAAAACAAATGAATGTTTTATGTAATATACTGATTGAAACAAAATAGATGAAAACCTTTTACATATAAACTTCCAAGCAAATACAGGGTACAGGGGCAGGAGGAGGAAAGATCGCCCAACGCTGAATGACGAAATTGATAACGTAATTTAATTATTCTATATTGAATAAAGATAAACCTTCTAAACGTTTTGAAACTATTTCAAATAATTTAAATGTATCTATTAATTTAATATAAAACCAATATGGATATAACATAAATATTTTTAATTTTATTTTATTAAAAGGAAGTGGTGGCTGTGACGTCAAAAAGGGCTGATTGGCGTCATTTGTGACGTCATATCTATTTAAATTAAGAAATTAATTTAACCAGAGATGTGATCAATAAAACTCGATTTTTCTTTATAAATACTATCTATGGTGTAAATTTCAAAAAAAATTGTTAGAGCGGTTTCTGAGAACCCATTTACATAGATAGATAAATAGATAGAAACAATTTTAGCTAGAATAATAAGATTAGATAAGGAATCATTTTTTTAAAGTACCGAGCCGCGGCTCAGTGAACCAGGTACTACTAACTACATTAATAAATGTTCAATTTAAATTGTAAACTAATCGAAAAAATTCTTTAAAACATTTATTTTATTGTATATTTACGTAGAATATATTGATAATAATCAATTATAAACATAAAATGAAAATAATTCAATAAATTATAATTTCATTTTATAATTATAGTTTTCATCGAAGAAATAATCGGATGATTTTGATGGTGAGGTTAAAGAATTTTATAAATCTTATTATATTAATCGATTTATTAAAGTATTTCAATGGATTAGATTGTTAGCAAAGATTAGAATTAGCAAGTAACTAACTCTCTCTCTCTCTCCGTCTCTTTCTTACTCATAAAATATATGTTAAGTCTTTTTATCATTCAATTGGCATTTCGCTAACCATTTACAACCTATTTTATGTAATAATAATGTTAATTATAAATTGATTTCCTGAAGCAAGACGTTAGGCAATGATATGTTTGTTATTTAACTTTAAACAAATTATTATAAAATAATATAACATAATAAAAAATGTTTATGGTGAAAATATCGATAAAAATATTATCGGGGTGAATCCCTTCGATATGTCCTTGCAAGGAATTATCTGTCCTCTTTAGGAGGCATTCACCTGATCATAGGAATGACCCCGGGGCGCCATTTGCAAGGGCCCCCCTCCAAGGACAGGCATCGTAGCAGAGAAAGCAGGTCAACAGTCATCGTGAGGTAACAGGTTGTTGGCGATAACACCTGTGGATGGGCGGAAACCATCCCTCTAGGAAAGCATCCCCCAGACATGGCCCTAGGAATCCATGTTTTATGGTTAAAAATTTGCCACGCGCTGAATATCGATTGGCTCGGCTGGCAGCTTTCTACGCCTCTACGCAGAACCAAATTATTCCAAGGCTTTTAACTTTTCATCTTGTTTTGATTAATGATCCTCTTTGCATTAGCCGCCTGAGGGACCAACGGAATCAAAATAAATCTCAATCATCGAGTCTTCTGTAAAAAAAATAACAGCGAAATTTTCTTAAGAATTTCAATAAAAGAAGCGATAAAAAAAATGAAAGGAAAGGAAAGGAAAAGAATCAATCGATAATATCATAATTCTAGAATAAATATTCATTAATTTAATAGAAACTAAAGTAAAAAGATTTACCTTTGAAAGAGCTATGATTTGGATTTTTTTTTAAATAAAACTTTAAAGAAAGTTTTTTTTCTTTAATAATAATAATAAAATAAGAATAAAATTATTGAAGTGAAACTTCTTTAGCGGCGTCCTGACATTTGGTTGAGAATGGAGAGTGAATTGAAAAATTGAAATTTCGTAACGCGTTACGAAACGCAAGAGAGAAAAAAGATATAGATATAACGAGTGAGAATGAGATAGCCTCTATCTCCGACTCTCTTTTGTGCGGTGTTTCGTTTTTGAGAGAGAGGCTATCTGGGTCTTTCTTTTGTCCGGTCTTTCGTCTTTGAGAAAGAGGCTATCTGCCTCTTCGTTTTGTGCTGTCTTTCGTTCTACTACGCTCTCGCTAGGTCCAAAGTCCACGGCGCGCATGCGCGGTAGTACGTTGACGCGGAATAATATTTCTCAGCTTCTACTGGGTCAAAGAATAAAAATTAGTATGACTTATGATCAAAAGAGGGCGAGATCTCCACCTTGTCCAGTAGATATCGCAATTAAATACAATTTGAATTTAAATATATATTAATTTCAAAATTTGCCTAAACATTTATAAAAATAAATATACATATGAAATTTGTTATTTTTTTTTAATATTAAAAAATATTTAATTTGAGATTAATTATATGTAAAAAGATCAACTATCAAATAGATTCAAACTTTTATTTTCTTTGATTAGATTATAATTAAATATTATTTATATTATTTAAAAATTATTATTAAATTTAATTAATTATAAATTATAAATAATAAATAATAAATATTAAACCAGCGCATGTTTGGCTTTTTGTTGATGGCACCACGTCACGTGTTGGCGCGTGAGATTTGCAGTGTTAAAAAATTAATTCTGGTAATTTCAGCTAATCAATCAAGCTGAAATTCTATATATAGCAGTTTTATACAATTATTAATCATGTGAAAAATTATCAAACATATATCTTTATTTTTACGGTCACTTTAGAGGAAAAAAAATCAAAACGTTGTAGGTAATGACCCTCTTCCGGTTGAGCTACATTTCTCAAAAGTTGATAGAAAACTATGAATTTTGAATAATGTCCATGTACCAAATTTCATCATTCTAGCTCAAACCGTTTTTGCGTAATCTTGCCTACATACACACACACACACACACACACACACACAGACACACACACACAGACATTTTTCTCAACCTTAGTGAAAATGATTCAGGAACCTTCAAAAAGTATAAAAACATCAAAATCTCAACATCGAAAATTTTCGTGATCGCAATACTATCTCTGGCGAGATAGTAAAAAATGATTCATTATTATTGGATTTGGCTGGTAATATTAATACCTGAGACACCGAGCTCGCTCTACCCTTTAAAAAATATTGATATACAATTCTTTAATTATTTATTACAATTATTAAATGTATTAAATAATATTTTATTGAAAAAATATTAAAAATTATAAAACTATCTAAAACTTAATTAATAAAAGAACAATGAATAAATAAATCACGAAAATAGATAAAAAAAAAATGCACGCGGCGAGTTTCGATCCTTCGAACTCGGGGAGTAAAAACAATTGTTCTTACTGCTGGTCTATGATATTTTGATAATTACAAAGATATTTTTACCATCTTTCAAAGACATTTATTTGTTTTGTTGTTTTTTTTTGAGAGAGATTAATAAATATATATATATTTTATTAAAAATAAATATTTTTAATTTTATTTCGAAATTAAATAATGAATTTTAAAATATTTTAAATATAAAAAAATGTTAATACAATATCATTTAAAAAAAAGCGGGATTAATAAATATATATATATATTTTATTAAAAATAAATATTTTTAATTTTATTTCGAAATTAAATAATAAATTTTAAAATATTTTAAATATAAAATTTCGAAATTAAATAATGAATTTTAAAATATTTTAAATATAAAAAAATGTTAATACAATATCATTTAAAAAAAAAGCGGGATTAATAAATATATATATATATTTTATTAAAAATAAATATTTTTAATTTTATTTCGAAATTAAATTATAAATTTTAAAATATTTTAAATATAAAAAAAATATTAATACAAAATTAAAAAAAGGCGGGAGTAAAATTTCAAAATGGATGCCATTTACGTCACCCATATATAATTTTCAATTAAGAAATTAATAATGAAGCTGTAAGTTTCAAGAGATGTAATCAATAAAACTCAATTTTTCTTTATAAATACTATATCTAGTGTGAATTTGAAAAAAATCGTTAGAGCGGTTTTTGAGAACCAATGGTTATAGATAAATAGATAGATATATACAATTTTAGCTAGCATAATAAGATAAGATATATATCGTGAAATAATTAAAATTCTCAAGTCAAATATACAGCGTGCACGCATACCGACGCATGTAATTGTGTGTGTGAACATGGTCGGCGATTCACACGCCAACACATACAGTTATGTGCGTCGATGACCATTCACGTTATTTATCCGAATCTCAACATTACTTTAACACTACTAAATCAATTTAAAATTATTATTGCAGTTAAAACTGCTTTTCTCTACTCCACAGATTTCACTATGCCGAAAAAAAATAACGACCAAAATTTAGACGATATTATTTATTTCATACACCTTTCACTACTGGTTTATAGCCACACAGGTGCTAATGCACTTGAACGAGGCGAAGATAAAATCCCTCTAATTCTCGGGGGAGATTTTAATGTAAATTTTGGATCTGATGATTCGTTGCCGTTGATCAACTTTCTTCGAGAAACATTTGGTCTGCTTATAAATAACGATCCCAAGGAATCAACAACAAAATCTGGAACTACAATAGATGCTGTTTTTACACGTTATATAGAAAATATCGAATCACGAACATATATATCTTATTTTAGTTATCACAAGCCATTAATATCAGTATTACCAATTGAAGCACCAACCGACAATAGTACAGGCAATGTAGATATGATGATAGAGTAGATAATAATAATAATAAAGCGAATATTTGTTACGAAAATTTTATACTGTTATATGTCTTTCGAAATGATCCCTTTATTTTTCTCTATTTCTCTCTCACTCACACTCTCAACTAAAATTTATCTTATTCTCTAGATTGTAAGAAGTTTCACTTCCGCCACGTGTACGATGCTGCACATTTTGCTTTTTTACAATAAGTTATGTTATGTGATTCTTATAATAAAATCAAAATGAGCTGGAATGCCTCCACTCGACTATCTCGCAAATTTGAATTAAATAAAATATAAAATATAAATTTAAATTAAATATAACAAATTATAAATTAAAATTAATAAATAATATTTATTAAATCAGTTCATGTTTGGCTCTTCGTTGATGGCGCCCCGTCATTGGTTAAAAAATTAATTCCGGTACTTTCAGCGATTCAATCAAGATTTCAATTCTATATAGCAGTTTTATACAATTTTTAATCCTGTGAAAAACTATCAAACATATATCTTTATTTTTACGGTCACTTTAGAGGAAAAAAAATCAAAACGTTCTAGGTAATGACCCTCTTCCGGTTGAGCTACATTTCTCAAAAGTTGATAGAAAACTACGAATTTTGAAAATTTTCTCTTACAAGATAGTAAAAAAATTGATCTTCAATTTTAAGATGTTTGAAACAAACAAACAATTTTGGTAGATTGAAATGAAATGTGTCAAGATTCATTATTTCAATTCATTCCTGTTCAAACAAAGCAAAAGTGAATAAACTAGATTGTCATATAAAATTAAAAGTCAAATATTATTAAATTAATAAAAAAGAATATACTATATATTATCAGCATTTAAAATCAGAAATGAAATCGAAAATTTTCGTGATTGCAATACTATCTCTGGCGAGATAGTAAAAAACAAAAAAAAAAAAAATCAAAAATTTAAATAAAAACTATATTCGTTTATTTTTTAATTTATTTTTTAAAAAATATATTTTCTTTTCAATATATAAATTCATATATTTTAATTTTTTAATAATATTTATTTAATAACAATACTTTATCACGAATATAATTTTTTATAATTTTTTTTTGATTTAATATTAAATATTAATTTTTAAAAATTACAAAATTAAAAAATATAAATCATATTTAGTTCAAGTAGCTATATACCTATATTAGTAGAGAAAATATAATTATTTTTATATAAAAAAAAATTGTATTAAAAAATTAAAATCTCTATTGATTTAATTACAATATAAGTACATACATAGATAAAAATATTTAAATAAATATATATATATATACATAGATATATATATAAATAGAAATGCTGGATAATATATATAGGTGGTTCTTTTCTCTATAAATTATATAACGTCTGTGGAAGAACAGGCAAGGTTACCGTTTGATCGTTGTAAAGTAGAAACCACCTGTGCCCGTTTCCCCTTTGCATTGCACTTGTTCCGTGGTGGGTTACGTCAGAGCCAGGCCAGGTAGGCCACACCACCATCGAGGAGAAGAACCCTTCAGGCCGGAAGGATCCTTCAATATAGGACTTGGGGCGTGACTCGCTTTCATGATCGCCCGGCTTTCTTACAGGTCAATCGCCGGAGTCAAGTGTCTGTCACTTTTTCTAAGAAAATATCCAATCCATTTGGACCAGTTATGTCATTGGAATACACTCAGAATGGATTCTAGAATCATTTTCTAACAAAAATGAGAGAGAATCAGAATTATGTGGCAAAAATGTTTTACTGGTGGTAACAAACAAATAAAGAAAATAAGAAAAAAAAAGAAAAAAATAGACTCTGAACGTAATTACTATATTTATAGAAATTTACAAAATTTGGATTAATAATTTTATAAAAATTAAAGAAATGTATACGGTTTGCTCATAAAAAAAGATGAATTTTGAATTATTTCGAAAGTAATTATTTATTCATCAATATCCTTTGTCCCCTTCAAACTCACCTCAGATATAATGCACTTATGTCAGCGCTTCTTCCAATCGTCTAAGCACTTCTGAACCGTGTACCACTTATAAACATTTTTTTGAGACAAATAGACTCGCCGAATGCCTTAGTCAACATTTTAAGTGCGTTGGAGTACTTTATTCCATTTTTAACGCAAAATTAAATACAGATTTTTTGATCCATTTTTTTTTAAGTAAAAAAATCGAAGAACACACAAAAACGTGACTAACTTTTTCAGTTGTCAAAAACAAACTACTAATCCAAAATGGCTGATAATGTCAACATATGAGAAATATAATATGCTTTATATATTTTTTATATTATAAAATAAGCGGGAGTGTCCTCCCCTAGACTTTCCCGCATATAAATAGGTATAAAGAGTTGTGAATGAATATTTAGAATGTAATAAAGTGCTACTTCCGGTTAACTGATATTTTAAATGTAAAAAAAAAACAGATATGGATATAATATAAATATTTTTAATTTTATTTTATTTATAATATATAAGGGCTGGCTGTGACGTCATGAAGTGCTGGGTGACGTCATATAATTTTAAATTAAGAAAAAACTAATGAAGATGATTTTTCTCGAGGATAAAACCAATACAAAGTGCATAACACGTGGAGATACGTCCTCACGTGAAATTTGATATGAAAATAACCCTTCACTTCCTCTCTTCGATCGGCAATTCTAGCACTTCCGGTTTCCGGATTTGAACTAAAAGTTGATCAATTCATCCTACTGATGTATTAAGTAAATATACCAAATTTCATCAAAATCCGTTGAGCCGTTCAGGCTGTATACATCTATACGGACGTACGGACAGATGGACGGACGGACAGACGGACGAACGGACAGACATCATGCTAAAAATACTTTTTTCTGTTAAGAAAATGCATGATTCGTGGAGATATGTACCTATAAATATCCATAGGTGAAATTTGGTGTGAAAACAATACCTCCCTTACTATCGTCGGTCGGTAAAAAAGAAACGCTACTTGTATAGGTAAAATGTCACTTCCGGTAGTCAGATCATGATGAAATTTGGTATCTCAATTTTTTTCATATTTTTAAATCTATATACAAAATATGAAGCAAATATCTCGAAGCAAACTGGTACTTTACTTGAAAGGTAAACGCAACCAGTGTAGGTAAAGTACCACTTCCGGTTAACCGATTTTGACGAAATTTTGATAGAAATCTACAAACTGTGAATAATATCGGTGTACCAAATTTCGAAGTCCTAGCTTGATTAGTTTTTGAGTAAATTTGCTTACAGATATTACATACATACATACATACACACACACAGACATAATTCGAAAAATGGAATTTTCCGACTCAGGGAGGTCTAAAACGTCAAGATCTATCGAAATCTCGAAGTCGAAATTTTTGACGATTCCAATACTTCCCTTATACGAAGTATGCGGGAAAGTAAAAACTGAGAAAATTCAAAATTCACCTTTTCTTTTGAACAGACCTCGTATCTTGAATCAAATTGTACAATTAAAAATCAATGTTAATCACTTTGATCAGTTAAGTCACATTGTCATAATTACATGGGTACTTACTCAATTTTTTTTTATTATTATTATTATTTAAAAATATCAAATATGTTGGAGCCAAGAGGCAAACCGGCTCACTCTTTTATAATTACTTTAAAGAAAAATGATTAAATATATTTATTTATAATGAAAGTTTTCCTAATCCTTTGATATTTTGTAAACAAATATAAAAAAAAAGTTTAATTAAACATTGCAAATGAAACTAAATTAATTTTATGCGTCATTCAAATAAGTTTAATAGAAAACTCTTATAGAGATAATCATCGCTTTAATATGAACTGGTAAAAAAAAAAATTATTTTATATTATACCTAAAAGAGATTATATTAAAAAAAAAGAACATTTACCTAAATGGGAATTTGGAAAGAGGTTCGAGATGTTTGTTCATGCATGAGAAACTTAAGTCATCAGTTGTCAGAATCGCTAAATATCTTCTCTTTTACATATCAAAAGGAATTAAGAGATATTAGAATGCCTCTCAATGAGAGAATCCACTTAAGTATGTCATTCATAGGATTAATTGTAATTGAAAAAAAATCTAGGATTACAAAAGTACTTAAAGATTCTTTACATAATAGAATAATAATCCTTTTTTTAAAAAGGATAATGATAAAAATTAAAGTTATACAAATACCTGAGTTACTTTGTAACAAATATATATATATATATATATATATATATATATAAGGGACATTTATCATTTATTTTACAATAATATAGAATATGAGAAGAAAATTATTAAAAAGATAATATGGCATAAGAAATATTTGGTGAAAAATGATTAGAATATTAGAAAAAATCTGGAGTGTCTCCACTCGACAATCTCGCAAATTTGAATTGGATTAAATAACGTATATTAATTTAAATTAAATTAAATTAATTAAATTATAAATTAAAATTAATAAATAATAATTATTAAACCAGCGTATGTTGGCTCTTTGTTGATGGCACCACGTCACGTGTTGGCGCGTGAGATTTGCAGTGTTAAAAAATTAATTCTGGTATTTAAAGCTATTCAATCAAGCTAAAATTCTATATATAGCAGTTTTATAGAATTATTAATCATGTGAAAAATTATCAAACATATATCTTTATTTTTACGGTCATTTTAGAGGAAAAAAATCAAAACGTTGTAGGTAATGACCCTCTTCCGGTTGAGCTACATTTCTCAAAAGTTGATAGAAAACTATGAATTTTGAGTAATGCCCGTGTACCAAATTTCATGATTCTAGCTCAAACCGTTTTTGCGTAATCTTGGTTACACACACACAGAGAGAGAGACATTTTTCTCAACCTTAGTGAAAATGATTCAGGAACCTTTAAAACGTATAAAAACATCAAAATCTCAACATCGAAAATTTTCGTGATCGCAATACTATCTCTGGCGAGATAATAAAAAGGATCGAAATTAGAAAAATAAACTAAAAAGAAAAATGAAAAAATATAACCGGATACTTTTTAAAATAAATCAATATTTTAATATTTTGTATTTTAATTTAAGTTAATATTTTTAAGATAAAAAAAAAAAAATAGAAAAAAAAAATTGAATTTCACAATACATTCATACATTAACCTAGATTTTTGGATTGTGTATCAAATTTTCCATAAAAAGGTTGAAATTTGCTATTTCCTATAAATCAAAAAATTTGATTTGATATGATATACAAAATAAAAAAATTTCCCTCATCTGCATAAGAATAGAACGAAACAAACAGAAAAAAAACTAAATATATCTACGAGAAAAATCGAGTTCGATGTATGTACTTTTTCATTTGACCAAGTGAATCCGGATTTAGAAAGCAATACTTCCGCCCTGAAAAGCAGAGATCGTCATTCTTCAGTTGTGACGTGGAGAAGGGGGGGGAATTATGATGAATAAATCAAATTCCTTTCTACTCTCACATCCATCCATTTCTTATAGTTAAAAGAAAATATTAATTCCTTTAAAAATTTCAATTCTTTATACAATATTATTATCGATTATTATAATACTAATAAATTTTTTAAGATAAAAAATAAATAGTTAAATTTTTAGTATATTTTATAGAATATTTTTTCAAATTTTCATACATAATGATAAATTCTATTTACATCATTTTTTTTTTTTTGAACAACCAATTTAAATTAAAGTAAATAAACGTTAGACCCTTTGTGCCCTACTATATTAGTTTCAGCCAGTTTTATAAAAACAAATAAACAACTAGAAAGTAATAGGAATTCAAATTTCAGAATAAAGTTATATGAGAATGAAAATAGAGAATCAATATCATATTTATATTTCACACACACACACATTCACATTAAAATTTGTTTCGAAGAAAAATATCTATCTATCTATTTATGTAACTCAACGGAACTTGAAAATTCTTGCTCGCAGCAACTACATTTCTCCAAATGTCCCTATCCTAAGCTACTCCCTTCCAACTCCCACCTCTCTTCATATATTGTCTGCCCACCGCATTATTGGTCTTCCAAACGTTCTTTTCCCAATCGGTTTCCCCATAAGATATATTTTTCGCCCGTCTTTTTTCTCTCATTCTTGTCATGTGTACTGCCAATCTCAGCTTTCGTAATTTTATTACCCTAACTATGTTTGAAAATCCATAGAGGACATGCAATTCCTCGTTATGCAGTTTCCGACCCATAAATGTTGCGAAGAATCCATTTACAAATACACTAAATCTACTCTCGTCTCCCAAGGTCATAGACCACGCCTCAAACTCATATAATACAACCGGTAAAATAATTATTTTGTATATACATATATATATATATATATAATTTATATAATAATAATAATTTATATAATTTTTTTAAATAATCAAATTATTTATTATATAAGATATTACATCTAATTTTATATTAATTTTAATTTTTATTTTGTTTTCAGGTAATGTTTATTGGCCAGTTTAAAAGATTTTATAATTCTCTTAGTTATTGGTAAAGTACATATTTAATTTATTTATTTTTATTAAATTAGAATTAAGATAATTAAGTAAAAAACACGATAATCTTAACATTCATTCATATGTCAGTTTCTTATAACTTTTTACACTTTGTTTTCGA
Organism: Labia minor; assembly: GCA_963082975.1. Classification (NCBI taxonomy): domain Eukaryota; kingdom Metazoa; phylum Arthropoda; class Insecta; order Dermaptera; family Spongiphoridae; genus Labia; species Labia minor. The sequence continues at coordinate 12,627,314 of OY720344.1, read as the reverse complement.
ATTAAATCTTGCAAATATAATATAAATTATAAAAATTATCTATTTAGGTTTAGTTTGTAGGGCAACAAACTGATTTCTGTCAGAATTTGTATTATTTCAACATAAATGTTATTGCGTTTTATTATTTTGGTACAAATAAAAATGTTTATATCCTTAAATTAATTCAAATTATATTTGAGTTTTATAAGAGAAGTAGGCTGTTTTCTACATGGAATGATAGTTTTCTATGAAAACTGTTAGGGCCAGGTCAGAGAGCAAAGACAAACAGTTCAGAGGTGCCGACAGACAGGAAATCTCTGTCCCAGAAAGCCACTCGGCTTATCCACCAAGAAAATTTGAATAGAAGAGAAACAATAATAAGGGCGGAAATGTTTACCTAAACACCTTACAATCACCACGAAATTTTTGATAATAATCTTATAATGTAAGCGATGCATCTCTAAATCTACACCAATTGTGGAAACCAACAAAACAACACTGAAACTAATGGCGGGGAAGATCCTTTAGTGACCGATGCCCCAATTACGATTTTTCTTCAATTTCACAAATTTAAAAATTAAAAAAATTAAGATAATTATTGATCTATAAGAATTAAAAAAAGAATATTATAATTTGAGGAGGAGACAGCTTCGTGATGATTAATGGTTATTTATTAAATTAATTTATTAAAAATATATTATATTAATAAAATAAATTAATCAAATTGATCAAATATTATTATTTCCTAATAAATAACTTACAAATTAATAAATATTTTGATTTTATGGATGTAATTGAAATTTAGACAAAAAATCATTTTTCTCTAGTTTTATAATTCGTCTCAAAGATTAAATTTAAAATTATTATAAATTTAACTGTAACCTAGTAAAATATAGAGATTGAATTCAAATGAATTTCGTTCTCAATCATTATATATCTATAGATATATAATACTAAGTATTGATTTGTTTATTCAACCTCCAAAATTATTGGTTGAGCTTCATTTAGGTAGGGCACGCCTTTAAGTAAACAATCGTTTTCTCTTAAATACCACCTTAGGATAGTCAAATAGTACTTAATCAAATAGAAAATAATATAAATTACAAGAAAAGATTTCATTTAAACAGTGTAAATATTTTACTACGATTGAGATATATTGTGAAAGTTTTCTTTTTTAACACATAATCTAGTCATAATGTAATTTTTGATTCAAAGATTAAAAAAAAAAGTTTCTTAAAAAACCTTTTCAACATAATATTGAATAACAAAATAAGTAAATATATTAAAAAAAAAAAATAATAAAAAAAAAATTATATTAAAATTATATAATATAAATATATAGGATATTCGAAATGTCATTTTTTTATATTAAATTTTAACATATAAATTTTGATTATAATTTTTAGTTTTTATTTTTAATTAATTATATAATTACCCTCATTATTGTCAATCTTTTGAAATACGATTGAATATGTACCTCTCCGGGTATTTCACTGGCCATTTCACCCAAAATTGTAAAAAAAGAAATAAACTCAATTATTTACATCTAAACAAGCTATTATATTCTCAGAATGGGCTAAGAAATGTCACAACTTTTGGGTGCCCCTATTATATTTATTATAATTATTGGAAAACATTTGAATAATGATTCTCTAACTACTCTAACTCATAAAAAATAAAAGATTAAAGATTTTATTTAATTTAATTTTTTTTTTAGGTGAATTATTCAATTTTCAAAATTGATTTAAAAATAAATTCTAATGAGTTTTATGTTCAGCAGACGGGCAATCTATAAAATTGTAAGAGAACAAAAATAAATATAACAAAAATAATGATAATTATGATAATTAAATGGTAAAATGAAATACATTTACATAATTGAAAATATAATATTATATTTTGTCATAAAAATTCAAATGAAAAAAAAATATTTATATTATATTTATACCTACGTATCTACGCATATGTCTCCCTCTCAATGACATGATGGTTGATATTCTATCATTTTATAATTCATTTGTATGCTGATAATATTACAACATTTAAAGGATGAAAAACAAATGTATGTTTTTTTTTTTACCTCAACAACAGATAAAAATGCGTTAATTAAAAAAAATACTTTTTCCTGAGGGGGTGAGTTTATAATTGGGATGCTTTGTTCCACTCTTCTATGACAAGAGATTCATAAACAAACAAAATTTATAACAAAAAAAAAATCTAATTGATTTTTCAAAGGTGTTTGTTTTATTTTAATCGGTTTTTTTAATGGTTAATACGAGTTTACTACATAATTCATAAAATATAAATATGTAAGAAGGATAGTAAGGTTTTTGTTTTCATTATATGTTTTTAGTAAAGGAAATATCGTCATGTTTTGTTAATGACTTCATTCTTACAAATGTTATCATAAAAAAATACATACATATCTTTTTTCTTTGTAAGGTTTATCTTTCTCTTAAATTTTGTCAACATAACAGAGGGTGGACTAGTGAAAAGTCTATTTGTGGGTAAAGACCTATTGGAAGATCAAGGATGCGGTTGGCATAAAATAAAGGAAGGCACGTAAGAGAGATGGGAGAAAATAGAAGTTGGATGGATGAACCACATAATAGGAACATTTGAAAGAAATATGCCTGTTGCAGCCAAGAACTTTCAAATTCAGTAGAGCCACATAGATAGATAAATTTTAACAACATACGAGGTCTGTTCAAAAGAAAACTGAATTTTGAATTTTCGCGGGTTGTGTACATTCGATTATCGACATTTTTTTTGGTACACATATGTTTCTCATATGTTGACATTATCAGCCATTTTAGATTAGTAGTATTTTTTTTTTGACAACTGAAAAGTTAGTCACGTTTTATTTTTATTTCTTAGATTAATTTGATTAATTTTTAATATTAAGAATTATGTTCATTTATTAAACCAACATATTAACCATTAATAAAAAATTAGCCTTAGGAAAGATGGAGTTGAAGGTAAATGGTATAAATTCTCATTGTAGTAGTAGAATATTTGTAGAAATTATGAACTGACGGTGGTGATACATCCTGAATTAATTATTCATAAGATGAATTTATTCGTCATTCCGTAAATCAAATTGAATATTAGAACCAATACTTATATTATTATTGACAAAACTGTTACTTTCCCATATCCTAATCTTAAATAGCACTCTAGAAATTATTTAAAAAAATATTTATTATTCAAAATAGTCGAGTTTAATTTATTATAAAAATCGAATGGAATTTTAATAATTATTATATTACGGAATAATTTAACGAAAAAATTATTTTTAGTTATTCTAAGGATTAATATTATGAATTTAAGATAGGGCCGTTCTGACTTTTAAGAGAAGATGAATAATTAATTTGCATTTCTGGCGATAGCAAGTACCATATATGTATATAGCTATTATTATAACAAAGTGATGAAAATATTCACATATATTTTGAAATGTAAGTTTACATTTATATTTTTATATCTCACTTTATAATAATAAAATTATAATTTTTTTTTTTGTTTCCATGAATAATAGAGGCAAGAGATAAATAAATATTCTTCGCAATTCAATCAATTAAAAAAAAACTCAAAATGGTTAGACCAGAGGTTCCCAAATTTTTCTGGTTTGCCGCTCCCTGAATAATCGGACTTTTTCCAAGGGTCCCTTAAATACATCCGATTTTTATATAAATTTTTACTCTCTTGAAAAATTGGAAAAACTTTTCTTCCCTCAATCGGAAATGTTTCAGAGCATCGCAAAATCATCTGATTTTTTTTTTTTTTTTTTTTTCGAACAATATTAAAAAAAAATTTAAAAACAATCGAAAATGTTCAAAAGTTTGCCCACAAAATCATCTTACCTTTTTTTTATCTTAGATACAAAAATTTCAAGTACTAGGAAATTTTTCGCGGCTCCCTTATCACGGCTCACAGTTTGGGAATCATTGGGTTAGACTATAAAATGGGTTTGAATAAAGATGGATCAAAAATAAAGATATTATTTAAAAAAATACAATTTATATCAATTCTAATATGTATCTATTTTAATCATGTTCTAAAGATTATTGTTATTATTATTATATACAAAAAGAAAATAATCAATATTTCATCGAAGTGACAAAATGGATTTAAAATTTTCAAAATATTAATAAAAATTTGAAAGTATACCATATATTGAAATTGTATATCTAATAATGTTCATTGATATCTAAGAATCTGTTTTCTTAGTTATTTAATCTCACTCTTTAATTAAAAATAATTAACAGTACATTTCTTCTCAATTTATTAAAAAAAAAAAATCTGGATAATAAAATTATTTTTTATTTATAAAAAAATATAATTAACTAATAAGTAGTTAGAATTTTTTTGAATTTTCATTCACAGTTTAATAAAACGGCGTTTTTTTTATTCTATATATTTTCAAGATAGTAATCGAATTTAATTAATTGGAACTCAAAGTATTTGATCCAAATTCAATGGCTAAAATGTTTGTATGTACGGATATTGAAAGAAAGATCATTAGTTTGTAGTCTTTATACTCGTATATTATATATAATATAAAGCATACTTTAATGACATCAAATTATACTAATGAACTTGATTATGTTAAACTTTATAAGAATATTAATAATAATTTAATATATAATAATAATTTTTTTATTATAATACAAAATGAACAAAATATATTATCTAATTATTGCGACTATTAAACTTTATTTTGTTCTTTTAGTTTTGTTGATATATTATTATAATAAGCATATATTTTTATATATTTATATTCATTCTCCTTTTTTAAATTTTGTTATAATTTTTTTTTATCTATAATAACGTTATTCTTAATTATTTAATAGAGGATTTATTTTATTTCTCTTACATATAATCAATCTGACTCTATTTTATACAAGAAAACTATTATAATCGAGGCTTTTAGTAAATTATCCGCATATTTTCATATTGATATAAGATATAGAAAAGGATGTTTAATAATATAGATAATTAATTTATGAAATAAAAATTTAAATATTAAATAAAGATAAATGACTGAAAAACGGTTACGGAAGAAGATGGTTTTTGATGGATGGACTTGAACGTCTCTAAAGAAAATATGATTTTTATCGTGACTTTTCAAATTTTTTTTTTTTTTTATGTTCCAAAGTTTTTCAAAGTGTCATCAAAACGGTGAATTTAAATTTATTTATTTATTTTTTGCTTTTCTTTTCAATGTGAATGTCATATCTAATTTGAATAATCATATATAAACGACCAAATTAAATCTGTCGCAAATAGAGAAACTTTTCACTATTTGTTTTGAATTGACGATTGATAATTTATTGATTAATTTTTTAAAGAATAAAATAGTAGAAATTTTTATTTATATAATCATCCTCCTATTTTATTTATGATAATAATTTTTATTTATTCAGCAGTATTTAATTATTTAAACCGATACTATATATATAATACGTGATTAATAATTGGTAATTGTGTTGAACTGAATGAATGAGTAAATATATATAAAATAAAAAGATGTGCCTCTTTTATTTAATTATTTGGTAATTGTTTACAAAAAATGAAGCTTCAAGGGTTTGGATGAAACTTTGCCAGTGGATTCCTTTTTTAATTCCAAAGAAACTTTCCTTATGCAACATTTCTCGATCTCCTAGTTTACGAGATAAAAATTATTAAAATTTGATAGATAAACTAGTCATGAATGAGCAACCATTTAATAATGTTTTATTGACTAATTCACTAATTATTCACTCATTCACTAATTTTGATTATTTTCAGTTCGGATTAGATATTGAAAAATCATTTAATTAATTAATTTTTTAATTTACATATATCCAAACCAAAGGGAACCCCCCCTCCCTCAGAAAATTATCGGAGCCCTCTGCTGGCCAAATGAATAATACATGGTAGCTAAAAGAATGTAAATGGATTTATATGCAAAATTTAATAATTTTTATCTTGTAAACTAGAAGAGACCGAGATATATTGCATAAGAAAAGTTCCTTTGGAATTAAAAAAGGACTGGCAAAGTCATCCAAATCTTTGAAGCTTCCCGTTTTGTAAACAATTACCAATTAATTAGTATATTGAAAGAACATAAAAAGAAATAAAATATTAAAATAATAATAAATAGATAATAACTCTAATAAATGGTATATAATACCTAGGTTAAGATTTAGGATACTCTGAAATATTGAAATAAATATTTATAATTATATTAATTGATTTATTTTAAGAATTAAATTGTAAAAATAAAATTAGTAAAATTGAAATAATTATTAAATAATAAAATAAAATATAAAATTCAGTTAATTTATACTATATATTAAAATTTTGTTGATCATGGCAAAAAAAAAACACAATTAACGTTTTTTTATTTTATTAATAATTAAAAATACATATAATATATTATCATAGATATTGGGAATGAAAATAGTTTTAGGAATAAAAGAAAAATAAATAAAGGGTTCAAAAAAATGAATTAATATGATTTTTTTTTATTTTTAATTCAGAATGACGATGGGAAATATAATAAATGGTTGAAATCTTTGTACGAGTATTTAGAATAAATTTATTATTTTTTTTATTTCCTGAATAAATGACAAATAAAATTTTCCATTTTTGCATTTGAATGAAAATCGGATGAATTTTCATTTCGTTTCCATCACCATCACTTTCTCTATCAATCAAAATAAATCATCAGCCGCGATATTCCAAGAGAAAAGAACGATTTGAATGCCTGGGAGCAGCCTCCACTCTGCATTGCATTGTTCTGCCTGTCTGAAACTGAGCCTCTTAACGCTTTCTATATGTCAGCATTGTTTAATTGCTCTCAACACTTAAGAAAATTATATACCTCACATTTATTAAACTATTTGTACTTTTATTTTTTTCCTTTAAAATTTTTAAAAAATAATCTCTATTTATTAATTAAAATATATTTATATATATAGGTATATATATACATACGAGGTATAAACGAAAAGGTGAATTTTTAATTTTCGCGTACATTCGATTATCGAAATTTTTTTTTTTTATTTTGGTATACATATATTTCTCAAAAATAGAAAAAAGTGCTCCAACTACTTTAAATATTGACTTTGGCATTCGGTGAATCTTAAAAAAATATTTATAAGTGGTGAACATAGCACGCCAAGTTCGATCAAATGTGAAGGATCACTGTTTTCTTCGATTACAATGGCGTAGTGCATCATGAGTTCTTGCTTACAGGTCGTACTGTTAATAAGGATTACTACAAGGAAGTGTTGGAACGTTTGCGTGAAGTAATACGGCTCAAACGATCGGAATTGTGGAAAAACAAATTATGGATTCTGTATCCCGATAATGCACCAGTTCACACAACTTTTTTTGGACGAAAACAACACCGTAATCATGCCCCAACTACAGTATCACCAGATTTGGCTTTTTCCTGTTCCCAAAACTGAAGAGACCAATGAAAGGAAAGCGTTATGCGACAATTGATGAGATAAAGTCGGAATCGAAGAACGAGCTGATGACCATACAGAAAAGCGCATTTCATAAGTGCTTCGACGATTGGAAGAAGCGCTGGCATAAGTGCATTCTATCTGAGGGGAATTACTTTGAAGGGGACAAAATGGTTATTAATGAATAAATAAATTTTTTTAAATCATTCAAAACTCACCTTTTCTTTTCAACAGACCTCGTACATTATTACTTTTTAAAAGATGATTAACTAAAATCTCTATTCAAAAAATTATATATTTCTGTGATTATATAATGTATAGTTTTGAAGTTTATTATTGTTTAGTAAATTTATTGAAGATTAGTTGGTTCTCAATGTGAAACGATTTTTTTTCTCTCTTTTAATGAATATTAATATTTTATACACATTTCTTTAATTATTATAATTATAATTTATTATTAATTTATACCAAATGTGTTAACATTAATGGCATAAGTGCATTATAACTTATAACTGATGGGAATAACTTTGTAGGTGACAAAATGGATATTGATGAATAAATAAATACTTTTCGAAATAATTCCAAATTCACCTTTTCTTTTGAACAATTCTTGTATATATTCAACTAATAAAATATATTTGTTAAGACAAAAGTTTATCGATTGAATTGTTTCCATTATTTTCAGCACTATAAATATTTTATAATAAACATAAATAAGTATTATAAAATAAGTATTATAAAAATATTTCATTCTTTATAAATAAATAAATAAAATCAATTTCTTCCTGTTTATGTTAATTGAAATACATTTACTCAAAGTAATATAATTATCTATTTGTTTCATAAAGATAATTTTAAGTGAACACAATTTAAATTAAATGATGAATAAATTACATAATAATTCGATCATTTAATATTTACCAAATTTTGTTATTATAAACATTTAAATTAATACATCAAGTTACTTGATATCTACAAGAAAATCAAAATTCATTATTATAAGAATCAATTGGTTTGAATACTGAAGAGTTTAAGAGATATAATTTAATAAAAACATCTAAAGATCTTATCATATATATATATATATATATATATATATATATATTGATAGATAGAAAGATGAATATTATCTTTCTCCTTTCTGATCTTGTTAAATCCGCTTTGGTGTTATCTTTCCCCTCCCAGTTAAAGCTTTTGATCTTGCATATCCTCCCTGAGGAGATTCCCTTAAGAACATTTGCATGTTATTATTCTAAGCTACCTCATCCATCTATATATCTATCTAACTATCTAACTATTTATATATCCCATCTTATATCATCTGTGGGCTAACTGAATCCCTACATTTATTTATTTTTACTTGTTCTTAGTATATTATTATAATAGATTTATTATCAAATTAATTAATCTTTAATGATTAAATACATAAATATATTTATTTTTCATACAATATTTGATCCAAATGGTAGTAAAACTTTTCTATTCATTTGATGAGTTTCAAGGGGATAAAAAAACCTCTTATATAAATTGATTTAATAGAGACCACTTCACAAATCCTCTACCCTCACCTTTTAAAGTTCTTTTTTATTCACTTTCACTTTATTCGAATTCATAATGAATCACTTGAAATGTTTTCTCATCAAACAAACGGATTCATACAAGTGTACAAGTACCACCATGGAATATTGACATTTTCAATAGATTAGTCAAAAATAATCCTTGAATGATTAAAATTGAAAAAAAAAATATTAGTCTAATTTAATAACGAATGTGCAATATAAATGAAAAAGGTAACGGTAGCAGTAACTGGCCTTGGCGTTCGTTCGGCCTTTAATCACCGCTGCTCGGTGGTCAATATTTGATATTCACGGGCACTCGGAGTTAACGGCATGTTGGCCAACAACATTAGAAAAGCGTTCCAGGTAAATTAATATCGGAATCTATTTAGATAGGAAATTAAAAGAGTTGTTGGAATTTTAAAGAATAACAACAATAATAAATATTTACTACTTTATTTACTTCCGTCAACAAACTTTTTAAATTATTTGACTTAATTAACTGATGTAAAGTCAACAATTATAAAATAAATATTTCTAATAAAAAAAATTAATATAATATGGAAAATATTAATTAATATTATTCTCCTAGCTATACGATTGGATACTATAAAAAAACTCATTTAAACAGCTATGGAAAACAATAGAAGAAATAAACTTTATGATAATCGAATAATAATCGACATGCGCATGAAGTAAAATAGATAATAATCTATTGAAATTAACGTTTCTCATCAAGAGTCAAATAATAAAAACAAAATATTTTTCTATTAAGGATTTTATTTTTTAAAATTTTTTAACATATGAGTTGGTTGTATAAATTTTATTTCATTTATTCTATATATATTTATTAATTTTTAAATTTTATTTATTTTTTAGATAATTGGTTTATGAATTCCTTTTATCGTTAAGTTATTTATCTTTTTTTTTGAGTTCTTTCTATTTAACTTGTAAGGAATATGTTAAAGAGAATCACTGACGCAAAAGAAATATAACTGTAATTTCATATTACTAGTTGGTTCCACTCAAGTAATCATTGGTATGTCAATATAATCAAATGTTAGTTGAAATTACATATCTAAATAGTAAAAATAATTCATTTTTTCTAATTATATTTTTAATACTATACGGATTATAAGTACATAAGTATATATATTTAGATAAATGATATTTTGATTTTAAATTAATGATGTTGGCTATTTATTATTTAACTATTATATTTTACTTGATGGCTGTTATCAAGTAGGATTGATTAATTAATTATAAATAACGGTATTAGAATCCTAGCCCATTTATGTACTCCATAATACATACATATTTAATTTTATTTTAAATTTAATTTTAGTAGTAGTAGTAAAAAAGTGATCTGTAAATTATCTTAGTAATAATTTAATCATTTAAGAATACTTTTTATAGTAAATTTAAAATTTACATATAAAACTTTTTTGTTTAGAGTTTATTATTCGTTTCAGAAATCTCCTCTTCATAATTCTCATTGATTGAACTTTTTTTTTGAAGATGTGGGAATGAAATCAGGAACTTCAAGTTTTATAACCATCCGAATCGTCCGTATGGGCCTTTTTCATTTTATTACAACATTAAACTAATAGACTAAGAACTATTATTATAAAAAGAGAACCGTGTTCCGGAAAAGGTAAACAGTCTTTCTATCTAGAGAGAATATTATTTGTCTGTAGAGACTTTTTAAGTGCACTTCTATTCGGATTGGTACTTATTTAGAGCTTAGAAATGAATAAAAAAATATAATTTTTATTTTAGTATTGGAATATAAAAATTAACATTGAATTTTCATATTTTAAAAATTTGAACTACCATTTTATTTGAAATTCAATTCAATTTTCTATTTATTAAATTTTACCAAAATCAATAAATTTCTAAAAATAGCATTTAAATGAAAAAATAATCTTTTAAATGTCTTTTAATCAATTTTACGTTTTATAAAAAATTAAATATAATATTTTATAATATAATTTTTCACAAATTAAATAAATAAAAATATTTTTTTAAAATTTTAGTTAATGAACATTTTTTTATTAAACGCACATTTTTGAATGACAATATTGTTATTTATTACATCTTATTAACTCATATTTATATAATTTAGAAATCAAGTTTAATATGTTTAAATGAGAGAAAATAATGATCTGTATATATTGAAAATTCTATACCAAATTTTATTATTTTAACGATAAAAAGTATTAAATCAATATTTTTACTTTATTCGTTCATTTTTTTTTAATTCTAATCCATTTCTGTGGAATTTTAGGGGATAAGTCTAACCCTGAGCAGAGATTAAACCTCAACAAAGCATACAGTAAAGATGTTTAACTTTTAATTATGATTTCAAAAATGTATGGTTAAAAATTATATTACTTTGAAAAAAAAAAATAGAAATCATTATGAATTAAAAAAAACTAATTGATACCGATTAATTTAATTAATATTCTTTACAATCTAATAAGAAAGGGAACTGGAAATAAGTATTTATTTAAATTATATGATATTTAAATATTTATCTTGATCTCTTAAAGGAAAATGTTTTTTTATTCTTTTTATATTTAATTTACAAATTTTTGTGAAAATTAAAACACTAACAAATTATGAGCAAAATTAATTAATTGCTAATATGAATATTTTAAAATTAAATATAGAAAGAGTAAATAAGGAGTAAATTCTTTACATAATGAATCAATCAAAAACAATATTTTTTTTTGATTAAAATATCAAATAAAAATATAGAAATAAACATTTTAAATTATTATATTAGATTTTAAATGAGATTTAGAAATATAAATAAATATATGATTATAAAACAATTATCTTGCCGGTTGTTGTGGGGGTGAGCCATGGTTTATGACCTTAGGAGACGAGAGTAGATTTAGAGTATTTGAGAATAGGATTCTGTGAAGCATTTATGGGCCAAAGAACCGGGGAATGGCGGAGACTGAATAACGAGGAATTGCCTATATGCTTCTCCATATAAATTCGAGAAGGTTGCGATGGATAATGCACGTGGCTAGAATGGGAGAGCGAAAAATATATTGGTGGGGAGACCGATTGGGAAACGTCCGCTTGGAAGACTAAGGACACGATGGGTGGACAATGTAGAAAGAGAAATGAGAGAGATAGGAGAGGGTATGGATTGGATGGTTGTGGCTCAGGATAGGGATACTTGGAGAAGTGTGGTTGCTGCGGCCAAGAACTTTCGAGTTCCGTAGAGTCACAGAGATAGATAGATTCAGAAATATCTTTATTTATTTATTTAAATTAATAATAATTTAGATTAAAAATAAATAAATAAATAATAATAAATTTTAGAATTTTAATAAAAAAAAAAAAAATAAAAATAAAAATACATAAATAGTTGATTATTCTATTAAGTAAATTGTATATATGTTCAAGGAAATAAGGTAAAAAGAAATCTTCTTAATAATATTGTGGTGAGTAAATACACTTCAGATGGTAGCCATAAAAGGAAAGTACGTTGTAATAGTTAGAAAAATCTAGTTTCTTTTTATCGTACAATGATATGTTTTTATACCAATACGAGTGCATCCTTTAATGGATTACGTGATCCAAAGAGAATTGTTCCCATTTTTCAGTCGTTTCCATTCAATTCAAATCTTTCTATTCCAAAGATTTTATTATAAAATTTAATGAATATTTTATGTAATAAGAATTATTCATAAGAAAAAAAAAATTATAATTCATAGATTAAAATACTTCATATAAAAATAAAATTATTAATTATTTTTTTTTATTATTAGATTATATTTAAGAGATAATGAAAAAATATTTTCATAGAATTTTATTTTTTGAAGGATTTAAATAAATACTTTAAATATTGCATATGTAATTTAAATTGAAAATTTGGTACGATTAGATGAACTTAACTATCCTCCCACCAAGGTTCATTCTTCCATTAAACTGATATTTTATTATTATAATAATTCAATTGATTTGATTCAATTAAAAAATTTTATCAAAATTTTCTGAAAATATAATTAATGTTTAAAAATTTTTGAAAGAAATTTTTTTTTTAACAAATAAAATTAAAAAAAAAATTAATTAAATTTTTACAATTTATTTACTAAGTGATTTTTTTTTATTAGAGATAAAAATTATTATGAGAAAATAAAATAAAATAAAATATATTCAAATATAAAATATAATAAATTAATAAATGAAAGTTTATGAGTACAGGCTGTCTTCGAGTTACGTCGTTCCGAGTTACGTCAAACAATATTTTGATATCATTCCTCAAACTTAAGTCAGAAGTTTCGAGATACGTCAAGGGTTTAGTACACTCAAGGCACACAAGCCCGTTTTTTTAACGTTTTTTTTTTAAATTAGTACTATGCATGTGGCAAGAGATGGATAATATTACTTTTGACATTGTTCATTTAGCCAATGCCTTACACAATATTGAAGATTTGTTAGATTCTCATGCAGAAGAACTTACTGATAATGATCTTATTGAAATGGTAGCCCACAAAAACACAGAGGAGTCTCAGTTATCGTCTGTAGCTACCATAGAAACGCGGCTTACTTTGAAAAACTTTTTCAAGATTTTTGAAGCTTTTTCAAGTTTACAGCATGCAATGAATATTTTTGAGGAAAATGATCCAAATTTAGAAAGAAGTGTTAGTATTAATTCGCAACTTAGAACGGCATATCAGTGTTACAGAAACATGTATGAAGCAAAGAAAAAAGAAACCAAATAAACTAAAATTGATAGTTTTTTTAAACCAAAAGTTTAGTTTAGTTATTAATAGTACCTACAATTAATAAATATAATATATTATTAAAAATCAGTTTCATTTTTCATGAAAATTTTTGCGGAACGTAACCTTTCATTTTGTGTGGAAGCATATGGAAAATGGTGCTTCGAGTTACGTCGTTTCGATTTACGTCACATATTTTCGGAACCTAACCTGCCGTAACTACGAGGACTGCCTGTTTTAGATTATGGCTATTGTAGTTTATTTATAATTTACTGCACCTTTTTTTTACAATTATAAAAAAAATAGAGTTTTTATAATCTATAGTTGTAGTGCAGGACTGTCCAATCCGCGGCCATCGGGCCGCATGCGTCCCACTGTGAAAAATTGTACGCGGCCCACCAGTTACTTTATATTTCTTTTGTAACTTCCATTTCTCGTATGTATATTCAAAAACAGAGAAAATAATTGAAATAATTATAATTAATTCATTTTTTTATTGAAAATATGTCCTACAATTTTTAAACTACATATTTGATTCCATAAAAAGGAAGAAAAAAGTTAGAAATGATAGTAATTAATAGAGAATATATTTTTTTATTTTAAATTGTTATTATTATTTTTATTTAAAAAAAAAGTAGCCGAAAAATAATAAATAAAAACAAGCCCTTGGAGTCATTTGGGTTGGCCAGGGCTGTTGAAGAGTATGTATTATGAAAACGTTTCAAAAAAACTATTATTATTATTTATTTAATATTTTTTTATACTCTCACACAGTGGCCATTTGTTTTACTAGATACTATAATTTATGTTGTAAAATGATTTCTTCCCATATAATTAAAATGTATAAATTTAATATAAATAAGTTGACCTGTGGCCAGGTCCGAACCGACCGACGGTTTGAAGTAAATTAATTTTCAGCTACAGAAACAATTTCAAATAATTTTAATATATCTATTAATGTAATAAAAAACAGATATGGATAGAACATAAATATTTTTAATTTTATTTTATTTATAATATATAGCTGAAATAGCCGGCGTTACCTGAGGCTGTGACGTCATGAAGGGCTGGGTGACGTCATATAATTTTAAATTAAGAAAAACATAATGAAGATGATTTTTCCCGAGGATAAAACCAATACATTCGTGGTGATATGTAAAAAAATCTCCTTATGTGAAATTTTGTGCGAAAATAACCCTTCCCTTCTTATCGTCGATCGCTAATACTACCACTTCCGGTTTCCGGAATTGCACCAAAAGTTGATCAATTCATCCCACTGATGCATTAAGTAAAGATACCAAATTTCATCAAAATCGGTTGAGCCGTTCAGGCTGTACACATTTATACGGACAGACGGAAGGACGGACGGACGCACGGACAGACATCATGCTAAAAATACTTTTTTCTGTTAAGAAAATGCATGATTCGTGGTGATATATAAAAAAATCTCCTCATGTGAAATTTGGTGTGAAAATAACCCTTCCCTTCCTATCGTCGATCGCTAATACTACCACTTCCGGTTTCCGGATTTGCACCAAAAGTTGATCAATTCATCCCACTGATGCAGTAAGTAAATATACCAAATTTCATCAAAATCGGTTGTGCCGTTCAGGCTGTACACATCTATACGGACGGACGGACGGACGGACGGACCACTTCCGGTTTCCGGATTTGCACCAAAAGTTGATCAATTCATCCCACTGATGCATTAAGTAAATATACCAAATTTCATCAAAATCGGTTGAGCCGTTTAGGCTGTACACATCTATACGGACGGACGGACGGACGGACGGACGAACCACTTCCGGTTTCCGGAATTGCACCAAAAGTTGATCAATTCATCCCACTGATGCATTAAGTAAATATACCAAATTTCATCAAAATCGGTTGAGCCGTTCAGGCTGTACACATCTATACGGACGGACGGACGGACGGACGGACCACTTCCGGTTTCCGGATTTGCACCAAAAGTTGATCAATTCATCCCACTGATGCATTAAGTAAATATACCAAATTTCATCAAAATCGGTTGAGCCGTTTAGGCTGTACACATCTATACGGACGGACGGACGGACGGACGGACGGACCACTTCCTGTTTCCGGATTTGCACCAAAAGTTGATCAATTCATCCCACTGATGCATTAAGTAAATATACCAAATTTCATCAAAATCGGTTGAGCCGTTCAGGCTGTACACATCTATACGGACGGACGGACGGACGGACGGACCACTTCCGGTTTCCGGATTTGCACCAAAAGTTGATCAATTCATCCCACTGATGCATTAAGTAAATATACCAAATTTCATCAAAATCGGTTGAGCCGTTCAGGCTGTACACATCTATACGGACGGACGGACGGACGGATGGACAGACATCATGCTAAAAATACTTTTTTCTGATAAGAAAATGCATGATTCGTGGAGATATGTAAAAATCTCCACATGTGAAATTTGGTGTGAAAACAATACCTCCCTTACTATCGTCGGTCGGTAAAAATAGAAATAGAATAGAAGTAAGATGAATAATATGCTTATTATTTGTTCATTAATATTATCCAATTAAATCATTTTAGATTAATTAAATATTGGTCTTTTCAAGAATAAAACACATTAATTTATAATGGTAATGGAAATGGAAAGATAATCATTTGATAGCTATAGAGAGAGAAAATATGAATATTCTATTTCTAACCACATCCAAGATGTAATTAAATTGCAATTTCAATTATACGCTGAAAAACAGAAAATTTCCATTTGATGTCTCGACCTCTCT
This sequence comes from Labia minor, assembly GCA_963082975.1. NCBI lineage: Eukaryota > Metazoa > Arthropoda > Insecta > Dermaptera > Spongiphoridae > Labia > Labia minor. Next base: position 12,610,803 of record OY720344.1, on the reverse strand, counting down.
TTCTTTCTATTTATGTGTCAAGGTCCTAATTTGGTTCGATTAATAAACGGACCGGTTAAAATCAAATTAGCTTTTAAATAATTATCGATTTCTGGCTGAATTTCCATTATGTTACTAATTAATTGCTTAATAATATATACCACATATATAAGTATCAATGTCTTATCTATTCAAAGTAATTTCAAACTTTATTTAATAATAACATTAATAATAAATAATAATAATAATAATAGTGGATAATTCACAACTTGTTAATATTGATTTTTTACCCTTGAGAATAATATACTATAATAAAAAGTAATTTTTTTTTTTAATCCGAAAAATGAACGACTTGAATCAAATGAAAGTCATTTTATTGAATTATTATAGCGAATTCTCACTTTAGTCTCAACAAATTGTAGCTTATTAAATTTCTCTTAGTGGAATAATTGTTCAATGACTAAATAAGGATGTTCCCTTCTAATCGTTCTAAATCATTGCGAAGAGAACGACGGGGAGGCTTCTTCAGTTGCCATTTACCAGATTTATCCGTCAACTCGTGACCACGAAATTACGGAACTCACTCCAAAGCCTATCATCTTTCATTTAAAATTTTACACGCAATCGAACCAACATCAAAACACGCTTCAATGAATGGTCAATATTATACATATACGAGTATATATAAATAGTATTTATCTATAACTGTATTATTTTTATTTTATTTTTTTTTCTATTTTATGAATCTCAAATCCTTTTAATTTAATTTTAATTGGTTACAAAATATCCGCATATTAATTAAAAAGAATTTATCTATATTTTTGAACTTTAATAATTTAATTTTAAATTTGACTATCATTAAAATATTAAGAACTTGTACTAATGTATTAATGTATAAAAAATTAAATAATTATTATTACAAATTTTTCTATATATATATATTGTAATATTTTAATTTATAAATATTTATATATTATATATATAATATATAAAAATAAATATAAATCGATTTTTTAATAATATTTCTAAAATAAACGAGATTCGCAGAAGAGGGGAGTAAGGTGGACTAAGTACTTGAGGGGTCGATTGGTAGGTTCTGGGTGCGTGGAGGACATTCAAGAAGGAATCGTCTTAATTTAACAACAATATTTTCCCACATTACAATATATTCACTTATCAAATTTAACAGAAATCTAAATATATATCTATATATTTAATACGATAGTGTCCGTCTGTACGCAAAAAACTCCAGAGCCTAAACTACAAGGAGTAAGGAAACCAAATTTTTCTGAGGTGAAGGGTACCTCAAATGTTGAAAAATAAAAAAGAAATTAGAATCTTAGGTAACTCCTGAGCTGAGCTGCAGGTGTTCCATTTTCCAGAAAAATATATAAAGGAGAGTGTTTGTATGGATGTAATTTGTTTACTTTTTTGCTGTCATAGAAACAGATATATATATAATTAGAACCTCTCTCTCTCTCCCTCTATTTAAAATTTTAAAAAATGGAGTGTTCTAGCCAAATTAAGAAATTTAAATTCCTTATGCAACATTGACAGGTAAATGAATTGGACTGGAAGAGGAGACATGTGATTAGAGAAATTGGGGAAAAATTAACCGAAATGTAATTAAACAAAAAAATTCAAGAATTATGCTACGGATACGACTTACATACAATTAACATACAAAATGTAGAATTTGAAAAAGTATAAATATTTAAATACTTAAGATCTCTAATCACGAAGGATAATAATATTCGAGAAGAATTGAAATCGACGTTATAATTGAGTAACGCCTGTTATTATGCAGCAAAGGGGCTTATCTCATCAAAGAGGATCAAAATTAAAATATATAAAACAATTATTTTTCATGTTGATCGATGACTAGGGTTACCATATTTCGAAAACACCAAACCGGGACAAACGGTATACCTTTTTTTTAGAACTAAATTGAAAAAATTTTGAAAATAAAATTACGAAATGTCCTAAATATTGAAAAAACAGTAGGGTGTCCCGAAGACATTTTTGGGACAGAGCACCTAAAGACGGGACGTTTGGTCACCCTATCGATGACTCTGGGAGATGAGAGTAGATTTGGAGAATTTGTGAGATTAATATTGTTCGCAGCATTTATAGGCCAAAAGAAGATGAGGTCACAGGGGGATGGCGGAGATGGCATAACGAGAAATAATGTCCAGATATAGTTAAGGTTATAAAATCAAGAAGGCTGGGATGGGAAGGGGACGTGGTTGGAATTGGAGAAACTAGAAATTGGGAGTAACCGATTGGGAAACATCCGGTGGAAGACCAAGGACCAAGGTGGGTAGTCAATGAAGGAAGGGACATGGGAGAGAAGGGACAGGATAGGATTTGGTTGTAGCTCAGGATAGGGACGCTTAGAGAAATGTGGATGCTGCGGCTAAGAACTTTCGAAAACTGTAGAGACACAGAGTTAGATAAATATAACATATACAATAATAATATATAATTAATTTACTGATTAAATTAAAATATATTTTACAAGAAAACAAATACATGTCTTATCTACTTATACTGATTGAAACAAAATGGATGAAAACCTTTTAAATACCTTTTCAACCAAATAATATGTATCACTCGGGGGTACAGGGGGCGGAGCCCCCGTCTAGGTGTGAAGAGCGCCGAAGGCGCTCGGAGCAGCTAGTTATTATTAATTTAGTAATAAAACTATAATAAAGAATAATTTTGACAATTTGACAAAACCATTGTATATAAAATTTTTCGATTATAATAATATGTAGCTATTTTCTAGTAAATAAATCCATTTGGAGAGCTCATGTCAATAAATAAATAAATATAATAAATCCTTTTGATAAAAAAAAAATATTCAATAATTCTAATTTCATAATAGTTAAATAAACAACTTAATATAAGAAAAATAAGTTAAATTTTAAAAAAATAAAATATGTATAATAAAATAACTTACCTTTTAAATAACAAAGATACTTAAACTTAACATCGACTACCACATAAATAATATAAATAATAAAATATTTATTGATATATATATATGATGAGAATAATATATATTTGTTTCCTACATAATAGTTCAAATGCAGTTATGTACAATATATATATATAATTTTCTTTTTATAATTTTATTTATCATAAATTTTCAGTGTTAATGTTTTTAGTAAAATAAATTTATACATATAAGTACTTAATCTTAATTTTCATTTTTTTGCGAAAATTTCTCAAATATTTTGCAATTCAAAAAATAACTCTTGGTATGTATTTATTTTGTTAGCTGGTAGTTACCGAAAAATAATATATCGTAATATATTATTTATTCACATGGCCTTGGCATTTTATTTTTGTGTGTTAAAAATTTAAAAAAAAAAATATTTTATAAAAGTATTCATCATTATCATAAATTTTAATTAGTTATTGTATTTAATAATTGTCATAAAGGTTTGATTATTGATTTATTAATTTAAATTCTTTAAAAATTTTAAATTGTATTTCTCAGCTTATATTCTTTAAGAGCAGATTTGAATTATTCTGATGGTATTTAATAAATTTATTATATATAAATAATAATAATTAAATCAATGAAAATAAAGTAAATTTCACAAGATGAAGTGAACTAATAATTTATAATTTATCATATTTTTAACATTTTAACTAATGTTAAAAATATTAATATATTTTTCTTTTATTAAAAAATACATTGGACTGAGAAATTACTTTCTTTAAAGAATTAAATTGGAAAATTAAAATAAATTAAGTATTTTTTTTTTTTTTTAATAATATAAAAAATAATAAACATTATTAAAATTTTGTAATAAATTTATTAAAAATATATTGATTTTTATTTCATGTTCCAATAATTTCAAAGAATATTATTTATTACTTATAGTAAATAAATATTATAAAAGTATAATTATATATATATATATATATATATATAATTTGAAAAAAAAAATTTATAGATTTTTATAAAGATGAAAAGTATAAAATTTAAAAAACAATTACAAATATTAATTAAGAAATAAATAATTTGTCAAAATGTAAATTTAAAAAACATATCTAAGACTAATGCATGAAAAAAAAAATTAATTTTCATCATTCTATGATTGTAATAGAAATCAACTTAATTATTTAATTTCAAGCCAAATCAATTTACACGTAATTCAACATAATCTACATGAAAAATAACAATTATCCTAGGAAAAAATTTTTCAAATGCTGAACTTTCAAACATTTTTCTTTCAGAGAGGTGTTATTGAAATGAATCTATATTTATTAGCACTATTATACCTTATATTATATTTTTATGTGTTTATAGTAAATATATCTATATTTAGAAATATAATTTATTTATAATTATTTATTTATTTATTAAATGATCTAATTTATTGTTTATTGATTTTAGTGACAATTTGATCATTTAGGATGTATGCTAACTCATAGGATTATGCCAAATTACCTTTATTGACCAATCCTGAGAACTAATCAAGTATCCACTTACTAATTGAATTGTGGGTCGAGTATTATTACTTGACCTCATTACAATTATTATTGATACTAGTATTTGTATAAATAATTTTATTATAGTAACATATATAATTTACTGTAACAAAAGAAAGAAATTATGTGAAAATCAAATATTTCAAGGTTATAATAATCGATGATTTATAATCAGGTTTAATGTCCTCCCTTTCTTTCATTGTAATTATTTAATAATACTACTTTTATCCTCTTTCTTCACCACAACGTCACCTTAACCTTTCATTTTGACCTACTCTTCGAAGTCAACGATGACTTTTACTTAGTTTACTTAATATTTTTGTTTTTTACAAATACTTATAAACACAGTAATTAATATTTGGCAAATATTTTTTTTCACATATTAAAGAAATATAGGCTTATATATAGCCAAGATATTATATATAAATAAATAATTTTATTTTTTTCATTTTATTGAATATTGTTATAATTAAGTAAAAGAAAAACTGCTTATTAGCAATTAATGTTTCATGTTAGATCTTTATATTTTCAATTTCTTATTTAATGAGATTAAATGGTAGTGATTTTAAAAATTTGAACGAGAAAGAGGTCCACTTCAGGGAAACGCAAGCCACGACTTTTCCTCAACTTCCATTGAAGAAAACCCTAATCAAATCCTATCTATTCAATATTAAAATCCTTCTAATATACTCCATCCACTCGTCCAACCAACGTAGCGTCATTTGACGAAAAACACCCTAATCATACCATGGCAAATCCTAAAAAAACCAAAAAGATAGAAAAGATAGAAAAAAGAGGACTCCATTTGAAAATAAATAAGAAAGGCTTAAAAAATATTAAGAGGGGTGATTAAAAAAGATTTCAGCATTCTATGTATGAAAAATTTGCTTATTATTTAATTTTTATTTATAAATGCATGTTTATTTTAAAATGATTTTCACAAAAATACAGAAAATGGTAGGATTAAATAATTAAATACTATTATATTATGAAATAGGTGGATCACAAAAACAAAAAACAAATAATAATAATAATAATAAAGTGCTTGAAAATCCAACGTCAAAAGAATTATAGTGTTCTGCAAATAATATTAAAAAAAAAAAATACTTTTTTATTAAAAAAGTTTTATAAAGAAAATCTAATTTCAGAAAACTTTAACTTTATATATTAATATAATAATTTAATGAAGAACATTTATTTCTTATTAAAAAAAACAAAAAAAAAAACACATCGATCTAATTGCTTTCAGAACAAATGGAAATAAAGAAAAAACAAAAAATTCAAAGCACTTGAGAGTAAAGAAGAATATGAACAACTCAAAAAATAAATCTCCATGAAATTAATAAATTTAAACTTCAGGTATGAGTTGAAATATTTTATTAAGTTGTTTCAATTAAAATTAAACTTAAAAATATACAAATTAATAAGAATAAGTTTTAATTAAACAATTAGTCAAGTTTCAAGTTTGCTATTGAATTGCTTTATATTTATTTTGGTTGTTACCCCATCATCAAAAGATGTTTTCTTGTCACACATTTTTTTTTTCTAAGTATAATTATAATATTCATAACTTCAAAAAAATTTCTATTGAGTGAGGTGGTTGATTCCAAAAAGACAAAAAAGATGATACATTTTTAAAAAATTATCTACTTTATTAATTAATTTGTATAAAAAAGTAGAAAAATAAGAAAAAAAAGCAATGAAAAGAATAATTAAAAAATCTAGTAGATTTCTAAAGAGATTGGGATGATGATTGCTTGTTTTTTGAATATTTTTACAAAAAAAACTGTTTTATACATATATTCATTATTTTCTTTTATCTAACTCAAATCTCAATTTGTGAAGTTTGATTGTTTTTTTTTCCTTTGAAATATTATCATAGACATTATTTACAAATATTTTAAAATAATTGTTTTTTTTTTGTTGTTGTTGTTGGAAATTGTATTCTTTGGGATGGTAAGGTAGGAAAGTATTGATTATAGAATGAAATTTAATCCACAGAATAATGAGGTTGACATTGCAATCGTAGTATCAAATTCAAGTGAAAGCAATCAACACCCCCCACCCTCCATCTCTCTCTCCCCAAATCACTGAATAACTTTGCATTAAGTTCTGTTACAAAAGAAGGAATTGAGAAATATCAGGAGAAATTCGGTGATCAAATTTGAGATTTGATAAAGATAGTCTTACACCAATAGAAAGATTTACATATTAATTTATCATTAATTCTTAGAGTTATAAAAATTAAGAAATATACAATTTTTTTCATTTATTGGTAAAGATAATAATTTTATTGGATTTGTTACTTATTGTTAAATTTCTCTTCTTAAAATTTATTGAATCTAATTCAATGCTCTGGTGATCTCCACATATTTTAGCTCAATTTTTTGTCATCATATAATTTAACAGATAGAGAATACCTATATACGTACCTATACATATTTTACCTACTTTATTTTATCTTGAACAAATAATCAACTTAAAAAATATTTTATTTTTAAAACAATTTTAACCACAAATATTTTATCTCATCTGAGATTTATTTCTGAAATATACTATTATTATATCTTCTTACTTGTTTTTCTGCTCTATATACATATCTATATATAATAAGCTGTTGGATATTATATTAAATCCTTAGCAACTTTTCAAAATTTAACTAGAAATCAGACGATATTTGTTAAAATTGAAATAAAATGGCATAATCTAAATTATTTATAAAAAAGTGATTGATAATAGTGATGATAGTCATTTAATTTTTGTAAAATCATTTGTCTAGAGAGGAATTAAGTATAATTCTTCTGAAATATTACCTCTGATAATAATAATAAATACCTTCAACCCAAATGTATTTAATAAAAATGTATTATTATTTTAATGAAAAACTTAGTTTTAACATTTTTTTATGATTATATAATTTTTAATGTATGTAAATTTATTCAATAGAATTTTTAATATTATTAGAAACTCTGAAAATTGTATTTGAAAAATTAACACTTAAGTAAATAATAATAATAATAATAATAATAATAAAAAGTAATACTCAAAAAATGTTATTTGAATATTTACTGATTATTAAAAGTTCAATTGATTAATTAAATACATATTTAAATTAATATAAAACATGTTTAGATTTAAATAAATTAATAAAACAAATATTTGTTTGCTTCAACATTTTTCACCGATCTTAGAAGAAAATAGAGAAGTATTAAATTAATAATTTTTTAATTATGGTATTTGTTTTATAGACAGATTATTATAATTAAATTTTCCTTTTAAATTTATTTATTTTTGATTAATTTTTTTAAGAATATTAATAAATCATAATAAAAATTAAGACTAAAAATTTCATTAAGTTTATTCAATATTTTAGTAAATTAATTATTCATTGATGGAAAAATACTTTTTTTGAATGCCATAATAATTGATAATGTGTATCTATAAGGGATAACTAATTAAAATATGAAAAAAAAAACAAAAAACCCATTAACAAAAACAAATGATATTATACATTTATATAATGTGAAAATTGAGCAATAAAATAATAAACAATTTTAATTATTTATTGACATTAATGTTTCATTTAGACTAATCAAAAAGAATGGGAAAAAATTGATATTCATTTTCTATATAGTATGATTCTATTTATATTTAGGTAGTATGTATCATAATATAATAAATGTTTTGTAAAAGCGAAAAAAAAAATGAGATTAGTAAAATATTGGTTGTTTTTAATTGTTTCAAATGAATAACTCGAAAAATCTATTGACCCATATTTATTATTATATTATTATTAGTAAATAAATGAATTATTTTCACTTATTTTCTTCGTTTATAAGAAAGCACAGGAAATCCGTTTTATGCTTTGTTTAGCAAAATTGATGATGATTTCCAATCAAATATTTCTTAAATAAATGATTTTTAATTTTCACCTTTAATTAATCTTTCTTATTAGCTAAATGATATTATATAATAATAAATAATTAAATAAATATTTCTAAATAGGAAACTACACCAAAAACATGACTGTATTGATTTTAAAAAATATAATAAATTTGAAATTTAAACGGACATATGTATATTGTAGTTACATACTTTCTTGCTTTATGTGTTTTAATAAACATACACATTAACAAATATATAATAAGTTTTATATAAACTCAACTTAAATTTAATAATCCATGAATTGAAAATTTTTCTGTTTTCGTTACTTAAATACCATGATAATCAATCAAATCACTTAAAATTTTAAATAACTAGTACAAAATTTTTAAAATATTAATATAAACTAAGATAATAAAAAAACAAGTATTATTTTATTATTTTTTTCAAATTTATTAGAAAAATAGATAGATATCTTGGGAGATTATAGATTCCTAAAATTTTTGGCCACATGAAACCCATTTCTCACACTCATATGAGTCTCATTTTATTATTTAAATTTTGTCTGGAAATTATAGGCCAGGTAATTCCTCATTATGCTTATTTGAGATTCTTTTTCTTTTCAATCTATAAATTCTACGAAGAATCCAATTATCAATTATTCTGATTATATTAATATTAAAATTAAATGAGCTTAAATTTGTAAATATTTGAAATATATAACTAATTTATATTGAATTAGACACTCCCTTACACAATCATAGATATTCTCAAATGCCTTTTGTTAAAACAAAATTTTATACCTAAAATGCCTACAAGCATGTTTCATTTGAAATTTCAAATTAGAATATTTGAAACGATTAAAAAATAAAAAAAAATAATATATGTAGGTAAATAAAATTTATCTAATTAAATTATCTTATTAATCCAAATTTTGTTATATTTTTATTACTATAAAAGACTAATATTTTTTTGAAGATATTATATATATTTTTTATTTAAATAAATTTTCCATTTATACATAGAACATAATTTTTTTTTAATATTATATGTATATATAATTTATAGATAAATAATACGTATATAGGTAAATCCCTATTATGCATTATTTGACTATTTGATTAGATAAAATTCTTTATTTCTGGCAGATCATCATAGAATAGTAAAACGATTGATATTTTAATAATAGAAAAATATTATGGAAACATCCATTAATTGAGGTGATATAAAATTAAAATACTTAATTAGAGATAAATATTATATGAACCCAATAAAAATACTTACATTCAAAACTATAATAACTTATACTGTAATTTTTTTAAATTATCTAAGATAAAGTATTATTAATTATTATAAATGATGTTAAATCTATCTCTGTGACTCTACGGAACTCGAAAGTTCTTGGCCGCAGCAACCACACCCCTCCAAGTATTCCTATTCTGAGACACAACCATCCAATCCCTACCCTCTCCCATCTCTCTCACGTTCCTTGCCGAATCTCCTATTATATTTAAATCGTCTGCGTAACCTAATACTTGAATTTTTTTGTTTAATTCTCTCCCCAAATTGTCTAATTACATATTCCAGAACTAAATTAAATAAAATTGGCGATAATGCGTCTCCTTGTTTTAACCCATTTCGAAGTTCAAAAGTTTCTGACAATTGATTCCCGCATCTTACTCTTCCTAAAAGATGTTAAATATATGATATATATATATATATATAAAACACTTATAATTGAATAAGATAATAAAAAATCCATTGCTACAGAAAATGTTAAAATCTATGATTTTTTTTCTATAATAGAGAGTTAGCAAAAAAAAAAAACTTCTCAATACAAATAAGAAATATGAGGAGCGTTACAACACAAATAAATAACTTAATAATATATTCATTTAAAAATCTTCCAAAATTTTTATTGAGATTTTCCATATGAAAAGTATCTCAATTTAAAAACTTTCTCAAATACCAACAACTTTACAAATAACTTTTGCGGGTTTTGTTTTAATTTAATTGATAAAATAATTCTTTTTTTTTTAATCTAAAGAATTTTTCTTAAAGGTGGATAAAAAAAAGTTTGAACAGTGAGACGAAAAGAAACTTTAATAAAGTTTTTTAAAAAAGTTATTTTTTCTAACTGTATTTTTTTTTTTAATATTAAAAGTGAATGATTATAAAAATCTCTATTAAATGTGATATAAAGGTAGATTGGTGAATATATTATGAGAAAGTAAAAACTCTACAGGTGGGAGAACATTTCAATTGAAAGATTACACTGTTTGAGTAAAAGATCTACAATCAAGATAAAAGTAAATTAGATGCAGGAAATTTTGTTTTCAAGAACACAAGAGACGGGCAGATATTGGCAACTTTGGTCAAATTTTCCTAAATAAAAATATCTCTTTATATTTTATTTGCATTAACTTCAAGTCAGTTAATAACCTTGAAGATGGGTGCGCAGCATAGCATACCCTAGCAAAACCGCAAGAAGCAGTGAAGTATAAAAGGGTTGGTGAACAAAGCTAACAAAAGAGCACACGCAACCTTTTCGAATAAATTAAATAATATAATTATTTTGTGAAAATTTTTTGTTATTAAACCCGTGGGAAATTATTGAAATATTTTTTTTCTTTAAGTAGATAATAAATTTTTAAAATATCAAAATTTAATCACGTACCTTTTTCCCGTTTTAATCAAAATAGTAAATTTTTGTTGTATTTATATTTGAATCTGGTAGAAATTTTAGTGGTAATTATATTGAATGGTCATGAATTTGGATAAAACTATACCAGTTGGTTTCTTTTTTAATTCCAAATAAACTTTTCTTATGCAATTTTTGCGGGTCGTTTCTAATTTATGAGGATAAAAAGGATTAAAGTTTGCATATAAATTCATTAATATTCTATTTAGGTACCATGTTTTATTATTTGACCATCAGAGGTCTCCACTAATTTTCGGTTTTTTTTTTCAGTTCGGATTAGATATAGAAAAATTAAAAAATTAATAATTAAATAATTTCCCCATATCCAAACCGAACCGAAAAAACCAAAAATTAGGAATAAGTGAATAATTAGTGAATTTATTTATAAAATATTACTTCATTACATTATAATTCGAGGTTCATAATAAGCAAATTTGGCAAACTTTAATCCTTTTTATCTCGTAAACTTGAAGCGACCCGCAAAAATGCATAAAAAAAGTTTATGTAGAATTAAAAAAGGAATCCACTGGTAAAGTTTTATACAAATCCATTACTGGATGACCATTCAATATACTTACCATTTTAATAAATTTTTTATATCAATATCAGTATATGTATATATTTAATAGTTATTTAATAGTTCAGTAATCAATATATAAGTATATAATATAGTTGAATAATATGTATTGAATTAAGATTTGATTTATGTTTTTATAAAAAATTGTTTATTATTTTTATAGATTTAAGATATATGCTAAACTTGCAAAAAATAATGTTAAAAATACATAGCAGGTAATGTAAACTTGTTTTATTAAAAGAAATCTTCCTGTATCCCAAATCTGTAAAAAAATTATAATATTCAGATTCATATCTTTAGATAGTTTAATTGAATAAGAATTGAAATAAATAATATAATATTTACTAGATGCCGAATTCCAAAAACCAAATGATAAAGCACTGGAATACAAAAAATGACTTTGCCCAAAAAAATAAAACTAGGAGGAAGATTTAAATTCTCCAATACATTATAAAATTCAGAAAATTTACAGAATAAACATCCTAAAAAAATGTAAATTGAATCAATAATTTTGTTATATAAAGAAATAATTAAGACAAATAAAGTTATTGTTTTAATATGAAAAAAAAAAATGTTTGCTATGTTTAAATAATTACCAATTCCAAATAACCCAATATAAGATGAGAGGATAATACCACTGAATCGATGCGAGATTGATAAGAATGTTATTAATTGAGGTTTATAAATTGAGAGATGTGGACTTTGAGGTCTACCCAATCGTGCATTTTTTTCATCAAAAGTTTCTTCAGGTTCCGGCTTGCAATCCGCTTGACTACCCATTAATTTGACACAACCAAAGATTCTTCTTTAAATTAAAGAAAAAAAAAGAATATTTAAAATTAAATAAAACCAAAATAATATTTTTTTAGTAGTTATATTTAAAACTTACGGATTATATATTATATTCTTCGAAATGGATAGAATTGAGATTTTAGAAACAGACCTAAATCTATAAAACAGCAAAAAAAAGAAGATATTATAAAAATAATAATATTATATTCTCTATAGGTAATATAAAAATCTTATAATGTTTTTTTTGATATTAAATTAATTTTAATTAAATATATATATATATATATATATAAATATAATATTAACCTGTGCAGAAAAGCCATCATTGGTTATTTAAGAAAATTATTTAAAAGTTTGGAAACTAAACACTAATAGAATTAAACACTTTTAGAATTAATAATATTTTTAAAATATCTATTTATATATTTATTATTATTGTTTATGTTTATTTTAATTATTTAAATATTTTAAATATACTCTTTTATTGAAGTTTATTTTTTTTACTTTTAGAGGTAAAAGAGAAGGATTTATTTAATGAGATTTTCGGTTCTTGATATTTCTAACATATTTATGATTAGATATATATATATATCCTTCCCCATTGAAATTTTGTTTAATAATTTTTAATATTTGATAATTCAAGATTCTCCTTGATTTCTCGGGAAATTGTTAATCAAACTCACACGAAGTTAGGCAGGCAATCTAGAGTCTCTAAACCATTTTCAATATTAACTTTGTTCAAAGAAATGAAACTTACCATTATTAGAACCTATGATTAATTAAATTAATTCTTTAAGATTGAAAACTAATGAATGCTTTGTATTTTTTTCAAATGTATCAAATTGTTTATATGTAAATTATTTTTTTTTAATATATATTCTACATTTATTATTTTCTAAATATAAAAAATATTATATTTTTAATATAAAGGTAAAAGAAATAAATATTCATTTTTTACATAATATTGAAAAGATATCACTCGATAAGACTTAAAAAAATAAAAATTCATTTCAATTGGAAATAAATACGTAATGATGGTTGCAGGAAACAAGGCTTCTAGTAAAAAAAATCGGGAGTGTCCTCCCCTAGACTTTCTCGCATATAAATAGGTAATTAGGTTATTATTATTATGTTTTAACAACAATAAAAATAAGTTGACCTGTGGCCAGGTCCGAACCGACCGACGGTTTGAAGTAAATTAATTTCCAGCTAGAGAAACAATTTCAAATAATTTTAATATATCTATTAATGTAATAAAAAACAGATATGGATACATAAATAATAAATATAAATATTTTTAATTTTATTTTATTTATAATATATATGCAAGACCAGGCTGTGATGTCATGAATGGCTGGATGACGTCATATAATTTTAAATCAAGAAAAAACTAATAAATATGATTTTCCCGAGGATAAAACCAATACAAAGTGCACGATTCGTGGTTATATATAAAAAAATCTCCTCATGTGAAATTTGGTGTGAAAATAACCCTTCCCTTACTATCGTCGATCGCTAATACTACCACTTCCGGTTTCCGGATTTGCACCAAAAGTTGATCAATTCATCCCACTGATGCATTAAGTAAATATACCAAATTTCATCAAAATCGGTTGAGCCGTTCAGGCTGTACACATCTATACGGACGGACAGACGGACGGACAGACATCATGCTAAAAATACTTTTTTCTGTTAAGAAAATGCATGATTCGTGGAGATATGTAAAAATCTCCACATGTGAAATTTGGTGTGAAAACAATACCTCCCTTAGTATCGTCGGTCGGTAATAAACAAACTAATTAATTTAAATTATAAAGTAAAATGGTTTAACACTATTATATATATTTATAATTTACACCTAACGCTACTTGTATAGGTAAAATGTCACTTCCGGTAGTCAGATCATGATGAAATTTGGTATCTGAATTTTTTTCATATTTTTAAATATATATACAAAATAGGAAGCAAATATCTCGAAGCAAACTGGTACTTTCCTTGAAAGGTAAACGCAACCAGTGTAGGTAAAGTACCACTTCCGGTTAACCGATTTTGACGAAATTTTGATAGAAATCTACATACTGTGAATAATATCGGTGTACCAAATTTCGAAGTCCTAGCTTGATTAGTTTTTGAGTAAATTTGCTTACAGACATTACATACATACATACATACATACATACATACACACACACAGACATAATTCGAAAAATGGTATTTTCCGACTCAGGGAGGTCTAAAACGTCAAGATCTATCGAAATCTCGAAGTCGAAATTTTTGACGATTCCAATACTTCCCTTATACGAAGTATGCGGGAAAGTAATAAAAAGTAAGGAAATAAAAAATTTAAGGTAATTTTAGCCCTCGTATTTCTTTATAATTTTATGTATGGAAACTAGCAAATATACTAAATATATTATTTATAGATTGAAAGTGTAGATAAAAACTTTGTAACGTATTGTTATCTCCTAATTTTGATAGTAACTTTTAAGAGTAAAGAAAACCAAACCAAACGAACGAAAAGCAGTGACCCACACCACTGATAAGAGGAGGTTTTGTTCTCTTGTAATAAAGAGAGAATCTGGTGGGAGTCAGTCAGTATTTGAAGAGACAGAAAGAGAGAGAAAGCTTCTTTCTTTTGAATTCCAAAAAAGAGAGAAAAAAAATCATAACAATGAATTTCAGATTAAAGGAAACTTTTATATTCATCCAGATTATATATACATAAGTATATATTATATAGTATTATTTATATTTTTTATAGATATATAATATATTCAATCTTTAAATTTAAATTAAGAGAAAGTTTTATGTAATCGTATTTTAGTCTAAGTAATAAAATCCTAATAAATCATTTGTTTCAAAGAACAATAATATAATGAGATTGGAATAAAGAAGTTATTTAATTAAATGAAATATTCTAAAATGCTTTATTATTGTAATGTATTTATAGAAATGTATGGTAATATATTTGCCTTTATATAATTAAAGGATTAATTTCAAATGATCAGACAACATTGATTATTTTAATTGAATATTTTAATTCATTTTAAAGAAAGGACAGAAATAGTAAATTTTATATATAAACTTCAAGACAATTTATTTTCAAAAGTTATCAGCAGTTATTATCAATTTACTTTATAAACAAATAATAATTAATACATTTTTTTCAATATCATAATAGATATAAAAAATTCATTTTTATGCTTATGCTTAAGTGAAACATTGAATTAATTAAAAATTTTAAATATATGTATTTAACTTATGGAGTAGCTTGTTTTATGATGATATTCTATTAATAATCTATAATAATAATAATATTAATAATTAATCGAGGAAATAAGAGTTTAAGTTTTTTTTAAATTTTTAATTATTTTTGTATTTTTAAGGAATATTATTATTATTATATTTAAAGATTATATAACTATAATATCAATTTAATTCATAGAATATTAATCTCTTATGAAATGCATAGGTAGTTGAAATTTTTGATTACATTTACTTTATTACAAAGCAAACAATGATGTGGGGATAACATAATAGAATTGGTTTTGAAATCGCAAAAGAAATTTAATATGTGATAATTGTTTGGAATTAGAAATTGCATTGTATTTTCGATATTTTATTCTTTTAAATCTAATTGCGATATTAATAGTAATAATAATAATATATATTTGAAAGAGTCTGTTTATATAGTAAACATTACAATTTTTAGCTAAACCTATTTTGACACAATCTTATATGTTTAATAGGCTATCAGTGATTTTAGTGACAGGAACTCTTTAAAACTCTGTTTAATGGCTTTTAACCATACAAAGGTCATTTGATGCCCTACGGTGTTGAAAAATATTATTGAAATTTTTGAGTTAAGTTGAAAAATTTCATTTTTTTTTGAACATGCTTTATTACAGAAGATTATTTCCAAAGCCAAATTGAATTTTTATATTTAAAATTATTTTTTCCATAAATGAATTTTCTATATTCTATAACATGTCATCACATTAACTTAATACATCATGTTTACCCTTTCTACGTTTTTAAATATGTTTAAAATTATTTTTTTATTATTATTTATTTATTATTATAATCTAACTACTATTGCAGCTAATAAGTAATTCTATTTTATTATATTAAATCAATTAAACATTACATCTCTATATTCATATAGATTTATTTTCCTTATTTCTTTTTTTCTCTCTGAATAAAGTTCATGTGTATGTTTAAAATAAAATTATTTTTTTAAATAATTGTTCATGTGTGTAATTTGCTCACTTGTTTATTAATATTATTAATTCTATTTGAAATATCATTTTCTATACTTACAATAAAAATATTTTGAATATTAATTTTTACTATCTCGCCAGATAGTATTGCGATCACGAAAATTTTCGATGTTGAGATTTTGATGTTTTTATACGTTTTGAAGGTTCCTGAATCATTTTCACTAAGGTTGAGAAAAATGTCTGTGTGTGTATGTGTGTGTATATGTAGACAAGATTACTCAAAAACGGTTTGAGCTAGAATCATGAAGTTTGGTACATTGGCATTATTCAAAATTCATAGTTTTCTATCAACTTTTGAGAAATATAGCTCAAGGGTCATTACCTACAACGTTTTGATTTTTTTCCTCTAAAATGACCGTAAAAATAAAGATATATGTTTGATAATTTTTCACATGATTAAAAATTGTATAAAACTGCTATATATAGAATTTCAGTTTGATTTATTTGCTGAAAGTAACATAATTAATTTTTTAACACTGTAAATCTCACGCGCCAAAACGTGACGTGGTGTCATCAACAAAGAGCCAAACATGCGCTGGTTTAATAAATATTATTTATTAATTTTAATTTATAATTTATAATTAATTAAATTTAATTTAAATATAATATATTTTGTTATTTAATTCAATTCAAATTTGCGAGATAGTCGAGTGGAGACACTCCAGCTAATTTTTTTTAAGAATTAACTGATTTGTTTTAATATTTTTTAGATAGAGACACTTATATATATTTTAAAAAATTGTTTGCTAATATATTTTATTCCTACCTGTCAAAATATAAAATAATTATTGAATCGATAAATTTTTACATCGAGTCTTAAGTTTCATATCCATGAGTCGATGATTATAATCTTTTTTTTTTTCTTAAATTTTTATATTATCTCCGATCTGGAACTTAATATTAGTAATCTTATAAATTATTCAATACGGATATTCAATTTAATTTAAAGGGAGACGAAAAGTACTTTAGTGGCTCTATAACAGGAATTGTCTGGTTTTTGTTACATTCCCTTGGATTAGTTTGATAAAAATAAATTGGCAGAATGACTATGGATTCCTTGGATGGCGTCGCTAGAAATTGGAATGACAAATGGTAGGTGGTCAGATTGCCATCCGAGCAGCATCGCTTGACTTGTTGGAAGCTTTTAATCCTTTCTTTCTATTGATCATAGTTGTTAGGTACGAGATGGGGATTTAGATGATAAATAGACAGGCTAAATAGGAGCAAATGAGAATTTATCTTTCTAATTACTAGGCCGAGTTCAATCCGATAATTAAAGCTTGAATTCCTCTCTGACACCAGTGAGCCTTTCAACGGGAAGAAAGACGAGCCGCTTGCCTGTTTAACGACAACAGAGACTGTTTTCAGGACACTGTCATTACTGGGTCATGTAATGCACTTAGTTCCCCGCTTTTACTCCACTCCCCCCTCACCCCACCCCTTTTACATATCAAATGATCATTCCTCATCTTTAAAACTTCTCTTTAAGAAAATTTATTGACATTTTTTTTTTTTTTATAATCAACTTTCTATATACTTTTCTATTTAATTTCTTTATATTTCTTTAATTTAATTTATGAAGATATTTTTTTTTTATTAAATTAAAAATTTATCTATATTAATAGGATATTTTATTATTCTAAAGAGAATCTATAGTTTTTTTTTATTGTATTGCAAATTGAAATTTTCTAAATTTTTTTTTTTTTTTTTTTACTAATAAAACTTGAACATAAGTATTTATAATTATTAATTAAATTCTTTATTTCTTAAAACATTTAAATACCATTTAGAAACCAATAATAATAATTGCTGATGATGGTGAATTGAAAAACTCACTTAATATGCTAATTTTCATTCATTTTTGTTTGTTTATTTATTTAATTATTTATTTAAATATCGTATATATATAAACATATTTTATCACAACAGAAAATATCAACAAAAATTTAACTATGATGTTCATCAGAGATTGGAGAGAAAACTTCATCATCCAATCCTCCTCTGCAGGTCATCGTCCAAATAACATTTTCCATTCCCAACGATGGAGAATTTTTTTTTTTCACTTTCTCATCATTTAATTAAATATTTTATTGTTAATAAATTTTAAATTTATTATAAATGTTATTTTACATCCGTAACTGAATTATAATATAATCAACATTATTCATTTAGTACTTAGTTGTAAATTTGTGATAATAAAGTGAAGTGAAAGGAGGGAGGTTTTAATTTTTTTTCTTTTTTTTTTTTTTTTACTAATTTTTTGATGAATTGTACAATATATTTTAATAATAAACACTATTCGATTTATATTTAATTATATTATTAAAAAATTATTAAAAATTTATTTCAAATTTGAAAATAACATACACAAATAGACACAAATATTTTTTTTTTTTCATTTCATATATATATATAAATAGAAAAAATAAGAAATTTATTTAATATACTCTACTATATACCAAATATATAGTATCTGGTTCGTCGAGCCGTCGCTCAAATAATTTAAATTTAAAAGAATGTAAATTAAAAAAATAGTCATAAAACATACACCCCTTAAACGTACCTATTAATGCAGTGAAAGACAGAAAAGTATAACCTGTGGATATAACATAATACATATACATTTCGTAATTTTATTTTATTTATATTCATTATTTTTTTGTATTTAAGAAAGCGCTGTCTGACGTAGTTTCTGACGTCATTTAAATTTCCTATTTTAATTTAAGAAAAAACTAAAAAAGATTATTTTTCCCGAGGCTGAAACCAATACAAATCGATTTTTCTTTATAAAATTTATCTATGGTGTGAATTTCAAAAAAATCCTTCCAGCGGTTTAATATTTCAAAAATATATAAATATAATTTTTGCTAGTATAATAAGATAAGTTATATATATATATATTGATTAATTTAAAAAAAATTCAATTTTTTTAACTAATTATAAATATAAATCCATTTTAGAAGGATTAAAATTTCAATATACTATGCTAAAATATTATCTTTCTATAACCATTGATTTTAATTTTATAATATTAATTATTTTTTGTTCTTAGAAATTATTTGAGATTATTAATTATAATTTTTTTAAGAAAATATTTGATAAGTGCACTACTAAACAATATTACTATTATTTATATTTTTTTTATTGTTCATTCATTGATTATAAGAGTAAAAGGGGGGTATATTTTGAAATTGATATTCTCCTCTTGAGTTCAAATCTGATTCTATTTGATTTTGAATGACAGTTCAGACGAGCTTTGTTCCCACTGTCAGTGTCATAACAAGAAGAGAGGAACATAGTGCACGTGCTAATGATGGTAGGCTGCGCTTTTTTGACACTATCTTACAACAGGATCCCGGTTTGGTTTGCCTCATGAAAAGAGCTCATTCGCTTGACTGTCTGGCCTGGGATCGATTCTCCTTTCTGCTCCGGTTGGTTAGAATGGAGCTTATTACAAACAACAAAACATAGCTACAAAAAGAATAGAGAGAATCATATTTTTTTCTTTTTAGCTTCTTTTTTTTTTATTTACAAAAATAAATATTGATTTTAAGGTCAACCCTTTTTTTCCCTACTAACCAATTTTAATTTTAATTTGTTCAGCCATTTTTTTTTTATGAATCCAAGAAGAATATTTTTAAAATAATAGATGGAATTTAGAAAAATGGTAAAATATGTTTCATAAAAGAAAAGAAAAAAAAATACCTGTTGAGGGGATTGCAGGGAGATTATAAAAAAAATTGTCCATCTAAATTCATGAGATGTAAAGAATAATCCAAGGTCAGTAGCTGTTTAGGAAAAAAAATGAATTTATTATACAAGTTAAGAACATTTAGAGTGCGTTCAATAGAATTACTTCACGTGCCCTGTTTGCCAGGATCCAGTAACTGGAATACCACATCAGGAGAGGGTGTCAAGATTATTAACAGCAGCACGCTTTTTTCACTAAAAGAAAACGTTTACATTTAACTTAATTGCATTACTAAGAGTCAAGTGGCTGAGTAAAAGAAGAAGTTAATGAATTCATCGGTCGACCCATTTTTGCATTTTCTCATTATTTCGAAATTATGAAAGAGAGAGAGAGAGAGAGACTTTGTATATTCCATGTTTTTAACAGAATATACTATAATAGACTTGAGTTGAGTTTGTTTTTAAAAGGTTACAAACATTCAGGTAATTTAAAATTTAGACCATCATTTATGTTGATCAACTCAATTCTTTTAGGCATTTATTTTTTTCTTTTTTTTTTTCTTTTCAAATATCTCAAATTCTGAATTTAGAGTTATTGAGATTATGAATAAACATTAATTATAATTTTGTTAAATTGATTTTATTTAATGAAAATGATTTAATATATTATACTTTTAAATAAAATAATGAATTACTAATTATTAAGATAAAAATTAATTATATAAGGATAAAGGTTATTTTCAATTAAATCTAAATCTATAACTAAAATTGAAATTAAATTTATTTTTAATGCTTTATACATTTTATTAATTTTTTTTTTATCAATTAAAAAGATAAATATAGATAGGATTAATAATCATTTAAATCTAAAACTAAAATAGCGATTAATTTCACAGATTATATTCAGAAGAATTAAATTTCTTTTTAAGTTCACATAAGAACATATCTATTTATCTCTGTGACTCTACAGAACTCGAGGGTTCTTGGCCGCAGCAACCACACTTCTCCAAGTATCCCTATCCTGAGCCATAACCATCCAATCCCTACCCTCTCCTATCTCTCTCATTTCTCTTTCTACATTGTCCACCCATCGTGTCCTTAATCTTCCAAGCGGACGTTTCCCAATCGGTCTCCCCACCAATATATTTTTTGCCTTTCTTTCCTCTCCCATTCTAGCCACGTGCATTATCCATCACAACCTTCTCGAATTTATAACTCTAACTAAATCTGGATATGCATAGAGGTCATGCAATTCCTCTTTATTCAGTCTCCGCCATTCCCCGGTGACCTCATCCTTCTTTGGCCCATAAATGCTTCACAGAATCCTATTCTCAAATACTCTAAATCTATTCTTGTCTCCTAAGGTCATAGACCATGCCTCACCTCCCATTCTAGCCACGTGCATTATCCATCGCAACTTTCTCGAATTTATAACTCTAACTATATCTGGAGAAGCATAGAGGCAATTCCTCTTTATTCAGTCTCCGCCATTCCCCGGTGACCTCATCTTTCTTTGGCCCATAAATGCTTCACAGAATCCTATTCTCAAATACTCTAAATCTACTCTCGTCTCCTAAGGTCATAGACCATGCCTCACCCCCACAACAACCGGCAAGATAATTGTTTTATAATCATATATTTATTTATATTTCTAAATCTCATTTAAAATCTAATATAATAATTTAAAATGTTTATTTCTATATTTTTATTTGATAATTTAATCAAAAAATAAAAAAATATTGTATTTGATTGATTCATTATGTAAAGAATTTACTTCTTATTTACTCTTTCTATATTTAATTTTAAAATATTCATATTAGCAATTAAATAATTTTGCTCATAAAATCATTTTTCTTTGGTCCATAAATGCTGCGAAGAATCCTATTCTCAAATACTCTAAATCTACTCTCGTCTCCTAAGGTCATTATGCCTCACCCCCATATAATACAACCGGCAAAATAATGTTCATAAGAACACAATTTCTATAAAATTCCAATTATTTGATTTCATTATTTTTATTGCATGTTTCTTTCATATGGAATTGATTATATCATTGATAATAATAAATAAATGGATTTTCGGAAAATAAATATCGGCTTGGGGGTGTAAAAGCAATATATAATGCAAAGATGTTGCCAACACACGTGAGAAGTGGGAGATTACGTGTACACATGGATCCAATAAACCATGAAATGATCTAAATTCACGTCAGATGTATTCTTTAAAATAAATTTAATATATTTTTTTTATTATATATATAGAATATAGGTATTTGAAATAATTACATCTGTGTATGTTTTACCAATGAATATTACGTAAAGTAAAATGACATCAGATTTAAAATTGACATTTGCTTGGAAAGGTTAAATGGAAAAAATATATTTATTTTATAATTATTTGTTATCTGTTCCAAACAGATTTTTCTTTTTGTTGAAATATGAGAAAATAATGAATTAAGTTGCCAAATAATTAAATTTATTTTTATCTGTCTATTTATTTCCTTTGATAATAAAATAAAAGATTCTACATTTAAAGGTTGTTGAGTAAAATAACAAAATAAAATTTTAACTCTTTCTTTCTTTCTTGAAATAATATAGGTATAGATATCTTTTTTTTTTTTTTTTTTGTTAACATTATTTTTAAAAAGGATGTTGAACGGAAACCATGTTCATTAAATTTTCAACAGTTTGATGAAAAAGAGTTGGCATAATAAAATAAAAACATTCTCTATTTACTGATTAAATTGTTAAGTGTTTTGCATTTAAATAAATAATTAATTTTTTTTTTTATAATATAAACATTAAATTCTATATTAGCATGGTAAATTTAAATTGTTTTTATATAAAGCAGAGATTATTGAAAATATTTATTAATCAGATAAAAATAAAATATAATATGCAATTTTTTTTATAGTTATTTTTTTATTAATTATAAATAATATATTAAAAAAACAATCAAAATATGTATATATTTTGCTATTATTTTCTAATGAAAAATTTCAAAAAGAATTGAAGGAAACTAACAAAAAAAAAAATATTTAGAATATAAATTTATATTAAAAACAAAATGTAATTATTTTTGTTGATATTAAAATCGAATTTATTAAAAACACTTTTTTTTTAAAAAAAAAATAAAGAATAAATCATTAAAAAATAAAGTGACATGGAAAATTTTAATTATTCTCCCTAGAGGTCTTTTTTATGTTTATACTAATTATTATTACATCTCAAAGGGAATTAGATATATGAATGAAATTATCTAAGAAAAAATCATAAAAAAACCAAGTATTTTTATACGAATTTTATCAACTTCACTTTTCTGTCTTTCTGTAATGTTCAAAATTTGTAATTGGATTTTAACCCACTTCAAGCATAAAAAATAGTTATAGGATATTGTATCAAGTTTGTGTAAAAAACATTAATTTATTATTTAATTTATAATGACCATTTTACCTGTTGACATATTCTTTAAGTAATCCCTACACCATTTAATCTTCTATACATAAATCTATGTATCAATTCTACATAAAAATTTGTGAGTTAGTTAGTTGAGCGATTTAATATTGAAAGTCGATGACACTGTAATAATCAAAAAGAAATATTTTGAATTTTTCAAAAATACGGGTTTTTAAAATAAAATAAAAAAATAATAAAAATGTATATTCAACAAAATTTAATTAAATTCCAATTTTAAATTCATTTTTTAATAAAAGTAAAACTATTTAAATATTTCAAATGATTGATAAATGATTGATAAATGATTTATATAAATAATTAATTTTTCATAGTGATAAATATTTTAATATAACTTATAAATTATAAATTTATAATAATCAAAAATATATAAAAACTAAAAACTTGAAAATAAATTAATAAAAAACTTTTTAATATTCACGCTTTTTAATAAAAAAATGAATATATAATATATATAATTATATTAAATTATTTACCTACTACTTATGTTCATACGCCCTTCGCTTTTATGTTATGCATATGTAAAGGATAATATTCAAGGTTTAATTAATATTTTATTTTCTATTTTTTAGGGCATTATTGATTAAAAAGCGTATATTTTAAAAAGTTTTTTTTTTATTAATTTATTATAAATTTTAATAATAAAAACTGTTGGATCTTAATAATGAGCCCTATATGGTAAGCGGTGATCCTTTTTTCAATTCGTTAAGCTTATTAAGAAGTGTGACTTTATGCTTCAATGGATCCAAATTTTTATTTCATAAATTAATCTTGCTTAATCATTTTTTTTATTTCTCTAGTTGTTTATGTTATTTATCCTAGCCAAAGAGAGGGAAAGATAACTATATAAATATATATTTCGATTTAGTGAAGGTTGATATGTTGCAATTTTTTAATTTTATTTCGTGAATATAAATTTTTAAAATGGATACATTAGAATTTTAGCAATTATAATAAAAAGCTATTTCTAGGATATGTAACCATGAAATCAAAAATTATAAACAATTATTAGAAAGAGCTATTATTATATGAATGAATATATTTATAATTTATAATATTTTTTATTTTAGTGGTTTTTTTTATATACTTTTTTTTATTTATTTGATTTATATTATTATTAAAAAAGTAATCTCGATAATTCAGTCTATTTACATAAAAGTTGCTTTAATCATTAAATAATGATTATTATCTAGTATAATATAATGTGTTTTTTGTTTGATTGAATAGAATGTCATGCTGAAAATGGTGAAAGTCAATTGTATTTTATATATTTTAAAAAATACATTTTTAAATATAGATATTATATAAGTACAAATATTTAGGGAAAAGTAAAGGTAAAGTAGGTCTTTTCGAACGATTCTTAGAAAATTGGTCTAATAATCACTAATTATTATTGAATTATAATAACAATATCACTGTGCATGTGTGGAATAATTAAATTAAATAAGTATGAAATTATATTTTGACTTATAAATATTTATTTAAGCGAAAGTGAAAAAAAAATAAATTATACATATTTATTAGACATAGAAAAATAGATGAGATTAATTTTCAAGGAAATTAAATAAATATATAGAAGAAAAATAATGGTGAGAATTTAGATAAAAATAATATAAACATAATAACATATTAGGTGATAAAAATGTATTATTAATTTTTTTTTAATTTAGATATATAATATATACATTTTTTATTATACATTTAAATTCAATACTTCTCAGGAGACTAGTAATAAGAGCAAAATTTTCAATAAAATTAAAAAGCAACCCCTCGACTTTTCCTCACCTTCAATTGAGGAAGACATGTCCCAAACCAAATCCTAAATCCCATCAATTCAATATTAAAAATCCTTTACATGCCTCCCTCCCTCCTCATGACAACTTAACTTGATGTTTTCTTCATGTTCACACCTGACAAAGTCAGGATTCTTGGAAACTGTCCAAAGCAGCAGATTCAGAAGGGTCAAATGCTAGAAAGAAGAAGACTCTTATTTAGATAGAAATAATTATTCGAAATATTCTTAGGTAACATAACAAACAATAAGATGGTAAAATAAATAATGCTAATTATAATGAATATTCTTATAAACTCATTAAAATAAAAAAAGAAAAAATTGCTTTAACATAAAGTTTTGAAAAATAAAATTCATTTTAGTATTTTTGAAATAATACCGAATAATAGGGACAATTAAAAAACATAAATTCTCATCATCTCAAAAAATTATTTCGATATGGTCAAAAACTATAAAATTAATATTGGACAAGCCAAAACAAAATAAAATATTGTTGAGCCTGTCGGGTCACCTGTGCCACTAATAAAGGAATTAAAAAAAGAATTCTCAACTCTTTCACACGGTGAGTAAAATAAAATTAATTGGGAAATGTGTGAACCCTGAAATAAATTTCACCAAAGAGTGCAGTACGTTTGACTATTAGTGGTTCGCCTTGGAGAACCAAGATTGGAAAGAAAAAATAACAAATCAAATTAATCAAAATATCCGATGCTAACATATGGATCTGCAAAGGAAAAATTAGATTCACTTTTTTTTACATATAAAAGAAAAAGGTTCGTTGCCACGTTATAATATTTAATGAAAAGAAAATTAATATAAAGTAAAAATAAAATGAAATTGATATAAAAATTAAAGGAGATAATCCTTAGAATTTACAAATTAAATATAAAAATAAAAAGGAATAAATGCTAGCTAATACTCAGCTAAAACAAAACAAGTAAAATAACAATAATAATAATAACAACACAGTTTTGAAAACACGTGGTCAACAACACATCTACAAAATGGCGAATTCACAGCCAAAAGCCAAAAGCGTGTAAACAAGTCCAAAATGCAAGTGAGAGATCACCTCTCCGAAGCTCAGGGCAGAAGCCCTGAGCCCAACATCAACAAAAAGCAGCATGGTGATTGGCTGTGAGGGGTCATGTGACCCTTTTGCATAGTCAACTTAGCTACTGAACAGACCACGTGTTTGAATATAAATATACAAAAAAATATGTATAAAAAGAAGCAACTTATAAAAATTATATAAAAATAAATTGATATTAAAATAAATAAATCTAAATCAGGGAGAGGCTTTAACAAATATATATATTTGCCAAGAACTTTTCATTAGAAAAATTAATTTATTTATAAATCATTTTAGAAATAAAATCTTTGTAAATTAATTTATAACCAGCTGGTCCGAGCGCCTTCGGCGCTCTTCACAGCTGGACGGGGGCTCCGCCCCCTGTACCCCCGAGTGGTACATCGTATTTGGTTAAAAGTAGTAAAAGGTTTTCATCCATTTTGTTTCAATCAGTATATTACATAAAACATTCATTTCTTTTTGTGTTCTTATTTAAAATATATTTTAATTTAATCAGTAAATTAATTATATATATTATTATTGTATATGTTATATCTATCTATTTATATAACTCAAAGATACTCGAAAGTTCTTGGCTACATTTCTCCAAATGTCCCTATCCTGAGCCCTTGTCCCATCTCTCTTACGTCCCTTCCTATGCGTCCATGGTCTTTACTGCATGATAACAGGCGTTTCCCGATTGATACCTCCATTTAATTTCAAACCTCCATTAATTTTTCCTCGCCATTCAAATAATAACATACAAACAGAAAAGTAGGCGTGTTGATATAAAATATATACCTGTGACACCGAACTATCACTCGACCCTTTAACCAATTTATACAATTTATTTTTATATACTTTAAAAATTTTACAATTTTTTAATTATTTATTATAATTGTTAAATGGAATTTCTAAAAATGACCCATTAAAAATTTGTTTCCTAAAATGTTTCAAAATAATTCAAAGAATATTTTGTTTATAAGTTTATTTTTTTAATATTTTATTTATAAAACATGAAAACATTTAAAATTATATGAATAATTGATCTCATAATTGGATTTTTCATTTTCAATTGACGATTTGAATTCATAAAATATCAAAAAAAAACTTTTAAAACTTTTTAAATTATATTCAAGTAAGTATATAAGAATATAAGATATATTATGGGTGAATTCAAAATGTATGAAGGGACACATAGATAGATATAACATTTACAATAATAATATATATAATTAATTTACTGATTTTAAATTAAAATGTATTTTAAATAAGAACACAAAAACAAATAAATGTTTTATCTAATTGAATATTTGATATTGTTTGAATATTTAGTAAATAATATTTTATAATATTTACCGGAGTATAATAAATTGATAACGTCATTTAATTCTCCTACTATATATCGAATCGAATATAAAGATAAATCTTCTTTTAAACATTGTGTGAAACAATTTCAAATAATTTAAATGTAAAACTATTAATGAAATAAAAAAAAATCAAATATATGAATATAATATAAATATTTTTAATTTTATTTTAAGAATAGATATGTATATATCTCACAGGCGGTGGTTGTGACGTCATCCATATATTATAAATTTAAATTAAGAAGAACTAATAAAGTTTCGTGAGATGTGATCAATAAAACTCAATTTTTCTTTATAAATACTATCTCTGTTGTGAATTTCAAAAAAATCGTTAGAGCGGTTTTTGAGAACAGTGAAACAAACAAACAATTTTTACTCGTATAAGAAGATAAGATAGAAAATTAATTAAATTTACAAATTGCATTATATTAAAAAAAATTATGATTATTATTATTAATAAATTTATAAACATGAAGAAATAAACACAAATAAATTTAAAATAAACAATATTATTAAATATATATTGTATAATCCTGCAACTAGAATTTTTATTTTTTTAATTTATTCTATCAATACTAAATAAATAGTATGTCATGTTAAAGAAATTGTAACTGTCTGTTGAATAGAAGCTAATAGACTTTATTTACTATCCTAAGCATAAAAAAATTAAAAGCTTTATTCTTTATTGGGATAGTTATCTTTTTTGACATTTTTATAATTTATTTCCAATGCCCTATTGCAAACAATAAATGATCTGTTTGTTATAGTATCATCATATTTTGGTAACATTACCTATTCATATATTGCCACTTAATAAAGAAACAATAAATGATGGTTATTCATAAACATGTTGTTTTTTTTATAATTGGATAGAATGTTGATCAAAATAGAATTATTTTAATATTGTTTTCATGAAATATGAAATGTATATAATAACTAAAAACATTTACTTTATTTATATTATAAATTATTCTAGAGCATTTTTTTAATATAAACAATGTCAATGACAATCACTTAAATTTGATTTAAAAAAATAGTAAAAATGAACAGAGTATATTTAATGATACTTGAATTTATATATTATTATTATTATTTTAAATTTTTCTTGTAACTAATAAAAAATTATTTGATTTTTTTTTCAGGTAAATCTCAATTTTTATGGTCGCTAAGGCATCCTAGAGTAAAGTATTAAATATTATTTTCTTTACTTTTCTTTGTAAGTTAATATTTATAATCAATTCACAGCTTTATATTATTTAAGTTAAATAGAAATTTTCCTCTTTAATTCTACTTTCAATTCTTCTCTCTTTAAAAGTCAAATATTATTTTTTTAGAATTTTAGAATTTTTAAACATTTGAATGTTATATTATTTATAAAACAAAAATATGCAAAATTCGAAAATTTTGAATTTTTATTCTCGAAAATATTTTTTAAAAGATAAGGCACTAAAAAATTTAAAAAAAAAATTGTTTGTTTAAGACATTTATGCACTTGCCAATCATCCCCTAATTAAAAAAGAATACATTGAAACTGAGCCCCGCCAACGGATCATATATCAGAATTTATTAAAGGGAATATTTGTTTAGTTATTAGAGAAAGGTATGTGAGAAATGAAGGGGAAAATATAAAATTTAATAATTCTAATGTTTGTTGTTGCTTATCTTTAAAGTAACAACACTGTGCTCTTGAACTTGGCCCTTTTCCTGGCTTGAATAAACATTCGTAATCCATAACTTTATGCATTCAACATCCCTTTCAATTTAATTTGCCAGAGAATAATTATAAATAAACTATGGGTGGAGTAAATGGATAATTATTAGAGTAAAATTATTGATTTTTGATCCCCTTTGTTCTTATCAATAAATTCCAAATAAACACCTATTAAACAATATTTAATTTACATTAAGAAAAAATAAAAATAAAACAGAGAATATAATGAACAATAGCTTAAAATAATACCATTCAAATTAAATAAAATAAGATATTTAACAATTTTGGGGATAAAATGAATTGGATACATTGGTAGACATAAACTCAGGATAGAGAAGTTTGGAAAAATGCTGTTGTTGCAATCAAGATCTTACCTGTTCAATAGCGTCATAGCGATAAATTGTTACATTTCAAAATTATTACTATAAATATATATTTCTGTAAATGTTCTAAAATATTAATTTATTAACTTTGTAACCTAATAAATTGGTAATTGTTTAGTCTAACCGATTTATCATGGATTTGGATAAAACTTTACCAGTGAATTCCTTTTTTGATTCCAAACAAACTTTCCTTAAGCAGTATGTAGCGGTCGCTTCTAGTTTACGAGATAAAAATTATTAAAGTTGACAGATAAATTATAGTCGAGGAGGTAAGAGTTGGTGCATGAGGGGTGGCAGCCAGGAGAGGGGGGGCTACCCCTCCTCCTAGAGTGATTTCCCCTCCACCAAAGTCTTCTACTCTCTCAAACGTTTCGGGTGATAAAAAAGTAATTTTGACAAAGGTTTTTATTTTATTTGAATTAGACATCTCATTAGTTGATATTCACCCACCTCTTATAATATTTATCGAGGTTAGTAGGGTTAGGTTAGGTTTTGAAGAAATAGTAGGGGCAAGAGCGGGAACTGCTTGGCCAAGGGTGGGGGTCAGCTCATGCACTAACTCTTTCCTCCTTGACTATAGTTATGAATGAGCAGCCATTTAATAATGTTTTATTGACTAATTCAATAATTATTCTCTTATTCACTAAGGAAAATTATTTAATTAATTATTTTTTTAATTTTCTTATATCCAAGCCGAACTTATAAAAACAGAGAAATAGTGGAGCTCTCTGTGGTCAAATAGTAAAACACATGGTAACTAAATAAATAGAATATCATTGGATTTATATGCAAACTTTAATAATTTTTATCTCGTAAAATAGAAGCGACCGCCACATACTGTTTAAGAAAAGTTTGTTTGGAATCAAAAAAGGAATCTACTGGCAAAGTTTTATTCAAATCCATGATACATCGTTTAAACTGAACAATTACCAATAAATTTATGAACTCGTACTATTATTATTATATTTTTGGTAAAATTGAGATTAAATGATTATAGTTTATTTATTTGCTTTATAGAATTATAATATCTTTAATTAAAATTATAATTTCTTTTCAATATCATATAAGAACTTATAGAATAAATTAATTTTGAATATTTTTAAATTCTATATAAATAAGATTAAATTTGTTAAATTAATTAATTCTACATAATTTTTAAATAGAAATCGAATTATTTTCTTTATACAATAATTTAATATCTTAAATAAAATTATATTGCTATTCACTCGAACCATTTTATTTTTATTAAAAAGCATATCACTATTTTTTTTTCTTTACATAATTGGATGTCGGATCCATTTCAATAAAACATCTTCCTAATCGACCTGGGTCGAGTACTTAAAAGGAATTTTCTGATTAGATTCCCAGTACGATTACAAAAGTTACTTAACTAGAAAGTTCAAATTATTGACCCCTATGTACCTATCAATTCCATATAAATAATGTTGTTCATTAAGGAGCTATCCAAACTAATGGAATTGTTTTATAAATTAACCGGACCTCACAAACAAGTAAAGAAAGTAATCCATTTCAAAATACATTTAAATAAATAAATATCATACGATAATTAGATTAGTTTTTGTTATCAAAATCAAATTAAAATTAGAACTTGATGTTTTGTTATTATTTTTGATAATTTTATTCTATTTAAATTTTTACATTTTTTTTCTACTTCTATTTTAAATTAAAATTAATTTAAACTACTTGAATAATATATATATTAGAAATTTTCTACACATTAATTAGTTTTTCACACTAGTTTATAATATTCAACTTCTTTTTTATTGGTAAAAGTATTGCAATCTTTCAATATGTAAATGAAAATAAAAATTTGGATTAGAAAAAATTGTTTTAAGAATATCGAAATTAAACCAAATGGAATCTATTAAAATTGACTTTTCTATTCGCTTAGCTAATCAATTCAATTTAAGATGACATTTAAATAAATTGTATTATGAAATTATAGTTAACGAAAGTTGTAATGTGTAATACATATTGATCAAATTGAAATTTTATATAGGACATGTTTGAATAAATAAATAAATAAATTAAGTAATTTGGATTATTTATTAGTAGTTGCTTCTAACTATTAATATAAGAATTAATTTATTAAAAATTTTATTAACCATCGAGTGTCTAGAATTAATGGAATATGTTTTGGAATTTGATTGAACAAGTTTAGTAGAGCCCCCCCTCCCCCCCCACACACCCCGGATAAGTTTTCTCCCTGCAGTTCAATTCCATTGTACTAAAATATTGCGCTTTTCTTATATGCTTAATCCAGGCACACGTATCTTGAGCCTGAAAACCATTTATCCCCCCCCCCCCCCCACTTTAATTATTATTTCTTTCTTTACAAAAATAATTTGATTTTTGAAAAGAAAAGATTAATTCAAGATTAATTTGATAAAAATTTATATTTCGTTTATTTAAGCTTTTATTGTTAAATTGTTACTAAGCATTGAAAGAAAAAAACTCGTGAAAGAAACGTAAAATAAAAAATATGTCTTTTTCCATTCTAACTCAAACTTTTACAAAACCGGTAAGATCATTTTCTTAAATATATATATATTTAGTATATATACCGATGAGAAATTATTTGCATGGTTCTATAGGTAGGTAGTGTGGGGGAGGAAATATGAGGGTGGGAGTGAATGCTGTTGAACGAATTTCTCCTTCAGGTGGGTCCAAAAAGCAAGGTCGACCCGTGGGCGTGGTCCACCATCTTATCAATCAGGGTCTACGCCCAAATTAAAGAATCACTTGAAAAATGTTACTAATAATAAAACATTACAATCATTATTGCATATTCGAATATGTTACTTGAAGTCTTGATCTATAGTGAAAGTGGAAGGATGAGAATTTGGACATTGATTATTTTTTATTTATTTCTTAACATTAAAAGATAATAGATTTAAATAAATAAATAAATATAATATATAAATATATAATATTATATAATTTATGATAAATATTTTTAAATAAATAAATAATATTAAAATGAAAATAAAAATTTATAAAAAAATGATTATTTATTTTTTAATTTGTTTTCTGTTCATAATCAATACGGAATATAGGCATGTACAAACATGACTACGAATATATATTAAAATTATATTAAAATCATACAATATAAAATATTATTGGATTTTTTTTTTGTTTTATTTATAATTTATTTTAAAAATATATATGATTGATGAGGTGATTCCATCGGATTATCATTTTTATTTGCTTCTTTCTTCAGTTAATATTTATTTGTATGCGATTGAATTCATTTGAGCTTGTTTAAAGGCGAATAACTTGAGGGGATAAGAGCAGATATAACAAACGCATATATATAATCATGCAAATTCCCTCCCTCAAAACATGAGTTTCCTATTAGAAATCACGAAACTGTTTTTCATATTATAAACAGAAGCAAATGTGAATGCTATAATTCAAAAGTTAATGAACCGATAGGAGGCGAATTATTTCTTCTAAAGAGAGAAAAAGAGAAAGAAAAAGAGAAAAAGGAAAAGATTTGAATTTCAATTGAAGCGAATGAGCTTAAATGGAGAGAAAAGAAAAATGATAATATATATTAAAGAAGTTTATCACTATTTACTCGTTTTTTTTATAAAGTTTTTATCAACTTCACTTCATATCTGTCTGTCTGTATATTTTAAAAACATTACTTCAATAATAACATTTACTTAATATAATTATAATCATTTTTAGAAGATTAATATTTCCTTTTTGTTTTATTCTATTTCCAAATTCTTGTATAACGTCATCTTTATCTATTTCTCATCTTAGATAATTTTATTTTATCGAATTAAAATCGCACTAAATAGAATAAAATAATATAAAAATAAACAAAAATTTGTTTATGGATGAATTGCCTTATATACAACGAAAAACATTGGGTGTATTTAGTGTATTAAATGAGCCAAACGTTTTTCGTTGTATATGAAGGCATTCATCCATAAACATTGTCAGGCTTAAAGAAAAATTATTTTATTCTTTTTAGTCCATGGAAAAAACGTTATTTTATAATTTTTTTTTTTTTATATTTATATTATTATAGCTATATCTATTTCTATAAAAAAAAATTTTAATATAGAAAACTAGGTTTAACAAATAGTTATATCTATTTAATCTCTAACAAAAGATATAAGTATTATTTTACTCTGCATTAATTGATTTTATAAATCATTTATATTTTCAATATATTGGAATATATATATATTTGTGTATTCTTATTAGAATTTAAATGCACTAATCTTAAGCTATTCTAAGCTTGACAGGGATATATGATAAATATTAGAATAGCAAAATTTTATATTCCTCTGACACACCTTATTAGTATTATTAATAGAAAATATAATAGCTTAGAATATGGTTTTACTAAGCTTATACCTATACAGTTAGTCATCATGAAAGCTTGAATTTCATTATCTACGTCCCAGGGATTATCTAAAAATGTAGATTTTTGATTAATCCTAGAGATAAAATGAGAAAGAGAGGGAGTATAGATGGACCACCTTAGATATAAAAATAATAAACAAATCATTTTTGATTCAATATTATTGTTATATTTTTGAATAATAATCTATTAATAGTTTATTATTTTCTAATATTTATTTGAAATTATACTAAGTAGGGTGACCCAGCCAGTAGTTGAACAAATAAAGCCAGTTTACCACGGATCCTGTTGTAAGTTCTATACTATTAGCCGTAAAACTAAGCTAATGGATTTTTAACAAAGCTTTATTATTGTAGTTATTAAAAAAAATATTAAACAGTGCTTAACTGAAAAATAAAAAGCAAAAAAAAATTCACAACATTTTTTATGATTTTATCCCAGTGGTTGAACAGACATGTCCAGTTTTTGAACGCTCGATATTCCAGTAATTGAACACCCGTTATTTCATAGTTTTTTTTATTTTAAGTTTAGGTACACATTCAAAACGACTTAACAAATATCTAGGTCTATAGCTTGAGCACTCATAACACAATACAAGGCTGATTCACATTCCAAACATTGCTCAATGTTTAAATTATAATAATAATAATAACAATAATATATTTATTTATTTATTTCAAACAAACACCAATCTGCAATATACATATAAGATACAAAATTAAAAGTATTTTTAAAATTTTTTAAACTTTTGATAAGAAATTGCTTTGGGAGTCGAGTCCCGTTACTGCATACAGATTCCTGGTTTTACTTTACTTTACTTTAGGCAAGTCCGTTTGTCTTGAAAGTGTTGCTTGGATTGCACTAACATTCAATGCTGAAGGTGAGGCATCAAAATTATGATTAATTTCGGGCTCCTTTTCAATAAACTCAGACAAAAGGCCATTTGTCTGAGTTTCATTAAGACATTTGCTCCGAAGCCTTTTCCAAAACTGAAACAGTTTACGGGCCTCAATATTACCCTCCCACTCTTCCCCTGCACTTTTCTAAATTCTTCAGACCTACCCTTGGGGAAGAGGGATTCAAGGTATAAAAGGGATTGAACATTCACAGTCTGGTGATCTTTGATGGCGGGCACCGTTCACCACTGTTCAATTACTGGAATTTGTGCATTTTAACAGTGCCATTAGTTGAACAGTCAGTTTAGAGCTCTAAAAAATAAAAAATATCTATACCTTAATATCATACTTCAAAATATAGTCCTTTAGCTTTAATTTAAGACCAATTCGGTAAAAATATCTCTAAAAATGACTAGGATGCACGTGGATTACTTTTACTTACCGTATTTTCAGTAGACTAGTCGTGAATGCAAAAACAAGCATTTCATTTGAGAAAAAAAATAATATCTCTGAGTACTTAAGTCACGTGCAGCAGACGATAGGTGTTTCAGTTGTGACAACATACTAACTTAAAAATAAAATAAAATTTCACGTTCCAAGCATGTTTTCTCTTGAGATTTTGGCGGATTTTTGGTAATTGTTCAACTACTGGAAGGGGTTCAACTACTGGCTGGGTCACCCTAATTAAAATGATTTGGAAATTAATAAGTAATTTTAATATTTCGTTTAAAATATTAATTATTAATATTTATTATTAAAAATTTTATTTATTCTCAAAGCAAGTTCTAGATCATATATTTTATATTTAGATATTCCTTTTGATGTTTGATAGACAAATTTACTAAATGTTTGTTGATTCTAATAAAGTGGAATAGTTTGTTAACAGATAATGAATAAATAAATATTTATTTATTAATTAAATAATTGTTAATTTTAATAGGTCAATAGAAGTGTAAATATGATTTTGATAAATTATTAATATATATTGAAATTTTCTTAATAATATTAATATGTAATAATTGTAAATTAATTATTATTTTATAATTATATTTGATTCGCGTATATTTTAGTTGTATATTATATGTATAAGTTTAATAAATATTTGATAATAGTTTATTGCTAAAATAAAAAAAATGTAATTTTTATTTCTCCTGAATGATAATAATTGATAAACTTAAATTTGTCATTTTCAATGCTATTACCATATAAAATAGCAAAGATTAATGTATAGTACAGGGGTGAACAATACCCGAATTATTTATATAATATTATTCATTAAAAAAAAATCATTTGAAATATTTAAATAGTTCTAATTTCTAATTGAAATTTAATTAATTTTTTTATTTTTATTATTTTTTTTATTTTAATTTACAAATTTTAAAAATCCATTCAAAATTTTTCTTTTTGATTATTGAAGTGTCATCGACTTTCAATATACTGTTCAAATTTGAGCGAAATCGCTCAACTTGAAGTGGGTTAAAATCCAATTACAAATTATGAACGTTACAAATAGACACAAAATTCAAGTTATAAAAACAGTACATATATAGATTTTATCTCCATTACAAATTATAATAATTTAATTTAATAAATAAAACAAAATCATTTTAAAAAAATTGATTTGGGAAAGAAGTAGAATATACCAATTTATCTTTTATAGTCAATATTAACTTAGAAGTTTTATTACATGTAGCTAAAATAATAATAATATGTATGGTAAAAATATGTATTATTAGTAATCGTGATTTAATCTAAAGGCGCCCTTCAGAGTCCACATTACACTGGTTGATCCAGCACGTGCAACTTTTTTTATTATAACTTTTAAAATCTAACATAAAGACTTGAAATAATATTACATCAAGTTAACATTACATTTCTTGATGAACATGGAGTCGAATTTTACTCAAATAGATTTATCATGATAATCCTACAAACTTAATAAAAATATAATATAGATAAATACTGTAGTTAGTGTTCAACAATTACAAAAAAAAAAAAACTATGAGAATTATTATTAATTTAAACCTAATATAAATAAATAAATAAATATTCATAATAAAATCCAAGAAATCAGTTTATATTGATATTATTTTTATAAAAATTTTGAAAAATAATTTTAAAATTAGAGATCTTTATTTTTTTTTAATATTTTTATAATGTACAGAGGTCAATTTTAGAAAATTTGAACCTAGAATAAAACCAACGATATACTTATACTATATTAAAACTAAATAATTATAAACCAAAAATATTTCATTTGATTCCAACATAATTTGCAATCAATTCATCAGTGACATACCACATATTTCATATTTTAATTTTTTTTTATTCTACAGTAAATATACGATGAAAGAAAGCCAACGTCATACAAGTTAAACACCATTGTTATAAATAACGACATGTAAACATAATATATTTTATCATAAATTTGTTAAATGTCATCTATAATATTTGAGTTTTTTTTAAAAGACGTTTAAAATATAAAAAAAAAAGTATTTTATCAAACAACCATCTTCCCTAGTTTATTTTTTAATAAAATTTATGATATTATTTTATTAATTTTTAAAAAAATATCTTTACCCTGGAAATATATTAAATAATTGGAAAAATAAATCGTACAAAACATAAATTTTATAAAAATTTTCATTTGTATATAATACGATTATTTTAAAAGTTACCAGCATGTATTTTTTGGGGTTAAGGGTATAGAATAGTTTCAAATGAATTAAATAATTTTTTTAAGTCACGAAAAAAAAAAGAAAAATTATAAACCAAAAATGGAAATTTGTCAAAATCAAAAAAAAAATGATTTTCTCATAAAATCTATCTATCAAATAAGTATTTTATAATCAAATCAAAAACTTAATCTAGTATGTTATAAATAGGAATAAGCCTTTCGCGTTTATCTAAATTGAAAGTTTTTAAAATAATATAATATGTATGATTTAAATATATGTTTTTTAGACTATGAAATTAGATCCGACCATTTCTATCAGATAAAAAAAGAAATTGCAATGAACTAAATATTCTATTTTTTTTTAATTATAAATGTATGCAAAAAAATGCAATTCATAATTTTGCTTTTTTTTTTTTTTTTTTGTTTCCAACTTTATTTTTTATAGTACTACTTATCTAAATAAACTTTTCATTATTTTGTTATTTACTTAAACATAATATAAAAAAGACTAACTAAAAAAAACATTTTTTTTTATTTTGATTTTAGTTCTTAGTTTTGATATAAACATTTATCTACAACTTTGAAATTTGGGAATGAATTTTTAATTATTTTCCTTAAAATACTTTAAATGCTATTTTTTGTGGTGTTTTTTTAAAAAAATAAACTAGAAATGATTTTAAAATTTTTAGATTGTTTTGAACTTTGTAAAAAGCTGGAGTGGCTCCACTCGACTATCTCGCAATTTGAATTGGATTAAATAACATAATATATTAATTTAAATTAAATTAAATTAATTAAATTATAAATTAAAATTAATAAATAATATTTATTAAACCAGCCCATGTTTGGCTCTTAGTTGATGACCGTCACGTGTTGGCGCGTGAGATTTGCAGTGTTAAAAAATTAATTATGGTACTTTCAGTGATTCAATCAAGCTGAAATACTATATATAGCAGTTTTATACAATTTTTAATCATGTGAAAAATTATCAAACATATATCTTTATTTTTACGGTCTCTTTAGAGGAAAAAAAATCAAAACGTTGTAGGTAATGACCCTCTTCAAAAGTTAATAGAAAACTACGAATTTTGAATAATTCCCGTATACCAAATTTCATGATTCTAGCTTAAACCGTTTTTGCGTAATCTTTTCAACATACACACACACACGTATTTAAACAAAACGTATTTAAACATCAAAATCTCGACATCGAAAATTTTAATGATCGCAATACTAAATAGTAAATAGTAAAAATACAGATTTAAGAGAAAAATTCCTTCTGAGTCCTTGCAGGATTTTATCCATAAACATTAAAATTCCTTTTAAAGACCTTCACAATAAAACATACTAACAAATAAGAAATATACTTATAATTAAAAATACATTTTGAGAAGGACAAAAAATTAAAAAGAAATTATGACAGATTTTTTTTTCCACTTTTAATTTTCTCAAAATTATATTTACCAGACAGTGATATCGATTTTTAATTTAAACTAATTTTAATAATTAACACACAATATATTATTAGTAGTCGCACTATTGAATATATGTACTTATACCTGTTAGACAAATGATATCAATGAAAAATGTCTCAATTTTGGAAATGAATCATTAAAATAATATAATATAATGAATGACTCTATTAAGCTTTAACATTTAACATTTTGATGGAAAATTGATGATGATTGATGAATAAAGTTTTATAGTAGATTATTTTTCAAAATACATATATAAACACACAAAACCATTAATACATAATAGATAGATAGATAGATATGAAATAAATATAAAAAATTTTAAATGTATATATAAAATTTCTCTTATCTTAAAGACTCAAAAGTCAAATGTGGAATTATAAGACTTATAAAATGTAAATAAAAAGAAAAATAGCATAAACAATCAAAATTAAAT
Organism: Labia minor; assembly: GCA_963082975.1. Classification (NCBI taxonomy): domain Eukaryota; kingdom Metazoa; phylum Arthropoda; class Insecta; order Dermaptera; family Spongiphoridae; genus Labia; species Labia minor. The sequence goes on along the minus strand of OY720344.1, from coordinate 12,570,709 downwards.
TAATTGATTTAAATATAATAATTCGGTTTTTTTTTAAATTATTTTCCGGATGTAGAAACCCCTAAATTAGTAAAATACAACGAGCATGCAAAAAAGTAAGAAGAAACAAATATCATGCAGCTAGAATTGTGATTGATGATCGACAGGATATTTCCAAATTGTAGAGTCTCAATACTTTTAATTCCTGTCATGTCATCCGGTTAGTTGTTCTTTTGTTTGCTAGATACTTGTCAAAGAAACAATAACAGTATCCAGAATTTGATTATATATATTGGAATATTGATTTGAAAGTGAAAGAGAATTTGAAAAAAATTATAATTTTTCATATTTATTCTTGATGAAATTACAAATATTTCAAATTTAAATAATAATTATAATATAGTCTTTTTTTCATTTAAATACATGTTCTTAAATTGGAAATGGAAAAGTTGACGATGTGCGGAATAATTGATGCAAATGGGGGGAAGACTGGTAAGAATGGAAATGCATAACTAAATTAAATACGACCGATGAATAGATCCAGGATGGGTGATATGGGTTGGAGAAAGGGACAATATACAATAGAGGAAATAAAAAGGGTTTAGAAAAGAGATTGCCGGAGGAGCGTGGTCCCTCTAGGCCAAGTACTTTTCAGTTTAATACTCCCACAGAGATAGAACGTTTTTTTTTATTCACATAAAACAAAAACAAGAAAAGTTTTATGATGATATTGACTGATTAGTAAATTTATATAGAACTAGGAGATTATTGGATGTGGGTTTCTTAAATATGAAAGATTGAAATATTATTCTTACGATGATCTAGAAATATAATTTCCGTCGTATGTATGTGATGTCTGTAATATTATGAAGTTAGTTACAAATGCACTTTAAACTTAAATTGCAAACACCGTTTGCAACATGTTCATCTAGTATCTAGTATATATATAATGTATATTGTTTGTGTATTTATTAAAGCTTTTGTGGTTATTTTTATAATTATTAAGGGAATTTTTGGCTGCTGACTTCATGGTGATATTAAAAATTGTCGGGAGAAAATTGGAGCCAAAAATTGGCCAAAGCGTACGGTTACTTGAAAACGACTGCAGAATAAGCAGTCGAAACGTTGTACAGTTATTTTAATTTAATAAATAATTTTATACAAACAATGTGGTCTTTTAATGAAAATTACCTTAATATATTGTTTGTGGTCACTCTCCATACGCGAAATATAACAAAACTAAACTCGTGAAGAAGTTCATGATATGGGACCGAAGTAAAGGAAAAGATAAATTGAGTTTTTTTTCTAAACCTTTTATTTTGTCTGCTGGCTACCATATGTAAAGAGATGATTTATCCATATAAGGAGATTGAGAGGAGGAGAGGGGTTAGAAATCATAATCCCACAAGAGGACAGGGACCCTATATTCTAAAATAGATCGAGTTTTTTTAGTCATTAATAAACTAAAACTTATTCTTTTGAATTTTTTTTCACACACAATCTTCGTTATAAATGAATCACTAACCACTCGAAACATTTTTAGTAATCCTATTTTATAAAATTATTTTAAAATAAATACAAAGATTTGATAATCTCTTAAATTAATAATTATTTTTTATTTTTACACTTTTGATTTTCTCAGAATTATATTTGCCATGCATGGATATCGAATTTTAATTTAATTAAAATAATTAAACATTTTGTGTTTTTTCTTGAGAGAAGAGGCGGTAAATAAACCAATTATTATACTTATTTAAATATTGAAATTAAAATCTGAACAAATAATACTTTTATCAATTTTTTTTTTATCAAAAAAATAGAATAGAATAGAATGTAAGAATTGCCTTTCTGTTAATTAAACAATAAATAATTAAATAAAAAAATTAAAAAAAAAAGTGTTTAGGAATTTCTTTCTTTTACATCAGCTTTATTTATAAAGTTGTTCTCAGAGTTTCCACTTTAAAAATGCAATAAAATTTACAAATCTATAGAATTACAATATAAAAGGGTTTGATCTTTTTATTACATCTTTTCCTGTTTCATGATCTGACCCCACACATTCTAATATAAACAAAAAACAAAAAACAAAAAACAAATAAATAATCGAAAAGAAAAGAATAATAAAATATGATTTATCAATTTAATTAATAATAAACAACTATCCTGAGAAGTAATTTGTTAGTAATTGTATTTTATAAATTACACCCATATAGGTTGAAGCATGGGACCATCAAGGCCGTCTCTCCAATAATTCCAGCCATGCAACCTACTCATGCATCAACGCCTCCATTCTACTTTCGCTTTCGTTTATTTCCTTACTGAATGAAACTAATAAAAAGGCCATTTTTGACACCCATTTACTTGGAACATAAATGAGATTTTAATATTCATTACAGATGCTGATCAATATTCATACACTAGAAGAGAAAAAAAGATTCAAACGAGACATGAATAAATTAGAAAAAATACAAATTTATTCCTTATAGTTTTTCTTTTAATATTAATTACAATCATAAATAGATGAAAACATTAGTATATTATTTTGGAAAAAAAATCTTACCTTACATAAATTGCACATGAAACAAATTTTATGTAGGAAGATTGAATACTTTCTAAATTAAAATACCTATTAAAATAATATAAGTGTCAATAAAAATTATTATACATTTTTGGAAATTGTTAGAATTCATATTTTTGTATTCATTGTCAGGCTGGTACAGATCTGTGCTTTAAACCTTTGGAGAGAGGCATTGATGAGCACCGTGGAGTTTTACTAAATAGTCTTTTTACTGAAATGAAATTTTTTATGTTTATTTAATATATCTATATTTATTGGTTTAGGCGTCACAGGGTGAGAAGTTAGCGTAGCTGGCTCACAGTCCTGGGCCTGGCAAGAGAATTTCTCTAGCTGGTGTGTATGGGACGGAGTTAAGCCTCAGGGATCAAAATTAGAAAAGCTACTTGATGGTTCCTGTGATCAAGAAAATCAATATAAAAAGTTGATAGGACCCGTTCTACTGATCATAAGATACCTCATTGATATGTGGCGGACATGTGTATGGGTAAGGTGGAAGTCGGATGTTAGGAAAAGGCTAGTAATAAAAGCCGTTGAGTCGGAGTCATAACTCATTTTATTGTTCGCACCGTTTACAATATATATACCATGTCCCCACCATGTTGTTGCCGTCCTGGGCTGGCGCAGGTTGGCGCGGCGCCATCTACTTGTGGTGTGCGGCACCACAGATATAACCGACTTGATAGGCGTTGTCCTTGCGTAGGACGTACAAAGTCAGAGGTTTTTTTTTATATTTATTGAGATTTATAGTTTATAAACAATGTACAAAGAGGGGTCTATTTGTATGAATACTATAGAGCAGGGGTCGCCAAAGTGGTCTATATAGATCCTAAGGGGTCTATTTAACAACATTAGGGGTTGATCTGGTCCAAGGGGAGTCTATTAGTACTCGAAGGAAAAACAGTTCTATCATACCTAACTGCGTATTTAAAATTTTAAATTTTTTTATAATTCATTTAATATTTTCTTTATAGAAAATAAAATAAGTTGACCTGTGGCCAGGTCCGAACCGACCGACGGTTTGAAATAAATTAATTTCCAGCTACAGAAACAATTTCAAATAATTTTCATATATCTATTAATGTAATAAAAAACAGATATGGATACATAAATAATAAATATAAACATTTTTAATTTTATTTTATTTATAATATATATGCAAGACCAGGCTGTGACGTCATGCATGGCTGGATGACGTCATATAATTTTAAATCAAGAAAAAACTAATAAATATGATTTTTCTCGAGGATAAAACCAATACAAAGTGCATGATTCGTGGTGATATATAAAAAAATCTCCTTTGGTGTGAAAATAACCCTTTCCTTCCTATCGTCGATCGCTAATACTACCACTTCCGGATTCCGGAATTGCACCAAAAGTTGATCAATTCATCCCACTGATGCATTAAGTAAATATACCAAATTTCATCAAAATCGGTTGAGCCGTTCAGGCTGTACACATCTATACGGACGGACAGACGGACGGACAGACTGACGGACAGACGGACGGACGGACAGACGGACAGACATCATGCTAAAAATACTTTTTTCTGTTTAGAAAATGCATGATTCGTGGAGATATGTAAAAATCTCCATATGTGAAATTTGGTGTGAAAACAATACCTCCCTTACTATCGTCGGTCGGTAATAATAAACGTATATATATATATATTTATTCGAGTAAAAAGAAGTAAAAAATTAGTATCTACTTTATTTATTGTTTCTGATTTATTAAATATTAAAGTTTGGCGACCTCTGTTATAGAGGATATTCATAATAATCGCCCGAGCCAATTTATTCTGATTGAATAGCGTTAGAAACCTTAAATTAATTATTGTTCATTATCTATATAGACTTTTTAGACATTCTAAAGCCCAAACAAAGAAAATGATTACTAACGACGGAATTTAATACCTATTAACGTTAAAAATATATTTCTCATAACAATAAATAAGTCTAATGAAATTTTCTAAAGTAATTTATTTTAATTTTAATTTTTATTATATATTATAATATAATATTATCTGTTAAAAAGAAATAAGCTTATTTTAGAAATTATAAGGTTTCTTAATTGATCAGACAAAAGTTGAGTTTCCTTTACATTTACTTTGGATTTATTTATAATTTTATTAAATTTATGTAAGAAAGGGTAAACAAAATCCTTGTTTTATGAAAATATTAAAAATTAAAATATTCCTACACAGAAAGCAATAAATTGCTTTTATTAATTTTTGTCTAATTTAAAAATTTCTAGCCCCAATTGAAAATGTAATTTTATTACATTAAATTGTATTTACATAAAAAATTTTATTTTTTACATAAAAAAAAATTTAATATTTTTGATTAAATAGGTAGATAAATAATTTTAAAAATATAGAGAGATATTTTCTCATTTTTTTGTATTTTGATTGAATAATGTTTTTTATGATAAAATTATTTTTTTTTTCCCTCAATTCTATTTTTTTGATAAATTAATAAAAACATATAATATGTAGTAAGATTTGAGTTTGACATTTTTTTTTTGATTTTTATATTTACATAGATAGAGAGAGTAAATTATTTTGGGATTCTTTTGAAAATAGTTTCATTCAATTATATTCGGTTTCTTCTCTTTAGCAAGGAAAAAAATTTAAATTGTTATTTCATTTTTTTTCTTTTATTTATTTTTATAAAATATTGATAGAGAATTAACATTAACATAATAGAAACACTTTTGAAAATCAAAGTTTTACTCCTTATATTTATATAAATATTTGATAAAATTAATTCTATTAAACAAAAGAAGGAAGACCGATATTGAATAGCCTTAGGAGGCTGAACAAATAATTTAAATAAATATTATTTGTAAAGTGGGAGGTAGTTATTATACAAGTATTTTGAAATATCATAATAAAATATACAATACTTAAATATTGAATAGAAGATATATATTTTTTCTGTTATTTTTATAATTTAAAGTAAATGTAAATTATAAAATCTCCAGAATTTGATAACTATTTTTGCTTTTCTTTTATTTGTTATTACTTATTACACTACAAAAATGGACCACTTAATGTTTGTTAGAATTCAAATCTAATCTTCAATTAATCTTCCATATTAATGTTCGTATCCCGACTTTTATACTTTATACGTATGACATGAGAGATGCATAAACATGGAATTTTTGTCCATTAAATTGAATATAAAAATGTTCCGAAATGTGAATGACCATTTAGTGCTTCTTTGGAGCAAGTACGAAGATATGCCACTTACTGACTCTTAATTTTATATTAAATTTGATACTTTTTAAATTTCAATTACTTATTTAAATTGTTGATTTTTTCTTCATATTAAAATCAAATAAATTATGAATAGAAATAATATATATTTAAAGTAAGAAATATGAATGTGAAAGGTGAAAAATTGAAATTTTTACAAGTAGGACATTTTTTTGCCGGGTTATGTAGATAAATAATTTATTCTCGCTGAAATTTAATTATATTTTTTAATATACTTTTTAATAAAGAATGTCAAAATTTCTTAAGAGAGAAAAAGGTGGTTAAATAAATTTTTTTTTCTTAACTCTTCTTTTCTGGCGAGATAGTATTGCGATCACGAAAATTTTCGATGTCGAGATTTTGATGTTTTAATAAAATAGTCTTTCTACTCTCAGTACTCTTTAAAATAAATGGTTTTTAGTGATAAATTAAATAGAATATAAAATAATCATATTATAATATTACACACAAATACATATATATATATATATATTTAATTAAATATATAAAATTAAATTAAATTAAGTGTAGATACTTTATCCTTGGAAAGTAAATTTCAAAATGATATTTTAAATGTACACAAAAAAAAAATGAAAAAAAAAACATTCAAATAAATAAAGTTATGTAAACAGAAGGTTGATAAAATTTAAAGGTGAATTAAAAAGAGGTGAAAGAAACTACACTATTAACAAGGATAAATATTGAAATAACAATTCACTAATATGCAATAAATTAAATTATTTAAAAAATAAAAAATTAATAAAATTAAATTCTTGAAAATGTAGATTTTAAAGAAAAAAAGAGTTTAAAAAAAATATATAATATATTTATATGTAATTTTTATAGGCTATAAAAATAAGAGAATAAACATTTTAAATAAATAATTTTTCGTAACATAAAAAATTAATACATATTATATATTTAATATAGGTACTATATTAATTTTTTATTAGTGAAATTAACCTGTTGAAAACATTCTCTTTTAATTAACAAAACATAATTTAAATTATTCAGTTTGTGTTTTTTTTAAATAATATTTTACAAAAAAAAAAAAAAAAAAAAAAGGAAACTTTTTGGATTTTTTTTTTTTTCTAATTTACATTTTAAATTATATTTACTTATCTAAAGTACAAATTTATTTAAAAATGATGCTAAATGATATATAAATATATATTATGCAATTAATATTTATATATATAGGTATATAATATTTATGTTTTAATAAAATGTTAAAATTTTTAATTAATGTAATCGATTTTGGATGTTGTCAATACAAAAGATACGTAATTAATGGCATGTGTCTAAATGTGTCACCAAACCACAGAATGGGTGAACAGTTAATTGTTTTTCAATATTAATAGAAGGAAGGCCACGTGACTTGAAGGTATGCAAGGTAGATGACGACCTTGCCTTTTTTAAAACTCAACAACGGGACTTTGCCTTGGCACGAGAGACTCGATTTACAAATTAAACTAGTAGCTACACTTATCAAAATATAAACATAGAAATATAGGCAAATAACTACTACCTGTTATTATTTAAGTAATATAGAATGTCATATTATATTAGGTTAATAGATTATTATCTAAATAAAAATTTGATTGGTTAAATTAGCAAAAAATAATTTTATATCTAGCTAATAAAGTTTAATTTTTATTTCAAATAATTTTTATTCATATTTATTTCAAGTATTCTTAATATATATCGACTTAATATATGTACACCTCATATACACACACTTAATGTGTACGTACATAATATATATAATAATTGGATATACCTAATTCAAAATCTAACTCACTACTTAGCTAATGGGCTAACAGTAAATATGACCCTCTCTCAATCACACACTTAAAAATACTACATATTGTAGGTACTATGTATAGATTCAATGTATATATTGATAATAATAAAAAAATTCATATATATTAATTTTTTAAAAATGTGAATAATTAAGAATATTCACTTTAATGAAATGGCAACTCTGCTCCTGTTAGTAGGCAATTATCAGGTGATTTTTGTTGAAATTTTTGTTGGTCTTGTAGTTTTTGTTTGACATTAATAGCGGACTACCTCGTGTTTTGTGAAGAAAATGGAAAAAGTGAATTTCCATGAAAATCCATGAATTGGAATACGAAATGCACCCTCATCCCTCCTATTCTCCGGAATTAGCCCCGAGTGACTATTTCTTGAAGAAATGGATCAGCGGAAAGAGATTTAACTCCAACGATGACAAATAAATACCTTTTTGGATGTCCTCAAAAAATCTTATTTTTTGGAAGGGATAAAAAAATTGGAGAAACTTTGGACGAAGTGTATAGACCTCAAAGGAGACTATGCTGAAAAATAAAATAATTTTTTAACCAAAAACCTGTGTTTCATTCAAAACCTCACGGACTTATTGACCTGCTCTCGTATACATGTACATATTAGATTAGAAGATGTAAATATGGGCTATCATTTTTCTGACTATAATATCAGATATTATAAATTAATTTTAATTAAAATTCATGACTAAGACAAGTTTACTAGATATTTTGTAGTAAAGTTTCTTCTAAAATCATTTTATTTTGCATTAAATGAATGTAATTTTTTTAGGAAATATTCGAAAAATGGGGGTGCATTTACTGTTAATAATGTTTTAAAAATTGCCTAAAGGAAAAAGAAAATATAAATTAAAATAACAATTATTTTGAAATTATTGGGTTGTTGTATAAATTCGTCAGCGAACCAGGCAGATTTTGCTGTAATTATTGGAGCTTCATTTTTTTTCGTTTGACATTATTATAAACGATCCATTTTTCGTCTCCTGTGATCATACGCTTCAAGAATGAATCAATTTCATATCTTTTCAGTAAAGAATCAAATTTTTTTATAATAAGACATACGACACTACGATACATTAGACTTAGTGAACATTAATTGTCTCTCGACTGTTGTCTGATTAATTTTCAGGTTATTATTAACAATCTAACGAGTTGTTTTTTAATGGTGCAAATATCTGTTAGCCTAAATTTACACGTGAGTGACTAGCTCATATTTACAGCATCATATCACATTAAACCTATCGATCACATTTCTTTCAGATTTCAATATAAATTCCAAAAAGCATATTTTTAAAAAATTTGAAAATTAAATCAAACGTTTTAATGCGTGCACAACTGATTATGTGAGCATAACTTAGGAAGAAAAAAAATCTGGAGTGTCTCCACTCGACTATCTCGCAAATTTGAATTGGATTAAATAACATATATTAATTTAACTTAAATTAAATTAATTAAATTATAAATTAAAATTAATAAATAATATTTATTAAACCAGTGCATGTTTGGCTCTTTGTTGATGGCACCACGTGTTGGCGCGTGAGATTTGCAGTGTTAAAAAATTAATTCTGGTACTTTCAGCGATTCAATCAAGCTGAAATTCTATATATAGCAGTTTTATACAATTATTAATCATGTGAAAAATTATCAAATATATATCTTTATTTTTACGGTCACTTTAGAGGAAAAAAAATCAAAACGTTGTAGGTAATGACCCTCTCCCGGTTGAGCTATATTTCTCAAAAGTTGATATAAAACTATGAATTTTGAATAATGCCCATGTACCAAATTTCATCATTCTAGCTCAAACCAACTGACGAGATAGTAAAAATCAAATGTAAAAGTTTGAGGCTAAAGCAAAACCAAAAAATCAAAGAATGACATTTTCAAATATGCAGCCTGGCCTCATGAGCTAAAACAGCGGCCGGGGAACCGGGGTAAATTACCCTAAATGGGGTAAAAATAAAACTTTTGTGAATAAAAAGTATATATTTTTAATTTGCTATTATATAAACCTGTTAGTATTTTTACAAATTAATTTTTTAGTTATTGTTTTCTTTTCAAAATTATCATGTAGGGGGGGGGCTATAATTTAATTGGAAATATGCTAAAAAGAGGCGATTTCGATTTTTGTTTTTGTTTTTTTTGCTCTTCACCATGGGGTAATATCAACTTACACAAAAATATTTTGGGGTAATGATTAAAAAAGTTCCCCGACCACTGAGCTAAAATGTTTAGAGCGGTGCAAATATCATATCAAATTATCGCCAGGAGAGTAGAGAGAGTATCATGCAAGCATAAAAATCAGATTGTTCATATTTACAACTTATCCTCTTGATTATATAAAATTTTAGTTATTTATGATAATAAAAATAATTAAACTTGTACTAAAAAATACAAAGAATAAATAGATATTATAACAATATAGGTAGGTAATTTAAGGTACCTTAGAAAAAGATTAATGGGAATCAATTTGAATAAATTTCAATTATCAAATTAAGTCGATGAGGGTGTAGACTCATAAATAATAATTGCCGGTTGAAGCGAGCAATGGGATGAAACCAATCTAGTAGGCATTAATTAATATTAATATTATTAATTCGAGCTAATTGATAAATTATAAAGTCCATTCAAATGATTAATGAATTACTTTAAGAATATTTAATTTATTGTAAATAAAATACAATAAAATGTTAATTTATTTTTTTGAAAAAAAATACACAATCACAACATACAAGTATCTATTGGTATTTAAGGGTAAATGATTTTAGTTTTTGTTATCTCGTCAGAGATAGTATTGCGATCACGAAAATTTTCGATGTTTATATACGTTTTGAAGGTCCCTGAGTCATTTTCACTAAGGTTGAGAAAAATGTCTCTCTCTTTCTGTGTGTGTGTGTGTGTGGACAAGTTTACGCAAAAACGGTTTGAGCTAGAATAATGAAATTTGGTCCATGGGCATTATTCAAAATTCGTAGTTTTTTATCAACTTTTGAGAAATGTAGTTCAATCGGACCATTACCTACCACGTTTTCATTTTTTTTCCTCTAAAATGACCTTAAAAATAAAGATATATGTTTGATAGTTTTTTACATTATTAAAAATTGTATAAAACTGCTATATATAGAATTTCAGCTTGAAAGTACCGGAATTAATTTTTTAACACGTTGACTGCCAGTCACGCGCCAGTATGTGACGTGGTGTCATCAACAAAGAGCCAAATAAGCGCTAGTTTAATAAATATTATTTATTAATATTAATTTATAATTTAATTTAATTAAAATTAATTTAAATATAATATATACATGTATTTCAATTCACCCAATTCAAATTTGTAAGATAGTTGAGTGGAGAAACTCCAGATTTTTTATTGTTTAGATAGGAGAAAACTGATATTAATTAAAAGTATTTATTATTTATTTCTATAAAATATCATAAATATCTACAAACTACAAGTGCGAAATAACATTACACTCTTTTATTTTAATTTTTATCTATTAAAAATATTAAAATTAAGCCCGTTTAGTGCTCGGTATTAATTTACAATTAGAACATTATTATAATCTGCTTAAAAGTTAATGTTTTTTTTATACATATGATATTCTCATTTAGTAAAAATATTTAGGGAAGATTTCCCCTATGAGGATGAATTGCCATTTTAATGGATGGGGGGAAAAGAGGAAGGGATTGCATCTTTTTAATCAACTCTTACGATAATAGTAAATCCCAGTTGAATTGAGAGATCCAAATTGGACTTGTATTGATTTATATTATTTGTATTTTTTCACATATTTCGGCCTTCCATTTTATATCCCATCACTACCCTTTTACGAAAGAGAAAAATGGAAAAAATTTCCTAATATACAGAGATATATTTTCAATTTAGCCATGGGCAGTGATATTTCTTTTATTCATGATCATCAAACAAACATTTATTCCATTTTGAACATATTTTTTTTTATTATTTGTTAGTTAGTTAGATAATAATATTATTTTCTATAACTTAGTAATTTACTAATTTAGAAAAGAATTTAATAATTTTGATATATGAAATTCAATATTAGGAGAGAAACAAGCGAATTGAAAAATAAATAAAAATGGTAAAAAAAAGGAAATAGGATTTTGATTTTATATATTTATTATTTATTTTTTTATGGTAGTTTTTGGTTACAAGGAAAATGAACAAACATGTTGAACTAAAACAATATCAAAAACAAGGTCAATTCAATGAAAAACAATCAAATATATATACAATATATCTTTCAATTAGACATGGAGAATAATTTTATGGATAATTTGATAATATATATAGTTTATTAATTTATTTCACGTATAAAATTTTATTAAGAAAAAATGAATTCAAATGTTAATTAAAAAACCTTTAAACTTTAAAAAAGTATTTTATATAGGTAAATAGTTAAAAATTAATTAATATCCTATGGAAAATATTTCATATTTGATGGAATTTGTTAAATAACAATTTAATACATATTTTAGGATTGAAGGAATGCAGTTGTAAACAAAAATATTTATTTTTTTTTAATTATATTTTAAATAAGTTAACCTGTCGCCAGGCGCAGAACCGACCGAGGGTTACTTCAGTAAATTAATTTCCAGCTACATAAACAATTTCAAATAATTTTAATATATCTATTAATACAATAAAAAACAGATATGGATATAACATAAATATTTTTAATTTTATAATATATAAGTAAGAGCTGGCTGTGACGTCATGAAGGGGTGGGTGACGCCATATAATTTTAAATTAAGAAAAAACTAATGAAGATGATTTTTACTGAGGATGAAACCAATACAAAGTGCATGATTTGTGGAGATAAATAAAATAATCTCCTCATGTGAAATTTGGTGTGAAAATAACCCTTCCCTTCCTATCGTCGATCGCTAATACTACCACTTCCGGCTTCCGGATTTGCACCAAAAGTGGATCAATTCATCATACTGATGCATTAAGTAAATAAACCAAATTTCATCAAAATCCGTTGAGCCGTTCAAGCTGTACACATCCATACGGACGGACGGACAGACGGACAGACATGATGCTAAAAATAATTTTTTCTGTTAAGATTCGTGGAGATATGTAAAAATCTCCACATGTGAATTTTGGTGTAAAAATACAATGAAAATATTTTGAAATAAAAATAGAAAGAAAGATTTTCAGAAAATTTATTTGTTTCTTCTGGATTTCTCTCTCTCTAATTGTAATAATATAATGGTAAACGAAGGAATTTCTTTCACTTTAACAAATCGGTTAAATTTCGCAATTACTTATTAATATGATTAAGAGTGTGGATAAAAATCTTCTCTATTTATGGTAAGATTTTAATCCGATAACTAACTTCCTAAAATAGAGAAAGTTGAACAACTTTATAATAACCAACTTATTGAACCTAGTATAGGGGTATATACTCGTACCGTATATATTTATTAAAGTTTTCCACATGCTAGGGATTTGATGAAAATTCTAGATAGACTTGCTTATAATATACTAAAGTCTTGTTTTTTTTTAATTATTGATTTTTTTCTTAGTTTTTCCCACACATGTATATATATTATATATATATATATACATATAAATCAGGTCCATAGATTTGATTACGTCTAAATATAATATCGTAGGTATTCTCTGAATTTTGAGAAATTAATTTTTAAAAATAAATATGACAATAACATAAAGAAGAAGTTTTTACAATTTTTACTATCTCGCCAGTCAAAATTCGAAGTTTTCTATCAACTTTTGAGAAATGTAGCTCATACGGAAGAGGACCATTACCTACCACGTTTTCATTTTTTTTCCTCTTAACTGACCTTAAAAATAAAGATATATGTTTGATAGATTTTTACATTATTAAAAATTGTATAAAACTGCTATATATAGAATTTCAGCTTGAAAGTACCGGAATTTTTTCCCTCCGAACTATAGGTTCCCAAAGTGGTCTTTATAGACCCCTGGGGGACTATTTCAACCTCCAGGGGATCCACGGCAGTGAATAACAAATTTGGGGGTCCATGAAATGAAAATGGGGGTCTACGGGGGTCTATGAGGGTCCACGTGTTTTCCCGGCTCTAAAAAAGGTAAATTGTTTTCCGACATGGATTTTTTGAATGTCTCTAAAAAATAAAAAAAAATAAAAAATAAAAATAAAAGGTAAATCGTTTTTCTGACATGACTTTTGAAACATTTTTGATTTTTCGAAAAAAAAGGGTAAAATTTTCTTATAAAAAATCAAAATCAATTTAGGGGTCTACCCAAAACCGAAAAACATGGCAAGGGATCTACGGCACATAAAATTTTGGGAACCTATGCTCTAAACTGACCGTAAAAATAAAAGTTTATAGTTTTGTTAGTTTTTCACACGATTAAAAATTGTATTGTATAAAACTTCAGCTTGATTGAATCGCTGAAAGTACCGGAATTAATTTTGTAACACGTTGTTTGACAGTCACGCGCCAGCACGTGACGTGATTTCATCAACAAAGAGTCAAACACGCGCTGGTTTAATAAATAATTTTTATTAATTTTAATTTATAATTTAATTTAATATAAATATATAAAATATATGTTAATTAATCCAATTCAAATTTACGAGATAGTCGAGTGGAGACACTCCAGATTTTTTTTCTTCTAAATTTTGTATATATAAGTGTAAATTAAAATACTCTGATAGGGTTGAAAAGTTTGAGTTAATTTCTTTCATTCCCTTTCCATATTTCAAGGACTAGAAGACCAAACCAAACCCTTCTCTAAAATGTAAATTATCAATATTTTAGAAATCTTCAAAGCATCCATTTAAGAAATTAATTCAGACAATATACATACATATAGATTTGATTAAGTACCATGGACCGGACCTCCGCCAAATGCTTCAATCGTCGGTCTCAAAGCACCTCTCCTCCTCCTCTTCCTCTTCCTCCTCCAAACGACAATCATTCACGTTCTTCATTTCAAGCTTATTCAATTCAAAAGCTCAAAGTCAATACCTTATATGATTTATTTTAATTAAATTCTATTCTACTTTTTTCTTGTGCCAACAGCCTCTCAAACTTTAAAGGGTAGTTTAATCGATCAGCGTTGACCTCACTGATTTCTATTATGCTTGGAGATACAAATAAAATTGATGCGTTGCAACTGAAGGTCACATCCCCCAATAAATATATTTAATACAACAAAATTAATACTTTAACTAATTAATTAATTTAATTAATGATTTCGAACCATTTTTAACCATTAATAAAATTTAAAAACTTTTTAACTAGATAATTTAAATATTTAAAAAAAAACATTTTATATAAATTTTAAAATAAAATAAAATTACATTAAATGTATTTATATAATTTTAAAAATTAAGATAAACATAAAATAAATATATATTTATATATATATTTATGTATACATGAGAGTATTTTGATTTTGAGAATCACACAATTTTTAATTTTAATTTTTTATTATTTTTAAATTACCGAAAAAAAATCCTCTATTGGGAGTGATTACCATTTTTTTCATGGCCAATGGTAATTTTTGCACGTCGTATTGCAAGTTCACAGTTATTACCAAATAACACGGTGTGTGATTTTTGAAATGCATTCCAAAGGTGGGGCCTGACGCGTGGGTTGCCCCGGGTGGGTTCGTGGACCCCACATAGGCTAGGCCCACACCTCGGCCTTGGAAGCGCAATTTTCGAAAGGCATTGCAGGTATCGAGCGCCAGTCTCGTCCAAACCTCCTCCGTACATCTGTCTCTGACCCGCGACTCTACTGGGGCAGTCGGATTCGCGAAATGTCCTCCTTCCTTGTGCATCATTGGCCACCAGTAGAAACCAAGTACCTTCGACCAAGGACCGGACCTCCGCAAGACCCTTCAATTGTCGGCCTCAAAGCACCTCTCCTCCTCCTCCAAGCGGTAATCCCTCATTCATTCATATTCTTTCTTCTCTTCATACATTATCTCTAAAAACAATTTATATAAAATTTTGAATGATTTGTAAATTGTCATAATGATAAAAATCTTATGATTATATATTTTTATATAATATATATATATATAATATATATATATTTCACTATATATTTTGCTAAATAATAAACAATATATATATATATATATATATATATATATATATACGAGGGTGGGGTAAAAAATTTCCGGCCTGACCAAGAAAACAATGTTTTTAAATTTTTTTTTTGATATATTTCTCAACATAATCTCCATCAACACTGATACATTTCTCATAACGGTGTTCGAATTAATTTAATTAATTATTTAATTAATTAATTTAATTTAATTTAAGTCTCATCAACAGTTATGAATCGACGCAAAAATTCATTTGGACAGCGCCAAATTGTCGGTAGAAATGGTTTTTCAAAGCAGTTTTTGGTCTAATGTTAGCAAACGCGGCACCCAAGTTGCACACAGCTTTCCATGTTCAAATGGTTGTGCAAAATATTTCGCACACGTTCAGCTGACATCGTACAGGTCTCACCTATCTTGAATGTTGAAAAATAAAACAAAAAAAAAAAAATTACAAACATTGTTTTTCTTGGTGAGGCCGGAAACGTTTCATCTCACCCTCGTATATATATATATATATATATATATATATATAGAGAGAGAGAGAGAGAGGGAAAGATGGTTAAGAGGTTTTATCTCAATTGTTATTAAAATTAAAATGTTGGTTAGAAAATGAAAGCCCATTCTGTGTGTAAAAAGGTTGTTATGTATAACCTAGTTATGATAAATCAGTAGTATCTTATCTCTTATAAAAGATCAATCCTTTGTTAATCTTAAATTATACATTATTTGTGATAAATAGCTAATTTTTTTATGGAAGGGTAAAGAGAGGGAGAGACAGATTAGAAATTGCAAGTATAAATTAATATTTTTAGAAATATTAATTAATATATAATATCAACTTTATGAAATTATTATTAAATATAATAAGTTTATTTCTTTTATATTAGTCATATTGAGAAATAACAACGAGAGTTTAAAAAAAAAGTGTTTTCAATTTCCATTTTTCACCAATTTTTATTACATCCTAGCCGAAATATTAAAAAATTAGCTGGAGTGTCTCCACTCGACTATCTCGCAATTTGAATTGGATTAAATAACATAATATATTATATTTAAATTAAATTTAATTAATTATAAATTATAAATAATAAATAATAAATATTAAACCAGCGCATGTTTGGCTTTTTGTTGATGGCACCACGTCACGTGTTGACGCGTGAGATTTTCAGTGTTAAAAAATTAATTCTGGTAATTTCAGCGAATCAATCAAGCTGAAATTCTATATATAGCAGTTTTATATAATTATTAATCATGTGAAAAATTATCAAACATATATCTTTATTTTTACGGTCACTTTAGAGGAAAAAAAATCAAAACGTTGTAGGTAATGACCCTCTTCCGGTTGAGCTACATTTCTCAAAAGTTGATAGAAAACTATGAATTTTGAATAATGTCCATGTACCAAATTTCATCATTCTAGCTCAAACCGTTTTTGCGTAATCTTGCCTACATACATACACACACACATACACACACACATACACACACACATACACACACACAGACATTTTTCTCAACCTTAGTGAAAATGATTCAGGAACCTTCAAAACGTATAAAAACATCAAAATCTCAACATCGAAAATTTTCATGATCGCAATACTATCTCTGGCGAGATAGTAAAAATGAAATTTAATATTCCTTTTAATATAAAGTAAAAAAAACTTTAAATAAATCCAGTTATTTATTTTTTTTTAATGAAGGTTTCATTTTGAACAACATAAATAAAATTAATATTACTTCGCAAAAAATCTAATTAAAATAAAATAAATAAACAGAAGTAATTATATATAGAAAAATAAATATTCACATCCTATGTATATAGGTATATTTACCTATTTCACGTTTTGAATAGGAAAGCATTTGATAATTAACTAACTGTTTTTTTTTAGTCAAAATTATCTTTACCTCTCCTTATTAAATAAAAATATTCTGGTTTTTTTTTAACGATATTTTTTAGAAAAAATGAAATAACAAAATTTAATAAATGGAGCTATATTGAGTTTCTTGGGAGTCATTTAGATTATTGTTTTGTAAATTTTTAATCAAGTATTTTAAAAAATTATTTTCTTAAAAATATCTTAATTAATTATTTATTTTATTCCAACACAAAAAAATTGCATAACTACATCCCTTAGAGTAGCATATTATATTGTTATTATTATCCATATTGTATTCTGATATATTTGGACTAAAAAACCTCCATGTTACTGACCTTTTTCCAGGAAATATATGTAACTCATTAATTTTCAACATTTTTCAACTACAAAAAAAAACAGTTCATTTTTAATAATAATATAGAACTTAAAATATTTTACATTTTTGAAGTGAAAACTTCTTTAGCGGCGTTGAGCACTTTTGCGGATGGGGAAAAAATATAGATTTCGCGTGAGATTCCAAAACGACACCGACCCGACCGGCCGACCGATATACGCATGCGCAATACGCCAGAATGTTAGACACTAAACTTCTGATACATTCTTTACGAAATTTTACATATTTGCCATATTAAATATTATTATTTATATTTACATTAATAATCAGTATTACTAAATTATGTATATATAAAATAAAATATTTTAATATATTATTATGTGTTAAATTATATTAAATTAATTTCTAATATATTTATATAATTTAAAATTAATTTCTGAATATATATATATATATATTAAATTATATACTATATATAATATATTATATAATATATATTTTAATAAATTAATTTTTAAATATGTGTGTGTGTGTGTGTGTGACCGTAAAAATAAAGATATATGTTTGATAATTTTTCACATGATTAATAATTGTATAAAACTGCTATATATAGAATTTCAGTCTGATAGAATCGCTGAAAGTACCAGAATTAATTTTTTTACACTGGAAATCTCACGCGCCAACACGTGACGTGGTGCCATCAACAAAGAGCCAAACACTCCACTATCCACTCGACTATCTCGCAAATTTGAATTTGATTAAATAATATTTATTAATTTAAATTAAATTAAATTAATTAAATTATAATTTAATAAATATTATTTATAACATCAAAAACATCAAAATCTCAACATCGAAAATTGAATTGCTGAAAGTACCAGAATTAATTTTTTAACACTGGAAATCTCACGCGCCAACACGTGACGTGGTGCCATCAACAAAGAGCCAAACACTCCACTATCCACTCGACTATCTCGCAAATTTGAATTTGATTAAATAATATTTATTAATTTAAATTAAATTAAATTAATTAAATTATAATTTAATAAATATTATTTATAACATCAAAAACATCAAAATCTCAACATCGAAAATTGAATTGCTGAAAGTACCAGAATTAATTTTTTAACACTGGAAATCTCACGCGCCAACGCGTGACGTGGTGCCATCAAAAAAGAGCCAAACTTTCGCTGGTTTAATAAATATTATTTATTAATTTTAATTTATAATTGAATTAATTTAATTTAATTTAAATTAATATATGTTATTTAATCCAATTCAAATTTGCGAGATATGCTGAATATGCTTTTAAATAAAAAAAAATTTCAAGAAAGTAATTGGAATTATTAATATTAAGAATCAATAAATAAATTTATTAAATATACATTTAAACATGTAAATTAATCTATATATAAATTTAATAAATATTCAAACAATAATTGAAACAATATAAATAAAACGATTCAATATTTTACTTACATTGTGATTTATATTTTTATTTTTATTACAACTATTATTATGGGTATGTTATTTTTGGCAGTTTAAAAAAAATTAAAAATATTAATAAAATTTATCAAAATAATAAGTTGAAAAGATTTCCAATTATTTTTATTTATTTATTGTAAATTTTTCAATGTAACCATGGTAACCATAAATAGACTTTTACCAAAATATTACTAATTAAATTAATTTTGGATTTAACTACACTAAAACCTTCCCTGGGACGCCCACAACAATCCCTGAAAGTTTCATCGCAATCGGACGGGTAGTTTTTGAGTATTTGACAGACACACACACACAGACAGACAGACAGACAGACATATATATATATATTCATACACATCGTATTTTTAATATTTTTGTAATAATAATCAGTTTGCTGAAAAAAATAATTATGAATTTTATATATATATATATACGTATATAAATTTCATTTTTCTCGTGAAGCTGGTGCTCATTCCGTCTGCTTTCAAATTTCTTACGCACAAGTTTTCACTTCTGTCGGCCAGTCCCACGACTGCCAATTCGACTTTTTTTTAACATATACGTGGTGAAATATCAGTTCTTGTCTGCCTGAGAATTATGGTCCAGTCTGAGACGGGTTTTATATCTTTTGTAACAAATCATAGCCGTTTTCCATGTTATTACATTATTACTTTGTCATTTTACCAATAATATTATTGACTATATTGATAAATTAGTAGATTTTTGTTTAATATATATACAAGGGTGGGGTGAAAAGTTTTCGGCCTGACCAAGAAAAACGACGTTTTTAAATTTTTCTTTTTGCTTTATTTGTCAACATTCAAGATAGCTGAGACCTGTACGATGTCAGCTGAACGTGTGCGAAATATTTTGCACAACCATTTGAACAAGGAAAGCTGTGTGCAAGGTGGGTGCCGCGTTTGCTAACGTTGAACCAAAAACTGCTTCGAAAAACCATTTCTGCCGACAATTTGGCGCTGTAGGCATAATCCAAACGAATTTTTGCGTCGATTCATAACTGTTGATGAGACTTAAATTAAATTAAGTAATTAATTAATTAATTAATTAAATTTATTAGAAAACCGTTATGAGAAATGTATCAGTATGGAGATTATTGTTGAAAAATATAGCAAAAAAAAAAAAAATTTAAAAACATCGTTTTTCTTGGTCAGGCCGGAAACTTTTCACCCCATCCTCGTATATATATAGTTTAAGTTAGATTATATTTTACCACTATGAAATATTTTTTCCTATCATTTCTAAAATAAATTGTCATATCTTAAGAGAAGAATTGAAAATAATAAACTGAACAAAAATATTCCTGTTTTTGTTTTTCTAATCAATCATGTTTTTATCATTAGATATTGCATCATTGCAAAGTTATTTGCTCATAAATTTTTCAAAAGTTTTAAAGGCACTCCCCTGTCTCTCTCACTCTCTTTCATGTTTATAAATTTTTAATCTATTCTTATACGTTACGTACAATACTTAAGTGTTGCAAAAAAGAACCAAGACAATTTATACAATAAAATATAAATAATTTTCTTCGTCATTTTAAGTATTTTTAAGGATGATCTTCAGTTCAAATAATTCAGAAACTTCTACTATTATTATTATATTTTTTATAAACAATTTTTTTTTTTGCAAAATTGTGGTAAATCATATTATAATTTGTGATTCATCAGTTTTTATTTTAACTATTACTGTAATTTTATATCCGCATGAAAAAATATTCTGTATTATCTAAAATTTAATCTTACAATGAAAAAATGTAATTTACCTAAGAGTTTTTTTTTATTTCATCAAAAATTGTAATTGACCAGGATTTGTATCGATTGAATATTATTTTATCCTTTATATTCGGTTAAATGTTTGCAAAAGGGATCTTTGAATCTGCAAGAACGATTCAGACCCAACAATTAAAAGATTGCAAACTCAGGATATTAAATATTTGTGTACATATGTACATACATATATAAAATTAACTTCATAAGAATAAATTCACCTCAAATTATTAACTAAAATTAAAAATAAATTAGAAAAAGTGAATTATCATTTTATAATAAACATTTTCCACTTTTCATTAAAAAAAAAATTAAAACTTATTTATTCATGAATATGATGTAAGTAAGTAAGTATATGTATAGAGGGCTGGATTTATATATATAGGGCGATTGGGCCCAATCGGGCACGCGCTTGAAGGGGCCCCGAATCTCTAGCACAATTAACAAAAAAAATTTAAAGCAAATTCCTTTTGAAGATAGGGGATGGATAAATTACTCAAATATAATAAAATAATATATATATATATATTTGATATATATACACACATATATATATATATATATATATATAATTTTATTTAAATATTTAATACATAGAGAGCCTCTTAAAACAAAGTGCAATCGGGTCCCGCACTTATTGGATCCGGCTCTGTATGTAAATGTACTTATATTATAAAATATCTGAAGATAAAGTTTAATATATTTTTTTTTAATTTTTAGATATTAAATTATTAAAGCTTTGGTGGTTGTTTTTATTTATAACGGAATTTTGTAAATTAAACCACATATTGATATTTGTTATTGTAAATTTATTCAAAAAATACAAACATATACATAACGTTTCGATTGCTACTTCTGCAATCGTTATCAAGCGACTGCACTGTTCGAGTGTCCAGTGACAAGTGACGAATGATCCTTAATATAAGACCTAAGTCACCAACCAGATGGCGCTCGGAACGTGCTTACAAATTCAAAATTATAGGAGAAAAAATAATTATTCTTAAACAATTAATTTAAAGATTATAAACAAAACGTGAACAACAATTATTTTATGAATAAGAGAGTGAATAAGAGGTTGTGTATATGTTTGTATTTTTTGAATAAATTTACAATAACAAATATCAATATGTGGTTTAATTTACAAAATGGAAAGTGTTGAAATATAATTATCTAAACAATAAAGTTTCAAAGTCCTAAAAAATAATAATAAAAAAATGATTAATAAATAATTTTAATAATTTTCAATTCACAAGATCCCAAATTTGATTTATTAAGAGGCTTTTTAATTTTATTTTTAATTTTATTATTTTCTTTATTATTATCGATTATCGAATAAAGTGAAATTTTCTAATTAGATTCATTAATATATTATCATAAGAATCTATAACTATAAATTTTTCAAATAAAACTATGATAATGTTTAAGATTAATTAATATTTATTGTAAAAAATAAAAACTACTAGAAAGACTGTAAAAAGTGATGTATTAATGATAAAAATAAATCAATTAATTTAAATAACATTTACATATTTTTTTTTTCTAAATTTAAAGTCATAATGAAAAAATTATCATTTTGTTCATATTATCATGCATAGGGTCAATTTTAAAATAACGATCTGAGACCTTTAAATCATTTAATAAGTTCTGGTTTAAGATCACAAAATATATTTTACTATTTGAATGAAACGATCGAGAGAACCGTTAGTTGGCAACTTGTTGCAAGTTTACTTTCCATCTACATACTTGAATGTATATATATACTACTGTATGTTGCCACGTTATTATATTCTTGACATATTTAATATTTATAATTTTGTGTCAATCAACACTTATAAATTAAAAATATTTTTAATTAATAATCTATTCAATCAATTTATATATATATATTGTATTTATATTAAATTATATATGATTACAAATATACTTATATGCACTTATAAAAAATTAAAATTTTATATATTGTATAAGTATACACATACCTTATAAATAATTATTTCCAAGTAGAGTTATTAAAATTAATAGTTGCATAAATCGTACATAATTAAATAGAAATTAAACTCTTATACAAATTTTTAATTAAGTTAATGATATTTATTTTAAATTTTGAATTTTTGTAGAAATCATTAATTTGTCAAAACCTAATAAAAATTAATTAAAGCTCGACATAATAACTTTAAACCGGCAAACATTGGAACTATTCTCGAACGATTACCGAACTCTTGATGTTTACTGATCCTGAATTCATTCTACATATCTACATTTAAAAATTCAGTGATTCTCTTTATTTTTTTAAATATAACCTATTCTTAGCTTCACAAAGAATAATCCACTTATAAACTATTCATAAATAATAATACCTACTATTATTATTATTATTATTATTATTTGCGTCTGGACCATCTAGGATCACGCAAAGCTCCCATATACAAGGGTATTGATGTTAAGTGTACCCATATATGAATGTTCTTTAGGTGTTAACTTTTATTCTTCTTTTTGAGTGCTCGTGAAGATCCGGATCCTCCAGGTGACGGGTGGATTGGGGACCAACTGGAGTTATTCTCATCACGATAAATTGTTGCTTATGGTTGCTTGTTTTTGAGGTAGTCCTGCTGGTGCAGGGTTGTATAGAACCAGGGCTTGTCAAGTTTCTGGAGCCGGAGGCAGCTGATGTTAAATTGAATTTATTTGAAAAATCCGTTCATGGTTAGAATCGAACGCCGAATTCTTGTGTAGAAGGTTGCCACGCTACACTCTCGGCCAAGCCACCTCCATAATGTATTAGTTTTTCTATTTTTTAATTTTCTTATCCCAATAAAATACCTGTTCAGTGCAAATGGCACTGCCCGCGATCATAGCTCACTTCATCAGTTTAAAAATATTTCTGTCGACTTCTAATCACACACATTTAAAAATTAATTGATTATAAATAATAGTTATTTATAATATATTTAATAAATATTCTAGTTATTATTTATATTTTTTAATTTTATTGACTTTTCAAAGAAAATAAAAGAAGTTGTTAAAGTTTATGTTGAATGGGATTTCTATAACCTTTTAAATCTAATGAAAAAAAAAATTGAAGTAAAATACCTATATTTATATATATAACGATTTGACAGTCAATTTCCTATAATAAATATGTATAAGTTTGGAATGTTTTCGTGCCGGGATTGTTTTTTCTTTTTGTTCTCATGATCATGAAGGAAAATCCTTACAATCGGAGGATAAAAATAGGAAGTGAAATTTAACAATTTTTCAATCAAAATTAAATTTAAATAAAATTTGAAATATATATATATATAAATGTTTATATTTCAATTAATACATATTTATATAATTTTTTTTCCATATTAATAATCATATTCAATCTAGTTGAATGAAAATAGTTATAAAAATTTCGTAGTTGTATTCATAATTCTCAAAATATGATGTTATTTTTAATATCTGTTGATATTTGACGTTAACTATTTTAATTGAATTTAAAAGTTATGGTACATATTTATATCCTGATTTAAACTTAACATTGGTTTTGGCTAAGACTTGATCTCGTATAATCATTTTATTTCAAATTAAATGCTTAACATGTTTAATTTTTAAAAATTGATTGTATGGATTATCAATTCAAAACTGAGAATATGGTGGAAAATTAATATAATATTAACTATTAAGGGAATTTAGAAAGAATAGAATTTGAATGGAAATGGCTCAGGATAGGAACGTTTGATGGAATGTGGTTATTGTGTTAGATTGATTAAATTATTTATATTATATTGTTTTAGATTTATGAAAATATGTTATTTTAACTACAATCATTTTGTAATGAACATCGAATATCACTGCATCTACGTACATTCTACATTAAAAATACAGAAATACCGGTACAGATCAAAGCTATTCAATAATTTGAATTTGCAAATCGAATACTCTAATAATCCATTAATAATCATAATCATTAATAATGGATGAATATTTCACTAAGATAATAAATTTTTAATCTCTTTTTGTTAAATATTTTATTAATAAAGAATTGCTACATTTGCTCTTTCAAATCAATTATAAATATTAGTAACGTATTTGCTTATTCATTTAAAATATCGATCCTAATTTTCATGGAAATATTTATTTAATTGATTAATATATATATATATATATATATTTAATTGACATTATAGATAATATTGCATTGCTAGAAACATGGATTGAATCTTTATTCAAATATTAGCACGATTTATTATGATAATTAATAAATAATAATTATATTGAATCCAATATCATTCTCTATCATTCTAATAGGATATAGATTAATTTTAATTATTGCGCTAGATGAAGAAATATTCAGAAATAAAAAAATAAAATAATAATAATAATAATAATAATTGATCGTTTTTATTGATTATTTTAACACTTTGAGTTAGACCATAGCCGAGGTCGGACAATGATACATACTCGCTTCAAACTTATACCAGTAAGTCTTTATATTGTTTTACCACGGCACACTTTTAACGATTTAAAAATTTGGCGGCACACAAAGAAAAAGATAAGTGTAAAAGTTATTTACTTACCTATAATAGACTGTGTAATATAGTTTATGATAATAATCAGGAATCGGCAACCTTTTTCAATAGTCGGACACATTTCGGAAATAATATAACAGCTGTGGGAATACTTGGTGATACTTAGAGCCTGATCGCAAAAATATTTTACTTTTTTTTTAGAACCATATTGAAAAAATTAAAAAACAAGGTCGAAAATGTTAAAGAGCCTGATAGCAAAAACATTTTACCTTTTTTGACATACATATAAAATAAATAAGTACTTTTTCTTAATTTGAACTTTACATTTGTAAAATTTGGCGGCATATTTTGAAAATCTCGTGGTTGAGAATCACTGATATATATCTTTCATCAGTAGACTCTTTTCACCATTTGTGAATACTTTTATTAAACACTATTTATTATATTTAATATGCATTATTATTGATGATAAATTTTGGTAAGAGAGAAGCGGAACGTTTTGAAAACCTAAACAAAGTAGAAAAAAGAAAACAAAAATAGGCAGATAATTAATTTACTATTATATTTAAATAAATGCATTTAAAAAATATATATAAAATATTATTTAATTAAAATAGTAATATTTACAATGTATTATCTATTTCTTTCTATAAAGATTTCTAAATAATAATAAATTAAATAAAAAGTCCAATCGTTAGCAAATTAGCTGTTTAAAGAAAAATTTTAACCTCAAACTAAATTCTAACAATACCTCCCTTACTATCGTAGGTCGGTAAAAATTAAGTCACATGTAAACCACCATACCCTACTTTTGGTAAATATTCGGAAACCGAAAGTGATAGTTTACAGTCTTAATTTTATATTCATTATCGGAAATTTTTTTTTTACATTAAACTAGTGATTCCCAACCTGGGCGATATTGATCCCTGAGGGGCGATCGACATCTTAAAGGGGCGATTATTTGACTATACGATTTTGGGGGGCGAAATCATTTTGCAAACAGGCTTTTTCCACTTTTTTCAATTTTTTCAATATGTTTCTAAATCCTGATTCAAATTACGTTTATAATACAATGATAAAAGAATTTCTAAACAAATATTCTAAATTTAAATGAACTTTTACTGATGGGTCAAAATTTAAAAACAAAAGTAGCTGTGCCCTAAAATTGGTAAATGAAGAACTATTGGCAACAATTCTTTTAAAATCAAATTATTTTTTCAAAACTCTTCTTAGAAAATTATTTTTTTGTAATTTATTTTTGAATATATATATATATATATATATATATATATATATATATATGGGATACAAATTTATTTTATATTTTTATATTTTCAGAGGACATCTACCATATTTTCTACATCTTTTTACATTTTAATTTACAAGAGTTATTATTTTTCTAATATTTTTCTCCTCACATCAGTGTCTTTATTTTTCCAATTTTCTCTTCCTTCTCTCTTTATCATTTTATAGATTTTTTTGCGCTTATTTGCAAATTATAAGATTAAAATTTCAAAATAAATAAATAAATAATCATTCTTCTTTATTATTTATTTCATATTGTGTTTAAAATTGAAATTAATTTTCGTTTAATTTCAATATTTCGTAATTTTATTCTGATTTTTATTTTCCATATATTTTATGGTTGCAATAGTTTTAATAAATAGTTGACTAACATTCTGTTTCTATTTCTTTTTTACAGGGTTTCAAAGAGAAGGAAGCAGGGAAGGTAGTTTTATATTCGACATCAATGGGTGTCATTCGGGACACGTACCACGAATGTCTCAAAGTCAAACAAATATTACGCACCCTCCTAGTGAAATTCGACGAGCGCGATGTGTGCATGTCAAGAGAGTATCAGACCGAATTACGTCAAAGAATCGGCAGTCAAGAGGTTTTAGTGCCACAACTTTTCGTCGAGGGACAATACATTGGGGTAAGTAATCCTTGCATTAGTAGCTAATTTCTAATTAAACAAATCATTTAATTAAACCTGATTTCTAATGAATTAATAATTAAAAAAAAAAGAAAGAAAGAAAATCTATATCAAACCAGTTAGAGAGTTTCATAATTCATTTTTATTTTCTTGTAGGTCAAGAATTTTTTTACTAGATAAAATAATTGATTTCTTTTTTAATTTTCTAAAAAATAAATAAATACTTATCACAATATAATTTCACAAAATATTAGAGTATATATAGATAGTTTTAAAATTTTAAATCTAATTATTTGTTATTATATATATAATGGTATATTAATTTTTGTCTGTAGTTTCTGTAGTAATATAATTTAAATGGAACAAAACATATATTTTTAACAATCTTGTTTGTTAATGTTTATCTAAATAAGTTTTCATTTTTTAGCAAGTTTAAAAATTCTAGTTATAAAAATATTTATCATATTTTATAAAATAATTATTTCAAGGTATGACTAAAATGGGTTCTATTGTCATTGAATGAAAAAACAAATTAAATTTTCCTAATTTTAAATTAATTATAACTCCAAATCTTGAAAAGTAGGTAACACTTTGTAACAAATATATATTTATTAAATAAAAATTGGAGATCTATAAATCTATATTGATGGCTTAAATATTTATGAGAAAATCAATTTGGAATCATATACCAAATCACAATGATAATTCGGTTCATACTTGGAAGAAATTTTCAAAGAATAAGTTTATTGCAATTTATTAAGTAATGCATTTCAATAAAATGAATTATTAGTAATTTCATTTCATATCTTAGTCAGTGTAAGAATTTAAAACACATATCCCAGTATATAAATATTTATATGTAGGATATTTAATCCATGAAACCTGTTTACATTAGATTATACCTCATTTCTACTAATAAATAAATATAAAATGTATTTAAATGTAAATAATCATAATGAAAAAAATATTTAATTTTCAAATGTTTAAATAAATAATAATAATTCGTATAATTCCTCTAAATATTGGTTGATTGAAATTTAATCTTCCCAACAAGTGTTTTGTTTTCAAATAAATATAATGGTTTTATTATTGTATTTATATTAGATTAAACAAATATTCTAGTTATTTATTTAAACATGTTTAACTTCAAACAATCAATTTAACAACTTCATATATATTTTAAATTCTTTTTTTTTGTTTTGAGATTTATATATCCAATAAATTTTTAAAATAATTTTCGATATTTTTTTAATAATTGAAAATATAATACAAAAAAATCAAAATTGTAATAAACATGTATTAACAAATTTGGAATATTAGAAGTGAATTATTTATTTAGTTTTTTTAGTTTAGTTAAAAAAAAAAGTATGTTTATATATATTATCCAATTTGTGATACATAATTTAACAAAAATAACAAAAAAGGGTTTACAATAATTTTTACAATCAATTGGTGACTCATGGTCGTAATTAGTATACATGTACATTTTTATTTTTACAGCGAATTTTATTATTTACATCAGTGGTTGATTCTCAAGTGTATTTGGGCAAGCGCCCCCTTTCTAGAGAAAAATTTATTCAGCACCCTTTGAAATTAACTTTTTTTAATTTTAATAACAATTAAACAGAAAGATGAATGTACTGTATTGCAAAATATTATAAATAAAGGTGTAAATTAGAAACATTTAAATTATGTATCTATTTATTGAACTCAGAATAGAAAAGTAATATACAAGTAATTTTCCTTAAATGCGCCTGTGGTCTTCACCGCCCACCTGGATTGCTGCTGCACCCACGAGGGGGCGAAAACGCCCACTTTGGGAATCACTGATTTAACATTCTACATAATATTGAAATAAATTTTTTATTTTTTATTTGATTTACTAACTAGGAAAAGGCTATATATAAAGAAAAACATAGTCTATATTATTTATTTAGTTTGAATGAGGAAAAAACATATTGGTAGTATATATATACGTAGGTAGGTAGGTAGGTTAAAACGAGAATCAGATGCAGAAATAACTGATAAAGGAAATCTTGTAGAAATTGGTCAAATACTAAGTTCTAGTGCCAACCTGGCCAACCCAAATGACTCCATGGGCCTCTTTGATTAGGAGCAATGCTACAAGGGCCGCATTTTAAGGAAACTTTACAATGTATTAAAAAACACTTAATATTTCCTTGATGCTTAATGTTTAATGTTTTTATTTATTTTTCTGCTACTTTTTTTACCGACCGACGATAGTAAGGGAGGTATTGTTTTCACACCAAATTTCACATGTGGAGATTTTTACATATCTCCACGAATCATGCATTTTCTTAACAGAAAAAAGTATTTTTAGCATGATGTCTGTCCGTCCGTCTGTCCGTCCGTATAGATGTGTACAGCCTGAACGGCTTAACGGATTTTGATGAAATTTGGTATATTTACTTAATGCATCAGTGGGATGAATTGATCAACTTTTGGTGCAAATCCGGAAACCGGAAGTGGTAGTATTAGCGATCGACGATAAGAAGGGAAGGGTTATTTTCGCACCAAATTTCACATAAGGAGATTTTTTTACATATCACCACGAATGTATTGGTTTTATCCTCGGGAAAAATCATCTTCATTATGTTTTTCTTAATTTAAAATTATATGACGTCACCCAGCCCTTCATGACGTCACAGCCTCGGGTAACGCCGGCAACGCCGGCTTCTTCAGCTATATATTATAAATAAAATAAAATTAAAAATATTTATGTTATATGCCTATCTGTTTTTTATTACATTAATAGATATATTAAAATTATTTGAAATTGTTTCTGTAGCTGGAAATTAATTTATTTCAAACCGTCGGTCGGTTCGGACCTGGCCACAGGTCAACTTATTTTAAATAAAAATAATAATAACAATTTAAAATAAAAAAATGAATTAATTATAATTATTTCAATTATATTCTATGTCTTTGAATATACAGATAAGAAATGAAAGTTACAAAAGAAATATAAAGTTAAATGGCGGGCCGCACAATTTTTCACGGTGGGCCGCATGCGGCCCGAGGGCCGCGGGTTGGCCAGGACTTTTCTAGTGTATAAACTTTATAGGATATTTATATATCTTATATAATTGTATTTTTATTCTCTTTAGAAAATTTTAGTAAAAAGTTTATTTTATTATTATGATGAAGTTAAATTTTATGTAATAAATAGTAGTTATATATACGAACATAAATAAAAATAGAACATACATAAAAAAATAATATCTGATATTAGTAGAGGCTATAAAACCAATTTAAATAAATATCTTATACAGTATATGAAGTTTTGTGTTAGAGTATAAATGTAATTTAGTTGTTTGGAAATAAAATCATTCACTATTATTGAAATTTTATAATACTATATCTATTCTATTCTATTTTTATTCTAATTCTGAAAGGATTTAAGAGAATAGAAGGGGTTGATTAAAGAAAAATAAAAAAACTGTTCCTGTGCAGTTTCACATACTTACATTAACATGCAATGCATGTGTCTATTATTCATGTCCAAAAGATTTATATAAAAATTCCGATTGTTAGCTCTTTAGGATATTTTCTGGATTATACGATGGGTTTTTATAATGGTCACTTTTTGAGGAAAGTTAAGTTAGGTTAAATGGATCGAAAAGTCATGTGGTGACTACACTAGTTAGTTTAATGGGAAGGAAGTTGCTCTTTTCTTCAATAAAATGAATGAAAATATCATTCTTTATAAAATTATAATAATAAATAGATATCCTAAGAAAGATTCATATAATTCAAAATTCAAGAATTATAATCATCATAAAAATATGAAACAGGTATTTGAATAATTTATTAATAAAAATAAAGTATATTCTAATAAAATAAATTTATCGCAGTTGATTCTTATCCGGTTTTCCTCGGAGGAGTCCATCCATTCATTCTCTAATAAAATATTACTTAATCTAATTTGTGATCCACACAACTGGTTCCTTTCGTGATAGTTATGTTTTGTAATCCATTTGAAGTTTAAAAGCCCCGCAGCAGCAACAGCACACTTTTCATAAACAAACCAGATAGACTCGGCTTTCCATTTATATTAAAAGGATTTAAACATATCTATCTACGATATTCATAATTTATTTCTTCTATTTTTTTTCTTTATATCTTTCTTATCTTATTATACTAGCAAAAATTGTATGTATATATATATATAAATATTTGAAATATTAAACCGCTAGCGAAGGATATTTTTGAAATTCACACCAAAAGACAATATTTATAAAGAAAAATCAATCTATATTGGTTTCAGCCTCGGGAAATATCATCTTTGTTAGTTTGTTCTTAATTTAAAATAGGAATTTTAATAATAATAAAAATGGCTCTAGACAACGTCGGACAGCGCATCCTTAAATACAAAATATTATAAATAAAATAAAATTAAAAATATTTATATTAATAATATTTTGTAATCAAATTACGAAATATATGGTATATTATGTTATATCCACAGGTCATACTTTCCTGTCTTTCGGTGCATTAATACGTACTTTTAAGGGCTGTATGTTTTATGACTATTTTTTTTTTAATTTATTTTCTTTTAAATTATTTGAAATTTTTTCATATATTTTGTCGTTTATTTATTTTAATAATAATCTTAATCTTAAATATTCATAGTTCATAAGGAATATTTTTTTTTAAAAACCAAGCCCGGGCTCGGTGAATCAGGTACTTATTTATTATATTAAAACATATATTATTTAAATTTTGAAATCAGGGACAAAATCATGTAGCGTAAAGCATATCACTCAAAGAAATGAAATTTTATTACATTATATCATGGTTAGTTCCAATTTTTAATTACTATCATTAAACAATTGACTTGATGATTAACTTCAACACATGGAAGAATATAAAATCTCATATTTCTTTAACTTGATTTATAAATGAAAATTATATTCTCATTTAATGTTGTCTTCCCTTTAATTCATTTAGCATCTCTTTATAATATATTTAATTGGTTAATTATACTGACCTCGAAAAGCTCGAAGAGAAAAGACAAAGAATCTTTTAGTTGATTTATTATTTAAATTAAAAGGTGTTCTCACACTATCATATATAATATATATATATATATATATTAATTCATTATTCATTAATTTACTGTAAATCATTATTTTATGATATTTATTTGTAATATCTATTGTTGAATATTTTACAGAATTAATTAATATTATATATTCTAGAAAATTATATTGTATTAATATAATATATTATAAAATTTCAAGATAATTTAATATAATTTAACTAATTTATCTATGATATTTATAGTTATAATTACAATAATAATTAGTTTATAATATATAGAATAAATCTAAAAAAAAGGCCCACAGTGAAAAATTCCAAAAAAAAAAAAAAAATCTAAGAAAAAGAAAAATCAATAATAATGCATTTGGACACCAAAAGAGAACTAAAAAGAGGCTAAATTTTAGTTTTAAATATATATGGTAATTATTTCATACATTTGTAGAGAAATTTAAAGATTAATATATATAAATTATAAAAAGCATTAAAATAAAAATTAAAATCAATCAATTTTTTTTTAAATATTATCTTCTATCTTCTTCTTCTATTCTATATATATCAAAAATGGTTTTTGTCTGCATATTGCTCTGAATTTAAAAAAATTTTGCCTATCTTCGCGTTTCATGGTCTCTAGAATCCAAAAGTGACTTTAGAGAATTTTTCATTGCTGTCTGTCTGTCTGTCCAGAAATTATGACATTATAGAGTTAAAATTGGCTTAACCGATTTCTATGAAATTACATCACAATATTTTTACATACCTCTATTCGAATATAGGCTATATATTATATCAATATCTATTCAATAACCACAGAAATTGATTTTTAAAAATTTGATATGTACATGTTGTGATTCAGCTCCTCATAAATTCATTTCCAACATTGAAACAATTGAAACAAAATGGATTGTGTATAAAATTGAAATTTTTAAAGTCTGTTTTATTAAAGTAAAATTTATTCTGAGATTTTTACAAATGTTTATTGTAATACACGGTTGTTTTATATTTGTTTTAATGGATGTGTTGCCCGTTTAATAGACACAGGCACTTATTCTTTAGCGTGAAGGAATTGAATAAATAAATAAATTATTATTTATTATTGGGTGTTAACATTTTAAATATTTTAAAGGTTTTTTGTTGTATTTATTTTTAAAGTATATACTTTGAAATTACATGATTTATTTATTTTATTTTTTCTATGTGCATTATTACCTTGTTATAAAAGATATTATGGTTTCATCATTAATACATTAAATATACTAATATTCGAGTAACATTAAAGTAATTATAACATGAATGTTTTATGATTATATATATTAAGTGCTCTCTCTAACTAAAACCAAAGAGAGAAAGAAAAAGTATGGGAACAAATAAATATTTTTTCAATTTATTTATTATTTATACATCATCAGTAATTCTGACTCAGTAATATACTAACTGGGATAAATTGTTGGCACGAAGATATCTTTATAAGTATATATTCACCTATAAAAAAACAAATTCTTACCGAATTCGACTCATTGGACATTATTTGTTCAAAAACTGATAAAATCTAATTTGTAATCAAGATTAAAGTGATAATTTTATTCTAATATATAAATGTATAAAATTATATTTATTATACTTTCATTTGAAAGTATCAGAAATGCGACCATCTCGAAAGGGTATATAATCAATTATGGCTGTTATAATGAATGGGAAATGGGAGAGACTGTATTTTGATTTGGCTTTGGAGAGATGTTAGTTTCAACAGGTCCCCTCTACCATTCTACCATCCTAATTATTATATTTCTTTCAAGGACTTCAAATTAAGATCATATGATGCCACCATTTTGATTTTTAACGCAATTTTTATGTTCTTTATGAGATAATAATAAACCATTCATTTGGGTTCAGTGAAAAATATGCAAACTTTGACCCATTTTAAATTTTGTTTTTGAATTTAAAAAAAAAAAAAAAAAAAAAAAAATTTCTCAAGAGAACAACACTACCGATGGTAATAATAATACTATTCTTATACTTTCTTTTTAAATAAATTTATTAATTTTATAATAATGTATATTACCTTTAGGATATTTAGATAATAAATAATTATCAAAACTAATAATAATAGGTAATTTTCTATTTTTTAATATTTGAAAATCATCTCTAACAAAAAAAAATTAATATGTTTGTAATAAAAGACATTTCGAAATTATTTTAAATAATAATTAAAAAATACACACATGTCAAAAATAATAAATAAATAAATTAAAAAAATAAAAAAAAATTTTTAAATTCTGAGCAATGTGCAGAGAAAAACCTTTATTTATATAGATTAACAAATTCTATTTAATAAACAAATTGCAATTCAAATTTGAAAAATTTTAAAAAATAATAATTAATTTAAAATTCAAATATCTATAGGATTATAAGCTGCTAAAAAATAGAAAGGTATTTGTGGTTGTAATTAATTTGTGTTATATTAATATATTAATGATTCATCTGGAGGGGGTGGGAATTTGTATACATAAATATGTGTATACCTATAATATATTTTATGTTTTATTTCAAATATGAAGAGATGCAAATGCATATGGAATGTAATTTGACAAACCGTGACCACCGTTGTTGCATGAAGGCTCATTTCATCTCATGACCAATTAGGCTCATTCGTCGCTAGGCAAATCAATTCAACTATGAACCAACGCATCATAGTCTCGAATAGAGAGCAAAAGCCGTTAGCCCCATCCGTAACTGTGATCGCCTCGGGCCTATTGAATGCAAGCGAATCAATTCTAAAAATGCTCAATCTTAACTCTACTATTCGCTTGTATGGCAGAATTGTTGTTCTCAATTGAATGAGAGAAATTGACAAAAGACTGGGTCACATATATAGAAATAATTTTTCCTTATCCTGCTCCAACTCTAAACTCTTAACAAAATAAATAAATAAATAAGAAAATGACATTAGTTAAAATACCTACTATATCGAGTGATAAACGAACACATTCATAAATTTAAAAGATAAGTAAAGAAATGAAATGAATATTCATCTTATCTTTCAGCGAATTCAAATCATTTCTTTTTTATTTATTAGAAAAATAGGATTTATTTTTTTATGTTCAAAAGAAATAATTAAATGACACATTGATTCTTAATAATATGAATAAGTTTATGTCTTTCGAAAGTTATAACAAGAATAAGAAATGTATCATCATCTTTATATGAGATTTAAATGTTGTCATCGTTTAGTGAAAGAACAATTTCTCTTCGAAATTTAATCATCTAATACAATAGCAAGGCTGGGTTAAACCAGAATTTTAAGAGAAAATCAAGTTAAATACTCACAAACGAGGTTTGTTCAAAAGAAAAGGTGAATTTTGAATTATTTCGAAAAGTATTTATTTAATCAACATGTCCTCTTCAAAGTAATTCCCCTCAGATATAATGGATTTATGGTCAGCTCGTTCTTCGATTTCGACTTTATCTCATCAATTGTGACAAAACGCTTTCCTTTTATTGGTCTCTTCAGTTTTGAGAATAAGAAAAAGTCGCAGGAAGTCAAATCTGGTGAATACGGTGGTTGAGGCATGATTACGGTGTTGTTTTTGGCAAAAAAAAAAAACACGAACAAGCAATTATATTTGAGCTGGTGCAAAATCTATGATTTGATTTTTCACAATTCCGATCGATTGAACTGAATTGCTTCACGCAAACGTTGCATAACTTCCTTGTAGTATTCCTTATTAACAGTACAACCTGTTGGCAAGAACTCATGATGCACCACGCCATTGTAATAGAAGAATAGCAAAACCTCCACATTTAATCGAACTTGGCGTGCTTTTTTAAAGCCCTTGTACCACTTATAAACACTTTTTTGAGACAAAGTATACTCGCTGAATGCCTCAGTCAACATTTTAAGTGCGTCGGAGCACTTTATTCCATTTTTAACGCAAAATTTAGTACAGATTCTTTGAAGTAAAAAATCGAAGAACACACAAAAACGTGACTAACTTTTTCAGTTTTCAAAAACAAACTACTAATCCAAAATGGCTGATAAGGTCAACATATGAGAAACATATATGTACCAAGATAACAAAAAAACAATTTTCATAATCGAATGTACACAGCCTGCGAAAATTCAAAATTCTCCTTTTCTTAAGAACAGACCTCATATTGTAAATAGTAATTTTATTATAGGACAGACCTAAATGTTGAACTGAAATTACTTTAACAGAAAATATTAACATTATTTATATTATAATACATATAACTTTTGTTATTCTTAATAAATTTGCATTCATATACATTTATTTAAAAAAAAAGAATGATTATTCATTTTTCGCTTCTGTTTATTACTTTTCCCTTCCGTCTCCTCAATAATTATTAGTATCGTTGTGGTTTATATTCTTTATACATATAAAAGAAAAGACTGCTTTCTTAATTTTTTTTTTTTTATGTTTTATATTTTGTTGTTTATTATCATTTTATTTCCCTCATTATTTTTATGTTTTTATTTAAAATATGGGAAAAGAGGGATTTTGAAATCATTAAAAATTGCAAGTAACAGCATATCTACTATCTACTGAAAAAAAGATGTATTGTTATCACAATGAATATTCTATTAGTTCAAATAACAATATTATTATCAAAGAGTGAAAAAAAATCTGGAGTGTCTCCACTCGACTATCTCGCAAATTTGAATTGGATTAAATAACATATATTAATTTAAATTAAATTAAATTAATTAAATTATAAATTAAAATTAATAAATAATATTTATTAAACCAGCGCATGTTTGGCTCTTTGTTGATGGAACCACGTCACGTGTTGGCGAGTGAGATTTGCAGTGTTATAAAATTAATTCTGGTACTTTCAGCGATTCAATCAAGCTGAAATTCTATATATAGCAGTTTTATACAATTTTTAATCATGTGAAAAATTATCAAACATATATCTTTATTTTTACGGTCACTTTAGAAGAAAAAAATCAAAACGTTGTAGGTAATGACCCTCTTCCGGTTGAGCTACATTTCTCAAAAGTTGAGAGAAAATTATGAATTTTGAATAATGCCCATGTACCATATTTCATGATTCTAGCTCAAACCGTTTTTGCGTAATCTTGTCTACATACACACACAGACATTTTTCTCAACCTTAGTGAAAATGATTCAGGGACCTTCAAAACATATAAAAACATCAAAATCTCAACATCGAAAATTTTCGTGATCGCAATACTATCTCGACAGAGAATTGGTGAACAGAAATAGAGAATTCAAGTTTTTTTCTAATATCTACTTCAATGAAAATATCTGACATAATGTTGATCGATTTGGCCTGGTTGATATTCTCCTAATATTTTCTCTGTATATCGTAGTAATTTTAATAAAATAATATTCGAGACAATCTTATACGATGTTGTCAAAAGAGAAATTCCCCCGCAGTTATTGCTTTATCTTTTAAATCAATCGGGGAATCATTTAATTTATATTATAAGTATCTTCAATTATTTACTTTATTTTTTCTTCTATAATTTATTTTTTATTTAATATTATTAAAAAAAAATTTTGCCCTACTTTATTTTAGTTGATTATTATTTAGTATTTTTTGAATTTGTAATATTAATAGATTTCTAAAATGTATAAGAATTGAATCATATTATATTCATTTATAATTAAAAAAAAAAAAAAAAAAATTAATATTTTTTATGAAAATGTTCTCTTAACTTACATTTCTCAAAAGTTGAGAGAAAATTATGAATTTTGAATAATGCCCATGTACCATATTTCATGATTCTAGCTCAAACCGTTTTTGCGTTATCTTGGTTACATACATCTCTGGCGAGATAGTAATAAATGAGAACATTTTTTGATTATTGTCTATTTAAAAATAATGCCTAAGTAAAAGGAGATAAGGAATTTAGTTTGATAAAAGAATTTTTATAATTAATTGTAGTTAGAAATGATATCTAGTAAATTAGATATTAATTTTAATTGAAAGGTTAGTAATTGCTTGGAAATAGGTAATGGAATGGAGAACACAGTTGAAGGGCTAGGCAAGAGGAGTGGTGGGTGGGGTGGGGGGTAAATATGCGGTAGGCTATCCATGGGGCCCAGTTGTCCATATTTGGCACAATACAGGCAACCGGGACAATCCAAAGGCATCCTAGACGCCGCATTCGCTTCTCCGCTTGGCACCGGACAAGTGGATATCCGTGTCACCTGATCCATGCCTCATGTTTAATGACAGAGCTTATTTATCGGAGAGCATTTTCAAATCTTGGGAGAGGAGTACCAATCCATGAACATGTCATACCAATATCATGGCATTTCATTCAAATTCACGATTTAAAACGACTAATGACTATTCATGTCACATTAACAATCAAATTCAAATAAAAAAAAATCAACAAATTCGAGTTTTTTTTTTTTTTTTTATTCATAAAAAACTTGATTTGTTATATTTATTAAAATTAAATAGATTCAAAAAATTAATTTGAGAAAAAAATTATTTTTTATAGGAAACATTATTTAGTTACTCGTGCACTTAAATTGCAAATTTTAAGTTAAATTTGAAATTCTGTTAAGTTTATTTTGAATTAAGATAAAAACAAAATAGCAGATAAAATTTCATATGAATCTTTTCATTCGATATACCAAAAAACTAACTTAAATTTTAAATAAAGAATGGTAAAATTAATTTATTTAAATGATATTGATTATTAATTGAAAAAAAGAGTATTTAAATTTTTTGAAATAGACTTAATTTTTTTATATTTTGTTGTTCATTTAAAAATGATTCTATTAAATCAATCAACTTTTTAGTTTTAATGGTCAATTAATTATTAATGTTATTAGAAACCTATTATCTAACAATATTCAAAAATAATTTCAGAGAATGAATGAAAAACCTAAAATATTGTTATTATAAATACATAAAAAACAAAAAAGAAAATATCATAATACGTATAATATTAATCAATTTCAATATATAAAATTGGATTTATTTAATTAAAATGTTGAGAGAAATATAATTATAAATTAATTAAATACATATAACTTGGATAATATATGATTAAAATTACACAGCTTAAAATATATATATATATTACCAATATATTTATTTTTTTCATATTTCAAACGTACAGTTAATTAAAATATAAATGTGTTAGTTTAATTACCTAGTAATATATATATACTTAAAAAAGAATACATATATTAATAATTTTAGAAAAAAATATTTCTCTTTAAGGTCTTTCTGTGAGAAAAATAGAATAATTACTGTTTTTTTTTTGTGGAGAATGATTATTTGGGATTATAATAATATAGTATTATATTGATAACACCAATGATTTGTAGTAAGAATTTTAATGTTATTTTTTTATTTTTATTTTTTATATTATATATAAAATCGTCTATTTTTTGAAATATTTTTCAAAAAAGTTACTACGTACACTTTATGAATTATTATAAGGCAAAATTTATCTAAATAAGATATATTTTGAATATTTTAATAATAAAAAAAAAAAATTATAAAAAATTAAACATTTTAATGATATTGTAAATTCATTCCTGAGTTCTTAATATATATACATATATAAAATTAAAACGAAAAAATAAAATTAATATAGCTCTAATTGTATTAAATTAAATAGAATAGGATTGAGATAAGAATGAAAGATAATTCTATTGTTTTTTACATGCAAAGTGAAACGAAGAGAATGTTTTCAATTTCGTTTTTGAACTTAATGAAATAATAAATAATAATGTGCATTTTATCAAATGACAATGCAATTAAAAATAACGTAGTTAAAAACGTTGACTTTCTCTACTAGTATTTTTATAGAAGATAAAAATAAATAATTATATGCTTATATTAAAAAATAAAAAATTAAATACTTGAAAATAATATGTCATTCATTTGACACAGAAGAATACATGTATAACAAATTGATTTATTAGATATAATAATTTATGAGAGAGCTTTCTGTCTCTTTGCACAACCACCTGACGCTCGCTACCGTATCAACCAACTCTATTACTCGATGACAAAGGAGATTTCGAGAAATGAGAAAATTACAACAACAACAAAAAAAAACCCCTGAAATATATTTTACCTTCTATAAATTTGAATTATTTTTTCCCATATTTTATTTAAATTAGAACTTTAATCGAAAATTTTTATTTATTTATTCATGTATATTGTTATATGTACTATATAATATATAATTTATAATACAATAAAGTAATGTACCTATATATATATATATATATATATATATATATATATACCATTTAAATAAAATAAAAGTAAAAAAAATTTAATATTAAAATTAATAAAGTTAGAATTGTGTGGATAAAACAATTTATTTGTATTAGAAAAAAAAATAATAAACTTAAATATTCAAAATTATTCTTCTTAACTTCAGTCAAAAAATTTATAAATTACTATAAAGTATTGTTTATATTAATTGTGAAAAATTTAAGCCAAACTAGTGATGAAATGATATATGATTATGTTATTATATTGTTATATATAAATTGATTTATATATGAAACAATATTATGAACCATTTTCTTAAACTTAATAATACATTATTTTTGTTACAATTTATAAATTATAATATATTTTCATTTTAATTGATTGAATTTGAAAAAGTAATAAATAAGTCGAAGGAAATTTATATAAAATACAATACATTAATTTGGAAGAAATAAGAAATATAGATATACCGTATAATATTTGTTATTTTCTTCGAGTTGGCGTGTCTCTTAATGGAGGCCCCTGGGATTTAGGCAAAAAGAGTTACTTCCACTTCATTTAAATAAGTTTCTCTTTTAATTAAAAATCCCAAAGGATTTTTTTCCTATTTGAACTTTTTATATGAAGTCGCTGAAACTTTTTCACTCAAAATACAATTGAGTGGGTAAATTATTGTTTATAAGTCATGTGTGTTCGAGATTGTAAAATAATATACCCAGGAAAATTGATCTTATACTCGTATATATATATATATATTATTGGAGGTTAAAACTTTTCTAGTTATTTATGTTATTTTATGCTAAATTTAAGTTAAAATGATGACTTAAAAATACTTTGTATATTAAAAATGTACTTTTAATAAATAAGATATTATCAAAATAATGGATACAATAAATAAGATATTATCAAAATATCTATTAACTTTTTGCACTTTCTAAAATTAAACCAATAATCCTTCCCTCTTATCTATACTAGTGCAACAGATGGGTGATATATATCAATATTTGTTTTTCGAACATGTAATATGCATTTATGTTTGAATCCAGAAACTAAATAAACAATTTTAATAGAGACAGCCTTAATTACTTGCTTACTTGTTTAATAACATTAAATGTAAAATATAAAATGATATTTCAATAAATTTATTATTAAAAACTTATTATACCATACATAATAATTTGTAAATTTATAGATTAATATAAAATGTACGATTTTTATTTAATTAATCAACATCATTGTTAAATTATTAAATTGCAAATTTCATTATTTTTAAATTGTAATCAATTACTTATATATAAATCTTTGTGATTTGCTTGTGGTGTTTTTTGGGACAGGATATGATTTTGGTCTTCAAATAATAATAATAAAAATTAGCTGGAGTGTCTCCACTCAACTATCTCGCAATTTGAATAGGATTAAATAACATAATATATTATATTTAAATTTAAATAAATTTAATTATTTATAAATAATAAATATTAAACCAGCGCATGTTTTGTTGATGGCATCACGTCACGTGTTGGCGCGTGAGATTTGCAGTGTTAAAAAATTAATTCTGTTACTTTCAGCGATTCAATCAAGCTGAAATTCTATATATAGCAGTTTTATACAATTATTAATCATGTGAAAAATTATCAAACATATATCTTTATTGTTACGGTCACTTTAGAGGAAAAAAATAAAAACGTTGTAGGAAATGATCCTCTTCCGGTTGAGGTACATTTCTCAAAAGTTGATAGAAAACTACGAATTTTGAATAATGCTCATATACCAAATTTCATCATTCTAGCCCAAACCGTTTTTGCTTAATCTTGGTTACATACATACAGACACACACACATACACACACAGACATTTTTCTCAACCTTAGTGAAAATGATTCAGGAACCTTCAAAACGTATAAAAACATCAAAATCTCAACATCGAAAATTTTCGTGATCGCATCTCGTAAGAGATAGTAAAAATTACTTTTCATTAATTTTAATTTAAAAACATTTTTTTTCTTAATTTCTTTATACTTCATTAAATAAGTTTTATCAATATAAATTACTATAATAATATTAAATCATATAAAAACCACATTAATTATATCAGAAACGATTAACGATTTCTAATTTTTTTTTGTTTTGTTTTGTTTTTTTTTAACCTTTTCATCTTTTTAAATAAAAGAAAATTTCCTGATCCAATGTATTACATTCTCATTTGTTTGTTTATGACCTCCATGAATTTGTTGTTGTATATATCTAAAAACATGAAAAATTGCACATTCAAGTTATAACAATTCATTAGGCTTTTGATTTCACAGATAGAGGCCAAGTGAAATCAGATTTTCCAAATTAATGGACCGTAACGTGTATGATCTTTTCATCCGCGTGCGTTGTTTACCTGCTAAATGAGGAGGAGTGATGTAGTGCAAACAGAATTGTAGTTTATCT
The DNA here is from genome assembly GCA_963082975.1 of Labia minor. Classification (NCBI taxonomy): domain Eukaryota; kingdom Metazoa; phylum Arthropoda; class Insecta; order Dermaptera; family Spongiphoridae; genus Labia; species Labia minor. The sequence continues at coordinate 12,527,317 of OY720344.1, read as the reverse complement.
ATATGTAATATATGTATGAAAATTTTGTGATAAATCATGTACAAAAAACAAAAACAAAATAAGATAATTAATCTCTTTAAATAAATATTTTTATTAAAAATGTATAAGTCAATAATTAATTACTCTGAAGATAGTAAATTATAAATAAATTAAAATATACGATATTTTTTTCTAAAAAAACTAATTATTTGATAAATAATTAGTTAAAAATCTATTTTTAGTAGTGTTATTTATAAAAATTAGCTGGAGTGTCTCCACTCGACTATCTCGCAATGTTAATTGGATTAATTAACAAATATATTATATTTAAATTAAATTTAATTAATTATAAATTATAAATTAAAATTAATAAATGGTAATTATACAGGAGACGGGCTAAAGAAGGTAGGTGGTTGAAACTTACTTTGAGATGTTCCTTGAATGATTCTGAACAACTTTATATGCAACTTCTTTTATGATCTCTTTTATTTTAATTAATAAAATGTAATTAATTAGACAGTGTACATATATACATATACATATAGCAACTTGTATTCTTTCTCGACGTTGGATTTCATCAACGACTTGCAACTTATCCCGACGTTGAATCCCGACAACAACCTTTCGGTGGGGGCAAGGTGGTGGGTATCTCCCTTTTAGATGAGATTATATTTTTTCTAAGTTGGATAAACAGCAACTTGAATTCTACCCCGACGTTGAATTCCTACAACGTCTTTTCGGTGGGATCAAGGTGGTGGGTATCTCTGTTTAGATGAGATTATATTTTTAAGAGATCTTAAAAAAAGTTGCACATAAAGTTGTTCAGAATCATTCTGTCTTAAAAATATACAAAATGTCAGCCACTGAGCCTTCTTATAGGAGAAATACACTGTTTAATTAATTACATTTTATTAATTAAAATAAAAGAGATCATAAAAGAAGTTGCATATAAAGTTGTTCAGAATCATTCAAGGAACACCTCAAAGTAAGTTTCAACCACCTACCTTCTTTAGCCCGTCTCCTGTATAATTACCTAATAAATAATAATTATTAAACCAGCGCATGTTTGACTTTTTGTTGATGGCACCAGGTCACGTGTTGGCGCGTGAGATTTGCAGTGTTAAAAAATTAATTCCGGTATTTCAGTGATTCAATCAAGCTGAAATTATATATATAGCAGTTTTATACAATTTTTAATCATGTTAAAAATTATCAAAGATATATATTTATTTTTACGGTCACTTTAGCGGAAAAAAAATCAAAACTTTGTAAGTAATGACCCTTTTCCGGTTGAGCTACATTTCTCAAAAGTTGATAGAAAACTACGAATTTCGAATAATGCCCACACAGAGACATTTTTCTCAACCTTAGTGAAAATGACTCAGGAACCTTCGAAACGTATAATAACATCAAAATCTCAACATCGAAAATTTTCGTGATCGCAAGCTTCTGGCGAGATAGTAAAAAAGGCAACTACTATAAATACGAATGTATCATAATGTTTTAAATTATTCATATATGTAATTCATAACACTTCAACACATAGAATCATTCCATTAACTGAATATAAACCTTCTATCTAAAATTTCAAATAAATTAATATTAATTTAAGTGCCCACAAGGTTTTTGAACTCACGTGTCATCCAAATAAGATTAACATGAATGATGATGTGGAAAACAAAAATTGGTAAAATATTTATATAGAATATTAAAATTCATTAAATTATATTAATTAGAATAACTTAATCAAGAAAATATTTTATATAAAAACAAAATACTTTTCTAGTAAAATGCAAATGAGGAAAAGAAATTCCAATCGCATTCCTTCATCAAATTCCCTGAAAAAACCTTCATATACATAGATTATATACATAGTATTTGATATAAAAAAAAAAACAATTACAATTATTATTCTTTGAAATTGCTTTATTTTATTTCAAAATTTTAATTTTTATGTTCAATTTATTTAAATTTACTTATAAGAAATACTTATTAGACTGAAAGAAGCTAAAAACTTAAAAGTAAAGACGTTTTTAAATAATAATTATTTTTAATCAAAAAAAAATTATAATATTAACTCACTAATTTAAAATAAAAATGATTAACGTGCAACATATACAATAAATATGATATAAATATAATAAGAATGTTTATTTATTATAATACTCGGAAGCTCAAATTTAATAATATTCGTAAAGAATTCTCACAAGAGAATTTTTGAATGTTAAATAATTTCGATGTGCATCTGATATGTCATACTCATTTCTAATTAGTTTACATAAGGTGACATGAAATTAATCTCAGGTGAAGATCAGAATAAGGCAACAAAAAGTGTCAGAACGGTAGACGTTCCATTAAAAGAAGCCCATAGGGAAGGTTAAGGTGTGGATCAATACCCCGTGACATTATTCACTCCATTCGCAGTTCTTTCCTTTTTACTATTTTCATTTATTTCTTTTGTATGGTCATAAAACTAAGCATATTATAGAAAGTTGGTTTTGGTTATTCACTTAAAAAAATTGATTTTTCATTTTATATTCAATAAAATTAGATATTATATATAATTTACATATTATAAGCATTACAACTTCATAAAATATTAATCTAAAATATAAATATATATTATTCTTGTATTTTCTTAAAGAATAAAGAATTAAATTTTCTTATATTTTATAAAATTAGCATAAATACAGATTTTTTGGTCTTATTCATTAAAATTTGTAAACATTTCCTTCTAAAGAGAAAGAAATGAATTTTAATCACCCACGAAGCCCCTAATTGTGCAAATTTATTTTCATTATCACAAAAAACGACTTTGAAAGAACAGAGTCTATCAAGGTAGATACCGCCTAAGCGGGATAGAGGCGTTGTATGATCAGTCTCAACCTGTATTTTGATTTTCTTGATCGGTGACCGCTACTTCTTACTTTAAGTAACTCCATAAGCTGGATGGGTTTAATCCTCCTACACCCTTCCTATCTAGCCCTTGTTAGACCCGGGACTTGAACCCGGGTCCTCCATGTTGAAAGAAAAGCATACTGCGTGACGCCTTATTATTATTATGATGATAATACATTAAGATTTAATAAATAATGGAAATTATAAATTTTAACCCTTTGCACTCGTACGTCGCCAACTAGGCGACATTATATTTTTACCGTTGCACTCGTACGTCGCCAACTAGGCGACATTATATGTTTTACCGTTGCACTCGTATGTCGCCAAATAGGCGACATTATATGTTTTACTGTTTTCTTTACATCTTCTTATGGATGACGTCACAGCTAGGGAGGACGAACATTTGGAATAAAAGTTGTTGCTTATCTGACCTCCCTTCCTCCCCTAGCAGTGGCGGCTCGTGACCCAAACAACTGAGTAGGCGACAAAGTATATATATATATATATATATATATATATACGGCAGTTCCACACTATATATATATATATATAACTTACGAAAAGTTGAAAAAGAGAAAGAAAAAAGATGTATTTATTTATTTTTGTAAATTAAATTTATTCGTCTATCTTTTAATTTTGAAAATAATTCAATAATTTGATCTGAGAAGTTATCTTGTTTTGAAATTTGAATTAATAATTCTTTTTCTATTGATAACAAAGAAAGAGAAGACAACCTTTCCTGCGACATTGAATTTCTTAAATAATTTTTTATGCGTTTTAAACATGAGAAATTGCGCTCTATGGAAACACTTGTCATCGGAATCGTGCCTATCAATATGAAAAGTTTATATGCTTCTGCAAAAATTTCATTGTAATCATTTTCATTAAGAAGTTGTAGAAATTTATCAAATCTTATATTATGAAATTGTGTATCCTCATAAATTACAGTTAGTTCGTTTATTAACTTTTGTTTTTCAAATACGTTTTGAAATTGATTGTGTAGAAGGATTACAAGATTTTTAGGAAAGCTTTTACTAAAATCGCTGAATTTCGAAGTATCACCTAAAGCAAAGTATGCTAACTGTGACATATCCTTAAATCTTGTTTCCATTTGAAGAACAATGGTATCAATTATTTCGTAATACACTTGCTCTATCCCAGAGAAAAGCTCTATACACACGAATTGCATAGCATAGGCTACTTAGTTCATCGCCTAACCGTTCAACTTATAGCGCTAGCTATCACTGCTGTACGCATGCGCGACTGACTAGAAATGTGGCCAGTGGAGTGTGGAGTACAGGCAGTAAATAGGCGATGAAAAATATCGCCTTTACTTTATGACTAGCAGTACCCGTGCGCTCCGGAGTTTCAAATTTTTTTTTTTTAAATCTTAATATATTAAATCATTAAATAATTATTTTATGAAACTAAATATTTTTAAACTTAATAAATATAATAAAATTTATAAATATTTTTCATCTGTATATTTATAAGGTAGGCGTCGCCTACCTTGCCTACCCTAGCGAGCCGCCACTGTCCCCTAGAAATTCCCATTCCCACTAAAAATGTTTATAATATTTTTATTTATTAAATCAAACTAAATATTATTTTTTATTTCAATATTTTTAATGTTAATACAATAATTTTTATTTTATAATCTATAAAATAATTTAATTATTTTAAAAAACGGCGGTCTTCATTGGCGAAGGCGCTCGGAGCAGCTAGTAAATAAATAATTTAAATAATATATATTTTAATTTTAATTTAAATAATATATATCTTTTAGAAATTTTCACTATTTCATTACTTTTGTAGAGAACGTCACGCGGTAAATACTCAAGTGTATGTCTAATTTATATTTGTGTTATAATTTGAAATTTTTTACAATTTAAAAATGCCCAAACGACATTTACAAAAAGAAATTATAAATGAATTGGAAAGTAGTGATGACGAATTTTATTTGGACTCGTATGGCCATGAAGAAATAAATTCCTCTAGTAATAGTGACACGGAAAGTTTTGAAGAAGAAGAGGAAATTGATATTAGCACAGATAGTGATATCGTAGTTGATAAAAAAAGAAGAACAGTGCCTTTACCAACGAGTTCAAGCAACAGTGAAGATGAGTATACCACTAAAAGGACAGACAACTATGGGCCATGGGTGGACGTCACTCTTCAAGACAATGTGCCATATAGGATCGATTTTACTTCCGGCCAAAAAACTGAAGGCCCACAAATCCCAGATAACTGCACAAAACCTACAGATTTTTTTAAACTTTTTTTTTCTGATGAACTTATCGAAAAAATAGTAGAAGAGACAAATATTTATGCTCAAAATAAAATAGAAAAAAAAAATCTGTCCAAACGGTCTACGTGGCATATGTGGGTTGATGTTACCGTAGAAGAAATTACAGCATTTATTGGAGTTATCCTAAATATGGGCACAATTACTGTTAGTAATCTGCAAGAATATTGGTCCCAAATTTTCAACTCAAAAATTCCTTTCTTTGGTAGTATATTTAGAAGAGAAAGATTTATGTAAATATTTTGGATGTTTCACTTATATAAGAATAATCCAAATAACCAAAGTCTTAGAGCCCGAACACATAAAGTTAGCCATTATTTAGAATTTTTAAATAAAAAATTCAAAAAACATTTTGTTCCGTCAAGAGAAATCTCAGTTGATGAGTCAGTGGTGGGATTCAAAGGGAAAATATGTTTTCTGACATATAATCCAAATAAACCTACCAAGTGGGGAATAAGAATATATGTACTCGCAGATGCCAATACAGGGTATGTATATTCAATTTTACCCTATTATGGAAGCTTGTCTTCAGAAGATTTACCACGACCTGATCTTCTCATAAGTACAAGAATAGCACTAAAATTGTGCCAAGACTTATTGGATAGCAATCCTGGTAGTAAAGGATACCATATTTATACGGATAGGTACTACACAAGCTTACCACTTGCACAAGAACTGCTAAAGCTAAATATATATACAACAGGAACTATACAAAATAATAGAAAGTTTATACCATATTCAATAAAAAAACCAAAGTTTTCTCAAAACAATACATTTGCCTGCAGATCAGAAAATTTGCTATTGTTGGTATGAAAAGATAAACGTGTCGTCACTATACTTAGCAGCTGGGACGTTTCAGGTACTCAACCAATAACTAGAAGAGTACGTGGAGGTAATATCCAAGTTATAGATAAGCCAATAGTAATTGTTAATTACAATAAATATATGGGAGGCGTAGATCGAGCCGTCTCATATTCAGCGTCATATTATTTTATGAGAAAATCATTGAAATGGTGGCGGAAATTATTTTTTTGGGGACTTGAATTATGTAGTGTGAATGCATATTTACTATATAAAATAACTCAAAATCGCCAAAATAAACGACCAATGACGCATTTAAAGTTTGTTCGAGAAATAGTAGATGGACTGACAGCAAATTACCGAAAGGGATCAAAAATTTCAGGTAGACCATCAACGTCAGACAAGGAAGAACGACTAAACGGCAAATTGCATATTTTGCGTAAAAATGAAGTAAAGAAAAAGGATTGTTTAGTATGTTCTGACCGAAAAGTCAAAGGAGGATAACATGAAACAAGATTTATCTGCAATACATGTACTCTAAAACCAGGATTACATATTGGGGAATGTTTTGAACGATATCATACAATGCAAAACTATAAAATGTAATTTTTTTATACATAACTTGTATCAATTTTACTATTTAAGATTCTTTTATTTTTCATATCATTAAGGCTAGTAATAAAAAACATAATGAATCCTCATAATTTTATGTAGTACAGCATTATTTTAGCTTTTCATGTGTATCCTATGTGTTTCTTACAATTTAGAAGTAAGTTTTATTTTTTTTTTAATTTTGAAAAATCATAATGTATATACATATATTAACAGTTATATAGATTTTCATTTTTCAAAGGAGTGTAAGATGATTAAATATGTTTATTTTCATAATTTTTTCTACTAAACCGAAAAGTTAAATTGTAATATGTTCGCATGAAAATATTTTCCTTTTGATCGAATATGAAAAAAAATCCCGAGTTGAGAGTAGTAGCCTTATCGAAAAAATTGCGAGTTGATTGTTAGTCTTATCGAATATATATACGAGTGCAAAGGGTTAAAATAAAAGCGGTTTTGCTGTAAAAATTATTTTATTTTTTTTGTTACGACTTCAATTTCTAAAAACCAACCATTTTGTGTTCTTGAAAGTTTTAATGTTAATGTTTTCTTCTTTTATTTATTTTCTAAAAATTTGCTGATGTTTCAGATACGCCTTCATAATTTGCAAAATATATAATTTAATAATATTTAGCCTTGATTCACTTAAAGTAGCTATATTTCATATTTGAATGGAAAGATTATTATGTATAGATTTGCTGACTTGCAAATGAATTGCATTCTTTCTTGCTTATAAATAACATATTTCTATACCCTTGGAAAGAATATTAATTTATTTTATAAAAAAATTTAATCAGTATTTTATTTTGCCTTTAAAAATTTCCTTTCAACGAATATTACAGATAAAATGTATGAATTTGATTTATTGAATTCAAATTTGGTAAAAAATATTTTTTTATAATTTCGTTTATAATTTTTCAGAACAAATTTATAACATAAAAAATATGTGAAGCCAATAATAAATAATCAACATTTACCCTTGTTTATATAAAGAGTTTATGGTGAAAAAATATTTTCACTAATTGGCTCTCAAAATGTGATTAGGTCCACTTTAACATATTTTAATATTTATTTTTATTTTTTTTATTATTATTATAATTAATATATATATTCGCTGGTATAATTATAAAGTATTAAAATTAATAATTTTCGAGAAATAAGTACTCAAACTCTCATTCCTATCGTGTAATATATATATATATAATATTTATATTTTTTAATTCATGTAAAAATCGTTTATTCTTAATTAATTAATGTATATACATTTTCTTGAAGGCATTCTCTCTTATAAATTGTATATACAAATATAGACAGATTGGTTGTATTTGCTAAGCGATTTTATGGAAATGGAAAGAGAAGTTGGTGCGTGTCTTGTATATGTCAATGAACAGATGTTGTTGCCTTGTAAATAATGGTGTAAACATATCACAGCATTCAAAGCCTTTATTTGTGTTGGTTGCGCAAAGCCTAATGGATCTCTCTGTTTCCTTCGGTTTCAGGATGCTGAAACAATCGAAAGGCTGAATGAATCCGGAGAACTTAGGAGACTGCTTAAGCCCTATCAGGTGAGTTTGCTTTTGCTTTTATCTATTCCATTTCCTTTCAATTGTTTGACTATTATTTTAATTTAATTTTCTAATCTATCATTACGCTTTATTATTTATTGTAAAATAAAATATTTTTCTCAATTTATCACTTTTGATATTATATTGATTAGGTTGATTATTTTTGTAATTTTTTTTTTTTTTTTGCCATTAAAAATGATTAAACATCTGATAAAAATGATATTGTTTCTGTTTATAATACTTTTTCATTGGTTAAATGTTTTGGTTTATAAATATTATTTTGTTCGCAAGCAATATTTTTCTAACAATTATTTACTTGGTTTCTTTTCGAAAAAAATCTGGAATGTCTACACTCGACTATCTCGCAAATTTGATTTGGATTAATTAATTAAAAAATTTAAATTTATAGTTTAGTATTTTTATTCAATTAAATTTAAATTTAAAACCTTTACCTTCATTTTTAAGTCAAAATTTGAAAAATTAATTCCGGTACTTTCAGCGATTCAATCAAGCTGAAATTCTATGTACAGCAGTTTTATACGATTTTTATTCATGTGAAAAACTATCAAACATATATCTTTATTTTTACGGTCATTTTAGAGCAGTGATTCTCAACCTTTTTTTTTACCGCGGCACACTTTTAACGGTTTAAAAATTTGGCGGCACACAAAGAAAAAGATAAGTGTAAAAGTTTACCATATTAAAAAGTGGCACAATTTTGAAAAAAATGAAAACGTGGTAGGTAATGACCCATTTCCGGATAAGCTACATTTCTCAAAAGTTGATAGAAAACTACGAATTTTGAATAATGCACCTGTACCAAATTTCATTATTCTAGCTCAAACCGTTTTTCTCAACCTGAGTGAAAATGACTCAGGGGCCTTCAAAACTTACAAAAACATCAAAATCTCGACATCAAAAATTTTCGTGATTGCAATACAATCTCTGGCGAGATGTAAAAAAAAATAATTAAACTAATGGGAGAAATAAAATTGAATTATTAAAAAATTATTTAGAATTGTTTTAGTTATCTGATTTTTGTTGATTTAACATTTTATTCCAATTCATATATATATATATATATATATATATATATATATTAATTTAAATAAATTTTCAAAATTGAATAAATGAATCTCATAGTATTTAAATAAATGAACAATTTTAAATGGGATGATTGAGCATCACTCAAACGAGTTTAGTTCAGTTTTGTAAACAGCTGAAATTCTTAAAAGAGATTTTCATTGTCAATATTTATCTCTCATCATTTAATTTAATTGGAACATTAAATATTTATAAATAAATAAAAATGAATATCAAATATGATCTAATTATTTAAAATTAACTAAATAAATAGAATAAAATTATGATTCTATTCTATTAATACAATCTTCTTAATTTGTAGTATATTTTAAATATAATAATAATTTTGTTTTGTTTTTTTTTTGTTTTCTTTTAATATTATAATATAGTATATAATTATAAAAATGAAATTTCAACGATAATTCAATCCATTTAATAAATTAGTCAAAAGTTTTAATAGCTAATGTAATAACTTTGTCAACTTTATATAACATGAGTAAATAAAGCTTAGAGCTGTTTGATTTTTGTTCAAGTAAATTTTCATTGATAATAAAGTTTCAAATCAAAATGACAAAGACAAAGAGTTCATCTAAATTATGTTTAAGTTCGAATAAGGGAAGCCAAGGTTCCTCATTAAAGAAATTTCGAACAACTCATTTTTAATCCGATTAATGTTTCGTTGAATTGGAATTTAAAAAAAAAAAAAAAATATACTACTATTTGAATCATAACTCTCTTTGTATATTATACCTACTAATTAATCAATTTTCAAATTGAAAACGTATCTTGAATATATTTTATTAAAATAAATATTTAATAAAATATTATTTTATTATTATTTATTTAAATTACTTTCTCATTGAATTGATACTATAGCTATTATCAATTTTATTAGAATTTAATTAAAGAATAATAAAATAAGATTTTATTATTATAATTTCCAAAAAAAGTTATTTTATTCATATTTGTTGCAATTAAATTTGATTTAATGCAAATTATATCATTGATATTATATAAAAATATTTTCAGTTTGGGTTGCAAACTCCTATCATTCTAATATTTTTATTTTCTAATTATACATTACATATATATACCATTCAAATACAATTTAAAAACAATAATAAAAATTGTATTGTTTTTTTTTTAATTAAAGCATAAAAAAACTTTCTATATATAATTGAATCACAATTAAAAATATAATTACTTGTCTAAAAAAGACATTTAATCAATTTCTACATTTAAACTTAATTTTATAATAATTCCGAGTATAACGTAAGTATTTTCATACTTTTAATCAAATATCGATTTTTTTAAATATATATATATGTATAATAATTAATAAATTAAAATATCTTATACAATCAATCAAATAATTCTTGTAACAATTTAAAAATTTTTAGAAATTGAATTGTATCCGCCATTTCAACGAACCAAATAATGATATTCCACCAGTTGTAATGCCAAGAACTACATCATTACATCGACGTATAACAAAGCCGATTAAAAAATTGAAAAATGTTATTTAAGACTAACAACCAATCAAATAAAACAGTATAAACTTTTGTTTCTAAGATAAAAAAAAAATTATTCAGTTTATTGTGAATTCACAATTATGTATAATATATATTAATTAATAGTCCCATTAAATTAATTAAATATATTTCATGGTTATATAACTTTTTTAATAATAATTTTTAACATTTTTATATATATTGTCGAATAGAGTAGGCTTTAAATTAAATAGGTTAAAAATGAAAAAAATGGGTTGAAAATAAGATTAAATTAATTTGGTAGCACTCTGGTTAAATTTTGAAGAATAGTTTGATTAATGAAAATCAAGCGACGGTTGGTTTAGGACAGGGTAAAAACTGAATTCGTTCAGAGAAAAAAATGCAGATATAAAATTAAACCAAAATTAAATATTTAATAAAATAAAAGAATTAATATTATAAGAATTGATATTATAACAATTGATAACAAAGTAGTTATAAAGAGCTGTTTGTTTATTAAGGTACCGTTAGAAATATTAGAAATGAAATGAAATTTAATTTCATTAAACAATTGCAATTTTATTAATAACCAAGGGTCGACCACTTAGCTGTATGTGATAGGAATGAATGGAGAATTCTTAGAGTCTTGAGTCTTGAGTGTCATCCTGCGGATTTCTCTGGAACATCAGGAGGGTGGCCGGGATGTCACTCCTGCAAGGGATTTGGTGTCTCATTCTCGAATTCTGATCAAGAGTGATTCAAACATTCTTGTTACACCGATAACGAAAACTCTTCATCCCTTCCCCCCGCTTTGGACACCCGGATGGGTCTCTGTACATCTAGCGATCAGATGTTTTATGACCAAAGATCTTCCATTATCCAATTTAGCAAAATTCTTTATATCCTCCACATGTGTTAAAAACATCTTTCTATAAGGTTGATCCATCATTGTATATTAAAATGCATTCTTATGCTTATATATTACAATATATATATATATTTATTTATTTGGCGCCATTTTTAAGAGAATTTATTTATGAAGGAATTTGGGTCGTAGTCTCTGTGCCAAGAGTCGATGTTGGGATTTTGGATTGAAAAGGTGGAAGGAAGATTTTTTTTTTTGCACTTACTCCTTACTGTCTTACTCCGAAGTTCTACCACTGGCACACCTCTGCTCCTGACCTTAGTCGGGCAGTCGGACCTCAATCATCCTTGGTTTTTGTAATATTTAAAAAAAAAAAATTTTAATATTTAAATTAAAACATTATATGTATATGAATTAAAATGTTGATTCATTTTTATTTTTATTTTTTTAATTTTCTATATTTTTACTATTTTGTATTTTTAAAAGTTAATAAGTACTCATAGTGGGTTCTTTTTTCTCCTCATACACACACATTTAAAAATATCCTTTTTACTAATTGAAAAATAGGAATGGTATTTAAAAATAATCCCAGTATAGATTATTGATTCAAAATATTATTGTTTTTATTATTTAAAAATAATCCGTGATGAAAGGAAAATACCCTGTTAAAGTTTTCTAAAGAAAAAAAATAAAATATTTAAAAAAAAGAAAATTAAATAACACTTGAAAGAGAGTATTTTTATATAAATAAAATAAATAAAAATAAGTCTTTGGATGAATTATACATTGAAAAATAGGTCAACTAACTTTAAAAAATGTTTCTTATTATGAATGAATGAATAGTACGTATTTATAGGTACAAAGAGATTCTCTTTTTATTATAAAAAAGACTATATTTTCTTATACGTATTTACCATATACATATTCACCATTATAAGTTCTAAGATGAAAATTAAATTTATAACAAGTAATTGTTTCATATTCGATATAATGAACTCATAGTAATATTAATTTATTGATTAAAAACAACAACTGAAAAGTATTGATAAAAATTAAGGCTTAAATTTAATTTACTGATAAATAGAAAAAAAATGGAAGCGAATTCTCCAATCATTATAATTAAATAAACAAAAAAAAATATAGTTTATGATTGTCTTGATAGATGAACGTTAAAACAAATAAATGCTTTTTTTTAATTTGATTTATTTGTTTTTGAAAAATTTATATTTTTTTTTTAAATACTAAATTGGAAAATATTTATTTAATTGATATTTATTTAAGAATCTCTAAACTTTTTAAAGAATAATCATTAAATTATATTGAATATTTAGAAAATAAAATAATTAAAATTTATAGAAAAAAACATGTAGTTTTTTTAAAAAAAAAAAATTTAAGGAAGTCATCTATACAGTTGTATGTGAATTGGATTTATAATAGGTATTAGAGATGCCACATTCTGAAAACGAAAACCGTACCTAAGGGGGTGAAATGGTCTCCAATATGACTAAATCGGCCATGCCTGACTAAATGGTCCTTTGTTCCAGCTGGCTATTCCCATCATGAAACTACGCTTTCCAAAAATACCTGTTCCATCTCACAAATACACTCATCAAAATTGTGACATATCATGGAATTCATGTAACTTGTCCATTAATAAAAGCATGACATAGGATCTTTTACGCTGCTATAATTTCTAAAATAATTTTTTTTATAACTAGGATGGAATCAAGTATCTATTTATAATTTCTATAAATCCCTAACATCAAAGTATTAGTAAACAAAAATTAATAAATAATTTGTAATAATAACAATATACTGACTAGGAATCAATCAAATCACAGTTTGATAAATCAATGATATTAATATTAAATATTAATCTTGACAACTACCAACTTTTAATAGACAATTGTAAAATTTCCAGCAATTTAGTGTGCCATTTAGTTTGTGTTGGACATTCATTTTTCCATTATGAATTTCGACGAAAATATAAAAAAGTGATTTCTAGTATTTATCAATTATTAAACAATTAGCTAATATCTTATCAAGCATATTCCTGAGTAACCTTTAAGAAATTTGGGTCGAATGAATAAAAGAATATTATTTTGAGAAAAGACGTTTTTTTACCGACCGACGATAGTAAGTGAGGTATTGTTTTCACACCAAATTTCACATGTGCAAATTTTTACATATCTCCACGCATCATGCATTTTGTTAACAGAAAAAAGTATGTTTAGCATGTCTGTCCGTCCGTCCGTATAGATGTGTACAGCTTGAACGGCTCAACGGATTTTTATGAAATTTGTTATTATTTACTTAATGCATCAGTATGATGAATTGATTAACTTTTGGTATATAACCGGAAGTGGTAGTATTACCGATCGACGATAGGAAGGGAAGGGTTATTTTCACACCAAATTTCACATGAGGAGATTTTTTATATATCTTCACGAATCATTGTATTGGTTTTGTTCTCGGGAAAAATCATCTTCATTAGTTTTTTCTTAATTTAAAATTATATGACGTCACAGCCAGCGGCTCCTTATATATTATAAATAAAATAAAATTAAAAATATTTATGTTATATCCATATCTGTTTTTTATTGCATTAATAGATACATTTGAATTATTTGAAATTGTTTCTGTAGCTGGAAATTAATTTATTTCAAACCGTCGGTCGGATCTGTGCCTGGCCACAGGTCAATTTATTTATTTTCTTAAAAAAATACTAACTTTTAAAATAAGTCTACTCTCATATAACTAATCTATATTTATTAAAATATGATCATAATAGAAAGGTTAGAGAAAAGAATACTAAAAATACCTTATAGAAAGAAAAGAATGTACTTAATCCTATTCCTAGGATTCTGACAAAAGTAGTGTTACCAATTATCTAAGTCAAATAATAAATCATTGTAAATGTAAAGATGAATAAAACTGAACATTTTATTCTAAGAAAAGTTTTATGAAATATAAATCAATTCTTGAAAATACCTGTTAGGATAAGTTTGGTTTTCCAAAGTATATTCTTTTCTAATTTCATTCTAACAAAGGCCCTTAATTTTTTTTAAAAATATAATTTTATAATAATTTGTAATTTAATTAAAATATTTAATTGATTGAAAATTATAATTTTTATATAAATATATCAAATAAATAATATCAATGTGATGTTTAAAATATATTTTCTGGATTTAGAAAAATATTTTTGTTTCCGTTTCTTTTTATATAAGAGTTACTTAATGTATAAAACAAGAATTTTTTTTTTAAATGGACTTCATTCCAAAAATTGTTTTTTTTTCCTCTTCTGCTCGCTCACCTGTCTTCAATCGTATAAACCTCTGACAGAATCCTAAAAAAACCAACAAATCTCTCTGCACTTAAATCCTTCTAACTTCTTTCTTTTTTTTTAAACCATTAAACTTTATTTTAAATATTTTGCTAATCTCTAAATGAAATGTTTATAAGAGAATAAACAAAAAAAAAATCATAATTATGTATTTAAAAATTTTAAAATTTAAACACTTTCATTTGTATGTGTGGCGATGATCCAATATATTTTCAAATGATATAATTAAATGTGATTTACGATTAATCTTAATAATAAAAAAAATCAATTCAAATCAAATTAAATTTATTATAGCCATGGAGTAAAAGTTAATTTAGTTAAGAGTGCTTTTAATTGATCAGTAAAAACGAAAAATTGCCTATTAGTCTCGAATGCTCTTTATAAATTCTCATTAAGCATTTCTTATCGAGAGAAGTAAAATATCTTTATGATTTTTCTACCTTAATATTACTTTTTTTTAAGAAAACAAAAGAGATTCACTTAATAATACTCATCAGGGTTTATTTAAAATATAAATTTCATTAAAAAAAAAATAAAATTCAGTTATTTTACGAATTTTGAAGGGTAATAGAATAAATACATTATTATACATTTACTTAATAATAATGAAAAAAAATGTCTATATTTAAAATTTATTATTAACACAAAAACTCTTATTAATTGATTATGATTATAATTTTAAATAATAATGATTTATAATTGAAAGATCAATCTTACTATGAAAAGAAATAAGTTACCTGGAAAATTGATCAGGAAGTTGGAATTCTAAATAAAATAAAAATTATACTTTCTTTTTACAAAAAAAAAAATAGCATTACTTTTATATCAGTTTATATAATGAAATTTTAATTCCAATATTCCTTTGAAAATCATTACGAAAAAAATTCATTCAATCCGAATTAATCAAATTTAAAATTTTTTTTTTATTACCAGAAGATCTTTTATATTTTGAAACCTTATGATTGAAATTGATTTTTTCTTTTCTTATTTTTATTTTTGAAAAGTTATTCAAAAAGTTTATGATAAAGCAAAAGTTTCTATCTTGTTTTAAAAACAAAATAAATGTTAAATTGTGGAAAAAAAAGTGTGCTATTATTCTCAATCTAAAGATTGAAAGAAAATGATGAATTTATAGAAATGAAAGTTTGAAAAAGAAAAAAGAAAAAAAAATATTATACAATAAGGAAGGAGCTGCACAATTCTAAATGAAAAAAAAAAAACATTAAAATGATGACCATTATATATATACGTATATATATAATATTAATAAAATACACAGACCTTTTTCTTCTAAATTATATTAATTTGTTAAGAATATTTGGACTAATCTTTGTTTATACTATACTTATATTAATTATATTTATTTGTTTGTATTTATAATCCAAAGTTAAATTTCAAATTTATTAAATATTTAATAAATTTACTTTATGGGAAAACGATCATTTATATATGAAATTATTATTTAATTAATTAATTAACGATTTTAAATAATAAGCCTGTGATTTTTAAATTAAATTAATATTATTTTTCTAATTTATATGAAAGAGATATTGTTCAAGTGAAAAGTTTATTATAAAATTTGAATTATTAATTATTTAATTAAAATATTAATCAATTTATCTTACGTTAAAGAATACATATAATAACAAAAGTTTAATTCTCAAATAAAATGCGGTATAAGAAAAATTTAATTAATTTCCTACCCCTTGAATTCTGTGACAAACAATAAATATTAACATGGACACCGACGATTGAACATAGTACAATGATTTATGGCCCTTTATGATACATTCAGGAGAAATGGAATTTAAAAAAAAATATAATTAAACTTTATACATGGTTAAAAAAATTCACTTAGTTTGTAATTGATATTTTTATTGGAAATTTTAAACCTCTCATTTTTATAAGAAAATTTATGTTTGTTTTTTTTTTAAATACGATATTATAACGATATTTTGTTGTTTTTTTTAGTAAATTGAAAGTATCGTTCTTATAACTTTTATTCCTTTGTTTTCTTCTAAATTAATTTTGTAGATAACAATTATTAATTAAAATGGCCAATTCATTCAAATTTTAAAGTGATTTGTTCCAAACAGAGCAGTAATCTTGTTGCTACTATTATCCCGATATTAAATTAAAATTTTATGTTCTGAATTTTAGGGTGAGTGGATTTAAAGTAATTAACGTCCCAATCCAACAATAATATCGTGTACAAGAAGTGATTTGCCAGTTGATAAAATTTAAATATACTGATTGTATTTTCAATCATTGGATTGAATTTTATTATTTGGTGAAAATAAAATTTATCTTTCCAAATCACTCCATCAACGACTTTAACGATTGTCCAAAATAAAAGAAAAATGGAAAAGCTTCTTTCTAAACCATTATCTATTATTCTTTTGCATCGATTTTTTTTTATTTAATAAACTTTGAATGACTTTTAGTAACCAATTGCTAACTAACAAACTAATTTATCAGAATGACTAAATTGTCAATTGGCCAGGTCAAATCACGGAAGCGCTCCCGGGACAAGGCCGATGAGCTTCCGTTCCCTTAGGATCAATATCCGAATAAGATATTTAAGTCTAAATTGGCCATCAACTCCCTTCTATTTCTTAGAGAATAGTATAAAAAAACGCAATTTACTTGGAGAATTGAATCTCGGTTCTTGTTATAAATATTGTCGTTTCTTTATATTTACAATATTTAAATAAAATAACATTGAATAAATTTAAACTTAAATTAAATAAAATATTCTTATCAATTTCAATACAAATTTTCTCAGTAATAATATTATAATTATTGTTGATTAGATCAATTACAGCTCCTAAATTAATAAATTTTTCTAAGTCAAATAAGTTGACCTGTGGCCAGGCGCAGAACCGACCGACGGTTTGAAATAAATTAATTTCTAGCTTCAGAAACAATTTCAAATAATTTAAATGTATCATAATAAATAAAATATAAATAAATAAAAAACAGATATGGATATAACATAAATATTTTTAATTTTATTTTATTT
Organism: Labia minor; assembly: GCA_963082975.1. Taxonomy (NCBI): domain Eukaryota; kingdom Metazoa; phylum Arthropoda; class Insecta; order Dermaptera; family Spongiphoridae; genus Labia; species Labia minor. The sequence goes on along the minus strand of OY720344.1, from coordinate 12,509,351 downwards.
ATAATATATAAGGAGGCGCTGACTGTGACGTCATGAAGGACTGGGTGACGTCATATAATTTTAAATTAAGAAAAAACTAATGAAGATGATTTTTTCCGAGGACAAAACCAATACAAAGTGCATGAGTTGTGGAGATATATAAAAAAATTTCCTTATGTAAAATTTGATGTGAAAATAACCCTTCCCTTCATATCGTCGATCGCTAATACTACCACTTCCGGTTTCCGGATTTCCACCAAAAGTGAATCAATTCATCCTACTGATGCATTATAAGTAAATATACCAAATTTCATCAAAATCGGTTGAGCCGTTCAGGCTGTACACATCTATACGGACGGACAGACGGACTGACATCATGCTAAAAATACTTTTTTCTGTTAAGAAAATGCATGATTCGTGGAGATATGTAAAAATCCTCACATGTGAAATTTAGTGTGCAAACAATACCTCCCTTACTATCGTCGGTCGGTAAAAAAAAACATCTGCATACATTAATCTATACTATATATATAATTTCCGTCGTATGTATGTGATGTCTGTAACATTATGAAGTTAGTTACAAACAAATTGTCAACATTAATTTAATTTGTAACTAACTTCATATTTTTTTTCAATTTTGTTTTGTTAAATTAAATAAGTGTCAAATAAAAAAAATAAAAAACTTATTACGACGATTTGAATAAAGTTAATAATTTTATATTTAAACATTGTGTTTTTTTATAAGTATTTGAAACCAAATTTTCTATAAAATATTATTTTTAATTAATTTCGTGGGGCTAGAAACCGCTTGTCCCTCTAAGAAGTGTTTTATGCAGGGAACAGCTAATAATAAAATAAATATCTTCGATCATTTTACTCTCTTTTTTTATTCAATTATCTATCTTCATTTTTATATGTTAATATCATTGATTACATCGACTGAAAAAAAAAACAAAATAAAAAAGTGTCGGTGAATCGTTCAAGAATAATGAAATTGAATTGGTGTCATCTTTCAAGTTTCTCAAGTTTAATGAGCCATTCTAATCGTGTTCGTACCTTATTACAAAAAAAGGTGAAAAAAGATCAAGTATATATATATATATATATATATATATATATATATTGATAACAAGGGAGTTGCTTTCTCTATCAAAATTGAAATTTTAATTCAAGATTCCTATTGGAAAATGAACTTTATTTTGTTTTCAAAATGGTTATCCAATTAGTTCAATATATAATTCCGAATAATATATGTTTGTGTAAAATGATATACATATATCCTTTGTATAATCCTATGATTCTGTTATTTTTTTGTTATTTACATTTGTAATTCCATTTTAAATCAATCTGTCCAGTTCAATTTTATATCTTTAAACTTTTCCATGTTTTTATATATAGTTATGAAAAAAGCAACATTGATATATTTTTTATTTACAAATTATATTATTTCAAATTAAACAAAAAAAAAAGCAATAAGAAATTTATATTCATCTACATCTAATAATGTATAGTTATATTTAAAAAAAACTATAATTTATATAGACAATATTTTAGTAACTTTCTGATATATATCAGATTTTTTTTTAAACCCTAAAATGTTTATTTGAAATTTTTTGTTGATCATAACTTTCCTATGTTCTTAGAACTATAGCAATAATCATATTTAGGTACGCGGGACGCTCCAATTAGGGGAGAGGAATAGATATGCTTCGAAATTGAAATTAAAATATTTACAAATTTTTAATGGAATAAAATAAAAACTTTTGTTTTTCATTGTAAAATATAATACATATAATATGATATATAAACTTCAAAATTTAAGGAATAAATAAATCATATATATATATATATATATATAAACTCCGCCCTAGTCATAAGGACCTAGGTTCAAGTCCTGGACTTTCTGGGTTCTATGGGAACGAGATGTACCTTAACTAGGTAATAAATATTGGGAAGCTTCTTAAAATAAAAATTACAGGCCCAGATCAAAAAAAAATAAAAAAAATTCGTTGTACTGATGATACAACACCTCTATTAGGTTTGATAGACGTTGTTCTTTCATAGGAAGTTATAATCCCAAAGATTTATATTTATATTTATATATATATATATATACGTGTATATTGTATTGTTTTTCAATATCTACTACAACCATTCACCCTCCAATCATTTCTGCTTGCGAGGGGAATTTTAAAAATTATTATTATATTTTTATTTATATTGCATTTTTCTTTTTAAACCTTAAATTATAAGTCAATTAATTTATATTCCTTTAGAATTTTCTATTTTCTATACCATATATAGTTTACTATTTTTTAAGAATTTATTTCCTCTTGGAATGTTTTCTAATAGATTTTGTTTGATGTGTTATATACAGAGTCCTGACGCATGCCACGTGTGCCAAGTTTGTGGTGGCTATCGCCTGTTGCCCTGCAATGTCTGCAACGGAAGTAAAAAATCGGTTCATCGAAACGACTTTACCGCTGAATTTGTCGCACTTAAATGCATGAATTGCGATGAAGTTGGACTTATCAAGTGCCACGCGTGCTAAATAAGCTGCTTTAATTGACAACACATCAAAGAACATTGAAAGATTTTATCATTTCGATAGATAGGGTATATATTTTTATCAAATAAATAATAATTTTTTATAAGAATTAGATTTATAAGAGGTGCTCCTCAGTGGTTGTGCTCGAAGATGTAATTTTGGAAAAAAAAAAAAATATAAAATTAAATAAATAAAAAAAATGTTGCCATTAAAAATACATTTTGTTATAAATCTTCTACCAACAATTTAATTAGAAAAATATTGTTTTTTTAATTAATAAACCCTCCGAAAATTATGAAGTAAGATGAGCAATTTATATATATATTCCTTGTATTTTGTAATGAATTTGAAATTTTCAAAATAAAAAATTCTTGTATTTTGTCCTCTCATAAAAACAATCTTTAAATATATTTTCGTATCAGTTTCATTATTATATTTAATAAAAAAAAAATATTTGAACTAATTTATAAAAAGTAAATTTTCTGAAAGGTATTAAAGATAATTTTTCTAATATATCTACTTAATAAAATAATTATATGTGTGTTTCAATATGAAGACAAAAACATATACTAAATATGATATAAAATAAATAATGTAAATGAATATTCTAAACGAGTGATTCTCAACCTTTTTTTTTTTACCGCGGCACACAAAGAAAAAAATAAGTATAATAAGTATATTGAAAAAAAGTGGTCCCAAAAACGGTTTACCTTGTTTTTTAGAACCAAATTGAAAAAATTAAGAAAAAAGTCGGAAATGTTTAAGAGCCTCATAATCTCGCGGCTGTGGCACAGTGGTTGAGAGTCACTTTTCTAAACTAATTTTAATAATTTTATTTTATGTGAGGTAATTTAACATTAATTGGCAAAATTTAATAAATAATTATATATAAATTAAGTTTTATAATGGAATGGAATGTAATATAATTAAAGAGAAAAATTTTATTCCATGATCCTGTGAGTTCCTATATATTGATTCATTATGTTATGTCAAATTTTCATTTTAATTCTAAATATCCCCTAGTTGGTAGGATAATTTATTTGTTGGAATTAATTATCAAATGAATTATTCTAAAAAACTTTAAAACAAATAAAAATAAGTCATTAATATAAATTTATTTGGATATATATATATATTAAATATTAACTAAAATTATAATTTTTTTTTTATATATTAATGATTTCAGTATATTTTATTTCCTATCAAAGGTTAAAATTTATAAGAAATATATGTCAATTTAATTTTAGTTTAGTATTTAGTTTATTATGTTTGCCATTTTCGCCATTATACTATACTTTATTATCAAAACCAATTTAAACCACCTACTTTAATACGATACCTATGTGGATAAACTATATTATTCATAGAATCAAATTATTAAACTTAAATAATTTGTAATATAATAGAATAATTGTGGCTAAAAACGTGGTACTATGTTCGTATAAAACAAAAATTTATTTTGTATTATTAAACAAATTTGAAAAAAAAAAAGAAAATTGCTTATTGTATTGAATAAAATATTTAATTAAATATTAAATACTAACTAATAGTTTAATGTGTGTAATAAAATAATTTCAAAATCAATTTGAAAGAATGAAAATAGTACTTTAAATAAAAATTATAATAAATTATAATAATTAAGTACATAAAAATAATTCGTAAAATAAATAAATTTTTTATAAACTTATATTTATTTTTTATTTTTTTTAAAATTAATTTAAATTATAGAATTAATCATTTTCTTATTGTATTTATTTATAATAAATAATAATAAATGTATGTAATGCTAATTTTTTAATTATATTCTAATAAATACCTTCATTTTTATACACATATTTTATTATATATATATATATATATATAGGATCATAAATAATAAAATGATCATACAAAATATCAAAAAATATTACTTAGATTATCCACTCATTATTATTTTATATTCATATTTGTGAAAAAATATAAATTTTGATCAAACAGAAGTAATAATCGAGAAAAGTATCCTTTCTCGAATATTAACAATATATTTAAATAATTATATTATTATTTTATCCATTACATGGTATTTATTTTATTTAAGATACTATGAATTAATTATTTTATATTATTATAATTATACTATATTATAATAAGAATGGAGTTTCCACTATAATATTAAATTAATTAATTTAGTGATTTTAAAAGTGTCAAGAAGTTATTAATTTCATTAATACATAGAACTAAATATTTTGTTTTATATTAAATTTATTATAAAATTATAATTAAAATTTTATTATAATTATAATTATAATTTTATTATAATTTATAATTATAATATAATAATTTATTATAATAATATATTTTTATATTAAATTTATTATAATTATAATACAATATATGTTAAAAAAAATAATGAAATTTTAAATAATTGGACATTTACAAAATTTCAAATGAATATAAATTTCATTCCTATTATCTTTTTTATTTATTTATTACTAATATATTAATATTTTTGATTTTAAAATAGTATTTAAAAACAAAGCAACAAGAACTGATAAATAACAAAGGAATATGACTTTTCTAAATGTATAAACTAAAATCTAAAAATAAATTATTAGAATAAAATTAATTTCACAATTTAAAATTTAACATTTATATTTTTTTCTATACGAAAAAAAATCATTGCAAGTTTTTTTTTTAACCTTTAATAATTATTCAATTGAATCTACTTGAAATGATTTTTATTTCTCTTTTTTTCTCTTCAAACTGCTCAATTCAATTATGTAAATAGATCTTTTTTTTTTGTTATTATTATTCAATGTAAATATAAAATGCTTCTGTTATATTTTCTAAAGCCAGTTAATTGATTTCAATAGAATTCGAGTATTGATATAACGAACGTCGGAGTGTCACTTGCGTTTTGGACACTGATGAGTAGAATTCATCGATTTTATACAACGTGCATATATATATATCCATAAATGCTATTGACAATGTAAATACAATGACAAGTAAACTAACTAATACTAGTGGAATTTTAAATACTTCAATTTATTGTTATTCTTAAATAAAAAAAATTATTCTTACTACTATAATACTATTAATGTCTTTTTTTTTATTTTCTTAGATAAATTAAGTTTTTCAATGTAAATATAATATGACATTATGTATATTTTATTATTATTATTATTATTATTATTAAATGGAGTTATTTTTTCCAATAAATAAATATTATTTCTGGTTATAAGTGTATTTTTTATTGAAAAAAAATAACCTTTATACAGAATTATACTTATATATATATTCTTAAGTAAAGTAAAGTTTTTTCTAACATTTAAATTTGATGAAGAGTTTCAATAATGAGAAATTGAATTTTGTGTTTATAATAAAATAGTAGAATTAAAACGACAATTTTAGTAATATTTGACAATTTCTATTAGGTGGTATAATATGAAATAAGCAGGAGTGTATCCACTCGACTATATCGTAATTTGAATTGGATTAAATAACAGATAATAATTGATATTTAAATTAAATTTAATTAATTATAAATTATAAATTAAAATTAATAAATAATATTTATTAAAGCAGCGCTTGTTTGGCTCTTTTTCAAATTTTACATTTTTGATTAAAAAAAAATCTGGAGTGTCTCCACTCGACTATCTCACAAATTAGAATTGGATTAAATAACATATATTAATTTAAATTAAATTAAATTAATTAAATTATAAATTAAAATTACGTCACGTGTTGGCGCGTGAGATTGTTCAGTGTTAAAAAATTAATTCCGGTACTTTCAACCATTCAATCAAGCTGAAATTCTATATATAGCAGTTTTATACAATTATTAATCATGTGAAAAATTATCAAACATATATCTTTATTTTTACGGTCACTTTAGAGGGGAAAAAATCACAGATTGTAGGTAATGACCCTCTTCCGGTTGAGCTACATTTCTCAAAAGTTGATAGAAAACTATGAATTTTGAATAATGTCCATGTACCAAATTTCATCATTCTAGCTCAAACCGTTTTTGCGTAATCTTGTCTAAATACACACACAGACATTTTTCTTAGTGAAAATGATTCAGGGACCTTCAAAACATATAAAAACATCAAAATTTCGACATCGAAAATTTTCGTGATCGCAATACTATCTCTGACGAGATAGAAAAAAAGAAATAGATTATAGTATAATGTCTGTCATTTTTTATTAGCAATCTAATTTGAATAGAGTTGTACTACGAAAGTCGAGTGAATGGACGAATTAAGATATTAATTCTAAAAATTGAAATAATACTTTTTATAATAGTTTATTAAGAACGTAATTCGATTATTAAATTAAATTTTGGACAACAAAGAAAATTTATATGCTCAATGACAGAGGGGCATGGTTCGGTTACGCCTTTGTACCCGACATATATTGGAGTGGGAGGCCCCATATGCACTCTCTCAAAGGAATAACAAATAAAACACACTAATATCAATAAAATAAATGTTAACGCGATTATTGAGTTTTAATTTCTATTGAAATGGAAAAGATTTCAATTTCAATAAAATAAAAAATATAATTACCATAAGGAAATTCAATTTGACTTCTTAATTATTAAGTTTAGTGGTTATTAGGTAAATTGAATGGAGTCTGGTAATATGATTAAGTTAATTCGAGCGAATATCGTTTCACGAAGATTTCTAATCTGATTTAGCCCTTCGAGGTTGAAATTTGAAATGATTTCTTTACTATTATTTCATTAAAATATTTTTTTAGTTTGTTTCATTAAAAATAAAGATAATTGAATAAAATATTTTTCCAATTTATGGTATCAAAAACTGCAAATGTATAATAAACAAATATTATATAATTCATTAATTAATACTTGAATCTCATTCAAAGTATATATATTTTATTGAATAATTTTCTTTTAAATGGGTTATAAAAAAACTTTTTCAGCCGTCTTCAAGAAGCTGTTCGTTACTTTAAAAAAGGCATATTTTACAAATTGGAAATATAGTTTTAAGAATTCGCATCCCTCATAATAATTATTGGTTGCTCTGTTAGGAATTCCTCTTCCATTATTATTTAAATTTATAATTACCTTTAGTTGTACAATAGAGGGCGCCATTGGGTGTGTGGGTAGCGAACCTGCCTCACATTCACATGGTCCCGGGTTCAAGTCCCAGGCCTGGCAAGGGAATTTCCCTAGCTGGGGTCTATGGGACGGAGTCAACCCAGCCTCCGGGAACTTTGGGGAAAAGCTACTTGACAGCGCCTCCGATCAAGAAAATCAAGGTAAAGGTTGAGAGGACCCGTTCTACTGATCATAGGACACCTCATTGATATAACGGCTTGATAGACGTTGTCCTTGCGTAGGGCGTACAAAGTCAGAGGTTTTTGTTTTTTTTTAGTTGTACAATATATAGTCATAGAACATCAATCCCTTTAAATTTTCAAATACCCAGAAATTATTTTTTGATACTTTTAATAAGAATTTAAGTTATTCTAATATCTTCTTTAGGTCGTATGCCCTGTTCATACAAGCACTACGAAGGGAGCATGACCTAAAAAATTTATTGAAAGTTTAGTATTAAAGTTTTAAATAATATTTATATAATATAATACTAATAATAGTAATCAAATTAATACAACTATTTTCTAAGCCACCTTCAATCATGTTCAACATTTTTTTATTAATTTTTTTTTAATTACGATTAATTTTCATGATCAAAAAGACATAACATAGTTACATATACATTATGGGTATATTAAATTTTTATTATTATTCTTTGAGGATCGGGGCACTTTAGCTACTACGGTCATTTGTGCCTTAAAGAAATCATCCATCGTACAAGATACATTTCATTTATCCCCAAGCGATCCCTACAGGGAGAATTTCATCTTCTTCGCCGGGACACAGCCAGGCAAACAGTAAATTACTGAATCCTGACCGATTCCGTTGTGTCAGACTCAACGCTCCCCGGGTAGATCACTTGGAAAGAATGATTTTTGCTTTTAGACCAAAAACAATCTATTCAATAATTAATCAATAAACAAATGCAATATACAATAAATAAATCAATAGATGAATAAATAATAAAAAATATCACCGCTCAAAAAGGGAGTGTAAAAGGGTCCCCATTGAACATGACTAGAATATAATAATAAAAATAACAACAATAAACTATGCAGAAAATAATAATATCAAAAACAACAATTTATCTTTACAAATAAATAAATAATAAATAAATAAATAAATAGCAATAAATAAATAATAATAATAATAATAATAAAATACTATATTGTGCATAGCAATCTAATCCTATGTAGAAACCTAAACAAATTAAATACAATTTTTTATTAGTATAAGTAATTGGATTAAATATCCAAATTTCGAAATATATTATAATAAAGAAAAAATATGAATCGAATCAAATAAATTAAAAAAAAAAATATATGGACGTTATTAAATCATTTATTCTCTAAATTAAAATTTAAATAGATTTATGAGTATTATTAATTTTATATGTATAATTAATAAACTTTTAATTGACTCCTTTAGTAAGATCATTTGATTGATATCATTTATGTAAATTACCTTGAATATAAATCAAAATCAAACAGAAAAATGAGGTCTTGGGTAGTAAATAATTATGATCCTTTGGATCTTGATCATCCGTTCTCTTGTCGATATGGTCGGATATTTTATGAAATTAAAACGTTAATCCTTTGAAAAGCATCCCTTGCACGTAATACACGATTTGTGGATACCCAACATTAATTAGGTAAATTTGTTCATATTCTTTCTTTTTTTTATTCATCACACCGTCGATAATTTATTTAAAAAATCAATAAATAGGAATAATTAATAAAAATATTAGACCTTGAAACTGTCAGTTCATTTTTACGAGCATTTTTTATTAAAATTATTATAACGTTTTTATCACTTTACTTCATATTTGTCTGTCTGCCTGTTCGCTCTTTTCATCAACTTTAAATTGAGATAGACTTTTAAAAATTTTTATAGATATTTCAATGGATCCCTAGAAGGTATGGAAGAAATATAATTGAATTATAATTAATTAATTTTAATGTAATTAAACATTAAATAATTGTTTTAATATTTTAATTTTCATTCGAACCATCTGAAGGATTATTATTGACAAGGAGATAGTCAACTATCCTGGTAGGAATTTGAATATTAAAATGCATGATGGATAAATGAGCCTCCGCGGTTCGAATCTCGGCAAAACACATATTTTTTAACTGTTATATTTTTCTACAAATTTATTAATTTTTATTATTTTAAAAGGCAAATTAAACTAATAATTATGTCAATTAACTAATTACTTTCCATTTGTTTTAATCACATTTGCAAATTTTCGTATAATATCATCTTTTCTATACTCTTGTTATATTAAATAAATTTAACAAAATAAATTGCACTAAAAAGCATAAAATAATATAAATATAAAAAATTTTTTATTAAATAACGTTTTTCTCATGGACTAAAAAGAATAAAATAATTTTTCTATAAGCCTAGATTATTATTGGTTCATATACCACGAAAAACTAAATGCGCCAAACGTTTTTCGTTGTATATGAACCAATTCATTCATAAACTTTGGCAGTTTCTAGCCCCACGAAATTAATTAAAAATAATATTTTATAGAAAATTTGGTTTCAAATGCTTACAAAAAACACAATGTTTAAATATAAAATTATTAACTTTATTCAAATAGTCATAATAATTTTTTTATTATTTTTATTTGACACTTATTTAATTTAATAAAACAAAATATAGAAAAAAATGAATATAGGAACAAATTAAACTAATTTTGACAATTTTTTTGTAACTAACTTCATAATGTTACAGACATCACATACATACGACGGAAATTATATATATTGATAATACATTAAGTTAAAAGATATATTTTTATTTTATGGAATAAAAACGATCTCTGGTTGCATATGAAAAAAATATCAGATTTAATTGATTATTATTTATTTAATTCTTTATAATAAAATAATTTTAAATAAATATATTAACATATAAAATAATAGTGTCTAATAAATAATAATAATTACGAGAAATTTAAATGATTATTGAATAATAATTGTTTTGCTTTTAGGTAAAAATACTTAAATTTAAGATTAAAAACATAACATTTTAAATTGTCTAATAATAAAAAAATGCCTTCAGGCCTTAGAAATTAAATCAGCCTTATCATCTAAAAGAATCTCACAATTTAAATACTAAACTGTTTGAAACAATGTTTTTTTTTTATAATTATATATTCATTTTGTGAATTTTTATTAGTAAAATAATTTGTTATCCAAAAATGTCTAATATGTTGTAATAATTTCATTGAATTTGCATTTAATTAGATTGATTCTATCTGAGTTAAATTACTATTTAAGTTAATTCAGTGTAGATAATTGATTTATAAATCAATTGTGGTACAATCAACAACAAGTGGGTGACGACCAAAAGATAATTGCTCCCTTCTCGTAAGTGTAAAATAAATCGCCAAATGCCTCCTAAGCTGTCTCTAATTATCTTACTTAGAAGTTGTACGGTATTTCTAAGTTGGTTTGATAATCGAAATTAAATGTAATTTGTCGTCATTGACCTATGTCATAGGATATTAGAACCTATTAGTTGAAAAGTTAGACAATCATCATTCATTCTCACAATCATTTTTAGTTAAATTTTAAAATTGAAGCAGTTGTTAGCAGGTCAATAAGTTTGTGACTTTTTGAATGAAACACCGTTTTTTTACTATCTCGCCAGAGGTAGTATTGCGATCACGAAAATCTTCGATGTTGAGATTTTGATGTTTTTATACGTTTTGAAGGTTCCTGAATCATTTTCACTAAGGTTGAGAAAAATGTCTCTGTGTGTGTATGTATGTGTGTATGTATGTAGACAAGATTACGAAAAAACGGTTTGAGCTAGAATCATGATATTTGGTATACGGGCATTATTCAAAATACGTAGTTTGCTATCAACTTTTGAGAAATGTAGCTCAACCGGAAGAGGGCCAATACCTACAACGTTTTGATTTTTTCCCCTCTAATGTGACCGTAAAAATAAAGATATATGTTTGATAATTTTTCACATGATTAATAATTGTATAAAACTGCTATATATAGAATTTCAGCTTGATTGAATGGCTGAAAGTACCGGAATTAATTTTTTAACACTGAACAATCTCACTCGCCAACACGTGACGTGGTGCCATCAACAAAAAGCCAAACATGCGCTGATTTAATAAATATTATTTATTAATTTTAATTTATAATTAATTATATTTAATTTAAATATAATATATGTTAATTAATCCAATTAAAATTTGGGAGATAGTCGAGTGGAGACACTCCAGATTTTTTTTAATTCAAAATGTAAAATTTGAAAAAGAGAGAGAGAGAGATAATTATGATTATAAAATATTGAATTATTTTTAAAAATGTTCTTCATTGGATATTTGATATTTGATTATTAAATTAAAATTTAAAAAAATATATAATAAATATAAATAAATAAATGTAAATATATAAAATATAAAAAAATAAAATAAAAAATAAATGTACATGAGAATCTACTGTTACTATAAATCAATGTATGTGTGGGCAGATCAAAATAAGTCCGCGACCTTTTGAAAGAAACACAGGTTTGTGGATAAAAGATTATTGTATTTTTCAACATAGTTTCATTTGAGCTCTATATACTTTTTTATCCCTTCCAAAAAATAAGATTTGTCGAGGACATCAAAATAGATATTTGTTTGTAGGATTATTTCATCGTTGGAGTCCACTTTCCGCCTAGCCATTTCTTCAGGTTTGGAAACAAGAAATAGTCACATAGGGCTAAATCCGGTAAATAGGAAGGATGTGGGAGCAATTCGTATTCCAATTCATGGATTTTCATGGAAATTTACTTTTTCTATTTTCTTGTCAAATCAAGAGGTAGTCTGCTATTAATTGATGTCAAACAAAAACTAAAAGACCCATCTGGTTCAAATTTCTTCAGGAGTCAGCTGATGGTGGCCTGCTCACAGGAGCAGTGTTGCCATTTCATTTAAGAAACGGGAAATTCAAAAAGCCACGGACTTATTGACCTGTCTTCGTATTTAAAGTGATTCTGTTTCTAAAAGCAAAAACATAGAGTGAGTTTCCTTATCATCGCTCACAAGAGAAAAAATAGCTAAACATTTATAAAGCATTTTAAGGGTCATTTTTCAAAAATTATGTTTGGTGTGTCTATCAATTTATATAATAGTATTTCTCTTAAATGTTTGATTTACATAAACATTTTTACAGAATAACTTTTTTTATTACTATTTAATCTTTGAATATCCTAAACATTCGTATAATAATCAACTTACAAATACGAATGATCATATTTATTACCATTTTATATTCATTGTCGGGTATGTAATGGACACCTTCACAAAGCCAGTGGTGGCTGTGAATGATTTTTTTTTTTACATTTAACAAAAATATTAGATAATTTTTATTATACCTATTGTAATGATTTTCCAGTTCTATCAATTTTGAATGATAACGAAGATAAATTTATATAATAACAAAGATTTGACCTCAGAAATAATATATATGAATAACTTTATTTGAATGGCTGATATTTGAATAGCAACACAAAGTCAACCATTTGAGATCAAATTACTTCATTTAGTTTGTGGTGAAGCTACAGGTTGTCTCACCCCGAGGTGGCCCCACCTTGGAGAGTTCATCCTCGGAACCAGAAAACCCGAGCCGGGTGACGTCAACACCCACCCCTATCTCTTGCTGCATATATATATAAAGCTTTATAGAGTTTGGCCTCCAGCTACTCAAAGCAAATGTTTTTGCTATCTTTTTCCTTTTAATAGGTACTATCAAAAAAAAAAAAATAAATCAACAACTAGATTATAATTATCATGCTTTATATTATATATATATATATATATATATATATATATATTTATTTATATTTTTATATTTATATACAAAAATTAAACGTTTAAAAGAGAAATGAAAAAAAAATGTAAATATTTATAAGTATATAATTTTTTTAGCGTTTTTTTTTTTAAATTTGTCTTTATTAATATTTAAAAAATATATTACTGAAAAATTACTCTATTTTCTCTTTAAAAATATATCTTAAGAATATAATCAAATTTAAAGCTATCCATTAAATTATATAAAAGATTTAATCATTTTTTTCAACTTTTAAGAATTTGAATATTTTTTTAACAGTTTCATTAATCTTTGCATATTATTATTATTATTAGAGAAATAAAGTTGCATTCAGGAGAGTAGCAAATTTAACCTGTTGATCAGTAGCGTTTTACTCACAAGACATACTAGACACGTGCCTAGGGGTTTCAGTAAAGAAGAAAGCCCAAAATTTAAAAATATTAAAAATATTTTTTAGTATGTAAATATTAAATTTTAATTTTCGGTGTGTAATTGTAATTTTCTCAGTAACTCCATTTAAGAATAAAGAATTTTCTTTTATTATTATTTTTAAAAATTTTAATTAGATAGTAATAGTGAGTAGAACAAAAACAAAAAAATATTTAAAGGGGGGAGGTCCCAGACATCATAAATTTCTTCTAAGAGAATTACAACTTCTTGAATTAAAATATTCATCTTTTATTGCTAATTTATTTATTATTGTTAATTTAAAGATATAATATTAAAAAATTACATTAATTTAAATATGATAAAATTAAAAAAGATACATATAAAAATATTTTATAAACAAACATTTATAATTTTTCGGATTAAATTTTTCTCTAAAATTAAAATGAATAATATTCAGACCTAGACACTGACAAAAATAGGAATTTTAAAATAATTTAATAATATATAACCATTGTATTACTTATATATAGTATGTTCTTTAAATAATATTTCCATTAAGGATTTTCATTTATATCAAATGAGAAAGATTCTGAAAGACTTAACCTATAATCGGCTTATTTTCTAAAATTACAATACAATATTTGTCAAGGATAATCCTTTTCAGAAAATAAAATTAGTACAAACTTTCAATATCTACTTTGATAGATAGCAAATGTTCATTTTGTTTAAGCCTCATACACCATATGTATTTATGAAAATAATCAAATTTATAAAATAATCTATAAGATTCACAATACTTATATATAATATAGAATTTACGTAATAAATTTATTAAACTTTAATTATTAAATCTTAAAATAGAATCAAAAGAGTAAATTGACATTTACTGGAAATTTTAACTTAAGAAATTATGCAGCATCATAAAAATTATATCTAATTAATAATTAAAATAAAAAATGAATTAAAATCCCTCTTTTAAAAAAAAAACTTTAAAAGTACCAAAATAAATAGGCTTATTTGAGGATTCAACTTCAATGTCATAATATAAATATTATTTTTTATTTATTTATTTATTTAACTATTTATTTATATATTTTATTTATTTATTGGAAGATAGATTTTTTGCTAGAATAAAAATTTCATACTTTCTAAGTGACACAATAGAATCGGTCAGGATTCAGTAGTTTTCTGTTTGCCCCGGCAAAAAAAAAAATGAAAAGGTTGTTTGGAGAGAAATGAGATAAAACATATATGATGGATGATTTATTTAATGCACAAATGGCCTTCATTGCTGTTGGGATACCTCGAATTTCAAATATTAATGGTAATAATGTTGTAAATAAATAATCTTAAATATAAAGATTTAATTAATTTAAATGTAAATGAATTTTAATAAAAGAAAATTTTTTAATAATTTTGAAAAAAAATACATTATATAATATAAATAGAATTTATATCCATAAAATTGATTAGAAAATTCACTAGTCGGGTAAATCAAGTTGTTAACATCAATATATTCAGTTTATGTTAATTAATGCAATATCGTTGGCTGAAATATAATGAAAGGCGAAGCGTATATTTAAAACTGTTGCCAAACATAGTTCAACCAATTAAAAATCTTTAAAAATATGTGTTTCATTTTCAAACAAAATTATTCTAATCTAATAATTTCTTTGTTAAAATATTATATTATAATAATTTAATAGATCATATATAACGTGTTATTTATATGTAAATATATATTTAAAGAACGCATTGTATAACAATGAATACGTATTTATACGAAATTATTGATCAATACTCATTAAATATTCTTGTTTTCAAGTATAAATATATCAAATTAAATACCCTCTCAAAATAAAATTAATATTTTTATTTTACTTTAACTTATATAAGTTAAATAACAAAATAAGTATGTAACTAAGTATATTGGAAAAAAAAATAAATTTAAAAAATATTACTTACTTCTTTTCACACAATGCTTTGATTTAATTAATAAAAAAAAACGCCTGTTAATTATGCAACCAGTGTGAATACTTTAGGTAATATTTAATACTATTACATATATTGACTATCTACTCAGTTAATCTATAACGACTTCTCAAAATAGCCTAATTGAACATAATATATATTCAAAATTTTATTATTTCATTAAAATGATATTATATAATCTCTTTTGTCAGTTACGATAACAATATTTGACATTGACATAACAGCCCAAAATTTACTAACTAATATTAGCAATATTAATGACTAAGTATTTAAAGACCCAATGAATGATTTATTATCTACTTTTCAATTTATTTATCAAGAATGGACTTTTATCATTAATAAATAAAATTACTCTACTTCTATTTTAATACTTACTATTTTTTAACTCTTTTAAAAATAATATTTTTATTATACATAGTTTTTTTTTACTAAAAAAGAGGACATATTTTATACTATAGAATATAATTCATTAAATACTCTGAAATAAGTTTCAGTTAACTTTCAGTTTTAGTTAACTAATTTCAAAATTTCATCTAATAATTAAAAGAGGTAGAATATTTTTTATACGCTTTTATTTAGGTTACACCCGTTTCCGTGTCGTCAAATATTGCAACGTTAATTTGAACCACTTCCCAATAGTCGAATGAGCTGAAATTTCGCATACATATGTAACTCCGATGACAATGCAATATTCTGATTCAACTTGGGTCATAGGTGACCTAGGAGGTATATTTATCAATTAGTAATTACATATTGCATAATATTGAAGTAATTAAATATTAATATAATATTAATTTAAATCATGTTTAATTATTTTGTAAAAATATTTTTTAATTTAAATGAATATCAATTAAAGTAATGGCGATATTGGTTTTGAAAAGATATATGTATATATAAACCAATAATCTAATAATAATAATAATAATAATAATAATAATCAGCCCCCTATACACCGATTTGATATATAGTATTTTGAGGTGAAGAATCGACTTGAATTAATTCTTTCAACATTTACACTATAACCTGAAATAAAAAACCGGGCGAAATTTCTATCAAAATTAGGAAATAAAAAAAATATAAAAAAAAAACATTTTAAAAACACGCTTTTATTTAAATGCACTAAAAAGGAGAAAATAATTTCTCCGCACACACCACAATTTCCTTACAATTAATCATATCTAAAAAAGGAAAGCGTGGGCACCAAACATTCAGGGAAAAGCGTAAATTCTACTTCAAGAAGACATAGTTTTATCAATTATAGTAGAAAAGGAAAAAAACAGAAAGGATTGTGGATATACAATGAAATGTCCTTCGTATTCTTTTCCTTTCTCTGCATGTTTGGCGTGCACGCTTTCATTACCGACCGACGATAGTAAGGGCGGTATTGTTTTCACACCAAATTTCACATGTGGGGATTTTTACATATCTTCACGAATCATGCATTTTCTTAACAGAAAAAAGTATTTTTAGCATTATGTCAGTCCGTCTGTCCGTCCGTATAGATGTGTACAGCTTGAACGGCTCAACGGATTTTGATGAAATTTGGTATATTTACTTAATGCATCAGTAGGATGAATTGATTCACTTTTGGTGCAAATCCGGAAACCGGAAGTGGTAGTATTAGCGATCGACAATAGGAAGGTAAGGGTTATTTTCAACACCAAATTTCACATGATGAGATTTTTTACATATCACCACGAATCATGCACTTTGTATTGGTTTTATCCTCGAGAAAAATCATATATTGATTTAAAATTTTATGAAGTCATCCAGCCATTCATGACGTCACAGCCTGGTCTTGCATATATATTATAAATAAAATAAAATTAAAAATGTTTATATTTATTATTTATGTATCCATATCTGTTTTTTATTACATTAATAGATATATTTAAATTATTTGAAATTGTTTCTGTAGTTGGAAATTAATTTACTTCAACTCGTCGGTCGGTTCGGACCTGGCCACAGGTCAACTTATTTTTTAGATATTATTAATTGTAAGGAAATTGTGGTGTGTGTGGAGAAATTATCTCCTTTTTAGTGCATTTAAATAAAAACGTATTTTTGAAATGTTTTTTTTTTATTATTATTTTTTCGATTATATGAATTTTTTGAATTTCTTTTAATGATTCCAAGAAGTTTGTATTTGTATTTCCTTAACGAGATTGAATATTACGATGGTAAGTAACCTGACGGAGAGAAAAGGGGCAATCGGTGTGTCCAAGAAGCTGGATACATGATCAGGGGTATCTTATTGAAGTGGGGTGAGCCAAGGGATGCGCCGGCGTAATGCTAAGCAGGGAGGGCGTTTGCGGAGCGCGAGCGGTGTTCCGCTCGGGGTGAGTCGGCGCCGCACCAGCGATGGGAGTCCTGACCAGGGAGCACTCCACGGCGACCACCGACGACGATAACGCTGACACCCTCTGGATAACAGGTGCGCATACTTTTCCTCACACTATCACCTTCTACAATCCATCAAAAATGTACACGATATCTTTTTTTTTTTATTTTTTTTTTTTTTTTTTAATTTATTTTATTTTTTTTATCTTGGAATTTATTTATTTTATTTTTATTACTTATATACTTTTATATAATAAAAATTATCAAAACAAATATTATTATTGTAGTAATAGTAGTAGAAAATTACATTTTTTTAATAAGAATATTTGATTAAACTTCAAAATAATATCTGATTAATTAAATAAATAAATGTAAGATAAATATATTTGTTTTTGATTAATTAAATAAATAAATTTCATTATTTTATGTATTTTTTTTTATTTATTTAATGATAATTATTAATAATAAGTATATATCGTATATTTATAATCAAATATCAAAGGAATATAAAAATAATTAAAAAAAAAATAATTATAGAAAAAAATTCATATTTTTTTTAATTCTTTGATAATTATTTGAAATTTTAGAAGAAATCTTTTAACTTTAAATTTATTCATTTCTAATAAAATAATACAATTAAAATTGATTTTATATTTTTTTTTAAATTACCTATTAATAATAAAAATATTATTATTTTAAATTAATTTGTATTCTTTCAGTTGGAAAAATAATTAACTTTAACTTTATAATATTATAATTTATAATTATATAATATAAATTTACATAACAATGTTATAATAAATTTAATATACTTAAATATTTAAAATTTATATTTAATAAACTGCATTCTGAATTGATTTCTAATTAACTTGATAATTTTTTTGTAATAACAATTTTTATATATTTTGATGAAAATTATTAACACGCAAAGAAATTAATTTATATTAATATTATATTTGTATTTTATTTATTGTATTTTGGGTCTTTTAATTTAGCCACACCCGCTTATATGGCCGATATTGCTTTTTTTTAATCATACATTTTTTGTCATTTATAATTATGCATTTATATTTATCCTCAGATTTTTATCAGGGGTAAATGAGATATAGACTACAATTATTTTATAATAGTATATTGATATTATGTTTGATTGAAAAAATATTTACTCTTATACAAGCCTCTAGCTAATTTAGAGACGAATATTTGTCCTTATATTTATATTTTATAAATATATATGAATATTTCTATTTACTTTCATTTATTGTCATTAAATAACTTGTAACAAGATTCTTGTATTTTTTACTAAATTTAATCATTTTTTTTTAGATAAGTTATCAAAATAATTCCACATACTCTTGATATGCTAATGAGTATAAAATGAAAATAATTATAAAAAATTAGTAATTAATTATTATCATTTATAGAATTTAAAGTGTACATAATAATAATGGAAATATTTATGAAAATTATAAATGAATTTGAATTATTATTTATTTAATTATAAAATAATTCTTTGATATAATTTATCTCTAATGAATGTCTTATTCATTCTATCTTCAATAAATATAACTCTATTGATATTTTTCTCAAAATATTTTTTTCAATATCTTTTTTAAGATTTTTTTTAACTTTTTTTAATATTCTATTTAAAGTTAATTTCTACTTTTGAGATTCTTCATATAAGTACAAGAAACTTTTCAATAGTCCCTTTATATATTTTATCAATCTCCCGGGTAAAATTTATCATCAACCAAGTATAACTTTGTAATAAATATTATACATACCTAAAGAACAAAGATATGATCCAATAAAAAATAAAATAATTTTTTTTTTTAACACTTGAATAAAAAGATATTATACCATATTTAATGATAAAGTATTCTCCTAGTAATAATAATTATGTTTAAGATTGTAAAGTAGTAAAAGTTGAAAAATGTTGGACTGTATTGTTTTCTTATTTATTTTTTATTTCTTTAAAGAAATGGATGGTGATGTGACCATAAATATCTATACTAATAATATACTAACTAAATTAATATAAATGTTTTGTTTTTTAAAATATGGAATATTTCTAAAATTTTTGATAATTTATGTGGTGAACAAAGTTGACTACTTTATTATTGATAAGTTTTTGTAGAGTTGCTCAATTAATCATCTTTTTTTTATTTTATTTATTATCTAAAATATTCATAATAATAATAAAAATAATTTGACCAACTTTTTCGTGAAGAAAATTATGAAACCAAAAAAAAAAAAATTATAAACAAAATACACCAAAATAAATATCCGGTTATCGAATGTACGAAATAAAACAGGATTATAATGACAATATATAAGAATTTCGATTTTGAAATATATTGGTTGTAGAAAAGATACACCGGAATGTATCCTCATTTCATCACATCACGATAGTATAATATAATATACACTAATATCTCGATTTGCGTCGTTTCGTTTTGTATTTTTTCGAATTTGCTTCGCTGATTAATTAGTGCTAATATTGTGCGTCGTTAGATTTTCGAGGTTGCGTTGTTTTGGGTTCGAGTCTTTAATTTTTTTTTAAATTTTTCTATTTTTTCTCTGAAAAGATATCCCAAATGTATATTTCAAGGTGATATGTTTTGTGGATAATTAAGTGGAATGTTTAGTGAAAAATTAAATACAATGTGTAACAAAACAATATTTAAAAAATTTATGTTTACTAGTGAGATCATCGCAAATTTTGTAAATAGTATTTTGTAATTTTAATTTATTTATTTTTACTTTTGTTTGTCATAAATTAATTGAATAATTAATTTTGTTTTAATTGAATATGTTTTTTTTTGTTTTTTGTATGTATGAAATTTTATATTAATTTTGTTTTTTAAATATTTACTTAGTTCAATTTTCTTTTTAAAAAGTAGTATTTTTATAACCCAGGAACCTATCTTCGATCTTACATGGTTTTCTATAGAAAATCTTAATTCCATTTGCGTAATTTCACTTTGCGTCGGATCACGTTCCAAAAAACACGACGCAAAGTGAGATGTTAGTGTATATATATATTATATATATATCAATTTCTACATATTTCTATATATTAGTGTATTAAATATAATTATCCCTATTCCCCCCTCCCATCTAAGACATTTTGAAGTCCAATAGGTTCTTTTTTAAATCTTTGATCTTCTTAGAAATAAAATTAATTTTTTTTTCACACCAAATTTCACATGTGGAGATTTTTACATATCTCCACGAATCATGCATTTTCTAAACAGAAAAAAGTATTTTTAGCATGATGTCTGTCCGTCCGTCTGTCCGTCCGTCTGTCCGTCCGTCTGTCCGTCCGTCTGTCCGTCCGTATAGATGTGTACAGCCTGAACGGCTCAACCGATTTTGATGAAATTTGGTATATTTACTTAATGCATCAGTGGGATGAATTGATCAACTTTTGGTGCAATTCCGGAAACCGGAAGTGGTAGTATTAGCGATCGACGATAGGAAGGAAAGGGTTATTTTCACACCAAAGGAGATTTTTTTATATATCACCACGAATCATGCACTTTGTATTGGTTTTATCCTCGAGAAAAATCATATTTATTAGTTTTTTCTTGATTTAAAATTATATGACGTCATCCAGCCATTCATGACGTCACAGCCTGGTCTTGCATATGTATTATAAATAAAATAAAATTAAAAATGTTTATATTTATTATTTATGTATCCATATCTGTTTTTTATTACATTAATAGATATATGAAAATTATTTGAAATTGTTTCTGTAGCTGGAAATTAATTTATTTCAAACAGTCGGTCGGTTCGGACCTGGCCACAGGTCAACTTATTATACTTATACACTTTTACTTAACTCACTCTGTCCGGTTGTACGCGGGTTGTCCGCGGCATTTTATAATCGATATTTCAACAACTTCCCGTCATTCAATCAACTTGAAATTTTGCATACGCGCTTGCTCCTGCTAATAATACACGAATCAATTGAAAAATCCACTGAATTATTTATCTATTAGTTAACTAAACTTTCATATGCGGAATATGGAATAGTTCACTATTTCAATCATAGATGGCGATAGCAGTTCTAGAGGCGCTGAATACGACTAAAAAGTATAAAATAAATTTAAGTAAAAAGAAATCTTTTTAAAAAATACACTTTACTTAAAATTGCACTAAAAAGTAAAAAATAAAATCACTTTAAAGTGTGTGCGCTCAAATTATAATAACACCAAATGGAAGCAAATGTTTTACGGTGTTAAATGTTTTACGGTATTACGGTATTAATTGCACTAAAAAGTAAAAAATAAAATCACATTAAAGTGTGTGCGCTCAAATTATAATAATACCGTAAAACATTTAACACCGTAAAACATTTGCTTCCATTTGGTGTTATTATAATTTGAGCGCACACACTTTAAAGTGATTTTATTTTTTACTTTTTAGTGCAATTTTAAGTAAAGTGTATTTTTTAAAAAGATTTCTTTTTACTTAAATTTATTAATTTTATTAAACATAAATAAAATTAATTTTTAATTTTATTAAACATAAATAAAATTAATTTTTAATTTTATTAAACATAAATAAAATTAATTTTTAATTTTATTTTACATAAATAAAATTTAATGTTTAATGAAATTAGAAAAAAAAATATTAATATATGTTCTTTTAATTATATTTCACCCGGTTATTTATTTCTTTAATATAATTTCATTTAATATTTAAAGAAAATATGTATTTTTGTTAATAATTCTAAAAATGTATTTTTTATTAAGAAAATGATAAGAGATGATAAGGAAATGTTCATACCACCTGGGACTGAATCAGCTAATCAACAACAACAACATTGAGAGTAGCGATGTGATCTGCCCCTCCCTACAGAGAGAGCACATTTCATGTAACTTCAAATACTATCCAGATGACTTAACTCTTAACAACTGTGTAAATTAATATAATCAAGTATATCAATGATAAGGGAAGACTTAATATGTTAACATGGAGTTGAATGCAGACAAGTTGACAATGCAATTGAAGTGGGTATCATCCATCCCATCTATCTATATGTCATTTAGCTCATTTATTTAAACCCTTTCATTTTGATTAATCAATTGATTAATATTTTATATAGTAATTACTAAAATTAATACAATTTTCTAATTAAAATATTATATTTATTTAAGTATTAATTTTCATTTGTCTTCTTGAACATAAAATGAAAAATTGGATTTTTTTTTTAATTTTTATTTTAAGAAATGAAAAATAATCGTTTTTATTTTAATAAATTAAATAAAAATTAAAAAGACAATTCAGAGTTTAATTGGTTTTATCATTTAGTAAATTAAAATATACTTATTATATATTATATATTATTATCTAATTAGATACTAACAAAAATTGTATATAGTACCTGGTTCACCGAGCCGCCGCTCGGTCATTAAAAAAAATGATGCCTTATTATCAAGTTTGGCTAGTAATACTAATAACAAATTTTTGAAATATTAAACCGCTGGAAGGATTTTTTTGAAATTCACACCATAGATAATATCTATAAAGAAAAATCGATCTGTATAGGTTTCAGCTTCTGGGAAAATCATCTTGATTAGTTTTTTCTTAAATTAAAATAAGAATCTTAATAATAAAATAAATGGCACCGAGAGCTTCCTTAAATACAAAATATTATAAATAAAATAAAATTAAAAATATTTATTTTAATAAAATTTTTTAATCAAATTACGAAATATATATTATGTTATATCTACAGGCCATACTTTTCTGTCTTTCAGTGTATTAATACGTACGTTTAAGGGCTGTACGTTTTAATTTATATTCTTTTAAATTATTTGTAATTGTTTCATATAGTTTGTCGTTTATTTATTTTAAATAATAATCTTAATCTTAAATATTCGTAGTTCATAAGGAATAAGTTTTTTTTAAAGTACCGAGCCGCGGCTCGGAGAACCAGGTACTATTATATTATATTTGATTTAAAATTTAAAAAATTCTTTTAGATATTCAAAACAAAATTCATTTGGATATATTCATCTAATTAGTAGTAGATTGAAATTGATTTTGTATCTTCTAAAAATAGATACAATTATTTTCATCTTGCCATTCAACATCAATCGATTCTTGTTTCTAAATTAGCTATAATTATTTAATTTTAAATTTGTCAATTTTCTATTGGACCTATAAGAAAATGTTATACTACATTAAATAAAAAATTTTGTTTTAATTTTTCTTCATTTATTTGCATTTTATTTCATCATAAAGAACAAAAACTCGTATTCAAACCTAAATTTAAGTTTTCATATGTCTAGGGATATAAAGAAGGAATTGTTTTGTATACGAATATGTATTCTATTAAAAGAATAATAGAACAAGAACCAAAATGTAATTCATAATATTTTAGTACTTCTCTTTACCACTTATAATAAATTCATAATTGTATTAATACAAATATTCATATAAAAGATTAAAATTAAAATTGTTTTAAACAAACTAAAGTTTCATTCTTTCAATATAGAAAGTAAATAAAATAAAACAATTAAATTTAAATATAAAACTTATGTGGTGCCTCGCTACACACAACAAAAACGAAACATTCAATAGATGATGTATGTAATAGATATTTCACTGTATGAGTAGTGTACAACGCAACGCTTGAACCTACCACAAACATTTTTCCGGGGCGGCAAATCAGAAGGGCGGCATTTTAGTTATATAATAAATTTTACGAGTATTGATACGGTAATTTAGTTTATTGCCTGGGATGCTAGACCGGGCCTTGTTTCCTTATAAATGACGATCAGAGGTGACATTTCTCATTTCCACTGATAATTGCAAGATTACCATGATAAATTCTTAGCGTGGTCTGCCTTGACCATTTAAAATAAAAAAAAGCATTCACTTTTTGAAATATAATATTGAATTAAATTAAAATTAAAAAAATAAAATATAGATTGTGAGTAGTTTTTTTTTTTTGAAAAATAAAAATACTAAAATAAATAAATTTATTAATTTTTATTCTTTAACCGATTTAGAAATTAAAAATTAAATGAATGAAAATGAAAAATGTTATTTTTCAATGTGCTTACTTACATACATATTTACCAAGAAGGAAAATTTCGTGATAATATGATTTTCTTCTTTCCTTCATAATTTTTAAATTTTGGGTGAAAACGCAAATAATTACATTAGTAATATATAATAATAATAATAATAATAATAATGAATTAACCACCTGAATCGGTAGTTCAGTTTTAATTTTATTATATGTTAATAATTAAAAATATAATATGTATGTTCACTTAAAAAGGATATAAGAACATCAAATAGTATACTCATAAAATCAAGTTTAATAAATTTAAAAAAAAAATGAAAAGAAATGAATTTGTTTTAAAATTTGTTAGTATCATGAATATTTTTCAATGGTTTGAACATTTATTTATAAAGGGTTCAAATAAGAGTAATATTTTTTAATGTAATAAAATTCTCTAATCTTTTGAAAGAAAAAAATTTATTTTTATTCGAATAAGTGAATTTAACTCATTTTTTTAAAAAGTTCTGTAAAAACCTGTTGCTCTTCAACAAAAAAAAACTAATCTCTTTCTGATGTAACAAAAAAACTTTAAAAGAAATTTCATTTTCTTCAAAAGTAAATTGTTACTTTCATTATAAATATATAACTAAATATCTAAAATTTATATATTTGGATATAAAAATTTTGAAAAATTAATTTATAAATTTTTATCGTTCAAACTTGTATTGCAATATTAATATTTAAAGATGAGTGAAAACGTAAAAATTCTTTAAAAGAAAAAATATTAGCTTTTAAATTATAAATAATTTAATTTTCTATAATTATATATTCTTTTCTATGATTTAATATTCAAAATAATTTTTTAATAAGAATTTAAGAACAAAATGAAGTCTAAATGATGGATTAATTTCTAAAAATAATTAATGTAAAACGATTTTTTTCTCTATACATTTCAAGTAAAATGGGTTACTTATAAAAAATAGAAAAAAATGTTTTTTAACTTATGATACTTAAACTTTTGAAGTTATTTAAAAGTATAATATTATATGATAATTTTTTATTTTTTTTATTATCTTCATTTATATTTAAATAAATTCATTTTTAAATTTTTTACTTTTACAATAATTATATTTGTATTTAACTTATTTTATCGAAATTTTTATTTATAAAAAATAATGGCTAGGCGCAGAACAGACCGACGGTTTGAAATAAATTAATTTCCAGCTACAGAAACAATTTCATATAATTTAAATGTATTTATCTATGAATGTAATAAAAAACATATGGATATAACAAAAATATCTTTAATTTTATTTTATTTATAATATATAAGGAGGCGCTGGCTGTGCCGTCATGAAGGGCTGGGTGACGTCATATAATTTTAAATTAAGAAAAAACTAATGATTTTTCCCGAGGATAAAACCAATACAAAATGTATGATTCGTGGAGATATGTAAAAATCTCCACATGTGAAATTTAATGAGAAAACAATACCTCCCTTACTATCGTCGGCCGGTAAAAAAAGAATAAAAATCTCATTGAAATTTTTTTTCTTTTTTAAATATACAAATTATTTTTAAATAATTATCTTTAGAAAAAAAAACGTATATTTTTATTTTATTAATTACATCGAAATACTTTGAATATATAAATTTTAAATACATTCAATTAATTTAATGGATTACCTATAGATATCTATTATAAAATATATATAACTGCATCTGAGTAAGTTAAATGAATTACCAATTTAAATTCAATCCTCTTTATCTGTTTTTTAATAATATATTTAACAGACATTAAACGGGCAAATAAATAGAAGACAATTTAATTAGTTTTTAGAGACTCAGTTTTTTATCATCAGCCTAAATCTGTATACGAATAATAAATATAATTTGAAATTATATTCTCGTAACTAGAAACATAATAATTTTTTTTTAAAATATTATTTAATTATTTCAAACAAATTTCAATTTTTATGAAATCTTTAAAAAATAAACAAAAAATAAAATTTGATAATAATCTTTTAGATAGGCTTGCTAGTCTAAATAATTAAATTAAAAAGAAAAATATTTTTTTGAAAAAAATAACACCTCAATAAAATATCTAAAATAAAATATAAAATTTAATAATCGTTGCATTTTTAGTTTTTGAATTCACTGTTAAAAAATATACTCTTGTATGTATTTTAAAAATTAGAATTTCATTATAAAAACTCATTTTTTTTCTTTTTGAAATTTTTAGGTCGTTGTAAACATAATTAAATTTTATATTAATTAAAAATAATATAATTTATAAAACAATTATTATATAAACATAAATGAATTTTTTGTACATTTTATTTTTAAATAAAAATGATTGTTTAATTATTTTTATTTTAATTAAAATGAGAAAGTACCTACATCATTTTTACGAAAGGAATATAACTTGAAAAAAATAAATAAAGTTTTTTTTTTGTAATTAAAGAGAGTTGCTATATTGTGTGTGCTCTATACTCTATACTTCGAATTGTATATTTATTTATTTATTTTTTTGTTCAAATAAAATTGAACAACGAAGAAAAGTATTAGTAATAAGTGTTGTGTCATCACCACAAAAAACTACTATAGATACTGTAAAATAAAATGTTTCTATAAAAATTCTATTAAATTAAACAATGAAATGTTATAGTTTTTTTTTTAAATATATAAAATAAATAAATAGATAAAATTGATTGAAAATATGTGATTGTCTCTGTTTTAATTTTAAATATATAGATATCAATATCCGATTGAGTAATTAAACCGATGTAAAGGCACGTCCGAATTGTGGAGTGGACGTGAAACACGGAATTAAAGCAAAAGCAAAAGAGAGGCGAACTGACCACTTGACTCCCTCCCTCAAGGAAAAGAGCCCCATTAATGTAGAAACTCAGAAGTTTATCTCCACTCGTTTGTGGTATGTTACAGATTGTTATACTCAGAGCAATCTGATTAAAAAGGAAATTTCCACTCGAGGGAGAAGAAAAATAAAGAGTTTCTCAATTCAGCCTTTACTAAATTTGCAATACTATAGATACTTTTATTTTTTAAGAAGTTTAAGAGTATTTTTTTTTTAAAAAAGTCTCAGTATATTATTTTAATTCTTTGCTTATTAAAGTTAATTTTATAAATAAGAAGATAAATTTAAATAATACTATAAAAACAGTTTTTTAAAAAATATAATAAAATATGGTATAAATTTATATATATTATTCAAAATTTAGTAAATATAATGTATATTTAATGTATAATTGACATCAATTAGATTCATTCTATATAGTTTGGAAATTAAATTAAAAAAATACATTTAATCCTTTTTTTTATTTTTTTTAAGTTTTTAAATATTTCTAAAATAATATAAATTTAGGTATTAGTTATTTTGTAAACATAAAGAAATTATATAGAAAAAAAATATTCATGAAGTTAGCAACGTATTCATATGAACAATTTTAAAGGAAGGAATTTCAAATAAATTCAAATAACTTCCTTTTTTAATTCTCCTTTCTTAATTAAATTATAGACATGTACAGGTATCAATATAATTTCAGAATTTATATTATTATCAGTAGTAATCCTTGGGTCGAAACAGGCTATTGCTACTTTGAAAAATATAAAACTGAAGCCATCTTATGATAACAACATTATATATTGTATATAATATAGGATCAAATATACCATCAAGTAAATTTGAATATATATTTCATCAAGAAATGAAAATCAAGCAATTTTAATTAATTAATTAATTATTTTGTATCATTTAAATAAAAACGAATTTTTGGTGGGTTTTAGATAACCCATTTAACAATTGTAATAAATAGTTAAAAAGTTGTAAAATTTTTAAAGTTTATAATAATAAATTGCATAAATTTGTTAAAGGGTCGACCGATAGCTCGATGTTCCAGGTACTTTTTATTAAATCATTAGATTTTTGATAAATTATAAAATTAATTTCATTATTATTCACATTTCCAATGGATTTCAAAGATATTTAAATATTAGTTTGTTTCTTTTTTCATTTTTTATATAATCTATTTAAAAAAAAATACAAATATAAAAAAAGACATGAGTATTTTAATGAATGTTATATAGTTAATTAACAATAAAAATTTTTAGTCTCAAAAATAAAAAAAAATGAAAGATTTATTGAAACGATTAGGAAGAAAAATGTTTATGCAATGTTATTTTAAAAAGTTGAAGTGTTTCCTAGCAAAAGTACTCAACTTAATTGATGTCGTGAACGCATTTGAGAATGAAAAAATGTTGACGGGCAAATCGAATAGAATAAATATATGGTAATGAAAATAAAATTAGAAAATAATAATTTTCTATTGAAACTTTACTTGTTTAACATTTACATTTTTACAAACCAACAATAAGAAGGGAATCCTCATAATTCCAGTTTCCCGAAATGCCAATTAGAAAGTAAAAGAAATTTAATTAATTATTATTTTATAGAGTCTAGCAACATGTAAATTAAAGTTCTTAAGTATAGCTTTATATGAATTTAATGATTTAGACATACCTACATTATATGATATAGGTATAGTAATATATCAAGGAACCCTCCTGGTCAGCAAATACCAAATTATATGAATTAGCTTGATAATATTTTTATACATTAGCATTTATCATTATGGGACAAACAAACAATTTGAATTCCTAAGTTAAACAATTATTAAACACGAATTAACTTCGATACTCTTATATTTTTCTAATAAATTTGTCGGGTGTTTTTATGTTATAATTATAAAAGGAAATTTTAGTCACACACACTTAAAAAAAAAATTAAAAGTTAAAACTATATTAAAATAACTAAAAAATATTTATTTTTTAAAGATAATTACAATATTTGTTATTTTTTATTTAAAATTCTATAAATGTATAAATAATAAAATGTTAATAATACATTTAAAATAAAACTCATGTTTTATAACAGTGGGCTGAAAAGTTCGTAGGCTAACATAGAAAAAATTTTGTTTTGTTATTATTTATTTGTTTTTATTATTCAATATAGTACCCTTCGAAGGCGTTACATCGATTATAGTTGTCATATAATTTTTCGGTGTGAAATTATGGAGCCATGTTTCATATCGACGCAAAAATTCGGATTAATTACGTTTGAACGGCTCCAAACACTCCTTATAATCATCGATTCGTTGTTGTTTTTGGTCATTTGTCAGCTCGCGCGGTACCCACTTTGAATACAGCTTATATATTCAACCACGATATGACCAACAAGTTCCTTTGATATCTTTAGGTTCTTCACTCAACTTCATTTTGCAATTATCAAAAATTATTTCGTGGACTTTTTGATGTTTTTGTCCATAACTGCGTCTTTAGGGCACCAACTGCGTGCATCGTCCTCGGTACTCATTTTGCCTCGTTTAAACTTAGCAAACCACTTCTCTACGGTTGATTTTGCTGGTTTAGAGTCCGAATAATGTTTATCAAGCCAAGCCTTTGTTTCAACAGTATTTTTTTTCGCCAACACACGAAATTCTTTTTTTTTCCATTTTTTCAAAATAACAAAAGTTCATTCACAAAAAATTCTATAACTTCGATACTAATTGTGCAACAGCTGTCCCATTTATTTTTGAAGGTTAGAGCTATTTAAAAAAAATATGGATTTGATACTAGTGGAGTCAGCCTACGAACTTTTCGTGCCACCTGTTATGTATCACAGACCATTCGTTAACAGACGTGGTAACTCAATGCTATTTTTTAGTAAAAGTTGATATAAGTAATTTATTTAATTATCATTTTAATATATTTAAAGAATTTAAGAATAGGATTCTGCGGAGCAATTATGGGCCAAAAAATGATGAGTAGATTTGTGATTAAATTTCTTCTGACAATGGTTACACTCAAAAGGTTTTTCTCCTTTATGGTTTAATAAATGAGTATTTAAATTAAATTTTTGATTAAATTTCTTCTGACAAAGGTTACACTCAAAAGATTTGAGAATAGGATTCTGCGAAGAATTTATGGGCCAAAAAAGATGAGGTCACCGGGGAATGGCGAAGATTGCATAACGAGGAATTGCATGACCTCCATGCATCTTCAGATATAGTTAGAATTATAAAATCGAGAAGGCTACGGTGGGCAGCACACGAAGCTAGAATGGTAGAAGATAGAATCGGGAGACCGAGTGAGAAACCCAACAAGTTAAACGCCTATCTATATTTAGCCTCATCTTTTTGTGGAATGATAGATTTATTCATGTATATTGGCGGGCATGCATTTTTATACTATATATTTAGTAAATTTCTTATTAAAAAGTTACTCTCAAAAGGTTTGTCTTCTGTATGTGTTAATAAGTGCCTTTTTAAAGAAGATTTGTGATTAAATTTCTTCTGACAATGGATACACCCAAAAGGTTTTCCATTTGAATGTATTAATAAATGACTAATTAAATAACATTTATGAGTAAATTTCTTATGGCAAATGTTACACTCAAAAGGTTTTTCTCCTTCATGGATTAATAAATGAGTATTTAAATTAGATTTTTGATTAAATTTCTTCTTACAATGGTTACACTCAAAAGGTTTGTCTTCTGTATGGATTAATAAATGATTACGCAAATCAGATTTTCGTAAAAATTTCTTATGGCAAATGTCACACTCAAAAGGTTTGTCTCCTTTATGGATTAATAAATGAGAATTTAAATCAGATTTTCGTAAAAATTTCTTATGGCAAATGTCACACTCAAAAGGTTTGTCTCCTTTATGGATTAATAAATGAGAATTTAAATCAGATTTTCGATAAAATTTCTTATGGCAAATGTCACACTCAAAAGGTTTTTCTCCTTTATGGATTAATAAATGAGTATTCAAATAATATTTATATTTAAATTTCTTCTTGCAAATTATACACTCAAAACGTTTTTCTTCTGTGTGAGTTTTAAAATTAACTTCTAAATTACTTTTAGGTTTTAAATTAATTTGATTGTTATTATACTCCTTATCCATTTCAGCTGTATACGTATGTGTATAGATAATTGAGAATTTAATTTATTATTATTTTTTTTTATAATTATGATATTCTACTTTTCACTATATTTATTACTATTTTTTATCCTGTTTCGTCATTCCATGAATTTTATAATAAATTTTGAATCTCATTAAATTTCATAATATTGAACAAATTTTTACACACTTTCAAATATTTCAAAAAAATCTCTTGATTATAATAATTAATAAAAAAATATAGGAAACAAATCACCTAAAAATAAATTTTTTTTTATTAATGTCAAATATTAAATTTCATAACAAATTATTCCTATTTATCCTATCTATACGATTAAATTTTACTATTAATTACAATTCTTTCAATCTATGCGGATATTTAATTACTGTCTAATTTTACGTAATGACTCTGTCTCCTATATTATTATTAATTTATATATATTTATCTATAAAAATCAACATTTATTTGTTTAGGAAAGGTCAAGTTTTAACGATGCCACTGTTCAACCTTATTGAATAAGATGATGTTTCGGACCTTCCACAAAATAATAATTGAAAAATAATAATCATCAGACTAACTGTAATGTAAAAATAATTTTATAAGTTCATTGATAGACAAATTAAATTTTGTTTTATAAATATAACTAAATTTTGAGAAAAATATAAAAATTTCAACTTACCTATTATTCCAATTAATTCAAATTATAAAAAAATGTTTAAAGGTAATGAAATAATTAAATATATAATAAATAATAGATAATTAATCTTAAAACAAAACAATAAAAATATCCTGCTTGAGGCAGCAGTTGTTGAATAAGAATTACTTAAATTTAAATAAATTAAATACAAATTATTTTCTTAGAAACTAACTTAATTTTAAATCCATAAATATATAATTTATTATTTATTTTAAGATAATAAAAATCTTATATAAAAAAGGTTTTTGTCTGCACATTGCTCAGAATTTAAAAATCATTATTGTGACCCCTAAATTTAAAATTATTAATTATCACTCTATTATTTATTTATCTTAATTTCATTATAAAATAATGTACATATTCTGAAATTAATTGAATATAAAACAAAAATATAATATAAAACAAATCTAAGTTTTTATTGACACTATTGAGAAACATTAAAGTAACTACTTAATTAATTTAATAAATAGGTAATATAAATAATTTTGATTAATCAAATGTACTAATATTAGAGAGTAGTAATACGTTCTAATTTCATTAACGTATACGATAATTATGAACATTATGCAATTAATACAAATTATACTTGAATAGTTTATTTTAATATTAATATTAATTAAACTTGGTTTGAAATATCGGAACCTTATACTCCCCCACTCCATAAAATGGAGTAAAATATTTCGATTATTTAATAATCTAATAGTCAAATTACTAAACGTTGTCTATTTAGTTAACTAAAGTGATATTTATATTTTATTTTTATTTATTAGTATATATATATATATATATTTATAATTCATTAAAATATTTATTTTAAATTTATGTTTCAATCATTCATATTTTCTGAATGAAAAAACTATTAAAAAACTAAATTTATTTTTGATGTAATTATATTTGAATTTAAATATAATATATATATATATGTTTATCTCTCTCCAATTAATTATAAATTTAAATTAATAACTAGAGAAATAATTTTTCCAGTTCAGAAATTTTTTCATTTCGACTCCCGTATAAATTGTTAAAATTATTTACCTGAACTAATTATATAAAAATATATATGTATTTTGATATGGTTAACACACAAATAATGTAAATTTGAATAGAGAATATCCTAATGATTGGTAGATACATATACCTAGTGTATGTTTCAAGAGTAGAATATAAAAATATCAATTACAGTCTTTTATAATCATATTTATTATAAAGAAGGAATATCTTAAAAATTTGATGAAATAATTCCTATTCACCACTTCATAAAATCATAAATGACTTTGAATTGTCTACATTTTTAAATCCATTACATGCATTATATACCTACATATTATTATTTTGAGAATTTGTGTATTCACTCTATTCCTTTTTGTTATTAAATATTTTACCTTTTCACTATTAACTTCAATTCATCTTTTAAACTCAACTCAATTTCTCATTTAACTCTTTCTTTATTTACTAACATGTATGCTTTTAAATAATACTATAAATAGTTTTTTAAAAAATATAATATGGAATAAATTTATGTATATTATTCAAAATTTAGTAAATATAATATATAATTGAGATCAATTAGATTCACTAAATATAGTTTAAAAATTAAATTAAAATAAATACATTTAATCCTTTTATTTTATTTTTTTTTAAGTTTTTAAATATTTCTAAAATAATATAAATTTAGTTACTTAATTATTTTGTAAACATAAAAAATTCAACCACAGTAATGATTTCAATATATCTAATATTAGACAACTATCCATATCTTATCTTATTATACTAGCAAAAATTATATATGTCACAAATTAAGTTATCCATTTTGAAATTTGCGTTCCGCCTCTTGTTTAATTGATTAGGTATTAATATCTTTTAACATTTAAAATATTTTATTTAATTTCGAAATAAAATTAAAATGATTTATTTTAATAATATTTTAGAATAAAAGTACGAATTATATTTATCAATCCCCGCCCCCCACAAAAAAAATATATTCATGAAGTTAGCAACATATATTATGAACAAATATAAAGGAAGGAATTTCAAATAAATTGTTGAATAAATTTGTTATATAACCTCCATTTTTAATCCTCCTTTCTTAATTAAAATATAGACAAGTACAGGTCTCAATTCAATCAATCAATCAATAATTTCAGAATTTATATTATTATCAGTAGTAATCCTTAGGTCGAAACAGTCTATAAGCTGTTCGTTCTTGTTTCTTCGCATTTAAAAAAAAGGATTTGAATAACAAATAACACAGTTATTTATTTATAATAGATAAAGAAATAATATTTTTTATTCATAAATACAGGGTTAAACAAAATGTGGTACTTTCTCTAATGGCGTCAGTTCATATAATTTTGATGCTGACTAATGCCTCGTACACACGCGTCCTGGCATTGGGTGCGTTCCTTTTTACCGACCGACGATAGTAAGGGAGGTATTGTTTTCACACCAAATTTCACATGTGGAGATTTTTACATATCTCCACGAATCAGAAAAAAGTATTTTTAGCATGATGTCTGCCGTCCGTCCGTCCGTCCGTCCGTATAGATGTGTACAGCCTGAACGGCTCAACCGAATTTGATGAAATTTGGTATATTTACTTAATACATCAGTGGGATGAATTGATCAACTTTTGGTGCAAATCCGGAAACCGGAAGTGGTAGAATTAGCGATCGACGATAGGAAGGGAAAGGTTATTTTCACACCAAATTTCACATGAGGAGATTTTTTCATATATCACCACGAATCATGCACTTTGTATTGGTTTTATCCTCGGGAAAATCATATTTATTAATTTTTTCTTGATTTAAAATTATATGACGTCATCCAGCCATTCATTACGTCACAGCCTGGTCTTGCATATATATTATAAATAAAATAAAATTAAAAATGTTTATATTTATTATTTATGTATCCATATCTGTTTTTTATTACATTAATAGATATATTAAAATTATTTGAAATTGTTTCTGTAGCTGGAAATTAATTTATTTCAAACCGTCGGTCGGTTCGGACCTGGCCACAGGTCAACTTATTTCTATGCTGTTTTTATTTATTCGTTAACTTAATCATTTATTTATACAATATTTATTATCATCTAAAATTATAATAATCATATATAAATGTCGTATTATTTTATTTAAAGTTAAGAGTTAAAAAGAAATTGTATATTAATTTATATTCTTAATTCAGTCAGTGCAATGGCCAAATTTTTGAATGTTCGAGCCGCCACAAAGCTATTGCTACTTTGAAAAATATAAAACTGAAGCCATTTAATGATAACAGCAATATATATTGTACATAATTATGGATCAAATATGTCATCAAGTAAATTTGAATATATTTATTTCATTTTGAAAAGAAAGTCAAGTAATTTTAATTAATTAATTAATAATTTTGTACCAATATAAGAAACAAATTTTTGGTGGGTTTAACAATTGTAATAAATAATTAAAGAATTGTAAAAGTTTATAAAAATAAATTGTATAAATTTGTTAAAGGGTGGAGCCATGTTTCATCCATAGTCACATATCGACTCAAAAATTCGGATTAATTAAGTTTGTACAGCTCCAAAAACTCTTTAGAATCATCGATTCGTTGTTGTTTTTGATAGATTGTCAGCTCGCACGGCACCCACTAAAAACAGAGCTTATATATTCATGCACGATATGACCAACGCGTTCCTTTGATATCTTTAGGTTCTCAGCTATCGAATTCAACTTCACTTTGCAATTATCAAAAATAATTTTGTGGACTTTTTTGATGTTTTCGTCTGTAACAGCCTCAGTGCTCATTTTGCCTCTTTTAAACTTAGTAAACCACTTCTCTACGGTTGATTTTGCTGGTTTAGAGTCCGAATAATGTTTATCAAGCCAAGCCTTGTTTAAATTTCTTCTGGTAATAGTTACCGTTAAAATGTTTTTCATTTGTATCGGTTACTAAGTGAATTGTTAAATTACATCTTTGATTAAATTTGTTCTAAGAATAGTTACATACAAAGGTTTGTCATCTGTATAATTTAATAAATAGATTTTTAAACTATATCTTATATTAAATATTTTGTAACAATAGTTACAATCTAATGTCATCTAATTAATCTAATCTATTAATAAATGAAATATTAAATTAAATTTATTTAAAAATTTCCTCTGTCAAGTGGTACGCTCAAAAAGGTTTCATCTGAATGTGTTAATAAATGAGTATCTAAATAAGATTTTTGTTTATATTTCTCGTGACAATGGTTACACTCAAAAGGTTTTACATCTGAATGTATTAATAAATGAGTACTCAAATGAGAATTATTTTTAAATTTCTTCTGAAAATGATTGGACTCAAAAGGTATGTCTTCTGTGTGTGTTAATAAGTGCATATTTAAACTATATTTTTTATTAAATTTCTTATTAAAAAGTTACTCTCAAAAGGTTTGTCTATTGTATGTGTTAATAAATGAGTATTGAAACTAGATTTTCGTTTAAATTTCTTCTGACAAATATTACACTCAAAAGGTTTATCTTCTGTATGTGTTAATAAATGTGTATTCAAATTAGATTTTTGATTAAATTTCTTTTGGCAAATGTTACACTCAAAAGGTTTTTCTCCTTTATGGATTAATAAGTGAGTATTCAAATAATATTTAAATTTAAATTTCTTATGGCAAATGTTACACTCAAAACGGTTTTCTCCTTCATGGATTAAAAAATGAGTATTCAAATAATATTTAAATTTAAATTTCTTCTGGCAAATGTTACACTCAAAAGGTTTTTCTCCTTCATGGATTAATAAATGAGTATTTAAATGAGATTTTAGTTTAAATTTCTTATGGCAAATGATACACTCAAAAGGTTTATCTTCTGTATGTGTTAATAAATGTCTATTCAAATTAGATTTATGATAAAATTTCTTATAGCAAATGTTACACTCAAAAGGTTTTTCTCCTTTATGGATTACTAAATGGGTATTTAAATTAGATTTTCGATAATATTTCTTATGGCAAATGTTACACTCAAAAGGTTTTTCTCCTTTATGGATTACTAAATGAGTATTTAAATTATATTTTCGATTAAATTTCTTCTCACACTGGTTACATTCAAAAGGTTTTTCTCCTTCATGGATTAATAAATGTCTATTGAAATTAGATTTATTATTAAATTTCTTATAGCAAATGTTACACTCAAAAGGTTTTTCTTCTTCATGGATTAATAAATGAGTACACAAATCATATTTTCGTTTAAATTTCTTCTGGCAAATGATACACTCAAAACGTTTTTCTTCTGTGTGAGTTTTAAAATTAACTTCTAAATTACTTTTAGGTTTTAAATTAATTTGATTGTTATTATACTCCTTATCCATTTCAGCTGTATATACGTATGTGTATATATAATTGAGAATTTAATTTATTATTATTTTTATTTATAAATATGATATTGTACTTTTCACTATATTTATTACTTTTTGTTATTCTGTTTCGTCATTCCATGAATTTTATAATAAATTTTGAATCTCATTAAATTTCATAATATTGAACAAATTTTTACACACTTTCAAATATTTCAAAAAATCTCTTGATTATAATAATTAATAAAAAAAATATTGGAAACAAATTACCTAAAAATAATTTTTTTTTTATTAATGTTAAATATTAAATTTCATAACAAATTATTCCTTTTTATCCTATCTATACGATTAAAATTTTACTATTAATTACAATTCTTTCAATTTATGCGGATATTTAATTACTGCCTAATTTTACGTAATGAATCTGCCTCCTATATTATTATTAATTTATGTATATTTATCTATAAAAATCAACATTTATTTGTATAGGAAAGGTCAAGTTTTAACGATGCCACTGTTCAACCTTATTGTATAAGATGATGTTTCGGACCTTCCACAAAATAATAATTGAAAAATAATAATTATCAGACTAACTCTAATGTAAAAATAATTTTATAAGTTCATTGATAGACAAATTAAATTTAGTTTTATAAATATAACTAAATTTTGAGAAAAATATAAAAATTTCAACTTACCTATTATTCCAATTAATTCAAATTATAAAAAAATGTTTAAAGGTAATTAAATAATTAAATATATAATAAATAATAGAGAATTAATCTTAAAAAAAACAATAAAATTATCCTGCTTGAAGCAGCAGTTGTTGAATAAGAAATACTTAAATTGAACTAAATTAAATAGAAATTATTTTCTTAGAAACTAACTTAATTTTAAATATATAATTTATTATTTATTTTAAGTTAGTAAATGTTATATAAAATAAGCTGGAGTGTCTCCACTCGACTATCTCGCAATTTGAATTGGATTAAATAACATAATATATTATATTTAAATTAAATTTAATTAATTATAAATTATAAATAATAAATATTAAACCAACGCATGTTTGGTTTTTTATTGATGGCACCATGGCACGTGTTGGCGCGTGAGATTTGCAGTGTTAAAAAATTAATTCTGGTACTTTCAGCGATTCAATCAAGCTGAAATTCTATATATAGCAGTTTTATACAATTATTAATCATGTGAAAAATTATCAAACATATATCTTTATTTTTACTGTCACTTTAGAGGAAAAAAAATCAAAACGTTGTATGTAATGACCCTCTTCCGGTTGAGCTACATTTCTCAAAAGTTGATAGAAAACTATGAATTTTGAATAATGCTCATGTACCAAATTGCATCATTCTAGCTCAAACCGTTTTTGCGTAATCTTGTCTACATACATACACACACACACACACACACACACACACACACACACCACACACACACACACGCCACACACACACACACACACACACCACACACACACACTAGAGACAGTTTTCTCAACCTTAGTGAAAATGATTCAGGAACCTTCAAAACGTATAAAAACATCAAAATCTCAACATCGAAAATTTTCGTGATCGCAATACTATCTCTGGCGAGATAGTAAAAAACATGCACATTGCTCAGAATTTAAAAATCATTGCATTTTTCGCGTTACCCTAGAATTTAAAAATATTAATTATTACTCTATTATTTATTTATCTTAATTTCATTATAAAATAATGTACATATTCTGAAATTAATTGAATATAAAACAAAAATATAATATAAAACAAATCTAAGTTTCTTACTTCCATGCAAGGTCAAATAAAATTTCTGATAACTAATTACATTGTTTTTTAAACAATTTTTAATTAATTTTGTTTCATTTAGTTAATTTCTCGTTTAACTCTTTCTATACTAACCCATTTTTATTAGAATTAAAATTTGAAAAAAGATTTTACCAATTTAAGTACTAAATTATATTTGTGCTTTGCAACTATATGCTTTAAAATATTAAATTCACGTTTTAAGCTTTAAAATTCTTTTTTTATGAAAGATATATTAAGATAAATCTTCAAAAAATATATAATAAGATAAATATTTTTTGTTCTTTATAAAGTATAGTTCGCAATGTACACTTTTGGAATTGGAAATTATTTTTGTAAAAATTCCAATCACGAATTGTTTTTACTTACATAATGAATTATTTAAAAAATTTTTTTACTTTCAAATTATAAAATAAACTGGATTGTTAAATTGTTAATAAAAATCTGACTCGAATGAATCGAATAACATGTTAACAGTAAATAAAAGTAGATAATATTTAATAATTTTATTAGTAATTACAGTGGAGAGAGAGAGAGAGATAGTTTTTAATTTAAGTTACAATTAACAAACTTAATATTAAAATATTCAAGATTTTCATACAAGTTTTATTTCTTATTTTAAAATTAATTTATTTAAAAAAGATGCTTATATTTAAGTCTAAATAAAATGGTTACCTTACCAGTAAGAGTGAGGAATAGTCATTGAAGTTGAAAGGTGGATTATTGAAGAAAATATGGAACCTTGGAGTTGGTTGAATTGATATAAAACTGGAGCAATACAAATCCAAGCAGTAATGGAATTTGATTAAGTAAATTTATTTGAGGAGTGAGTTTTTAATGGAAATCAAGTAAGTTAGTGAATGCTTTTGACAACAATGTCAACAAACAAAAATGGCTATTAGTGGGGATAGGTGAGAGTGGTGGGGGAAAACATTTCATGCAGGAAAAAATTTAATAATATGGAATAAATTTATATATATTATTCAAAATTTAGTAAATATAATGTATATTTAATGTATAATTGACATCGATTAGATTCATTCTATATAGTTTAGAAATTAAATTAAAAAAAAATACATTTAATCCTTTTTTTTTATTTTTTAAATATTTCTAAAATAATATAAATTTAGGCACTTAGTTATTTTGTAAACATAAAGAAATTCGACCACAGTAATGTTTTCAATATATCTAATATCAGACAACTATCCATATCTTATCTTATCTTATTATACTAGCAAAAACTATATAAGTCACAAATCAAGTCATCCATTTTGAACTTTGTTTACCGCCATTCTTTTTTAATTGATATTGTATTAATATTTTTTTACAAATAAAATATTTTTAAATTTTTTATTTATTTTCGAAATGAAATTAAAATGATTTATTTTAATAAAAAAAGTACGAAATTTATCATTCCCTTACAGAAAAAAAAATATTCATGAGGTAAGCAACATATACATATGAACAATTATAAAGGAAGGAATTTCAAATAAATTGTTGAATAAATTTGTTATATAACCTCCATTTTTAATCCTCCTTTCTTAATTAAAATATAGACAAGTACAGGTCTCAATATAATTTCAGAATTTATATTATTATCAGTTGTAATCCTTGGGTCGAAACAGTCTATAAGCCATTGCTACTTTGAAAAATATAAAACTGAAGTCATCTTATGATAACAACATTATATATTGTATATAATATTGGATCAAATATGTTATCAAGTAAATTTGAATATATATTTCATCTTGAAATGAAAATTAAGTAATTTTAATTAATTTATTAATTATTTTGTACCATTTTAAGAAACAAATTTTTGGTGGGTTTTTTCTAACAACAATTGTAATAAATAATTTTATAATAATAAATTGTGTAAATTTGTTAAAGGGTGATGATGGAGCCATGTTTCATCCATAGTCACATATCGACGCAAAAATTCAGATTAATTAAGTTTGAACAGCTCCTTAGAATTATCGATTCGTTGTTGTTTTTAGTAGATTGTCATCTCGAGCGGCACCCACTATGAACAGAGCTTATATACTCATGCACGATATGACCAACACGTTCCTTTGATATCTTTAGGTAACTCACTCAACTTCACTTTGCAATTATCAAAAATTATTTTGTGGACTTTTTGATGTTTTCGTCTATAACAGCGTCATTGGGGCGTCCATGCGTTTTTTTCAAATTAACAGAAGTTCTTACACAAAAAATTCTATAACTTCTATACTAATTGTGCAACAGCTGTCAAATTTATTTTTGAATGTTAGGGCTATTCAAAAAAAATATGGGTTTGATACTAGTGGCTACAGCCTATGAACTTATAAGTCCACCTTTTATGTATGATGATGTCATCTATAGAGGCATATTGTCAGACATGTTTAACTTACTCATTAAGGCGAAGATTAGTTTAGTTGATATAAGAAATCCTTTTAATTATCATTTTAATATTGAAAACCATTGATGTAATATTGTCTTCTTTTATATACAAATAATGATCGTATACAATTTTTTGTTTTTTAATATCGTTAAGAAAATTGGAAAAAATTCAATAGGCTTGTTTGTTTTAACTAACAAATAAATGATTACTATGACTTGACATCATCTTTTGTAGTTTTTAAATCTTAATCAAAAAATGTTTTTCAAAATCTTATTTCAATTTAATATAGTTTAATAGATTAATATTTGTAAATATTTGATTTAAGTTAAAAAAATTAAAATTCCTTTTGACCTAAAAATATATCTGTCGTTAATGATTTTGCTTTTAAAAATTTACTGTTCTGAATAAACATTATGAGTTATTTTTCAGATCACTAAAATCAATCAAAAGGTGTTTTTAGTAATAAATATTCAAAAAACTTTCACGTTTCAACGATTTACTGAGAATGCATTTCACCTGATTGAATTAATAAATGATAAATTATTACAGATTTTTTATCAAATTTTTTTTTAGACAATATAAACACTGAACAGATAGGTCACTTTTATGAATTTATAAATGATCATTTAAATTGTTTAGATATCTTCTGGCAATAGTTACAGTCAAAAGGTTTTTCATCTGTCCCTGTTACTAAGAACATTGTTAAATTACATCTTTGATTAAATTTGTTCTAAGAATAGTTTCATACAAAGGTTTGTCATCTGTATAATTTAAAAAAATGTATTTTTAAACTATATCTTCGGTAAAATTTCTTGTAACAATAGTTACAATCAAATGTCATCTAAATGTATTAATAAATGAAATATTAAAATAAATTTATTTAAAAATTTTCTATGTCAAAAGGTACACTCAAATAGATTT
This sequence comes from Labia minor, assembly GCA_963082975.1. NCBI lineage: Eukaryota > Metazoa > Arthropoda > Insecta > Dermaptera > Spongiphoridae > Labia > Labia minor. The sequence continues at coordinate 12,465,993 of OY720344.1, read as the reverse complement.
TCATATGAATGTGTTGATAAATGAGAATATAAATGCGATTTTTAAACTTTTTTTTTAAATAAATTTCTTATTAAAAAGTTACTCTCAAAAGGTTTGTCTTCTGTATGTGTTAATAAATGAGTATTTAAAGCAGATTTTTGATTAAATTTCTTATGTCACAAATGTTACACTCAAAAGGTTTTTATCATTCATGGATTAATAAATGAGTACTCAAATGAGATTTTCGTTTAAATTTCTTATGGCAAATGTTACACTCAAAAGGTTTTGCTCCTTCATGGATTAATAAATGAGTATTGAAACTAGATTTATATTTAAATTTCTTCTCACAATGGATACACTCAAAAGGTGTTTCATTTGAATGTATTAATAAATGACTATTTAAATAAGATTTTTGATTAAATTTCTTATTGCAATGGTAACACTCAAAAGGTTTTTCATTTGAATGTATTAATAAATGACTATTTAAATAAGATTTTTGATTAAATTTCTTCTGGCAAATGTTACACTCAAAAGGTTTTTCTCCTTTATGGATTAATAAATGAGTATTGAAATTAGATTTATATTTAAATTTCTTTTCACAATGGTTACACTCAAAAGGTTTTTCATTTGAATGTATTAATAAATGAGATTTTAAATAAGATTTTTGATTAAATTTCTTATGACAATGGTAACACTCAAAAGGTTTTTCTCCTTTATGGATTAATAAATGAGTACACAAATCAGATTTTCGTTTAAATTTCTTCTCACAATGGATACACTCAAAAGGTTTTTCATTTGAATGTATTAATAAATGACTAATTAAATAAGATTTTTGATTAAATTTCTTATTGCAATGGTAACACTCAAAAGGATTTTCATTTGAATGTATTAATAAATGACTAATTAAATGAGATTTTTGATTAAATTTCTTCTGGCAAATGTTACACTCAAAAGGTTTTTCTCCTTTATGGATTAATAAATGAGTATTGAAATTAGATTTATATTTAAATTTCTTCTCACAATGGTTACACTCAAAAGGTTTGTCTTTTGTATGTGTTAATAAATGAGTACTCAAATGAGATTTTTGTTTAAATTTCTTCTGGCAAATGTTACACTCAAAAGGTTTTTCTCCTTCATGGATTAATAAATGAGTGCTCAAATTAGATTTATATTTAAATTTCTTCTGACAAATATTACACTCAAAAGGTTTGTCTTTTGTATGTGTTAATAAATGAGTACTCAAATGAGATTTTTGTTTAAATTTCTTCTGGCAAATGTTACACTCAAAAGGTTTGTCTTTTGTATGTGTTAATAAATGAGTGCTCAAATTAGATTTTCGTTTAAATTTCTTATGGCAAATGTTACACACAAAAGGTTTGTCTTTTGTATGTGTTAATAAATGTGTACTCAAATGAGATTTTTGATTAAATTTCTTATGGCAAATGTTACACTCAAAAGGTTTTTCTCCTTTATGGATTAATAAAGGAGTATTCAAATAATATTTATATTTAAATTTCTTCTCACACTGGTTACACTCAAAACGATTTTCTTCTTTGTGAGTAACTTCTAAATTACTTTTAGGTTTTAAATTAATTTGATTGTTATTATACTCCTTATCCATTTCACCTGTATACGTATGTGTATATATAATTGAGAATTTAATTTATAATTTTTTTTTTATAATTATGATATTCTACTTTTACTAAATTTATTACGTTTTTATTCTATTTTGTCATTCCATGAATTTTATAATAAATTTTGAATCTCATTAAATTTCATAATATATAACAAATTTTTACACACTTTCAAATATTTCAACAAAATCCCTTGATTATAATAATTAATAAAAAAAATATAGGAAACAAATGACCTAAAAATAAATTTTTTTTTATTAATGTCACATATTAAATTTCATAATAAATTATTCCTATTTATCCTATCTATAAGATTAAAATCTTACTATTAATTACCTTTCTTTCAATTTATGCGTATAATATTCTATATTATTAGTAATTTATGTATATTTATCTATAAATATCAACATTTATTTGTATAGGAAAGGTCAAGTTTTAACGATGCCTCTGTTCAACCTTATTGAATAAGATGGTGTTTCGGACCTTCCACAAAATAATAATTGAAAAATAATAATCATCAGACTAACTGTAATGTAAAAATAATTTTATAAGTTCATTGATAGACAAATTAAATTTAGTTTTATAAATATAACTAAATTTTGAGAAAAATATAAAAATTTCAACTTACCTATTATTCCAATTAATTCAAATTATAAAAAAATGTTTAAAGGTAATTAAATAATTAAATATATAATAAATAATAGAGACTTAAGCTTAAAAAAACAATAAAAATATCCTGCTTGAGGCAGCAGTTGTTGAATAAGGTTTACTTAAATTGAACTAAATTAAATACAAATTATTTTCTTAGAAACTAACTTAATTTTAAATATATAATTTATTATTTATTTTAAGTTCGTAAATCTTATATAAAAAAACATGCACATTGCTCAGAATTTAAAAATCATTGCATATTTTCGCGTTTCATGTGACCCCTACAATTTAAAATTATTAATTATCACTCTATTATTTATTTATCTTAATTTCATTATAAAATAATGTACATATTCTGAAATTAATTGAATATAAAACAAAAATATAATAAAAAACAAATCTAAGTTTCTTACTTTCATGCAAGGTCAAATAAAATTTCTGATAACTAATTACATTGTTTTTTAAACAATTTTTAATTAATAATGTTTAATTTAGTTAATTTCTCGTTGAACTCTTTCTTTACTAACCCATTTTTATTAGAATTAAAATTTGAAAAAAGATTTTACCAATTTAAGTACTAAATTATATTTGTGCTTTGCAACTATATGCTTCAAAATATTAAATTCACGTTTTAAGCTTTAAAATTATTTTTTTATGAAAGAATTACTTTAATATATATTTTTTGTTCTTTATAAAGAATAGTTCGCAATGTACACTTTTGGAATTGGAAATTATTTTTGTAAAAATTCCAATCACGAATTGTTTTTACTTACACTAATGAATTATTTAAAAATTTGTTTTTACTTTCAAATTATAAAATAAACTTGACCTTTCATACATCTTTTGAATGAATAAATTTTTTTTATAATTCAATTAGTTCTTATAAATATTGAATATGGTATTATAATTATGATCTCACAAGTTTCTAGTGTGAAAAAAACAAAAATAATTAATCTTGTGACATTCTTTAATATAAACATAATAAATTATAAATAAATTTATTTCTTTCACCTGTTTCATCTCAATTTTTATAAAAAATTTCAATTACTTCTTTAATGTATTTTATTTTTATGTTGTTTATTGATCATAATTTTTTTTCTCACTTTAAAGATTTCAAGAATCAATTTCCGGTATATTTACACAATATAATAGTTGTTTAGGAATTTTACAAATGCCCAATAAAATAACTCCAGACAGAATTGTAATGAAAAATGAAAATTCTTAGGCCCGATTCACACACAAGTGGCGTATGGCACTGGCGTGGTTCTGGCGTGGAACAGGTTTGTTAATGTAATTGCATTAGCTTATGACTCAATACCCACAGATATGGCGTGTTGGAGGCGTGGAAAATGGCACGAAGACCACTCCAAATGAATAATTAAATGGTCTAGAAGTGGCGTGCCAGTCCTACGAGCCACCGGTGGCGTCGGAGTGGAGTGGTCTTCGTGCCATTTTCCACGCCTCCAACACGCCATATCTGTGGGTATTGAGTCATAAGCGAGATAGTAACAAGTAAATCTGTAATCGTATAATATAAGAGAAATAAATATATACATGAATTAATAATATATATTATATTTATATTAAATTCTATTTTATTGTATTAATAATATTTACTTTAATGGAATGAAAAACTTATAGATAATATAATAATAATAAGTGGGTTATCAATCATTATTATATATCTCAGAGACATCATTCAGTTAACTTCACCTCTCTCTTTGGTTATTTATTAATTTATTATATAATATTTATTATAATGAATGAATGAAGTAAAATAGAAAAATGAATGGTTGCATATATCGTTGGTTTGGAAGAATACCGACACAACTCAAAATTAATAGATTTCTAGGAAAGGCATTTCAAAATTTGTAAAATATTAAAACAATTCTATCTTTACAGGGATAAATAATAGAAATAAACTGCTCTACATATAATTGAGAAAGATTTTAAACTATGATTTCGACTAATAATTTGTAATTTATGTATACATACAAACCCTTCTACACCCCCTTATTTAAATATGAAACAGTCTTACCCAAAAAATAGTTCGCCTTTTGAATACTGCACAATAATCCAACACAAAATAGGACTGTATTCACCAAAACTATGAAATCAAAATCATGGCACTTTATAAAATCTGACACTATTTCATATATGTGATGGTCTTAAACAGAATGGCCGTATAAAACTGCGGGAATTACAGATTATTTTAAATGCTATCTGGTGATTTTAACAGTAGTTACAACTTGTGCCTCTCTTCCACATAATATATTGACAATAAGCAATAGATATATAAAAATCTCAATTATGTTATTATTTGAGTTGTGACGGAATTCTTCCAAACCGACGATATATAAATTAACTTTTCATTTAAATTAAATAGTCATGTTTACTAATTAACTTAGTAATAAAATTTGTATCTGATTAATTCACTCTACGATTATTCGAAATATTCTATTTACATTTTTTTATAAAGATGATTTTAAAATAATTTTTATATTACCTTAAAATAAAATAAGTTGACCTGTGGCCAGGTCCGAACCGACCGACGGTTTGAAGTAAATTAATTTCCAGCTACAGAAACAATTTCAAATAATTTTAATATATCTATTAATATAATAAAAAACAGATAGGCATATAACATAAATATTTTTTAATTTTATAATAAATAAGTAAGAGCTGGCTGTGACGTCATGAAGGGGTGGGTGACGTCATATAATTTTAAATTAAGAAACAACTAATGAAGATGATTTTTCCCGAGGATAATCCAATACAAAGTGCATGATTTGTGGAGATATATAAAAAAATCTCCTCTTGTGAAATTTGGTGTGAAAATAACCCTTTCCTTCCTATGGACGATCGCTAATACTACCACTTCCGGTTTCCAGATTTGCACCAAAAGTTGATCAATTCATCCCACTGATGCATTAAGTAAATATACCTAATTTCATCAAAATCCGTTGAGCCGTCCAGGCTGTACACATCTATACGGACGGACAGACATGATGCTAAAAATACTTTTTTCTGTTAAGAAAATGCATGATTCGTGGTGATATGTAAAAATCTCCACATGTGAAATTTGGTGTGAAAACAATACCTCCCTTACTATCGTCGGTCGGTAAAAAAACATTAGGATAAGTAAAATAACAGATATTAAATAATAATTTTTTAATTGAAATTAATGTTTATTCACAATTTTTTTTTTCATTTTGAAATCACAGACACATTCTTTTTTATTAGACCACGCCCTTTGCCTATGAAAGAAAAAAACAATCTTGATTTTGTTGTTTTATTTCCTCTAATCAACCAGCAAAAGTTAAAAAAAATATATTAACCCTCAACGGTTATTAAAGAAAAAGTTTGCCACCCTGTCCCTTGGATATAATCATTGCCAACTGTTAAATGAGTTTATTTAACGAAAATTGAAACTAGTATTTGTTGTTCATATCTGATTATTTTCTTCGCAAGCCCTTCGATTTTCGAATAACTTTAAATTTGTTTTTTTTTAACTACCTCTCTTTCCTTTTTATTAAATAAACATATATATATATATATATATAACTTTTGTAGAAACATGAAATCAAATGTATTTTAATGAAATAAAAAATGTAATATTATTCATTTTAATTAAGTAACTTAACGAATTTTTAACAATATAATTGCATATTATATGTAAGAGAATATAACTTGAGTATAATGCTTTAGTACCTTGTTCACCGGGTTTTTAAAAACGAGTGAATTTATTAATATAGTTATATCAATTGTGGTTAATTTTCTACTTTACAGAAATAAATTTTACTCTTTTATTAATCAATATTGAAAAAATGAGTTAATTAATAATAAGTATAACTTTTAGTCTTAATATACAGTAACTGATTCACAGAACCGGCGCTCGGTCATTAAAAAAAATATTCGTTGTTATCGGGTTCGGCTGGTAATATTAATACCTGGTTCACCGAGCTTCCGTTCAAATAATTTAAAAAAACATAAATTAAAAATAAATAGTCATAAAACATACACCCCTTAAACGTACGTATTAATGCACTGAAAGACAGAAAAGTATGAATTGTAATATTTTGAATTTAAGGAAGGGCTGTCCGGCGTAGTTGCTGACGTCATTTAAATTTCCTATTTTAAATTAAGAAAAAATTAATAAAGATGATTTTTCCGAGGCTGAAACCAATACAGATTGATTTTTCTTTATAAAAATTATCTATGGTGTGAATTTCAAAAAAATTCTTCGAGCGGTTTAATATTTCAAAAAAAAAATATATATACATATATATATATATATATATTGTCGTATATTGAATGATTTAGGTATGGTGGTTTAATGAAAAAAATGGGTTGAAAATTAATAATTATTAAATTGGTAGCTCTCTGGGTTAATTTTGAAGAATAAGTGGGTAATTAAATCCGCGAAGGTTGATGAGGGAAAGTATAAAATGGGATTCGTTCAAATTAAAAATGCAGATATAAAATTAAACTAAAAAAATATTTAATAAAATAAAAGAATTATTATTATAAAAATAGATAATAAAGAAATTATAAAGAGTTGATAAGGTACCGTTGTAAATATGAATATTATAAATTAAATAAAATTTAATTTCATTAAGCAATTGCAATTTTATTAATAAGCAAGAGTCGACCACTTAGCTGTATGATTGATAGGAATAAATGGAGAATTCTTAGAGAAGTGAGTCTAGAGATTCTTCTTGCGGATTTCTTTGGAAAATCTTCTTAGGCGGCGGCGCTCCTCAAGGGGGTGGCCGGGATGTCACTCCTGCAAGGGATATTGGTGCCTCCTTCTCCAATTCTAATCAAGACTGATTAAAAAATTGTTGTTAAACCAATAAAGAAAACTCTTCATCCTTTCCATTGCTACCTCGGAGCATTGTCCACCTCTTCCCCAACTTTGGATACCCGGATGGGTCTCTGTAGATCTGGAGATCATATGTGTTGTATTTTATGAATTTTAATACAACAGGAATTAAAGAACTTTTAAGTATTTATTTGAAAGATCCTTCTATTGTATCAGTCGGCTGGTTCACTTGATGTTTTAAGATAAAAGGTCTTTCATTCTCTAATTTAGCAAATTTCTTTATATCATTCACATGTGGCGATGTTTGTTTTAATTGTCCTTAGAATATTTCGCACCTTTGTCTATTAAAAGGCATTTTTCTCCTTATATATTTCAATATATATACAATTTTTGCTAGTATAATAAGATGAGATATAAATATACATAGGATATATATATATATATATATTAAAGTTTATAAACATTTTGAAATCATTCTTTTTGTATATGTGACCAGGTGTGTTGTAAATTTGATCTTTGACATAAACAAATTCAAATAAACCGTTGAAACCGTCTCTGTTATAGCAAAGGATCAAATAATCAGTTTTCCTAAAAGATTAACTAAAAATAAAAATTTGCATTGATACCAATCAAAGGGCTTTACATATTAATTATAATTTGTGTTACTTTATTTTGAGCCTTCACTTTATCATGCCCCTATTTAAGTACGATAATTAATTTCAAAGTAAATGCAAATACTAAATATTAAATACAATACTTTTATAAAGGAAATAATTAAATTACTTACTATTATGATATTAATTTAACAACCATTATATACAAATTTAGTTCACTTTTTCTTATTTAATCAATTTTATTATTTATTTATTATATTAAATAATTATATTATTCAAAAATTCAAATAATACATGTAAAAATTTAATTTAATTTTAAAATAATAATAATTAAAGAATTTAATAAAAAATAATATGAATAATATGAGTTTAATATTTAGTATAGTAAACTTATACTCAAAAAAAAAAAATAAATAAAATAAACATAATAGAGTGTATAAACTTAAATTGATGAAAGTCTCACATACAAATAAATGCTCTACCATATTAGAAATTTTAATATAGATAGAAATAATTATAAAAAAAAAAATTGACCATGTTTTATAGAATATTTGGTCATTATAATATGCTTTACACAATCTTTTAGAAATTATTTTATTAACTAATTAAGTACACAATTTTGTATTATTTTAATTTATTTTTTAAAACTCTTATATTAAACTAAAAATTTTCTGATGTTAAAAAAATAATTTAATATTAGTAAAGTGTATGTTCCAGAAGTTTAAAGAGGATCTGATAAAATTATTCAAATATATATGATGCAAAATAATCAAATCATGTCTATTTGAGGATCAAAACTTTTATTTCCATCCCATAACTTAAAATTCTAATATGTTCATATGTTCATATGTGAATAATAGCAATTGTAGAAAAATATCTAAGAATTTAAATTTATTATTAAATATAGAATAAATGAAGTAAGTTCCTATTCTTTTATTAAATTAATTAATGTATTTAATGGTTAATATTGATGAAAATTAAATTTGTAATTATCTTAAAATACATTTTATTTTCTTAAAAAGTTTAAAAAATTATTTATAAAAAAATATTGCCATAATAAATTTTCTCAAATCAATTTCTCTCGAATTCAATTCTCCAGGGACAACCTCTATTTACATTTTTTTTTTATTGACTACCAAATTTATATTCAAAACATATTATTTATTATTCATATTCTTTTGAAGCGTATATCCGTAAAAATATCATTAAATATAGCATTTCAAACAAATTTTAAAATAATAGTATAATATACCAAAGAGATATAATTTTATTTAAAGATATGCTATTCATTATTTTTTTTTTCAAAAATTAATATGAATTTTGAAAATCCTCTTACTAGAAAAAAAAAGTAATAACAGAACGTCAAGAAATTTATTTTTCAAAAAATAATAAAAAAATACTTCAACAAAGAGTAAATTAAAAATAATTAGCATTCCTATATGAATCGAAATTTATAGATTTTAGGGATAAAATTATTTTAATAAGTGACCTTTCGACCTGAATGCTTTTACAAGTTCAAAATAATGCGATGTGCCTACTCTACTATAATAATTCATTAAATAAAGAAAATAAATTCAATTTTCTCTTTACTGATATTTTTTTTAATTTTAGATCAATCCAAATTTTAATTCTAGAATATACGTTTATTTAACATCCTCCATACACAAAGGAGAGAAAATAATAAATATTTAATGGCAAATAAGATGATTTAATTAAAGTATTTATCTAATGTTCTAACTGTGCTTTGAAATAAAAGATGTTTGCAGAATGGCCAATATTTCACACACACCAATCACAAAAACAAATCATAATAAAATGTTCAAAATATTTGAAATATATCAAAATCATTTAATTAAAATACATTCTCGGTTTTTTGCTAATAAATTGCCAAACATCGATCTTCTTTCTCTACATCAATAATGGCAAACTTTCATGTGATTGATGTTTAATTCCTACTTTATTTCCAAATAGTCTTGCATTTGCTGTTCTGCCAGATGCGAAATTTCAAGACTCTTTCATCCAGAAGGAGGTACATCTTTGACATCTAAATTTTCGAAACGGAATCTAGCAAACGACTCTTCCTATATATATATATATTTTCAAATATACCATTGCGACATAATTATTAAAAATATTTATATAATAATATATTGAATAATATAACTATTTTTATATATAAACAAAGTACTATTGTAATACTACAACCGTCTTGAAAATGGCAGCAATTTGCACGTTGAGACTCAAATCTCACAAATAATCATGAAAATAACCGAGAAATAACTTCACATAATAATAAAAACTTTCAGGTAAACCTAAAAAATTTAATCGTTTAAAAAACAATTCTTCTCATTTTTACTTTCCCGCATACTTCGTATAAGGCAAGTATTGGAATCGTCAAAAATTTCGACTTCGAGATTTCGATAGATCTTGACGTTTTAGACCTCCCTGAGTCGGAAAATACCATTTTTCGAATTATGTCTGTGTGTGTGTATGTATGTATGTATGTATGTATGTATGTATGTATGTATGTATGTAATGTCTGTAAGCAAATTTACTCAAAAACTAATCAAGCTAGGACTTCGAAATTTGGTACACCGATATTATTCACAGTTTGTAGATTTCTATCAAAATTTCGTCAAAATCGGTTAACCGGAAGTGGTACTTTACCTACACTGGTTGCGTTTACCTTTCAAGTAAAGTACCAGTTTGCTTCGAGATATTTGCTTCATATTTTGTAAATAGATTTAAAAATATGAAAAAAATTGAGATACCAAATTTCATCATGATCTGACTACCGGAAGTGACATTTTAACTATACAAGTAGCGTTTCTTTTTTACCGACCGACGATAGTAAGGGAGGTATTGTTTTCACACCAAATTTCACCTATGGATATTTTTAGGTACATATCTCCACGAATCATGCATTTTCTTAACAGAAAAAAGTATTTTTAGCATGATATCTGTCCGTCCGTCAGTCCGTATAGATGTGTACAGCCTGAACGGCTCAACGGATTTTGATGAAATTTGGTATATTTACTTAATACATCAGTAGGATGAATTGATCAACTTTTGGTGCAAATCCGGAAACCGGAAGTGCTAGTATTGCCGATCGAAGAGAGGAAGTGAAGGGTTATTTTCATATCAAATTTCACGCGAGGACATATCTCCACATGTTATGCACTTTGTATTGGTTTTATCCTCGAGAAAAATCATCTTCATTAGTTTTTTCTTAATTTAAAATTATATGACGTCACAGCCAGCCCTTATATATTATAAATAAAATAAAATTAAAAATATTTATATTATATCCATATCTGTTTTTTTTACATTTAAAATATCAGTTAACCGGAAGTAGCACTTTATTCTATATATATATATATATATATATATATATATATATAAATGTTACCAAATATCAAATTTGACACCAATAAACTAATACGAACTGGCTCTTTATCAATACCAAGTTTACACATTCTAAATATTCATTCACAACTCTTTATACCTATTTATATGCGGGAAAGTCTAGGGGAGGACACTCCCGCTTATTATTTATGTTTTTTTTTTAACTTTTTTAATAATTTCTAATAAATACTCGTAACAAAAGAAAAAACATTTAAAAGATTCAGAGATAAATAACAATAACACTTTTTCTCTATGGCGAAATGCATTCTAAAACAATAACCAAAATAAAAATAAAAATTCTATTGTATAACAAATTATTCACATTTGATTGGATATGTATATACTTATCTATATATCTATTATTGAGAGTGAAAAGAAAAACCTGTTGCATTTTCCGAAAACAACTGTTGCTGAAATGTATCATACCTAAATACAAAGATAAACATTGAATATAATGAAAGAGAAACATTACAAACTTAGAATTGGTTCGTTAAAACAATATGAAATTATCCAATTAATTTTATAACAATATAATAGTATTATTTTATACTATTTCCCAAAATATAGCTTTATTATCACATTATTCAAATTGAAACATGACAATTGACACAAAATTGGTATTATAGATCTAAATATCTTATCTTATTAAACTAATAAAAATTGTATATATATATATATATTTGAATTTTTGAAATATATAACCTCTCGAAGGATTTTTTTTGAAATTCACACCATAGATAATATTTATAAAGAAAAATCTTAATTTTTCCTTAATTTAAAATAGGAATTTTAATAAAAAAAAAAAATGGCGCCGGACAACGCAGGCGAGAGCTTCCTTAAATACAAAATTGTTTTATGACTATTTTTTAGCTATCAATAAATCAGTTAAAAACTTTAATTTACATTATTATTTTTTTATGTTTCTTATTTTATTTTAATATAATTTTTAAAATATAAAATCATATTTAAAATCTTGTGAGTGTTGTTCACAATTTTATCATTTTTGACATTTAATTATAAAGAAAATATTTATATTTATACTTAAATAAGTAATTAATTATAATATCAAAAGAAATAATAATAATTATGTGTTTGTCTTATTTTTTTCATATTTTCTTTATAATTTTATTTAGAATTAAAAAAATAATCATTAGATATTAAGTCAAAGCAGTTTGAAAGCAGCAAAAATCTAAAGAAGAAAAAACAATTTTTTTTTAAAAATCTTAGAATTAATACACTTTTAAAAAAAGTCCTTCAATATTGAAAATGATTATAGTAAGATTGAATAAAAATATATATACGTATGTATATTTATCAAAGATAATCAGAATCGTTCAAGGTCATTTAGAGAAAATTAAAAAAAAAAAATAATTTCAAAAAAGCAAATTTTCAATATTTGAATATAAAAATTTCCACATTAATTTTTCTTCTAGAATAACTATTTAAGACTTTTTGCTGAAAATGATTAATATGAAATGTATTAGTAAAAGTAAATGAAAATAATCAATCTTTAAATTAATAATAAATTATTTATTGATTTTTATGGTAATTGTTCACTTTAGCATATATATCATTGATTTGGCAAAAACTTTATCAGTGGATTCCTCTTTTAAACACAAAAAACTTCCCTTATGCAAAATTTGTCGATCGCTTCTAGTTTATGAGATAAAAATCACTAAAATTTGCATATAAATTCAATTTAGCTAACATATTTATGTTTTATTGATTTGGCCACAAGAGGGCTTTACAAATTTTCTGTCTTTATCTGTCCGGTTTGGATATAAAAAAATTAATTAATTAAATAATATTACTATATCTAAACCGAACCGAAAAACCGAAAATTAGTGAATTAGTCAATAAAACATTACTTAATGGCTGAACATTTCGGCGTTCATAACTAGATAATCTGTCCAATTTAAAAATTTTTTATTTATATGTACATTTATACAATATGTTGATGTCAAATATGTAGTTTGAGATATAAAATCAATGGTGTCGCTACAATGAGCCCAAATGGTTCTGAATACAAAAGATGATGGATGAAAAACCGTTCATATACGTTAATGAGCGTTTAGTTCGTATCTTGAGAAAAGGATGCTACTAATAAACTCTCCAAATATTTATCTGAACAAACTTTTTATTGAAAATCTCCTAATCCTAAAATGACCTATATTCGCATGAAATATTTCACTATAAATTTTAATTAATTAATAAATAAAATGAAGGTAATATTTTTAATTTGAATTATGTTTTTTTTTTCATTATTTAAATGTCGTACTTTTCATAGATTGGCGTCCTTGGTCAAAAGAGCTTACCTTTATTATTTATTTTGTATTCAAGCAAGGAAAATAGTCAGATTTATTCTTGTCACTTTATAATTATACCTCACATTTTTCATTTTTATTGAACAACACTTTTAAGAGAAAGAAGATTAAGAAGTAAATAAAAAATACAAGCTATTCTCTCTCTCTCTCTCTTATTTTAATAACAAGCATGGCGCGTTTTTTTTATTTCTGAAAGTAAAACAAAAAAAATTAAAAATATGGTAATATGAAAATACGGAAATGAAACCGAATCGATAGAAATCTAATTAAAAATATAAATATTATTCTTGTTCTATACTATTATCTTACTAAATAAACTATTGATTAATTATTTTAATTTATAAAAGATTAATCAAAATGAGATTAAAAGATCTATTTTTTAATAAAAAAAAAACTCCGAGGTATGTGAATTTAAAAAAAAACCCTAAAAATCAATATTATTATTATTTGAATATTGAGGCAACTCAGCGACAAAGACCATTTGTGCCTTAAAGAAATCATCCAACGGACAGGATAAATTTCATTTATCTCCAAGCAATCCATACAGGGGGATTTTCATCTTCTTCGCCGGGGCACAGCCAGGTAAACAGAAGTTTACTGAATCCTGACCGATTCCAACTCCCTTGGAAAGAAAGAATTTTCCTTTTTTACCAAAAAACAATCTATTCAATTAATCACCCAATCAACAAATACAATATATAATAAATAAATAAATAAATATTTGAATAAATCATAAAAATATCACCATTCAAAAAGGGACTGTAAAGGGGTCCCCAATGACCATGACTAGAATATAAGAATATCAACAACTATGCAGCAAATAATAACATCGAAAACGAAAATTTAATAAATAATTAAATAAATAAATAAATAGTAGTAAATAAATAAATAAATAAATAATAATAATAAATAAATATACTATATTTTGTGTAGCAATCTAAACCTATGTAAAAACCTAAACAAATTCTCATAATTTTCAAATCTTTCCCAATAGATCTTTGAAATTCAATTTTTCAATTTTACATTGCCTTCTTGACGATTCGTACGATGGACATTCTACAAGAACATGATCCACTGTGACTCTCATATCGCATATTGTGCACCAAAAATTAGAAAGACAAAGATAATAAGATACTTACGATCATTATTAAGAATCATTTAATAAGTTATTTTTATAAAGTATACTATTATCTATCTGTGAAGGTTGCAATGATTGACTGGATTGTTGCTATCTCTTCATATACTTGGACTCATCAGAATAAAAACAAATAAATCACCCTTAAATGTGAAATATTTATCAATTTTTCAAAATAAGATAATATTTATGTATTAATTATTTCAAACAGTTCAAACTGTTTCATCTATCCCTTTGAAATTCAATCTCTCAAACCCCCTCTCCCATCTATTGAATAGGGATTGAAAGAGTATAAAAAGAAATAAAAAAAAAGTTCAGTTGTATAAATTGAAAATTTCACATTGAAAAATTTAAAATATAAATGAAAGATCTAAAAATAAAAATGATATATTCAATTTTCGTGTAGAGATTTACATATATAATTTGTCCTATTATAAGTACAAAAAGTAAATATATAGTACATAGGAAAACTTTCAAAAAAAAACATCGCATCACTAATCTTTTTTTTTTTTTTTTTTGTTTTATTAAAATCCATATACTTTCTCTCTCCCTTCTCTTTCTATATATACAACAAATTTAAATATTTTTTATCTATGAAAAGATTCTCATTTTGAATTGAAATGAACATCTATTGATCTATTTATGTACTTTAGAATGTTTTGAATATATATGTTCTAAATTTTAAGAAGTTTCTCTATTCTCACCTGCCCGTTTTTTTGTAAACTTAAAATAAAAACGTCGTATATTGTGTGTTGGACTTTAGAAGCTAGATTACTTTCTCTCCCTGACTTCAATACTAATAAGCAGAAAGGGACGAATCAATAAAGGGATTTTCTTATTTGATAAGAATTAGTTACAATTTAGTTGTTCTTCTTTTGTATTTCAATTCTCACAATTCAATTATAAAAAAAGCTTCTACCTGTACGAAGAGGCAATTCAATTTATTCTTTTTGGCTGGTTGAAAATATTTTTAATTAGACTAAAATATTAAGGAAATGTTCGAATATTTGCAATAATTAGAAATAAAATTTGTAAAAAAAGATATATTTTTATTATAATTATAATTATAACGTTTTTATCAACTGCACTTTACGTATGTCTGTCTGTCTGTTCGCTCTTATGATATAATTGATTGGCAATTGAATTTTCATCAACTTTAAATTTTGAAAATAAATGAGCCCAACGTTTTTCGTTGTATATGAAGTAATTAATTCATAAACTTTGTCAGGCTCATAGAAAAAGTATTATATTATTTTTAGTCCATGAGAAAAACTTTAGTTTATAAAAAAAATTTTATATTTATATTATATACTTTTAATTCCAATTCAATAAAACTTTCTCTAATAGAGAGAAAATACATTCAAATTCTCTTATGATCTTTTTAATAAGTAATTTTTTATATATTTTTGTAGTTATTTTCAAGTTGTTATATGTTATTGAATAGAATCATGTGGAGAGATAAATTATTTGAAATCTTCTGTTTCATTAAACAAAGATTTATTGCATCAAGTAATAATATACTTACAGACACCTGTAAGTCTATTGAGAAAGGGAGATGGGATTCCTATTATCCCGCCGACGAGGCTTCTTCATTGTAAGCAATATGTTTGAATCGGAGTAGATATACATTTAGTTTTCAATTTAATTATGTTATATCAACGAGAATACAAAAACCCTTTTACTTAGAGAACCTTAAGAAATGTAAATTCCCAAAGGGAAATTTATACGATTTCTAAATATATATATACCATACATATATATATATATGTATGGTATATATCAATTAATTCTACTAAGATAGATTTGTAGTAACAATAGGCTGTAATTATGTATTATTTAGAATATATAACTATATTACTTAATTATATTTTTTAATTAAAAGTATTAAATATCAGTTACTGATATTGAATTAACTATTGAATAAAAAAATACAATTAAAATAATATAAATAATCTGATAAATTTTATCTTATCTTATTATACTAGCAAAATTATTATATATATATTTGTATATTTTTAAGATGTTAAACCGCTCTAAGGATTTGAAATTCAGAATCAAATTTAGATAACATTTATAAAGAAAATCGATCTGTATTGGTTTCAGTCTCGTGAAAAATCAACTTTATTAGTATTCTCTTAATTTAAAATAGTAAATTTAAATGAAGCCACTATGCCATCCATATTGAAATTTGCCTTTTTTTAATTGATTTGTATTAATATTTTTATATATTTAAAATATTTTCAAATTTTTTATTAAATTTCGAAATAAAATTAAAAATATTTATTTTTATAATATTTTAGAATCAAATTACGAAATATATTTATTTGTACAATTTTAGGAAACAAATTTGTAATGGATGATTTTTAGAAAACCTATTTAACTATTGTAAAAAAAAATTAAAAATTTATAAAATTTTTGAAGTTTATAATGATAAATTGTATAAATTCGTTTAAAGGTCGAGCGATACCTCGGTGTTTCAGGTACTTATTATTATACAATGATTTCACATAAAAATTTAAAATTCAATTAAAATAAAAACGAATAAAATTTTATAATGGATATGACTGCCTTTGATAATTAGTATTAGAGTGAAAAATAAAAATTGAAAAGGTTAAAAAAATTACAATTTATTTTATATAGAAATCATCATATTTATTGCAATTTCAATTTTCCATAAGGGTTTTTCATATATTTTTTATTTAGTCTATAAAAAGATTATAGCTCGGCTGACAAAAAAACAAAAGTAAAGAATAGATATTGGATAAATCTAAAATAAATAATAATTTAATAATTAGCATTATAAAAAGCCTATATTTTCGATGCAAGTAGTAATAAATATAAAATTATATAAAAATGGTAGAATAATACAAATTTAAATTTATTTTTTTTATTATAGTCCTTCGAAGTAAACCGGTGCGAGTATTTTACTTCAAGACCTAAGAGGGATTTTGTCCAGTAAGTCTGTAAGCAGAGGTCGTTCTATTAGGATCCCCCCTTAAATTATTGCTCATATAATTGATATAGAATTATATAAGTTAATGATTGATGGATTAGATTTTAAATATAATAGATTTAGTGAAATTGTAAATGTTGAAATAAATATAAATTAAACTTATTACTCATATTAATTAATCTTAGGGATGAACAAGAAAAGAAAGAAAGGGATAATCTTTGATTAATAATAAAGAAATAAAAAATAAAATAGTAGAACGAGCGCATTTAGGATTGTCATTTGTTTTTCTATATTTTCATCATATTTTTTTCCTAAAATTTCTATTCTATTTTTAGTTATATATCTTCTTCCATTTTCTATAAAAGAATTTACTTTTTTTAAAATAGTTGTGAGATCCATTCGCTAAATTCTACTATCAATAAAATTTCTATTGTTTATATTTGTATTTATTTAATTTTTAAAAAAGGAATTGCATTAATTACTTATTTTAAAATACAATGTAATTATTAGGAGGCAGCTAGCCGAGAGTGTAGCGTAGCAAGTTTCTTTACAAGAAGTCGGCGTTCGATTCCAACTAAGAACAAATTTTTCTAATAAAATTCAATTTAACATCAGCTGCCTCCGGCTCCAGTCAGTTCCTGGTTCTATACATGCGGAAGGCAACGGGAAACCACCGCATTAACATTCCCAAGAAAAATTATCATGGCTGGGCAGCTTCTAAGGCTATCCTAGTCATGATGATATCCAAACTCCGAAAAAGAGACGGCACCTTAAGAAGAATGTAAAATTAATATATTGATAGACTTAAACTTAAATAAATGAAATATTAAGAAAGTAGTACATACGAAAAACTTAGTACTAAATTCTATTTTCTAATATAGGTATCTTATAAAATATTTTTTTTTTTTTAATTTTAATAAAATAATAATAATTCTGTTTGAAGTATGAACCTCTGCTAGGCAAAGTAAAATAATAAAATTGGAAACTTTGAAGTCACATCTCGTTTTGGTCGTCCAATCAAGTTTGATAAAACGCTATTAAGTCAATGTTTGCATAAAAATGTACTTAAAATGGCAAAGAAACTGACGGAGAAAATGGAATTCTCCTATACTAATAGAGTGAAAAGGTCCGGAAAGCATGCTTGATGTGGCAACAAAAATTAATGAGCTACAATGTGAACAAGCCACGATTTCTCAAGCGAATTGTTGCTAGAAACGAAATTTCCACCTTTTTCTTTGTACCTTTCCAGTTTTATAATGAGACTAGGGGAATTTTTCGAATTTGTTTTTTTTATAATGGTTTATAAAAAATTTTATTGAAAAAAAATTTAAACAAAGATTCAGTATTGATTAATCAGTTGTTAATATTTATTTAAAAATAACAAAATTTAAAGCAAAAAAAAAAAAAACAATCAAACTTAGGCAAACCTATTTAATATATTTCAATTTTTGATTATTTTTTTTTATTATCATATTTTTTAAGCCGATTCATATATCATATTTTTATCGAAAATAATAGAAAGATTTTTATATTTTAAATCTCTACTGAATTTGAAAGTTCTTGGCCGGAGGAACCATATTTCTTCAAGTGCCCCTAACCTGGACTACAACCATCCAACTCCTACCCTCTCCCATCTACTACATATTCCACTCATCTCGTCCTTCGGTCTCCCCACAAATATACTTTTCACTGCCTGTCCTGCCTATCACAACCTTCTCCTTTTTATAACCATAACTATATCTGGAGATGCATTCTCAGTCATTCCCCGGTTACCTCATCTTTCTTTAGCCCATAAATGCAGCCAAGAATCCTACTCTCGTCTCCCAAGTTCATAGACCATGCCTCGCACCCATATAATACAACCAGAAAAATAATTGTATAATTGTATTATATATATTTTAATTTTGATCTCCTTTGAAAATAATTTTGATGCAATAAGGCCCTTTACTACATGATAAGGGCGTTTCCCGATTGCAACCTCGATTTATATACTTCTCGAATATTATTATCCTTCGGGATTATGGAACCTAAGTATCTAAATTTTTCTACATTTTTGAATTCTACAATACATTTTGTATGTTAAGACTTTGTGTGTTAATACTATATGTTTAAAAGTTTTCAAAAATATTTGATTAATGTTTTCATTATTTTTAATTACTTTAATATTTAACATATTGCCTGAATGATAATTTACTGAATGATAACAGGTGTTACCCGATTGCAACCTCAATTTAAATTCTTCTTGAATATTATTATCCTTCGAGATTATATTAAATTTTTCTACATTTGTACGTTGTAAGTTAATACTGTTCCTCTTTGTTACTAAATATTTTGTCTTATAACTATTAATATCAAACCATAATATTAAACTATTAATATTAAACCAGCGCATGTTTGGCTCTTTGTTGATGGAACCAAGTCACGTGTTGGCGAGTGAGATTTGCAGTGTTAAAAAATTAATTCTGGTACTTTCAGTGATTCAATCAAGTTGAAATTATATATAGCAGTTTTATAGAATTATTAATCATGTGAAAAATTATCAAACATATATCTTTATTTTTACGGTCACTTTAGAAGAAAAAAAATCAAAACGTAGGTAATGACTCTTCCGGTTGAGCTACATTTCTCAAAAGTTGATAGAAAACTACGAATTTTGAATAATGTACATGTACCAAATTTCATCATTCTAGCTCAAACCGTTTTTACGTAATCTTGGTTACATACATACATTTTTCTCAACCTTAGTGAAAATGATTCAGGGACCTTCAAAACATTTAAAAACATCAAAATCTCAACATCGAAAATTTTCGTGGTCGAGATAGTAAAAATTGGTGAACAGAAATAGAGAATTCAAGTTTTTTTCTAATATCTACTTCAATGAAAATATCTGACATAATGTTGATCGATTTGGCCAGGTTGATATTCTCCTAATATTTTCTCTATATATCGTAGTAATTTTAATAAAATAATATTCGAGACAATCTTATACGATGTTGAAAAAAGAGAAATTCCCCCGCAGTTATTGCTTTATCTTTTAAATCAATCGGGGAATCATTTAATTTATATTATAAGTATCTTCAATTATTTACTTTATTTTTTCTTCTATAATTTATTTTTTATTTAATATTATTAAAAAAAATTTGGCCCTACTTTATTTTAGTTGATTATTATTTAGTATTTTTTGAATTTGTAATATTAATAGATTTCTAAAATGTATAAGAATTGAATCATATTATATTCATTTATAATTAAAAAAAAAAAAAAATTAATATTTTTTTATGAAAATGTTCTCTTAACTCTTAATTTATTTTAAATAATTAAATACTTTGCAATATTTTACTTAATTAATTTATTTGTTTGTTTGTTTGTTTTCTTCATTTTCTTAAAATTAAAAGATCCAATAAAATAAAAGAAGGTTAGAAAAATAGCGAGATGATTGTTTGTTTTAGGAAGAAAAAAAAATATTATGGTGATGGTGACTAAATTGATTTCTCTCTTGATAACAAGCTACCTCCTATAGCTATTAAATAGCCGTCATTTATATATCGAATATTATCCAAACCAAAAATACTTTATTTTAGTAAAACATTTTAACTGTTGCAAGAGCTTTCCATTAACGCACATTCTCCATCCAGTCAGTTGTGTCAACTTCTCTAAAATCATTTCAATTTTTATTTTCCTTTTTAGTAAGAAAGAAATCAAAAAAATAAAATTTATAAATTCTATATCATATTATAAAAAATATTTTGGTATTTATGGAAAGTGAAATTTGTGTATATTTAAAAAATTTTATATATATATATATTTATAATAGGTGAATTTTAATTTATAATTTATTTTTAATTATTGAAATTTTTAAATTAATTTATTTCTTTTAAATTATTTCAAGTTGTAATTAATATTTGAGTATATGGTACATACAATAGAATCATTCATTTCTCAATAAGAAATTATAATAGATATATAGGTATGCAGTGGCGCAACCAGGGGGGTTTTTTAGGGTTTTAACCCCCCCCCCCCCCAGAAGAGAAAAAAAATTCAAATTTTTTCAAATTTATTATAAATATATATTACAAATAGAAAGAATTTATTTGAAAAAATAAATTCTTAAAGTATAACTTAGTCACTTAGTGTATATTAAAAAAATAAGTTTATTTTATTTTAAAAAAATTTTAACAAAAATAAAAATAGCTTATTTTTTCATACAGATTATTAATATTAGAAATAAAAAAACTATTTTCTTATTTGTCCTAAATCATAAAAAACAAAAGACTTAATATAAGATTACTAGACGATTTTAAAATTTAACTATTTTTTATTAATTAATAAAAAGTAAAAAGCCAAGACTAATTTTTTCAGAATATCCTGCCACTACGGGCGGACGAAAAGCTTTCGAAATCTTAAAATATTTTTTTATAAATAACTCTCTTATTATTAAGTTTAGGTAAAAATGAATATAATAAAACTTTTAGTAAATTCGATTCCCTATAAATTTAATACGATAGTATTCCATGAGGATAGCTAAAATGTACTGTACTGTAGGTATGTATGTTATGTATGTATGTATGTATGTATGTATGAAAAATGATATTTTCAGGCTTAGAATTATACTTGCATATACTATCATTTCATCAGTCTCTACTTATAAGAAATTGGAAGAATTATCATTTTGAATTATAATTATAGTTATAGATAAGTATATTGAAGATCTATCTATTCGTCTGTGTTTTCGAACATTATTTTGATTAAATAAATGTATAATTCTCACAATAATGTTATAAACAAAAAAATAATTAATAGATTGAATATATGATAGAGTACATAAAGAATATTTAATCTTAAATTATATCAATAAATCAATAGAAAAGAAACTGTGTATATTAATTATTAATATTAATAAATTTAATATTAATTTGAAATTAAGATGTGAAAAAAATTCGAATTTTATTCAAAATATTCCATTTATTCAACAAAATACCAAAAGTGTTATTTACATCTCTCTGGAATTGATGTATAACAAACATTAATTCCCATTAAGCTTAGATGACATAAGCCGTTGAATGATTAATATTTTGTAGATAGAAAGTGATTTGCGTATACTTTCCTTTAGATAAATATTTACACACTTATACATAAACATTTTTATTTTCAATTATTCTTTTTGAAATTATAAAAAAAAAACAATATAAAGAAATGAAACAATTTCTAATTGAATATATATATATATATATATAGGTATATATTATATATTATTATAAATAATAACTTTTCTTATTAATAACTATCTACAATTTTTCATAAGATATATATATACGTGCAAAAGAGATGATGATCTTGACTAGAAAAGAAGGAAATATTATTTATATAAATGATAATCAAAAACATTTTTTAACATAGAACATGAAAATTTGTTTATTCATAAGAGAAAAAAGTTTGTTATATTAACAACATAACTTTACTGTCTACTTTTATAAGGATTATATTTTCCTCCCAACCTATTTCTTAAATATACTTTAGAGAATTTCTTTTAAATAAAAAAAAGAGACAAATAATTTAAAATATATATACAATAAAAATATTCTTAAAAGTATTGTATAAAAAATTTGATATTTTTGTAAAAATGTTTAATAATGCTCTAAAATGATATAAAAAAAATGAATATTCCAAAAGCACAGATGATTCTTTACTCACTCAGGTATCTTATATGTACGATGGTAGATCATTAAGTCCGGGAATTTGAATTTCCTGTATCTTAAATGAAATGGCAACATTGCTCCTGTCAGCAGGCAACTATGAGCTGACTCCTGTTGAAATTTGAACCAGCTGGGTCTTTTAGTTTTTGTTTCACATTAATAGCAGACTACCTTGTGATTTGACAAGAAAATAGAAAAAAGTGAATTTCCATGAAAATCCATGAATTCGAATACGAATTGCTCCCTCATCCGCCCTATTCTCCGGATGTAGGCCCATGTGACTATTTCTTGTTTCTAAACCTAAAGAAATGGCTTGGCAGAGAGAGATTTGACTCCAAAGATGAAATCATCTCACAAACAAATACCTATTTTGATGTCCTCGACAAATCTTATTTTTTTGGAAGAGATGAAAAAGTGTATAGGTACGTTGAAAAATAAAATAATTGTTTTATCCAAAAAGTCACTGACTTATTGATCTGTCCGTTACTCGTATGAAAATATAGAAAATATTCGGATTTACAAACTTTAATACATAATATAAAAATTGTATTTGTTTTTAAAGTATATATTTATATGTTAAGTATTTAGAAGTTTCAAAATATTATTACTAATTCTACTCTATAGGGGGAAGCCATTAAAATTTAAATATATATATCATAATGTAGGTATATCTATTATAAATACATAAGTTAGAAGTGTTTTCAAACTTTCGAACCATTAAACAATCAAAACTAATTAATACAGTATAACTTCAATTCTTAATTTCATATAAATAGATTTCGTATATTTAAAATATTATATAACTTAATTTTTTATAAAATTACTACTCAAGCAATTTACCAAATGTAACAAATTAACAAGTACATTGAAAATTTTTGTAAATTGTACAATAAATTCAGTTTTAAATATTTAAAAGAAACTATTTTAAATAATTAAAACTAGCTTTAAATATATATTTATCATATTAACAAGCATTGAAAGAGATGCCAACTGTTCGGATTATTATTTTTTACACATTTAATAGATAATTTTTATAATGAAAAATCGATCTGTATTAGTTGCAGCCTCGAGAAAAATCATATTTATTATTTTTTCTTAATTTAAAATAGGAAATTTAAATGACGTCGCCAACTACACCAGACAGCGCTTCCTTAAATACACAATATTATAAATATAAATAAAATCAAATTACTAAATATATATCACGTTATATCATGTTATATGCATTAATTCATACGTTTAAGGGGTGTATATGTTTATGACTATTTTTTTTTAATTTATATTCTTTTAAAATTATTTGAACGGCGTCTCGGTGAACCAGGTATTAATATTACCAGCCAAATCCGATAATAAGGAATAATTTTTCTTAATGACCGAGCCCCGGCTCTGTGAATCAATTACTGTATATTAAGACTAAAAGTTATTGTTAATACTTATTATTAATTAACTCATTTTTTCAATATTGCTTAATAAAAGAGTAAAATTTATTTCTGTAAAGTAGAAAATTAACCACAATTGAGATATATCTATATTAATAAATTCACTCGTTTTCAAAAACCCTGTGAAAGAAAGAAATATCAAATAATGATAACTCATGAGTATCGTATACTTGTATTTTTTTTTTAAAAAAGAAATTAGATTTCGAAGATTTAATTAACAAATTTTAAATATAAAAATTTTAGAATATAACTAAATATCAATTGTGGAAGAAAACCTATATAAAGTAAAAATTAGGTTAATAATAAAATAAAATTTAAAAAAATACATAAATAAATATTTGTTTATAAAACACAAGAAGAAGAGGGAGGTCAGAATATAAGTACAATATTTAGAATTTAATTTTTTTTCACATGTTTACATTTCATGAAATGGAGAATCCAATAATATAAAATCATTTAGTATTTTTCTCGTGTTTACTGAAACTGTACAGTTATAGAATTAACTGAAATGATTACTAATGTTATTCTTAACAATAACATTATGTTACTTAATTACTGTGTTTATATATTTATTATATATTCCAGAATTTTAGAAATTAATATTTGATATAAAAATCTTAATAAAGATTTATGTAAAGTTTCCCACTTCTTCAAAGAAGAAATCATCTGTGAATAAATATAAAAATAGAAATTCTCTGAATTTTGAAAATATATGGTATATACATTTAAATTTCTAATAACCAATCAATTATTGTTTAACGAACTTATTAGATTCTATTTGTTTAATATTTTAATAGGAAAATATTTCTTTAAATATTATTTCAAAAAAATATAAATTAAAAAATTGTTAGTATATGTGTTCATATGAAATAGTGAGATAAAAAAAGCAATTAGAATTTTTTTATTTATTTATGTAATAAAAAAAAGTCAATTAAAACTGTGTGTTTGTGTCAATTACCAAATCGATTTCTGTATTGATATGATAATAATAATTGATAACTTTAATAAAATAAAATTCGTTTAGACTCTCGATTTTGTCTTTTGGCGATACTGCTAGGCTGGTTGATAGGTGCCCCTAAAATTTAGGCAACCTTATATGATTGTTGAATATTTAAATTAGGTAAATGGTCTTATATGCTATTCCTCGTATACCTCATATTTGTTTGGTCCATAAATGCTGCGAAGAATCCTATTCTCATATACTCTAAATCTACTCTCGTCTCCCAGGGTCATAGTTCATGCCTCACACCCTTTAATACAACCGGAAAATAATTGTAAAATATGTATATTTTAATTTTAATTCTTTTAGATAAAGATTTTGTCTAACAGGCGTTACCCGATTCAAATTTTTCTCGGATATTATTATACATCATAATTACAGAACCTAAGTATTTAAATTTTTCTACATTTTCAAATTCTATGTTTTATATATTAAGATTTTACGAAGGGACTCTGGAAGCTGAGATCTTACATATTAAATAAATAAAAATTGTTTGTGTTCGTTTTTTTTTTTTTTTTTTGTGTGTGTATTTTTTCTTTTTTTGTATTTTTCTGTTTCTCTTTTTAATTATATGGGTTTTTAAAAAAAAAATAATTCCTGTTATGTTGAATTTTTGTTTGTTTTTTTTCTGTTGTTTTATTTTTCTGTAAATATTCTGCCCCCAAATAGTGGGAGGATAGAGATATACCAGGTTTTGTATAAATATATATTATGTATATATATCTCTTTAATTAAATTAATAAATAAATAAATTAAGATGTTGTGTGTTAACTTCTCACCTCTCTGCTACTAAATAGTTTGTCTTTGTATTAATTTCAAGATCAAACTCTTTTCCTGTGTGGATTAATTTTTGCAGGTTATCTTTAATTGCATTTTCTGAATCTCCTATTATATTTAAGTCGTCTGCGTAATCTAATATCTGTACCTATTTTAATGAAATAAATAAAATAAATTTTTAATTTCTTTAGATCATTTTCAATTAACTAATTTAGAACATTTTTTATCAAAGAAAAAAATAATAATGAATGTTAATCAAATATAAAAAAAAAAATGAGGAATTAGTCAATTTGTTAAAAAATCAGGTAGTAAATAAATGAAAGTCAACGAAGCGAATCCCGTGTTGATTTAACATGTAAATTTTAGAAAATGAATTTGTCCTCACAATATTGAATGTCTCCCTGTCTCTTTTCAATCAATTGAGATTGAAAAAAAATGAATGACTATTTTTAGAAATTAAAAAAAAGTTAATTGGATTTAAATGTAACATAAATTCTAATTTAAATTTTCTTCCATGTGGTCGTTCATTCTTCATTTAAAAGAGAATAATATATTATTAATATTTATTCATGGCAATTAGTCATTTTTTTTAATAGATTAAATATATTTATTGAAAAATTTATTTTTTTTTTCGATTTTTTAAAAAGAAAAACCAGTTTATATCAACAAAATGATGGATAAATTAATTTTAATTTCACAAGAAATTTTAATTGAAGTATTAAAAATTTTAAAATAATAAAAGAGTCAATTGACCTTTTCAGTTAATTTGAGTCTAATATATTAAAGAAGAATTTTAAATAAGTTTAAATTAATGAAGTGGTAAGTAGAATTTTAGACAAATTTCAAACTACATTTGTTTATGTTCATATAGAAAGAATTATTAAAAAACATTTTATAAGTAAAAAAAAAATATAATGAATAAAATGATAAAATACAATAAATACCATATAATCAATAGTAATGAAAGTTCAAAATTTAATTAATTCATTTTTTTAGTATAAGAAAAATTAATTTTGTTATTTTTTGTTTTTGATAGGTGATATCTGTGATAGTCTGAAATATTTGAATTAAAATTGAACCTGAATATTTGAATATTTTTAGTAATTAGATATTAATTAAATTCAATTATAATTTATATTGCATAGTAATTGTAATTATTTCTTTTGATATTAAAATTAATTATAGAATATATATCATTTGTACAAAATTGAATATTTTATTTTTCATTCTCAGATTTCATGATAATAGTCTTGTTTAACTATTCGTATTTAAATGAAACTAAATTATATTTCTATAAAATCGTAATAATTGTAATTGTAATTAAATGAATTCATACATATGAAATGGAATTAATGATTATGAGAATTGTTATATCCTTTTTCTGGTGTCAATGAAGAGAATTCAATCACGTTTAACGCACATCTGCCTTCAAAGGTTTTTTTAATTAACCACCCCAACTCTCGCTTCGTCCTGTCAAACAGACCGAAATAGCCAAGCTGGCTGCCCGATGATAAAAGACCTCCCTTATTCCTCTTGTCACTAATACAATCTTTTCAAGCCAATCATGAATAGCGTCTAGTGACTTAACGATGAAATTTCGTTTGCTGTTTGGTTGAAATTATTACAAAACGAAATAATAAATCCACTCTTACTACTCCTAATTATATATTTACATATTTATAATTTTAAAATAATTTTTAATCTTTTCGTTTTTATAAATTAGATAAAGGGAAAGTCTTAAAATCATGATAATATTTAAAGATTTAATTCTCATTCATATGATTTCTAAAACTTTTATACAAAATGTTCATCAACTATATAAAAGATGAAATGAAAAGAAGACGGGTTTTTAAATTGTAAGTCAACATTCACTAAACTAAATTCTCCATTGAAATGATGAACTTTAACTTAAGATTTTAATGAGCAGAATCCAGTGGTCTAAAATATCAATGAAACACAAGTGGAATACATGTATATTTTATTTTGTATATTGGTCAACGGACATATAAGATTTTAATTTTATTTATATCGTTATTTTTCAAAAATAATTTAAATTAAAGTTGAAATCGAGTAACACCAGTTTTTAAGCAGTAAAGTGGGACTTTTTTGTCAAAACTATTATCCAAGGGTATCAAAATTAAAATATATAAAACAATTATTTTAGCAGTTGTATTATATACGTAAGTGTGAGGCATAGCCTATTACTTTGGGAGAAAAAATAGATTTATATGAAAGTTGAGTACTTTTAACATTTATGGGTCGAAGAAAAATGTGGTCAAAGGGGAATGACGAAGACTACATAACGAAGAATTGCATGATCTCTATGCATCTCCAAATTTGTGATGGTCCGAGCTAGTAGCAAGAATGGGAGAGAACAGACTGGAAGGATCCTTGTTTGTGAGAAGACCGGTTGATAGACCAAGGATTCGGTGGGAGATATTGTAAGAAAAAACGAGAGGGAGTTAGGAGTGAATAGAAATTGGATGGAAGTAGCTCAGAAGGAAGGAAGGAAGTTTGAAGGAATGTGTAGTAGTTTTTCTAGTTTTGAAGAGCCACAGGGATAGATATCTCTTTTGAAATCTCTTAGTATTGATTATTTTCTTAATTTTTTTGAAACTAAAGGGAGATTAGAATTGATTTAGAGCTAAGATTGTATAATCTGTTGAAATTAAAAAATAAATACACTTATCTATGCTAAAATATACATATTTTTGTTTTATTTATTTCATTTAAAATATACAATCAGTTTATAATTGAAACTAAAATTACATGATTTTATTTTATGACGTTATTTTAGAGATTTCACCTAATCGAAAAACTTCTCTAATAAAATTTATTCTTCCAGTTATTGACATCCGTATCCAGTACGAGTTTCTCCTCAAGTCTTCTTAATGTTAAGCAGTTGTTGAGAAGGGTGGTGACTAGAGGATTCATGTGATTTTCCAGTCTAAATTATTTATTTATTATACACGTTTAGGATTACCTTCCTGACTGATTGGACAAGGAGATCTTTGTGGAGTAATTCATTTGTTATAAACAAAGGTGCGTTGATTATACAATGAATGATTTTAGATTGAGTTCGTTGAATTTTACTCAAATTAGACTCATTAGCTGTTCCCCCATAATTGACCTGCTTAAGACCAAATAAATTTCAGAATGGCATCCATGTATTTTATTGTAAATGTATATTAGTAGTTTATTATTTAATGCTTACTGTGAGATTTTCTCCTTAATAGACAGTACAATTTTTATACTTTGTATTTAGTTGGTGAGTCCAGGTGTAATTCGAGGTATTTTAAAACGTCGTTGTTTAGAATTTTTTGTAAGTTTATGTGAATTGAGGCATATGTCCTTTTTTGTTAGTCATGTTAATGTATTTAGATAAATTTTTGTCCATTTACATATTTTTAAGAAGGTTTTTAAAATATTTATTTAAAAGTTTAAATCATTTAAAAAATTCATATATGTAATTTTATATTGTAAATGACAACAAATGTTTAACAACAAAACTAATTTTTTTTTTAATATATTTACTAAAGGAAAAAGTATATCCCATGATATTAGATTTATGTAGTACATCTATGTTTATTACTAAGAATTGTATATATTAAAATTTACTAAAGATGATATTAAAATTTTATTTTTTAATAATATTCACTATCTTTTATCATTTTACTTCTAGATTTTAGAGAGGACTAATATTTTTAAAAAAAAAAATTCAAACTTAAACGAAATCATTACTTATATAATATCAAAATTAAAAGAATTTAATTTCTATTTCAATTAAATTCATAATTAAATGCAAAGCACATGAAGAGAGTTCACGAAAATACATTCTTAAAATCACATGGGAGATGTAAATCGATAAATTTTATTTACCTTGAATATAATTTTGATATTATTCGATTGCCTTCTTATTTCAATGAAATGTTATCAGTGAAAATTATGTTAAAAACCTTAAATCCTATGATCGGATAGAATAAAATTTTAATTAATTTTCAAATATAGTAAAAAGCTTGATTATCCAATTCAAATTTGCGAGATAATTGAGTGGAGACACTCCAGATTTAAAAAAACTATTATTTCGTTCTTATATATTATATATATATATATATATATATAATTAAAAGAATATAAAATATTTAAATCTAAAAATACATACATATATTTATTTCCATGTAATTTTTTTTTTTTAAATTTCTAATTTTATCTTTTATAATAGAATATTTTTACTCTCATTTTATATCAATCGGAAATTGAATATATGAATGTATATTGTAGATGTGTACAAATGGATTTGAGAATTTTTCTTTAAATAAATTCAATAATGTTTCTATATCCTAAGGTGGAATATATTTAAATTCAAAAGTAAACAAACGTTAGTATTTTATATATATATATATATATAAATCTTAATTTATTTATTTATCTCTTCTACTTTTGAGATAATTTAATGTTTTATTGAATATTTTTTATATACATATAAATATTAATTTATATTTAAGCAATATAAAAATCAATTAAAAGAAATGGAATGAGGTCGGGATTAGATGGAAAAGGCACAGTTAATGGAAGACTCGCTCTATTTAAATACTTACCAATTCAGTTATTCTAAAGAGAGAGAATTATGTAGCTATATCTACTATTATATGTATTACTATGGTCCTACTGGTTTTGAAATTTCTACCAATTCTTTCATATGACTTATATGATATTAGTACCTGTTTCACTGAGCCGGCGCTCGGTCATTAAAAAAAATCATTCCTTATTATCGGATTTGGCTGGTAAAATTAATACCTGGTTCGCCGAGCCCCCGTTCATAATACCTATACATGTCGTAATTTGATTTTATTTATATTCATAATTTTTTTTGTATTTAAGAAAGCGCTGTCTGACGTAGTTTCTGACGTCATTTAAATTTCCTATTTTTACTTTCCCGCATACTTCGTATAAGGGAAGTATTGGAATCGTCAAAAATTTCGACTTCGAGATTTTGATAGATCTTGACGTTTTAGATCTCCCTGAGTCGGAAAATACCATTTTTTGAATTATGTCTGTGTGTGTGTATGTATGTATGTATGTATGTATGTATGTAATGTCTGTAAGCAAATTTACTCAAAAACTAATCAAGCTAGGACTTCGAAATTTGGTACACCGATATTATTCACAGTTTGTAGATTTCTATCAAAATTTCGTCAAAATCGGTTAACCGGAAGTGGTACTTTACTTAGACTGGTTGCGTTTACCTTTCAAGTAAAGTACCAGTTTGCTTCGAGATATTTGCTTCATATTTTGTATATAGATTTAAAAATATGAAAAAAATTGAGATACCAAATTTCATCATGATCTGACTACCGGAAGTGACATTTTACCTATACAAGTAGCGTTTCCTTTTTACCGACCGACGATAGTAAGGGAGGTATTGTTTTCACACCAAATTTCACCTGTGGATATTTTTAGGTACATATCTCCACGAATCATGCATTTTCTTAACAGATGTGTCCGTATAGATGTGTACAGCCTGAATGGCTGAACGGATTTTGATGAAATTTGGTATATTTACTTAATGCATCAGTATGATGAATGGATCAACTTTTGGTGCAAATCCGAAAACCGGAAGTGCTAGTATTGCCGATCGAAGAGAGAAAGTGAAGGGTTATTTTCATATCAAATTTCACGTGAAGGCATATCTCCACGTGTTATGCACTTTGTATTGGTTTTATCCTCGAGAAAAATCATCTTCATTAGTTTTTTCTTAATTTAAAATTATATGACGTCACCCAGCACTTCATGACGTCACAGCCAGCCCTTATATATTATAAATAAAATAAAATTAAAAATATTTATATTATATCCATATCTGTTTTTTTTACATTTAAAATATCAGTTAACCAGAAGTAGCACTTTATTACATTCTAAATATTCATTCACAACTCTTTATACCTATTTATATGCGGGAAAGTCTAGGGTAGGACACTCCCGCTTATTTATTTAAGAAAAAACTAATAAAGATAATTTTTCCCGAGGCTGAAACCAATACAGATCGATTTTTTATATAAAAATTATCTATGGTGTGAATTTCAAAAAAATCCTTCCAGTGGTTTAATATTTCAAAAATACAAAAATATAATTTTTGCTAGTATAATAAGATAAGTTATATATATATTGATTAATTTAAAAAAAAATTCAATTTTTTTAACTAATTATAAATATAAATCCATTTTAGAAGAATTAAAATTTCAATATACTATGCTAAAATAATGACTCTCCATAACCATTGATTTTAATTTTATAATATTAATTATTTATTATGTTCTTAGAAATTATTTAAGATTATTAATTGGAATTTTTTTAAGAAAATATTTGATAAGTGCACTACTAAACAATATTAGTAATATTTATATTTTATATGTATTTCGTAATTTGATTTTATTTATATTAATAATATTTTGTATTTAAGGAAGCGTGATTTTTCTTAATAAAAATTATCTATGGTGTGAATTTCAAAAAAATTCTTCAAGCTGTTTAATATTTCAAAAATACATATATATATATATATAGATATAATATATATATAAACTTTTTCCTAATATATTAAGATAAGATATATATTATCTTCCCAGCTAATTCTTATTCTACCCAATGATACTTTTGCAAATGATTTTGCCATAAAAAACTTTTCACTAATATTTTTTCTGTTCATCATATACAATGAACCTTTTCTATTTCATAATTCCAATTACGGCCATAGAGATAGGATTAATTAAATTTCAAATTACTATCTTTATGCGAAAATAATAGATTTCAATATAAATAAATGTTCAATCGAATTGAAAGTTGAATTTGTTTGCATGTTTATTGGTTGCAGAACAGTGGCTTGGGAGTGTAGCATTGGGTGTCCTCTTGGCAGGGATGGCACTTGTGCTTTTGGCTGCAGTTAGCTACCAGTGTGCAGCTACGTGGCGATGGTTACGAGGAAGAGCATGGGAACTTGCAGCCGAAGCGGCCAACACGGTTGGAGCCACCATGGGACACGATCCTTCGCCACGACAATCCATTCGCATCTCACATAGCTTACCAGACTTAAATAATGAACCCACAAGGCAAGAATATGTACAAGAAAATAAGGACCCCAAAAAGGTAATCTCTTCTTATTCATTGAAATATTTATTTTATTGAAAACAAAATTGATTCTATGGTGTTTCAATTATAAATTGTATACATGTATATTAACTTAAAATTTGATTTTCTTATTTTAAGCGATATATCCCCGTATATATTACCCTACATCAGTGATTCTCAACCTTTTTTTTACCGCGGCACACTTTTAACGGTTTAAAAATTTGGCGGGACACAAAGAAAAAGATAAGTGTAAAAGTTTACCATATTGCAAAAAAGTGGTCCGAAAAACGGTTTACCTTTTTTTAGAACCAAATTGAAAAAATTTAGAAAAACAGTCGGAAATGTTTAAGAACCTAGTCCCAAAATTGTTTTACTTTTTTACTATCTCGCCAGAGATAGTATTGCGATCACGAAAATTGTCGATGTTGAGATTTTGATGTTTTTATACGTTTTGAAGGTTCCTGAATCATTTTCACTAAGGTTGAGAAAAATGGCTGTGTGTGTGTATGTAGACTACGCAAAAACGGTTTGAGCTAGAATGATGAAATTTGGTACATGGGCATTATTCAAAATTCGTAGTTTTCTATCAACTTTTGAGAAATGTAGCTCCTAGGTCATTACCTACCACGTTTTGATGTTTTTTTCCTCTAAAGTGACCGTAAAAATAAAGATATATGTTTGATAATTTTTCACATGATTAATAATTGTATAAAACTGCTATACATAGAATTTCAGCTTGATTGAATCGCTGAAAGTACCAGAATTAATTTTTTAACACTGCAAATCTCACGCGCCAACAGGTGACGTGGTGCCATCAACAAAGAGCCAAACATGCGCTGGTTTAATAAATATTATTTATTAATTTTAATTTATAATTTAACTTAAATTAATATATATTTTATTTAATCCAATTCTTTAGTTTCTATATATAAAGGTATAAAAAACATATTTAATCAGTCAATACCATATATGGTATATATCATATCAGTGATTTTCAACCTTTTTTTTTTACCGCGGCACACTTTTAACGGTTTAAAAATTTGGCGACACACAAAGAAAAAGATAAGTGTAAAAGTTCACCATGTTGAAAAAAAGTGGCCTCAAAAACGGTTTTTAGAACCAAATGGAAAAAATTTAGAAAAAAAGTCGGAAATGTTTAAGAGCCTCTTTACATTTGTAATAATTTGGTAGCACATTTGAATAATCTCGTGACACATTTTTGAAAATCTCGTGGCATACAAAAGTGCCGTTGCACAGTGTTTGAGAATCACTGGTATATATTAAAAAAATATATAACATCAAAAATCTATCAAAGATAATTATTTTGAAATTTTCATCTTTATATGGAAAGGGATTCTTGTATAATTGTAAATTCGATAAAATAATAACTAAATAAGAAATATAATAATGCTATTAAATTAATCTATACAGAATCAAAAGTATGTAATCAATATACATAGTTAATTGGATTACAATTAAGGTTCAAAATATATTATCATAATATTTATAATACAAACCTTCTATGGAAATATATATTAAATATAAAGTGTAAAACTTTTTTTTTTATTATATCAATTAAAAAAGTTTCATTAATTTCTAAAAAAAAAAATTAACTCTGTTTCTTAATCCTATTATAAGTGATTTTTTATGCAAATATAATGGAAATGAAAGACTGAAGTTTCGGACTTTTTAGAAATTGGTCTCTCATTTCCATACACAGTGTGTAATAATGATTGTAGATATAAAATTATATAAGAAAAAGGTTTCTTCAGTTAAAAAATGAATTTCTTTTTCCATTTTATAAATTTTATTTATTCATGAAAAGAGTAGAAAATATTTCATATTTTATGAACTTTCTCTAATATCCTAAATGAAACTAATATTATATATATATATATTATTTTTTAGGTTTTGCGGCAAACGACCTTACCTTCTGTGCCAACTCGACATCAAACATTCCAACGACAATTATCACATCGTTTAGATCTTCCAAATATTCAATTCAGCATTTGTACACTTGAAAACAGAGCGGATTCTAAGATTGGTATAATAAAGGTATATTATATTATAGTACTATAGTTACTGAGCTGTCGTTCGGTAGTTTAAAAAAAATTTTCTTTAGAATTGTCAATATTTTTTTAGAATATTACGGGTATGTCTGGAATTATTAATAAATTGGTTGGGACGTTATTTGAATAACCTATTTTCTTATAATTACCACTATTTGCAAATGTTCGAATGTGCAGAAATTTTGTATACATATGTAACTCTGATGATATGTTCATCCAGGTTATAGGTGACCTAGGAGGTATTATTAATTATTTAATATTAATATTATTATTAATTATTAATACATTAATTAATTCTTAACACTTTAATCTGAAATCATCATTTCTGTCAAGACTAAAAATTAGGAAATAAAAAAAATATAAAGAAAAACACGCTTTTATTTAATAAAATAAAATTTCTCCATACACACCACGATTTCCTTACAATATCTAAAAAATGAAAGCGCGGGCGCCAAACATGCAGGGAAAAACGTAAATTCTACTTCAAATAGACATAGTTATCAAGTATAGTGGAAAAGATAAAAAAATGGAAAAGTTTGTGCAAATAAAATGAAATGTCCTTCGTATACTTTTCCTTTCCCTGCATGTTTGGCGCTCACGCTTTCATTTGTTAGATATGATTAATTGTAAGGAAATCGTGGTGCGTATGGAGAAATTTTATTTTATTAAATAAAAGCGTGTTTTTAAAAAGTTTTTTATATTTTTTTTTTAAATAATTTAATTTAATTTAATAGTATCAGTCTGCTTGAATACGGTACTTGATAACGACTACAGAATAAGCAGTTGAAATGTTTTAGGTACATTTATTTTACTAAATAAAATATATTATACAAATATGTGATGTATTCATAAAAATCCCTTTAATAATATTATTTTATTTATTAATTTCATTCCACTTGTAATCCTTACCGTTTTGAATAAGTCAGTACTGTTTTTCATATTTTTTCGAAAGTATTGTCCACAGACTGTTGTTTTGATAAAAATATAAACTTTGTCCCGTTCCTAATAAACTATAGTAAAAACTAAAATTGTGTTATGAAATGTGAGAGGTGTTAAAAGAACCGGAAAATATTAATGATATTTACGATCATAACGAAATACAGTAAAACCTCTTCATTAATTTTTATTTTTATTTAAAATAAAAATTAAAGAAATTGTTTTTAAACATATTGACAATTTTCAAGATCCGAACGGTGTAGATAGATGTATCAATTTTTACTACATTTTTTACTCGCCAGAGATAGTATTGCGATCACGAAAATTTTCGATGTTGAGATTTTGATGTTTTTATACGTTTTGAAGGTTCCTGAATCATTTTCACTAAGGTTGAGAAAAATGTCTGTGTATGTATGTATGTAGACAAGATTATTCAAAAACGGTTTGAGCTAGAATCATGAAATTTGGTACATGGGCATTATTCAAAATTCGTAGTTTTCTATCAACTTTTGAGACATGTAGCTCAACTGGAAAAGGGTCATTACCTACAACGTTTGAATTTTTGTTCCTCTAAAGTAACCGTAAAAATAAAGATATATGTTTGATTGTTTTTCACAAGATTAAAATTTGTATAAAACTGCTATATATAGAATTTCAGCTTGATTGAATCGTGAAAATCTCACTCGACAACACGTGACGTGGTTCCAAGTTCAGGAATACATGGATATTTACAATTTGTTTTGTATAATAAGATTAGATAGACTTTTCTTCGTATAACGAAATAAATTCTTTCATTTCATTATTTTATTTTTTCAATTTTTAAAAAGTATATCTTATATCTTATATAATAAATTTGGTAACTTTATAAACAATACCTCCCTTACTATCGTCGGTAGGTAAAAAGAATTAATTTACTATTTAAGTGTTTATATTTTTTATTTCTAATTTTTTTATGAACTCAAAATTTATAAGATTCCTCGGTAGTATAGTGGTCAGTATCCCCGCCTGTCACGCGGGAGACCGGGGTTCGATTCCCCGCCGGGGAGGATTATTTTTTATTATTCCTTTATATTATATTCCTTTATTTGTTGATGAAACATCCTATTTTGTAACATTCAATGATTTAACATATAAATTAATATTATCAACATATATAATTTCCTATATCTGAATGTATGAAATTTCTGTAACATTATGAAGTTAGCTACAAATAAAGAAATAAAAAAAAAATTTGAAATACAAATTGAAATATTCTAATTTTTGATATTAATATTATTTTTGATCATAAAAGAGAATTAATTAAATATAATAAACATAAAAAGAAATCTATCAAAATTATTAGTTTGTAACAATTCGATTTTTTTTTAAATTTTGTTTTTTTTATTATTAAATATTGAAAAAATAAAAAATAAAAAAAAATTACGACGATTTGAATAAAATTATTAATTTCATATTTAAACATTGTGTTATTTAACAAGTATTTCAAACAAAATTTTCTATTCATTTATTATTATTATTAATTATTATTATTAACCAATCTCGTGCGGCTAGAAGCCGCCTGTCCCTCTAAGAAGTTTTATGCCGCTGGCCGGGAATGACTATTTCTAAATAATCATGTAAATAAAATGTTATATTTGTTAGAAAGATGATGTTTATATATTTCAAAGTAAATAAGTTATTTTTTTAACATTTTATTTAAATTTTAATATAAATAATTATATCAATTACGCGAAAATTATTTTAGAATTAATTTAATGATATTATTTTAATAATTCAGAAAGATCAAAATAGAAATAAATTAATATTCAAAATGATTATTATTTTAAACTATTTTAGCCTGAACTTTATACAAAAGAAATGTTAAAACGGCAAACCTCCACTGATAGTTCTACAGCAGATATGGAATATTGTGGAAAATTACATTTTGCTTTGAGATATGATATTGAAATCGAAGGTCTCATTGTAAAGGTAAAATTAAATTATTATTTTAATTGTTATTGTTACTTATTTTATTAAATTGATTTTTTGTTGTTGTTGTTAATAAATAATTCAACGATATCGTATTAATGTATTTATTTAAAATATTTAGGTTTTAGAGGCAAGAGATCTTCCTATTAAAGATATTACTGGCAGTTCTGATCCTTATGTAAAAGTGTATTTATTACCAGATCGTAAAAAGAAATTCCAGACAAAAGTTCATCGTAAAAATCTCAATCCCATTTTCAATGAAACCTTTATTTTCAGGTAAGATATATTTTTGTATTATCTTATATCTTAAATAAGAAAAAAATTAAAAAAATTTATAATTTATTCAATTTTCAAATTATTATATTTATAGTTGTTCATTTAGTATGTTTTTATTCAAATACCATTTTTTGTTAAAAAAAATTGATATACATTATAGTAGAAGTAATTACAACCATTCTCTTTAAAAAAATTTAAAAATTATAAAACCATATTTACCATATATATATATATAAAATTAAATCAAATTGAAAACAAGAATTAGAACCTAATTATATTGAATTTGAGGAATTTTCTTAAAAATAAAAAAAATTAACAATTTCATATATATATATATATTTATTTATTTATTTATTATAATTTCAAATACACCAATATCTTGTTTTGGGTTTTTGAAGGTGCATCGCTGCTTAATTATTACTAATTTTCACTGGGCGTCGTTAGATTTTCGAGGTTGCGTTGTTTTGGAGTTTTTTTAATTTTTTTTAAATTTTCTTTTTTTTTTCTCTGGAAGGGTATCCCAGAATCAGTGCCGGATTAAGAAATTTTCGGACCCTAGGCAAGGACAGAATTCCGGGCCCTCCCACCCATAAAATAACATAAAATCTATTATTTATTTTATTTTTCATTTAAAAAAATTATTAATGAAGAGTACTTTTTTGAAATAATATAGCAGGGGTGGGCTTAATGATACTTAGAGTCTGAAAAATAGTACAATAAGTCCGTGATCGCAAAAATCATTTTAAAATTCGAAAATATTTAAAAGACTGATCTCAAGAGTGAAAAAATTCACGATTTTTACGAGCCCCCTAAATTACGGGCCCTAGGCTGTTGCATATTCTGCCTAGGCCTAAATCCGGCCCTGCCCATCACATCAAGATGATTTGTTTTGTTGAAAATTAAGTGGAATGTTGATAGAAAATTAAATACAATGTGTGTAACAAAACAATATTTAACAAATTTATGTTTACTTGTGAGATCATCGCACATTTTGTAAATAGTATTTTGTAATTTTAATTAATTAATTAATTTATTATTATTTATTTTAATTTATTTTTAAATAGATAATAATTATATATATAATTGCTCGTTTCATCTAGATCAGGCCTTCTTAAACTATGCGTCGCGACCCCAAAGGCTTTAATTGATTACGTTTTTTTTGTTTTTGTATATATGTAATAAAATTTTATATTAATTTTATTTTTTAAATGTTTACTTCGTTCACTTTTCTTTTTAAAAAGTAGTAATTTCGTAACTCTGGAACTTGATCTTGGTTTGCTATAGAAAATCTTAATACAATTTGTGTCGTGTTTTTTGGAACGTGGCCCTGTCGCAAGTGTGATATTGGTGTATAGAAGCAATAGATAGATTCAACTTTGGTTTTTCTATATCAATTAAAGTGCCAATTTTTTTTATTTATTCATAAAGTATACATTATGTTGTTATGTATGGGAAAAAATAAACTTGTCCCATTATGCAAAATGATTATAAATTAATTTCAACACGAGTGTGTGAGCCAGTGAATTCTACTCGATATTCTATTCTTCCAAACATAATCCTCTATACTGTTTATTTTAATAAAATATTTAAAATTTTTAAATATAAATCTTCATTTCCTATCCATATTACTTCTTGCATGAAATTTAGGATCCCTCATATTTTGATTTATTTGTTAAATTGACCTGCAAGTTAAAATATAATATCAATAATATAATGTAGTACATATTTAAAGAAGAATAAATTTTAATAAAATAATTCATTTATACTTATAACATAATATATATTATAATTTATTAATATTAGTTGAAACATATAAACTTTCTTATTGATAGATGTTTTAATATTATATCAGTAGATCATGTCATAATTGTTTAGAAGAGAATATAAGATTCAATGCTTTGAAAATAATGACAGTATTTATTTTTCAAAAGATTTAACAAGTACTTTCTTTATACAGTTAATTTCTTTGGAAACAAATGTGTTCTTATATTTTTATTGAACAAAATATATGATCATTTTGATGATGGAGTAATCTCTCTCTCTAATAGATATATTATTATTTAATAAGTTAAGAACCTTTTATAAATATAAAACTTTTTGTTTTATAGTGTTAATTATGAGGATCTTACTCAACGATATCTTCAATTTTCGGTATATGATTTCGATCGTTTTTCTCGTCATGATTTGATTGGACAAGTAGTATTAAAGGGTCTTCTTGATTCCGCCGATTTACATCAAGAAATTGAATATACAATGGATGTTCTTTGCGCACCGCAGGTATTGCCCTTTAGAATTAGAATGAAACATATTTCAGAAAATTGTTATTCTCCTATAAGTATAAAATTGTATATTTAGATGAATCTAATAATTAATATTATTTATGAATAATGAAAGACTAAGATTTGTTTAGGAAAATTAATTCTGAAGGAAAGGAGTAATTCACTCAATTCTTCTTAAAGATTAATTTTTGAAATTTGTGGTTTATTACATTAATAATTAAACAATATATTCTAATACAATTTGTAAAATACTATTTCATTAAATAAAAATCATAATAATCAATTCAAATTAACAAAAACAAAATACCTAATTTTTTATTAATAAATATTATTAATGGTTTAATGATTTTTGGTATGATAATAATTATTGACGTAACTACAAAAGTAATCGGAGAATATAACGGAAGTATTAATAAATAAATATTAAAACTACTGTCTACTAGAATTAGCAAAAATGTATAATTATTTTTTATATTTTAATAAAATAATTCGTTATGAATTAATATGATAATTTAAAAAGGCCATTTTCAGGAAAAAATTGACCTAGGAGAATTAATGCTTTCTTTATGTTATCTACCAACGGCAGGAAGATTAACTGTTACAGTAATTAAAGGAAGAAATCTTAAAGCAATGGATATTACAGGAGCCTCTGGTGATTGTTGTTTTAATTATGTTTCTGAAGTTATTAAATTTGTTTTACTAATGTAATATTTCCCCCCTAGATCCTTATGTTAAAGTCTACTTATTATGTGAAGGGAAAAGAATTAAAAAGAAAAAGACTACTGTGAAAAAGTCAACTTTGAGTCCAGTTTATAATGAAGCTTTAATTTTTGATGTACCAGCAGAGAATATAGAAGATGTTTCATTAATTGTTAAAGTAATTGATTATGATAGGTAAGTTAAAGCTTTTCCGAGTTTATTACTTCCATTTAAATATATAAATATATATATAGTGCATATGGATATTTACATTGACTAATAGTCTTACTATAATTTATCAAAAATAGACGATTTACTTTTTACGAAAACTTTTTTCTTCAGTATGCATATACTATTTAAAATTTTAGAAATATTCATTTAATTATGTAAACAAATCTTCTTTCTTTATAATGGGTGACCTAGGAACTCATCTTTTCTCTTTTCTTGGTATCCTATAATGAAGATGGAGACTTGATTATTTACATATATCTATAAATTATTTTTTGATTTTGTATAAAATAAATTGATTAGGTAAAAATATATATTTCAAAAATTAATAAAGATACCACAATTAATATAATATACAAATATAATTGTTATAAATATTATTATTTACCTGGTTTTTAGAATTGGACCAAATGAATTAATGGGATGTACAGCTATTGGATCTAGTTTCATTGGAATTGGCCGGGATCATTGGCTGGAAATGTTAGATAATCCCAGGAAACCAGTTGCTCAATGGTATCCTCTCTTGGAGTCGGTTCCTGGACAAATTCCCACAACTTCATCTCAAATGTTACCTGTTAGTCTAAGTTGTTTGAATGGAAGGTAAGTGCTTGATTGAAATATGTGGTGGTTGATCACTGCTAAAAGGTCAGTAATATGTTGCAGGTGAAGAGTTTAAAAAATATTATTTCATGATTATATAAATTACTCGTCCATTGGATTAATCGTCGCTCAGAAGGAAAATATTTCCTCAAAGAATGAACGTCTCTCTCTCTCTCTCTATCTTTCTCTTTCCACCTGTGAAAGTATTTATCAGATTATATTCATAATTATATCTGATGTTTATCTGATATCTAATTCTATGTCCAAAAATCAGAATTGGTAAATATAAGAGCTGGTCTCTAAATTAAACAATCAATTCATCATTTAGTGTTAGTTTGAAATATATATAGCTTGAAGTCAAGCTTATCTTAAAAAGTTGATGTTTTATCCAATTTTTTTAATAACATATAGTTTATAGATTATAGCAAATTAGTTTTAGAAAAAAAATTAAATGTTATTAGTAAAAAAAATATATTTAAAAAAAATGTGATTATTTTTATTAAAAAACAAACTATTAACTAAGATTATATTTGTATAGGTATTTGTGTAAATCTTGTTGTATATTCCAATATTCATATAGACAATTTGGGATAATTCCAATTATATTGCTTTAAATATTAGAGTAGAATATTCGTAATCATAATAAAACCTATCATTATTACTGTGATTTTTAGGATTAATTATATTTTTAAATGTTTTAGAAAAATTTCAATCCATATATTCCATTTTAATGTAAAATAACTTGATGTTGCAATTGCACATTAGCATATATTATAATGAAATTTAAAAACAAAAAAATTCAATTATCAAGATCGTGTTAAATTTATTTATATGATGAAATAATTTATTATAAACAATTTTAATTATTTGTCTTCCGATTTAAACAATCAGATATTATATTATTATTTTTTATTAAATATACACTTCTCTCTTAAAACGAATTTAAAAATTTATATTTAAAATATTAAACAAATGGTGCTAATGTGCTAATATTATAAAATTTCTTTACAATTAAATGTCTACCACATTAAGTAATTTGATTAGAAAGAATAATTTTAATTAGAAGTATATACAAATATCCATTTTATAAGAATAGCTTAGGAAAATTAAAATCATTAAACCATATGAAAATTTAGGAATATATAAATAAATCTTGTATATATATATATCATCCGTATAAGTATCTATTTTTGTGAAAAAATTTTAATTTTTATAATAAATTTAAAACTATTTACTACAATTTATAATAAAAAGTATCTTTATTAATGTTTAAAAATTTCTAATTTTTTTCTAAGCTAGTAACAGGTACGATTAGACACAAACATATTTTATATGTTATTTTTATTGAAAAAATTTGTATCTCTGGATTATATAAATGTATTTTTTCTTTTAAAAATAAATGTTTAATGTTCTTTGTGGGTGTTATTTTAAATAAAGACTTTTATCTTAATTAATAGAAAGATATTAACGTAATTTATTATATGTTTATTGATCAAGCATTAATTTTACATATTTTAAACTATTAAATATACATTTATTATCTTGAAATTAAATTGCATTTATTATATTAAGCTTAAAAGACAACATTTT
The DNA here is from genome assembly GCA_963082975.1 of Labia minor. Classification (NCBI taxonomy): domain Eukaryota; kingdom Metazoa; phylum Arthropoda; class Insecta; order Dermaptera; family Spongiphoridae; genus Labia; species Labia minor. The sequence goes on along the minus strand of OY720344.1, from coordinate 12,421,797 downwards.
AATTGCCTTAAAGAGACCTAACAAAAATTTAATTAAGAATAATAAAACAAAATAATACATGAAAAGAAGTTATATAAGGTATAGATATAAAAAAAATCACCAGTGAAAAAATTTCAAAAAAAGTGATTTAATAATTAAAATTTCAATTTATAAGATTAATTAATGAAAAATAAAATTAAGAAAACCATTAGATTGTTTATTGGAAATTTGTTTTACTCAAAAATCTTTAGAAATATTGTATATACAATAATTTTATATACTTTGGCTGTTTATTTTGGGGTTTATAGAATTTACATTTTTAGGATTTAGATTTTTTAAATATTTTATTATTTAATTGTCAAAATTTGAAATATAGACTTTACCTAAATCAGTCTTGAAACATTTACAAATGATAGAATCTGATTTTATTTATTTATTTAATTATTTTGCGGGATATAGATTTATTTATTATAAAATTAATAATGTCCCCGCGCCCGATTTTTAGGCCAATATGGAAAGTATTTGCCAATATTTGTTTCTCTCCGGATTTTATTACATCAGGTGGAATGTGAACGCATTTAGAAAAGATCGGAAAAATTTTATTGAAGCTTGGAGAAAAATAAGGTGAAATTTATAAAATTAAATAGCATCGATGTCCAAATCATCCTCGCCATCTTCAATTTCAGTAGCTGGTTTGGTCACTGCAGGGGTGCGAGGTTGCTCTTTGAGTGGTGCTGTTTTAGCACGATCATTATATTCAATCTAAGAAACAAATCAATAAAAAATAATAAATAAAAAAATAATAATAGAACATAAGCTTAATTTAATAAAAAAACATATTTTTTATCATAGTCTGCCTTATACAAGATATCTTCAGTACATATTCAGGTGTATAGATATAATCATTTCAAATATATTTAAATTACTTGTGTTATAAATTGAATTTATTTTATTTTAAAGAAAGTTATACCTCTAGGTCTGATTCATCATCCTCTGATTCTTCGCTTTCTTCTTCTTCTGCCTCTTTTAACCATTTTATAAAGGGTTCGGCCTTAGTGTGAATTAGTTGGCTCAAATCTTTGGAGACATATTTTTTACTGACACGCTCTGCCCATTCTAGTAAAACTTTTTCTTCAAGTATGTCAGCATCGTAAAAGAGTTTAAGGATTACAGGTACTTTAGGGACAAGAGCAGTTTGATGGAGAGCAATCACTTGCTCTATTCCACCAAGAAGATATTTTTGGGCTTTCGCATCCTCATGACAAAAACGTAGAAAGAGGATCCGATGCTTTTTAACCTAAAACAATTTGTATTACATTATTATTCAGAATAATTATCTATAACAAAATGAATTAAAAGATTAATAAAATCAAAGATAATTCTCATTATTATTATTGTATTATTGTATTATCACAAAATATTTTTATTAACTCACGAATGTTTTACAATAACGATTAAAGATTTAAAATACGAAATTAATATATATATATATATTTCATAAAATTTGAAATACATATCAATAAACCTTTCGGAAAATTATCCAGGTACCCCTACTTTAAATCTAATGTTTTTATCATTTTAAACTAAGATGGTTTAGTATTAGTTAAAATTCTTGAAATTATTTCTAGTAATTGAAAAAAAAAAAAAATTCTCCACCTAACTATTTTCATTAACAATGAATCTCTAATTAACAATGATCTTCCAGTTGCTCTATTTTCAGACTTTAATTTTTAATCTTTTATGTATTTATTATATATTTTGTATTATTTAAAATATAATAGATAATTAAAAAATGAATTACTTGAGAGCAGATATTTTGATCAAAAAGAAGTTCAGCAAGAACAAGAGGCGATTTGGTTTTAATTTCCAGGCGTTCAGCTTCAGCTAATAATTCTTTATGAGCATTATCAATTGTTCCAGCCGAGACGTGAGATTTAATCTGTTCATATAATAAATCCATACGTTCTTTTTCACTTTTTTCTAAATCATCGGAGATGGTCATGCCTTTGGCACCATCAGTAAGATCATGAAGACGGGCACGAACAGCTTCTTCAGAAACATCAACAGTCCATTCATTATCAGCTTCATTATCTTCCTATAAATATAATTATTTTTTAATAAAATTAAAATATAAAAAAAGAAAGCAAAATAAAAACTATTTAATAAGCTTACTTTGCTAACTATTTTTTCTGGGACTTGGACTATTTGTTCTCCTTCTTGATCAGAAGTGCGATTTGCATCTCCATTACTGTTCCCATTACCATTTCCATTGGTTTCTCCATTTCCTTTTGCTCCTTTACAACGTTTTCCTCTTTTCCCTTCAGTAAGTGATGATCCTTGAGCTGCAGGATTAAGATCTAAAAATGAAATATTAAGAGACATTAAATAAGTAGATAAGACATTAATAAAAAATAAGAAAATTAATGAAAAAATTGTCTTACTTGGAGGATTTTTTAAAATGTAAGTATTAAGCTTATGGTTGCATTCAAGGTTACCATGGTAACCACAAGCTTTACAATTTTGTGAAATTTGACCTTTTTTCTGATAAACGACCAAGGTTGTTTCAGGATTATCACACTCGGGACACAGAACAAATTTGCGAATAAAACCGTCCAAAAGATCTTGAAGTTTAGCAGCATCATGGGATCCATTTACAATGAAGCGTTCATTTTTGAAATCAAATTGAGTTTGAGCTCCCAATTCACAGCCAAAATATTTAGTTGGATCTAGAAAGTGGAATGGAAAATTTAAAATAGGGAATATATTTGAAATTGAATTAGTTAATTTAAAAAAAAAAGTATAAAAGTATATCCTAAAGTGAAAAATAACATGAAAACATATATAATAATTTTATTATTTTCCAAAGAGAGTAATTTTTTTAAATTTGTATACTAACAAGTTGCAGGTCTGCCAATTGCTTTGGCGACATCGGTCATGTTGACGATGACAGTTTTGATCCCGTTGCCCTTGCCTTCTACTTTGGCAAGTAAGCGAGGCATTTTGTAGCGGTAAAAGGCGTCGGAGACGCTCCGATTTACATTGACAGAACCCATGATGAATATTTGGTGCCAAGAGAGTTTTCAAACAAAATGTCAAACGACGTAGATGGCGAGAAAACGGCCTTTGATTGTGCTTAAGGGCGCGTCGTGGAAATTTAACCTGCGTCCAGCTGCTGATTGAAGCCGACGTCGTCTGGCTCTAAAAATATCATCGTTTCTTATGAATATGATACTTATCGAGTTTACAATATTTGTTGCTTGAGGAAGTAACTTTTAAAGAATTAGGAAAAAATCTATTAATACATTTTTCACCAGAGCAAATTATTTATTATTTATCAAAAATTAATTTAATTTTTAAATATAATTTATATATTAACACCAAAAAGACAATTTGCATCTATTAGAATAGTAACATGGTATTTAATTTGTATACTAATTGGTATGGAATTATATAAGAGTTGCGAAATTTGTAATCCTTTCTAATGGTAAATACAATTTTCGAAATAGGTTTTGAGAACAGAAATTTTTATTCAAATTCAAATTAGAAAATGGGTGTTCTACTATTTGTTTGAATAATAAATAAAGTAATTAAGATAAATATCACTAAAAGATAATGTAAAATTTGAAACAATATAACAAATAGGTTTACGAATAAAATACATCAATAAATTAAATACAAACCAGTTATTTGGTAATTTGAATGTATTTTTTTTTTAGATTTATAATATTAAGAATTAGTGGAATATTTAATTACCTGATCGATCCGGTAGGCGAAACAGTGTGATAAATTGTGTTGGCCGGCCTCGATCGGGCTGCTTAAAAAATTTAGTGTTGAAGATAGTCACGTTTCTCGGAAAGGTTGAAGTTTCCTATGGCGATTGGTGGAAAATTTTGATGTCCTAAAATTTACACAATAACAATAATAATAATAATAAAATTTTATCAGCAGCAATGTTGAGAAAGTGCAATAACTCGGATAATAATAATAATCATAATAATAAATATACTAATTCTTTATAGTTTAAATAGAAATTGAAGTATATTTTTTATAATAAATCTTAATTGAATTAAAAAAGTATGAATTGATTTGAAGTAAAAATGAAATGAAATAATTATTAAATAGCTTACCGGTAGACGGGCCTATGATTGATTGGTTCCTGCTGCTTAGTTGAACTCATACACCTTGAGTCTAGCCCACGAATTGGCTCTAGGGCTATGTGGAAACTCCCAGATTTTCTTCTGGATAATGTTGTCTCTGTAAATGAAAAAAGGCCTTCATTAAAATCCTAAAATTCATTTGGCTAATTCCTAAGATGTGTTCTTGATGATCCTAAAGAATTCGATTCTATCGTTTCAAATAATCGAGTTATGATTTAATTCATGCTATTGTTTTTTTTCCGCAGTTGGGAGCCAAAAGGGGCTCGCGCATGTGTAAGGGGGGGATGGGGCCCGTGTGGGCATCGGTGTGTCTGATTACATTCAAGAAGATAGCGTCTGCTTGTGTCCAGGGAAATGAAAGACAATAATAAGGCTTTGTTGAAGTGACTGTCACTTGGCCGTTGCTTTGAAACAGACATCCCTTCCTACGCTGGATATTTATCGATTGGCAGGAGAGGTCGTTACGGTCACCCACACACCCAGACTATTCACGAAAATCTTTAAAATATGTTTTTCATAGACAATTGAATCTTTTTTTTTGTTGCATCAGCTAATTTTGAGAAAAATGTTTGTTTGTGAGTTCTTGTAGTAATGATAAAAGTAGTAATTAAAAAGAGTTAAGCAGAGAGAAGAGAAGCAAGAAGTGAGACTACTTATGAAAGCAACATTCAAGGGTAACAAATAAGACAACATCAAAAACTCAGTTGATGAGAGCTCGACGAATGTTGGCCAACCCTTTACGATTCGAGTGTTCTTAAAAGGAGGTTCTCACAACTTACCTAGACGTGATAGCACCATATGTTTAACAGACTGATTTGTTGTACTGTGTTTTGCGCTCTTAATATTTACTGTCAATCCCAAACGAGCTGAGTGGTCGAGCGTGGAGATTAAAACAACAGAGAGACACACAGAAACAACGTTTAGTGATAACAATCCAATAAAGACAAAGTATAAGTAGATAGCAGAGATACGAAGGCTGATTGAAGGGCTTACTCTCAAAGGATAAGTACCTAGAGAATGTACGTCCAACGTTATCGACAGGACAGACTGACTGGCCCGTATTCCGTTCAGGCAAGATTCTAGAAACCCACTGCCTCTACCATTGATTAGAGCCGGCGCTGCAGAATGCCCTCCCTGGATGCCGCTCGCGAGTGCTGCCGGGATTCCGCCCTCCACAACTACAACGACAACCCTTTGCCAAGACAGGCCAGACACCCCTTGGGAGGTGACAACCAACACTCCATTTACTCGATATCAACAGGGTTTGTTTGTCTGATTAAACTTTCACCAAATAAATTATGCAGTCATCAGTACAAGGTCATTGAATCGTAGCTTTCCTTAAAATTATTTATAGAATTCAATAAATATTGCACAAACCAATATTGAATAATTTATTTCATATCGAATAGCAAGAGAAAATAAATTCGTAAGAATTTTACATTATATATAAATATATATAATTTATAAAAAATAAATTATATAAAAAAATAATAATATAATAATATAATATATCAAATTATAACTAAATGAATATTTCAATTAATATACATAATAAATAAGATAAATCGTCAAATGTATTGATAATGTTACGATAAAATAATCATAAAATAATCAATTAAGATAAGGTTAATTATAATTTTTTAAAATAATTATATAAAATATTTCTTTAAATATGAAATTAAATTATACTTAAATAAAAAAATAATACGTTTTTGTAAAAAAAATTAGCAATTTGAATATTAAAAAATTTAAAATTTGAATAATAGTCCTAATAATATAGTAAAAAAAGGGAACAAAATATATTTTATATATGTATATATAGGTAAATTAAACAAGAATTGAATTTATTAATGTTCATTTTTTTTATTTTTTTTATTTTCAATATTATATTTTGCTATCAAATTTATTAATCATACAAGAGTCAAATTGATAAGAGGGGATTTAGTGATAAGGCTATGTGGAGGTTTGTGGGAGTCATTGCACAGGTGGAGAAGATGCGTCGGCGCCCCGGACTCTTTGGTAGCCTGTACTGCGACAGGACGTTCAGGCCGCAGCGATCAATAGTACCTCTCCTACACGAAAGCCCCCCCCCCCCACCCCCCAACAGACAGAACTTTTGATAAATAGTGTTCCAACTATTGAGATGGATCTTGAGCATGAAATCACGCTAAACATAAGTTTCATAAGATAGTTTAATATTTAATTAGGCTTATGATTAATGGAGAATATAAAAAAATGGAGAGATATCTCATGTGATAGAGTAAATATATAAACTGAAAGCAAATATAAAGCTCATCCACTTTATATATATATATATATATATATATATATACTCCTTTAGGTTCTTTATTCTATTTTTTTACTATCTTGCCATAATTCGAGATTTTGATGTTTTTATACGTTATGAAGGTTCCTGAATCATTTTTACTAAGGTTGAGAAAAATGTCTGTATATATATATATATACATATATGTGTGTGTATATAGACAAGATTAAGCAGAAACAGTTTGAGCTAGAATGATGAAATTTGGGAAACGGCCATTATTCAAAATTCGTAGTTTTCTATCAACTTTTGAGAAATGTAGCTCAACCGGAAGAGGGTCATTACCTACAACGTTTTGATTTTTTTTCTTCTAAAGTGACCGTAAAAATAAAGATATATGTTTGATAGTTTTTCACATAATTAAAATTTGTATAAAACTGCCATATATAGAATTTCAGCTTGATTGAATCGCTGAAAGTACCAGAATTAATTTTTTAATAGCGCAAATCTCACGCGCCAACACGTGACGTGTTGCAATCAACAAAGAGCCATGCGCTGGTTTAATAAATATTATTTATTAATTTTAATTTATAATTTATAATTAATTAAATTTAATTTCAATATAATATATTATGTTATTTAATCCAATTCAAATTTGCGAGATAGTCGAGTGGAGCTTATTTTTATGAAATAAAACAAAATATTCTAATATGAATTATATATTCTATTATATATCTAGTAATCAATCAACTGATAATATTGAGGGGTATTTTGAGCCTGTTATTTAATTAAGTGTATTTCCTAATGAATTTAATACCTCAATTGGATATAATAGAAAGGATTAATGATAAAAGCGGAAACCAGTGAGCAGAAAAGTGAGTGAAGCAAAACAAGGAGGTTGAAATGAATGGCCGATTTGCTACTTGACACGCATGACAGTGACGCAAGCGATATGGCGTCACGTCCTCTGCACCGATCTGGGATATTCATTATTCATCGAGCCAATCAACCACCAGTGTTATCAAATACGTTTATTAATTTTGCTCTAAAAATTAGATTAAATTAAAATCCCTTTAATATTCGTCACCATATGTTATGGAGGAAAATAATAAAAATATTTCAATATATAATATACAATAGATTCTTTTTTAAAACGTAGAATTAAGAATTAATATTCAATTTGGTAAAATATATCTCTAAAACAAGCTAAACCAGGAATGATTCATAAAATTAATTTATAATAGTTTATTTTATTGTATTAGTTTAAAGTCTAAAGTCTTGTTTGTTTCGGTTATTATATTAATTAAATTTTATTTTTCAATCTTATATATCTTATCTTATTATACTAGCAAAAATTATATATATATATACTTGTATTTTTTAAATATTAAACAGCTCGAAGGATTTTTTTGAAATTCACACCAAAGATAAATAATATTTATAAAGAAAAATCGATCTGTATTGGTTTCAGCCACGGGAAAAATCATTTTTGTTAGTTTTGTCATAATTTAAAATAAAGAATTTTAAAATAATAAAAAAATGGCGCCGGACAGCGCTTCCTTAAATACAAAATATTGTAAATAAAATAAAATTAAAAATATTTATTTTAATAATGTTTTATAATCAAATTACGAAATATATATTATGTTGCATCCACAGCCCAAACTTAAATGTCTTTCAGTGCATTAATACGTAGATTTAAGGGCTGTATGTTTTATGACTATTTTTTTTTAATTTATCTTCATTTAAATTATTTGAAATTGTTTTATATATTTTGTCGTTTATTTATTTTAAATAATAATCTTAATCCTAAAAATTCATTTTTTTATGTTGAAAAATGTGTTTATTAAGCCAAAAGAATACAAAAGGTGTTTACAAAGAGTATTATCCCTAAACACGTATGGGATATACAATTTAAAAGGTACAAAAAATTATAACAAAATTGTGGACAATGGCACATTCGTTGTTAAACAAAATTTATACAAAATATGTATTATGAAGCTGTTTCATTTTCTTTTTTTTAACTTTAATTTATAATTATACAATTATTGTTAATTTATTAATTTTTAATCAGGAAAAGACTTGTAGAAACCTGAAAACTACATTTAACCTAAATATTCATAGTTTATAAGGAATCATTTTTTTAAATTACCGAGCAGCGACTCGGTTAACGAGGTACTATATATTAAATTAAAGAATTGTTAATTGACTATGATTAAAATCTCAATCTCATACTCTGTAAGCAAGGATATATTTATTTTCTATGTATATAATATAATATAACGAGAATGTAATTTCCGCACTTTTTTTATTAGCATCACTCTCTCTTGAGAAATCGCATTCTCATTATGCACTGGTTAGCTAGAATACTGCACCCGAATGATAGAAAGAAAAATTTAAGGGAATAAAAACGAAAAAAAAAAGGTAGAAAACAAGAAATAGATCAATTAAGTCCAGATTTAACAATTCAAAATAGAATTTTTTAGTTAACTCTAGGATAGAAAATATTAAAAATAAACCATGACTAATTAGAATTTAAAAAAATCAATTAATATTTATACTATACATATTTCATATTTATAGGACATAGTATGTATGTATGAGGTCTGTTCAAAAGAAAAGGTGAATTTTGAATTTTCCCGGGCTGTGTACATTCAATTATCGAAATTTTTTGTTATGTTGGTACACATATGTTGACATTATCATCCATTTTGGATTAGTAGTTTATTTTTGACAACTGAAAAAGTTAGTCACGTTTTGTGTGTTCTTCGATTTTTTACTTAAAAAAAATAAAATAAGGAATACTACAAGGAAGTTATGCAACTTTTTCGCGAAGCCATACGGTTCAAACGAACGGAATTGTGGAAAAACAAATCATGGATTCTGCATCACGATAATGCACCAGCTCACACATCATTGCTTGTTCGTGATTTTTTGGCCATAAACAACACCGTAATCATGCCTTAACTACCGTATTCACCAGATTTGACTCTTTGCAATTTTTTCCTATTTCCAAAACTGAAGAGACCAATGAAAGGAAAGCGTTTTGCCACAATTGATGAGATAAAGTCGGAAACGGGCTGATGGCCATACCGAAAAGCGCTTTTGAGAAGTGCTTCGACGATTGGAAGAAGCTCTGGCTTAAGTGCATTATATCTGAAGGGATTTACTTTGAAGGGGACAAAATGGATATTGTTGAATAAATAAATACTTTTCGAAATAATTCCAAATTCACATTTTCTTTTGGACAATCCTCGTATAGTGTTTTTATTTATATTCAATAATATATTTATGTAAGATATAAAATTAAATATAGATAAATATTAATAGATTGCTTAAGTGAGAAGTGAAAAACAAAACAAAGAATTTGTTTAAAGCAGCTTTAGAAGAGTTATTCAGGATATTGAACTGAAAGATAAAATTATCAAATGACATTGAAAATATATATGAATATAATAATTAATTATATTGATCTTGAAATATTTTGCCAGTTGAGTTGATATATTAAGAGAAAAAAATTAAAACTGTTAGTTTTTTCTATTAAAAAAATGCTTGGTGTTGGTAACTCAAGTTACGAGAACATTGTCCTCATCATTGGTCTAATCTCTAATCTAACTTAAAACAATGATTAAACACAAATATTTGGCCTTTTTTAAATACTTAAACCTTAAACTAAATAGCATCTTTCTTTCTCCATTTAACTCGATTAATTCAGCAAATATTAATTGATATGAAATAAATTGAGCTGTGGCCAGGTGCAGAACCGATCGACGGTTTAAAATAAATTAATTTCCAGCTACAGAAACAATTTCAAATAATTTAAATGTATCTATTAATGCAATAAAAAACAGATATGGATATAATATAAATATTTTTAATTTTATTTTATTTATAATATATAAGTAGGAGCTGGCTGAGACGTCATGAAGGGCTGGGTGACTTCATATAATTTTAAATTAAGAAAAATCTAATGAAGATGATTTTTCCCGAGGATAAAACCAATACAAAGTGCATGATTTGTGGAGATATGTAAAAAATCTCATGTGAAATTTGGTGTGAAAATAACCCTTCCCTTCCTATCGTTGATTGGTAATACTACCTCTTCCGGTTTCCGGATATACACCAAAAGTTGATCAATTCATCATACTGATGCATTAAGTAAATACACCAAATTTCAATTCAATTTCCAATCCGATGAGCCGTTCAAGCTGTACACATCTATACGGACGGACGGACAGACATGATGCTAAAAATAATTGTTTTCTGTTAAGAAAATGCATGATTCGTGGAGCTATGTAAAAATCTCCACATGTGAAATTTGGTGTGAAAACAATACATCCCTTACTATCGTCGGTCGGTAAAAAGATTTGTTTATAGAATTGAAATTAGCTTTATCTTATAATAAAATTATTTTTTCTTTTATTTCATAAATATATTTATTAAAACTAACATAACATTCAAATAAGTAATTTGAAGGAAATGAATAACAAACAATATATTAGTAAAATTTAGAAATACTTATAATTTTTTCAACATAAATAATGAAAATATTAAAAATTAATCTTTGCTTCAGAGAGAAAGAGTGTGTGTGTGTGTGTATTTGTATGTGATGCACATAGCTGTAAAAAATTAACTGTATTTAACTATTTCTATAAAAAAAAACTAAAACAAGATTTATATCATTTCATAAAAATTTAATAATAAATTAATGAATTATATTTAATTTCAAATCATAAATAGTGGCCAAAAGAGGCCTACGTTTCTACAAAGGCTTTGGTAAATAAACTCTTCAGATGCTGGTTATTAAATCGGTTTGAAAGAGATCAGAAAATACCTCACATGTAATTAATAACGGTTATATAAGAAAATCTTTATTAGCATCTTCTTCTATCAAACTTCTATTAATATTACATATGATTATAGCGAACTTGTTAGAAATAAATAAAATAATACTATATAATATTATATAATTGAATGAAATTAAATAAATGATAATTAATAAGATAAAAGGGACATAATGTAATGTTCTTAGAAATAATATTTAAAAAAAAATTAAATAATTCAAGGGATATTATAGAATATTGAATAATATATCAACATTTTATAATTTACTAAATTAATTACTTAATGTTGAGTTGTTATTAAATATTTAATAGGATGTTAAATTGCATAGTAAAGCGCGTTGAATGTTGGCATAATCTCAAGGTTCACCATCAAGCAGGGCCAAGGTCTTCGCCAATACTGAAAGTACTTTGAGCAAATATACTTCTATTTACATTAACGCCATTTTAATTTACCAATGAATGTTGTCAATTAAATAAGAACATTTAGTTTAAATTTTTAAATCAAGAAAAATGCAAGTGAATGTTTGAAACTTGGACAAAATTCAAATTTTAAATTTCTTACACTGCTAAATCGTATCTTTAAATATCACTTGAAAAGGATTTAAATTTTTCTTTCGATTATAAGGAAATAAAAGCAAACTTAAATGTAATAGGAATCAATTTGTAGAATTCTGAAATAAAATTAATATTTCATTGTATTTTTATTATTTAATACAAAATAATAAGAAAAAAGAAAGAAATCTAAATTTAAAATGGCTGAAAAAATTGGATTTATAACAAATTTAATTAACAATTTTTAAACCAAAATTTATCATTTTTTTTTAATGAATATAAATATAATAAGACGATTGATATTAATATTAAAAAAATATATAAAAGTTGTGTTAAAAATTAATTAAAATTATTATTTTTTTTTAATATATTTTATATAAATTCAGAAAATAATTTATTATTTAATTATTAATACTAAATGACCAGAAAACATTAGAAAATAATTCTAGATGGAGGTCAGGTAGAATTCTTGGTTTTAGTTGCCCAGGGGCCGATCAATACAAAGCACTTCAACTGAAAGTAAAACTGGAGCTCACGCATGTCCTGATTTAAACTTCAAATTATGGAATAAAAAAAAAAAATAAACACGAGACTACCGGTTAGAAAAGATGATCTAGTTAATTTAATTAATAAATTCAAACAGAATAACAATTTGTATCAATTAAATTTTAATGCAAGATGAATTTATAATTTAATATGAAAATAAAATAATTTTTAAATTTATATATCTATATCTATATCTATATATATATATCATAGAGATAAATAATAAATTAACTACTAATGGGTTTTAAAATAAAAATTAAATAGATAAAAAAAAAATCAGGATTATATGAAAAATAAGTAAATAAATATATATAAATTTCTACGGAAACTGAATAACATTCAATGTGCCTATTGAATAAAATGTAAACTTTTTATTTAATATTATATAATAATAATAATTAATGTTTAAATAAATAAATTATTTTATAATATAAAATATTAACAAAAGAAAAATACTTGTTGGGAAAATATTTTTCAATTATTCTGTCTATTTATTTTATAGAAAGATTTATGTTATTTAACTCCAACCTGTGGACTCCAATGATTTATGTAAGACAAGCTTCGAATATAGGAATAAAAATGGACAAAATCTTTGAAAATACAGATTCTAAAATAAATCATTCTCTTATCCATTTTTTTTAAACTATTAGGTTAATTTCAGCAGAAATCAATCCCATATAGTAATTTAAAAATGCGAGTTGTCAAATTTGGTTATAATAAATACACAAACCATGTTTATGATATATCTTAATTTAATTTAATAAAAAATTTTGAATATAATTAAAAATATTAAAAATAATTTTTTAAACCTGTTAAAAAAATAGGAAAAAATATTCAACTGCATTTATTTAAGTTAGATTGATATTAAAAACTATAAATTATGATAAAATAAAATGCTATCACAAATGTGAATTTTATTTGAGTTGATAATATATATATATATAGATTATAAAGAAAATGAATAAAAAAATTTATTTAAGTGGAAAATTATTCAATATCTAAAGGATGGTGAAATAATTTTTATTTATAGATATCTACATCTATGAATCGAGATACTTGAATAGTTATTTAATTAAGAAAGATTTTAACTGATGCATAGATATGAAAACAATTTGTGAATTGAGAGCATCTAGTTAATTGAGAAGAAAAAAAATATACAACATTATGTTTCCTGAAGTAATTTCAGGTGTAATATCATAGAACTTCATCTATGTATCTATATCCTAATTAAAATATTATTTATATTATTGGTGTTGTTATTTTAATTTAAAGTGGACTGAAAAAGTATTAACACTTTAATTAGAAAATAACAACAGATTATTATTATATAAAAAGAAAGATGATATGTTAAAATGTTTGGAGTTGAGATTTTAATTGTAAATATCTAAATTTTAGATAAGATATTTTGTTAATACTCTCCCTATCTTTTTCTATAATAAATAAACAATTGTTATTTTATTATAAATTTCTAAATAAATATCATTCGTCATTTAAAAGAGCAAAAAGTATGACATTTATTTGAGAAAGTTTTCTTCGAAAAGATATACATGCCAGATTTTCTTTTGAACATTCACAATTTTCTCTAATTTTTTCTACAATATCAAGATTTATTTTTCAAAAAAATAACTACGTAGAATCTAAGAAATCTATTATTATATCGTTGGTTGACGTTGGTTTAATACCAGAATAGAAGAATCTGGTCATTTATTATAATTGAGCATTGATTTGCTTCTGATATATTAATAATTATCTATTTAAAATATAAAAATGATTAGATTTATTAAAGTCAAATAATAAATTCGACTAACTCTCATTACATGAATTCAAAATAATTTCTTTGTGATTTATCACAGAACATAATTTTGATTTTAATTAAAAAAAATATCACGAATAATAAAGAAGAAAAATAATTTATAGTAAAATTCCTCTTCTATCTCCTATCAACTTGTATGTGTGCCACGTTATTTATGAGGAAATTTCAGTTGGTTATTTTTAAATTTTGACTGGGTCAATTAAATAATTTTAGAAAAAAAGTTTATCAAAAATTTATGCAAATCGAAATATCCTGGTATTTTTTTTAATTTTCTAAGATTTTTATTAATATATATTTGAATAAAAGTGATTTTATAGAAAATATTGAATCCTTATATTTATAAAAAAATATAAATAAATAAATATTTTGATTTTATTTAATATGTACATAAATATCTATATATATAGAAATTTATTCGAGTGATTTTGGTTATATGAACGTGTCAACTGATTTCAAGCACAAACGCTTCAATCCCTCTTACGGTGTTATTCGAAAAAATTTCGAAATCGATGAAAAGCTTATAAAAATGAAAATAAGATTTTTCAACTATACTTTATCAAGTCATTTTTTGTTTTTATTTTAATTATTCAAATTATTTTTATCTCGAATGAAAAATTGATTTAAATATTATAAATTAATTAAAATATTTTTTTAGATAAATTGGAAAAGATTTTTAATGGTTTCCCTTTTGTAATTTTGTACCTGTTTTATCAACAAATCATGAGTAACTTAATACACTATTTTTACATCTCTATTTATATATGATAAAAATTAAATTTTTTTTATAAATAATAGTACGTGTTTGATATTTTCAGATTGTTTCAAAAGTTTTATACGAAATGTAATAAGAGAATAATAAAATTCATTGCATTTTATGAATAATAAATAAAAGATATGTGATCAAATAGAGATATATAAATTATAAAAAATAACTATTGATTCTTATTGACCTTGATAATATTATTGTATAACGTTTTCTTTTGTTTAATATTAAAATAATTAATATTTCTTTATGATAAAATATATGAATGATGTAATAGTTGAACAAAAAAATGTGATTATGAAATATTCTTATAATATAATCTATCTTTTTTATTACTAGAAAATTAAATAATTGTCAATTTACCTCTGCATATAGGTAATAAAGTCATATAAGATGATAGCGCCCTTCGGGACGATTGCGAACTTGTAATAAATAAAAAAATAATGCAGAACAGATGCTACTCCAACGCAGCGTAGGTCAGCTATGTTGTCTGCAAAAGAGAAAGGGTCATTTAATTATAGCTTAATCACATTTAAGGAAGGGATATACGATTTCATAATATTTTAGAATGTTCATCTATTAGAATTAAATATTAATAATAGTGAGTAATTAATAAGATATAAGATGAGAATAATATATATGATACTCACAAAACGTAACCAAATGATAATGTTGTAATATATTCTGTATAAATGAGATACCACCAGATACCACAATTGTGAACACGCTTTAGATTACTTCCTTACTTCGGGTGGAATCGGCCGTTTCCGAACGTTTCCGTTTGACTTATTTTAGTCAAATTGGATGTAAATTTACTAATTAAAAAATTTGTTAAAGAATCAAAATATTTATTTCTTGATGCCAAAAAATCTATATATAAAAAGCAATATGAAAATTATATAAATATTAATAGTGCAAAATGATATTTATTTGATTACGTAATCAAATTATAGTTTAGTTTATACAAATAAACAAATATTCACACAAAAAGTAATTATTAAAAATCATATTAATAATAATGGATAATAAATAAAATAGAAATTAAAATTTTAACTTTATTAAAAAAATATTTATTTTTATCTTTTGACTTGAGAAGTTAAGACTTCCGATAATTATCATTTTTCAAATATTTAATTTATCTAAAACCATATAACATTAATAAATTTTTCATTATTATATAAATATAAAAAATTGTATTTTTAAAATGATTTTTAAATTTAGAATTTTTTTTTAATTATGAATTATTTTATATGTATATATATATATATATATTTAAAATTTAAATTTACCTCTATTTTATTACTTTATATTTAAATAACAAATTATTTGTAAATCAATTGGAAAACAATAATAGCAAAATATTTTTAAAATAATGTTTTTTAATATTGATTTTTAAAATTTATAAGCTATAATAAAATCATTTAATTTGACTAAATATTTATAATTTTGAGTTGGTAATTCTGAATTATATCGAATGTTATTTTCACAAACATCAATATATTTTTTTTTCTATTAGTTAATTTCACTGATTTCACAGATCATCCGTTATTTTCTTCACGTGGTGCAATCGATTGGTTAAAGTTAATTTATAAATAATTCAATAATGTCTTCTATAAAATTTACATGTATAACATGTAAAATCCAACTAGAAAATTCGGTATTTCACAAAGAGCATTACAAGAGCGAATGGCATCGATATAATCTTCATCGAAAAACTTTCAAACTCCCCCCAATTACAAATAAAGAATATGAAGAAAAACTCATTTTACAGGAACAAATTAAAAACAATGAAAAATCGAGCAATGTATTTTGTCATTATTGTAAAAAAAATTTTACTACAAAAAATTCTTATGAAAATCATCTCAACTCAAAGAATCATAAAAATAATTTAAGAGTTTTTGAAACAAATGAAGAAATTTCTAGTTCTTCAAAAGAAATTGAAAAATCAAATGAAAAAGATCAAGACGATCTTGATACTGATTCTGAGATTGAAGAATTAGATTCTGATGAATGGAGTGAAGAAGGACAAGAAAATCCCATTTTACAACATAATTGTTTATTTTGTTCTCATCATAGTAAAAACATAACAAAGAATGTCAAACACATGTGCGAAACACATTCCTTTTTTATTCCCGATATTGATTTTCTTGTAGATTTGAAAGGTTTACTTGAATATTTAGGAGAAAAGGTCGCTTCTGGATTTATGTGTATATGGTGTCAATTAACATTTAGATCTTTTGAATCTGTCCAACAACATATGTGTGATAAGAATCACACTAAAATGTTATTTGAAGGAGAAGCCTTAACTGAATATGCTGATTTTTATGATTATTCAAAAAGCTACCCTGACGATGGAAATGATGCCGATATGGAAGTAGATGTACCTGTTATTGATGATTCTTCATACCAACTAGTTTTGCCTTCGGGAGCAATAATTGGCCATCGATCTCTATTCCGATATTACAAGTACATTATTCTATTTTAAAATTATGCTTAAAAAAATAATTCTATTATTTTATTCTAAATAATAATTCTATTCTTTTTCAGACAAAATCTTAAAACTGATCAACAATTGCAAGCCAAAAAAATTAACCATCTTCATAAATTTTATCACGCTATTGGCTGGAAAACAAGTGAATATGAAGCCATTAATAGGTAAGTTTTTATTATAACAAATAAATATTATTAATATTAAAAATTATTATTAATATTATAATTTATTCTTTATTATATTTATAGGAGAGCCCGAGATGTTAATTGTTTTAAAAGACATCAACAACGACATTTCATGAAACTCGGAGTAAAAGCTAATAAACTACAAAAACACTTCAGACCTCAAGTCAATTTTTAAATATTTAATATATTGTTTAATTATTTAATATATATTACATATATTGATTTTTTGTTAAATGTTACTAATAAAAAAATAAGATTTAATTTTATATAATTTTATAAATTTTTTATAAACAAATGTGTTCCTTAACCCTAAACAAATATTTTTTAATTTTAAGTCAGTACTTAACGATCTTGCGAAACTACTTGTTTAGATTATCCAATTGAGCATGTCGGAAGAAAAATCTCGTTAATTTTAGTTATTAATTCAGAAATAGATTAATATATCTATTAATGCATTTATTATTTAATAAAGAAGATTAATTATTTATGAAGACTAAGATTTTTTCATTAAGCTCATTACAAAAATTTCTCACTTCTCGCAGAAACGGAACAATACCTCCTTAATAAAGAATTTTATTTACTAAATACAATAGCAAGAGTAAAATAACATTTCAATCAAACCGAGTCAAACTCTTACTACCTGAATATTTGGTGTACAAGATAGTTAAACCACGACAATATATACTTTTACACCTATAATTTGTGAATATTCTGTGAAACTTCTAGGACGGTAGTAGCTGATGAATTATTTTTGAAGTAACATGCTAAGTTGATACTGAACAACTTGCCATCATGGACCTAGAAGAAGAGAACCCCTTAGAAATATAAAGTTATATTTTGGTAAAGTTTTGATTCCATTTGAAATTAAGAATCTCTTAACTCAAAAAGTATATTAATTAATTATTAATAATAGTATTTATTATTTTGCTATTATAGCATTCGTATTCAAAAATATAAAAAGCAGTAATCACTTAAAACACATTAATGATTTTCTATTAAAAATATAGCAATTTTTTGAAACAATTAATGAAATAAATGGATATATTTACATATGTATATAAATATATGGAATCTCAAGTAGAAATTGGTGGAATAATTTATTTCAAGGATATTTTATAAATATATATAAGTAATGGCACTTTAGTGGACACCATAAGTCCAATTTTTCAATGTTTTTGTTTCTAGAATTATGAATAGACAAACTTATGATTTTATTTGGGGTTCATTATTTTCTAAGATAGCAATGAATACTCTTCTATTGCTAATACCTTGAATTAAATTTTTAATTTTTATAAAATGGAATAAAGCACCTAAGGCAGAAATTGATTATTTCAGCGGAACCTAAAGCTATCATTAAGTTAAACGTATTTGTTTCATATTAATTAAATAAAAAATTCATTTTCATTATTATATTATAAAAAGAAATCAATTATAAATCATTATTATATTAGCTACTAGTTACTAGGTACTTAGACCTCCTTTGGCTCACTGGACCTAAACAATTAATTTTATATTCAATAATGAATATATATTTATATAATTTATAGCATATGTTAAAAATAAGTATATAAGAATGTTGTAATTTAATTTCATTGTAATCGGCCCAGCGAGTGACTCTATTACGGACAAACATAAAAAATTGTTTCTTTAATTTTAAGATTAAAATACCTATATCAATTTAAAACTTATCTAAGTTACATTTTATTTTCTATTTTAAATACACTACTAGAAAAAAAAATAATAAATAAATTAAATTAATATTTTTTTAATGGAAAAATTAATAATTTCTATTACTTATAACCATCATTCCACTCACAGATTTTACTATCTCGTCAGAGATAGTATAGCAATCACGAAAATTTTCGAGGTCGAGATTTTAATGTTTTTATACGTTTTGAAGGTCCTTGAGTCATTTTCACTAAGGTTGAGAGAAATGTGTGTGTATGTAGACAAAAATTACGCAAAAACGGTTTGAGCTAGAACATTGAAATGTGATACACGGGCATTATTTAAAATTCGTAATTTTCTATTAACTTTTGAGAAATGTAGCTCATTCGGAAGAAGACCATTAATTACCACGTTTTCATTTTTTTTCTTCTAAGCTGACCGTAAAAATTGAGATATATGTTGGATAGTTTTTCACATTATTAAAAATTGTATAAAACTGCTATATATAGAATTTCAGCTTGATTAAATGGCTGAAAGTACCGGGATTAATTTTTTAACACGTTGATCAATCAAGCGCCAGCACGTGACGTATCATCAACAAAGAGCTAAACACGCGCTGGTTTAATAAATATTAATATAATAAAATTAATTATATAGAGATGTCCGGGAAACTCAAGTACTTTTTTGTGTTTTTTTTTTTTTTATTGTTTTGATTAATAATAACAATAATATATTATATATATATATTTCATTCTTTTAATCCAGTTTCTTCTTGGTGTTTAAATTTGTTGATAAATTAGTTCTTATTAATATATTTATCGATAATTTTTATTTTTCAATATTATGTATTAATATAAACTATTATATTATTATTGGACAAGCCGAGGATTAAATAAAATATTGTTCAGCCTGTCAACTCTTTGACATGGGGAGTAAAAACAATTATTTGGGAAAGGAACCCTTACATATACTTCACCAAAGAGTGCAGTTCGTTTGACTGTTTGCGCTTAGGCGATTCGCCTTGAATAACGAAAATCGGAAAGCAATAACAAATTATATTAATCAAAATATACGATGCTAACATATGGACCTGCAAAGGAAAGATTAGGTTCACTTTTTTCTAAATTAAAGAAAAGTGTTCGTTGCCAAGTTATAATATTTTCACAAAAGAAAAATTAATATAAAGTAAAAAATAAAATAAAATTAAAATATAAAAATAAGAGAAATAAATGCTGGCTAATACTGAGCTAAAACAAACAAAAAATAGGATAAAATTAAAAAAAGAAATTTTTAAAAATAAATAATAAATTCGTTCATTTTACATCATAAAAATATTAAAAAAAAATATTATTGATATTTCTGATGAATAATTATTTTTTTATGTCGAAAACGGAGGGTCATCCTACGATGACCTTTCATAA
This sequence comes from Labia minor, assembly GCA_963082975.1. Classification (NCBI taxonomy): domain Eukaryota; kingdom Metazoa; phylum Arthropoda; class Insecta; order Dermaptera; family Spongiphoridae; genus Labia; species Labia minor. The sequence goes on along the minus strand of OY720344.1, from coordinate 12,401,115 downwards.
TTTTTACGGCAAAAATTAAAAAATGATATTTTTAAAAATAAATAATAAATTCGTTCATTTTACATCATAAAAATATTAAAAAAATATATTATTGGTAGGATGACCCTCCGTTTTCGGCATAAAAAAACAATTATTCATCAGAAATATCAATAATATATTTTTTTAATATTTTTATGAAGTAAAATGAATGAATTTATTATTTATTTTTAAAAATTTCATTTTTTAATTTTAAAGTAAAAATTATGAAAGGTCATCGTAGGATGACCCTCCGTTGTCGGCAAAAAAAAAATAATTATAAATCAGAAATATCAATAATATATTTTTTTAATATTTTTATGATTTTAAATGAACGAATTTATTATTTATTTTTAAAAATTTCATTTTTTAATTTTAAAGTAAAAGTTATGAAAGGTCATCGTAGGATGACACTCCGTTTTCGGCATAAAAAAATAATTATTCATCAGAAATATCAATAATATATTTTTTTAATATTTTTATGATTTATGATGTATGATGAAATGATTTAATTAATTGCTGCAAACCACGATAAATTCATTTTAAAGTGTAATTGCAAACACCGTTTGCAACGAGTTCAACAAGTTATTTATTAATTTTAATTTATAATTTAATATAATTAAAATATATGTTAATTATTCAAATTTGCGAGATAGTTGAGTGGAGACACTCCAGATTTTTTTAAGTTCGGATTGGTCCGAGAAAAATTTTTTAATTTTTTTAAATTAAAATTTATATAATTTTTATCTGTGAAACTAAAAGAGATCCTGGATTATTCTATTTGGAAATTTTTTTTCGAATTAAAAAAGGAATCTATTGTTAAAATTTCATTACCATCCAAGCGCGCGCGCGTGTCTGTTAAACTATAAAATTACCAAATTAAATTGTATTAAATATATAACAAAAAAAAAAATAATTTTCTTAAGCAAAACTCAAATCCTATACTATTTAATATTGTTAATATTTTAAAAATAAAACTTAAATATTAGTTAAATTAAAATTCAAATTTATTTATTGAATAAATACAGTGGCGTACCTAGAACTTTTGCCGCCCGGGGCGATCTCCAGTTTGCCGCCCTTTTTATTATAAGTCAATCAAATAGTGGTATTTATAAATTAATGCACATAAATAAATTATTAAGTTATTTAATCAATATTAATTAATACACAGAGTAAATTTTTTTACATATATTGTATGCACTCGTAAACATATTAATATAATATTTACTCTTCTAGCTTTCATACTAGAAAAATCGTGTATAATACTCTCAAAATTTATATTTATATTTTTTCCGCCGCCCCTGCTTTTCAAAAATCGATGATTTAAAAAAATATTGGTATATCACTTCAAAGTAATCATATAAACTTTTCAAAAGAAATGACATTTATAAACTGATATCAAAAAAAAAAATTTTAGTTAGGAAAAATTGCTGAATAAAATCGTAAAGATGCGTTTACGAATTCAACGAATTTTAATGAATTCAATAAAATAAAATTATTATCCTGTTCTTGAAATTAGAATTCAAAATTTACACTAAAATGCATTTATATACACCGAGGAATAATATTCGAAATCATATAATTGATCATAATTTATATAAATCAAATAGTAAACTTATATAATAATCATAATAATCATTTATTATTCAAGAAAGAAAAAAAATAAATATGAAATGAATAAGTTGCTTTTTACAACTATAACTAAATATAAAAAATGCCGCCCCAAGATAAGTGCCGCCCGGTGCGGACCGCACCCACCGCACCCCCCTAGGTACGCCACTGAATAAATACAATTTGAAGTTTGCTCTTAAAATTAAGGTGTAAAAATACTATTTTAAAGATAGTGTGAAGAAATACATGTTTAAAAAAAATTAAAGCTATTCATTGAAAATTCTTATAACATTCTTTTCAATATCAATTAAATTTCTAGAAGTACTTACATCAAATAATGTCTGGTTAGTTGCAGAAAGAGGAAAATTTTAGTAAAAATAATAAAAACTTTAATAAATCGAGCTTAAAAATGCGTCTATTTGAGATAAAATTAAAAAACAAAATTCAACTATGCTTAATGAATGATTTGTGACTATTTTCGTGTTGGATGATGCCCTTTCACACGAAACACTTATCGTGAAATATATTTAAACCACAGACCAAAACCACCACAGACCATCCGTTAGACCACAGACTAAAATATAAAGTAAAGAGCTTAACCTAGTTATTGGACAATGAATGATACAATAAATGTTAATAATTGTATAAAAAATGAATAAATTAAAAATTAAAATAATTTTAATTTTGAAAATGTATTTTATATTTATTTCTAAAATATATTTTATAGGAGTTTCTAAACTATGATTTTAATGTTATCAGAATTATTTCAATTATTATATCACTTAGTACTTCCTTTGTAATTAAATAAATAAATACTTATTTTAATTTAATTCATTATTAATAAAATTGATGTTATGTAATATACAATCAACAAACTATTTATTTCACAATATTCAGTAAATTCAATAATTTTTACCGATCGACGATAGGAAGGGAAGGTATTGTTTTCACACCAAATTTCACATGCGGAGATTTTTACATATCTCCACGAATCATGCATTTTCTTAACAGAAAAAGTATTTTTAGCATGATGTCTGTCCGTCCGTCCGTCCGTCCGTATAGATGTGTACAGCTTGAACGGCTCAACGGATTTTGATAAAATTTGGTATATTTACTTAATGCATCAGTAGCATGAATTCATCAACTTTTGGTGTGTATTTGAGAACCGGAACTGTTAGTTTACAAATTATTAATTTTATATTCATTGTCGGAAATTTTTTATTACATTAAACTAATTGGTGAAATAAAAAAATCTTTTATATATATATATATATAATGTTTTTAATTATTTTTAAATCATCGGCCGGTTCTGTGCCTGGCCACAGTTTGTTTTTATGATTTTCAATAAATAATAAATATTAAATTGATAGTAAATTCCTTTAAAGTAATTAGATGTTTTTGGATAATAAATGAATATTTGTATTAGGAACACGTTTTAAATTAAATATTTTTTTTAAATTTTTAAAAAATTTTAAGGCTTGGAGTTGAAAATTGAATGTGGCTTTTGTCCGGGCGACAGGAGCTGTTTCGCCGCTGGGCCATGCAATAAATTAAAACTTTTTTCTAAACAAATTAAAAATTAATTTATCATTATTCTAATTTAAAATCAAGTATATGATATTATCCTTTTGGTATAAACCCCTTTTATTCAATATTTGATATTTTATTGATCGTGTTATATATTCCAACAAGTGTATAGGTATAAGCAAGCCAATAATGTCAAGAAATATTAAAATATTTTATTATATTCTTTTAGAATTACTTTTAAAACATTGTTATATTATAATTATTCTAAAAATTCTTAAAATTCTGAAATATATAATTTTATTTTATTTTTTTTAGAAACTACATATAAGATATATACTTATACATATATATATATTTATATTATGTATTTTCGTTTTATTTTAAATAGGTTAATTCAATTTATTGTAACTGAATATTTTTTTAATGTCCTTATTATTAATTATATTTGTAATTGTGTATGTATGTAAAAAATTATTTTATTCTTTACATCATCAATCTTTATTTTAAAGTTTAAATTATATACTATAAAATAATATTTGATTTGTAACTTAATTATTTGATAATTTGAAATAAATTAATCTTATATATAAAATTCTCGTGTCACAAAACTTTGAAATCATACTCCTCCGAAAGGGCTGGACCGATTCTTATAAAATTTTTTAGCATATTCAGTACGTCTCAGAGCATGTCAGACTTCTTTTATTAAACCGCTATTTGGTAAGGTGTGTCCAGGGGGAGGTATTTAAATAAAAATAGTTTAGTTACAATGCTAGATCATAGAGGCACTGCTGGCGATAATTTGACATGTATATATATCGTAATAGGAGACTTGCAAACAAAAGTGGTTCGTGGGTGAACCGTCTAAGGCGTTATCTTATGACTTTGCACTCTCAGTTCGAAACTCGCAAAGGCACATTTTTTTTTTTAAATTATATATTTTTTTTACAAATTTATTAATTTTTATTATTTTAATATTTTATTAAATAATTTTATTTTATTAAATTAATAATTATGTCAATTAATTTTTTCTGCATAAATAAACATATATAAAAAACTATAGAGATGGGGCAGGGTAGGAATTAGATGGTTATAGCTCAGAATAGGGACACTCGGGGGGGGGGGTACATATATATATAATAAAAATTTAAGGTTTAATTTAATTTTGTCTTTATGTTTAAAGAAAGTCATAAACCAATTTAGACAATCTTTTTGAAGAGTAATCCGAAATGTCATCAGATGAAGGGCATTTAAATCTAATGGTTGCTATGACGACGCCATTCGAACCTTCCAACAAGATTCAATACTGTGTTGATTTTAGATCTGATTACAGCAAACAAAGTGTCTGCTACTTACGTATCATATCACTTAAATAAATAACAAAACGAAAATCAGATATCTATGAAAAATTGGTAAATTGTTGGTAAATCAAACATCACACACAAATTTAATTCATAAATAAAAAATACAAAAAAGTAGTTTTTTAATTATTTTATAATTATTGTAAGGTATTTTTAATGGATCATTTTTGTTTTTCTTTTTACAAGTTAGGATTTGTAAAGCTACTGAAATCATCATGTAGCGTGGATGGTGTGAGCGGTGCTCCAGCGCCAAGCGACCAATGAAAAAAATGCCAAAAGACACTTACAATTACAATACAGTAATAAGAGAATTTTCGAAGTGTCAAATATACACAGTAAAATTAACTATTTTTTCAATTATTGAAATATTGATTTAAAATTTTTTATAATTATACAGGGTCATCGAAAAAGGTGGACGGGATTTTGTTGTTCATCGTCATCCACACGAAATTAACAAGAGATTTACTCGAAGTCATTGGGCGAATGCAGTGCGCCGCCATTACCGTGCGGCTCGACTGGGTCAGTCACTTCAGAAACGCAATGCATACCGTACAGCAGAAAGCGCAATGTGTTTTGTGGTAAGCTGAGTTTATTTACCTTTTATCACAGTATTAGTTCAGCGTGTCATTTTAGGTGTACTTATAGATAAAATCCACCTACGGACAAAGTTATTGTTCGTTGGTTTAATCAGTTTAAGGAAACTGGAAGTATTGATATCAAGAAAGTATGAACTATGTATGGCTAAAACAACTGTATAAAATATTCTTCACAAACGCCTCAAATTATAGAAGAATTTACGCAGCCATTGCAACTGTGACTTCTGCAAGGCTTCAAAACACGTGGCGGGATATTGAATATAACTCCTTTTGTATTGCTCCGATTAATTTTTTTTCGTATAACATCATCTTTTCTTGTTATATTAAATAAATTTATCGAATTAATTTATTAAATTAAGATCCAGAAGATCTGGTATATAGTGATTTTGATTTCATTATATGTTTTCAGATATTTAAAGCTGAAAGTTTTTTTAAACATAATATTTGTGTGTTGAGTTTATAATTTCATTCGACTATCTCGCAAATTTGAATTGGATTAAATAACATATATTAATTTAAATTGAATTAAATTATAAATTAAAATTAATAAATAATATTTATTAAACCAGCGCATGTTTGGATCTGTTGATGGCACCAAGAGGCGCGTGAGATTTGCAATGTTAAAAAATTAATTCTGGTACTTTTAGCGATTCAATCAAGCTGAAATTATATATATAGCAGTTTTATACAATTTTTAATTATGTGAAAAATTATCAAACATATATCTTTATTTTTACGGTTACTTTAGAGGAAAAAAAATTAAAACGTTGTAGGTAATGACCCTCTTCCGGTTGAGCTACATTTCTCAAAAGTTGGTAGAAAATTAAGAATTTTGAATAATGCCCTTATACCAAATTTCATGATTCTAGCTCAAACCGTTTTTGCTTAATCTTGTCTACATACAGACACACACAGACATTTTTCTCAACCTTTGGCGAGATAGTAAAAAACAATTTGTTTTTAGATAAAATAAAAAAAAGAGATAATATAATTTGATAATATTATTTTTCAATTTTATTTGTACAAATCTTTTATTTTCTTATTTCATAATTATTTTATTTTAAGCAAAATGTAGTACTCTACTAAGTTCATTTCTGATGAATGAAGAACGCTTAAACAACCTTAAAGAAAACATATATTATTATTAACAACTTTAATTTATTATAATTTATTTGGACATAATTATTAAAGTCAGCTTATAGTCGGATTTGAGTAATGATCGTAACATAAAATAAAAGTTGTATGAGAAATTGTATTTCCTTATTTCCTTTTCTTTTTTTATAAGGATTTTCAATTGTGGAAGTTATAAAGTCAGGAATCAATAAAAGAGTAGTAAATGGTTAGAGCGAGATAGGCGATCTAATTCGCAAACTCCCTGGACCCTTCCTCCTCACTTGTTGATTGTGTTTCGCTTGTTTTTATCTGTTTTTGATATTTAGTTAACTTATACAGAGATAAAAACATGTTCAAGTGGAAGTGGAACGTTGTTTTGATTGTTCTGTCACTAACAAAAGGATAGATGGCATGATGTGAAGGGCTTAAAGGGAAGCCACTAATTAAGCGTAGCTGGAAAGAATCAATTTCAACCCCGGGAATCGAAGCAGAAGCTCTGAAAAGTCTATGGATGGGGGGGGGGGGGGTAAAGCAAGGGGGAAAATCAAGGAATGAGAGGCTAGTTTTGTAGCAATGTTGCTTTGTTGGGGACCTCGTCCTGGGTCAGAGGTTCTCCAAAGAAGAGACGACTCAGAACGAAGGAGTTCCCCGGGGATGGGCGCCGGCGGCGGAGGGCGTCGAGGCTCAGGGCGGGGTGCGCGAGAGTCGGAGGGAGGTTTCGAGTATAGTATTCGGTCGGGCTCCATTCGAACAACATCGCAAATCTCGTCAAGGTAACCAGCACTCTTTTTCTATCATTCTAACCATCGTATCTCATCTCCTTTAACAGATAATTTATCTGAAATATTCATTTAAAAAATAAAATAATTAATCAAAATTTTTTATTTTCATAGATCTCTTATAAAAAAAATAATTTTTACAATTATTTTTTTTATATTAAAATGGAATTTCATTAAAATTGAATTTAATATTCTAGTTTTTATCTAATGAATGAGTTCAAATTAACATAGTAAAACAATCAATGAATTTGTCTTTTATTTAATAAGAATTAAAACCAATAAAACATAAAATTTATTTTTATAATATTTTTCAAAATTAATATATCCAAAATAACTTAATAATAACTAATATCCCTAAGCTATCCCTTTAGAAATCATTTGAGTTTTTCTTTACAAGCCATGAGATTATTATTAATTTTAAAAGTAAATTAGCTGGAGTGTCTCCACTCGACTATCTCGCAATTTGAATTGGATTAAATAACATAATATATTATATTTAAATTAAATTTAATTAATTATAAATTATAAATAATAAATAATAAATATTAAACCAGCGCATGTTTGGCTTTTTGTTGATGGCACCACGTCACCTGTTGGCGCGTGAGATTTGCAGTGTTAAAAAATTAATTCTGGTAATTTCAGAGAATCAATCAAGCTGAAATTCTATATATAGCAGTTTTATACAATTATTAATCATGTGAAAAATTATCAAACATATATCTTTATTTTTACGGTCACTTTAGAGGAAAAAAAATCAAAACGTTGTAGGTAATGACCCTCTTCCGGTTGAGCTACATTTCTCAAAAGTTGATAGAAAACTATGAATTTTGAATAATGTCCATGTACCAAATTTCATCATTCTAGCTCAAACCGTTTTTGCGTAATCTTGCCTACATACACACACACAGACACACACACAGACACACACACACACACACACACACACACACAGACATTTTTCTCAACCTTAGTGAAAATGATTCAGGAACCTTCAAAAAGTATAAAAACATCAAAATCTCAACATCGAAAATTTTCGTGATCGCAATACTATCTCTGGCGAGATAGTAAAAATGAAAATATGAATTAAACTATTATACATTTATTATACAATCTTCACACACACACACAAAACTAACAATACCATATCAATATATATATATATATATATATATATATATATATATATATACATTATGTTTGCTTAGACACTTGTTGCAGGAGTATAATGAACACTTGAAAATAATTAAAGATATCTATTTATATGATATGTTATGATAATTTAGTATAATTATATTTATTTTTTAAATGAGAAAAAACAAAATTAAAATAATAAAAACAAAAAACAAATTATAAATCAAATAATATATTATAGAGTCAAACTTATATTTCATTAAAAACTTCCTAAAATTTATCTTGTATTTATCTTTAATTTCATTGAATTCAGAGATAAGATATATCAATAACTTTTAGACAATTTTTAAGATTAAAATTATATTTACAAAATGTATAGAATTAATAATAATTAGTATATGTAGAGTAATAAATAAAAAATTTCAATAAATATATGATATTTATAAAAATAATGACTGAATTAATTTAAACTTGTATATATATTATTTTAATAAATAAAAAATTTCATATTTTTTTGTCATAAATAATTGAATAAATTAAAAAAAAAACAATAAAAATTTAGAATATCTCAATGCCTATCATTTTTGTAAAATAATTTTGAAATTATAAATTATATTATTTACGTTTGCTTCTATTGTGAAATAAAGTAAGAGAATAACACTTTTAAGTAAATAATTAATATTTATTTCGAGAGAAAATTACTCTTAATATTTTTATTAAATAGTTTAATGTTTAATTTTGAAAACAGACAAAATAGATTTTTATTTCTGTGTCTTCATTTTGATGAAACACTAAATAAATAATTGTCAAAATTGTAATAGTGTTAAACAAACTTAAAATAATTAAATATATTAATATTTATTTAATTCAAATTTAAGATTTTGATTTATTTTAAATGAATATGATAATAACCCTATAAAATTTATTATTTAAAAATATTTTGTTTATGAATTCAGTAGGTAATTATAAAATATCAAGACATAAAACAAGTTAATAGTTATTTAAATTCACTTTTATAGTGTGGCTCATACTTATTTATCTAATCTTAATCTCAAATTCATACTCTACAACTCTACATAATATCAAATAATTTTAAAGAAAATATAATTTTGATTCCATGTATTGAGATCCACTGAATATAATTTGACTTTTCGAGTGTGTTAAGCCTAAGATTATTTATTATTTATGTAATATAATATGATTCAAATTTTTAATTTTTATTTCTAATTTATCATTATACTTTTTTGTGTATTAAAAAAAAAAGAAATATTTTGAAAGAGTATTCAATAAACTGTCTTTTAATTGAATGAGTAGATCATTGAAATTATAACTAGTTATAATTGATAATATTAAATTAATAAAAATTAATTCAAATTGAATATTAAAAATTTAATACTTATTGAGAAGATATGGAATTATTTAAACAAGTCAACTTTTAAATTTAAAAGAAAATAATAGACGAGATATATGTATAAAAGAAGAAATGAAAATATTATGGTGGGTAAGTATCAAATCTAGGTGGCAGATATTCTGGTGAAATAGTGTTAGGGATAATTGTAATAAAATAAAAAACTACAAAATTAAAGAAATTTGTCAGGCTCTTATAAAATGATTATGATTAAAATATTGCTTTCTTTTAATTTAATTTATTGGGTCGCCATTTTTTGAAAAAATAATATAAATATCAGGTATTATATTTATTATCTAGAAAGAAATATTTATAAGTTGTTAATGTGTATCAGAAGCCATCATAATCGATTTATGTTCCAATTTCACTTTATTAGTTAGTTAATATATCCATTTTTATTATTAATTTTATTATAATAGTTATTGAATTATAAAGACATTTATTTCAAATTCAGAAATTAAAATTTTCATTCAAAAGAAAGTTACCCAAGCAATTTGTTTTATCTTGTAATAAAAATCTTAAATTACCAGTAATCATTAGTCATTAATCTATCTTCTTATATTGCACCTCCCTATTGCTCGATTATTATCTGTTTAGAAATTCAATGTTTTATCTCCATATTATATTTTTAAATGTTCGATTCTAAAAATTAATGTAACACTTTTCTTACTATCATATTCATGAAAGTCTTGAAAATTTTAGAAAACAATTATAATTCTACATTAATAAAACTACATCTATAATTAAGACTTCTACAATGATGTTAATAGCCTTATCTGTTTTACTATTTTATATTGACCTATATTAATTTTATATCTTATCTTATTATACTAGCAAAAATTGTATATATATATATTTGTATTTTTGAAATATTAAACGCTCGAGAGATTTTTTTGAAATTCACACCATAGATAATATTTATAAAGAAATTTTGATTTTTATATCATCTTTTCTATTTCTCTTGTTATATTAAATAAATTTATCATATTAAAATTGCACTAAAAAGAATAAAATAATTTTTCTATAAGCCTGACAAAGTTTATGGATGAATTGCTTCATATTCAACGAAAAACGTTGTGCGCATTTAGTTCTATGCAATTAACTTCCTTTATAAAGCTATAATTCATATATATATATATATATATATATATATATATATATATATATATATATATACTAAGATACATACCACACTAAAACACTTAATTAACAAGTAACACTATTTCTTCAAATATAATCAACCATTTTGGATTTGATTGATAATATATAAATTTAATAAAAATTCTTTTAAATTTTGATACATACTTTGATATAAGTATTTTACAGTGAAAAATAATAAAAGATTAATTTATTACCTCTTAAACTATCAATTTTATTGCATGATAAAAAAATTTGTCAGTTTATATGTTTAATAAAATTTTTATTATTACAAAAATTTGACTTGATTGTTCATATAAATAAATTAAACTAAATGCGTCCAACGTTTTTCGTTAAATATGAAGCAATTCATCAATAAACTTTGTCAGGCTTATAGAAAAATTATTTTATTCTTTATTCTTCTAAAACGTTATTTTATAAAAAATTTTTATATTTATATTTTTTTTAATTTATCTTCTTTTAAATTAATTGAAATTATTTGATATATCTTGTCGATTATTTATATTAAATAATAATCTTTATCTTAAATATTCATAGTTCATTAGAAATAATTTGTTTAAAGTATCGAGACGCAGATCGGTGAATCAGGTACTGATTAAATAAAAAATTTAATATTTGTGATAATAAATGGATCATATAACTTTATTATAAAATAAATTTAATTTGTAAGTTTATTTAATTTGTTATTATGAAAAGCTATCAAAAATAAAGAATAATTTACATCATGATAACTTTATTTAACTATATTTTATTACATTTTTAATATAAAGATCTATTCTTTAAATAAACTGCAATTATATAAGCCTGAATGTATTCCATATGTTTTTTTCATTGAAATAATAAATTAACACTTATAAATATATATATACATATCTAATGCATATATATATATACATATAATTATAATTTTTCTTTATCTATTTGATATATTTAAACTATTTTAAAAATAAAGACAATAAAATATGAACTAGAATCATTTCCATATAGTATTTATTTTTTATATATTGTAATATTTTTGAACATGGTTCAAATCTCAATATAAGAAGTATTTTTAAACAATTATGAACGTGTTTCTTAAGAAAATGATAAAAACAGATGGACGTCAAATTTATATAATTGTTATTCTTCTTTTATCACTAATTTTTAATAACTAATTTAATAGCTAATTCGAGAAACAGCTTTTCTTATTTCAAAAAAATATTTTATACATGATGTTTTAGGAGGAATATTAAAAAACTTATAAACTGAAAATATAATAAACAATTCTATAAAACGACTCCAAGAGATACACCTGTTAGTATTTAGGAGAAGGTTGTTATCGATATACTACTTAAATCAAAATTTGTAATAAAATCCATGGATAATGTAAATCTTACTTTCAATCAACAGTCCAACAGTTCAACAGTTTATTTTTGCCTACTTGAAACAACTCAAAATTAAAATGACTATTCTTTGGAATCACAGGGTACATTCATTGACCATTAGAATACGCCTATAATAATGTCTACATCTACTGAAAAATTAATTTTACGAGTAGGTCTTTCGATAGCAACCATCCTTAACAGGGCCATGCCTGACCAGTGTTCATTGCGTGCACCGCACGCAGGCGGCCGAATTAAAAGGCGGCCGAACGTCATATATTTATAGACGCCAATTTTTTTTTCATCCCAGTCACTTTGGTTTTATTTTTATATTATCTATTTATTTTTTATTACGAACTTGCTGAAAATGTATTCGATGAAATATATTTTATATATTATAATAAGACTACAATGTTATACGTACTGAGAATAATATCTACAACTCATATAAAAACGGTTTTGTATATTGGTCGAGGTCAATATAGTTTATATTATAGTATAATAACTTGTTTAATACCCTAGACACACGTTGGAGATTAATGATCATTAACAATTAATTATTAATTAACAAACGAAAAGGTAAAAGCAAAGTAAGTATGGTGTTATAAAACATAAATTCTCTTTTATTGAAAATTGAAAAAATCTACATTAATTTTGAAAACATTTTCAGTCCAATTTAAACATAATACTCGTGTATCAATGCACAATGTAACATTAGTTTTCGGTTTTCATTAGTTTTTCAAAATTAAAAATAATTAAAAATTACTTGAGAACTTCAATGGCTCAAGAACGTCTCAGTAATTTATCAATTATTGCGATTGAAAATGAAATTGCTGATAATTTGAGTATTCAAGAAGCAATTGAAGACTTTGCTTACAAAAAATCGCGTAGAGTTAATTTTTGATAGTAATATCTCATTCTTGGAACTGTACATATATAAGTGTAATAATAAATAATAAAACAAATATTAAAAGTTAAATTTTGATTTTTTTTTCTTTGATGTTATCTTGAAGGCAGTGGCGTACCTAGAACTTTTGCCGCCCGGGGCGATCTCCAGTTTGCCGCCCTTTTTATTATAAGTCAATCAAATAGTGGTTTTTATAAATTAATACACATAAATAAATTATTAAGTTATTTAATCAATATTAATTAATACACAGAGTAAATTTTTTTACACATATTTGTATGCACTTGTAAACATATTTATATAATATTTACTCTTCTAGCTTTCATACTAGAAAAATCGTGTATAATGCTTTCAAAATTTATATTATTTGTAATTTCTTGTTCTATTGACAATATTGCAAGATTTTGTAGTCTTAATTGACTCATTGTAGAACGAAGATAATTTTGCCGAACAAAATCGTAAAGATGCGTTTACGAATTCAACGAATTTTAATGAATACAATAAAATAAAATTATTATCCTGTTCTTGGAATTAGAATCCAAAATTTACTCTAAAATGCATTTATATACACCGAGGAATAATATTCGAAATCATATAGTTAATCATAATTTATATAAATCAAATAGTAAACTTATAATAATCATAATAATCATTTATTATTCAAGAAAGAAAAAAAAATAAATATGAAATGAATAAGTTGCCTTTTACAACTATAACTAAATATAAAAAATACCGCCCCAAGATAAGTGCCGCCCGGTGCGGACCGCCCCCCCCCCCTTTAGGTACGCCACTGCTTGAAGGGCTGCCATATATACTAGCACGCAGGCGGCCATATATCCAGGCACGTCCCTGATCCTTATATATTATCTAGCTATTATAGATCTATGATTTGAATTTTACATAAAATAAAATAAATTAAATAATAAAATTCTTAAATTTTAATGATTTTTTACAGACCAATGATAGGAAGGGAATTACAAATCTCCACGAATCATGCATTTTCTTAACAGAAAAAAGTATTTTTAGCATGATGTCTGTCCGTCTGTCCATTGTGTGTCCGTATAGACATGTAAAGTTTGAACGATTCAACGGATTTTGATACAATTTGGTATATTTACTTAATGCATCAGTAGCATGAATTCATCATCTTTTGGTATTTATCCGGAAACCGGAAGTGGTAGTTTTTATATTTCACTTAAAATATAGTAGTACTTAATAAGTGAGTAATTAAACTAAAAATAAAAATAAAAATAATATAATTTAGTCATTTTAATTCAAGTTTTAAAAATATTTTTTTTTTTATACTTTTGAGTATTCATCCATCTTTATTCATGTTATTGACCAGAAATCGGAACCCCAATTTCTATTAGATATTACTAGAGCCTCTAGTAACTATTTTATGAAAACACAAAGGGTTACTAAATTTCCATTACGCCCTCACTCTAGTCGAGTGGATATCACTTTGTTACGTGTTTGATACCAGAGGAAAAAAAGAGCTGATGATTTACCTCCGAAAGTAATTATTTTGAAAATTATAGGGAAATGATTTACATTATAAAATTGATTATTTATATTGCCATAAAATAAAACTAAGCAGAACTAATTAGTGTATCTTTTAAAAATAATTAAATTGCTCCTTCAGTTATTTTTTCTCTTTTCTATCTTTTTTTTTCCTCTTGATAAATATAATTGTCGTTAAACTAAGTGCTTCACTTCTCATTAGGGACAATGATATTAACGCTTTGACTTGATTTATAATACCAAACTTGTGAAACCTTAGAAATGTTTCCTCTTTTAACTTGAACTAATAAGTGAAAATACCAGTTAACATTTGACAATTTCTTTTAAAGGATTTAAATAAATTCCTATCTTCTTACAGAGAATAATTTTATGAATTCAATTTGAACTTTTTACTCAAAACTGAAAAATCATTTTCATATTTAAATTTTTCAAAGAGGCAATAAACATTAAATTAAAATTTTTTCTATCACTCTCAGGCTATAATATGAATAAAATAAAGAGGAGAATTAAATTTTGAAATTTTTACTCAGTTATCTCTCCAAATTTGTTAATTTGATACCTTTAATATGATAGATTTTAGTACAATAAAAAAAAAATTAATTCTTAATAATATATATAACTAAGATGGACAAATGAGCCTCTACATTAGATTTAAGTCGTTTGTTTTTTAATATCATTTAAGTATTTTTTCAAACAATCACTTTAAACTAACTACAAGTATTTAACTCATATTTCGTTATCTTTGTTATGTCTAGAAATATCACTATATTTTTTTACTCCAGATAACATTTTGGAATAATTAGTTTTATTTTCTTTTATTACTAATAAGTTATCGCCTGATAAGTCCCCGCTATTATATATTTTTTATAACCATACCAATAGTATGGGCTGTTTGGGCTAAAGCCCAGGGGCGCCGTATCTTAAGGGGCGCCGTAACTTAAGGGACGTACCAACGTAAAGATGAGGAATTTTTAAATATGCTTAAAACTCTATATCTCATTTCGCGAAAAGATGAATGCACACGCCGAGTATGACCGCTGATTGAGGTAGCGTTCGTGGCTAGCGTAAATAGCTAAATTCGCGTTATCTATACAACATATGAATAGAAGTAAATAGGATATATTTTTATAACTAAAGCTGGTACAGAACTGCAGATTACATTTTTTACTTTTCAACCGAAAAAAATTCTAAGTTTTTCACGAGTACTTATACGGATTTTTGGTTTATAGCCCAGAGAGGACCGCCAAAATTAATAACAACGGCCCTGATTATAATGGAAATCTAAATTGATATATAGTGGTCTTGGTGTCAACATAATTAATTCCTTTTCTATTATTTCCTTCCAATCAGTTCTTAGATCTTTAATAGTAGGATTTTTAATAATAATTATGAATTATTATTCAATATATAATGCACAAGGTAATTTTTTTTTTAAATTCCGCCAACTAAGGGCCTAAAAATATTACAAAGTTCACTGATTTATTTTAAAATATGATATGTATATTTAATTTTGGAAATTTGAACGAAATTGTAACATTTTATCTTTTTTAATGAAATTACTTCAGTAAAATTCCAAAATCATAGAATTTTGCTTTAAGATCCATATATGAATTTATATATTTACTTGGAATTATCTATCACCAAAGTTTATTTTTGTTTGTTTTACATTTAAACAAATAACACGTTATAACTTAATATTTTTATTTTTATCAAAATAAAAAGATACAAGAAATTGAACAGTAACAACTGAAGAGTAACATTTCTCAACTCTCTCTGAGTCATTTCCATTCAATTCCTATCCCCACTCCACCCCACTCTTATCTAATTTTATATTGTCAGTCCAGCGTATGAAAAATTCAACTATCTTAGAAACCAATTTTCTCAATTTAAGGTCTATAATTGGAAAATTTATTTCAAAGATATTAAATAAAACTGTGTAGTATTTTTGAAAAATATCTAAAAAAATGGCCAAAACAAAAATATTTAATGGAATATCTCTAAAATAATAATAACTTATAAATATTAAATTTTAACTATATCATTTCAGTTCATAAATGTTTGCTATGTTAAGGATTACAAGCTAACAAAGATCATTTATGAAAAATAGTTTGTTTTTTTAATCATCTCATAAATCTTAAATTTGATAATTTGAGTTAATATCAAATTCTTTATTTTTTTATAATAATTATGTAAATAAGCTGGAGTGTCTCCACTCGACTATCTCGCAATTTGAATTAGATTAAATAACATAATATATTATATTTAAATTAAATTTAATTAATTATAAATTATAAATAATAAATAATATTTATTAAACCAACGCATGGCTCTTTGTTGATGGTAACACGTCACGTGTTGGCGCGTGAGATTTGCAGTATTAAAAAATTAATTGCGGTACTTTCAACATGAAATTCTAAATATAGCAGTTTTATACAATTTTTAATCATGTGAAAAATTATCAAACATATATCTTTATTTTTACGGTCACTTTAGAGGAAAAAATAAAAACGAGGTAGGTAATGGTCCTCTTCCGAATGAACTAGATTTCTCAAAAGTTGATAGAAAACAACGAATTTTGAATAATGCCCATGTACCAAATTTCATGATTCTAGCTCAAACCGTTTTTGCGTATATAATCTTGGCTAGATACATCCATACACACACACACACATTTTCCCTAACCTTAGTGTAAATGATTCAGGAACCTTCAAAACGTATAAAATCATCAAAATCTCGTCATCGAAAATTTTCGTGATCGCAATCTCTGGTGAGATCAAAATCAAACAAAACCAAATATCTATAACAAATTCTAGTAAAATGAAATTAATAATAATAATAATAATAATAATCGAAAAATGAAATAATTAATAAAAATCTCATGGCTGGCAAGTGTAGCACCATTTCATTTAAAAAATTTGAACAAGCGTCTCCTGTAGTTGAGTCCAATGCTTGTTCTAAATGTAATGAAATAGCCCTTGTTCTTAAGAAAATGCAATGCATACCTCGGCGATGCAGTGCCCAGTATGACAGACGGCATCTCTTTCGGCTCGATTCCCGAAAGTCGCTACGAGGAGGTGATCGAACATCTGAGAAACAACTTCTTCGCCGACGAGCCACTCAACTACTCGGTGTCGTTGTGTCGTCCGGGTGAGCCTCACGCTGAGCTTGAGGAGCATTCGCTGACCACTTTGAGGGATGGACTCTCCCAAATGGCTGTTCATGATGACACCGGACAGGTCAGTTACATTCACTATAATCTATTATTATATATTGTATATATGTAGATTGGTAGGTATAAAATACTTGTTTAATTAACATTTTAATAAATACAAGATTCTTAGAATTTAACCTAATTATAAATTATTTATCACATTTATTTATTTATTTATTTAGAAATAATCAATTTCTATGATTGTGTTTATAATTTTTTATTTTTTTAATCAAATTTAATTTAAATTAGTTAATTTTAAAATACCACGCAGTCTGAGAGTCAACCCGATTGACTCACATCCTCGTGGTCCAGGGTCTGGCAAGGAAATTTCTCTATCTTGAGTCTATGAAACGGAGTCCATCGAGATTGGGAAGCTACTTGTTAAAAAGTAGCGCTTCCGATCAAGAAAATCAAGATAATGGTTGAGGGGACCCGTTCTATTGACCATAGAACACCTTTACCCCACTTGGACGACAACCGACTTGATAGGCGCTGCCCTTTCGTAGGATGTACAAAAGAGAGATTTTATTTATTAGTTAATTTTAAAATTTATGAAGGTTATTAAAGGAAAAAATATTTCTACACATTTACTCATACTTAAATTATACATTTTTTTCTATTATGTATATATATAAAGGTTTTTGTCTGTAGAATTTAAAATTTTTTGCATATCTTCGCTTTTCATGATCTCTAGAATCCAAAAGTGACTTTAGAATTTTTCATGTTTGTCTGTCTGTCCGGAAATTCTCATGTTATAGACTCAAAAATGGCTGAACCGATTTCGATGAAATTACATCACAATATTCTTGCATATCTCTATTTGTTCATAGGCTATACATTTTATTAATATCTAATCAATAACCGAAGAAATTAATTTTTTAAAATTTGATATGTAGACGTTCTTTTTATTGTATTCTTTGCGCTGCTGAGTCACAACATGTACATATAATCTTAAAAATTAAAAAAGAAAATATAGTCACAATGTTAATGTTTTCAGTGTGTTAAATGAAACGCGAATATATGGAAAAAATTGTAAATTCCCGAGCAATGTGCAGATAAAAATCTTTATATATATATATATATTGTATTTACAATATCTCAATTGATCATATTGGCCTTTTAAACTTTGAAAACATTCACATTACGACTATATTATCTCTGTCAATTTTTAAGATTATACAGGGTCCGGCAGTGAAACCTGATGGTTTTTGAAATGGGATAAATAAAAAAGTTGTGTTGAGATATTTTAATTATTTTTTTTTTTATTGTAAAAAAGAGAATTGGAAATTTAACATTCATAATAAAAAAGCACAAAAATAACTTATGTAGTAAAAATTATGTCACTAAAATTATGACCACCATTTTTTCTACACTGTACGAGTCTCCTGGAGAAGTTAGGTCATCTTCACCAGCAGCCTCTTCACTGTGAAAGAGTAACTGTCTGGGCTGCAGTGTGTAGGTCAACAGTGTTAGGGCCTTATTTTTTGAGGAGAATGGCCAAACAGTGGCAGTGAACTCAGCGCGTTATGTTGCCATGATCCGTGACTTTCTCATCCCAGAGTTACGTCGCCATCGTATCCCTCTCAGGAGGTCTGGTTTCAGCAGGACGGAGCAACTGCCCATACCTCTCAGGCGTCCATGGCTCAACTCAGAGGATTTTTCCCCGGTAAGTTGATCTCGCTCAGGGGTGACATCGAATGGCTGGCACGTTCTCCAGACTTGTCCCCTTGTGACTTTTATCTATGGAGGTACCTCAAGGGAAGAGTTTATGATAACAGACCAAATAATTTGAACCAACTGAAGGAGAACATTCGGCGAGAAAGTCGTGAGATCCCGCGCCAAACATTGAAGGAGACTCGTACAGTGTAGAGAAAATGGTGGTCATCATTTAAGTGACATAATTTTTGCTACATAAGTTATTTTTATGCTTTTTTATTATGAATGTTAAATTTCCAATTTTCCTCTTTACAATAAAAAAAAATAATTAAAATATCTCAACAACTTTTTTATTTATCCCATTTCAAAAACCGTCAGGTTTGAATAAATTATTTTAATTAAGAAAATTTGATCTCATAATTGGATTTTCACGTAAGATTTTAATATATATTTTTTAATATTATTTTATAGTTATTTAGTATTATTCTAATTTCTTTATAAGTATTTTATTTTTATTTTTATTTATTTATTTTTTTTAATAATTTAATAACATTTAAAGTGGTCTAAAAATTAATCGAGGCAGGAGAAGGTGTGAAATTAATAGTGATAAGACCAAATATTTAGTAAAAGAGAGGAACAGTATTAACATACAAAATCTTAATATACAAAATGTAGAATTTGAATATGTAAAAAAATTTAATGAAATCACGAAGGATAATAATATTTGAGAAGAATTTAAATCGAGGTTGCAATCAGGAAACGCCTGTTATCAAGGAGTAAATAGGCATATCTCATCAAAATTATTATCAAAGGGGATCGAAATTAAAATATATGAAACAATTATTTTGCCTGTTGTATTATATAGGTGTGAGGATGGTATATGATCCTGGGAGATGAGAGTAGATTCAGAGTACGTATTTGAGAATAGGATTCTTCCCAGCATTTTTGGGCCAAAGAAAGATGAGGTCACCGGGGAATGGAGGAGACTGCATAACGAGAAATTGCATGATCTCTATGCATCTTCAAAAATAGTTAAGGTTATAAAATTGAGAAGGCTGCGATAGGCAGGCCACGTGGCTAGAATGGGAGAGGAAAAAGATATTGGTGGGGAGACCGATTGGAAGACCAATTGTGAACAGGATGGACAATGTAGGAAGGGACGTGAGAGAGATGGGAAAGGGTAGGAGTTAGATGGTTATAGCTCAGGCTAGGGACACTTGGAGAAATGTAGTTATTACGGCCAAAAAATTTCGAGTAATATAGATCCAGAGTCCAGAGGTAGATAGAACATGTACAAGAACAGAAAAAATATGATTATTTTATGTAATATACTGATTGAAACAAAATGGATGAAAACCTTTTACATCCAGACTTTCAATCAAATCCTATGTATCACTAGGGGGAACAGGAGGCGGAGCCCCTGTCTAGATGTGAAGAGCGCCGAAGGCGTTCAGAGCAGCTAGTATATATATATATATATATATATATATATATAAGATAACTAATATATATAAAACTAATTAAAAAAGTGATTATATAGAAGATGATAATGAAATAGGTCAGTTGGAAAAAAAAAGATTTTGAAGTGGACTTACCAAAAATAAACATCAAATTCATTCGTAAAGTTTCTCGTTTGGTTTGAATTATGTTATCTAATTAAAAAAAAAGATTAAATTTATTAAAATTTATATCGATTTTTTTTTAAATTTATTTTGATAAATCTTCTGATTAAATATTGTAAATTTATTCTGTTGGGAAAATAATGATTAAGTATCAAGTTGATTGCATAAATGTTATTTCATTCAATCATTTGTTTTTTACCGACCAACGATAGGAAGGGAAGGTATTGTTTTCACACCAAATTTCACATGTGGAGATTTTTACATATCTCCATGAATCATGCATTATCTTAACAGAAAACAATTATTTTTAGCATAATGTCTGTTCGTCCGTCCGTCCGTTCATTGTGTGTCCGTATAGACGTGTATAGCTTGAACTGCTCAACGGATTTTGATAAAATTTGGTATATTTACTTAATGCATCATTAGTATAAATTCATAAACATTTGGTGTATATCCGGAAACCGGAAGTGATAGTTTACTAAGTATTAATTTTATATTCATTGTCGGAAATTTTTCACTTAAAATATAGTAGGAATTAATAATTTAGTAATTAAACTAAAAATAAAAATCAAGATAATATAATTTAGTCATTTAAATTCAAGTATTAAAAATATTTTTTTATACTTTATATATATATTTCAAATCGTCGGTTGGTTCTTTTTTTCAATTCATCTCACAAACATTAAATTCGATATTTCGAGTCAATATCGAATCCTTTATTTTTTATAATATTTTATGTAAATAATGAGCTGTGACTAGGTACATTTCCAAACAACAATATATATTAAAACGTATAAAAAAATATTTCTAAAACTTCGATTAAAATGATTAAATTATATTATCTTATTTTTATTTTTAGTTTAATTATTCAATTATTAATTACTACTATATTTTAAGTGAAAAATTTCCGACAATGAATATAAAATTAATACTTAGTAAACTATCACTTCCGGTTTCGGGATATACACGAAAAGTTGATGAATTCATGCTACTGATGCATTAAGTAAATATTCCAAATTTTATCAAAATAATAAAATGCATGATTCGTGAAGTTATGTAAATATCTCCACATGTGAAATTTGGTGGAAAAACAATACCTTCCCTTCCTATCGTCAGTCGGTAAAAATCAAACAAAAGCATAATTATAACCAAAAAAAAAAATATTAATTATATATAATTGATAGATTTTATTTTCAAATTTTACCTCTATCAATATTTAAAATATTATATTTTTTAATTGTCTTTGTTTTAAAAATAAATATATTATATAATTCTCAAATTCGTCTTCTATTTTATCCCTCAATAGGGAAATCATACAAACAAAATATTATTAATATTCCAGTATAAATACATTTACTAACATTAAATTTCTCATTTCTCATTATGAATGATTTTAATTAATTAAAATGTTCTTTATCTAAAATTCAAGTTGGTAATGTTTCTCTTACATTAGAAATGTAAAATATTTTTTTGTCTTGATACTTTTATACTTTTATTGATCGTCATGAGAGATTAATCTTGACGGTTTTTGAGTTTTAATATTATTTGTTATTTAAATAAGAAAATACTAGGAATTATTTTCAAATTCCCTTTTATTCATTAACATAAATGAACATCAATTTACATTTAAATTGATCTTCCCGAAATTGTTATGTTCGAGGGTATTAATTGTATTTTGACGACCGAAACCAAGATTCGACGAGCGAATAAAAATCAATAAATGCGTGGAATTTCATGGGCAACATCAAATAAAACAGGAAATTAAATTGTCACTTGCTTTGACGATTATATTTATATATATTCATTAATAATATATAATATTTTACATTTTATAAAATAAATAAAAAAATAGTATGACACCTTAGTGTGAATTTTATTTTGATAAAAATTGAAAAAAAAATTCGAAAAATTTAATAAAAAATCATTGGGAATATTTCTGAAAAAAACTATTGGTTTTCACGTTAAATGTACTTTACCATTTATATATATTCATCCTCATTATTAATTACATAAAAAGATTTACGTAATATAAGTAAAAGGACAATATTTTCTAATATTATTGTAATAAATATTTTTATTTTTTAATTAAATAGTTTTGAAGAATAATTTAAATATTTTTCATATTTATTTTACTGATAAATGGAATGTTTAACGCTTGAATTATTATTGATTAAACAGATAGGTCCTTAAGGATTTAAAAGAAATTGATGTTGAAATTATAAGAAATTATATATTTATATTGATCATTTAATAAATTAGAAAGGACCAAGAAGAAAAATATCAAGGGGCTTTTATGAAATAAACAGATTTATATATTACAATTATAGATTAATTAAAAAATCAAACTTCAATAAATTGAAAGTAGAGAAATAATATAGTTTTATTAATCAATTCTATAATTTCTTTGCATTTGCATTGTGCATTTTCAACATTTATTTTTTTTCTAAACTCGTTCATCACCATATTCCGCAAAAATACCTCTTTTCGTTCTCCATATTTAAAAAAATCTTGAGTGTCTCCACTCGACTATCTCGCAAATTTAATTAACATATATTATATTTAAATTAAATTTAATTAATTAAATTATAAATTAAAATTCATAAATAATATTTATTAAACCAGCGCGTGTTTGGCTCTTTGTTGATGCCACCACGTAACGTGCTGGCGCGTGATTGTCAGTCAACGTGTTAAAAAATTAATTTTGGTACTTTCAGCGATTCAAACACTATGAATTTTGAATAATGCTGGTGTTCCAAATTCCATTATTCTAGCTCAAACCGTTTTTGCGTAATCTTGTCTACATACACACATACACACACAGGCATTTTTCTCAACCCTTGTGAAAATGATTCAGGGACCTTGAAAGTTACTTGACACTAAAATGTCAAAAGGCACTGAGCGTTTTACAATGCTAGTATATGCTTAGGTAAATAAAAACAGAATGTTCCTAAATTGCAGTAAATTTATGATTTTATGGAATCTTAAAAAATATTAAAATCATAAATAATTAGAATTCGATTTAATAGTTTGAATAAAAAATTTATGAAAATTCGTTTTTTTATTCTTTCATTATATTGTAATTTTATGTAGATATTTCTCTGTCATCAAACAAATTCTACATATTATTTAGATTCTACTTTATCTTCTTTATGAGAAAAGAATATTTAAAACGCTTTGACGCTTTTAATGCCTCTATATTAATTTTTTTTAATAAAAGAAAAGAAAAAGTCCTCTACCTTTATGAAACGAGAATTTTTTTGAATATGTGATTTACAAGATAATGAACATTCTTATTATGAACATTGAAGTTTATTGTATCAAAAATTGTAGGGATTAAATTAAATCCGAATATCTATATGTATATATATAATTTATTAAGGCTCAATAACATTTAGAAAATTTACGAACTTCAAATGAGTAATGTTCCATTCTTTATCCTTACGCAATAGCAAATTCATTTATGTTCCACAAAGTAACTATGCCTTTGAATAAATTTAAGTAAAAAGAAATCTTTTTAAAAAACACACTTTACTTAAAATTGCACTAAAAAGTAAAAAATAAAATCACTGTAAAGTGTGTGCGCTCAAATTATAATAACACCGTAAAACATTTGCTTCCATTTGGTGTTATTATAATTTGAGCGCGCACACTTTACAGTGATTTCATTTTTTACTTTTTAGTGCAATTTTAAGTAAAGTGTGTTTTTTAAAAAGATTTATTTTTACTTAAATTTATTTTATACTAGCTGCTCAGAGCGCCTTCGGCGCTCTTCACACCTAGAGGGGGCTCCGCCCCCTGTACCCCCGAGTGGTACATAGTATTTGGTTGAAAGTAGTAAAAGGTTTTCATCCATTTTGTTGCAATCAGTATATTACATAAAACATTCATTTCTTTTTGTGTTCTTATTTAAAATATATTTTAATTTAATCAGTAAATTAATTACAAATATTATTATTGTACGTATATGTTATATCTATCTATCTATGTGGCTCAAAGATACTTGAAAGTTCTTGGCCGCAACAACCACATTTCTCCAAGTGTCCATATCCTGAGCCCTTGTCCCGTCTCTCTTACGTCCCTTCCTACGCGTCCTTGGTTTTCCAAGCGGTCTCCCCACCAATATCTTTTTCCTCTCCCATTCAAGCCACGTGCCCTGCCTATCGCAACTTTTTCTCTTTTATAACCCTAACTATTTCTGAAGGTGCAGAGGCCATGCAATTTCTTGTTATGCAGTCTCCCCCATTCCCCTGTGACCTCATCTTTCTTTGGCCAATAAATGCAGGGAAGAATCCTATTCTCAAATACTCTGAATCTACTCTCATCTCCCAGGGTCATAGACCATGCCTCCCAGCCATATAATGCAACAGGCAAGATAATTTTTTTATATATTCCCTTTGATAATAATTTTGATGAGATAAGCCTCTTTATTGAAGATAACAGGCGTTTCCCGATTGCAAGCCCGATTTAAATTCTTCTCAAATATTATTATTCTTCGTGATTACATTCAATTTTTCTACATATTCAAATTCTTCATTTTGTATATTAAGATATTGTATGTTAATACCTGTCCTCTCTTTGTTACTAAATATTTTTTCTTATAACTATTAATTTCAAACCTCCTATTATATTTAAGTCGTCTGGGTAACCTAATATTTTACAATTGATTTCCGCATCTTATTTTTTCTTTACTACCTTCAAGACAAATTTGAAGATCAAAATTTGAAAAAGTTTATCCGGATCTATTGAGTCATGCGTATGTTTTACTAAAGTCTACAAATAATTAGTGAACAGAAATATTGCATTAGCGGTTTTTTTCCTAATATCTGTGTCTTAATGAAAATATCTTAAATAATGTTGATCGATTTGGCTTGAACCCGCAATGATATCTCCTAATATTTCCTCCGCCTATGGTTCTTATGTATTTTCTATGTTATAATAGTGAAATAGAGTATAATATTTCTTGATCATATTATTATTGAATATTTTTAATTATAATGAAACTTGAGAAAATGCAAAAATAGAGACTTGAGACAAATTATAAAAATTAACGTTATAAAACTATAGATAAATTATCAATATATACATTCATTATAGTATTAATTTAAATTAATTGATTTATTTGTTTTTTTATTATTAAGTTCATTTATTAATTTTTTTAGATCATAGTTAATTTCCTCCCTTAAAAGAAACTTATCTAATTCTGTGGTGCTAGGGAATTTGAAAATTATTAGTCGCAATATGAAGATTTCGCTTACAGTTTCTGTCATGTCCGACCTCCGTCCAACAGTTATTTCCCTCAAGTTTCTTGATTGTCTTAATCATGTGATCTATATATTTAATTTTTTTTGATTCATTGTAATAAAATTTAAACAAATAAAAATTTTCACTTTGTTAATTTATATAAATTTCAATTTAAACTGATTGTGAGTAATACACTTTGCCAAGACTCTTTTAGAATAAATTATCTAATTGAATTGATATTTAAATATTAGAATTTAAAATAAAAAGTGAAATATTATAATTATTCTTTGATTGGGAATCGCTATGATAATTCATTGTTTAAAATGCTTCCGCTAGGGACAGTGAGCCGATAGATGCTCTTGAATGAACAACACGGAGAATTATATAAACTTTAAAAAATTAATTATTGCGGTTATTGATTAAATATTAATAAAATTTATAGCCTATGTTACTCTAGAGGTATATAAGAATATTGTGGAGTAATTTCATAGAAATCGGTTCAGCCAATTCTGAGTCTATAAAATAGTAATTTTCCGGACAGACAGACAGACAGACAGACATGAAAAATTCTAAAGTCACTTTTGGATTCTAGAGGTCATGAAACGCGAAGATATGCAAAAAATTTTAAATTCTGAGCAATGTGCAGACAAAAACCTTTTTTTATATATATCGACTTTTTAGTCGTGTTCAGCGCCTCTAGAACTGCTATCGCCATCTATGATTGAAATAGTGAACTATTCCATATTTCGCATATGAAAGTTTAGTTAATTAATTACCACTAATAGATAAATAATTCAGTGGATTTTTCAATTGATTCGTGTATTATTAGCAGGAGCAAGCGCGTATGCAAAATTTCAAGTTGATTGAATGACGGGAAGTTGTTGAAATATCGATTATAAAATGCCGCGTACAAACGGACAACCGGACAGTGTGAGTTAAGTAAAGTGTATTAAAAATGGTATCAATGTTACGAAGAGATAACCTTTAAAGATGATGCTTTATCAGATGAAAGGACAAATGTACGATTAATTTTAAAAATAAAATTAATAATAAATTCATCAGAAATAACATAAAAGAAAATTTTGAAAATTTCAAATGAAAATGAAAAAAAACTTCTTCAAAATTTATCTGGCTACAAAAATAACAATTTGAATTTTCTAATCATGTAGAATTCAAATCATAGATCTATAATAGCTAGATATAGGAATGGTTGCTATCGAAAGACCGGCTCCTAAAATGGGAAGGGATATCTTAATTTTTCAGTAGATGTAGACATGATTATAGGCATATTCTAATGGTCACTGAGGGTACCCTTTGATGCCAAAGAAAATCATTTTAATTTTGAGTTGTCTCAAGTAGGCAAAAATAAACTGTTGAACTGATGATTGAAAGCAAGATTTATATTATCCATGGATTTTATTACAAATTTCGATTTAAGTGGCATATCGATAACAATCTTCTCAAAAAGAACTAATTGAATAATAATAACCGAATAAATAAAAATCAACGAGATTATTTAGTTTAATAACAATTATGAATGATTAATTGACAATTTAACTAATAATAAATTAACACACAAGAGCCTTTTAATTATAACTTTATTTTATAACGACAAGGTCAGACTTTCAGTTCAAATTTGTCCCAGTTGCCTTAAATGGGCCGATGTGACAAGTTTTTTATTTTTTAAACATTTCATTAACATTGAATATTTATTTCTTCTGTGTCTATTATGTTGGAAAATAATACATAATCCATGGATTTTATTACAAATTTCCTTTATGTTTTCAAAAAATAAATTATAAAAAGAGCATTTTTTAAATTTTAGTTAATAATTACTTCTTATGATTATAATTTTATTTTACTTTAAATCTAATCATATAAAAATTTTATTTATTTTTTTTTTCAATAATTCTCTTATTTTTTTAATATATTCGTTTCAAAAAGATTGAAAGTCTTTAAAACGTAATTCTCCAAATCTATTCACCCCTACTCTCTATCCAATTTACAGTTCAAATAAGAAAGAACCCTCAACAACATTTCTTTGCCCTTTTCATTTCGTTCATGGAATTGAAAGTCATATATAACGATAAAGAGGATGGAAATTTGTCAATACAGAGTGGAAGTTTATTTGGAAATAAAAATAGAATAATATCAGTAATATTAAAAGTAAGTTATATTTTTTTTAATGTTTATAAAATTGTAAAATTATAGAAGAAGACAATGTGAAATTGTTATTAAAAAATGTTTAATAAATATTATTGAGAAAATTCTTTATTTTATTCTTAAAGAATTAAATATTTAATATAAAATAATCAGTTATTCACTTTGCAAATATATTTATCGATGATTTTATATTAATAAAAAAATGTATTAATTGAACCATATACAAGATCTGTTCAAAAGAAAAGTTGAATTTTGATTTATTTCGATAAGTATTTATTTATTCATCAATATCCATTTTGTCCCCTTCAAAGTAATTCTCCTTAAATATAATGCACTTATGCCGCTTCATCCAATCGTCGAAGCTCTTCTGAAATGAGCTTTTTGGTATGGCCATCAGCTCGTCCTTCGATTCTGACTTTAACCCATCAATTGTGGCAAAACGCTTTCAATTAATACATTTTTTTATTAATATAAAAATGGTAGGGAGCCAAAAATGGTGAATACGGTGGTTGAGGCATGATTACGGTTTTGTTTGCTGGTGCATTATCGTGATGCAGAATCCATTATTTGTTTTTCCACAATTCCGATCGTTTGAGCCGTATTGCTTCGCGAAAACGTTGCATAACTTCTTGTAGTATTCCTTATTTATTTAAGAAAAAAATCGAAGAATACACAAATCATGACTATTTTTTTTCAGTTTTCAAAAACAAACTACTAATCCAAAATTGCTGATAATGCCAATGTACACAGTCTGAGAAATTTGAAATTCACCTTTTCTTTTGAACAGACTTCGTGTATATATATTTATAATTATTATTTTCTATTATTTTAAAACATTATTAAACAATTCTTTAATTTAATATCTTTATATATATAATTTATTCCCTAATGTCTTTAAATTGTTTTTTATATTATGTATATATTTTATTTTCCCATATAAAAATTAAGTAAATATAAATCCCATTTTTTGTTAATCACTCGTCTCTCTCTCTATTGAATTCTAATATCATATTCAAGTGCTCTTAGCTTAATTAGTCCGCTTGTGAATTGTTTTATATTAATTGATCTACTACTCTATCTTGATTTGATTTCAATTTTCATATTTTAAATTAATTTTTTTTTTAATAAAAAAAAATTCCTTTGCAAATTTAATTAATTGAAATTGAGTAAAATTCATTTCTCATGTATTTTGAATTAAAAATTAAAATGAGATTTTAACTTTAACTTTATTTTGTTTTTGATTATCTTCTCCATTTATAGACATACATTACATATTATATTTATTTTTAAATGGCCAAAATAGTGAAACCAATTTATTAATAAACTATATTCTTTATGTAATATAATTTTAGCCATGATACACTTGAAAAGAGGCCAGTCAGGTTAATTGGGTTGTCCTGATCTAAAATGTTAGAATTTTTATAAATTTTTTAAATAAAATTTTATTTTAGACAAGTGCCATATTAAATATTAAATAAGAATCAATTTGTCAACTATTTCATTATTAATTATTTATTTTTTATTCATTCAACTCAAAATCACTCTCAATATTCTATTAATTCACTACATATACTATTTTCTCTCCTTTTAATTCACTTTTTCATTTATAAAATAAAATAGAATTATATATTATGCCCCTCACATCTCAAACCTATCCATTTAAAAAGTCAAAATTTT
This sequence comes from Labia minor, assembly GCA_963082975.1. Classification (NCBI taxonomy): domain Eukaryota; kingdom Metazoa; phylum Arthropoda; class Insecta; order Dermaptera; family Spongiphoridae; genus Labia; species Labia minor. Next base: position 12,371,060 of record OY720344.1, on the reverse strand, counting down.
AATTTTATTTTCATATTTAAATTAATAAAATGGACAATATAATAGAATAATTCTATGTTTTTTTTTAATTTCAGATAATTGGTGTAGCATTGAATGGAGTACAAAGACCAGGTGATATATCAAGTGCCCGAGATAAACTTTCTTCAATGACAGATGAAAAATTTCGAAGTATTTTTGAAATGCTTTATGGATTAAATGAAGAGTTAGATTTATTTAAAGAACACGAAGTCGAAAAAATATTTGAATGCAGGATTTTAAGCGTAGATAACCGTTTTCGAGGACGTGGATTGGCAAGGGAATTATTATTAAGAAGTGAACAAACGGCGCGAGAAAATGGATTTAAGGTGATACAAATATATATATTAACCCAAAATCCCAACATCGACTCTTAGTCACACAGACTAAGAACCAAAATCCCAAAAAATTTCCTGTTAAATAAATTATCTGGAAAATGTCATCAAAATAGACGCCGGAACGTCGAGACCCAAATCTCACAAAAATAATATATTTCGGTCGTGTTTCTTCTATGCTCCCACTCTCTAGTATATTTTAACATTCCCAATTTAATTAAAAAGATTTATCTTTTATTTTCATTGAATTTTTAATTTATATTTTTACATTTTGATTCATAAATAAAATTTTTAAAGAATCTATATTAATTATTTAATAAAATTTTTACAATTATTAAGAAAAATCTTTTTTTTTTTAAAAAAAGTTTACAATTTTAATTCTTAATAAAGCTCTAACTATATAATATTTCATTTCATAATATAATATATATATATATATATATACAGTGGCGTACCGTGATCTATTATGTACGGGGTAGTCCCGGGTCCCCCAGAAAAAAATTTGACAAAATAAATTAAAAGGTGTTTTTTTTCTTTTGGGTTCTCAGTTACAAAACTAATAACTTTTAAATTTATTTTTTGCACAATGTTTGAGGGGGCACGTGCCCCCTCCCCCCGTTCCCCCCGGCCCGACGCCACTGTATATATATATATATTATTCAAAATATTGAAACAGTTTTTTGTTAAGTAAAACTAAATTAAAAATTAATCTTGGATTGTTTTTTTTTAATGTAAAGGAAAATAAAATTAGAAAATATTTAATTAAAATTTAAATTTTTTCATAAAAATTAAATAAAATTATTTATTGAAATTACTTTTACAGCAAGTTGGAAAATTTTTTCATTTTTTTCTGTTTCAGAAAATTCAGTATTCATTTATATTTTACATTTTGAATTAATAATAAGATTTTTCATTTATTTATAGGTATTGAAAGAAGATGCAACGGGTCTTTTTTCTCAGCGTGTAGCTGAAAGTTTAGGTCTAAGTACAGTACGCGAATTACGTTATTCCGATTATACAAATGCAGCAACTGGTGAACCAATGTTTCAACCACCAGCTCCACATGAATATCTTAAAATCATGGTTAAATTACTCTAAATTTTAAATTTGTAGAAAAATAATTTTGAAGAAAAAGAATTATAAATTGATTTACTAATATATATATTTAAAATAAAAAAAATAGTTTTGTAAGAGTTTGGAGAAAAAATGGACCATTTTTATAGATCATAATTTTTCGGTCTTTGAATCATACATTCATAAAGATTTAATTATTTTACATTTTACTAATAGTTTAAATATAATATGAAAATCATTCAAAATTAAAAAAAATTATTGTAAGTTACTTTTAATTCTATTGGATTCCAATTGGAAATTCACAATATGTCCGAAAATAAGCACAAATTTCTAAACCAAAACAAATATAATAATTTTAAAAAAAAGACCAAATATTTAGACCAAACAATATAACTTTTATGAATGATTAATTATTTAAAATTGTTTAAATATATTAACTACAATTAAATAAATTATTTTGTATTTTATCTTAAATATTTTTTTAAATATATATACTAAATAATTATTCGATATATTTTATTAAATTATATTGATTTTATCATAAAAGAGTATGATAATATAATTATTTAATAAATAATAAATTGAACTAGAAAAATGAAAATTGATAAAAAATAACATTAATATAACATTATATATACTATACAATCAATAAATCATATGAATAAAGAAAGTTTATTTTTAATATAATTAAAAATGAGTAAAATTTTCAACCAAAATATAAGATATTTAAAAGGATGTTTTATGATAAATTAAAAAAAAATTATTGGTCAAAAATTATAAATTCAATAAATAATTCAATAATTAGTAAAATAAAATATATATATATATGTTAGGTAATATTTATTTAGAGATATGTTTCGACTCAATAAAATAATTACATCTAGTTTATATATATATATATTTATAATTGATATAATTATACAATTATTCATTTTTTAGTCCAGCAAGCAGTGGTGTATTGGGAGGGGAACGCGGGGGAACGACGTTCCCTTACCTTTTTTCAGAACCGGAATGCGTTACAGTACTTTTTCATGTCTCGACAACTCCCACTTAAATCTACTGTTAGAATTTCTTTTTTTGTATTCCTTTGTATTTTTATATTTCAATAATTAATTATTACATTATAAATATACTGACAACATGATCTAAAAATTTTCTTTTCTTCATTTTTGATTATTTGTTTGATTCAATTTAATTTGTCTCCTGTTAATAACAAAATAAATAAATAAAAAATTAATCCTTTAATCTTAAATGGTGAAATCCATCTTTATTTAGATAATGAATTAAAATTTTTCATTATTATGAATTTGGTGCCATTTTTAGAACATACTTACCTATTGATTTATTTTATTTATTTATGTCCCTTATTTTAAAGTAAAGAAAATATGGTCAGTTTTTTATATTTATGAAACTTCCTGATAACAGTTTATATCTTATCTAACCAAGGTTCATATCGAAAATTAGATATCTACATTTAAAAAAAAATTAGTTGTTTTTACAATAGAAAATGTCTCCTAATATGGGTGTTATGCTCAAAACTAGGCCTATCTTAATAATTATATAATATTAAAAAATATGTATATCCATATAATGAATAAATCTTAAATGTATTTGGTGTATATAAATGTTATCAAATATGTATAGTATTTAAATAAAAAAAAGTCCAAATAATTCCTTGAAATCATTCATGATAAATATAAATGGTAGATCAAATATAAAAACAACGATCTAAATAAAAATTTAAATTTATAGTTAAGCTTATATTGCATAGTAAAGAGAAATGGAAAATAAATACCAAATTTGAAATAATGAAAAGGATTAGTGTACAATAATTTTCATATATTTAAATAATAATTATTAAATTGTGAAATGATAAAGACACAATGCAAAAAATTATATTATTTATATTTCTCATAATTATATTTTATATTTTAAGTCTACTACTTGTTGATTAATTTGTAATTTTTATATTATGTGCCAAATGAAAAGAAGATAATAATGATTATATATATAATAATGTAAACATATGTTCTATATAAATGTAAACATGTAATAATAAATTAAATAAATTTAATTTAAATTCTAATATTTACTTTACTTAATTTTAAGTAATATTAATTTTTATTAATATTTTCAGTTTATTATTTAATAATTTTATTACTAGTTTCTCAGACAGCCTTCAGCGTTCTTGGCACCTACATAAGGGGCTCTACCCCTGAAGTAATATAGTATTTGGTTGAAAGTCTTTATGCAAAAGGTTTCAATTAATTTTAATTCAATCATTTATTAAAACATTCAATAAATAATTATATTAATTCAATTAATAAAGGTTTTACAAAAATTTATAAATAAATAAAAATTTAACAAGGAAAATAAATATTTTTATAAACTTTAAAAGAAATATTATATTTTTACAAATTTCTATTAAGAACTTTCAAAGAAATTACAAACAGATTTTGCTAAACTAATATAAGCTTTTGCCTGAAAAAGATATTTAAAGGATATATGAAAATTATTAATCGTTCAATTATTTTTATAGCAATTGAATTAAAGAAATAAAATATACCTGAACACTAAAAGGATCTTGAACAGTGAGAGGATTTCCCCTATCCATGCTAATTCCTAATGCAGAATCCAGAGGAATACTCTGAAGAAGATCAATTTCTGAAATCATATAAAATTAGAAAAGTTTTAAAATTATTTAAAATCTTAATTTTAATAGAGTTTTATATTGAACAAAAGTAACTGATAGAAATAATTAACAATTAAGAATGATGTGTTCCTCTATTTGTTGCATATCCTATGAAGTAAAGTAATAAAATTAAAAAAAAATGATTTAGAAATAATAATAAGAAGAATAAAAATTATAATTTTAATAGGTTTTTAGAAAAGTAATATATGGAAATTACAAACATTCAATAATATATGCAAAACTTGCTCGATGTGATTGTGAATCTAGTCAGTAAATAGTAAATATAGTATAAAATATAAAAAAATAATCCAAAAATACCTAATTCTTTTGCAATTTTTGAAGCTCCGGAACCAAATAAAGGTACTTGTGCAGAACATTGTGGGCATAATACAGAACTCATGTTTTCGACCAATCCAATTATTGGAACATCTAATTTTTTAAATAAGGATATGCCTCTTCTTGTTACTTGAAGGGAAGCTTCTTGAGGAGTTGTTATTAAAAGGACTCCTAATACAAATTAAATAAAATATTTTTTTTGGAAACCTTTAAAAAGTAAAAGTTGAAACCTCTATATCTACTCAAATATTAAAGATTTCTTGATAATACATTGCAATTTAAATCTTACAAATCTTAATATACATTTATTTGGCTAAATATTTAAGCAAAACTAAATTAAAATCTTTTTACCATTTATCGGGATATTTTGAAGAAGTGATAAGTGGGTATCTCCTGTACCTGGGGGAGAATCTATGATTAAAAAATCTATCTTATCCCAAAAGACTTGTCTAAGAAGTTTGTCAAGTGCACTCATCACCATCAATCCACGCCATATAACTGAAGAATTTTTTTCAATAAGAAATCCAATAGACATACTAAAAATTAAAAAATATAATCTTTATTTGTCTTATACCAATACATTATATGTTTTAAATTATAAATAGAATTCAATTAATTCAACTATATATTAAGAATTAATAGATTTACCATTTTATTCCATAATTCACTAGAGGAATCATTAAATTTTCTAAAAGAAATAAATTTAATAAATAGTTTATGGAATAAAAATTCAATGATGTTAAATGTTTTTTTTACTTTCATTAAGTAAAGGTGAATCATCCAAATTCATCATGAGTGGAATTGTAGGTCCAAATAAATCAGTATCAAGTAAACCAATCTTTTTTTCCGGATATTGAGATTTAATACCCAAAGCTAAATTAACTAAAAGGAAATATGAAATTCATTTTTATTAATTTTTCTTTTTGTTAGTTTCTTAAGATGAATTAATTTTTTTTTTTTTGAAACTTCAATACGGGATAGACTAATTAATTAGATAAAAAGGAATAAATAGTTTACGATCTAAAAATGTAAAAGTACTTTTAAACATAATAATAATATATATGCTTTAAGTATCTTTAAACGGTCTTACACCAAAATAGTTAGTTTATGTTATTTTAATTTTTATAAATAAATAGTCTCATCTATTCTATGAAAGCTCTATTTCTTAATTTATCATTTAGAAACATTCTCTTTTATTGCAAAGTGGTGTTTTGTGCTTGCCTACCCGAAGTAGTTGATTTTCCAACACCTCCTTTAGCTGAAGCAACTAAAATTATATTTTTAACTCCTTCAATTGGTTTTCTTTTAGGTAAACCCTTTGACATAATTTTAATTTGATGATCATTATTAAAATGTATTTTAGATACTGAAAACTTAAAAAATAGGTTAGTGGTTAATATAAATTATTTTAAAAATTATATAAAATTTTAAATACATTTCTCTTAAGGCAATATGTGATTATTTTAGACATTTTCTTTTCCGATATTATTTTTTTTAAATTTTAATATGTATAAATTAGGATAAATTAGAATAATAGTTTTAAAATTATGCGCTTAAAAATATGTCAGAGTCAAGTGGCGTCAATGTTTTCCTCACAATCATTCTGAAACAACTAAATGCACTAAAAGTCTTCATTTAAATATTTTTGACATAATATTTAATATTAATAATATAAATATGAATAAATAATATTTTAATTATTTTAAATAATATTTAAAAAAAAATAAACAAATTCTCGAGGAAGAAAAAAATAATTGACGTTGACTTATTAAGATTTAAGTTAATTTTTTTAACTAAAATGGGAAAGACAAGAGAACGAAGTAAAGAGAGAAAAAAATCAAAACATAAAACTAGATCTAGATCAGCAGAGTCGGCTCATACTAAATGTAAATCTCAAAAAAAAGAAAAACGCAAACGATCCTCATCCTCGTCTTCTTATTCTTCGACAAGTTCAAACTCTTCCTCTAGTTCAAATTCTAGTAGAGAAAGAATTCGTAAAGAAAGACGTAAAAGAAAGAAATTAAAAAAACTTGCTAAAAAAGAGAAAAAACGTCTAAAGAAATTAGTAAAAAGTGAACAACAACGACTTCTTAATGAGGAAAAAGAACATAAAAAATACCAACAAGAGGCCTTAGCTGAACAAGAAAAAGAAATTCTTGAAAAATCAAAAGCAAGAGCTCCCTTGACTAAAGAAGAATGGGAAAAGCAACAAAGTATAATTAGGCAAGTTTTTGATGAAGAGAGTGGGAGAATGAGGTAATTCTTATATTTATATTTGGTATAATCAGTATAATTATCTAATTAATCTATAATCTATTTCCAAATTCAAATACAAACAAAATAAAAATACAACTTATAATTATTATTTAATTTATTATAAAAACTTTTTTTTTTTTTCAGGTTAATAAAGGGGGACGGTGAAATTATTGAGTCAATTGTTTCAAGAGATCGGCATAAAGAAATTAATAAACAAGCAACAAAAGGAGATGGATTATATTTCCAAGCGAAGATATCTACAATGAAAAAATAATTATTATTATAAATGTATTTATTACTCTTACAATTTTCTATAAACATAAAAACTTTTTTTTTATGACCAAATTAGTTCCCGAAGTCAATATTTTCCATTTGTTATTTTTTTCCTTATCTTGTTCTTGTATTAAATAAATAAAAAAAAACTTTATTTGAATTAAAAATAGATTTTAATTTATATTTACATTCAATTTTCTTTTTTATATAATCTAAATTAAGTAATTTTTACTTGTGTCAAAACCAGATAAGTAAATTTTTTACGACATTTTAATTTTTATTTTCAGAAATTATAAATTTTTTATTGGCCTTATAAAATAAATATTTCTATGCAAAACTGTTTTGTTATAAAAACAGGTAACTCAATCTGGACTGTTTTTGACTTTTTTTGGAGATTATATTATTAACCCTTTCCTAAAAACTGATTTTTTCATTACAGATGTTAATCTATAACTTAAAAAATCCTTTATTTGAATTGTTTTGTATTCATTTTATTATATTAAATTTTTTGAAACATCAATTGTTTGCAGTTATTTTTCTATTCCATAAATTTGATAAATTATTTGTATTTATTAATATTGATTATAAATTATATGATTTATGTTATTTTTCTTTCCTTCTACTATATATACTAATATATATGGAAGTATAAGATGTATTATGACCACATTTTATTTTAAATATTAAAAATAATCAAAATCAATGCCTTTAAATAACAACCGAGAGTAGTTGGAATACAAATTAATTTAAAATTTTAAAGTAAGCACACACACACACATCTTTCTATTCTTAAAATATTTAGAAAAAGTAAATTGTAAACACCAATAAGATTTACCCGTTATATGATTGTTTTTTAAAAGCTATATAAAAACAAAATATAATTTCTTTATATTATTATTATTATAAATTTTCTTTTTCTTATTTATAATATTAAAAAAAAACAATTTTACATATAATAATTGATTCTTATTTATATTATTAATTAAATAAAGTAATTATTTAATTAATGGTAATATTAAGGTACTTGGAAATCATAAGAAGTGAAGAGACCTTATCTTGGACACCTAATAATTAACATTTCTTATATTTTTATTAAACAGGGTTCTGATATGATTTATATATCTACATAGAGTAAATATTTCTTATTTAATTTTAAAATTCACAAAAAGTCATATAAAATCTATTAACAATTATCTATCTAGATTTTATATGTTCGAAATTGTAATTAATTCAATATAAAATAAGTTATATTGAAATTATAATTGAAATGTAATCTCATTGTAACAAAATTAAAAGTGCGTAAAAATTTTTCGTGAAGCAAACTTCACAAACGATTTGACCGCTAGGACTGCCGCCTTACTGCCTTTACTCATTTGTGCTGATTTGTGCATTACTCGAAACTCCTATTAAAGGCTATGTTTGGAAATAATATTTTTATAGACAATTTGATTATTTTATCGAAATTTTTTAAAGAAATTTTATTTTAATGTTATTACTATAATTTTTTTAATTAAAATGTCATCTACATTGTTTAAAGATGTTCGATATACTGTTGTTACTGGAATTGTTGATCAAAAGGTATATTCTAATGATAAATTTTTATTTATTTCAATTTAAACTTTTAATAAAATCTTTAAAAATTAGTTAACATTTCAATAAATCAAAATTAAAATAAATAAATAAATATAACAAAATTAATCTTATTGAAAGAAAATAACTTTATTTTAATTGTCATTTTCTTAACAATTTTAAATTTTTAAAAATAATATTTAACTAAATTATTTTTAAATTTAATTATGTTTTTATTAAATGACAAAAGTAATTTATGAAAAATATAATATTTATAAACAAATATCCTATTTACTTGACAGTTGAATACATAAAATAATTTTATTCTATTCTATTTTACTTTGAACTCTAGCATTAATATTTAATAATAATCTAATATTTCATTATATATATTTCTAAAATTATAATAAATATTTTTTTCACAGAATTTAGAACTTCTGAAAGAAAGAGGTGCTCAAAGATATCAATATATAGCAAATGATCTTACCCATGTTATTACAGGAGAAAATGCCGAACAAAATACAATTTCTGATACAAAAGAACTTTATGATATTCCACTTATCAACCAAAATTGGGTGAAATATAGTGCCTTAACTGAAACACTACTTTCGTATCCTTTTAACATTATATAAAACACAATTTTATTGTTATAATTTATGATATAATTATTTTTTTATTATATTTACTAGTCATTTATCTTTATCAGATAAAAATATATTAATTATATTTATATAAATAAATATTTTTGATTGATTACTCTCCACATTTAAAATTATTTATTTTATTTATATTATTCTTTAACTCTTCATAGAACAAATATCTTTGATCCATCTAAACAACTTTTTGCAAACACTTATATGTGTTTAGCAAAATTAACAAATAATGATAATTCTGCGGTATGGGCAATGGTCAAATCAAATGGAGGTCTTGTAACACGTAAACTAACATCAAAAAGTACTCATTTAATAATATCCAAACCTAATGGAACCAAATATTTAAAAGCTCTTGACATGATATCTAAAGGATTGAAGGTTAGTTAAATTAATTTCATTACAATTATAAAACATTTATTTATTAAATTTTTTATTTTATAGATATACATTGTAACTCCAGATTGGATTACTGATTCAATTCATGCTTGTGCCCGCCAATTGGAATCCAATTATCATCCAAATCTTTTAGCCCCACCACCTCCGCCAGTTCCACTCGTTTCAACTATTCCAACACCTACGACATCAACATCAATCAGTTATAATTTATCTACGGCAGAAATTCTTGGATTTTCTGATACAAATGGAAATTCTAATAACACACAGACACCTAGTGGTGGTGGAATAGCTCAAAATTCCAATGAATCTAATTTAGGTAAATAATTAATTAATTTTTATTTATTATATATATATATACATAAAGTTGAATGTTTTTAATTGCAAATTCCCAATAAATTAGGTCCTAAAGCTAATCTTCTAGAACAATTGAAATTAAGAATGCCATGGAACCAACCTCCTCAAAATAATCAAACTAAATCTTTACAAGAACAACAACAACAACTACAAACTCAACTTAACCAATTTCAAACTATTCAACAACAACATCAGCAACAGCAGCAGCAACAACATCAGCAGCAGCAGCAGCAGCAACAACAACAACAACAACAGCAACAACGATTAGATGAAATTTTAGCAAATACTACTATCACTAGACCTCAACAGCCAAATCAAGCTCAACTTTCTGCTCTTCAAGTTCAAAGAGCTGCAGCTGTAGCTGCTGCAGCTAATCAACGTTGGGCAAATCCGGTAATGTTTAAAAAAATATAAACTCCATAATTAATTAAAATAATTAATACTATATTTTTAAAAAGTAAATAGGTGCAAAATAAATTTAACTTTAAAAATTCTCTTTTTAATATTTTAGAATCAACAAGATGCAAATTTTCAAAATCAAAACTTAAGGCCTGGAATTCAAGTGCAAAATATTAACACTCAACAAAAATGGGTTCAATCACAATTTAATAGAATGCCTCAAAGATTGATTCGTCCCCAAGGACCACAACAAATTCAACAATTAACTCCCCAGCAACAACAACAATTACAACAACAACTTGCATCACGAGCTTTAACTCCAAGGCCTCAAAGAATGGTAATATCTTATTTACTAATTCTTTTTAAATATTCTTTTTATATAATTTTGAATACTCACTCATATATTAAACATTTTAATCTATTCATATTTATCTATGGTTGAATTACTTACTTATGCATTCTTAAATTTAATTAAAATATATTTTATCTAATTTTTATGAGCTTTTTAGCAACAAGTTGGAATTTTAAGGCTTCCTCAAGCTCAAAATTCTATTCAAGTAACTCAACAACAGGCTTTACAACAAACACAGCAAACTTTTGTTACTCAAGCAAATATTGTAACTCAAAATACCCAGCAAATCTTTAGCCAGCAACCTTTAAATCAACAGACATTAGCACAAACGTCTCTCCAACAAAATTTGGGTCAGCCGATCATGTCAATGCAGAATCAACAGACAATAGCCCAAGTCCAGGCACAAGGTCTCCAAACTTCCGGTGGCCAACTTCAAGTTCAACAAACTATTCAACAACAACTTCTTCAAGCTCAACCGGGTCAACAGGTATTTTAAAAAATATTTAATATAAAAATTATCTGTTTAATACCATTCCTTGAATACAGAATTTTATAACCTTAGCATTTGTCAATTTTAAATTATAAGGCTTTTTAACCCAATAACAAATACAGATTTTATGTATATAAATATATATATTTATCAAATTATTCATTACATTAATATATTAAGACAAGGTTCCGTTCTTTATACTACTTAAAATGTTAATCATGCATGAATTTCAAATATCTCTCTCTCCCTTTAAGAATAATAGAAAGAATTATTATTTTTTATTTATTTATAGATAGTTACTTCTCTACAGACTACAGGAATTGTCCAGCGCCCCGTTGTTGCGGCTGTTTCCCAAACCGGTGTTGCAACAGTTTTAGCAGGCTCTACAGCTGCGGCAGCTCTTCGAGGACAGTCAGGTCCAAATGTTCAGCAAGCTACAGCTCGTCCTTCCATTCTTCCTATTGATATTAATTTCCAAACTCAATTGCAACAAATGAGACCAGAACAGAGACAAGCCGTTCTTCAAAAACTCCATGCTCATCGTCAAGCTCAATTACAAAAACAGATCCAATTACAGGTAAATTATAAATAATTAAATTCTTAATTCCTATGTATTCTATTTTAAAATTTATTATTAAATATTAGCAACAACAGAGATTACAAGGAATTGGCCAAAGGGTTGCCACTCCATCAGGAGCTCCTCCAACTGCAGCAGCAGGACAACCAAGAGCTTGGGTTGGAGCTGGAAAACCAGGGCAGCGAATGCAAGGAGCTGTTGTGACTGAGCAAAGAATTATTGTAAGTTAAATTAAATTGAAGTGTAAAAAATTTTCTAATGATTTTTTTTATTTACAATTTTTTTAATATATATTTATATTTTTTGTTTTCTATAAAATATTTTTAAAAGTATTTAAAATATATATATCCATATATTCACTATTTTCTAACCGATGCTTAGTTTTGTTTTAATATTTATTCATTATTTAACCTCTAATAGATATTAGACTGACTATTTTTTCCCATTCAGTTTACTTTAAGATTTGAACTTTATCTGTTAAATGTATTTAAAAAATAATTATTTAGAACAAATCCTTAACTAATCAATTTCTATTATTCAACTAAAATATTTTACTGTCTTCATTATCATTTATCTTAATAATTAAAATAAATTTTTGAATTAATTATTTTCTTTAATTTAATTAAATAATATAAGTTTTTGAATATAAATAAATTCAAATTTGTATCTTGATTTAGGTTAAAATAGATGAAATAAATTTTAATTAGATAATATTATTTTTAATAAACATTAAACTACAAATACTATATCTATTTAAAATTTTAAATATTCAGACAATAATAATCGTTTTTACTTTATTCAAATATTATTTAGAAATTAAAATTATTTTTTAAATATACTTACTTTTTATTTTTCAGGACGTTCAAAGGCTTGCTACTCCACTTTCTGCAGATGGTCAAAGATTATCTCAACCAGTTATTGCACAAGCTCAACCTGGTAGACAGATCCTTGTTCATCGTGGACCTGCTGGTAATTGGGTTCAAGGGCAAGCTGCGCCAACCCAATCTCAGCAAGATTTATTACAATTACAACGTCAACAACAATTGCAAAGGCTGCAAATTCAGCAACAACAAATTAGAGAAAGAGAATCAAAATTAAATGTTGCTGTGGCTCCAACTGCACCACAATTTCAAACTACACAAACTGCACCAACTCAAGGCCAGCAAGCTAATACAGTCGTAGCAGAAGATCCAAATAACGTTGTTCCAACACCATCTACACCAGCTCAATTAGCGCAACCAGGAACATCACAACAAAATGCAGATTCTACATATTTAGTTAACCCTAAAATTAAAACGGCTCTGGCTAATATGATTTCAAATAGGCAACAAAGTGTTTTAGCACCTGGACCACTAGAAGGTTTGTTATATTTATTTGATGCAAATAAATAAAGACATACTTTTTGAAAAATTCTAAATTTTTAAAACTAATAATTGATTAATTATTTACTATATTTGTGAGAACTGTATAAAGGTAGATAAAGGCGCCACAGGGTGCTGACTCACATTCTCGTGGTCCCGGGTTCAAGTCCCGGGCCTGGCAAGGGAATTTCTCTAGCTGGGGTCTATGGGACGGAGTCAACCCAGCCTCCGGATTAAACATTGGAAAACTACTTGATAAAAAGTAGCGCCTCCGATCAAGAAAATCAAGATAAAGGTTGATAGGACGTACAAAAGTCAGAGGTATGAAGGTCGATATTGTTAGATTAAGATAGCCTTTTCAAAGAACAAGTATAGAGAAAGTAATACAATTCCTCGTTAAGCAGTCTCCACCATTCTCCGGGCTCCTCATCTTTGGCCCATAAATTCTGCGAAGAATCCTATTTTCAAATACTCTAAATCTACTCTCGTCTCTCAGGGTCATAGACCATGCCTCACAACCATGCAACACAATAGACAAAATAATTTAATATATTTTAATTTTGATTCCCTTTGATAATAATTTTGACGAGATAAGCACCTTTACTGTATGATAACAGGCGTTACCCGATTGCAACCTCAAATTAAATTCTTCTTGAATATTATTATCCTTCGTAATTGCAGAACCTAAATATTTAAATTTTTCTACACCATTAATTATTACTATAATTAAATCAATAAAGATAGAAACTTTCGGAGTTTGGCTATCATCATGACTAGGAGAGCCATAGAAGCTGCCCAGCCATGTTGATTTTTCTTGGGAATGTTAATGCGGTGGTTTCCCGTTGCCTTTCGCATGTATAGAACCAGGAACTGACAGTTCCTGGACCCGGAGGTAGCTGATGTTAAATTGAATTTTATTAGAAAAATTTATTCTTAGTTGGAATCGAACGCCGACTTCTTGTGTAGATATTTGCTACGCTGCCTCCTATAATAATATATATTATAATAATATAATATTAACAATATAAGAAAGGTGAGACAATTGGGTAAAAATGAGAGAGAATTGGATAGATATAATATGTAGCTAAGAATAAATCGTTGGAGAAAAGTGGTTTGGTGTAGTCAAGAAGTTAGGTAGCGCCTTAATAGATAGATTATGAGTAACATCTTAATAACCAATATTAAAAGATTAAAATATTCTAAATTATAAACATTTTAAAAAATAAATTAAAATTTATTCAATTTTAATGAATTCTTGAAGGTTCTGCCGCCGGTCACCTTCGATATATGACTGCTCAACATCAAGCACAACAACAACAATTCCATCCTCCTCCAGCTGCAGCTCAACAACCAGGACATCCAGATCTTCACGCTTTTCAACAACGTCGAACTTTAGGTAATTTTTTAAATAAATATTTTTTTAGAATAACAATCGTTACGTTAATTTGAGATATATTGATAGGTAATATCACAAATGTTGCCCAAGAAGCAGCGGTTCAAGCAGCCCAAGGACGAGCAGTGGTTGCAACTCCTACACAACTTCAGCAAGCCACTCCAGTAAGTCTTCAACCACAGAAAACAGAAACAGTTCAAACTCCACCACGTCAGTATTTCACCTATGATCCAAATATTAAAGGTAATATTTATTTCAACTAATTCTTAAAAAAACAAATATGATAAACCTATTTTAAATTTTCTATTAAATATCATTTCATTTTCCTTTTACAAGTCATTTTTTTAAAAATATTGTAAATTATTTTAGAATCTATGCATATATTAAATATTTAGTTTTGATAGGATTAAAACATTTTAAATAATTCAATAAAAATATTTTATAATAGATAAATAATAGATGTAAATAATGAAAAATTTATCAAAAGTAATTTTATTTATATTATACGATAAGTATTTAAAATCAATTTTCAATATATTTTTAAATTATATATTAAAAATTAATTTCAATTAGGAATATGTGACTTAATAAAAGCGATATATTTGTTTTTATACAGTGCGAAGTGAAATATGTTTGGTTGGATGTTCGTTTGCTTGCGTTGAATATGGGGATTTAAATCAGGAAGAAGATCTTAATAAGTGGCAAGAACTGATTCAAATGCACGCTGGTGAATGGACTGGAAATAAATATTCATCTCAAAGGACCACTCATTTGCTTTGTCGAACTCAAACCCATCCTCTTGTTCAACAAGCCATGCGCGATGGAAAACGATGCATTACCAGTTTCTGGCTTAATGATGTTTTGCAAAGAGGTCATCAAATACCTCCATGTCAAGCATTACATCTACCAGTTGCATTTTCGTAAGTTACCTACTCGCTTGTTATAATTATTATCATGTAAAAGTTTTTAATTTTTTTAATTTAAATTTAAATTATTAATAAACATTCTTATTTATTTGATTAAAAATTTGCCTAAGTATAAAATTATTTTCCCTATATTAAAATTAATTAAATTAGATTTTTTTTTAATTATAATTTTAGTGCTATCTGTTTAATCATGATTTTGTTTAATTTAGGAAAGAACAACCACCTTGTCAATCTTTAATTATATCACTCTCTGGTTTTGTTGGACGTGAACGATTAATGGTAAAATATATGATAGAAAGTATTGGTTCAAAATGCACAACATATTTTTCATCAGAAAATAATTTATTAGTTTGCAAAAGGTATGGTTCTCAATAAATTTGACATTAATATCTTTTATATAATAATTATATTCTAGTTTATTATACTTATTTTTTTTTCTATGATATATTTCATAAATAAAAAGTATTTATCAGTAATATTCTAAAAATAAAATATTATTATATTAAATTTCACTATAAATTTTTTTTTATATCCTCTAATTTATTTTATACTACTATATGCTAACTTCACGACTAAAATAAAATTTTAAAAATTTTGATGACGTCATTAAAATTCCCGTTAGATTGTTATTTTTGAGCAAAAAAAGTTGTTATTTTGATATTCACTAATGTTAATTGAATAAGGTTATCTTCATTTTTCTATAAATATCATTGAATTCTTTTTTTAGAACTGAAGGAGATAAATATGAAAAGGCTCGTTCATGGAAAAAGCCTGTAGTGAATGTCCTTTGGTTAAGTGAAGTAATGTTGGGCCAACAAAGAGCTATTAGTCATGTTGAAATGCTTCGTTATCAACAATTTAGAATTGAATCTCCTTTTCGAATTGATGTCACTGAACTTGCACCAAATCTAATGGGTAATTTTAATTGTTTAATATATTAAACAGATCGAAAATGATTATTAATTTGAATGTTTTTAACATTTTTCAGAGGCTTGGAAAAGAGTTTTAGTTTTTAATCCAGAACAATATGATGCAGCAGTACATAAAGCTCGAACAAGAGGCACTAAACGATTAAGGCCTATAAGCCCACCCCCAACACCTTTAAAGAAAATGGCACTTCCACCTTCTCAAAATGAAATAATAAATGATTTATCAAAACCATTGCCAGTTTTTGAAAAACCAGTAGTGCTATTTTCCAATGTTTTAGATGATAACAAAGAAGATTTGAAAAAGGTAAATATTATATAAATATTGTAAAAAGAATAAATAATTAATGTTTGATAGTCAATTAAATTCGAATTTTAATTACAATTCTTTTTATCAATTAAATCTAAATTTTTTAGTCATTAAGAGTGAAAATATGAAACAATAAACCTTCTAAGAAAAAAGATAAATTTAATTTATATCAAATAATTTTCAACCTTTTTCTGACTTATTTCATATTATTAGTAAAAATTATCTCTGTAATATTTATTCAAATTTGTTTAAGATGGTTGAGGCTTTGGGTGGCAGATGCCTAGACGATCAAGAAGCCCATTGCTGGCATCGAGCAACTCATCTTGTGGTAGGAAAAATTGATTGGACACCTAAATTAATCTGTTCCCTTTCAATAGCGCAGCATATTGTTTTAAAATCTTGGGTTGTACACTCATATAGTGAAGGAAGATTTTTAGGTAATCAATAATTAAATATTTAAATCTAAAAAAGCAAAAAATTTATATTATTTTTTTTTAGCTGAACAAAAATATTATATTGCTGATTCTGATTTAAATGATGATTTAAGAGATATAAATTTTAGCTTTAATCTTCATATGAAAATTCCTTTAGAAAAACGCAGACAGATTTTTAAGGTAAATATAAAATAAATAAATTATAATTTAATTGATTAATATATATATATATATATAATTTTTAGGATTATGTTTTTTTTTTAACGCCAAGTTTAAATCCTTCACCCTCAACAGTTTCTGCTTTTATTGTATGTGCAGGTGGAAGGGTGGTTCCACGGAAACAATTTCGAAAAAATTACCTTGAAGTAATATTATTTTCATTTAAATTGTTAATTACTTTTTATATGAATATTTCATTATAAAAATTTATTTCAGGCTTTTGGGACAAATAAAAGTAATAATTTCATAATTATTTATGATAAAAAAGACAATGATTTAATTAAAAAATTTCGCCAAGCTAATATAAGTAGGTTTATAATAATACAAATATAATTATTTATTTTAAATTAATGATTCATTTATTTATATCAAATAAAAACTTAATTTTTTAGTTGCGAGAGAAGTGAATTTTATAATTTATTCTATTTTAATACAAAAAATTCAAATTGAAGAGTAAGTAAATTTTATTAAAAAATTACTTGTAAGATAACCGTTATAATAAGTACTTTAACAAAATAATACAATATTAATTAGAAATGACATTTATTTATATTCAGATTTTATTAAATAAAAATTAAGAATTTAATTCATTGTTATTTTATCTTACAAGCCATATCAATAATACAAAACTAATATTTTTTGTTTCTTTTCTTTTCTAGAGAATCTATGGAAAATAAACCTTGAGATTTTAACTTAAAAATCCAAATTAAAAGTGAATATAAATATTTTCCAATGTTAAATATATTAGATTTTTTATAAAAATGAAATCTACATGAAAATTATTTTATGAAAAAAATTGTGAAATCTTTTTTTTTAAATATTTATATAATATATTTATATATAAAAAAATTCTTATTAACTACCTATATCAATATTTATTTTGCACTATGTTATAAAATAAAAATAAATTAAAAATATTGATTATTATAGTATAATATAGTTTGTATAATTTATTAATACCATAATAATTTCATTCATTTTTTAATGATTAAGATAACAATAGAAAGTTTATTATAAATATTTTATTCAGTTTCTTTCATTGTAGGTTCTCCTTCTGGAGAAACTTTTGGTGCGGTCCCGTTACCATCTGAAAATATGCACAATGAAAAAATTAATTATAATTTTCAAAAAGTTATTTAAATACTAATTAATATGGAACAAAATAAAAATGTTAAGCAAAAGCAAAAAAAAAATAAAAAAAAACATGCAGATTAGTGATAGATTAGGGTATATTTTATTGGAGGTTATAAACTCACATGGATAAACAAAAAGAGAAGCAAAAGCATAATTCCTCAATATAGTCTCGTTTATTAGTTACCAGTAGGAAGAGGCCTTGGGGATTTAGGCTCCGCTGGTGGCTGTGGTGCCTCAATTACCCCTTCGCCTTCAACTGGAGGTCGGGCCATTTCGGGTGGTGGGCCATATGGATTAGGTTGAACACCATCCATTGCCACTTGCTAAAAGAAATGTTTTATTGTTTTATTAAACAAATATTTAAAAAAATAATACAAAGTTAATAAACAATCAAGTATTATAACCATATAAATGTAAATGTTTATATTGGGCTGAAGGTTCTACTTAGCTACATATCCAAGTCTTGTATGAAGTTTCTATTAATTATTTATTAATTCAGGCCTACTATAAGTTGAGTCATTAATTAACCAGAATTATGTAGTATATAGAATAGGAATTTCTAGTTTTAATAATTTTACTTAAATCAAAACATTAACATTTTAAACAATTATCTTTATAATATTTTTAAATAATGTAGATAAAAATCTTTTAATTTAATTTTTAAGTATTAAATATGACTTATTGTCAAAAAAATAAATAATCCTATTTTAATAATTAACTTACAGGTGGCATATTTTCCTGATGTGGCATATAATGAGGTCTAGGACCAAGATGGTAAGGTTGAGGATAGGGCTGATATAAATGATGAGGGGGAAGATATTGGGATATCTGTGAATAGGGTTGTTGGTATGTCTGTTGTTGTGGCTGTTGTGGGGGAGGATAAGGGGGATATTCGGGATGGGGTGGTCTTGGTGGCATCGGTACACTTTGAGGGTATTGCTGATATTGCGGCATACCCTGAGGTGGAGGTGGTGGTGCATGAGTGTTGGCTGGAGGAGGAAGAGGGGGAGGGGCAGGAGGAGGAGCTTGTTGTTGTGGTTGAAACTGTTGGAGTGGTGGCTGTGTTTGTGGAGGAGGTGGTGGTCCTTGCATAATAGGTTGAGGCGGTGCATTAGGCTGAGGTGGTATGTTTGCTTGGTTATGCTGGATTGGCATTTGTGGAGGTTGAGTTTGCTGAGGTGGTTGAGGTTGTGGTATCTGTGGAGGTTGTGGTGGTTGTTGCTGTGGAGGAATTGGTGGCTGTTGTTGTGGAGGAGGAATTGTCGGCAATTGTTGGGCTGTTGGCAGTTGTGGGGGCATTTGCAATGGTGGATTTGGTGGTGGCAATGGATTTTGAACTGGAGGCTTTATCATAATTGGCAAAGAAACATGATCACTAGGACCATTGGTGGATGGTGCTTGATTTGATGGTCCATTCGTGGAGGACGGGGTTGAAGCCGGCTTTGCTCCTGCATCCAAATGTTCAGATTCCCCATTTGTTTGAGTCTCCATTGGCTAAAGAAAGTCAATTTTTTTCATCAGAATATAAATTTTAAATTAAAAATTGTTTTTAAAAACTTTATTTTTTAACAAATTATTTATTAAATAAAAATAACTAGAATAATTCTTGATTAAAGAAATAAAGATTTAAATAAGATGAATTTAATGTTGTAATTATTAACTAATAATTTTTTTTCTATTCCGACGATATTTTAAAAAATAAAACCTTTTTATTTAGGTGGCTAGTCAAGCGAAATTTTTTTTCTCGATTTGATCAATATAAAAATTAAGTAACATAAAAATAAGATATTAAATTCTATTTTATAGATTACTTCAGTAATAGTAGTAGATTCAGTCACTTGTGGTTTAATGGGTTCTTCTGCTAAAGTAGGTTTTTCTGGAGGAATTGCTCCACTTCTTTCTTTAATTAATAATTCATATTGACGTTCAACCATTCGCTGAAAAGTGTCTTCATCGACTGCTCTTACACAATGCTAAAAATAAAATTCCCTTTTACTTTTAAAAATTTATATGATTATATACATATAGAAGAAAATAGTGAAAATGTTATACAATGAGTGAGAATTTAGTAAATTAGGTTGTTTATTTCAAATTTACCTTTTTAAGTTCTTCTTGAAAATGTTCGCTACTTTCAATAAATTTGCGTTTTTTTGCTTCAAATTTTTCTTCAATTTGTTGTAGTTCGGCTTCTAATTTTTTCTAAATATTATTTGGGTTTAAAAATTAAATAAATTATTAATTCAAAATTTCAATGTTTAGCAATGCTAGTAATAGTAAGAATAGATTTTAAATTACCTGATGCATTGTCAGAGATTGAACCTGTCGTTTAAGAACTTGCATTCTTGCAGTTGTAACAACAGATCGAACATCAGGGACAACGGCATCAGAAAAAATTTCGTTGATAAGACGATGATTTCTTAAATAACGAGCATATGCAACATGCTTTACGGAATAACCATCGTCAATATCTAAAAATTTTAAACGTATTAATTTTATTTTTTTAAAATGTAAAATATTAATAGTTTGATTATATATTTATTACCATCTTCATCCTCAGCTGGTTGAATATCAATTCTTCTATCAACTTGTTTTCCGGGTGTTGATGAAGAACGTTCAATAGTTTCTCTATCATCATTTGCTTGTTGCACTAAAAATCACATTTCAAATGAAAAAAATATTCAAGTAATGTATTATACATATCAAAATCTACTTAAAATTTTTGCTATTAATAAAATAAAACTGAAGCCCTTACGATTACCAAAAAAATAAATTAAAAAAAAAATACTACCAATATATACTAATAATAATTTTTTCATAACATTAATGAAAATTTGTTAAAATCTATCTATAAACTAATTATTAGACAAAAAACTATTAAAGTATTAAAATAAATTATAAAATAAATGGTTATATAAATTATACGTAAAATAATATTTAAAAATACATTGGAGGAATGGATAAGGATTAAAGGATATAAAAGTAAAATACAGACACACCACCACCCACAACATGATGAATAAATAAATTAATTTGATAAATATTTGAATAGAGAAATATAATATGAATGCCTTTTACACTTTTAATATTTTAATTAAAACTAATTTTAAATTTTTCAATTATAGTTAAAAAAACAATTATTTCGAAATTTTACTTTTATGTAATGAAATTATAAATTTCGAATAATAAATTAGAAAATAACTTAAAAATTCTTTAATTAATCAAATATTTTGCATATTGAAATATGATTATATACCTATAATGGGTTTAATGGGTAAGATCCAAATGTCAATAAAATATATCTAGATACAATAATATTATTATATTATATAATGGGTATCCCAAAATTTAATGATAAAAAAACGTGATTGTAAGATAGGTCAGTCAAAGTTAGATGATCAAAATTTTTTAACTCATGTGAATCCCGTAAAATTATTTATGATATTTTTGATTATTTTCTGAATTGTGAACGAGTAATTTAGGAATCGGTAACAGAAGTTAAATTATAAAAATTTGTAGGTACAACGTTTCGATAATTAGTGTTGAGACTTTAAAAAAATGTCCCAACTGATAAACTAAAAGAATTTTATTTATTTATTTTGGTCCTTCTTAAGCAGACTTTAAATTTTGGGACACCCTATATATACATAGTTGTTAATTGGTATAAAAAGATACTGAAGAGGGATTCAAATTAAGAAATACAGGGCTCAAGAACCGGACATATTGACTTGGACAAAGAGCCTGTAATCAAAACTCAAATAATATTCAGCGACAAGTAGTTTCAAATATGAAAATAATTTTATGATTTCTCTATTCAAAATTTTAAATTTGGTTAGTTTTCTAAAGCTAAATAAAGAAGACAACAAATCGCCGCGCGTCATTTCGTTCAACGTGCAGGGTACAAAACAACACCGAGATATGTAACGAGTGGTTTTGAGGACGTACCAGTCTTACCGCGAGCCTTGGCTGCTATGTATGCAACATAAGCTGGAGAATTGTGATACACTTTCAAATTTTTCTCATACTCTAACTGCAACACGAGAGAAGGACAAGGGGTTCTGAGCCGGCTGTTTCGGATTTATGGAAAAAAATTTCTCAAGGATTAATTGTGGTTAAATTTTTTTTTTTTTTAATAGTTGGATATTTTGAATGCATAAGCAACTCAGATTAACAATAAATGTTAAGTGTCGAATTGAAATTGAATTGCTTAGTGCAAACTATGTTCAATGCAACACAAAACAAAGAACCCAAACAGATAACAATCAAAAAACCTCCAACCGATTCGGGAGATAATTTGATGCTTCTGATCACCATTCACACACCCAAGGACAACACACAAGATGCTAGAGGTTTAGTTAAGTGGGCAGTGGGTTGTGTGATTAGAGCTCAGACTTGGGCCTTTGAATACCTTTGTTTTTTGCAGATATCCATGAAAGATATGCAGGAGAACTGTGATAACTTTTCAAATTTTCATTATATATGGCCTGAAATATGAGATGTAACACAGACATATCTCTGCATTAAATTAAAAACTGTTTAAGAACAAAATCATATTAATAATCAGTTAAAACAAATTGTCTTTGAAAAAAAATCTATATATGTATATATATATACAAGTATAAATATATATATAACATTTTTTAAAATATTTTAAATGATAATTATAATTTAATAATTTATTTTTTTATAGAATTTAAAAATAAGGTAATTATTCAGGTAAACTCATTTTCGTGGATTTGAATAATACTTTACCAGTGGGTTCCTTTTGCAATTCCAAATAAACTTTTATGAAATTTTTCCAGGCTTCTTATAGTTTTTCGAGATAAAAATTATTAAAATTTGCATATAAATCCATTGATATTCTATTTAGCTAGCATGTTTTATCCGTTTGGCTACCAGATGGCACACTAATTTTCGGTATTTATAAGTTCGGTTTTGATTTATAAAAATTAAAAAATTAATTAAATAACAGAATAAGTGAATAATTAGTGAATTAGTCAATAAAATATTACTTAATGGCACATTTCGACGTTCATAACTTATCTGTCAAACTTAAAAAATCTTTATTTTAATAATTTTTATCTCGAAAACTATAAGATGCCGGGAAAAATTTCATATGAAAAGTTTATTTGGAATTGCAAAAGGAACCCACTGGTAAAGTATTATTCAAATCCACGAAAATGCGTTTACTTGAATAATTTCCAAAAATGAATCTATAAAATTGAAATTTCTTTGAACATATATCATTTCAAGATTTTTAATATAAATATTGTTTTATTATATATAAACATAATATAAAATTTTCGATGTTTGCAGCTAATGAGCTGCAACAAATGTTATATATGATTGTAAATAGTTAGGATATATTGTGTATACCTTTTCAGCCTCATATTCTTCAACAAATTCGGTTTTATCTTCTTCAGGAAGATCACGCCACATTTGTCCAATAATCTTCCCTATTTCCCATAATTTCAGTTCCGGATTCTGTGCTTTCACCGTGTCCCATACTTTACGACTATATCTCATATATGGCATAAGTGGTTTCTCTGGTGGTTTTGGGGGTTTTGGTAAACGAGCATCAGCCTGTAAATATTTTGAAAATTAGTAATTCTTGTAATAGGTGTTAACTTACACATATTCATACCGCAGAGCCCTTTCCAACTTTTTGAGGGGTAAATCCAGGATGGCCATGAGATGTAGAAACAAATGGACTCTAAAAAAAAACAATAAAATAAATTTAATAAAAATTTAAATTCTAAAAATATTATTAAATATAAATATTATAAATGTTTTTGAATATATTAAAATAAATAAAGAAAAATTAACAGATATTTACCCCAGATAGAGAAGAGTTATTTGATGAAGATGAAGCTCTTAGTCTTTCTGGAAATTGAAATAAATTTATCAGTAATTTAAATGTGATATGAAATATACTAATATAAAACTAATTAATCAAGCAAATAATCTAATAGAGGTAAGAAAACTAATCAAAAATATAAGAAATGCATTTAAATAACAAAATATTTTTACACAAGCAAATGACATAAGCAAAAAAGACAAGCGACTTCAACAGCAAAATAATTCGAAATAAAGGCAAAGCCCATTAACCTACCTTATTTATCAAGAAGGGTGTTTGAGATATACTTTATAATTAAAATTAATCATAAATTTCAAAATTATTTAAAGTGTGTGCAATACAAATTTCTTTTAACTAGTTTTTTGTATTTTTAAACTTTTAAGGTGAAATGAAATCAAGAAATTTATTTAAGAAAGCTTACCTTTTAAAATGTTAAAGGTCGGTACACCAGCAGGCAGCAAATCTATATAAGAAATACAAAAAAGCAATTCATGACAAATTAGGAAATGCTATCTATGCAAAGCATTATAAATAAATAAAAATCAACATATTATTAGCTGAAATCTATAAATTAATAAAAAGATCAGTAAGCTAGAAGATGGTTTAATGCAGATTTTATTACACACTCTCTACAATTTCATGCTTCAAGAATGCAAATTGAAAGAAAAAAATATATAAATACTAGCATTTTTAGAATATCGAATATTAATATATTAATACTACAAAATATATTACCTATAAAAAGCATACATATGCTGATAAAATCTTGATTTTTTTTCTTTTTAAATTATTTGATTGAATTAAGTAAAATTTTCATAAGTTAAATTTAAAATCTTTTAAGATATATTGTGGCGTTGATTAAGTCAAATACTCACTTAAAAATAATCTACTTTAAAAATAATTATTAAAAATACTTACGATTACTGGTCATAATATTTGGTGCGCTTAATGCAATTTGCTTATAATTAGAAGGTAAAGCCATATTAAATAATCTAAAAAATGATAAAATATATCAATAGGTTTTAAGAGAGGATTACCTCCATATTAATTTCATACTAGATACTACCTGAATCAATCACCGATGAAATTGAAAAAAATGTCAATAGTAATATTAAGTAAGTTTTGTTTTGAATTGTACAATATGGTTTTTTAGAATTTTATAAATATCTAAATATCTTTATTTACACAATTATATATATATCATATATATATAAATTCACTGATGCTTTTTTGAGGTTGTCGGAAATATGACGTCAAATGTTTGATAGTATATTAGCATATATTAGCCAACACAACAAAATTAAGCGCTTAGATCAAATTTGGAAAGATTTTGATAAATTAATGCTTCTTAGCCATAGATAAAGTTTTTTTGTAAGAAAATATATTTTAATAAAGGCTAAAGTTAAATATTAAATTAAATTTTAATCTTATTTTTCACTAGTATATTTAAATCTAATTATTTTAATTATTAATTAGAAATTTATTTTTCATGTTGAATAAGGTAATGTCAGTGCAGGAATAATTAAAAAAAATTCTTATTAATTTTATTAATTACTCATTTGCCTCAAATATCAGAAATTAGCACTAGGTAATTGTTTTTTTTTTAAACAATGAAGCAATTTTTTAAAATATATACAGCGAAATAAAAATATAAAAATATATAAAAATTATTATTCTGCAAATTATTCGATTTAAATCTTTATATAATCTATTAAATAAATACTATAGTATGGAGGCTTTTTAAGAATTAAAATATTTTGAAGCCACTAACTTTCATTCATTCGACAACTTTACGATCTCCTTGTCTTACTAAAAATGTACTAATAAATAAATTGCAACTTTTGAAATAAATTAAAAAGGTCAAATTTTTAAATAAACAAAAATAAATTTATTAATTTAAATCCAAAATAATATTTTAAAAAATTGCATGTTCGATAAAAAATTTCTCAATAAATTCGAAACATTTTCCATATTTTCTTGTTCCTTGTTTAAAAATGGTTCCCGTTCCTCACGCCATGTCTATCACTCCGCCTTGTTTCTATAATATCTGCATTGCAGACTCGCGATACCAAACATACAACATTTTAAAATTAGATAATACTTAAAAATTCTACTTTTTCAGGTAGGAAAAAAATTCTTGGCAATATTAACTTTTATTAATATAGTCTACCCATAATGAAAGACATCATAAGATCTTCAAAACATTTGACTTGCGGCTTTTATTAAGTGACTTAAATCTCCTAAATTAAACATTGATTATTAACTAAAAATATCTTGTACCTAAATATAGTAATTCAAATAATTATTGATTATGTATAAAATTATGTTAATTAAATATTTCATTAAAAATTTATTAATATATTCTGAAACTTAGCATTTGTATGTATTTCTAACCTTGTCAAATTTTGACATTTTCAATTTTGGGAAAATTAATACAATTAATTAAATATAATATGATCGTGTTCAAATAAATTACCAAGCATAATATTTTTCTACTATTTCAATTAAAAATTTTATTTTTAACATTGATTTGGATGCAAAAGTATATAAAATGTTTATTTGTAATCTTTCAATATTTAAATTAAAATTTAAAAAAGTAAAAAAATATATTCCTATGATTATATAAATACTTTTATTATTAGTCTTTAATTTCATAAGATAATTAATTATTTTGAAAAATTTTTATATTTATTAATATTTTAAAATACATTTCAATTTCAATAACTAGGTAAAATTATCAACATTGTCTGCCTGAAATTAAATATCTGAGTAGTAGTAGTGGAAAGTATCGTAATTAGAAATTTTTTAACAATTGAAATATATTATTTAATTAAAACGCGGATATTGCTTTCACCAAATAGATAGAGAGATTACTTGTTTTTAAGTTCATATAATTAATTAATATTGTATATAAAATTAAAAAAATTATATATATTCATATATGTAATCTTTTAAATATATATAAAAGTAATATATATTTATTCCAGCATATTTAAAAATTATTTTTTTTGACAATTTATTATAAAATATAATCCAAACGTATCAATAATTATATTTTTTACTATATTTTTACAATTACGAATTTATCAACTTCAGCGATGGAAATGGATTATATTACAATGTCATCTGATACTTCCTCATCAGTATCTGAAATGTCATTACAATCAATAAGAATGGAAGATTGTAGAATTGATGGAGTACATTTACAATTACCACAAGGCTTATGTGAAAATAAAGATATTTTTAAAGAATTCTTTTCTACAAAATTATGGCAAGAAACTTTGACAGAACAACAAAAACAACATTTGAAGGTATATTTCTTAGTCAAATATTTTATTTATTAATTCAAAATTCAGTTCCATTGCACTAATAGTAATTTTGTATTTTAGAATTTTCTTCCAACATTTCCTGAAAATGATTCTCAAGAAAAAGAAGAATGTATTAAAAGATTTTTTTCTAAAGATAACATGCGATTCGGATCTCCTCTGAATACATTTCATACACATTTAAAAAATGGTTATTTTAGACCAGACATAGCTAAAATGAAATCTCTCATGAAAAAAGCACAATATAAAGAATACAAGTAATTATTTTTTCCTTAATTTCTATGGATAATTTATTTTTCTCAAGTAAACCTGGTTGGAAAGTAATTTAATTCAACTTGCTGATTAGTCCCATCAACTGTATAAACTTAAAAAGACTTATTGTCTTCATATGGATAAATTCACTCCAATTGTATGCCTAAAACTTACAGTTTGGACTCTTATTTATGCAAATTTGAATATATTTACTTCGTGTGTTGTTTTCTGAATCTCATTCAAAAAATTAAAACTTAAAGTCTTCTTAAGTATATTTTTTTAAAAATATTTTCATATCAGCTTTAAAATTTTTTTATACATGTTATGATTAAAATTAAAAAATAAAATTATTTGTTTATAATAAGATTTTTTATCTTATGAAATGTTGTTTTACTATATTAATCTTTTTAAAATAATTAACTGTTTTTTCTTTTACAGATATCAACAAAGGCGGTATTACTTTAAATTGATGAAAGAAATTTTAGTTTCCCGTCAAAAACTTTTGGAAAATGCCTTTTCTCAACCTCCTGGATCTTTAGTTAAAATGGAAAAATTACCTCAAACAGCTCTTCCTCGAGTATCACAAGTAGAACTGAGAGCTCGTAGGCGCTATTTTCAAGAGTTAGGTGCTGTTCGTCAAGAAGTTGGAGAAAGTGAACATAGTTCCGAAGATGATAACTATCCAGGTAAATCCATCTTTATTTTTTATTAAAGAAGTTGATATATATAAATAATATGTGATAGAAGGTCCCCCTCCACGATTGAACAAGAAACAGAAGCGACAATTAGCAAATCTCGAGTGCTCTCTTAGTCCTGATATGAGAAGAATGACTTCGACTGTGGCTCTAAAACCGAGTGGTTTTGATCTTGAAGCAAATGTTAGTTCCAATCATAATCCTTATGAAGTCAATGAAGAAGGTTATCGGGTAATGCTTCTAAAACATAAACGACGACGTCTTGAACGCGATGATCATCCAGAATTAAATACTCACAATATTACTCTTAACGATGTGACTCAACGAGCTCAGGTAATAATTATTTATTATAATATATATATATATATATATACTAGTTTTCTGTTTTTTTTTACAAAAATCATAAATTTTTTATATTAAAACATTATCATCTAAGTGTTTCTATAATCGTTTTAGAAAGCGATTTCTCCTTGAAAATTTAATTAGATTACTTCAATTCTTATTTTAATTATTTTAAAATTTTCCATTTATTTTTTAGATATTTAAACGTCCACCTTCTTCAAATCTTGCTGGAAATTCTAATCTTTTACGGATTTCTACTAATAAAAAGAAATCCTCTTCTAATTCTCGGAATAGTAATTTACTATTAAAACAAGAACGACCTCCAAGCGTTCAACGAGAAAGCAGCAATGGATCTTTACCAATTGATTCTGAAGAAGATGATGATATCGGCATTAGTCATAGACATTCTCAATCATATGATGATGAACCAACTGATATTGATGTTGAATCTACTACTCCATCTTTACCAATATCAATACATACAACTTCTCATTCTTCACCTTCAATTCCACCTACACCTCCAGCTCCATCACAGCCTTTACCGCCTCCACTTCCACCTCCATCTCTCACTCAAAAACCTTCTAATACTATAAAAACAACTTCTAAGAAACCACCAGCCTCACGTAAACAAAGAACAAATAGTAATACTTCCAATTCTGGATCAAGATCTTCAAAAGCAGGAGAAAAAAGAGGAAAAGTAAATAATAAAATATTATATTAATATTTTAATTACTTACTAAACTTATTCTATTGAATCTTAAATTTAAGGTGGATAATGAAGAAGATTTGTTCAAATCTGAAAAACAAGGAAATTTTGTTAATTCTCCTCATGCAACTTCTGTACTTTTGTCTTCTAATAATATCATCAACACTTCAACATCTCAAAATGTTCAAACATCAACACCATATACAGGGAGACAACAAATTGTTAAACCAGCTACTTTATCAGATCTAGATGGTATTGATATGATGAATTTACCTGTTGATCTAGAGGAGCCAAATGAAACCATCAAATTTGAAGATATCAAGTGAGATTTATTATTTTTGTTTTGAGATTTATTAAAATAGTTTTATTCTTTAATTTAATAAATTAATTTCATTTTAAATAAATATTTTTTTGATTTATAAAGACCAGGTCCAGAACTTATGCAAGAGACGCATTGTTGCTTCTTTTCCTTAATACGAGATATAATCTGTACTACTTCTAATCAGCGAATGGGTTTGTCATTGTTAGAAGAACATCTAAAAGCTTGGCAAAAGAATCCTATTTCTCCCCTCAACGACTGGTACTATCTTGCCCCTGATTGGGTCCAATTACTTAATAGTGCAGTTAATTTCCTTGCAGGAGATTATCCAGGTAACTGATACTCATTATTTAAATAAAAAAGATATATGTATTTTGAAAGTTTGAAAATATATTTTTCTTATCTCATAAATAATTTTATCATATAAATATAAAAGTTTCAATTGTAAATTAAATGGGCTAATAAAAAAACCTTTAATTAATAGTAATGATTTCTGAGAAATATATATTTAAATTTTGCATTTTTATATTTAGATGCTCAACCAGAAGATTATGTACCTTATTTGGAACTAAAAACTCGAGAACAAATGTATCAATGGATAGGAGCTGGAAGAGACACCGATAATCACTTAATGCCTCTTTGTCGTCATTGGTTAGAACATCGCGATCGAATGAAGCTTCCTCCAAGGACAGGTCTCGTTTCTGGTACAACTAATTCTAACAGTACTGGCATTGAGTCTGGTGCTGCAGCTTCTGCAGAAGCCGCTTTAGCTGCAGCAAGTATCGTTGATGACGATACCCTTGCCACAGAATTAACCAGCCTCGAAGAACGTTCTCACACTCCACCTCCTCCGAGATGTCCCACTAATTGGGTTGTTCAGGCATCCAGTCCACAAGAGCGTGAACAGTTTCGTGAACAGGTATTAAATTTACCTTCTTTTTAATGCACTTAAAACTCTAATTAAATCATTTAATAATATAAATAATTTTATTTTGATTAACATTTTTTTAAATTTTATTTTTATTCATTTAATTTCCTCTATTAATAATCATAAATCTTAAATACTTTTAGGAACGACAAAGGTATGAAAACCCTCACAAAGCGTTTACCTTTCGAATGCATGGCTTCGAATCTGTGGTTGGACCTGTCAAAGGAGTTTACAATCAAAGTGTTGGGATGAACAAAGCACGTGGTCATTCGTTACTTGTAGCTGAAAGGCCCAATTTTGTAACCATCCTTGCACTAGGTGAATAATCCATTCTTTATCAATTTGTATATATAATAGAGAATGGTATTCTGGTTCATTTGATTAATTTTTATTAGATATTTTCTAATAGATTTTTCAATTATTATCGCTTACCGTTTGTTTAAATGAACCGGAATATCCTCTTCTAAAATATATCATAGTTAAGCCCGTTCAAACAAATGCATTGATTTGCTTTATGTATGTAATGGTTTTTCAAATTTCAAATAAGGAAATCAAATCATATAACTTTTAGAAATTTATATAATTTGAGAAAAAATATTTTATATTAATACATATTTCAAAATTTATAATTTTTTTAGTACGAGATGCAACAGCACGTTTGCCAAATGGAGAAGGAACTCGTACAGAAATTTGTGAACTTCTTAAAGATTCTCAATATCTAGCTCCAGTTGGCCAAGAAAGTTATTTACATTCAGTTGTATCAGGAGCTCTTGATCGCCTTCATTGTGAACCAGATCCTTGTGTTAAATATGATACTAAAAGGAAAATGTGGATTTATTTGCATAGAGGAAGATCAGAAGAAGAATTTGGTGATTTGAAATTATTTTACTACTCAAACATTTCTATTTTTTCAAAGTTTATTAAAATTTGTAAAATAATTTACCTATACCCTCTTAACATTTTTTTAA
Organism: Labia minor; assembly: GCA_963082975.1. NCBI lineage: Eukaryota > Metazoa > Arthropoda > Insecta > Dermaptera > Spongiphoridae > Labia > Labia minor. Next base: position 12,339,196 of record OY720344.1, on the reverse strand, counting down.
TTCTTAATTGAAAAATTTTTATTTCAATGTATTTTTAGAGCGGTTACATATTCAACATCAAGGAATGACTAAAACTAAAAAATCTTCGAATTCAAGGCCCAAAGCCCAAAGATTAACTAAAAAACAACAACGTCAACAGCATCTTCAAGATGTTTCAACTGAATCTAATTCTATTACAACTCCAATAACGAATCCGAAATCTTTGTTAAATCCCAAAGATTCTTCTGTAAATACTTCTTCTTTAGTTCAAACTCCAATTAAAATCGATACTTCAACTGGGCAAACTCCAAAGGCAATAAGAACCCCGAAATCACGTTCAATTACTCTTGCTACTAAAAACACTCAAAATATACAAAATACAAATACATCAACCATTCAAACAATTCAGGTTTGTGCTAGATAAATTTGAATTTATATTTCAATTACTATTATAATTATAAATATATTTGAATGATATATTTTTAAAATAATTATAGGTATCTTCACCTGGAACAACTCTATTAACAAATAAAATATCTACACCCGCAACTAAGCAAGTTACAACTGGCACAACCTCAACCACAGTTGGTGCCGTAGTTCTTCCTGCAATGAATATTACCCATCAAAATTCTCCACAAACTTTGATAAAACCTGCAACATCACTAGGCCATGTAACTCCAACAACTTCTCAAGGCGTAAAGACAGTTACCCTTACGGCTCAACAAGTGCAAGCAGTTGCTGCAAGAACATTGCAAGGGACACTCAAAACCCATGGAGGAACTAATCCCACTACTACTAATACAATAAGAGTGGTATTTATTAAAACAACAATTCAAAGAAAAAAAAATTTCATATAATTATTTTAACATTTTAATTTTTTTATTTAATAATTATATTATTATTAACCCCTCAATCCGGGAATTAAATTTTCCTATGCCAGCGCTCAGGCGGGAATTAAATGAGCACAAAATGCACTTTCTTGCACTCGTACCTAAAATAATTAATATCTCATAAACTACTCAACATAAATTTGTGAAATTTTCAAGAGATATCAATTGAAGATATTTCTTTTTATACAAAAAATTTAATTAGCTTAGTTTATTTTGAGTTTTGAAGACTCGAAAAAAACAAAGTTTTTTCTTCTTTGAAAAAACATGTATTCGAAAAAAAAGAGAGATAAGTAAAAAGAGAAAAGTATATTTATATAAACGCTGGAAGTCGACGAGTACAGACTCGGGCTCCCGCCGTTACGATAGATTTTGTCGCCCGAGTACATACTCGGGTTTCCGGCTTCAGGGGTTAATAATAATAATTTAATTCATATATTTTTTGACAGTGCTTTTTTATTTCTTTTGTCAAATTAGTTTTTAATCATTTTATATGGTTTTTTTTCTTTAAAAAAATAATTGAAATTTTTTCTTTTCTAATGTAAATAATGTAATTTGTTTTAAGCCTGGAACTGGAATAATTGCCAATGTGAATTTGGCAACTTCCTCGTCCGGAGAGATAAAATCTCAAGTAAGGACAGTAACAACTACAGGAGCTCAACGTACTGGTAGTATTGTAACACTTGCTCAACAAACCCATCAAAATCTCCGAACAACTCCAACTGCTACTCTCCAAGGTGCTAAGATGTCCGGCAGACAACTTGTAAATGTTTCACAGGTAAACAGACTTTCAATCTAATAATAAAAAGGTTGTTGATTAAGCGCATAACAATCTTTTAGTTTAAATTATTTTATTTAGTAATTTTTATATGAATATATGAATATCATTAATTTTAAGGTACAAATTCGGACTCCACAAACTGTCATGGGAAAACAAGTATTAACAACAGGGGGAAAAACTCTGGTCACTACTGGAATTTCTGGGGTAAAACTTGTAAATGCAGTTAAAGCTGCCGCAGCTAATGGAGAAGGTACATTGACACAACAAGGTCAGCCGACATTTTACATAAAACAGAAAACAACAGGAGGAACATCTCTTGTTGATTCATCAAATAATGTCGTATCTGGAAATTCTTCAGTTGTTGCATCATCGACTCAACAACAATTGCTTCAACAACAACACCAAGCTAAAGTTGTAAGTTATTTAAAAAAAAAAGAAAAGTATACAATATCAAAAGGTTTTTTATTTTTATTTTGCTTTTTAAGGCTGTAGCTATTGCACAGTTACAACAACAATTTCAGCAACAACAGGCTTCTGTTCAAGGCCAAGCTAGTCTTGTCTCTGGAAATTCTTCTCCTGTCATAAGTCAACAGAGAGTTGTTACTACTGTTCCTGTTCTTAGTAATCAACCTGGTCAGACACAAAGAATTGTAACTCGTGGTAGGTTTTACCAACAATTCTTTTGATTTAAGTATTTGAAATATTAAGGTATATAAAATATATAAAATATGAATATATCATATATTATAATATTTATATATATATATTAAATATTTTTAAAATAAATTTTGTAATACTTTTTTTCATTTAAATGTAGGTATAATTTATTTATTAGCATTAAACAAACAAAACATTATATTTTTATGTTTGAATTTTTATTTATTATTTTTAGTGATTTTATTATTTATTTATTTTTTTTTATATTAGGAATTTTTTGTTTTGTTTTTTTTACAGATATCAAAAGTAATCTAAAAACAACTCCAAATAAGAAGACCCCTAATATGATGAGTCTAATTAACCTAAGAAATAAACAAAGTAATTTACAAACAATTATCGAATTATTCTTTGATTTTAATTTTTATGTTTTTTTAAAATGAATAGGTATAAATAGATCAAATTAAACTAATATGTATTTTTATTTTTTTTCTAGTACCTGTTTCTCAGTTAACCCTACAATCCACACCATCTGGAGGTGTAATGTCAAGTACAACTCTTGCGAATACTTCAGTAAAATCTTCCCAAGCAATTCAACAAAATGCTGTTTCGCAAAATCAACAACCTGTAGTTGCAAAAGTTCTAACTCAGGGACAAGTTATATCTATGGAAAGCTTATTGACCCAAAAACAACAAGGATCAAATGCTACAAACACTACAACGATGCGACTACCAGCTGGGGCGACTACTAAAGCTGGGCAAAGCATTATTCAAATCCCTACTTCAACTCCGGGACAGGTGGCTCAATTTGCTGTTGTTTCTCAAGGAAATATTCTGTCGGTTGGCCAACAAAGAGTTCTTCAAACCCATCTTCAATCAGGAGTTGGAAAATTCAAAGAAGGTCTTAAGGTAAATTCATAAATATATTAAAAAAAATATATACTAAATCTATTTATACATAATAAACAAATGAGGATAATTTTCTAATTTGAAATATAATTCACTAAAAATAATTGAGTATTTAATTCCTATTAAATTATATAAATTCCGAATCTTTAGATTAGATTATCTTATTATCTCAATTGTTTATAAATATTCATAGTAATAATTTGAAAAGATTATTTGATTTTAAAATTAAAACTTCCTTTTAAAAATTTCACTGAACAAAACCTTCTAGTCAAACTATATTTACATCTAACTTCTTTAACCTTAGTAAATTACTAAATATGTAGTAGTTTTAATTTAATTTTGCAATTTTCTATATCTATTCACAATTTAGATTTAATTTATCCTATCAATAATTAAATTGAGTTAAACAGAAAAATTTCATTTAAATTAATTTTGATGGTAAAAAAATATAAATATAAATGGACAATTAAAATAAATTTAATCATTATTTCTTCAATTATAAATTGTTGTCAATCAAATTCTAGGCAACTGTCTCATTACCTCAACAAGCTGGTGTGTCCATTACTCAATCTGCAGCTGGTGTTGTCACATCGAAATTACAATCTGCTGGAGGAACGAAAACCGTTCCTGGAGGACCTAATATTCGCATGTTGGGAACTACAACAACCACAACAGGACTCAATATAGCTCACATTGGAGGAAAACCAGTTTTATTAGCTAGTAAAACTCAGGGTGGACAATTGCAAGCCACTACAGCTTCAACTGGACAAAATGTTATTTTAGCCTCACAGGTAAAGGTGAACACAATATTTTTTCATAATATATTATTAATTAATTATGTTTCTTATTTTGACAATTAAATACATTTATAGACTGGAGGCCAAACGGTAGTCTTAGCATCTCAAGCTTTACGTGCTCAGGGTGGAGCTTTGGTTTTACAACAAGGAGGAGCTCAACAAATTCTATTGCCTTCCGGCTTCCAAGCTGGAACACTCAACATCAAAACATTGCAGGGTCTTCAAGGACTTAAAGTTATTCCAATTTCTCAAAGTACAAATGCTTCCTCAGCAAGTAATTCAAAAGGTAAATTTAATATTTATTTATATTTATAATTTAGACATAATTTGTGAAAATTTAAGAAAGTTGATAAATTTCATAATCATAATAACAATAAACGAGAAAATTAAAATATATTTTTTCAGGTCGTCCTCAGGTTCTTGCTCGAATCATTAACACAAATATTCGTCCTCAAGCTACTGCAGTTAGTTCAACTTCAGTTTCCGCCACATCAGTAACGAGCCAATTAACAAATCCCAGTGCTATTATTCAAGAAAATCCATCACAACCTTCAGATCAATAATTTATTTTATATAATTATAAACATTCTAACAGAATATTTCCTAAGAGGGAATAAAATATTCTTCTTGAAACTATCTTTCTTTCATGATTTAATCAGAAAATTTTTTATAAACACATATTGTCATTATTTAATCATGTGAATAATTTTTAACTTTTAGACTTGTAAAATATTGATCTATTTGTTAATAGATTTTGTAAATATATTTATATATATATAAATAATTTTAAATTAAAATAATTTTCATAAATTAAGACCAATCAAAATACGTAATTGTTTTTTATCTAATAATAATTTAAATACGCTTATGCTGAAAAATCTCTTTCTATGAAAGCAGAATAGGTTAATATTAATATTATATTAAATAATAATAAATTATATGTAAATATTCTATTTAATATAAGAAAAACTTAGGATAATGAAATCAGAATAATAACCATATTTATATATTTTATAACTGTAAATGTGGAAAAAGGGACAGTTTTTTTCAAAAATTTTATTTTTCAATATAAAAATTCTTTTTATCGATTATCATATCAGAATAACGTGATTTTCTAAGGTATTTTTTTTTATTATAAGTACTATAAAAATAAGGAACTTATTTCTATCGAGTGGCTAATACTAAATAAAAGAAAACAATTTAGATTTAAGAAAAAAAATTATAGGGAGAAATAAAAAATATTTATTTATAAAAAGGTCTAAAGTGCTTACTTAGGTAAAATAATAATTAAAATATTTTTTAATTTATTTAAATAGATAACTTTTTTAGTCAGTTTTATTTAGTAATTAATTTCCTTAGATAAAATTATGTGTCTTCATTTTTTATTAGTAAAAAAACCAAAGAAACTTGTTTACCTTTTAATCGATAAATATGATAATAGATTTTTTGTGTAATATCAAAAAATAATTATAATATATTCGTGAAATGTAAGTGTGTGGTTTATTGTGATAGGTGTCAGAACTTTTTATTATAAACATTGATTCCAGTTGAAGCGGCATATAATATAAATATTTAACATTATGTTTGAAAACCTTACTATTACAATTCTTCAAAAGGTTAACTTTTTAAATGTAATTGTTAGATTTTTTAAAACTAAAGAATTATGAACTTATAATTACTATTAACATTTTTATTTTAGGATTAAATATATTGTCGAGATTAACAAAAATATATTTCAAATGAATAAATAGTATAAAATCTATTTATTTTTTATAATTTATTTTACTGGAATAATCTGTTATATGTTTTAATAAATAAAGATAGATAAATAATTATTGGAGATTATAGTTTCGAGAACATTTCCACATTATTCTGAAATAAAAATTCGTTTAGAAGTCAGTTGATGGACATATCTTTAAAACTATAATGTCTACTAATCAATCTATTTTCAAGAGAAAATACTATCGTTATTTATTTTTACATAAATATAAATAAATATTTTTGTTACTACCGACAATATTGAATCTATAATTTTGTTTTTTATGCAATTAAAATTTAATATTTATTAAATTAATTACATATATATAAATATATATAATATATACATATATATGTATAGGTAATTGATTTGTCACCTCTAAATATTAATTTTCTCATTCTGGTAATATTTCTTATAAAATATTATTTTATTAAAATGAAACGAAATTCATTGGTTACAGAATATAAGATCTGTTCAAGAATTTAAATATATTTTTTCATAATATTATGAAGATATTATAATTTACAACTTATAAATATATAATGCTAACATATTTGTGATAAATTGCTATACCAAAATTAGATTAAATTATTTGATTACTAACTAATTATAAATATGAAATTTACATTATTTACAAAATTAGTATTGGAATGCTAAAAAAATAACGTTTTTTTTATAAAATTTAAGATTTTATATATAACTTGAACAGATGCATAAAAAAATATGAAAAATATAAGTCAAATTTAAAAAAAAGGTATTTCCTATACTAAGAAATAAAAATTGGAACATATTTTTTTACTTGGAAATTATTTAAATGTCTACCAATCACTTAAATAAATCTAGAATAAATATTAGTAATATTAATTTTTTTTTATATTTTACCTATCCAAATCTAAATATCTTCTTAATCTTTCAAAAAGACATCGGTGTCTGTTCAACCAATTTATTTCTTTGGTCTGCGTATAGTGGATGGTTATACAGAATTATCTTCGGATATCCTTTTCACATTTTTGACCACAATCTTGGTCTCGAAATTTCCATGCTAGCGGAATCTTGTGTTGTTATATGTGGATATTATTTAACCATGGATTTGTTTTATTTTTGAGATTTCAATATTGAGCGAATCAGGAACTGAAGTTTTCAAGTTTTTCTTTATTGTGGGTCATTGCAGCCACAAATAATTGTTAAAAATAAATTTATTTAGTTACTGATACACTAAAAATATATATTAATATGTACCCGTCATTCAAGTTCTCATTAAATGAAATAAATACAATTACCGAACCTATGAGTAACTAAATTAATAAAAATTGATTCCCATCTGGACGGGCTTGATAAAATACGATTTTTATTAATAATAAAGTAAGACTCTGATTCATAGTAAATTAAAATAATTTGATGCTTTTCGCATTTATTAAAAATAAATAAATAAATAGATATTACAATATTTTTAAGTATTTAAAAAGAAATATCTCCTTGATAAAAATCTTTAAACTCAAGTTCTAGGCACGATATTAATTACTGTATTAGTTATTATATATTAGTATATATATATATAGGTATATATGAAAAATGAAATGATAAGTCAAAGATTTTTTTTCATTTATTTGATAGATAACAATTGAGAATTGAGAATAATACAAATATCAAATATTCAATCTATATACAAATAGAACACATAATAAAAGCATATTTATAATATTTAAAATAGAAAATAAAATAATTATAGTTTATAAATCTACAGATATTCACTTTAACCAGTATTAAAACAATTTACAAAAAATTTTTCCCCGTCAACTTTCACCTTTCTTTATTATTCTATTACTTGTTCTCCTTTCTGTAGTTTCTACTTTAGGCTTTTTAAAAAATCCCGATTTAATATAAGTTCGTTTTGGTTTCGGAATTTCTTCTATTCCTAATCCTTCTAATCTTTGCTTCTTAATCAATTTTTGTTTTTCTATTAAATGTATTGGTGCCTTTCGTTTTTTGTTATGGCCATTTTTGTTAACTTTCTTTATTTCAAGATTATTATATGAATTAATATTCAAAGGGTCTTCAAAAATTAAACAATTATTTTCTTCAGAATAATTTTTTGAATTTGATTGTGAATTAATTGAATCTATATTTATAAATTCAATATTTTCGCATACGGATTCACTTTGATTTTCATTTCTTTTCGAAATGTCTTCATTTCTATTCTCTATCGATTTATTAGATTCTAATATAGAAGTAATTTCCTTGGCACTAATTTTATTAGTATTTTTTCTTGAATATGTTTTAATATTTTTGTATTGAATATTTTTTAATTGTGAATCGGCTTGATTTATTATAAGAATTTTTGACGCATCAATTTTTTCTTTTATTAATTGAGAAATTTTATTTTGTATGTCATCAGGAGAAATATACATTATTTTTGTTGCTTTTAAATTACTATCACTAGTTTCAATTAGTTTATTTACACTTAAATGATTTTTTTGTATATTTACATTGGATATTTCTCCTTGAATATTGACAACTGGAGGAGCTTGTTGTTCATTTGGAATATTATTTTGTTTTTTAGAATAAGTTTTTAAAATTTTATTATTATCTATTTCTTTGGTGTTCATTAAATCACATTCATTTGGACAGAAAGCAGTCAAAAATGCTGGCCCGAGAAAAAGCATTCTCATTCGATATAAAAGCAAAGCTTTTGCTTGTTTCGCCTTAATGGAGATAATGTCTGATGTAGTATTATTTTTAATATTGTTATTTCGAAGATTCACTCTATTAAGCAATAAAGTACGAAATCCTACGATAGTAGGAAAATTTGGAGGAATGAATTTTATCTGGGGATTTGGATATGTATTTAAGGGTTGGATTAATAGTTTTGTAAATATATCTCTTTCAAACCTAAAACAAATTTTTATAAATAAATTTAATAATAATCTTAATAATATATATTTATATATATATATGTATAAATACCTTTCTTGTTTAAAATATGAGTTATTATAAAAATGAGTATAATTGAAATTTCCTTTAAGCATTTTTATCCAACATTGAGTCAGTTCTGTGTTTTTTGAAATTTCTAAATCTAAAAATAATTGTTTTTGTCTACCACAATAAGGAAAATATTGAACTCGAAGCAGTTGAGTTAATTTTTTATTTATATCTATTTTATTACTCATCATATCTGAAATAGGTTTTAGATTCTGAGAAAAAAAAAATTGAATTAGAAAATATATAAATAAAAACCTATAAAAATTCGTCCGAATATAATAGAGAATTGTACATTTGAATTAAATATTATTAATTAATTAAAAGTAATATATACCTTATAATTGAGGTTTTTTGAATTTTGTTTTGAAATAAAGTTAGAAACTTTTTTATAAATCATTCCAGATTCTGTGCCATTTCGGATTATAAAACGTCCATAAAATAATAAAAGATTAAATGTGGATATATTCTTTTGGAATTGTCTTGGAATTTCTTCAAACTATTAAAATAAATTCCAAAATATAATAATGAATAATAAAAAATGATGAAAGAAAACAAATTTATAATTAATTTTATAAGAATTCTTATAAATACCTTAATATTTCCATCTTTCAAATTAGCAAATTTTTTTAAAAGTTTAAGTCTTACACAAATTGAATATCTCTCATAGTCAAAAAAATGATCCATTATTTTATCAATGTTAAAATCGTATTTTTTGCCTATATTCCATAGATCTTGATCATCTTCTTTCGTAAAATGATTTGTCTTTTTTGCTTGGCTAACTAAAATTTTCCTCCAACGTTGACCAATCTGAAAATTAAATTATATATATTGAATATATATAGTTTAATATATTTATTTTAAAATAACATACCGATTTAGATGACCGATGAGAAAGAAATGGAGTAAGATTGCATTCATATGAACCCACAAACCGAGAAGCTGCAAAAATAGTTATGTCTTCAGCAAGTGTCCATTTAATTGTTTTTTTTTTTTTATTTTTCCAATGCACATAAACCTGATGTCTTGTTCGATTTGGAAAAAAACTTGAGACTGCTGACCATTGAACAAAATTTCCATATTTATACAATGGTAAAATATTTTTCAATAATTTATCTTCTTCTTCAGACCAAGGGCTGAAATTCTGAAAATCGATATATATTGATTAAAACTAGTATCAATTCTTTTTCTAACTTCTCTTTTGGGTAATTATTCAATCGAGTTATTATGACATGGATTTGGATAAAACTTTACTAGTGGGTTCCTTTTTTAATTCCAAATAAACTTTTTGCTGGTCACTTCTAGTTTAAGAGATTTATTCATGCCATAATAACTCGATTGAATAATTACCCTCTTTTGATCTGTATCAAAGGAATGTATTAAAGATGTGAGAAATTTTAAAACTAATACCTTGCCAAGATTAACTTGATAATGTGTAAAACATGAATGTGCAGAACGATTAGTATTGAGCTCTTCTGCTATTTTATCCCAATTTTGTTTGTTATACTTATTTACCAAGAAGATCAATCGGCGTTCTTCCTCCTTTTCCCATTCACTAATATTATATTTAGGATGAAGTAATCTATCCCAGATTGTTTCACATTCATCAGCTGTACGATAGTCGTCAAAGTCCTGAACGGCTATTTTAAGCCAATCAATTTGATTATCACCTTTTCCAATCAATTCGGAGACATTTTTTTTAAGATAATCTTTTTTTAATATATTTAAAGCTCTCATATATTTAATTTTTAATTCTTTTTCATTATTACTTAATTTATATTTTGATTTCAATTCTTTTAGTTTAATTTCAAAAAATTTAACATTTTCATCAAGATCTTTGTCTTTTCTAGCAATTTGTCTGCTAATCACATCATTTTTAATAGCAAAGCCTAATTTTAATTGTTCTTCAGGTGTCCAAATACCTTTGGCATGTTTTCTAATATTAAATTGAGAATTAAATATTTGTTGATTTATTGAAGACCATATAGCTTCTTTGTTAATTTCTTCTTTTTTATTTGAATTTTTTTCAATATTTCGTACTTTTTCTTTTGTTTTTAATTGATCAAGATCTTCATTTCTCTTATTTAAATAAATAAGTCTTTTGATTAATATATCTTCTATATTTTCAGCTAATTTAAAAACAGATTCATTTTTTTTCAAAAGATTATCAAAATACTCACTTGTTTCAATAGCTTGAGTATTTTCTAACAAAAAATTTTCTGATTTTTGTTTATTAACTTTTTGAATTGGACGAGGTATATCTTCAAATTCCTCACCATCGACATCGATATAAGTTCCAAGATTATATTCATTAACAAAATTTTTATGATCCAATAAAACATTTTCTAATAAAACAACATCTAATTGGTCTTCAACATTTTCGTTAATGATGTCCATTTTTCAAAATATTTTAAAACATTTATTCCAAATTAAAAAGAAATTATAATGAATATGGAGGATTTTTCAAACCTAGGTAACTTTTAATTATAAATCAATATCTTTTTTAAATAATGTCAAACTATATTAATTAGAAACACGACTTTTATACAGAAATGATTTTGAACCAGATATCAATCACATTTTTCATTACATATCATTACATACAACCACATACAACCAACCCAGTATCACTCCAATGGGACCGGCTTAACTCGAACACCAGATGGCGTTACATGAAAAAAGTCGACTCTTCGGGCGCCCAATAGATGGCACCGCAAAAAAAATGGCCGAAGATCACCCCCTCCCACAGGCCTTCCGAGTTCCCTGAAATTATTTGAATATCAAACTCGACATACCATCCGTACACAGAGTATCCGTGCACATAATATTCGAAACAAACCCAGCATAAATATAAATATAAATTTTATTTAACATTTAACACAAATAAAATTGAAAAATTTATTATAAATTGTTTGATAAATAATTTAAATTACATTGTAACAAATCAAATAACAAAGTTAAATTATTTAATATTTGATAAATAAATACAAATTTCACAGCAATATAGAAATTCACAATAAGCACTATTAAATCAAATATATTCACGTACTCCTCTCAGTATATCTTTTATAGTTTTTCACATGTTTAAAAATTGCATAAAACTGCTATATATAGAATTTCAGCTTGGTTGAATCGCTAAAAGTACCGGAATTAATTTTTTAGCACGTTGACTAACAATCACGCGCCAGCATGTGACCAGATGCCCTCAACAAAGAGCCAAACTCGCGCTGGGGTTTAATAAATACTATTTATTAATTTTAATTTATAATTTAATTTAAATATAATATATATGTGTTAATTTATCCAATTGGAATTTGCATGATAGCCGACCGGAGACATCCCACATTTTTTTCATTTATAAATTTACCCAAATGTTCGTAAATCAGTTGTTTGATAAACTTAGATGATTAAAAATGCGTTGGATTAATTATTCTTAGTTAATCAATGATTTATGGATTTCTTGTGATCTTTTTAAATAGTATCTTTTTGGAAATAGAAATGATTATTTATTTATTTATTTATAAATTTCCTTCTCACTAAGAACAATTCGTATGTGTTTCTCTCGTTTCAAATATTGGCATTGAAGAAAATTTTTAATCCATACATATTAAATATTAACAAGAACATTATTCGTTTATTTTATTTATGTAAATTACATAAAAGTAGGTGGAGTTTTCTGTTAATTTAAAAATTATTTATTTGGATATAAAACAAACATTTTTGAAAAAAGCATATTTGATTTCTGTAATGCTAATTTTATATCTCAATAAATAATTTTTAAATTCCCAATATTCATTCAAAAAAAATTTAAAAATGCCTCCCTCGTCGGTCGGTAAAAACGCTCACACATACCCACCCTGCCTGCCAGCACTAGTGACGAAAAAAATAGCATTGAGTGTTTTTCTCTGTGTAGAATATCTGTATCAATCTGTACTATCCCCATAGACCATCGCTATAAGACTAGGACACTCAATGCTAAGTTTTTAAACATTATTTAAGCGCCTCTACCTATGCTAGACGGAACTAAAGTGGAAAAAAAGCGGGCTTGTCTGTGCGTGGTACGTTTTTTTACCGACCGACGATAGTAAGGGAGGTATTGTTTTCACACCAAATTTCACATGTGGAGATTTTTACATATCTCCACGAATCATGCATTTTCTAAACAGAAAAAAGTATTTTTAGCATGATGTCTGTCCGTCCGTCCGTATAGATGTGTACAGCCTGAACGGCTCAACCGATTTTGATGAAATTTGGTATATTTACTTAATGCATTAGTGGGATGAATTGATCAACTTTTGGTGTAATTCCGGAAACCGGAAGTGGTAGTATTAGCGATCGACGATAGGAAGGAAAGGGTTATTTTCACACCAAAGGAGATTTTTTTATATATCACCACGAATCATTCACTTTGTATTGGTTTTATCCTCGAGAAAAATCATATTTATTAGTTTTTTCTTGATTTAAAATTATATGACGTCATCCAGCCATTCATGACGTCACAGCCTGGTCTTACATATATATTATAAATAAAATAAAATTAAAAATGTTTATATTTATTATTTATGTATCCATATCTGTTTTTTATTACATTAATAGATATATTAAAATTATTTGAAATTGTTTCTGTAGCTGGAAATTAATTTATTTCAAACAGTCGGCCGGTTCGGACCTGGCCACAGGTCAACTTATTTTAATTAGAAGGGATATTGGGAACTGAAAATTCTACAATTTTTTATGTAATTTACATATCTAAAAGAAAGGAAAATCTATGTAATCTATAATATTTATTTAAAAATTAATTAAAATAACAAAATCTTATTTACAAAATTGGTGATGATCTCACTAGTAAACCTATCCTTTTTTACCGACCGACGATAGTAAGGGAGGTATTGTTTTCACACCAAATTTCACATGTGGAGATTTTTACATATCTTCACGAATCATGCATTTTCTAAACAGAAATTGCGGGGAGTAGGCAGATTGAGATTCCGCAAGCCACTACTACCCTCCGGTTCATGGGCACCGTACGCTAACCAATTCACCGGTCAACGCACCTCGACGACTGACCGTCCCCCGGCTCATCGTCCACTGACCATCCTCCTCGTCCTCCAGTACGTCGTCTACGAGTCGCCCTCCGGTCCCCGCACACTGCTCATGGACCATCCTCCGACTCGGTCGCATCGCTCACCGACCGCCCAGGGCCATCTAGCAGGACTTCTTACTCTGGGTCCCACACCGACGATCCGCCTATGGCCGACTTCAACTACTATGTGACCACCAACTTTGTAACCTCTACTCCCGAACACGTCAACAATAAATAAATACCGATTCTATAAACTACTTCAGCCTTTCATTGCCTCCTTGATCCTGCTGGCCTCATATATAATTAATATAGGTAATTATTCAAATGATTGCCTTTTCAATTCCAAATAAACTTTTCTTATTAAATTTTTTCGAGCCTCTTCTAGTTTACGATAAAAATTTTAAAAATTTGCATATAAATCCATTGATATTCTATTTAGCTAGATTGTGATATCCGTTTGATCACCAGAGGGCCCACTATTTTCCGGGTTTTATAAGTTCGGTTTGGATATCCAAGTTTGTTTCACCAAAAAGTGAATAATTAGTGAATTAGTCAATAAAACATTACTTAATGGCACATTTCGACGTTCATAACTAATCTGTCAAACTTAAAAAATCTTTATTCAAATAATTTTTATCTCGTAAACTAGAAGAGGCCCGAAAAAATTTCATAAGTTTATTTGGAATAGCAAAAGGAACCTACTGGTAAAGTATTATCCAAATCCACGAAAAGGCGATCACGTGAATAATTATCAAAAAGAACAACCAATACATTAGCCAACCAAAAAAAATTTGAATTGGAGCTTCCAGCGCCTCTACCTATGCTAGACGTAAACAAACTCGGTTTCAAATCCCCCATTTGAGTTTCCCTCCTGACTACACCTGATCACAGGCTTCATTAGTGCCCCCTGGGTTCTAAAACGGAAAATATTTTGACATATTGTCAAAACCCCGCGATTCACGCATCTTTGATTTGTTTCAATTAAAAGTCCAAAACATCTATTTATTTTCTAAAATAATTAATTGAAATTTTATATAGATAAGTAAGTTTTAGTTGAAGCGTGTAATTTGGGACAATATATAAAATGGGTGATTATCATAAAGTACATGAAAATAATTTTAAAAAATTTTACAAGGTAATTTCTTTTCAATAATTCATAAAATGTTATATTGATTTCTATATAAATAATTTTTAAAAGGAAAAAAGAGATGGAAATCATGGAATACGACAACCTACTATTTTGACTAAACCTGACAGAGATCGTACCAAAGAAAAAGTAGAATTTAACAAAAAATTCCCAGATAAAGTTACACCTCAACCTACTATTATTTTAAGACCCCGAGAAGGAGATACTAATAGGGCGGTATCACCAAATACAAGACCTGTCTTTTTAAGGTAAATAAACGATATTTTATATTACCATTATTACGGATAAGACACCATTTTTATAGCAAAATGTATTTATTATATTTTATAATATTCTAATTAGACCAAACACTCGTTTTTCAATTAGTTGCAGACTATTTTTGTTCTATTAATAAGATATTAAATAATAATTATACGTTATTCTAGAATTTTAGAAATTACCAAATATCTTATCTTGCCTAATCATTTATTTTGACCAGTTTTTCTTTTTATTATATATAACTTATATAAATATATAATATAGATTTCATTTTATTTTTAGAAAAGAAGAATCAGTTCAACCTCCATATCAGCTAGCCCCGAAAAATGCTCACACAGATAGTAAACTATAATTTTTATTACCATTTATTTTGTGATATACAATAATCATTTTTTTTATTTCTTGTTTTAGATACAAATCCTTTATCTCCAATTTTGGAAATGAAAAATACTTTAAAATTAATAGATGATAGTTTTCAGTTTTGTGAAAATGCATTAGAATATCTTTTAGATCAGAATGATTATTTAGTTGTAGGTTGTTTTGGTTTACAAGGATCTGGAAAATCAACTTTGATGTCAATATTAGCTGGAAATAATTTTCAAGATATTTTAGAGTAAGTTATAATACACACACACATATATAATTTTTAATATTTCTTATATTATTTCAAGATTTAAAAATATTTAATGAATTCAAATAGTATATATATAATATAAATCACAAAAATAATATTTAAAATTATACTTATTCGCGAATTAAGCTATATTTTTTATATTTTTAAGTAATGATATTCTTTTTTGAGAAGATCCATTGATTCAGTAATATACCTCTCCTAAACATGATTCAAATATCATTTTTCCCATTTTTTTAAATAAAGTTTTAATTTAATCAAATGACCTCATTTTCATTAGTTATTGTAATATTATTATTAATATTTATCTCTAAATTGATATTAAATAAAGAGAAATTTTATTAAATAAATTTAATATAAATTTTTTTGTTTTAGCGACAAATTGATTTTCAAAGCGGCAAACTCAGAACATAATGATTTTGGTCGTCATTGTACCAATGGAGTAGATATGTTTGTTACAATTAATCGTGTGATTTTATTAGATACTCAACCAATACTTTCTGCATCTATACTAGATAAAATTGCCACACACGAAAATAAAAAATTAGTAAATGAAATGATTCCATTTGAGAACCATTTAGAAATATTATCATTACAATTGGTAGCATTCCTCCTCTCTGTATGTCACGTTGTTATTTTAACACAAGATTGGTTTTTAGATCCAAATCTTATAAGGTTCGTTTCTAATTCTAATTTGATATTTATATATATATATATATGTTAGATGTCTATAAAATATATAGAATCTAATTTACTTTTTTAATTTATTTTTTCAAAGGTTTATTCAAACTGCAGAAATGTTAAAACCTTCTACTCATACCACATCTCAAGATGAAGAAATTATTGAATATTTCCCTCAAATTGTTTTCTTTCATAATAAAGCTCAACCATCAGAATTTGAAACTAGATTTATTAAAAGTGTTCAAGTATAATTCACTTAAATTAATATAATTTTTTATAATTAGAAAATAATTAATATTTTATTATTTAAATATAAATTTTTATGTTAATTTAGACTTCCGTGAAAAAGTTTATTAGAATTGGTATTTTTACATTGTTTTATGAGATTATGTTCTCGAAGTTTAAATATTTTAGATATATTTGCAAGAATGGGATTATTGCAAGGTAATTTTCGGAGTCTAGGTATTAACTGTGTGACTAGAATCTGGATTAATTTGGTGGGCAAAGATGGACTTACTTTGGATGGAATTCGATTTCTCGTACTTTTAAAGATATCATTAGATAGATATAGTATCATATTAGTAGTGATTTAACCAAAATCTCCTAAAATTATTCTTACAATTAGTCGCACAGTCATAAACCTCCAAAATTCTCTACCAATCCCACTCTTGAAGATAACTCCAAAAAAGACCCTAATAGCCGAGAACATGTTTTGTTTGTCCCAATATATTGTTATATTTATGGCTATTCTTTTTGGTATTAGGATAAAATCGTTATAATTATATTCAAAAACTCTAGATATTAATTTTTGGTATATATTAACCATGAATTAACGCTTACACTCAATTATAAACATTAACATTTAATTGATTTAAATTATTTTTTAAATTAATTTGTTTCATTCATATCTGATATTTAATTATTAATTTTTCATAAATTTTATTAGGATAGTTAAATACAGTGAAATCTTTATTTGTCTTTATTTTAGGATACATATTTAAAATCATTTTTCAAGTCACGATTAGAGATATCATCTGAAATTGGTTGTAATGTTATGTCCAATTCTTTAGTAAATATGTTTCTTTTCCCTTCCATCTCTAAAGAAGAGAGTAAGATAAATTCAATTTTATGTTTAATACACCTATTATTTATTAATGATATAAATATGAGATTCATTGTTTCATCATTGTATTTTAGAACAAATGAATAAAGATCGATTCAAAGGCCATTCTGGTGTACCAGATTTAATTCCAAAAATATGTTCATTAATTCATGGATCAAGAAAACAACAATTAACACAAACCTCTTTATCTGAAAAAAATTGGTATTTTAATATGTTCATTATTATTTATAATATAATTATCAAGATTTAATTTTTTTTATATATATTTTTAAGGTTTCATTTTGCGGCAAAAGTATGGGATGGTATCAAGAAGAGTCCCTTTTTCCTTGAATATAGCAAATTGATGCCCTAAATATTATATGGAATATTATTATTTTAATTTTTTAAATGTGATATTAAAATAGATATATAATGAATATAATATATATATTTTTACCAAAACTATTTTAAATTTTCAAGTGTCAATTGAATATTTATTATCTGAAATTACATAAAAATTTTTCTTAATAATTATTATTTACAATGTGTAATTAACATGTCGATGAATTGTTCAATACATATTATGCAATTTTACATAATTCCGATTTATCATTCTATTTAATTTTTTTTCATTTATTAAAAAAATTCACGAATAATTTCAACTTTTAAATGTGAAACTGAAAAATTAATTGAAATAAAAATTCAATGAAAATATGTTGCCTTTGTTTGTTGTTACTTATTTTTAAAAAAATTTTCCACAATTTTTACAAAATTGTTATTTCTTTTAAACTTTTTTTTTGTCTTTAGCATTATAATAAACAAATATATATATATATATATATATATATATATATATATATAAATCGATTAGAACTTGCTCTACAGATCCATATAGTACAAATAAAAATATTTTTGGTTAAAATGAAATAATTCATTTAGATTATATATATATTTTTGACGGTATAACAATTAAAAATTAAATTTTATACTTAAATTTATTTATAATTAAAATTTAATTTATTATTACTTATTTAAATCAATGTACATCTAACAAAAGATTTTCTATTATAATTAAATATACCTAGTTATAAAAACTAAAAAAAAATTACTATGCATTTTACATATTATACATTTCTTTAAAAACAAAATTTGCCAAATTTGTAAGCATTTATAGAAATTTTATTTATATACATATTATAAAATATCTATGAATAATTTATTTTTTCAAAAGTTTCTTGTAGAATATTAGTATATTTATTAATATCTTATAAAAATTATTTATCAATTTTCATCAAGACACTTTTAAAATAATTTTTTTTTTATATTTAAGTACGGACCATATTATTGAAAAACACTGTTTAGAAGAGATTTTTTTCTTAATTCTGGAGGCTTGAAGGAATGTTGATATACGGATGAAAGTCTCCAATGTTCCGGGTATCCTTGTCCTTTATTTTGTGACCACAATGAAAAAGGTGGAGCGAGTGTATCTATGGAATAACTTCGTTGAGCATATGGTGTTTTTGGTTTTGGCACTTTAATTTGATTCGAACTATTAGCCGAACTTGACGATCGTTCGCGAGTGCCTGGTTTACCTGCTAAAAAAGCTTGTTTAAATTCTTCTTTTTGACTACTAGTGGAACGTGTTGGCGACATTTTACGTAATTGACAAGCTCCACATGAACGAGCTCTTCCATTCAATCCCGAAGTTTCTGATGGTCGACTTTTTTGGGTGGAAGAACGAATCGAACTTAATTCTAGACTTGTTTTACGATTCAATTTTGCTTCTTCATTTTTTTCTGATGAATTATTTTGTTCATTTATATCTCCCCATGCTTCGCGAGGACCATTCTTCATTGGATAGGAACTATTTTGTGCACTATTTTTACGTGATCCTGAATGTTTGTTAATTATATTGGATTTAATACTATTAAGCTCACTACTTTTTCTTGTTGATAAGGAAAAGTCATCACTAGAAGCTTCTTCGTTTTCAGGTTTGACCATTGCAAATACCGCAGGTGCTTGACTGGCCGAAGTATTATCTAATCTTCTAGGAGGTTTTCGAGGTTTATCCTCGATTTCCCAACAAATTGCTAATTCAATTGGTGTGTGTTTCGTTTTTGGAATTGATGTATGCGGTCTGATATCATTTAAATACTCTTTTGGAGGATTATTTACTGCTGTTTTTGGACGGATAATTTTATTCTTTGTAATTGTATTCGGTCCAGGTTTATGGGCTCGCCAAGCTGCAGTACGATGATCATGGGGCATATAGGAGTCACTCAATGCCGTTGCAGGATGCTTCATTTGTTGCCGTTGCATTGCCAGAGCTTTGTATCCATTATCATTAACTATATCAGGTAAAGGTTGATGTTTTAAATTTTCCATATGCATTTTATGAGCTATTTGAGCATCACAGTAATCGGAAGCCAAGGGAACACATTTTGCTGCCTCTCTCGATGACACTTCACTTTTGATTTCTTCAAGATCATCCTGAACTTGTTTTTCTATTTTCCGTTCTTGGTCGATAATCCCATAAGGATCTCCAAGACGTTGTTCATTTATACCAGAAGCTAATTCCTTAGCATGTATTTCTTGAATACTTCCTGGAACATATTCTCCTGTTTTTTTATTCAGTTCAGTTTCTTTTATTTTCCCTGACGAGACCCTCGATGAATTTCGTGAATCACAACCATTTCTTTTTTCAATCTGAAAAATGATTCAATATTTATAAATCAATTATTTAAATAAAATAATTATGCAATTATTCTAATATATATATATATATATGTATTTCTCTCACCTTTTTATTTATATTTTTTCTCGACATAAAACCAGAAGGTAATGATAAAGGCACGTGTGAAGATCGTTTTTCCCACGATGTTAGCATGGGTCGTCCTCCCAATTCATTCGCTTCAATTGGAAATTAAATCATTTCTAATTAATTAAATAGTTTTTAATAATATTTTATTTAAATTGAAATTAAATGTTACCTAGGGCACGAGTAATTTTACGCGGTAGTTGCCAAGTACTTTTATATTGAGTGACAACTCCTCGTTGATTTTTTGGTCTTGGGACTCCTGGTAAAAGATGCCCTTTAGAATCAGCGATAGCTTCTGTAGTACCTTTTCTTGTTTTAGGACGTTGTATGACACAATAATCACCAGCCCAATGACGAAGACGATCAGCTCGAAATGAACTCTCAAACTAAATAGAAGCAAATAATAAAACAAAAAATTTAGTAAAAATCGTCATATATATGCATAAATAACACATATCTCTTAATATTAAAAATATCATTTATATGTAATTTTATGAAATATAGAAATTTAAGGAGATATTATATATTTTATATAATATGGATAACAAACGGTTTAGACTAAAAAAATCTTTAAGGATGAGTAAAATTTTACCATACATCCCCACCCCCCTAACAAATTCAAATTTTTGATAAACATCAAAAATAATAATCTCTAAACATGAAAAATAATTTTTATTTTAAATTTAATAAAATTCAAACTTTGATATTTATAAAACAACAAAGCTTATTTTGGTTAAATAGTTTTAGAGAAAAACCTTTAAAACAATTAGCTGGAGTGTCTCCACTCGACTATCTCGCAATTTGAATTGGTTTAAATAACATATATTATATTTAAATTAAATTTAATTAATTATAAATTATAAATTAAAATTAATAAATAATATTTATTAAACCAGCGCATGTCCGGCTCTTTGTTGATGGCACCACGTCACGTGTTGGCGCGTGAGATTTGCAGTGTTAAAAAATTAATTCTGGTACTTTCAGCGATTCAATCAAGCTGAAATTCTATATATAGTAGTTTTACACAATTTTTAATCATGTGAAAAATTATCCAACATATACCTTTATTTTTACGGTCACTTTAAAGGAAAATAAAATCAAAACGTTGTAGGTAATGACCCTCTTCCGGTTGAGCTACATTTTTCAAAAGTTGATAGAAAACTATGAATTTTGAATAATGCCCATGTACCAAATTTCATCATTCTAAATACATACACACACACAGACATTTTTTTCAACCTTAGTGAAAATGATTCAGGACCCTTCAAAACGTATAAAAACATCAAAATCTCTTATGTTTTTTTATTTTTATATATATTTTATATAACTTGAAAATTAATAATATTTTAAATATGAATAAGAATTTACAAAATAAATATTGATTAATTATTATTATTATTATATGAAAGTAAATGAAATGTTTATTTAATATGATTAATTAATGAATAGAAAATAGAAATAGAAATAATTAGTATTTGAATAAAATTTAGCGTTATATTTACATTATCTTTATTTAACAATTGTTATAGTATATATTAAGGAGAGTTTGAATCTGTGTGTGTGGGAACAGTATTTATTCAAGCGACCCATCTCCAATTGATCATACATACAGAATTTTAATGCAGACATATAATCTGTAAGTATTGTTTAGGCGAAGATTGATTGAGGAGTTACGTAAATCAAGCCGTATGTTTTGTTTGGGGCGGAGTCCAATTCCAACGGGTGTTAATAAATCATGTGAGGATTACATTCTGAGAGATGGGGCGATTCACCCTGCCACCCCTCAACTCTTAAGGGAGCAATTCAAAGGGATTCAAAAGAGAGAGAATTATTTTTCCAAATCCAATTGAATTTTTTTCAAGGGGCAGTCAAATCGAGATTTAAGCACACAAATGTTAACTTTTCCATTTTTTATTTATTTTTAAAAGATTACATTTGTTTTATTTAATAAAATTAATTCTTTAAAAAAAATAAGTTGACCTGTGGCCAGGTCCGAACCGACCGACGGTTTGAAAAATTAATTTCCAGCTACAGAAACAATTTCAAATAATTTTAATATATCTATTAATGTAATAAAAAACAGATATGAATATAACATAAATATTTTTAATTTTATTATATTTATAATATATATGTAAGACCAGGCTGTGACGTCATGAATGGCTGGATGACGTCATATAATTTTAAATCAAGAAAAAACTAATAAATATGATTTTTCTCGAGGATAAAACCAATACAAAGTGCATGATTCGTGGTGATATATAAAAAATCTCCTCATGTGAAATTTGGTGTGAAAATAACCCTTCCCTTCCTATCGTCGATCGCTAATACTACCACTTCCGGTTTCCGGAATTGCACCAAAAGTTGATCAATTCATCCCACTGATGCATTAAGTAAATATACCAAATTTCATCAAAATCGGTTGAGCCGTTCAGGCTGGACACATCTATTCGGACGGACAGACGGACGGACAGACATCATGCTAAAAATACTTTTTTCTGTTAAGAAAATGCATGATTCGTGGAGATATGTAAAAATCTCCACATGTGAAATTTGGTGTGAAAACAATACCTCCCTTACTATCGTCGGTCGGTAAAAATACATAAAATTCTATTAAATTTTTTTATGAAATTGTATCAACATTTCTATGCAATTTTAAACATAATAAGAATTTTCAAATAATTAATATAGAATTAAAAAAGATGAATATTTAGTAAAATGAAATGATTAAAGAAAAGTTATTGTTATTGCAAAGTTCACCTTTAACGTTATTATTATTATTCTTTTGAAAGATTTAATAAAGAGAAATACTATGGAGATTATAATTTTACTAAGAAATAAGCTGAAGTTTCTCCACTCGACTAACTCCCAATTTGAATTGGATTAAATAACATATATTATATTTAAGTTATGGTTGTCTCTTTGTTGATGGCACCACTACACGTGCTGGCGCGTGATTTGCAGTGTTATAAAAATTAAAAATTGTATGAAACTGCTATATATAGAATTTCAGCTTGATTGAATCGATGAAAGTACCGGAATTAATTTTTTATGTGAAAAACTATCAAACATAATCTTTATTTTTACAGTCACTTTAGAGGAAAAAAAATCAAAACGTGGTAGGTAATGACCCTCTTCCGGTTGAGCTACATTTCTCGAAAGTTGAGAGAAAACTACGAATTTTGAATAATGCCCGTGTACCAAATTTCTTTATTCTAGCTCAAACCGTTTTTGCGTAATTTTGTCTACATACACACATACACACAGACATTTTTCTCAACCTTAGTGAAAATGACTCAGGAACCTTCAAAACGTATAAAACATCAAAATTTCGACATTGAAATACTATCTCTGGCGAGAAAAGCCAAAATTTAGAGTATCTACTACCTTCTAGTTATTAATTATTTAGTAAGTTCATTGATGGCTATACTGATGCAAAATTTGGAAAAAAGAAGTTGATATTCATTTAAAATGTTAAAGATGATCTTTTTCAACTCAAATCTCATAATAACAAATTAATTAGAATGTTAACTTTTATAATAAATTAGATAGTTTGAATATTTTATTACTATCCCCAAATAACATATAATCTTATAATTATTCTCGTTGTTCTTTTCATATTCTTTTAAAATTAATTAAGTAATTTTTAATCTTTATCACACGTTCGGATATGAAAGTTGAAGTCATGGGACATGCTCTAATTGCAAAGTTTAAAGTAAATAAAAACTAAATTAAAAATTTTAAATCAAATTAATTATTTTCATCTATTCTTAATTATTATGTATTTCATGTATATGTGTACGACACGATAAATCCACTCTTCATCCATATGATGGGTTTTTAGTGTTGACAATTAGAAATACAGTAGAATTAGAGTCATCAACAACTAATAACTAATTCGTAAATCAAAATGTCTCAAAAAAAAAAATTATTTTATTAATTAATTAAGAAAGGAAAAAGAAAAAATTATAAAAATTTCTCGATTTAAATCCATATTATAATGAGTGAATTTATTATTAAATTAATATTAAACACAATTGAACTTCATACTTCACCATTTCTGATAAGGAAGTTAAAAATTCTTTGGCATTTACTTTGTGATATATGAGGTTTTTTCAAAAAAAAGGTGAATTTTGAATTATTCCGAAAAGTATTTATTTAATCATCAATATCCATTTTGTCCTATTCAAAGTAATTCCCCTCAGATATAATGCATTTATGGTCAGCTCGTTCTTTGATTCCGACTTTATCTCATCAATTGTGGCAAAACGCTTTCCTTTCATTGGTCTCTTCAGTTTTGGGAAAAAGTCGAAGGGAACCTCATCTCGTAAATACGATGGTTGAGGCCAAAAAATCAAGAACAAGGAATCATGTGTGAGCCGTATTGTTTCAAGCAAACGTTGCATAACTTCCTTATAGTATTCCTTATTAACAGTACGAGACCTGTTGGCAAGAACTCAAGATGCACCACGCCATTGTAATCGAAGAAAACAGTGAGCAAAACCTTCACATTTGATGGAACTTAGCCTGCTTTTTTAAAGTTCTTGTATCACTTATGACATTTTTTTGAGACAAAGTAGACTCGCCGAATGCCACAGTCATCATTTCAAGTGCGTTGGAACACTTTATTCCATTTTTAACGCAAAATTTAATACAGATTCTTTGATTCATTTTTATTTTAAGTAAAAAATGAAAAAACACACACACGTGACTACCTTTTTCAGTTGTCAAAAACAAACTACTAACCCAAAATGGCTGATAATGCTAACATATTAGAAACATATGTGTACCAACATAACAAAAAATTTCGATAATCAAGTGTACACAGCACGCGAAAATTCATAATTCACCTTTTCTTTTGAACAGACCTCGTATGCCATCTAATAAACTTAATGTTGTCAAAAGAAAATTCATTAGAACATTTTTAACACTAAATTACAAAGAACAAGTCGTAATCTAATTAAATCGTTTATTTCAAATGTCAAAATATGAATGATTCCTTAGACTGTAAAGTTTACTAACTTCTAAAACTTGTCTTATTTATAAAGTATTAAAGAAAACAAACTTTAAGTTAATAAATTATAATAAATAAAGTGAATTTCATCTGAAATTTCGTTATGATATTTATTTTATTTAAGTTGATTTGTTTTTACGATAATTATATAAAGGCTAGGTTGCCTTGAGAGTTTAATAAGATTCCTTGAACCAAATAAGAGCTTGTAAAAAAAACACCATCTTTAATTGAGATACTTTCATGATTTTCTTTTAATAAACTTAATATAAATATAGATATAGTTTGAAATATTTTATCTTAGAATATATTGATGACCATTTATTTAAATTCTTTTTTTTTGAGATTATTCAAAAATTTTTCTTCTTTTATTCTAAAAGATTGTCTTCGCCTACGACTTTATCGAATATGTATGAGTGTGAGTAACTTTCTATTAAAATAAGGGAATTGACTAAATTAGCCACAATTTATCCACCCCTTTTCACTGGTTAATCCTGTCATCCATCCGTTGGCCACCCCAATTGAAATTAAAGGGGTTGTACGTACAAGACAGAACAAACACGCCCTAAAAAATGACGACAACAACCATTGAAGAGATTATAATAAATCTGCCAACGTATATTTTATAAATTTTGACAGTTCACTATTTACTCTGTTGACATACAATTAGGCATTAAATAAATTATAAATATAAAATATAAATATAATATAACCCTTATTATATATTTTGCTATAGAAATAAACATTTATAATTGATCTGATTTTAAAATGATAATAAAGAATTATAATATTAAAGATATTGCAGATTGCTTGATATTTTTATTTGAATAATTTTCTCTTTTTGAAATTGCAACTGGCCTCACAATAAATACAAATTCAATTATTATCCAAAATCTCAGATTGAAAGTTTTTTGAAGAAAAATGAGGTGTTCCCAGGCGATTATCAAAAAAATATTTTTAAAACTTGAATTAAAATCATTAAATTATATTATCTTGGTTTTTATTTTTAGTTTAATTACTCAATTATTAATTACTTCTATATCTTAATTGAGAAATTTCCGACAATGAATATAAAATTAATACTTTGTAAACTACCACTTCCGGTTTCCGGATATGAAATGATATAGAAAAATGTTATTCAATTTTGTCAAATTGATGAATGAATGAATGAATTTCTCTAAAAATGTCCAATATGAACATTTTTTTAAATTATTTATTAAAAATCTAGTAGTAGTTTGAGAAATTTTAATAGGAGAGTAAATTATGATTCAAATAGAAGATATTTTAATCTCATATAGGTCTTAAGGGAAAAGCTAGTAAATTTAAAAAAAATTTAACTTTATCACAAATAAAAATATGTGCTGTGCCCAGGCACAGAACCGACCGACGATTTGAAATAAATTAATTTCCAAACAACATTTTATATATATAGTATAAAAAATGAATATTTTTAAAATGACTAAATTATATTATTTTAGTTTTTATTTTTAGTTTAAATAATCAATTATTTATTAATACTATATTTTAAATGAAATATTTTCTGACAATGAATATAAAATTAATACTTTGTAAACTACCACTTCCAGTTTCCGAATAAAGACCAAAAGTTGATGAATTCATGCTACTGATGCATTAAGTAAATTTACCAAATTTTATCAAAATCCGTTGAGACGTTCGAGCTGTACACGTTTTATTTACACACAATGAACAGATGGACGGACAGACATCATGCTAAAAATACTTTTTTCTGTTAACAAAATGCAAAATTCGTGGAGAAATGTAAAAATCTCCATATGTGAAATTTGGTGTGAAAACAATATCTTCCCTTCCTATCTTCGATCGGTAAAAATTGCTACTGATTGTAATATGATAAGGTAATAATTGAATAAAAAAATATTTTACTTGTGCTCATTTGTTAATTATATTAGTAATATTATAGAGATATTTAGGAATTATAGAAATTTTTATTTTTCATTAAAATTATGTATACAATTTAAAAATTAGCTGGAGTGTCTCCACTCGACTATCTCGCAATTTGAATTGGATGAAATAACATAATATATTATATTTAAATTAAATTTAATTAATTATAAATTATAAATTAAAATTAATCGATAATATTAATTAAACTATTGTTTGGCTCTTTGATTTAATAGATAATATTTAACCAGCGCAGGTTTGGCTCTGTTGATGGCACCACGTCACGTGTTGGCGCGTGAGATTTGCAGTGTTAAAAATTAATTCTGGTACTTTCAGCGATTCAATGAAGCTGAAATTCTATATATAGCAGTTTTATACAATATTTAATCATGTGAATAATTATCCAACATATATCTTTATTTTTACGGTAACTTTAGAGGAAAAAAAAAATCAAAACGCGCGTTGTAGGTAATGACCCTCTTCCGATTGAGCTAAAGTTCTGAAAAGTTGATAGAAAACTACGAATTTTGAATAATGTCTATGTACCAAATTTCATGATTCTAGCTCAAACCGTTTTTTCGTAATCTTGTCTACATACATACACACACACATACACACACACATACACACACACATACACACACACAAACAGACTTTTTTCTTAACCTTAGTGAAAATGATTCAGGAACCTTTAAAACGTATAAAATCGAAATTTTTCGTGATCGCAATACTATCTCTGGCGATTTATAATAAATAAAATAATACTAAATAATGATTTTTTTCAATCTTTATTATAACATAAAATATAAAAAAATATAATAAATAAATATAATATTTGGGTTAATTTTTTATTTAATATTTTATTGATGAATAATTTATCAAAACAAAATCATTTAATTTGAAAAAATATATTTTTTTTTGTTAATAAAAACATTTCAAATATGTATTGCCTACGACGATATTTATAGAGTGAGGAATTTAGGAGAAAACATTCGAGTTTACAGAAAGATAATATTCATAATTTTTAATTATTCATTTTTGATCATTTGAAAAAATTAGTAAAATTGATTTGATTAAATGCAGGCACAGCCCATTGTCTTGATATATCTTGATAAATCCATGCAGAAACTTTATATTTCCTTGAACGATTGGGATCCGTGAAATCCACCTGACATAATCCAAAACGAATTGTATAACCCTTTGGCCATTCCATACAATCAATCAATGACCAATGAATATACCCAATCAATGGTATTCTATGTTCTTGTTTAGCTTTCAATGCTTCTCTTAAATGGTCCAAAAGAGATTGTACTCGACCAATATCATTAATGCCTCCGATATCTGGATGACCATTTTCAGTGATAAATACATTATATCCAGAATATTTTTTATTAATATAAACTAAAGTTTTATAGAGGCCTTTTGGATTATAAGTAATCCATGAAGCGTTAGTTACTGGCCAAGTGGGGTGAGGATGTAATTTCACTCCTGAATCCCATTCCTTGGAATATTTAGGGAATTGATGTCCAGCACTAATAAACACTGATGTATAATAATTTATTCCTAAAAAGTCGGATGATCCTTTTAACATATGAATTTCACTTTTAGAAAATGAAGGCAATCGAGAATATCGAAGTCCTTGACTAAGAGAGTTTTTCAATACTTGCTCTCGAACTACAATTGGATAATCCCCATTTTGGGAAAAAATTGGATCAGCAAACAATTCAAATTGAAAGGCCATTCTATTTTTGGCTGCCTGAATATCTTTAAGTGTTTTTGTTTTTGGCTCGGCCCAATTGATATTTAATGTAATTCCGATTTGTCCATTTTGTTTTTTACGAAATTCTTTTTCGTATAATCGATAAACTTTCCCATGAGCTAAAAGTAAATTATGTCCACATAAATAATCACCTGTCCCGGAAGTATTCGTTTGAGGAGCAAATTTATTAGCGAGACCATAACCTAAACAAAAAATAAATGGTTCATTGATAGTAATCCACCATTTTACTCGATCACCAAATTTTTTAAAAAGTAACCAGGAAAAATCTTCAAAATAGTTAACCAAAATTGGATTAGTCCATCCACCAAATTCACTTTGTAAACGTTGTGGTAAATCCCAATGAAATATTGTTACAATTGGTTCAATTTTTTCTTCAATTAAACGATTAATAAGATGATCATAATAATGAATTCCTTTTTCATTGATTACACTTAAATCACCGTTTGGAAGGATTCGAGGCCAGGAAATTGAAAAACGATATGAATTCAAACGCATAAATTTTAAAGATTTAATATCTTCTTCAAATTTATGATAACTATCAGCAGCCTTGTCCGCATTAGATCCATCATCAATCCAATAAGGATGTTCATGGGTGAATTTATCCCAAATACTTTCACTTTTTCCATCTTCATTCCATGCTCCTTCGATTTGATATGCTGCACTAGCGGCTCCTAAAAGAAAATTTTCTGGCAACGGAATATGATCTTCGGCATTACAATAAATCGACAAAAGTATTGAAAGTAAAACGATCTTGCTATTCATTTTAGCAAGTTTCACAATTGCGTGAAAAAAAAACAAAACAATTTAATAATTTTTTAAGAATTGTTTCATTTGAAATGATGTTTGACGATATAAAACCTTCTCTTATCTCTTTATTTATATCAATTATATAATTTTTTTTTTATTTGATTTAATTAATTTTAAATTATTTATTCTAATTATTTATAGAGTAGTATCTTTTGTAACCTTGCCCTGTTTTTGGTATTGTTTTATAACTATTTATTATATACTTATAAATTTTGTTTATAATTTGTATTAATTACGTCAATGTTGAAATTAAAAAAGTCTTATCTATACAATGCAGAGATGTTTATTTGTCCTTAATATGACAAATCACATAAATGAAATTCATATAGAGAGAGAATCTATAAATAGTATTGTATTGTAGGTTGCATAAAATCAAGGCGATTATTGATTTATTATGAGAAAAATATAAATTTTATAACTTTCTATAATATATTTAACTACTTAAATTGTATTCAAAATTCATTTTTTTTTAAAGAGAGAGAGAGAGAGAGTTATAATTTTTGCTAATTTTCATTTGCCTTTAATTTAAGATACTGGTTTCATATTTTTTATTAGTTGTTGACCATGAAGACATAAAAAAATTAATAAGTACTTTATATGTATTTTATTTTCATAATTAATTCC
This sequence comes from Labia minor, assembly GCA_963082975.1. Classification (NCBI taxonomy): domain Eukaryota; kingdom Metazoa; phylum Arthropoda; class Insecta; order Dermaptera; family Spongiphoridae; genus Labia; species Labia minor. Next base: position 12,308,592 of record OY720344.1, on the reverse strand, counting down.
TTATACATATTATTAATATTATTATTATTATTGTTTATTATGATTTATAAATACATTATTTATTATTATTTTTCATTAATTTTTAATTTCATTTAATTTAAAAAAAAAATTTATATTTTCTCTAAATTAAATATTAATGGCCAATTAATGTTTTCATCCAATATTCCATTTCGACATTTTTAAATAATTAATAAACATATGTCATTATATCTGATGTAAGATTTTTCAAAATTACATTTTTATTTAATTAAATATTATTTACATTTTATAAAATTATTGATAATTTTTTTTTGAAATCAATACAAATAACAATGATGACTTTCCCAAACGTGGAATTTTTCTTGATATTCACTAAAAAAGTGTAAAACTATAATATTTTCGATATTAAAATATAAGAACAAAGGCTATTGAAACTTTGTCATTCTTCTTATGACTGAACAAGGCCATTCATTCTTTATGTTCATAGAAAATCATATTAAAATTAGTACTTGTTATCATGATAGGATAATAATTTGCAGAATGAAATAAAATTTAATCAAATCAATCAATCAAAAAATTGTTAGACTATCTTAACTTTCTGAATATTTAATTTTAAATTTCTATAACATTATAGCACACTTGGATATATAATATTTATTTATTTGAATAAGGAAATAATTTTCTATTGTGTTTTATCAGAGAGACCAAATTCAGAAAATAATATTGTTCAATTTATAGTAACTTAAAATATTTATTTCAGTTCTTATTTGAAATTTGTATTTTTGTGAAAAACATAAATATATTTCTATATAGGTGTATACATTAATGAAAGTAAAAATAATATAATTCTTAATGTTAAGAAATATTAATCAAATGATCGAAAGGATTTCTGAATAAAGAAAATATATAAAATATATGCTAGTTGTCCTTGATTAAAAGAAAACAAAATTCCTATTTAATTTAAATGAAATAAAAAAAAAAAAAAATAAATAAATTCAACGGCATTGAGAAGAAACAATTTTGCAATTTAATTAATAATTATTAAATGACCATTTATTATTTTTTATATGTTTAGTAATTTATTTTAAAATTTTTTGAAATAATTATGTTAGATTTAATTGATTTTAAAAAAAAAATACATGTAATTTAACCAAGATTCTCCTTAGAGGGGGGGGGGGGCGTAATTTTTGTGTAAATTTGATTATTTAATATATTTAAACATAGATTTATTTACCACTGGTATGTTATAATGGGAATTTCAAAAATTAAAAAAATAAATTAAAAAAAATTAGTCTTGCCAATGATAGAAATGAAGACATATCTTTTGATTATGGAAGTGGCCTCCTGACTGTTTAGAGAGATTAATCAGCCTTACCTAGGGGTGCCATCTTTGAGGTATGGTCATGTAAATTCCAATCAGGCCTCAGCCTGAACTGGCAATAGACCACCAACCAACTAACATAATCAATACGTTGACTTTCTTTGTAACTTCATATACAACCGTTCCCCTGTTAGTCTCCCCTCCCCCTAATTCACTACCCCTTTGGAGAATCTTTCATGTTTTTTTTTATTCTCTTATAATTTACTTTTTTGTAGCTCAAACAAAGATAAATTGATCTTTTAAGGTAAAAAGTTCATCAATCTAAATTTATAAATAGAAAAATAAAATGCAATTATTATTTGTTATTATTAGTCTTATTTGTATTTATACTTTCATTTTATTATATTTTTTTTTAATTAAAATATATTATAAATAAATGAAAAGAGTTTTATTTAATAAATGTATTTTCAATTTCATCCACTTTTTATTTGTCATTAAATAGCAATGAAATGAAAATAGAATCTCAAAATAATTAATGAAGGAAATATCTTTAAAAATTATCTCTTTCAATAAATTATTTATTAATCATCATCATTAATCAATTTCCAAATTGTATAATTATACTAGCTACAATTCTACCGCTTACATCTATATCAAATTTCGAATAGAATTTTTTATCATATAAACACAAATAAACAAAAACAAATCTCTAACTTTTGTATATCCTATGAATGGTCAGACCTTATCAAGTCAGTTGACGGCGAAATAGAGAAGTTGTATGATTGTACAACTAATTCTTTCAACTTTTATCTTGATTTTTGTGATCGGGGACCTCTACTTCTTATTTCAAATAGTTTCTGAATTTCGTTCACGTAGGCTTGGTAGACTTTGTTCTCATAGACCCCAGCTAACATTGCAAGTATTCGGACCCAAATTAAAAGGCATGTGTGATGACAATTTTTTAAACATGTATTTCCATGCACGAGGTTTGTTCAAAAGAAAAGGTGAATTTTAAATTATTTCGAAAAGTATTTATTTATTCATCAATATCCATTTTGTCCTCTTCAAAGTAATTCCCCTCAAATATGCGCTTCTTTCAATCGTCGAGGCACTACTGAAGTGCGCTTTTTGGTATGGCCATCAAGTTCGTTCTTCAATTTCGTCTTTATCTCATCAATTGTGGCAAAACGCTTTCCTTTCATTGGTCTCTTCAGCTTTAGGAATAGAAGAAAGTCACAGGGAACCAAATCTGGTGGATACGGTGGTTGAGGCATGATTACGGTGTTGTTTTTGTGCAAACAAGCAATGATGTGTGAGCTGGTGCATTATAGTCATGCAGAACCCAAAAACGAGTCTAACTGTTCAGTTGTCAAAAACAAAGTGGCTGATAATGTCAACAAATATAAGTACCAACATAACAAAAAAAAATCGATAATCAAATGTACACAACAAAAATTAAAAATTCACCATTTTTTTGAACAGACTTCGTATCTCTATATATATTTATTTTATAGATATAGAGATAGTTTATAATGTATCTGTCCATTATTCAATGTTTCTATTTAAATTTGTTGATCAAATTTACTTTAACTATGAATTTAATTGAAAGTGAATTTATTTAAGTATATTAAAAGAATATTTAATATTAAGTGCGTGACATTATCTGATAATAAAAATTACTTATTATTATTTTAAGAAAATATCTAAAATTGTATAATAACCAAATATGATGTCAAAACATAATATTGGCTAAAAGAACTTGATGGATGAAAAGGAGAGGGGTGGTGGAGGAAGAAATCTTCGTTTGGAATGCTAAATCGTCTAGACACGCTATTCAACCCTATTTATGATTTAGTGAAACCAAACATTAAATAAAAATAGAAAAGTGTTTAAAAATTTTCAAACATAACATATTTTTATAATGAAATGAATTTTCATGAAATATTCGAGATTTAATGGAACATTATTAAAATTTATCAAATACCAAAACAATTGGAAAATATGCAAATTATTTATTATTTTTACATTTTAATAAATCTTCAAATAAATTCGTAAAGATAATAATAAATAATTTAACTTATTTTATTTACTATATACAAAATATAGAATAAAAAAATCCAATATAACCAGAAATAAAAAAAAAATTAATAATTTATATTTAAAATAAAATATACGCACGTAGATATTTGTTATCGTTGAGCAAGATAAAAAAAAATTTATATTTGTATTGGTGTAATACAAACAATCAGGAATATTTATTTTGGAAATATTGAAATTAATTTGTAAAAGTATAGGAATCCCATTGCATTTTAATTTTTAACATCAGGATAGAGAACTTTTAAAGTTTCTTATAATATTAATAGTAGAAATCTTATTTATACTTTATGAAATAATATAAATAAACATTTTTTTATTCATATATTTTTATTATCTATATCATATATTCTGTTAATCTCCTCTATTCATATAAATGAATTTCATTTTTATTGTTTTTATATTGATCATTGGGTAATTATTTAGTCTAATCGAGATGTATGATGAATTTTGATAAAACTTTACCAATAGTTTCCTTTTTAGATTCGAAATAAACTTTCTAGTTTATTAGATAAAAAATATTAAAGTTTGCATATAAATCCATTAATATTCTATTTAGCTACCATGTTTTATTATTTGACCACGAGAGTGCTCCACTAATTTTCGGGTGTTTTATTTTTATAAGTTTAGTTTGGATATAAGAAGATTAAAAAATTAATAAATAAATATAAAATATCCTAACCGAACTTTTAAAAACCAATTATTAGTAAATAAATTAATAATTAGTGAATTAGTCAATAAAACATGATTAAATGACTGCTCATTCATAACTAGTCTATCTGTCAAACTTTAATAATTTTTATCGCGTAAACTAAAAGCGACCGCCACATACTTCTTAAGGAAAGTTTATTTTTAAACCAAAAAGGAATCTTCTCGTATAGTTTTATCAAAATCCATCATACATTGGTTAGACTGAACAATTACCGATCATTGAATTAATCCTCACTCCTTTTTTTGTTAACATAAACAAACTAATTTTTAATTTCTATTAATAAATGATAATAAATTAAATAATAATGTATAATAATAAATCTTCTCCCCCACCCCTTTAAAACCCTTTTTAAAATCATTTAAGGGAGCTCTTAATAATACCTCTAATAAACATATTTATTTGTCTATTATTTAAATATATGTATTTTTGTAATAGAGTAATGTTTATTTTATAAATTAGATTTTATGATGACATGCAAGAAGAAAATCTTCCATATAATTCAAAGCAAACACAATGGTAATGATACCAGTATTTCTTGGTATTATATACTTAATGATATCTTAGTTAAATAAAAAAAAATGCTTTCTATTATTTTCTTTTTTGTTATAAAAGTAATAGTCTATTGAAAAATAAATGAAAATCGTTTTTCACTGTCATGTTTCCGGTTTTAGACTAATTCATAAATGAATCTGGAAGTCTTGCCTGTTGACAGGTGGAAGGGAATTGATTTTTAAATTCTAAAATATGTCTCCGTTTAAGTTTCCGGCGAGTTGTCTCTCCCCTTATTAGGAACGATTTAATCACTCACGCGATTCATTTTCAAAAGTTCAATTAAATAAATAATTGGTTAAGTTAAAAGTTTATGTTTTCCGGAGCTTCTTCTTTTGTGATTTATACGAATATGTATGACTAAATTATATTCTAATAAATGCTCATTTATCCCTCTGCGAGAATAAATAAAAATTAAATATATAATTCTTAGATAATTTAAAGAAAGATTAAACTGAAATAACCTTCTTTAGTTACAAATAGATATATTTACTATTTATCTCAATTCATGGAATCATCGATTTGATAGATTTTGAAGCCTACGTTTTAACCATATCAATAGCTACATGTTAAAATTTGTTTTAGTGGAACTATTATTGTTCGTTTATAATCAAGGAATGAAAAATAATTGCATATATATGAAGATTAAATATTGCTTGAAATTGGTTGGCCACCCTCCATACAGTCTAGACCTAGCTCCAGGGACTCCTAGCTCTATATTTACAGATATAGATATTTAAAGAATACCCCAGGGAATGAGATTTGTTTCAAATGATGAATTGATATATTGAAGAAATGTCAAAAAAATATAAAAAAAAAAAAATAGAGGAACATGAAGGGAGTATCTTGATCAATAAAGTAGATAAATACCTAAACTTTTTTTATTAGTTAGACTTGAAACTTTTTAAGGTTTTTGATAAACAAATTCTGTATTTTATTAGTGTACTATTATTCTTTTTATTTAATATCTATTTAACTAAATATATAAATTACTATAATAGAATTTTTAATATATTTGTGATAAATTAATTAGAAAATAAAAAAAATCACTTTTAAATTTTATATTTCTCTAAAGAAAATTATAATTTTTCCTTCTGAATTTCAATAAAATATATTTTATATTGTCTGTTTAAAATGGGGGTAATAATCTATATTTGACTATTCAGTTTATATTTATATTTACAACGAAAATTTATAAAGAAAAATCTGCATTCTCCAGTTGATGGTGTAAAGATAAAAACAATTTTAATTTATCACCAGGGGTATGTTTAAACATTGATTTAAAACAATATCTATATAGTGGAAAGATGTACAAAAAAATAACTATATTATTACCTATTATAATCTTATTGCTAGTTAAATAATTTAATTAAAAATTTATCGTATAAATATAATATAAAAAAAATAATTAAAATTTATAAAGAATTATATTTTAAATATTTCATTCAAAATTCACACAAAACTAACATATACATTCATTTGGGAAAGTTAATGATGGTTAGGAATCTTTCTGTGGTAATTAATTCCCTAGAGATTAAAATTAAACAGAATTTGGAATAAAATCATAGAATATAAATATAAGATAAATAAATCAACTTTAAAACACCTATCAAAACTAAAATTTAGAACTTAATTAAAAATTATATTATAAAATGAAATTAATTAATTAATTAACTAATTTATTAATGATTGAGGTTCGAAGAAATATTCTGGAGCATTTCATTATTCATAATTTTGTTTCATATTATTCCCCATATTCCCGTATTAAAAAAATAATATATTTATATAAATTTATATAAATTTGAAAGAATATTATTATCTAAATTGTGATTATTTTATAACATTGAAACTTAAAAAGGTAGACTGAAAAATTGGATAGAAAGTATTCCTATTTTATGCTTATATATATATATATATATATATATATATATATATGTAATATTATTAAAAACATTATAAAATTGTATAGAAATTGTAAAATATTCAATAAGAATAAAAAAACCTTCAAAACTTACTTGATTTGCTGAATAGTTAGAGCACATGCTGAAGTCAATGTTCTTTTCATTTCTCCAAGGTGTTTTCTGAGTGGGGTTGCTCGGCAACTTGCAGGGCTCCTTGGGATACCCTCACCTGTTTAATCGATGCTCCTCCCACCCCCCCAATGCACGTGCTGGCGCCTCTAAGGGGCTGCCCAGAAATTAATCAAACGAAAAAAATGATAATCTCTAATTGGGGTGCAGAAGGGGTGCCAGGCGCCGCCCTTAGTGACGCAGGGGCGGAGCTGCTCTGGACCAATAACAGAGAGCAGGGAGGCTGGAGATGCTCAGAGGGATCCCGTCAGGGTTGCAGAAGCCAGTGACACCCTCTCGAGCCATCAATTCGTCAAGGTTAGTTTTGATATTTTACTTTTAGAATGACTCTTTAGTAGAAAATCTATTCTGGTTCTATTTTTATTTCTTATTTAGAGTAATAGAATATAATCATTTATGAATTTTTTATTTATATGTTTTCGAATTTGTTTTGCATGAATCATCAACATTCATCATTTCTTTTTTATAAATTTTTTAAAATTATTTTTTTAAGTATCTTTTACACAAAACAAAATTACAAAAATATATTAATTACATAGATTTTAGTATATTTTGGCAAATAATAGAATGATTAATAGTTAAAAATTAATTTTTAGTAGAACGTAACTAATAATATTTGTTAAAATATTTATAAATAAAAAAAATACTCACCTAAGGTAATGGCACCTATAGATGACATGGCACCTATAGATGACACTTTTGAATTTAAACTAAAAAAATAAGCAAATTTTAAAACATACGCGGAAATTTTTTTTTTTAAATGATAGTTATGCTTTTCCACCACCTGAGATATCCTACAACAATACAATAAGTCGCCCTATTTTTTTTCTTTTAACTTGAAAAGCAGACCGAATCGTCAACAATTGATTTTTTCAACAAATCTTAAAGATAACCTTAAGGTAACTAATGTTCTTAATTAGTATTTTATATTTTTATATTCATATTTATCAAGAATTTAATAACTACATTATAAAATAGACTTAATATAGATATAAATCACTTCAATTTAAACACCTAATTTTTAAAAGTATCTTTTTTATCAACGGTGTTATCTATAGGTGCCCCTAAAAATTGTTTTTCCTATAGATGACAGCAATGTCAGCTATAAGTAGGTTTTTAAAAAAATTGTCTATTATATTAATAGCTGTAAAGAGGAGATAATTTTATATAATTCCACCAAGTTGCATGTCTGAATTGATATAGGAACCTAAAGGTGACGCTGTGTTTCTCAATTTTTTTCTGTTCCAGAACTTCATACACTATTTTTTTGAAAATTTTTTTAAATTACTCTGTTCTCAATGTATAATTAAAAATGCATAATTAAAAAAGATTTGTTTAAAATCAATTTTTTATTTTATTATAATAATCAGCTAAAAATAAAATCAATCCCAATAAATATATCTAATGTATCATTATATGAAACCTGATTTTTTTATTATAACTTAAGTTAAAGCAGCAACAAGGTGTTGGAAAGATGTTTTACTTTGTAAATAAATAAGTTGAAGATAAAGAGAGCAAGCGAAGTGAAAAAAAGTAGATGTCATCTTTGGGTTCCATAATTGTCATCATTAGGTTCCACCAAAATTTTTAGTGTCATCTATAGGTTCCATTTGATTACTTTGAAAAAAAATTATATTTCCTCTTAAACTCATATAAAAGTTTAAAATATTTATCCTGGTGATAAAAGGTAAGATAAGCTTTATAATAACCAAAAGATTTTTTTTGTGAGACGTATAGTTTCAGTTTTATAAAAGAAAATAGTGGCAAGAGTGCTTAAAATGTCATCTATTGGTGCCATTACCTTATGTAAGTTGAAAAAAAATTATTATACTAAGAGAATATGTATTTTTGGTAATTGTTTAGAATAGTTGTCATGTCATGAATTTGGATTAAACTTTACCAGTGGGTTCCATTTTTAATTCCAAAGAAACTTTCCTTATGCAATATTTCTCGGGTTCTTCTAGTTTAAGGGATAAATAAAGATTTTTTATTGACAGCTTAAGTGGTTATGAACGTCGAAATGTGCAGTCATTATTTAATATTTTATTGACTAATTCCCTAATTATTCACTTATTTTCTAATTTTCGGTTTTAATGCATCAGTGGGATGAATTGATCAACTTTTGGTGCAAATCCGGAAACCGGAAGTGGTAGTATTAGCGATCGACGATAGGAAGGGAAGGGTTATTTTCACACCAAATTTCACAGATTTTTTTATATATCACCACGAATCATACACTTTGTATTGGTTTTATCCTCGGGAAAATCATATTTATTAGTTTTTTCTTGATTTAAAATTATATGACGTCATCCAGCCATTCATGACGTCACAGCCAGCTCTTACTTATTTATTATAAAATTAAAAAATATTTATGTTCTATGCCTATCTGTTTTTTATTACATTAATAGATATATTAAAATTATTTGAAATTGTTTCTGTAGCTGGAAATTAATTTACTTTAAACCGTCGGTCGGTTCGGACCTGGCCACAGGTCAACTTATTTTATATCCAAATCGAACTGAAAAAACCGAAAATTATCATATCATATCATTCTCTTGTGGCGAAATCAATAAAACATTATAAATATGATAGCTAAATTGAATTGATATGCACATTTTAATAATTTTTATCTCGTAAATTAGAAGCCACCGACAAATATTGCATAAGGAAATTTCTTTGGGATTAAAAAAGGAATCCACTGGTAAAGTTTTATTAAAATCTATGACATGACAACTAATATGAACAATTACCGTATTTTTTTCTTAAATATAATAATTAAAATAAAAAAAAAAATTAAGAACTTATTATGTATATCTATCTTGTTGTTTTTTGTTTTTTGATTTATAATTAATTCACCTGAAAACAATTGATGCTGAAATTATGCGTGAATATGTATGTACCACCAGTACTATCAGTTTTCAAATTTGCTAATTCCTATGATTAAAAATTACATTAATAATTATTATTATTTATTTATTTATTTTATAAATAATAAATAGATAATATAAAACAATATCTGTTCCAAGAATGATTAAGTGAGAGATTATTCATATCATTGAATAATTCTATTCCATATGAAAAAATACTATTTATTTTTAAAATAAATTTAAATTACATAATTAAAAAAATTAAAAGAAAAAATAAAATAGGCACTTGTTTGTTAAATAATTTCATATTTCAATTTTTTTATTTGTATTTATATTAAAAACATTTCAAATTCATTCATATTCTTATCATTATAGGTATTTAAATTATTCTATATTCATATTAATTGATTAATTGTGTAAACTATTATCATTACAAAAATAAATTTTTTAAAGTAAATTTGTATATTTACATATAAATATAATTTATATAATATAAAACTTACTTATATCATTTTTGATAAACAAAAAAAAAACAAGCAAATCAATCAAATTTTAAAACACGAGACTCAATAAGATCTTTATAAATGTAAGCAGATTTTTTCATTGTTCTGGGACGATCTGGGTCATTAAAATCCACGTAACCAAGTCCATATTTCACTGAGTATCCATAATTCCATTCCATATTGTCTATCAAAGCCCAGTGAATGTAGCCAAATACTGGACATCCCCCATTAATTGTTGACAATGTCGCGTTTAAATGCAACTTTAAATAATCAATTCGTTCATCATCATTTATATTACCATCGTCAGGGAATCCATTTTCTGTTATGATTATATCATAACCGGGATATGTTTTATGAAAATAATTGATTAAATAATCAAGCCCTTCAGGAACGATAGCTATAAAATTATTAGAAACAGACCATGATGGATTCCAATCGATGGAAGCACTTACGTCTTTAGGTATTTTAATTACCGAATCGTTAGGATCAGCAGAAACTTCAAATGTTGTATAGTAATTTAATCCAATATAATCCGCAGAACCTTGTATAAGTTGAATATCTTCTTTACTCATTTTAGGAAGTCGAGAATGTCCAAGACCTTCTTCCAATGAATGTTTTGCTATTTGTTCAATCATAATTGGTGGATAGTTACCATCTTTCGAATAAATTGGATGTGCAAACCAGTCCAATTGAAAGGCAACAAAACGTTCTGCAGCTTTTTTATCTTCAGGACTTGATGTTTTAGGAATACCCCAAGCGACACTACTTGCAAAACCAATCAAACCATTTTGTGTAGCTTTAAATTCATTCTGATACAGCCGGTATGCTTTTGCATGTGATAAAAGTTGAGTGTGACCACACATATAATTTCCCACATCGGATGCATTCACTCCAGGAGCAAGTTTGACTTCTTTCAATTCTAAATCTGAATAACCACTACAACTAAAAAAAGGTTCATTAAGAGTTAACCAATACTTTACACGATCACCATATGTTTTAAATAACAATCTTGCAAAATCTGCAAAATAGTCAGATATCAAAGGGTTTGTCCAACCCCCGAATTCTTCTTGAAATCGTTGTGGAAGATCCCAATGACTTATTGTTATCATCGGTATAATGTTATTCTTAATTAATTCATTAATTAGATTATTATAATAATCAATTCCATCTTGATTAATTTGTGTAAGATCACCAGTAGGAAGTATTCTTGTCCAGGAAATTGAAAATCTATAAATATCCAAACTCATATTTTTCGCCAATTGAATGTCCTCTTTGTATTTATGATAACTATCATCAGCAATATCACCAGTATCAGAATTTACAATGCTCTCAGGATGTTCATGAACATATCGATCCCAAATGCTTTCACCTTTACCGGACACATTCCAAGCACCTTCAATTTGATAAGCAGATGTAGCAGCACCTAATAAGAATTTTTTAGGTATTTTTATCTCACTTTGTGCTAATGTTTCTAAAAATATTAAAACACTAATGAGAATAATTTTCATGTTTACTGTCTTAAAGCTATAACTATTATTATGAAAGTATCAATACATGTGGAATATAAAATTACATATATATATATATATATAACATGAATAGAAAAAAAAACATTTTCTTCGATAATTTGTTTTTGATAAAATAGTGAAAAGTTAAATAATTCTTTCAATTTACTTTAATTTATTATTCACAATAAATTATGTTTTAAATTATTTTAATTAAGTCGTAATTCTTTTAAATTCATTTTTTTGAATGAATGAATGAATTTTTTATTAAGAATCTCGTCAAATTTTCTTTAACAATAAAATAAAGTTTTCACACCTAGAAGCTTCATATATATTAATATGTAAATATAGGCCCTTCTTATTTTATTAAGATATAAGAGAAATAATTTATATTTATAGATATCTTTTAATTATATTGAAATATAATGTGATTTCTATATTTGTATCTCTCTTTATTATAGTTTTCTGTGACTGTGACGAAAGTTATTGACAATATTATTGAATGATGAGTGATACTCCCATACCATCGATTGTGAACCTTACAAAAGTCAAAGAAAAAGTTTCAACCCTCTACAAAATAAGGAATCATTATCATATCTTATTATACTAGCAAAAATGGTATATATATATATTAGTATATTTTTGAGATATTAAACCGCTCTAAGGGTTTTTTTGAAATTCACACCATAGATAATATTTATAAAGAAAAACCGATCTGTATTGGTTTCAGCCTCGAGAAAAATCAACTTTATTAGTGTTTTCTTAATTTAAAATAGGAAATTTAAATGACGTCACAAATTACGTGATCCATATTAAAATTTACCTTCTGCTATTCTTTTTTAATTGATATTGTATTAATATTTATTTATATTTAAAATATTTTAAAATTTTTTATTTAATTTCGAAATAAAATTTAAAATATTTATTTTAATAATATTTTAAAATAAAATTACGAAATATATTTATCATTCCCCCACCCCAAAAAAAAAAAAAAAATTCATGAAGTTAGCAATACACATATGAACAATTATAAAAGAAGAAATTTCAAATAAATTGTTGAATAAATTTGATCTAATAATATGAAATAAATTATATTAGATTAATTAAAATGTTTTTAAGATTAAATTATAAATAATATAAATGATATTTGATTATTATAAATAAATAGAAAAAATATAACCTCCTTTCTTAAAAAAAATATAGACAAGTACAGGTGTCAATATAATTTCAGAATTTATATTATTATCAGTAATAATCCTTATGGTCAAAACAGTCTAAGCTTTTGTTACTATGAAAAATATAAAACTGAAGCCATCTAATTAGAACAACATATATATATATATATTATTATTATTATTATTATTTGCGTCTGGACCATCTAGGATCACGCAAAGCTCCCATATACAAGGGTATTGATGTTAAGTGGGCCCATATATGAATGTTCTTTAGGTGTTAACTTTTTTTTTTTTTTTTTTTATTCTTCTTTTTGAGTGCTCGTGAAGTTCCGGATCCTCCAGGTGACAGGTGGATTGGGTACCAACTGGAGTTATTCTCATCACGATCCATTGTTGCTTATGGTTGCTTGTTTTTGAGGTAGTCCTGCTGGTGCAAGGTTGTATAGAACCAGGGCTTGTCAGTTCCTGGAGCCGGAGGCAGCTGATGTTAAATTGAATTTATTAGAAAAATCCGTTCTTGGTTAGAATCGAACGCCGACTTCTTGTGTAGAAGGTTGCCACTCTACACTCTCAGCCAAGCCACCTCCTTTAAATTAAATTAAAAATATATATTATATATATATATATTATAGGATCAAATATTTTATCAAGTAAATTTGAATATATTTTTCATCTTGAAATGAAAATCAAGATATTTTAATTAATTTGTACAATTTTAGGAAACAAATTTTTGATGGGTCCTTTTTAGAAAACCCATTTAACAATTGTAATAAATAATTTAAAAAATTGTAAAATTTTTAAAGTTTATAATAATAAATTATATAAATATGTTAAAGAGTCGAGCGATAGCTCGGTGTTCCAGGTACTATAAATTATTCTCCATTTGTTTTGTTTTTGTTACAAAAATATTTAATCTTATTTCATTTGTATTTTTATGATAATATGTATAAAGAGACAAAATATAAGATAGGTAATATTTATATCCAGAAATATACTCTTATAGCAATTTATAATGAACTTTGTTACATTACATACGTATTTTCAAACATAGATAATGTCAAAATGTTTTATTTATTAAGTAATAAAAATTAATTATCGCTATTGTAAATAGATATTATAATGAAATAGCATATTTTTTTCCTTATTTTTTTTTAAAGAGAATATGAAATATATTCCAATTTAAATATAATTATAAACATTCACATGATTTCAGTGTTTTTTCAAAAAAAAAAAAAAAAAAACAAAAAAGAAATCATGAAATTAATGCTTAATTTTTTTTATAACTAGTTAATATTTATTATCTCCAAATTTTATTCAATTAATTAAAATTTGGCCTATAACAAAATTGGCTTGATTATGAAGTGTTTTCTTGAAACAATAGGAAACTTGCATAAATATTTAATTTGTTCGAAATCTGAATCTAAATGATTTATTATGTTATATGTATAAAAATATTTAATATTAATTTATTTAAGAGGCCAAAAATTACCGAAAACGCCTTCCTATTGGTTTGACGTCATTAAATATAAAATTGCTCCCTCCTGTAGCGCTCATTTGCAAAACTAAGGATAAAATTACACGTGTACATAGCCAAATAATAACTTTTTAACAAGGCCTATTCCATTATAATATTATGTTTTTAATTAATTGTTTTAAAGAACTGAAGCTTTTGAAGAATGATCTGAAACCAAATACATTAGCAGTTTTGCTTTGAAATTTCATTTTTTTTTCTGTAAAATTCAATTTTTTTCAATGAAACTATCAGAAAACAAAAATCACAATAATAATTATTATTTATTGAAAAAAATGTAAATTTAAAACCATCACTATTCACTAAACAAGTTAATTTTTTCTCCTTTGTCTTTTCTTAATTTCTATATTTTTGTTTATAATCCAATATTTTCTCTTGTTGTTTATATACAAAAAAAAAAATTAATTTAAAAACTTTAAAAAATCATCAAAAATAATGGTATAGTAAAACCAAAAGTTATTTAATGAACTCAAAATAATACAATATTTACAAAAGACTAATTAAAAAAAATATAAAATCCGGGATTAAATCAATATCAATTGTTGAGTGTTGTTTTAGAATAACAAATTCTCTAAAACAGCTAATGAGTCTTTCAACATGAACCCTTAGGCTTGCTTTTTTTTGATATTAAAACTACCTCTTTTGTGCTCTTTTTACCACTTTCATGTAAAGGAGGGTTTATCAAAGAATTTCTTGAAGATATTAGTATATTTTTTAACCCTCTTTCTATCAGAATTTTATAAATTTTCTATATCATTAAGCAACTAAAAAATTATTAAAATTAATTAATTGACAAAATTCAGCCGAAACATGAACTTTTTTTAACGGTCAACCACCAGCAATGTGTGGTGTTGGAAGGAGGATGCTGCCAGTCTCATGGAGGGCTCGTCGAAGAAACATCTCAATTACTGAGTCCGGGAGAACTATAGCCTCTTTGATCTTATAGTCGTGAGAATCGTAAGATATTTTGGTCATCTTACCCGAGCAGACACTAGAAACAATAATCATTCAGGGAAAGGTTAAGGCAAAAAGAAGAAAAGTTAGGTTACCTGCACGATGGATAAATCAAGTAAGAGAAAGAAGTTGACAGCGAAGAATAAAACCAGATGTCACCAGAACAGTCACAGTTAATAAGATAAGAGTCATCAAAACATGGAAGTTGTGAAGTTCACATTCTCCTCTCTAAAGAGAAAAAGGATAAAGAAGAAGAAGTGATTAAAAATTATATATTTTATTAAAATATAACATAATACTTACACCGAAATGTCTTCATAAACTAGCTGAATAGCTTCATAAATTAGCTGGAGTACCTCCACTCGACTATCTCGCAATTTGAATTGGATTAATTAACAAAAATATTATATTTAAATTAAATTTAATTAATTATAAATTATAAATTAAAATTAATAAATAATATTTATTAAACCAGCGCATGTTTGGCTCTTTGTTGATGGCAACACGTCACGTGTTGGCGCGTGAGATTTGCAGTGTTAAAAAATTAAATCTGGTACTTTCAGCGATTCAATCAAGCTGAAATTCTATATATAGCAGTTTTATACAATTATTAATCATGTGAAAAATTATCAAACATATATCTTTATTTTTACGGTCACTTTAGAGGAAAAAATATCAAAACGTTGTAAATAATGACCCTCTTCCGGTTGAGCTACATTTCTCAAAAGTTGATAGAAAACTACGAATTTTGAATAATGCCCATGCACCAAATTTCATGATTCTAGCTCAAGCCATAATCTTGTCTACATACATAAATACATACATACACATACACCCACACACAGAGAGAGACATTTTTCTCAATCTTAGTGAAAATGATTCAGGAACCTTCAAAACGTATAAAAACATCAAAATCTCAACATCGAAAATTTTCGTGATCGCAATACTATCTCTGGATAAATCTCTTAGACATGCGCTTATCCAACGTTTTCACTACAGCGAATTTAATGGGACGTTAAAAAAGTTTTTATTTTGAGAATTTCTTGATATGTGTGGGTGTGTATTTATATATTGACGGTAAAATGTAATCGCCATGGGGGCGTTGTTTTCTGACAATCAATATGGGCGTTTCATCTCAAGTTAGAGCACAGTTTTCTCATTGAAAAATTGATTTAAAAAGAAATTATACTTATGTTTTTCATTTAATTTTTAGATTATTTACAAAAAAAATAAAATCATCCAAGTTACTCATTGAAAATATTCTTGCATAACTTTAAAATTAAACGGTGTATTTCTTGCAATTTTTGCAAAGTTGGGTTATGGTGAAACGACGGTTTCCTCTAATTTTTTTATTGATCTTTTCCACCAGTTCATTTATTTTCACCGTCGTTTCACCATAACCGATCTTTCTTTCAGTTTTCCGTAAAATTCACGCACTTTATTGTACGAAATAGTTTCTCAAAAGTTAGGCTACAATAAGTTTTGTGTCAGGTGGGTCCACACTCAGACGGCGGATTTCTATGAGGAAGGAATTTCGACGCTCGTTCATTGTTATGATAAATTCCTCAAATTTTATTTATTTATATTTTTTATTTTTAAATTTTTTGATTAAAAAGAACAGTTACAGTTATTTTTTTATAATTTTATATATTTATATTTAAATTTTTTTTTTAATATTTCTTTAGTGAAAACCGATTCTAATCATTTATATAATAAAATAAATAAATTTTAACACTATTTTAATTAATTATTTATTTTCAGACTGGAGGGATAAAAGAGGGATGAACACAAGTTGTGATTTAATTCATTCAACGTTGCGATCGCAAAACTCGACGAAAAGAAGGTAATAATTAAATAATTTACTTTCTTTAACAAAACTTATTATTTATTAACTAATATCCTAAATTAAATAATATTTTTAATTTTATAAAAATAATTATATTTTTTAAAAATTTATATTATTTGATTAAAATATTGATTCGAAGCGAAGTTCAATGAAAGTTAAAATTAAAATATTAAAAGTATAACTAAAAATAAATTAATTTTTTAATTCCTAACGAGAATTAGTTATTTGTATTTTAATATTAATAAATATAAAAAAAGTGAAATTGAATTACTCTTATGAAAATATCTTATCAAATTTATTACTATTATATAAGAAAAAATAACTTTACTCATTTACTTAATATATATATATATATATATATATATATATAATATATTATCATAATATATCAAAAGTTGATTTTCACTTTGTTTGGAAAGTTGTATAGACAATTTATTAAAAACAAAATTAAAGATCAATAATTTTTATTATAATTTTCAATTAAAACATATAAAAATTAAATTAATAAAAAAAATTTTATTTGAAATAATAATAATCAATTTTGTATGGAAAAAGACTTAGATTTTTATATTTCTTAATTAATTCTGAAAAATAATATTGCTGAAAATATATGAAGTCTTAAAGTTTTAAAATTTCTAATTAATTCTCAATTCTCACTTAAAAATATTAACAGTTCATTTTTTCTTGAATACTTCTACCGCTGTATTATTGGAAGAAATCTCTTCCAATGGTACTATTTGCCAATTATAAAAATATAATATTTTTGTTAGTAGTAATTAACATAAACCGGATACAGAGCCGACCCTGGACATTTTGCCAAGAACCTTTTTTTATATACCAATTTTAAATGTGGTTCTATTAACTATACTATTTCTTCATTTTAACTACACAAATAATTGAAATATTCTTTAATTTAAACTTCGCCCCCTGTATTCCCGAGTGGTACATTTTTTTTTAAATTCACACTAGAGATAGTAATTATAAAGAAAAATCGAGTTGTATTGATCACATCCCTGGGAAAAATCATCTTCATTAGTTTTTTCTTAATTTAAATGTATCTATTAATGCAATAAAAAACAGATTTAGATATAACATAAATATTTTTAATTTTATTAGGAGTATGTGATAGAACTGTCTTTTAAATAATAGAATTAACAAATACAATAGGAAACACCAAACAAAACCAAATAGTAGTTCACTATCTATTCCTTTATTAAAAATATAAATTTATATATAATAGATAAGAATGTGTGGTAGTATGAATGTATTTTATACGTTCCCAAACATTCGTTTTGATTGAAATTGAAATTTGGCAAAAATATTGTATATTTTTAATTTGTAATTTGCAAAGAAAATACGATAAAATTATTTTCAAAATTTTTCTAAAATTTTTCTAATGAGAAAATCCTTATTCAAAAAATAATATATTATTATTAAGAATAAATATTTTCTTAGGTTAAATTTAAAAATGGTTTTATTTTATAAATTCACTAATAGTATTTAGCTCATGAATAGGATCATAAAATTAAATTAAATCAAATGTGATAGAATGTAGATAAAATAATACAAAATTTTAGTGTGAGGTAAGATTGGGATAAATGGTATATAATATTGTATCACTTTCTTAAATTTTATTAGATTAAAGATATACATGTGCTAAAAAAATAAAAATTTACACAAAACTCATTAAGTTTCAATCTAAATATACAGAAATATTTTTCCCTTTCAAAAATATTAATTTAAAATTAATTAAATATTTAGCTATTATAAAAAAAAAAAAAATAGTTTTTTGGGGTATAAAAATGAAAAAGTAAAGATTTTAAGTTGTTGATGTTCAGGGAGGGTGTTGGCGAGATCGGTGGTGCCGGTGGCGGTGCAATGGCGGCGTTGAGCCGCGAGGAGCGACGCCGGCGACGTCGAGCAACTCAAAAATATCGGACAGCGCATGCGACCAGAGAGAGAATCCGTGTGGAGGCGTTCAATGTCGCGTTTGCTGAACTTCGAAAGTTGTTGCCCACCCTACCGCCGGACAAGAAACTCAGCAAAATTGAAATTCTGAAACTAGCCATCTGCTATATTGCTTATCTGAACCATGTCTTGGACGTTTAACCCCCTCCACCCCCTCCCCATTCCCATCTACATTCTACATTCTCCATCCTGTCTTCCATGGAACAATATCCTTCCAAAATTCTTCACTTGGTTTATTTTTTTTATAATTAAATATTTAACTTTTAACGTTTAAATATGAAATATTAAGAATTTTGGAATAAAGTACACCCTTATCGTGTAAAAAATGTAAAGCATTTCTTATTAAATGAAAGAGATTCAAAAATAATTTATTGATATTTTTGTTGAGATTCCAATTTTCTACTTTCCTACATATTGAAAAATAGAAACTATCAATATTTATAAATACATAAAAGTTCTAGTCTAGAATTGGAATCAAATCCTAGATTTGGACATCAAATAATGGCAGTTGTGTTTATATTTTAGATTTTTACTGCCTTACAACATGAAATAGATCAGAGTTTTTGCTTTATATATTTATATAGTACTTTTCTATATTTTCATTTTATATTTATTTAAAAAATCAATTGTCTCTATCTTTTTTTTTCTTTTTATTAAAGTTAAACTATTTTTATATAATATTTATTTTCTTTTTAATAATAAATAAATAAATAAATAAAAATTATGTTAATATTATCAATAGAAAATGACATCAATCTCTGAACAATTATTTTTTTGAACATTTTGTTAAAAATATCACCGAATCCAATCTTTAACTTCCTCTGACTCCATCAAACCACTTTGTAAATATCATTAGTGAAATAATCTAGCATTATTCATATGGTAGATAATATATTCAATTTCAATGATGCACCCTTCAGTTAAATTGTTAATTAAATAAATACTTGTGAAATTAATTAATTTTTTATCTTAAACATTGTTTTTTTATTTAATATCAATTGGAGAATTTTTGTTTTTAATACTTAATTTTTTGATTTTTTTTTTTTAAATAATTTTCAAAAAGTTATCCTTATAAGAAACTCTAAACTTTATTTAAGAAAATCTTCCATGAAGTTCAACTAAATTAAATGTAAAAAGAAAAAATGGTAAAGTCTGATATATATTTTAAAATCAAAACTTTTGGGGGAATAACATGCATACACACATACATAAATTCCTTCTTCAATGATGGGGAACAGATTTTCAAATATCCTAATATGTTAATAAGCCCAATCTATTATATATATATATATATTATATATATAGTTAGAAAAGAGTATCTAAATGACAGTTTTGTTTACTTTATAATTTAAAAATTTCTTAATAATTGTGTAATATTTAAATTAATTTTTTATTAAATATAATTACTGAGTGAAACTAAGCTTTTCACTCTTTCAATACTATAATATATTCATAGTCTAGTGATAAGATTATTTTGTATAATAAATGTGGAGATTGGCAGTTCTCCCAAAATAATTGTCAATGTATTCTACGATTTCATAATGGATAATGTATAAAAAACAAATTATCAAAATGTATTAAATTTAAATATAATATAATCACTCTCTGTATATACCTATTAATACAATAGTACTAATTAATCGTTCATAAATGTATGTAATATATTATATATATCTTAAATAGAAAAATTTAAAATATAAAATAATATTATGTGAGAGCTTATATTAAATAATATTTAATATTTGTTGAACAAAGATTTTATTGTCATTCTTTTATTAATTTTATTTAATTAAATTTTATTTGAATTTATGTAAAAAAAAATAAATAAATATATATTTTGTGTGTGTGCCCCTATACATATATTGGAATTTTACAATATATTTATAAAATTGTATTCATTTCAAATAAATATAATGAAATTAATTTTATTATTTTATTGTGTTTTTTTTAATATACGAAATCCTACATATATCCATATTTATCAATATACGAGGTGTGTTCAAAAAGTAAGGTGACTGTATTTTTAAGAAAAAATATTTATTTATTTATCAATATTTATGTGTTGTCCCCTTCAAAGTAATCCCCCTCAGATACAATACACTTATGCCAACGGTTTTTCCAATCCTCAAAGCACTTCTCATAAGGTTTTTTCGGTATAGCCTTGAGCTCTTTCAGCGATGCAGTCTTTATCTCCTCAATCGTTGCAAATCTCCGCCCTTTCATAGGTCTCTTTAGTTTTGGGAACAAGAAAAAGTCACATGGGGGCGAATCCGGTGAATATGGTGGCTGAGGCATGATTGTGGTGTTGTTTGTTTCTCGCAATCAAAGCAGAGTGGGCAGGGGCATTATCGTGATGCAAAAGCCATGAATTGTTTTTTCACAATTCTGGACGTTTTCTTCGTACTGCTTCTCGCAAACAGCGCATAACTTCAAGATAATTCTGTTTATTGACAGTACGACCATATGGTAAGAACTCCTGATGCACCACGCCATGGTAATCGAAAAAAACAGTGAGCAAAACTTTGACATTTGATCGAACTTGGCGTGCTTTTTTCAGTCTTGGCTCACCACTTGTAAACATTTTTTTACTCAGAACAGTTTCACCGTATGGCACTGTCAACATTTCAAGTGATTCGGAGCACTTTATTTTATTTTTTACAGAATATTTGATGCAAATCCTTTGATCCATATTTTTCGATAGCAAATAATCATCGAGCACGCAAAACACTTATGTATAACTTTTACGCCTCTCACAACTAAACAAAAAATGCTATGCAATTGAAACTTGGTACAGATATTCGGGAAAAGTGTAAACATAATAAAACAAAAAAATCAATAATCGAAAGTACGTTGCGCGCGAAATTTGAAAAGTCACCTTACTTTTCGAACACCCCTCGTATGTTTAGTTATTTAATGAATTTATTATTTTTGTTTCTTTTTAATTTAGGAACTCTTTGAAAAGATCAAAATGTAGAAAATATATCTTCGTTTTATAAAATAACAAAAAATAATATATTTCAGACAAATACTATTTATTCGATATTTAAGTATATTTCAACTTTAAAACCCTTTAAAATATCCAATATTTTAATATAAAATAAAATTCATTCAATTCATTGATAAAATATAATTTATGAAAATTGTTATTTAAATAAATCTCATGTGAATGTCATTTTAAAATCCATTTCTAAATGATGTGTCATTCATACGAATTGAATTTCGACAAGTTTTTTTGTGGGCAATTACACAAGTGAAAGTGGGGTGGCTACGGAGACCAGCTGCACTCCACTACCATCCTATAATCCAAGCTCGTTACTCTGTTTAGATCCACTGGTGTCGTTCACCCCTCCGTTTACAATCACCTTACCCTCCTTTCAGTGAGCTATATTCCTCCCCCCCCTCCCATCCCTTCCTTCTAAGCCGAACACCTGCACTTCAACATAAATTAGAATAACTTTACTGCAAATATTATTTGAGAAAAAGGATATTATATAAAAAAAAAATTCTACTAATTATTTTTAGATTGTATTTAAGTAAATTAATATTTTAAAAAATTTTATGTTTCTTTTAAAAATAAATAAAGTTTTATTTTCTATTATCCATATATATATACCTTAACTATTATTTTATCAATTGGTTATTGTCATTAAAGTAAAATATGTTATCTTGTTTCAAAATATGTATTCAGAGTCGAGAGGTGAGTGTTCAATTTTTTATTTTACTTTTATTGACCATCAATTTAAGCCATTTTAATCTTGATTTTGAAATTATTTGTAATATTATACTTAAATTATTAAAATCATGTTCGGTGGATCTGAACTAAATCCATTAATACGCTATCTTGATTTCTGTCAAACTTCAATGTTTATTTATTGGAAAATATATTTTTATGTTTATTAAATAAAAAAGAGATATTTGTGTGTGTGTGTGTGCTATTACGATGATGTTGATTATTCTACATTAGTTTTAAAAAAGGTATATTATTTTGTTTTGTTTTTTTATTAAAGTCTGGTAAAATTTTATATATTTAAGTATACATATTTAATATTAATTGTGATGATTGCATGAATTTTGCCATTTGCTGTTCTAGAATTACTGTTGGATTTATATTTTGATATTATTAAAAATGGCACACTAAATGGACAAAAAAAGAAAGTGAAAAAACAAATATTTTGGCTATTTTATCATTTTTTTTTTATTAAAAATGTATTATAAAAGTTTTGATTTTCTTATTTTTGTTATTTTTATAAATATATTATCTTTTTATTATAAGTCAATTCAATGTAGATGACTATTAATTGAATATTTTATACAATACTAGCTGCCCCGAGCGCCTTCGGCGCTCTCCGCACCTAGACGGGGGCTCCGCCCCCTGTACCCCCCCCCCCCCCGAGTAAAAGGTTTTCATCCATTTTGTTTCAATCAGTATATTACATAAAACATTCATTTCTTTTTGTGTTCTTATTTAAAATATATTTTAATTTAATCACTAAATTAATTGTATATATTATTATTGTATATGTTATATCTATCTATCTCTGTGACTCTAAGGAACTCGAAAGTTCTTGGCCGCAGCAACCACATTTCTCCAAGTGTCCCTATCCTGAGCCCTTGACCCATCTCTCTTACGTCCCTTCCTACACGTCCTTGGTCTTCCAAGCGGACGTTTTCCAATCCACTATCTTTTTCCTCCCATTCTAGCCACGTCCGCTGCCTATCGCAGCTTTTTCGCTTTTATAACCCTAACTATTTCTGAAGATGCATAGAGGTCATGCAATTCCTCGATATGCAGTCTCCGCCATTCCCCGGTGACCTCATCTTTCTTTGGCCAATAAATGCTGGAAAGAATACTCTGAACCTACTCTCATCTCCCAGGGTCATAGACCTTGCGTCCCACCCATATAATACAACAGGCAAAATAATTGGTTTATATATTTTAATTTTGATTCCTTTTGATAATAATTTTGATGAGATAAGCCTCTTTACTGCATGATAACAGGCGTTTCCCGATTACAACTTCGATTTAAATATATATATTCTTCTCAAATATTATTATCCTTCGTGATTACATTCAATTTTTCTACATATTCAAATTCTACATTTTGTATATAGATTTTGTTACTAAATATTTTTTCTTATCACCATTAATTTCAATCTGAATTAGAAGAAAATTATAAATTACCTCCTCTTCCAGCCCATTTACCTATCCAGGCATCTTAATTTCTTAACACTCCGTTTTTTTAAATTTAAAATAGAAAGAGAGAAATAGTTTTAAATTATATTCGAATGGTCTATTATATTCTATATATGTATCAGTATTTTTTTCTGAATTTAATACCAAGTTGATTTTCAAAATTTTCCATTCGTTATGCATATGATTGATTACATGTGTTAAAATTTAAAAAAATTCAAATATTCTAATTTTTAAATTTATACATAATTTAATATTATTTTTTATTAATATCATATCAAAAAAGAGAATTTATTAAAAATTAAAAATAAAAAAAGAAGCCTATTAATAAAAAAATATAATTGAATACAATAATTTTGATTTAAAACAAATTTTAATTTTAAAAAAATACTCAATATAAAAAAGACATAAATTTAAAGCATCTCGTTTATATCATTTGTCTAAAAAACATATCTTATCTTATTATGCTAGCTAAAATTCTATATATCTATCTATCTATCTATATTTCTACCTATATATATTGGTTCTCAAAAACCGCTCTAACGATTTTTTTCAAATTCACACTAGATATAGTATTTATAAAGAAAAATTGAGTTTAATTGATCACATCTCTTGAAACATACAGCTTCATTATTAATTTCTTAATTAAAAATTATATATGGGTGTGACGTCATTTGGAATTTTACTCCCGCCTTTTTTTAAAGGATATTGTATTAATATTTTTTTTATATTTAAAATATTTTAAAATAAAATAAATTTCGAAATAAAATTAAAAATATTTATTTTTAATAAAATATATATATATATTTATTAATCTCTCTCTCAAAAAAAAAAAATAACAACAAAATAAAAAATGGTTTGGTATTTGGTGTCGGAAGATGGTAAAAAGATAATTTTTTTTTTTTTTTTAATCTATTATTTTTTAATAAATTACTATTTTATATTTATTTATTCATTGTTCTTTTATTAAATTTAATATTTATTAATATTATTTATTATTAATTTATATATCGATGACATTAGACATTCATATTGAAATTTGACTCCCGCCTTTTTTTAAAAGATATTGTATTAATATTTTTTTTATATATAAAATATTTTAAAATTTTTTATTTAATTTCGAAATAAAATTAAAAATATATATTTTAATAATATTTTATAATTATAAATTACGATATATATTTATCATTCTTCCAATAAAAAAAAATATTCATGCACTTAGAAACCCCAAGTTCCATTCATTTTAATCAGATTGATGCAATGATGCAACATTTAATAATTGTAATAAATAATTAAAGAATTGTATATCAGCTCGGTGTCTCAAGTATTAATATTACCAGCCAAACCCAATATAATAATGAATTATTTTTTTTTAACTTAATTACCTAGCCGAGGCTCGGGGTCCCGGTGTGATCTTAATATATTGTCAGAATTAGATAAATAATGTAGAGAGAAAAATTATTTAAAAATAGATATTTATTTAAATGAAATAAAATTATTTAATTTACAGAATGAAAATGTCTATAATAATGTTTAAACATTTTTTCGAGCGACAGCTCGGTATCCCAGGTATTAATATTACCAGCCAAACCCAATAATAATGAATCATTTTTTTTAACTTAAGTACCGAGCCGAGGCTCGGGGTCCCGGTACTTTTAATTAAACAAGAAATCATTTTTGCACTTAAAATATATTTGTAATATTAATTGATACAAAATCAAAAATAATATAATTTAGTTATTTTAATTTACGTTTTGAAAATATTTTTGTATTCATAAAACATTAAAAATAATATATTCTGTGTTTTTTTAAGCTTTCACTTTCAAATAGAAAAGAAGAAATATTCCAATATATAGAAAGAATAAATAAAAATTAAGTTATATATAATCTAAATATTTTATTAAATAAATTAAAATGAGAACTTTTAGAATAAATTATTTAATTGAATTGATAACAGAATTTTATAAATTAAACCACATTTTGATATTTGTTATTGTAAATTTATTCAAAAAATATAAAAATATACACAACGTTTCGATTGCAGAAGTAGCAAATATCAATATGTGGTTTAATTTACAAAATTCCGTTATAAATAAAAACAACCACCAAAGCTTTAATAATTTAATATAATTAAATTGATATTTGAATATTAGAATTTAAAATAAAAAGTGAAATATTACAATAATTTTTAAATTCTGAGCAAATGTCAAATTATCGCCACCAGCGCCTCTATGATCTAGCATTGTAACTAAACTAATTTTATTCCACCCACTGGACCCACTTTACCAATTAGCGGTTTTATGAAGGAAGTCTGACATGCCCTGAGACCTACTGAATATACATAAAAAATTTCATAAGAATCGGTCCAGCCGTTTCGGAGGAGTACTTTTTCAAAGTTTTGTGACACGAGAATTTTATATATAAGATTTAAGATATTAGTTGTTAATGTATAAGATTTGTGTACTTCATCAACATTATTGCAGATGTCAAAGTTGATTAGTATGAATTTTAGTAATATATTAAGAAATTAGTTAAGTATAATATGTTTTAAAAATAAATTTATATTAAAATATATTGTTTTTGTATTATATTAAATTTGTAAAATATTGATATAAAATAGAAATATAGATATATCAGAAATATCAGATTTGAATTTAATGTAAAACTATAATATTTTAATTAAAATTTTAAAAATCAAATATCACATTTTATTATAAACATTAGTTAACATTACAATCCTGAATACAATATTCTTGATCGGAATCCTCATCCTCAATAGGCACAGACCATTGCTTAGCGATATCTGCATAAACGTAAGCAGAATGTTTCATTGTTCTTTTACGATCGGGATCATTAAAATCCACATTAATTAGTCCAAATTTAATGGTATAACCAAAAGCCCATTCTAAATTATCTAATAATGACCAATAAATGTATCCAGCAAAAGTTATATTTAATTCATTGGCCGCTTCTATACTATATTTTAAATATTCTTTTAGATAAGTAGCACGAATTTCATCATCTAGTGCTCCGTCATTATCTGGGTAACCGTTCTCTGTTATTAACAATGGATAACCTGGATATTCTTCATGAACATGTTTAAGGAGTTTATAAATTGACCAAGGAACATTACTAACCCAATACGCTCCAGTTTTGGGCCATTTATCACGATTTTCACAAATTAAGTTACTATCACGTAACCAGGAAGGTGAATTGCCAGACTCACCTCGTGAAACTATATTCGCTGAATAGGTATTTATTCCTAAGAAATCCGAGGAACCTTGAAGCATTATCACTTCTTCTTGAGTAAACGTAGGCAATCGTGAGTGACGTAAACCTTCTTTAAGTGAATTTTCCAAAATACGTTCTTTCATTATTTCTGGATAATCACCCTCTTTGGAAAAAATTGGATGTGCTAACCAATGCAATTCCCAAGTCATTCGATCTTTTGCTGCTTCAATATCTTCAGGACTCTCTGTATTTGGTTCCGGCCAGAAGATATTAATTGAAATGCCAACATTTCCTTTTTGAAGATGTCGAAATTCTTTTTCATACAATCGATACGCCCTTGCGTGTCCTAATAATTGAGTATGAGCACAAAGATAGTCACCAATTCCATGAAGTTGTTTACCAGGTGCCATATTAAAGTCACCCTCAGCTACGTAGCCCAAACAGGAGATCATTGGTTCATTCATTGTAACCCACCACTTCACTCTATCACCAAATCGAGAAAATATCAACCAAGCATAATCTTCAAAATATTGGGCCATTATTGGATTAAGCCATCCTCCAAAATCTTCCTGTAAACGATTGGGCAAGTCCCAATGATGTAACGTTACCATTGGTTCAATGTCTTCTTCAAGTAAACGATCAATTAATTTATTATAATAATCTAAACCTTTTTGATTAATTTCAGACAAATCCCCTTTTGGTAAAACCCTTGGCCAGGAAATGGAAAATCGATACATATTCAAATTCATTTTCTTCAAAAGCTGAATATCCTCTTCTATTTTGTGATAACTATCACAGGCAATATCGCCGTTTGACATGCCCTTAATCGAGTGGGGATTTTCATGTACCATCCGATCCCAAATACTTTCTCCTTTGCCATCTTCATTCCAGCCACCTTCAATTTGATAAGCAGCTGTTGATGCACCAATAAAAAAATTTTCAGGTAAAGGAATCCGTTTACATTCTGTTAACACAAGAAAGAAGAAAATGAATATAATTTTGTTCATGATACAATTAGAACAAGACTAATTCTTAGTCAACTTGCTTGACAATTTATGAACCTATTATATATATCTAGAGTTTAAATATTAATATTTTAAAGAATATGAGATAACAAAACATAAAATTGCGTAAGTAATTTAAACAAACAAATAAAAAATAAATTAAGAATTAGAATACATAAAATATAAACGAATAAAATATGTTAAATTTTGTTTATCTCTATAAATATATAAAATTACATGAAAAAAATATATATTTTTTAAAATATAGGGCTTTTAATCTAATCAAATTAAAGAATAAATTAAATGAAGTGATCAATACAAAACTTATTTAATATTTTGTAAGATTTTAAAATTATTAATAAATGATAAAAACATTTGATAGAATTATTTATAATCTATTTTTTCAATTTAAATATAAATAAAAGTAAATAAAATATACAAAATGACTGATATAATCCTCGTAATCATAAATAACTATTCGACATTAGAATAAGAGTTTTCTAAAGAATATATATATATATATTTATAATCATCCTTATAATATGTTATATACCATATCTGTATATAATATATATACAATGTCAATTTTATTTAAATTTATTTTTTTATTGTATAACTGTTACTTTCATCAAACAATATATGTAGTAAACTATCTAATCAAAAACATACCTGTTAAAAAGGGGGCCAAGTTCCTATCGGCTATTTGTTTGCCTAAAAAAGGGTTCAAATCCATCCCAATGCCAAGTTTAGATGCACTTTAAAATCAATCATAATCATTTTCATCAACAGCATGATCCACTGGTAAACATTTGGCATTCCCAAGAATCGCCACCACACCCAGGCTCGCCACTTTATTCGCGTCAACGGTCCATCTGGCCGAAATTCACTTTACCATACACCCAAATTAAAATATGGTATAGTTGTTAAAATACGTAGGTACATGGTTTAAAATATCTAAAATTATAATACTTAGAAATTTGAACTTGGCAGGTTTTCGTGCTGTACATAATACTCAGTCCCACACCAAGTCCTCCGCCTCTTGCTTCTAGGCACACTACACGCCACTTTATTCACGTCAACGGTCCATCTGGCCGAAATTCACTTTACCATATACCCAACTTAAAATATGGTATAGTTGTTAAAATACGTAGGTACTTGGTTTAAAATATCTAAAATTATAATACTTAGAAATTTGAACTTAGCAGGTTAATTTATATATTTAAATAATAAATATAATTATACAATTAATCTAGTGTTATGTACAGCACTAAAACCTGCCAAGTTCAAATTTCTAAGTATTATAATTTTAGATATTTTAAACCATGTACCTACGTATTTTAACAACTATACCATATTTTAATTTGGGTGTATGGTAAAGTGAATTTCGGCCAGATGGACCGTTGACGCGAATAAAGTGGCGAGCCTGGGTGTGGTGGCGATTCTTGGGAATGCCAAATGTTTACCAGTGGATCATGCTGTTGATGAAAATGATTATGATTGATTTTAAAGTGCATCTAAACTTGGCATTGGGATGGATTTGAACCCTTTTTTAGGCAAACAAATAGCCGATAGGAACTTGGCCCCCTTTTTAACAGGTATGTTTTTGATTAGATTTCAATACTTTTTTTTAAGAAAACTTCCTATTTTTTCCTTTTTGTGCAGCGCCCGCGTCCATTCTTAGCCTTTGAAGTAATTTTGTGTTTAAAAAAATTGCAAATTTTTTTAAATTAAAATTATATTTGTTTATATATTAAATATAATAATTTTATTTGTTCTTTTATTTTATAGTTCTGAATTTCCAAATTGTATTGAATAATAAATAATTCGAACTATTAATTAATTCATTGAAAATTATATAGAAACTGTTAAGTTATAAGAATAAAAATAAACAAACTAATTAATTTAAATTATAAAGTAAAATGGTTTAACACTATTATATATATTTATAATTTACACCTACCGCTACTTGTATAGGTAAAATGTCACTTCCGGTAGTCAGATTATGATGAAATTTGGTATCTGAATTTTTTTCATATTTGTAAATCTATATAGAAAATAGGAAGCAAATATCTCGAAGCAAACTGGTACTTTACTTGAAAGGTAAACGCAACCAGTGTAGGTAAAGTACCACTTCCGGTTAACCGATTTTGACGAAATTTTAAAAGAAATCTACAAACTGTGAATAATATCGGTGTACCAAATTTCGAAGTCCTAGCTTGATTAGTTTCTGACAAAACCAATGAATTCGTTTGAATTCGTTAAAATCGCATTGATATTCGATTATAACAACTCAAGCTTGACCGATTTCTTAAATTTCATAATTTTTTGTTAACCTACTTATAACACACGACCTGTATGCCAAATTTCATAGCGCTAGGACAATTGGAAATACCCTAAGAATTTTGTTGACCAATCAGTGAATCAGTTCCAAAATAAGCTATTTTCACAGGGTCATATTTCAGGATCTACTGAAGCTATAACTATGAAATTTGGCATACTGCTTTAGTTCTAGTATATGACTACGTAGATAAAATTTTATCTCTGTACTTGCAATAGGCACTGAGATACAGGTGGGTCAAAAGTGACTCCAAACCATTCGTGTAAATATACTTACGGCATGCGCGCGGCTTGCTGGAACTTGGCCGGCGCACTGCCGTGCGCATAGATTAGTTTGCTTATAAACTCTTAGTTTATTTATTTATTTTTGCTATCTCGCCAAAGATAGTATTGCGATCACGAAAATTTTCGATATTGAGATTTTGATGTTTTTATACGTTTTGAAGGTTCCTGAATCATTTTCATTAAGGTTGAGAAAAATGTCTCTCTCTCTCTCTCTCTGTGTGTGTGTGTTTATGTATGTAGACAAGATTACGGTTTGAGCTAGAATCATGAAATTTGGTACATGGGCATTATTCAAAATTCATAGTTTACTATCAACTTTTGAGAAATGTAGCTCAACCGGAAGAGGGTCATTACCTACAATGTTTTGATATTTTTCCTCTAAAGTGACCTTAAAAATAAAAATATATGTTTGATAATTTTTCACGTGATTAAAAATTGTATAAAACTGCTATATATAGAATTTCATCTTGATTGAATTGCTGAAAGTACCAGAATTATAATTTTTTAACACAGCAAATCTCACGCGCCAACACGTGACATGGTGCCATCAACAAAGAGCCAAACATGCGCTGATTTAATAAATATTATTTATTAATTTTAATTTAAATATAATATATTATGTTATTAAATCCAATTCAAATTGCGAGATAGTCGAGTGGAGACACTCCAGCTAATTATTTTTAAACAAATACATATAATAATTATTATTGTACGAGGAACATTCAATAAGTAAAGAGACAAATGGCTATAGCTCAAAAATGGTTTATTTGATTATTACAAAATTCAGACTATTTTTCAACATAATTGCCCCATCTTCCTTGCAGCTTCCTAATTCTATTGGCTAAGAATTCTTTCGATTTACACCGAAGCCACTTTTGCACCGCTTCCTTAACTTCCTCATTGTTAGCGTCTTTGAGTGGTCCAAACAGTAAAAATCAGATGGGGCAAGGTTGGGATTGTAGGCAGGATGAAGTAAGACCTCCCATTCCAATTTTTGAAGCTTATCACGGGTCAGCTGGACTGTATAAGGGCAGGCTTTATCGTTAGAGTCCACAGCGTTAACTCCTGATAGCTGGTCTAACCTTGTGTTCTAGCATCTCAGAGTAGTATTGTTATTGATAGATCGCTGATCTTCAAAGAAATCGCAATAGACTGGATCGGGGTTCATCACCTACACTTGTTCGGCCACTTTTAAACCGATCAACCCACTTGTAAAAATTCATACATTTACCGAACTGTATCAACATTCTAGAAAAATTTTCACTTGGTTTTACATCTTCTGCGACTATATATCTAATGACAGAACGTTGGTCTTCTTCTAGTAAACATGCCATGGTGAACTGAAGATTTTGAGGTTATGTTTACATAAAATGATCAGGGAGGTAGGGAGGGAACATTGCAAACCAAAGTTGTCGCCTATCTGACGTCACAGCCGCCATTTTGATGTACCAAAACATTAAATTTCCCATTGATCTTAATGTTAATATATCATCAAATTTCGGGCCTTTTTTGTGGAAAATTATGTGAGCAAACATTTCCTCATGAAGAAAAAACTCTAAATTTTATTTTATTTGAACTGCAGGCCGTTTTGATATGCATATATGTATAAAAAAAATTAAATGTTGCGGCAATCATTCTCTTCATTATGCTGATGATTAGTCAATTAAAAAAAGAAATTATCATTAGTTTGATGGAAAAATGATTACAAAAAATAAAATATAAACAAAAAATATATCTATTAATGTATGACGCATCCAGTGCTTAGACGTAGAGCCGGCCTTCTTCACCTAGCTGTCTTTTACTTTTATTTCCACGTCGGTTTGTGCATCCATATGCATATGCAGAATATGATAATTATTTTTAAAAACTAAAATAAAATAACAACTATTTATAACCTGTCTATAACCTAAACTCAGGTGTAAACCTAACCTGGTCTTAGAATCTAGTTAGAATCTAATAAAAAATACAAATTAAATTCTTAAAAACTATTTATATTTATTAAATATATTAACTAAACTATAAAATAAAGAAGAAATAACTAAGAAAAACTTTCAAACATACGAGAAAATTGGAAACAAAAATGTATTATGTCTTATGGAAAATTCAATGTTTTGGTATATCCAAAATGGACGAGAAGAATTTCTCCCTACATTTTTGGTCCCACCACAAAAAACAAACGGAATGTTCTCTTCATATACCTCCATGTGATCAGAGCATATCCCAAGGTTGCCAACGGATGGTCTGTGGTTGCCAACTAAGACCCCTGAAAAGATGGTACACACATTCAGTGAATAGTTTTAAAATTATAAAATTTGTCTCTTTACTTATTGAATGACCCCATCTTTTTAATATAAAATATAAATTTGAGCTTTATTGAATTGTTTATTAATAAATATCCACTAATATAGTCTGTGGGGGCTGTATGTCTTCAAGTTTCAAGTTTGTAGATCCGGGTTCAAGTTTTCGTATTACAAAAATATGAATCTATTTTGAATTATACGAATATTAATAACAAAACAGGTTTCTTTGAAAGGCTGGCCATTAATTTTTTTGACCGGTGTATTTAATTAATTTTAAACGCATATATCTTATAGCAAAAAATATTATTTTTTTTTTTTTGAATTAACTTGAGAGGAACTGGTGTTGTTGTTGTCTGAATGAATGAGTCAATCCTTTATATCATAGGTTCTTAAACTTATGTACTCCACGGACCCCCACTTGAAAAAAATTTTTTTGACGGACCCCCATCACAACTTTAGGTACTTTACGTCATTTTATTAATTAATTTCTGGCTTACGATCTCATAAGGACAAGGATATATGATGAATATCTCTAACAGTGATTGGTGAATAACGATTTTTTTGCATATTGTAGAACACATTTTATTAGAAATTATAATATTGAAGAAAGAAAATACAAACATTGTCATAGCAACAAATCTCACAAATTATAATTGGTACTTACATTAAATTCATATAAATATTTTATAATTTTTTTCAGAAAATATTAAATAAGAAATATTTTAAAAAATAACTGCATCTATCTCATTAAATATACCTTACATATTTAATGAGATGTATGCAGTTGTTTTCTTGAAACAAGAATCTCAATATCTGGCTTAATATTGGAAACTTTTAATCTAAGATCCGGCTCTACATTTAATTTGTTTCTATATTTAGACTTAATATAAAATAGTACCGAAAAAGCTTGTTCGCATAAATATGTTGTGCAGAATGGAATCAAGTGTTGAAGTGCTTTATTTGCAAGCGCAGGATAATCTGACCTGAGAAGTAACCAAAAGTTGCTCAATTCAGTTTTGTTAAATTTTAGTTTATAAGTTGTATCACATGATAATTCCACGAGAATATCTTGTTCAGGTGCAGATAAATGTTTAGCATTTGTAATTTCCATATTAAATGGATCTCTGATCCAGTTATTGCAAGGATCAGGAGTAGAAAAATACTTCCTGAAGTTGCTTTTCAAAGTAATTAAATGTTCAACAAATAATTGACGCGTTTGATTAAGCAATTTTTCACTGGAGCTTTCTATGAAATCATTGAGAGTTGGAAAAGACTCATATACACCGTTCTGGATGCGTTTCGACCACAAGTCGATTTTTTTAATCATTGCTTCTATTTTATCTTCAACTTTAAATATATTTACAACAGTACCTTGCAGGCTCAAATTAAGTTCGTTCAATTTTGTAAAAATATCAGTCAAGTAAGCCACCTTAGCTAACCAGATAAAATCATTGAAACATTCGGTCAGTTCAAAATGCGCATCTATTAAAAACAATCGTATTTCATCTCGAAGCTCAAAAAGGCGAATGAGTACTTTCCCGCGGGACAACCAACGTACATCTGTATGTAATAATAAATGTGTATGTTGACTACCCATTTCCTCACACAAAATTTTAAAAACTCTGGAATTAAGTGGACGAGCCTTAATGAAATTGACAATTTTAACTACTTCGTCTAATGTTCTTTTCAAATCTGGTGACATATTTTTGGCTGCTAATGATTCTCTGTGAATGCAGCAATGATTCCAAACAACCTGAGGCGCAACATTTTTAATAAGAGCAATCAATCCAGTTCTTGTACCTGACATTGCACGAGCACCATCAGTGCAAATTCCAACACATTTTGGCCACTCTATTTCATTTTCGGTTATAAAATTATTCAAACTGTTAAATATGTCATTAGCTGTCGTTCGTGAAGGTAGTGAATCACAAAACAATACATCTTCTTGTATTTGATTTTCAAACTCATATCTAATGAAAGCTAACAAATTGGCATTATTAGTGACATCAGTACTTTCATCCAATTGTAATGAGTAATAGTGACTTTTGCGCACTCTCGATATTAATTCTTCTTTTATATTACATGACATGTCTTCAATCCTATTCTTAACCGTATCATTTGATAATGAAATCAAATTTATATCGTTTGCTGCTTTAGTTCCTAACATTATATTTGTAATTACTTTTGTAGCAGGAAGAATTAATTGCTCTGCTATATTATGCGGCTTTCCTGCTTTAGCAATAAGTAGAGCTACTTCATATGATGCCATTACTGCTTTCTTACTCATACCACCAGATCCCGTCTTTACCATCAATTTCTGACTTGAATTAAGTTCTTCTTTTTTCATTTTAAAAAATTCGATAGACTTACTAACATGCTCGCTGTGCTTTGTTTGTAAATGACGTCTGAGATTAGCAGGTTTCATACTTTCATTGGATAAACTTTCCTGACATAGAATGCAGACTGGTCTTTCCACATCATTGTTGCAAATATAAGTAAATCCAAATGATAAATAATCATCCGAATATTTTCTAGTTTTGCGTTTCTTGGTAGAGTTTGCTGTTGATGCCTCATCATCTGATTCTTTCCGTTTCTGTGTTGAACCAGTTTGTAGCCAACGATCCATTTTATGGAGTAATTTATTAACATTGAACTACAATAATATAAATATAATATAAATATAATATAAATATAACGAATTATTATTTACTAGCTATGTTTTAATATGATTTGAAATGAATGTTTTAATATCATTTTAAATGAATGTTTTAAATCATTTTAATAAATGTTTTAAATCATTTTAAATAAATGATTTAATATCATTTTAAATGAATATTAATTTATATAATAAATATATTTCGTAATTTGATTCTAAAATATTATTAATTTCGTAATTTGATTCTAAAATATTATTAATTTCGTAATTTGATTCTAAAATATTATTAAAATAAATATTTTTTATTCATAAAACTAACTTATACTTACTCTCAAAAACAGCCTTTCTGGGAAATTGCAAAATGTGTTTAGTGTTTTTATAAAATAATGATCATGCAAATTACACTAAAAATTAAAAAAAATTATTAGCTATAATAAACTATTATTAGCTATAATTTAATTATAATTAATTAAATTAATAAAAATAATTTAAAGATACAACTCGTTGAGAAATGAACTTATAATTAACATTAATAAAAATAATTTAAAGATACAACTCGTTGAGAAATGAACTTATAATTAACATTTGCTTTAAAACTGTTTAAAACCCCAGAGTGGACGCTGACAATTTGGGTTTTTCCGGGTAAGACTGTCCCCTCCCCTGGTTTTCCCCAATAACAAAATGAAAGAAAATTCCCTTATATGCCTCCCCTTCCGAGCCCCTAAGAGGGGTTATTTTAAAGGAACAATCGAAAAATGATTTTAAATGAATGAATGGATGAAAATTCAAATTTTATATATAGTTTTTTATATATGTTTATTTATTCACAAAAAATTAATTGACATAATTATCAATTTAATAAAATAAAATAGTATTATTAATAGTATTAAATTATAGCCGTAATTCTCTAGGAGGATATAGTTAAACAATGAACTTTAAATATTTATATATGTATATATTTTTACGATGATTTTTTTCCGAGGACCGCGGACCCCCAGTAAAGGCTTCGCGGACCCCCAGGGGTCCGCGGACCACAGTTTAAGAACCACTGCTTTATATTATATATTATATATTTACTCTTTCTCATAATTAGCATTTCACATTCCATTTATTCCATTTTTTTTTTTTTTTTTATAAAATTTATATCATATTTCATTTTTCTAATCATTAGTAATTATAATATATGTAGTTTTTAGTTGAATTAAAATATAAAGGAATTTTTTCCTAATTTTAAACCAAATGAAAATTAAGTAAAATTATACTAAATATAAATAATTTTATTAAAAACTAGATTGATTTTTTATATGGAGGTAGTAAATAATTTAATTAACATACTTATTAAATAATTTTTTTAAAGATAAAAACTTATTTTAAATGTCTGGTATCAATATTTATATTTATATTTATATGTTTTATAAATATAATAAATACCTTTTTAAGTTTTTCTGCAAATTATGATCATCTAAAATCTTTAAGAAGTGTTTAGGACATTTGATCAAAAATCACTTTCGAATATGATGATAAGATCTAATCGATCTTTAATCCATCAATATTTCTATCTTTTTATATTCTATCTATTAGCTTGATGCATAATTATCCGACGTTTTTTTACTTTCCCGCATACTTCGTATAAGGGAAGTATTGGAATCGTCAAAAATTTCGACTTCGAGATTTTGATAGATCTTGACGTTTTAGGCCTCCCTGAGTCGGAAAATACCATTTTTGGAATTATGTCTGTGTGTGTGTATGTATGTATGTATGTAATGTCTGTAAGCAAATTTACTCAAAAACTAATCAAGCTAGGACTTCGAAATTTGGAACACCGATATTATTCACAGTTTCTAGATTTCTATCAAAATTTCGTCAAAATCGGTTAACCGGAAGTGGTACTTTACCTACAATGGTTGCGTTTACCTTTCAAGTAAAGTACCAGTTTGCTTCGAGATATTTGCTTCATATTTTGTATATAGATTTAAAAATATGAAAAAAATTCAGATACTAAATTTCATCATGATCTGACTACCGGAAGTGACATTTTACTTATACAAGTAGCGTTTCCTTTTTACCGACCGATGATAGTAAGGGAGGTATTGTTTATCACACCAAATTTCACATGTGGATATTTTTAGGTACATATCTCCACGAATCATGCATTTTCTTAACAGAAAAAAGTATTTTTAGCATGATGTCTGTCCGTCCGTTCGCTGTGTGTCCGTAGAGATGTGTACAGCTTGAACGGCTCAACGGATTTTGATGAAATTTGGTATATTACTTAATGCATCAGTATGATGAATGGATCAACTTTTGGTGCAAATCCGGAAACCGGAAGTGCTAGTATTGCCGATCGAAGAGAGGAAGTGAAGAGTTATTTTCATATCAAATTTCACTTGAAGGCATATCTCCACGTGTTATGCACTTTGTATTAGTTTTATCCTCGAGAAAAATCATCTTCATTAGTTTTTTCTTAATTTAAAATTATATGACGTCATCCAGCACTTCATGAAGCAACATTATATATTATAAATAAAATAAAATTAAAAATATTTATATTATATCCATATCTGTTTTTTTTACATTTAAAATATCAGTTAACCGGAAGTAGCACTTTATTACATTCTAAATATTCATTCACAACTCTTTATACCTATTTATATGCGGGAAAGTCTA
Organism: Labia minor; assembly: GCA_963082975.1. Lineage (NCBI taxonomy): Eukaryota > Metazoa > Arthropoda > Insecta > Dermaptera > Spongiphoridae > Labia > Labia minor. Next base: position 12,269,827 of record OY720344.1, on the reverse strand, counting down.
GGGGAGGACACTCCCGCTTATTATCCATAGCATTTTGTTTATTATTACTATCTCGCCAGAGATAGTATTGCGATCACGAAAATTTTCGATGTTGAGATTTTGATGTTTTTATACGTTTTGAAGGTACCTGAATCATTTTCATTAAGGTTGAGAAAAATGTCTGTGTGTGTGTGTGTGTATGTATGTAACCAAGATTACGCAAAAACGGTTTGAGCTAGAATGATGAAATTTGGTACATGGGCATTATTTAAATTTCATAGTTTTTTATCAACTTTTGAGAAATGTAGCTCAATCGGAAGAGGGTCATTACCTACAACGTTTTGATTTTTTTTCTTCTAAAGTGACCGTAAAAATAAAGATATATGTTTGATAATTTTTCACATGATTAATAATTGTATAAAACTGCTATATATAGAATTTCAGCTTGATTGAATCGCTGAAAGTACCAGAATTAATTTTTTAACACTGCAAATCTCACGCGCCAACACGTGACGTGGTGCCATCAACAAAGAGCCAAACATGCGCTGGTTAATTAAATATTATTTATAATTTTAATTTATAATTTAATTAATTTAATTTAATTTAAATTAATATATTATGTTATTTAATCCAATTCAAATTGCGAGATAGTCGAGTGAAGAAAAATAATCTTCTCTAATGTTTTAGAAAAATGCGTGTTGCAAACCATCGCCATATCGCCATATTAAGTTCTACCACTTTGAGAAAGGATGGAAAGCAGCATTACGCGATGTCAACAAACTTTTTGGCAAAGGAACAATCATCAAACGTCAGTATAGGGAGTGGTTTGTTTCAAATCAGGTGAAACCAGCTTGGAGGATAAACCAAGAAGAGCTCGACCATCCGATTTTGACAATCAGGCTCTTCTAACAATACGAATCCTGGCTGAAGACTTCGAAATCATCAATCCAAGGTCGTTCATCGCCTCAAAAGACTTGGAAAATTGTGGAAATTCGCTGGATGGTTTCATCACTAGCTCTCCGACTATGCTCATTATATGCCTATCTGTTTTTTATTGCATTAATAGATACATTTAAATTATTTGAAATTGTTTCTGTAGCTGGAAATTAAATTATTTCAAACCGTCGGTCGGTTCTGCGCCTGGCCACAGGTCAACTTATTTTTTAATATTAATAGTTAGTTTTATTTTAATAAAAAATTAATTTAATATATATTAATATAAATAAACCAAAAAAAAATTAGTATATTAAAAAAAAATGATTTAAATAGAGATAGAGTAAATAAGCATAGAGTGTCGTGTTTAGACTATATTAAATACAATATCTTTCTATCTTTTGACCTTCAAAAATCAGGTTTTTGAAATTAAAATTCCTTCGAATTCGTAATGAGAAGAAGAAGAATGAAAATCAAGTCAAAAGAAATTAACCAAATGAAGAATTAAAACAAAACTGACAGATTTAATTACAGCATTTAATTTATTTTTATTGAAATGACGACAAGAATTTCAACTACACTTTTTTTTTTTTCTTTTGTTCTCTCATGAATGCTATTATTAAATAATATAAATTAATATATATTCAAATTTATACAAGGTGAATGAATTAATGAAATTAAAAGTAAAACAATAATTATTTCAAAGAGAAGTTTAGAAGAAATTAATAATTCAGCAAGTGGAAACCATCTCATTACGTCCTAACCTAATTGTCGGTCCCTGTAGTTGAAGAGGACACCTGCATTCTCTCTGGGGAGAGTGGAAAGTTAGGGAGGACGAGGACCTCTAGGGACCGATCAACCCTTGGAGTAATTTCACAGCTCAACAGTCTTTCTCTGACACATTGGTTAATTGATAACGATTCCTACCCTCGATTACAATACAATCATCGTTTTAAAAGGATCGCGCGTTGAAATAGAAATAAATTGATTAGAGATGAAATTGGCGAGAAGAATCACTCACAGTGCATCAATTGAATTAACACTTAAGCAAATGTAATTATAAAATGATATTTGATGAAGTTGATGATTTTTGAAGAGTTCAAATGATTTATTAGGCGAGAAATTAAATTTATTTAATATACATAGTTTTGAATAGGGAAACCATTATTGGCTTAAGTAATTAGATAAGAGATGATAATGAAATAAAGGCGCCATTGGGTGTGTGGGTAGCGAACCTGCCTCACATTAACATGGTCCGGGGTTCAAGTCCCGGGCCTGGCAAGGGAATTTCCCTAGCTGGGGTCTATGGGACGGAGTCAACCCAGCCTCCGGGAACAACTTTGGGGAAAAGCTACTTGATAGCGCCTCCGATCAAGAAAATCAAGGTAAAGATTGAGAGGGCTCGTTGTACTGATCATAGGACACCTCATTGATATAACCGGTTTGATAGGCGTTGTCCTTGCGTAGAACGTACAAAGTCAGAGGTTTTTTTCTGTTTTTTAATATATGTTATTTAATCCAATTCAAATTGTGAGATAGTCGATTGGAGACACTCCAAATTTTTTTGTTTTGACATTGTGATTCTGGCATTATTCTCCAACCATCTTATGGGCAAAGTATTGCTTTGTTAAGCTTGATATAAATATTAAAAAAATAATTTTTCTTTTTTTTAATAAATATTGATAAAATTTACAGCATATAAAAATATTCTGGTAATATTTCATCACCCCAATCAATTTTGAGTTTATAACTTCACAATTTCCCAAATAAACAAACAGATAAACTGAGAGAGCCATGAAAAATACAAAAGTCATATTTGGGTTCACCAGATCACACATGAAGAGTGAAGATTTGCAAAAAATTTTAAATCCTGAACAATGCATTTGGGAATGGGAATTTACGCAATATTTCAGTAATACAATTTACAATTTGCCAATTTAATCAACTAAGATATATAAATAAATATTCAGTACTTCAAATTTCATAAATTGTAATTTTATTGTGAATTGTTAATTTTTAATTCATTTCTATTGAAAAAAGTGATAATTATTAAAAAAAATAAAATTGTCTTTATGTGTGCCATGAAATTTTTCAAACGGGCCACTTACGGCACGCGTGCCATAGGTTCGCCATATATAGATATACTGATGTTTGAGCAAGATCAAATTTCCCGCAAATAGGATATTTTTAAGTTTTGAAATGTCTAAGGTCAGAGAAGACAGGACGGGTCACGTGACACAGGGTTGCAAAATTCGAATGTTTTTGTACCGTCTTGTTTCCTGGGTCTTTGGGTTTTGGTCATTGCTTTTCATGTGGATATTTGCCTATTTGTCTGTTGGTCTGCCTGCTGAGAAGTTGAATTGGAAAACCTCTCAGATCGAACAGAAACCATTTTTGGGTTTGTAAAAATTCTCCTTTCTTTAATTCTTGCTGCTCAGGTTGTATGGAAATTGCTATATTGAGTGATTTGTTAATGTTTTAATAAATCTTATTTCATAATTTAATTTTTTTACATATTTGAGGTCCAGTGGAGAAATATTGTGCGATCTCCATTATACTTCATTTGTTTATTCTTTTATTGAATTGTTAATTTGTTAATTTGTTAATTTGTTAATTCAAGTTAGGATTATTTGCTTTATTTGCTTTCATCGCAAACCTAATTGTATACTGCTTTTTTTATCTTTTTAACTTTTATAATATACACTACTTTATATAAATATATCAGAAAAACGAGATTAAAATTGTTTTATTCACTAATTCTTTCTTTATACCTTAAGGAAATTTAGGTGGGTTAAATTGATTGTGGTTGGAGAGCTTCCAGCGTTTTTATTTCTTGTTTTATTTAAATAAGAATTAGAAGCCTCGTGTCTGCAGAATTCGGATCACCCAGAGACGATTCATGTATTTCTTATGATTTAAGAAATTATATGAGTCTAACTGGTCTTTTGGTAAGTATCGTTTGAATTAAAAGGTTTTGTTAATTTTCCTTTTTGATAAAACAAAATTAACTGGCGACCTTGACTAAACCCTATATTTGCATTTGTATTATATATTTATTATAATAAAAACAACCCCAACCCATTGTTAACGCAGAGAAGGGAATTGATTTATGCACTGAAGCATATTTTCAATTGGGATCTTTTTTGCGTTAACATAATAAAATTTGGCGAGCCGTGGACAGGACTGGAAGTGTCTCTAATCAGGTTAGTTTTTTCTCATTTACTTTTCCTTTTGGTTTTGTTTTGTTTTGGCTATATTCTGATATATTTGTATATAAATAATTGAAATAATGGCTGATTTGGAGGCTCAATTGAAACAAATCAGCATTGAGATGAAAAAATTAACAAGAGCAGCTAGAATTAAAGAATTGTTATTCGCGGGGCTGACCAACACAAATAGCACGGGGATTCAAGCTTTAGTTGCTGAAACTAAAGATGTAATTTTGCAACTTGAATTGTTGCAAAATAATATTTTTGAAAAGGGTGTAGATGACCAGTGTGAAAACGTGTTGGAAAACACTGATCGTCTCATCCTATCGCTTAATAAATGTGTGTTAAATGTCCCACAGCAGCCAACAATAAAGCAGGAGAAGTCGGTATTGGGTTTAGCTGCAAATAATGTTAATTTGCCAATGATCCAATTACCGACTTTTACAGGGGAATACGTGGATTATTTGCCGTTTATGAATCAGTTCGACGCGGCAATAGGATCCAACCCCTCCTTGAGTGCAGCGCAGAAGCTGCAATATCTGAAAGGCTACTTGGGACCCAAGGCATTGGACACGATTCGGCATCTTCCGTCGACCGACGAGAACTACATCCCAGCGAGAGACATACTGCACAAGGCGTTTTACAAGTATAGGGACTTGGTCTTCGACCTCATTGAAAAAGTGTTCAGCTTGCAGCCAATTTTATTTCCCTCGAGTGAAAATTATAATAAATTGATCTCGATGGTGAGGGAAATTATTGCACAGTTGAACTCTTTAAAGATAAATACGGTCGAATCCAATCCCTATCTAGTGTATGCAGTTTTGTCTAAACTGGATCCAGAGGCGAGGTCGAGATTCATCTTCCCTTTGAAAAGCGAAGAAATCCCGGCCTTGGATGTTTTGCTCGAATTTCTTACACAACTTGCGGATTCTGTAAGAGGTCGAGAAACACCACGGGAAGATAGGCCAGTGTTGAAACAGTGTAAGGACAGGAAAGTAACAAATGCCTTTATTAATATTAAAAAGAATTGTAAATTATGTAATCAAGGCAGTCACTTTTTGAACAAGTGCACAAAATTTATGAATTTTTCGCCTTTAGAAAGATATTTTTATGTGAAATCTAATCATCTCTGTTTCAAATGTTTTTCAGAGAAACATAAATCAAAAGACTGCACTTTTGGAGAGTGTAAAATTTGTAAGAGGTCGCACAATTGTCTCCTGCATTTTGGAAAGAGAAAATCTTCAATGGACCTCGATAAGAAACAGACTTTTGGAAACACGCAGTCTGGGCAGCAATCTCCTAAAAATGGTAATCAATCTGAATCCCCGCCCTCCTCTCCTATTCCCACCAGTACAAACAATTATTTTTGCAAAAATGGTGGTTTTTGTTCGATTTTGGGTAGAGCATTGATGATATGTAAGCTGCCTAATGGTCAACAAATGAAGATTAATGCCTTCATTGACCCGGGTAGCGAAGTATCATTAATCTCTAGTAAGTTATTAAAAAGTTTAAAGTTGGTGCCGTTTGAATCGAAAATGTCAATTGCTGGTTTGAAAAATCAGCCATTGGCCGATTCGAATAAGGCAGTAAATTTGGACTTTTTCTCCCCAGTAGATGGCTCTTTCTCCACGACCGCCAAGTTCAACGTGATAGACAATTTAAAATTTAAAATCCCCACCTTTCAAATGGAAAAGAATCAGTTTGAATTTGCTGATGGTTTACCGCTATCAGATGATTCTTTCTTTGAGCCCAAGGAGGTATTGGTTTTAATTGGGGTGGATTTATATTCAAAAATTGTTTCAAATGGCCTGAGAAAGAACAAAGAGGGAAATTTATTTGCACAAAACACATCATTGGGTTGGGTCATTTTTGGATCTATAATTGGGAAAAATTTAAATAAAAATTTAAAGTTAAAGCAGGGAGAGGGGACATTGAATACTGAATTTAATGGAAAAATTGGAATTTCAAGGGAAAACATTTCGAAGACTAAGGGACATAGAGTCAAAAAGAAATCAAATTGTTTTGGATCAGGAAGAATCCTGATAAATTAAATTGAATGTTTTTTATTTGTTTATTTTAGTGCAAATTTATTAATGGTAGTTTTCAATACTGATAGCAGCATAGAGTCTGAATTCCATTCCATTTGGGGGGTGGCTCTCAGAATTGTCGAAAGTGTTTAGAGAATCGGGGTTCTCTAAAAAGGGGGGAGTTATGTTTGAGCAAGATCAAATTTCCCGCAAATAGGATATTTTTAAGTTTTGAAATGTCTAAGGTCAGAGAAGACAGGACGGGTCACGTGACACAGGGTTGCAAAATTCGAATGTTTTTGTACCGTCTTGTTTCCTGGGTCTTTGGGTTTTGGTCATTGCTTTTCATGTGGATATTTGCCTATTTGTCTGTTGGTCTGCCTGCTGAGAAGTTGAATTGGAAAACCTCTCAGATCGAACAGAAACCATTTTTGGGTTTGTAAAAATTCTCCTTTCTTTAATTCTTGCTGCTCAGGTTGTATGGAAATTGCTATATTGAGTGATTTGTTAATGTTTTAATAAATCTTATTTCATAATTTAATTTTTTTTACATATTTGAGGTCCAGTGGAGAAATATTGTGCGATCTCCATTATACTTCATTTGTTTATTCTTTTATTGAATTGTTAATTTGTTAATTTGTTAATTTGTTAATTCAAGTTAGGATTATTTGCTTTATTTGCTTTCATCGCAAACCTAATTGTATACTGCTTTTTTTATCTTTTTAACTTTTATAATATACACTACTTTATATAAATATATCAGAAAAACGAGATTAAAATTGTTTTATTCACTAATTCTTTCTTTATACCTTAAGGAAATTTAGGTGGGTTAAATTGATTGTGGTTGGAGAGCTTCCAGCGTTTTTATTTCTTGTTTTATTTAAATAAGAATTAGAAGCCTCGTGTCTGCAGAATTCGGATCACCCAGAGACGATTCATGTATTTCTTATGATTTAAGAAATTATATGAGTCTAACTGGTCTTTTGGTAAGTATCGTTTGAATTAAAAGGTTTTGTTAATTTTCCTTTTTGATAAAACAAAATTAACTGGCGACCTTGACTAAACCTTATATTTGAATTATTTATTATAATATAAATAAACACCCATTGTTAACGCAAAGAGGGGAATTGATTTATGCACTGAAGCATATTTTCGATTGGGATCTTTTTTGCGTTAACAACTGATATATAGAATAATTAAAATAAGATCTTTTAAAATTTTAATATTAAAAGAAAATGTATTAACTAACATATTAAACTGAAAAATTAATTGATTCAAGACTACAAAAAAGTAACTTTTATTTATTAAATTAATTTTGAGATCAATCTGTAAAACTTAGTTCATCAATTCTTCTTCTTCTTATTATTATTATTTTGGTATTATATAAATAGGAATTTTGCATATATATATATATATATATATATATATTAATAAAACCTAAAAGGTACTTTCTATAATTTTATTATAATGAGTATTGATGATTACACAATTTATTCCATTACATTTATATCTAGCTAATTGCATATTTATGGGGGAATTTTGTCACTCCTCTTATTTATTTTAAATGGAAAAATGTAATAATAAGAAATCTTACTTGAATATAAGTATATTTTGGACAACTAGCATGTACATTTGAGATTTTCAAGAAATTAGAAGGATAGATAAATGATTTATGTATAGTATTCCTATAAAAGCAAAGTTATTTTCATACTCATATATACAATATATTCATATATAAATATAAACGTATACAGACATTAGAATAATTATTTAAAGATCTTACTTTGTGTTTCATATATACTTAATATATACTTAAATAAGTTGACCTGTGGCCGGGTTCGAACCGACCGACGGTTTGAAGTAAATTAATTTCCAGCTACAGAAACAATTTCAAATAATTTTAATATATCTATTAATGTAATAAAAAACAGATAGGCATACATAAATAATAAATATAAACATTTTTAATTTTATTTTATTTATAATATATATGCAAAACCAGGCTGTGACGTCATGAATGGCTGGATGACGTCATATAATTTTAAATCAAGAAAAAACTAATAAATATGATTTTCCCGAGGATAAAACCAATACAAAGTGCATGATTTGTGGTGATATATAAAAAAATCTCCTTTGCTGTGAAAATAACCCTTCCCTTCCTATCGTCGATTGCTAATACTACCACTTCCGGTTTCCGGATTTGCACCAAAAGTTGATCCATTCATCTCACTGATGCATTAAGTAAATATACCAAATTTCATCAAAATCGGTTGAGCCGTTCAGGCTGTACACATCTATACGGACAGACGGACGGACGGACGGACAGACATCATGCTAAAAATACTTTTTTCTGTTCAGAAAATGCATGATTCGTGGAGATATGTAAAAATCTCCACATGTGAAATTTGGTCTGAAAACAATACCTCCCTTACGAACGTCGGTCGGTAAAAAACAACTTAGAAAAATAAAAAATTAGAAAATATTTGATTTAGAGCATAGGTTCCCAAACATTTTTTTGTCTTGGTTCCCTTTGCATTTAGGGTAGAGCCCCTAAATTGATTTTGATTTTTTATAAACGATTTACTTTTTTTTTTTTTTTTAAGATACATATTGGAAAAAACTAAAAAATTGTGTCAAAAGTCATGTCGGAAAAACGCGATTTACCTTTTTTTTATTTTTTTTAGAGACATTTTCAAAAAATCCATGTCGGAAAACACGTGGGCCCCGTGGACCCACATTCGACCCCGTAGACCCCCATTTTCATTTCATGGACCCCCAAATTTGTTATTCGCTGTGCCTGGAGGTTAAAATAAACCCCCAGGGGTCCATATAGACCACTTTGGGAACCTATGATTTAAATTAATGATTGGAAAATTTTACAAATACAAAAATTAGTGACATTAATTAATTATAATTACACAAATAAATATCAATGACATATTCTTTAATCTATGTCATTAATATTTGTAAATATTTAATTTAAATATAAAATTTAAAATTTTTTTTTTAAAAATAAAGATTATCAATATTAAAGAAAATGATTTCACTTAAATACTGAATTTGTCTAATTGTACGAGTAAGTTATTCTATTCTTATCCGATTTCTTCATTTTATTTGTATATATAATGGCAATTTTCTGTTATTTTACAATTGTTACATGTTTTTTATATATCGTATATATATATATATATATATATATATATTTCTTGTATTTAGTTGATTCCAGAAGCAATACCTTTCACAAGAAAACATGTCTTGGAAGGAGAAATAAAAAAAACCCCTCCAGGAGAGCAACCGCCCCTCCAAAGGGTTTAAATGATTCATTTATAATGATTCGGGTTACAGTTGCTATTTAGTTACAACGATATCAAGATGATAGCTAAATTGTTTGTGTTGATGATTTTTGCTGGAGTTTATGTCCAGGCAGAATTACGTAAATTTTCTCTCATTTATGATTTTTATCCTATTTCTATGTTTTTTTTATTATATGTACAAATTTTGAATTTTATGCATATAGTATAATATTGAGATTATATTTAATATTTTTAAATTTTTAACCCCCCCCCCTCCTTATTTTATTTAAAATTATAAAAACTTTTAAATTTTTTAAAATCACATAATAACGTATCATATTTTGGGATTCATATCATATGATATAATGTTTGAAAATATAAAAATTTAATAATTTATCATAATCATATTTGAATATCATAATTTACAATAACTTTAATTACTAAAATCATTTACAAAAATGTATTTTCTATTCCTTCATTAATTTAATTAATTTGATAATTTTAGCAAAATATTTTCCACAATGTGATGTCAGCTCAAGTCGATTTCCTTCTTGTATTTTGAAAACTACTCAAATTTTGAAACCATACATAGCTAAAGGTATGACTATTTTTATTTCTTAGATAATTTAAAAAAATACGTTTTTTTTTTTGTTTATTAATTTTCAAGGTCGACTAATTTTATTGAAAACGAGCCAATTAAATTAATTATTATATAATTTTAAATTTTAAAAATCAAAAAAGGTTCTAAATTCTAAACACATCACAATTATAATAAGCACACACATTTTTATATAAAACCATTCCTTAAAACAGGGATGTAAAACTCGAGGCTCGCGACATTTTTTAAGAAAAACGTTGAGCGCATTTAGTTCTATGCAATATATTATCCTTTATAGAGCTATAATTCATATATATATTCTAAGATACATACCACACTAAAACACTTCACTAACACTATTTCTTCAAATATAATCAACCATTTTTTGATAATATGTAAATTTAATAAAAATTCTTTTAAATTTTGATGTATACTTTGATATAAGTATATTATAGTGAAAAATAATAAAAGATTAATTTTAAATTAAACTATCAATTTTATTGCATGATAAAAAAATTTGTCAGTTTATGTGTTTAATAAAATTTTTATTATTACAAAAGTTTGACTTGATTGTTCATATAAATAAATTAAACTAAATGCGCCCAACGTTTTTCGTTGAATATGAAGCAATTCATCCATGAACTTTGTCAGGCTTATAGAAAAATTATTTTATTCTTTATAGTCCATTGGAAAAACGTTATTTTATAAAAATTTTTTATATTTATATTATTTTATTCTTTTTAGTGCAATTTTAATATGATAAATTTATTTAATATAATAAGAGAAATAAAAAAAAGATGAAGTTATACGAAAATTTACACAAATTGAATAAAACAAAAAAATATATTAATCTTCCAAAATTGATTTTATGCATTTATGTTAAGTAAATGTTATTATTGAATAATAATTATTATATTATATTTATAAATAAATAATTTTTATTAATATGAGATTTTATAAATGTATATATACATCAATCTTTGACACATTAAACGATAATTGTCCTTTCAATTTCTATCTATTCTAGAATTAGTTCTAAAATTTCGCAATTCATTAAAAGTACAAATACTACTAGTATAGTATATTCGTATTTTAGTTTAAAGATTGAACTGACAACTTTTCTTTTATAAATGAAAATGAAAATTAATAATAAAATTAAAAAGGTATTATATAGTACTATTATAGTTTAGTACAAACTTCTGATAATGATATAACTTTCGAAATGATCATTAAGTTGAATAAAAATAATTTCTTGAAACATAAAACCGTGTGTTAACTTTAATGTTTTTAATTTTATTATTAATTTTAATTTACATTTACAGTTTGATAATTAATATAAAAGAAAAGTTTTCAGGTTGACAAATATATATATTAGTATAATTTCATAGTTTTTCTTTTTATTTAAGGCTGAATTATTATAGAAATTTTCAACACAACACATCGCAACACACCTGAGGCTTAATATATATATATATATATATTAATTTTAAAAGATATAATATATTTGTTTAAAACGGAACATTTTTATATTCTTTAAAATTCTAAAATGAATATTATTAAGAATATTTTTAAATAAATTAATCTTTTTTCTCCTTTCTTTCATTTTAGTCAGTATAAACTTGTAGGTTATTCTTTATATCTTAAAAGAATAATGATGAATAATATAAATATATGTATTTATTTTTTCTAGGGATCCCTGAATTGAATATTCCTTCTTTTAATCCATTTTTCTTGCCCTTGATGACGCTCCAACGTCAATTCGGAGAGAGTCGTTACACATGCAAATTTCACAATTTCACAATTTATGATCTAGTTAATTATGATTTTCATAAATTTGAGTAAGTACTAAAATTATAATTATATAATATATTTAGGGTGACCAAACGTCCCGCTTTTCCGGGATTGTCGCGCTTTTAGGTGCTCTGCCCCGGCGTCCCGAAAAATGTCTTCGGGACAGCCTATTGTCCCTGTTTTCAAATATTTAGGACATTTCATACTTTTTTTCAAAATTTTTTCAATTTGGTTCTAAAAAAAAGGTAAAACGTTTTCTGGACTAGGCTCTTAAACATTTCTGACTTTTTTCTTAATTTTTTCAATTTGGTTAAATTAAAGTTATATAAATGTTCAAAAATATATAATACAATGTTTTTATTAAATATTCATTATATTTACTAATATTTTTGTATGTTTTTAAGTTTTTTAAACACAAATGAGCCGGTAAATATTTTTTTCCAATTATATAACATAAATCAAATTTAAATTTTCCTGAAATTGTTTAGGTTTGAATTCTCATCCTCAAGCGCCATATTATTCCAATATTATGTGACATTCAGGATTTTTGTATTATAAATATATATATATTTTAGACACAACTTCACTGAGAATGAATTTTCTTACCGTATGTTTGGTAAATTTGAACGAATTACCGTTGATGCCACTTATGATCTCGATAGCAAAATCTTATTAATACCTGTTAAAGGGGTTGGAAAATTTGATGGTATTTTAAGTAAGTATCTATCTATCTATCTATTACTATCTATATATATATGAATTATTTTATAAATATTTATTTATAAGATAATTTATTAATAATTATTATTTTCTCGTTGTTTGGTGAAAAGGTAACAAATAATAATTATTAAGGGAATTTTTATTAAAAGACCACATTGTTTGTATATTAAATTAAAATATAATTTATTTATTTATTAAAAGACCACACATTGTTTGTATAAAATTATATTTTAATTTAATATACAAACAACGTGGTCTTTTAATAAAAATTCCCTTAATAATTATCAAAATAACCACAAAAGCTTTAATAAATACATTTGTGAGAAATATAGCCTAAAAACCAGTCCGCTTGAATCGGAGCAAGCGCACGGTTACTTGAAAACGACTGCAGAATAAGCAGTCGAAACGTTGTACAGTTATTTTAATTTAATATATAATTTTATACAAACAATGTGGTCTTTTAATAAAAATTCCCTTAATAATTATCAAAATAACCACAAAAGCTTTAATAAATAATAATTATTCTGTCAATTTTCTTTAGATGAATGTTAAACATAGTTATTTTGTGGGATTCCAAAATAATATTTAATATTGAAAATAATGAAAAATTCCCTCTTTCTTTTTTTTATAATTATAATTAAGAAAGTCACGTGGCGAGGAAAGAAGGGAAGAGTGATAAAAAAGGGTTTGCTGCGCTTTCATAGAAGCGGGCTTGTTGAAGAGTTAATGTTAATTCAGATCCAAGAAGGGGAGGGTAAAGAGAGGATTCTGTGTTTGTTTGAAAGGGTATGAAATCATATGTAGAAAATCTCAAAAAAATTCTATACATCAATAATTAATATTAAGGCTAAATAATTGGATATTATCATCACTTATAAAGAAAATAAAAGATTATTTTTTTGTTTTTAAATTTGTCTAAATAATAAATCTTATAATATGAATATAAAATATAATTCTTTGAAATGTTTTCCTTGTTTTTCAACAGAAAATCTTGAAGTTATTGTAGAAGCTCATCATGATATTTATCCCAAAAATGGTCAACGTTATTTAAATTTGAAATCAACTAATGCTAAATTGAAATTTTCAAATGATAATATTTTAAATTTTGATCAGATTATTCAAGATAATCCAGTTTTGTGTAAGTATTTAATAAATCAAATAATTAATTATAATAAACTTTTAAATGATTAATTATACGATGACTGTGCAAAAGAAAAGGTGAATTTTGAATTTTCTCGAGCTGCATACATTGGATTATCAAAATTGTTGACATTATCAGCCATTTTGGATTAGTAGTTTATTTTTGACAACTAAAAAAGTTAGACACGTTTTAGTGTGTTCTTCGATTTTTTAAAGAATCTGTATTAAATTTTGAATTAAAAATGGAACAAAGTGCTCCAACGCACTTAAAATGTTGACTGTATCAAAAAGCACGCCAAGTTCGATCAAATGTGAAAGTTATGCTCACTGTTTTCTTTGATTACAATGGCCTGGTGCATCATGAGTTCTTGTTAATATGTCGTACTCTTAATAAGGAATACTACAAGGGAGTTATTCAATGTTTGCGTGAAGCAATGCGGCTCAAACGATCGGAATTGTGATAAAACAAATCATGGATTCTGGATCACAATAATAATAATAATAATAATGTACCAGCTCATACATCATGTTTTTTGTGTGATATTTTGGCCAAAAACAACACCGTAATCATGCCTCAAACACCGTATTCACCAGACTTGGCTCCCTGAAACTTTTTCCTATTCCCAAAACTGAAAAGACCAATGAAAGGAAAGCATTTTGCCACAATCGATGAAATAAATTCGGAATCGAAGAAGGGGCTGATGGACATACAGAAAAGCGCACTTCAGAAGTGCTTCGACGATTGGAAGAAGCCCTGGCATAAGTGCATTATATCGTTGAAAGGGACAAAATGGATATTGATGAATAAATAAATACTTTTCGAAATAATTCCAAATTCACCTTTTCTTTTGAACATCTCGTACATCGTTATCACTCTTGCAACCATATTTTTGGGTTTCTGAATTGTTATTCTCCAATAAATCTATTTTTTATCTGACTAAATTATAATTAAACTTAAAATCTTGAAGAAAAATATTTGTTCTCTATTCATATTAATTACATATTAAATATTTATTTTTTAATAGATAATTTAATAAAATAGAAAATTTGTTTAATAAATAAGGGATTATAAATATTTTTATTGAATTATTATACATATACTTTAGTAATTTATCAAATATCATTAATCATCAATTTTCATGTTATAGCTGAAGCTGTTTCTCGTTTCTTCCAAGATAACAATGATTTAGTGCTTGAAGAAGCCGGTAATCCAATTGGTGAAGTAATTAGCCAAATTCTTGCTGAAGTTTCGAAAAAGATTTATGATGGAAATTCAGTTAAAGATCTCTTCGGGACTCATTAACTTTCAATTTTCATTTAAATCAAATTCTTTTGCCAATATTTTTTTTTTTTTAATTTCTTATACCATTTTGAAAAATTATAAAAATAATTTTTATTAGTTTTTTTTTTTATATCTTTTTTACTTTTCACACATTTTTCATATTTTAATATTATAAATATTATAAATAAAAATAATAAAGAGTTCTAATATAAATTTCCTCTTTTCATCTTCATAATTTAATAAGATCTTTTCCTCAACTCCTTTATTTTATAAAAATAATCACTAAGAAGAATGGAAAGCTATTGCTGACAAGAAGAATTGCAGAAGTGATGGGTGCATCAATTTCATTGCATTATAATTATATTTCATTTTTATAAAAATTCTACTATACTTAAGTGTTTCGCTTTTTTTGGACGGCAGTATATATGTATATATGTACATATAATATATAGATATATTATACTTGTATATTACTAACATTATAATATACAGTAGAACCTCGATAACTCAAACCTCGGTAACTTAAAAATCTCTATAACTTCAAAAAATAATGTTCCCTTCCCCATCAGAGCCCAAAACCTTAATAATAATAAATAATTTAAAATACGCAACCTCGATAACTTAAATAATTAATCTATGTATTGGCCCTCAGAAGCTGAAATCAGGAGAAAGTATTCAATGTAAAAGACGAAAAATTGCCGAATTCCCTAATTTAGTACAGTGTTTACGTGGTTCAAACAGTGTCGAAACAAAAACATCAGTGTTAGTGGACCCTTACTGAAAGAAAAAGCTGAAGAATTGACTAATTCGCTGAAAATCAAAAATTTTAAAGCCAGCAATGGCTGGTTAGAGAATTTCAAGAAATGACATGATTTAGACTTTAAAAAATGTTATTAACCTATCCCTAACATAGCCCTTGATAACTTAAAACCTCTATAACTTAAAATATTTTGTGTTTCCATTGGACTTTAACTTATCGAGGTTCTACTGTAGTTATTTTCAATCCTATTAGAAATTGATATATATAGCAATTATTTAATCTATGGTAATAATGAATGTTTTAAGTTACTTATTAATTTTTTGACTTTTGTTTAGTAATTTTTGATTTCGACGAAAAAAGGGACTGATAAATATTATTTTTCCATTTCATTTTATAAAATAATTGCATTTATAAAAATGAGCTGTAGCCAGGTAAAGAACCGACCGACGATATAATAATTAAAAACAAGATTAAGAATATATATATATATATATATGTGTATTTTTTATTTCACCAATTAGTTTAATGTAATAGAAAATTTCCGACAATGAATATAAAATTAATACTTTGTAAACTACTACTTACGATTTCTGGATATACACTAAAAGTTGATTAATTTATGCTACTGATGCATTAAGTAAATATATCAAATTTTATCAAAATCCGTTCAACCTTTCAAGCTATACACGTCTCTTCGGATACATAATGAACAGGCGGATGGACAGACAGACGGACAGAGATTATGCTTAAAAATTCGTTTTCCTGTTAACAAGTGTTAAGTGTCCTGTATTTTCAGGAGTATTTAAAAAAAATTGATTTCAAACAGTTTTTCATTTAGACGACCCCTTCCCTCCTATGCCAACTTGTATATACGACATTTTGAATATTTTTTTTTAATTTTCTACTACTAAAAAAAAATATAAACATGGCCGGCCGGCTGTCATTTGTTTCTCGTCCTTCTCTCCCCTTCTTTATATTCGTTCATTTCATTCACTCGACCAGTCATCAGGTGGCAATATAGTTTAGTCGTTGCAAAACACGGCATAATAGACTCAGGAGAACTCTCAATCAATAAATAATAAATAAATAAATTAAAGATTACTTTAAATAATTATATTTATTTTAAGGTCTTATTTCTATTAAATATATTTTAAAATAGTTATATTACATATATTCAAATTCATATTGTAGAAGAATTATGATTCACTAATTTACTTGTGATTCAGTTTTAAAATTTGAAAATTTCAAATTCACCGATTTCAGAAATTTGATAATCGAAATTTACCAAAATAATTATTGTACTCAATATTAATTTGAATATTAAAGAAGGAATTAAAAATTTTATATAAATAAAAAGATTAATTTTGATGATATTTAATCCAGCGTTTCTTTCAGTCGTTGAAGCACTTCTGAAATACGCTTTTTGGTATGCCTTCGATTCTGACAACAAACGTTGTATAACTTCCTCGTAGTATTCCTTATTAACAGTACGACCTGTTGTCAAGAACTCATGATTCACCCCGCCATTGTAATCGAAGAAAACACACAACCTTCACATTTGATCGAACTCATCAACATCTTCTTGGGCCTTTTGTATAGCCTAGTTTACATGGGCTTAGTTCTTGTCATTAGTTCAGGGGTGGGCAAATTAAGCGCGGGCCTTTTGAACGCCCGGCGGCCCGTTAAAAAAGTTGGCTCTTATTTTGATTTTTTGTTCAATATGTCTCTAAAAAAAAGATAAATTTTTTTTATTAGTGTTTTCGAAATATGGTCCTCCGGCCCGGAAGACATTTTGAAAATTTAATTGTAGCCTGCTGTTACAAGTATTTGCCCACCCCTGAACTAATGACAAGAACCAAGTCCGTGTAAACTAGGTTTAAAGCGCTTGTACCACTTATAAACATTTTTTTTTGAGACAAAGAAGACTCGTCGAATGCCACAGTCAACATTTTATGTGTGTTGGAGCACTTTATTCTATTTTAACGCAAAATTTAATTCAGATTCTTTGATTCATTTTTTTAAAGTAAAAAATCGAAGAACACACAAAAACGTGACCAACTTTTTCAGTTGTCAAAAACCAACTACTAATCCAAAATGGCTGATAATGTCAACATATGATAAACATATGTGTACCAACATAACAAAAATCAATTTAGATAATCGAATGTACACAACCCGCGAAAATTCAAAATTCACTCTTTCTTGTGAACAGACCTCGTGTCTATATATATATAAATACAGGGTTATCATAAAAGAATGGTACAGTTTCCAACATTGTTTAAAGAAAAACAGAATTTCTTACAGTTAATGTTGTTTATTAGTCTAATTTGTCGTCTCATAGAGTTTTTTTTACATAATTAATACATTTCAATATGGGCGCCCTTAGTCGCTCGATAAATGTCCAAACGATAATCAACTTCTCTCCAAATATTCGCTAACATTTCTTCGGTTATGGTTGTCATTGCTTCATTAATCCTGTCGATTCCTAATCGACGAGGGATGGACTTCCCAGGACTTCTAATTGCCGATTGTCTAATTAGTTCAACCGTTTCAGAGATACCAATATAACAATTAGAAATTTCCCTACAATCTTCCTACAAATTTCTGAAACCGCACCATTCTTTTATGATAACCCTGTACACACACAAACATATATATATACAATTTTTGCTAGTATAATAAGATCCAGTTAAGTATAAAAACAAACTTGAACTGATGTTCTAGATAAATTGGCATCAATTCTTTTACGGAAGTAAACTTACAAATTTGATTAATTATGTTACCTTAATATAATTATTATTGTCTGAATTAACAAATAATTTTTGATTTGCAAAATTATTATTCAGAAAAAATAATAAAACCTATTTCGTTTCTTATCATTTTATTAATATGATAAACATAAAATAAGAAATTAGGATGATGTCAAATATTCTAGATCTCATTTCAAGATCCACTTTTGTGAATGATTAAGGAGAAATATCCCTACCAAGAAAATTTGCAATTTCATCCTCCTCCTCCTCTATGCACTTTAAAAGCAAAATATAGACCGAAACTCCGTTAAATTGTATTTCATATTGATTGATGTATATACATCTTCATCATAGAATTATGCTTGTACAAATTTTCATAGTATTGGCTTTAGCTGCTCTTAGTGAACCACGAAATTTACGTAAGTAACACAAATTCGAATTCTTATCTGAACAAGAATTAAAAATAGAAAGTATTGTGGATCACTTCTTCTCGATGTCTTTGTTTCATGAAGAGTTTTTTTTTTATTTTAACTATATTTTTAAATTCTTCTTCTTTTATTTTAGATCAGTTGATCTGTTTATATCAGATCATCGATTTTTAAATTATTTATAATTAAATTAGCAAAATTTGCAATAATTCGTATTTTCTAAGAGGTTTGAGGAAACTCAAACTCAAAATATTTATCCTTTTAATCCTGAAAGTTACATACGCTCCATACCGGGATGAATTTTTTATTTTTAGTTATACAAAACAGCCTGTTATCTTCCTTCCAAGATTTCAAAATATTGTTATATTATCTATAGAAAAATATTATTTTACTAAATATTAATTTATCAAAGTAAAATTATATTTAGTCATTATTTTTAAAAACTAATTTTTTTAATTAAATCAACAATTTAGAAGGCAGAAAGTTTATAAAAATATAAATAAATGAAATATGATTAAATATATAATTTATATTTTAAAACAATTAATAAAATTAATTTGCGAAATGTTGAAAAAACACGTGGACACAGACAGATTGATTGTATTTTATATAAAATTTGGTTATTATTGTCTGAATTGCATTCAAATCTTTGATAGCTGATATCACTAGTTAAATTGTAAGTATATGAAAAAATATTAACAATCTACATAATTCACACAATCTACATAATAACAGTTTGAAAAGGTAAAAAATATATATTGCATATTTTTTAAGGTTCTTAAAAGAATTTTGTTATATGGTTAAATACATAAGTATATATTGGGTATACAACTTGCCTTCCGCCGTTTTTATATTGTGAAAAACTGATTATACATTTATGATTCAAAATATTGTCCATCGCTGGCCACTACTTTCTCCTATCTTTCAGGTAGCATACGAATTCCTCGTAGAAAAACAGGTAATCTTTGGAGACAATCCAGGAATCGATACAATTTTTCACTTTTTCATAAGAACGGAAGTGCTGGACAGTCAGGCCGTGTGTCATTGATAAAAACAATTGATAGTCATAGGGAGCAATGTCTGGAGAATACTGCGGGTGGGGTAGGATCACAAGTTTCCAAGTATGTTGGGACGAGCATTGTCATGCTGCAAAATTACTTTATTGCGGCCGTTTGTCTTTTAGTGCTCAACTCAAATTTATCAATTGTTTTCGATTGATTCAGTAGATTTTAGTATCTCATAATACACTATACAGAGTGAACGATCTATTTATTTCGATCGCCACTTACCGTCATCTATTGGAAAACGGCGGAAACAAAAGTTGTACACTTATTATAAAAATATAAATTTTAATTTTCTATTTTCTATAATGATAATAGATGAAATCATAGCATAAACTTTTTTTTAACAGCTTCCTATATTGAAAAATGTAATATAAATTCTTCAGAGTTTAATTCATGCTTCTTAAGACGGTTTGACAGTTTGCGGCCCCAATTGGCTAAAGGTAATTTATTCAAAACAGGTTTGATTTGAGATACAATTTTTTTTTCTTGATGGCAAGAAAGAATTCCAAATGTTCATTAATAAAATTTGATAAGATTGGATTCTATTTCACTATTCTACTTTCATTTTTTTATTATTATTTATTTAATGAAATTATATTTAAAATAAATTGATACGAGCAAGCAACACAATTTTCAAATTAGTACCTTTTTTTATCTTTGATAGTAAAATCAATTTAACTTTGAGAAATTTTGCAATTTAATATTTATATTAAATATGTAGATCTTATATAATTATATAATATACTTATATTATATTATATATATATATATATATATATTAACTATTTTTTTTAAATTTATATTTCAATTATTTAAATTATAATAGATAATAAAATTGATTTCTTTTTATTTGTTTATATCAATTCTAATGTTCAAGATTTTTCTTGTACTTTGGAGAGATTAAAATTATTATTATTATTATGTTAATAGTATAGTAATAATAAAAAGATTAACGTTGTCATGAATGATACTGGACTAATTAAGTATCAACTTTAAATTCGAAGGCAGAAATATACAAAAAAACAAAACAAAAAACGAACATTTGTTTTTCTACTTGTATAAATATATATTATTAATAAAGTATGAAAAATAATCTGACCTAGTATGTTTCCTTTTTATATTGACTATTTTTCCAATATTTAATGTTATATAATAAGTATTTGTAAAGGTTAAAAAAAAATTAATTGGTATGAAATTAATAGATTAATTAATAGATTAGTCACTAATAGAAAATGTTTCATTTAATATAAGTTGTGCAAAATTAAATTAAACTTAAATAATATAAAAAATAATAAGATTAATTTTTAATTAAACATACGATAAAGTTTTAACTTTACTGATAAATTTGTTTGATGCGCATTTTGTTATTGCGTCATCATGCTTCTCAATTAAAAAGCTTGAAACTCCACCGTGTGTTTAATTAAAAATTTTTCCCAATAAGTTTAATATTTTTTAAGTTTAATATTATTTTAGATAACTTAATTCAAAGATTATTCATTCATTCTTTTTAATTTATTTTTATTTAATTTATTTAAACTTTAATTTAATAAATATTCTTTTAGGTATGCCTAAATTTTATTTACCGTCATTTGATCCTCTTCAGATACCGCAAATGATTTTCCGAAGAACATTTAATAATAATAATTATGTATGCAAATTTGATGACGTCGTAATTTCTGATTTGCTGAAAATAAATTTACTCGATTTTAGGTAAATAATTTCAATTTAATATATGAGAGTGGTTTGTAAAGTCCGTGCAAAGTTAGAGAGAGAGATCACTACTGGTGTGTAGTGAAGTTATTTTCAGTTAATTGCATCTCAAGAACACGCCAAATTTCAGCCAGATCGGTTTATTTCTTTGTGTTTTGCGTACGTTTGAATCGAAGAAGTTCGAGAGAATTTCAAAACACTGACCAAAAAACATTTCATGTTTTGATTAAACATTACTTTATGAAAGCAAAATCGCATCAGGAAACTTGACGCTGTAACTTCAATTAAGACAGTTTTATAACTGGTTTTAAAATTTTCGAAGTGGCAACTGTATTTTAGAATTCCTAAGGAGAAATTTTCATTGTTTATATGAAAAAGGGCAATACTATTACCGGTGGATATTTTATTCATCAATATTGGATCGTTTATAAAACCGAGCTGCAAGAAAAACGTCCACTATGGGTTCACAAAAAAGCCTTTGTCAGTCGTGACCGCAAAACTGACGGAAGTAGCGTTCGAACACATTTCACATCCTACCTATTCTCCAGATTTGGCTCATTTTGACTTTTACTTCTTTTCTAATGTGAATAAAAGACTGACGGGAAAAAGAATCTACTCAAACGAGGAGGTGATTGCAGAAATGAATGCATATTTTATACACTTGGGCAAATCCTATTATTCGGAAGAAATCAAAAAACTAAAGCATCGTTGAACGAAGTATATTAGTTTGTATATAAGTGGTGTAAAGTAGTAAGTAAAAACGATTTATCCTAAAAAATTAAGTATTTTTCATTTTTGCACAGACTTTTCAAATCACCATCACATATATATAAACTGTTTGTCTAATAATTTTTTTTAATTATAATTCAAATTTAAAATATTTTAGACATAATTATACGAAGGAATCTTTTTCATATGGATTGGAATTTTTCCTGGAATCCATGGGAATTAAATCAAAATATGACTTTAATAGCAGAATTTTATCAATACCTGTAAATGGTTCAGGAAAATTTGATGGAGTTCTTCGTAAGGATTTGAAATAACAATAATATGTAGGCAGAATGTAATGATAATTATTAACTAAACCTCTTTTTAGGAAAGGTTAAAGGTTATGTGTCAGGTGAAAATTCCTTTGAAAAAAGAAATGGTTTACGATATATG
This sequence comes from Labia minor, assembly GCA_963082975.1. NCBI lineage: Eukaryota > Metazoa > Arthropoda > Insecta > Dermaptera > Spongiphoridae > Labia > Labia minor. The sequence goes on along the minus strand of OY720344.1, from coordinate 12,246,982 downwards.
AAATTGGAAAAGATTAAAACAAATTTGAAATTTACAAATCAAAATGATATCCACTTTGAACAACTTATTATGGATAATCCTACCTTATGTAAGTATACATAATTAAGATTATATTATCCAGAATTGTTTAAGTAAAAAATAAATTATATTCAGGGACATAAAAAGAAGTTGTGCCAAAAAATGTAGAGAAAAAAAAGTACTAATATTTAATTATAAACTAAAGAAGATTATTTAAAATTTATATGTACATGTTTTTTCAGCTAAAGCACTATCAGAATTTTTCCAAATAAATAATGGTTTAGTGTTAGAAGAAGTTCAAGCCCACGTGGAAGATGCTGTTAGTGAAATCGCCAAGAAATTGTCAGAAAGAATTTATAAAGAATATGCTTTTGAAGATATTTTTCTAGAAAAATAGGTTTTTAACTACAAACCTACATATTTATTATATATATATATATATATTTATTTTTATTAATTAAATTATAATAAACTAAATATTTATTTCAAATAATTTTATATAAATTCAAAATAAATGAAATATTGTCTCAATCATTTCTTTTCTATATACAGGAATGTTTTTCTTCTCTCCTTTCCCCATAAAAAGAAAAAATACAAAGAAACAAAATAAGTAATTAAATATACTACTATAATTATATATATATTATCTACTTATCTATAAAACTTGATATGAAGTTGCTCTCATTGGGCCGTTTAAAGAAAATTTGTTATAAAATCGATGGATAATGTAATACAAATTATCTTATATATAAAATTCTCGTTTCACAAAACTTTGAAATCCTACTCCTCCGAAACGGCTGGACCGATTCTTATGAAATTTTTTATGCATATTCAGTAGGTCTCAAACCGCTAATTGGTAAGGTGTGTCCAGGGGGTGGTTTTTACCTAAAAATAGTTTAGTTACAATGCTAGATCATAGAGGCACTGCTGGCGATAATTTGACCTCTATATATATCCTAATAGGACATTTGAAAAGAAGAATCACATTCGTAAGTGAGCGTGCTAAGGCGTTATCTTATGACTTTGGCTTCCTCAATTCGAAACTCGTAAAGGCACATTTTTTTTTACGTATTATATTTTTTTTTAACAAATTTATTAATTTTTATTATTTTAATATTTTATTAAATTATTTTATTTTATTAAATTAATAATTATGTCAATTAATTTTTTGTGCATAAATAAACATATATAAAAAACTATATATAAAATTTGAATTTTCATTCATTCATATAAAGCAAATTGGCCGTAAGAAGGATATGTTAGCCTGTGAGATCATATAAATAGAACATTATTCTTTTCATCTAAATATACAAATTATATAAGGATATATAATTAAAAAATTGTGTAAATTTCAGTGAATAGAAAGAAATTTAATATGATGTGTTCAAAGAAAATATGTAAAAAAAATTTGATTACAATCATTACTGTTAATATCATTTTGTAATAATCGATTTTCAAATAAATATGTCACATACAACATTATTCTTTTCATCTAGACATGCAAATTCCATAACTACAAAGCAGTGGCGCAACCAGGATTTGATCCTGGGGGGGGTTTTGACTAGCCGCTCCACCTTCCTATGGCGCCCCCCCCCCCCGGGCTGTCTCAAAGACAAATATTTAAAAAAGTTTTGTAAATGAAACACTGATTTTACAAAATCTGGCAAAAAAATTTAATTTTGTATTTTATTTACTCGTATTCACAGTTTTAGAAAGAAAATATTTTTTTCTAGCTATAAGTAAATCAATTTAACTTTCCTCATGGAATTATAGCTTATACGATGTTCGGAAAATTTTTTCTCCGAGATTTTTCGAGATTTCCACTTTTCAGACGGTTCTGAATCCAAAACTGCAAAAAAAAATTTTTTGAACCGGCCGGCCGTTCGTTACTGAGATTACGTCTAGACAAAATGAGATATTGTCTTGAAATTTGATATTTAGATGTTTTTTTTGGCGAATGATGGGCGGGGATTGGATTGTTTTTGGACAAGATCGGACCATAAGTAAGGTTAGTTTAATCCCTAATTTTTTTAAAGTATCAAAGCACATTTTATTGATTTTCTCAATAAATACCGATTTTTATGAGAATTATACTATCGTATTAAATTTATAGGAAATCGAATTTACTAAAAGTTTCATTATATTCATTTTTACCTAAACATAATAATAAAGGAGTTATTTATAAAAAAACTACTTTAAGATTTCGAAATCTTTTCGTCCGTCCGTAGTGGCAGGATATTTTGAAAGAAATCATGTAAAAATCCCTAAGAAAAAATCCCTAAATCAAAAATCCCTGGAAAAAAATCCCTAAATGCAAAAATCCCTAAGTAAAATATCTCTAAAAAAATAAATCCCTAAATAAAAAATTTCCCTAATTTTTTTACTTATAATGAATAGCCGAAGAGACTTGAATAAGGTAGTTATACATCATGCTTGGTGTCATCCCATCTGTTCCATCTGGTTTTTTAGCGTCCCATTTTTCATGGTTTGCCTTCATTATGGCAAGAAGCTCATCATGCGAGCCGCGGAATCGTTTCCTTGGTGGATCAGGCTTCTTACCACGAACATCACGACAGATTTCCAAAGAGATAAGGTTATGCTCAATATGGATTTGCTTAATCAGGTCCCATACTGATGTCTTGTAACCTCATAAGCGTGAACGAAGAGCACTGTTGTAACCTTCCAATGAATTGTTTGTTCGAGGCGAACTCATCAAAGTGGCATCGTAGATGTTCCAATGTTCCAATGTCGAATTCGGGGTCATAAAAGCCAGCCAAAAATTGTTCACCTAGCCAAGTGCGCTCGAAGTAAGAAAAAAGATCACGAAGTTTTACCCTGTTGGTCGTCCATCTAGCTAATGCTTGGTAGGCTACAATGACTTTTGATCGTGGTACCAAAACCAAAGCTGCAAGAGTTCGTAAATGAGTGGAGTTGTCAGGATTATCTATATCATTATAGAGCTTCAAAACTTCTCTGGCATTGACTTGATGTTTTTATAAATGCATTGAGCAAAATGAAAAAGACAACCTCTGATGATAGTAAATTTCATAAATTGCGTTGTATATTCCCAGGTGAAATATACTGTGCAAATGGTGTATTTTGTATTTGGAATCATTAATCTATTAAAACGTATGCTAATAAACGAAATTTGAGTAAATTCCCTTTATATAACATACGAATTTGACACCCCCTATTTTTTGGAAAAATCACGTGTGTGGCCCCTATGTATTTTTTGACCTATTTTTCCCTTCTTTCGGTCCAGGCCTGTTTACCTCCTTGGGAGGTCGTGTCTCAGGCAACTGGGTGTCATGCTCACCTTGTGATTTAATTTTCTTAATCACAATAAAAATTAATACAAAAATGAAAAATTTTGTTTTTAGTAATTTTTTCTTTTAGGGATTTTTTCAGTCAATGATATTTTTATTTAGGGATTTTCGGTCTTAGGGATTTATCTTTTTAGGGATTTTTGACTTTTATGGATTTTTTCCTTTAGGGATTTTTACCCGTTTCCATTTTGAAAAAAATAGTCTTCGCTTCATAATTTTTATGAAATTAGCAATTAATGTATTATTAATAAAAAATATTTAGAATTTGAGTAATATTTTTATTTATTTTATATTTAAATAATAGTCAAATTGGAAAATTTCACAATCATCTAGTAATTTTATATTAAGTCTTTTGTTTTTCATGATTTAGGAGAAATAATAAAATATTTTTTTATTCTTATATTAAATTCTGTACGAAAAAATAAGCAATTTTTATTTTTGTTAAAATTTTTTTAAAATAAAATAAACTTACTTATTATACACTAAGTTATAGTGTAAGAATTTTTTTTTCTTTTCTATTTGTAATATAGTACATAATATACAGCAATCTATATTTTTTTCTCTCCTGGGGGGGGGGGGGTTTAACCCCCAAAACCCCCCCCTGGTTGCGCCACTGCTACAAAGAAAAAGTTATAAAATTTTCAGTTGAGTGAAAAATTATTTATTTGAATTCGTAATTTGAACCCGCCACGGCTGTGCAACGGAACGCGATTAGTCATTAAAAAATTTATGAAAAAGTTTATCGAAGCAACCTTTTTAAATGGCAAGTTTCGATGTGAAAAGATATTAATACCACGAATAACTATTATATCCACTAGAAATTCTCTAAAAATTATTTACATGGCAAAACAACGTTTGCCGGGTCAGCTATAATAATATATAATTAATTTACTGTTTAAATTAAAATATATTTTACAAGAAAACAATTAAATGTCTTATCTACTTATACTGATTGATACAAAATGGATGAAAACCTTTTACATACACACTTTCAACCAAAAACTATTTATCACTCGGGGGTACAGGGGGCGGAGCCCCCGTCAAGGTGTGGAGAGCGCCGAAGGCGCTCGGAGCAGCTAGTATATATATATATATTATATATGTTATTGCTTTGTTGATACATTATATATTGTTTTTTTCAATATACTAAACACAGAAGTAAAAAATATTCAATGTCATCATTTGAAACCTTTACTATTTTTTTTATTTTAAATTGTTTTTTAAGCTATTAAAAAGTAATACTATCATTGTCAATGAAACCTTACATGTAATATAAATAACCTGTCCAACTTCTCATTTAAATATTTTTTTTTTCAATCTAAACAAAAATAAACATGATAATTACTAAATAAATAGTAGCTAAAAATATAAATTAGACATATAATTAAATAATATCATATATTTAACATATATAATATTTAATATATCATACGTTGGAATCAATATTATTTCATTATACATTAGGATCAAAATTTAATTATTTTCCATTTATTCATACAATATTGTTTAAAAAACATAAATTTAAAACTGAAACGTTTTCAAATCGATTTATGTAATTAGAAATATTTTATAAAGAGGTTAAATAGAAAAAAAAACAACCAATTAATAGGATTTCCTATTGATTACATATAATAGTTTTGAATGGAAAAAGTATTAGAGGTTGTTTACTTTTTTAAATACTACTTTAATCCTTGGCCTAATATAAATGGCATTATTCGAATAATAATAATTAATGAATCAATCTGATATAAGTCCTGTCTAAACCTTTAAGATTTGTATTTTTACTTTTTTAAAAAATTAATTAATTCCTCCAAACAAGAAATAGTTACCATGGGTCAGGTCTGGAGAGTACGAGGAATGAGAAAAAACACAATTAATCCAATTTCATTGTTTGAAAATAATAATAATAAATATTAATAGTCTGATTACTGTTAAATTTTTTCATATTTCATTTGAATTGGATTATATACTTACCAATATTATTATCAAGCTTAAATACTAGGTTGTTCAATAAGTTCGCGGAGCGCCATCTATTCGTCAATGTTATTCCTAAAAGATTTAACAGAGGCTTTAGGCATTTCATCGGGCACAGTGAGCAATATTTTGAGTGTTAATTTGGGTTTCAAAAAACTATGTGCTAAATGGGTGCCGCATTCTCTAACGATGGAACAAAAACACATTTGAGTGTGACTTTACCAGCAACATTTGGAGCGTTTTAAGAAGATTAAAAGCGACTTTATCCGTCGATTTATCACAATGGATGAGACTTGGGTCTACCATCATGAACCTGAATCAAAACAAGAGGCTCAGGACAGGTGTGAACCCGGCTCTACGGCGCCGAAGCGATTCGTATGCCAAGAAGGTGTTAGCATCAGATGCAAAAGGAATTTTGTTTATAGATTACCTCTAAATTGGCAAAACAATCAATTCTGATTATTCTTGTAACCTTTTGAATCATTCAGACGAAAAATTCGTGAAAAAAGACCCGGATTACAGAAGAAGAAAATATTTTCCACCAAGATAACACACCTGTGCACACAGCTCAAAAACATTGCTAAAATAACTGAATTGAAGTACGAATTGTACGACACCTCAAACAATATCTCCGTGGAATACAATTTTCTTCAAACGAAGAGGTAATAGGTGGCATGGTGGAATATTTTGCAGAGCTGTCGTCAAGGGATTCATAAATTAAAAGACCGTTGGAATAATTGTATTTAAGTTGAGGGAAACTACGCTAAAAAATAAAGTCATTTTTATAAATAAAAATTGGATTCTCATTTCCGTTCCGCGAACTGATCAATATATATATATATATATATTATTATTAAAGAAAGGCTTAATGAAGATTTTAATACAAATCAAATTAACTATATAAGGAGAATAGGCCCTCGCCGGGTTGGAAAAATAAGACCAATCCTGATATCCTTACTAACTAGAGGGACTAAAGATTCCCTGTTTAAAAACAAAAATAAGTTGAAAAATAAACCTCAATACATAACTGAAGATTTCCCTAAAGGGTTCAGGAAAAAAGGAACAAATTTATTCCCGAATTGTTAGAGGTAGAAAAAAGGGAAAATAATATATGATGAGCTTATAATTAGAGACTTCAAAGCGAGTCAAATAAGAAACAAAAGACCTTTAACAACTTCACCAACAGATAAAGAAGCAAATATTAAGGGAAATAAGGAGAAAAAGAAACATACTAATATATAATCACAGGCCCCCAAAAAATCAGGGTAAAAGCTCCACTCACCACCCAGGAAGTCTGGTCAGCTCGGGTGATTTTGACCACAACCTTCCAAATATATATATATATATATGAAGATTTTATATAAATCAAAAAACAAACAAAACAACAAATTAATCCCAAAAAGAAGAACTAATTTTAAAAAAAAATGGAAATTTCTCATAATCGACTACTTCAACTTTTAATTTTAATTTATTTTTCTTTAAATCAACTTTTGTTAGATTATCATTATTATCTTTTTATTAATATTTTGTTAATTTCATTTTGATTAAATTCATTAATTACTAATTATTATGTATTTTAATTTGGAAGAGGCCTATGCCCTAAGGGGCCTGGTTACACAATTTTAAAAATTATAAATGTAAATATTGTAAAAAATATGTATAAGTGAACCATAATAAAATGCTATAAACAAACAAATAAATAAATAAATAAATAAATAAATAAATAAATAAATAAATAAATAAATAAATAAATAAATAAATAAATAAATAAATAAATAAATAAATAAATAAATAAATAAATAAATAAATAAATAAATAAATAAATAAATAAATAAATAAATAAATAAATAAATAAATAAATAAATAAATAAATAAATAAATAAATAAATAAATAAATAAATAAATAAATAAATAAATAAATAAATAAATAAATAAATAAATAAATAAATAAATAAATAAATAAATAAATAAATAAATAAATAAATAAATAAATAAATAAATAAATAAATAAATAAATAAATAAATAAATAAATAAATAAATAAATAAATATTATTCATTTAATGTTAAAACTTTTAGTATATAAAATAAATCATAAACTTAAATAATTTTTTATTACGTATATGTCCAATATATTACGAGGGCCATTCAATAAGTAAAGAGACAAATGGCTATAACTCAAAAACGGATTATTTGATTCTTACAGCTTTCTTGCAGCTTTTCTAAGCTTAAAAAATTGGGTTGTGAGGTGTTACCTTATCCTGCCTATAGTCCTAACTCATTTGATTTTTACCTGTTTGGACCACTCAAAAACGCCCTATATGGAAAAAGATTTGCTAACAATGAGGAAGTTAAGGAGGCGGTGCAAAAGTGACTTCGTAAATCGAAAGAATTCTTCGGCAATGAAATTAAAAAGCTGCAAGAAAGATGGGACAAGTGCATAAATGTGGGGGTGTGTTGAAAAATAGCCTGAATTTTGTAAGAATCAAACCGTTTTTGAGCTATAGCCATTTGTCTCCTTAATTATTGAAGGACCCTCATATTTTATGTAGTTTATTTTTTTTCAGAAAGATTAACATTTGTGTCTTAAAACAATATATTCTAATTTATTTAATTAGATTCATTATTTTCATGAATTATTCTAAGTATAATGAATAAGAACCATAAAAATGATGGATATAAATTCACATTTAATATTATTATATATATGTATATAAATATTTATACTGGTATATTATCCGGTGCGCGATTTGATGTGATTTTTATTTCCTGGCCCAAGGTCTTGACTAACTTGTATATGCTTGTTTTTTTTAAATAAAAACTAAAAATACCATTAAGAAATAGAGATAAATAAAGAAAATATAATTTATTCTATTCTATTAATTGATTTAAAAAATAACTCCTATAATTTAATAAAAAATAAAGGAAAATTATGTTTGAAAAGAGAAATGAAGGTTTTGTTTTGACCTTGGTTAAAGAATTTCTTTAAGATGAACACAAAGAAAAACTAAATAAAATATTAAAAGTTGAACAAGATTGGTGAGTTTTGAAACCCCACCTTGATATATATAGTCGATTTCTTCCCACCTCTGCTTTTCTTATAAAATCAATGTTTATTTATTTTCTCAACTCATTTGATTCGGTTTATACAAAAGTTTAGTGTATTTCAAAATGATAAAACTAATATTTTTAATACAATTTCTATTTATTTCTTTAGTTTATGGAGAAATTCGTAAGTAGGATAAATCTTTCTTTTAAACAAATAAAAAATTATTACTAATAATACCAAATACAGTGTATATTTTTCTGATAAACTGAATAGCAATGTAAAAGAATTTAGAATATGAACCCTTCTAGATTTTCTTAATTTGTAGGATTGGTATTATTAAAATAATAAGAAAATAACATACTTATATTTTATTATTAATTTAATAAAAAGACAAAAATATTCAGAACCATTTCGATAAAAGAATATTTATGCTAGAAAGAAAGTAAAAAAATTATTATTAACAAATTAAAATCAAGTAAACTAAAATTCAAGATAATATTGATTTTATAAATTCAGAATCCCAAATATTTATTATATATATATTATTATATTTATATTATATGTATAAATTAATGCTTTAATAGGTATTACTTGTTATTTCTAAATTCTTAAATTTTATTTCATTTTTTCTTACATTTTCTACATATAATTCCTTAATTGGGAATGATTAATTAATTATTTTCTTTTATTTATTGACCCTCGGGATCTAATTCTATTTTAGCCAATTTTCACAATTATTTAAAATCATTATATCTCTCTTATATTATTCTGTAAACTGAATGGAAATTTTACTCCAATCCTCAAATTTAGTTAGCAGTATAACATTTTTATCAAAACATCTTTTTAAATTCTATCTTCTATTTAATTTAAAAAAAAAAACAAATATAATAAGTTGACCTGTGGCCAGGTCCGAACCGACCGACGGTTTGAAGTAAATTAATTTCCAGCTACAGAAACAATTTCAAATAATTTTAATATATCTATTAATGTAATAAAAAACAGATATGGATAGAACATAAATATTTTTAATTTTATTTTATTTATAATATATAGCTGAAGTAGCCGGCGTTGCCGGCGTTACCCGAGGCTGTGACGTCATGAAGGGCTGGGTAACGTCATATAATTTTAAATTAAGAAAAACATAATGAAGATGATTTTTCCCGAGGATAAAACCAATACATTCGTGGTGATATGTAAAAAAATCTCCTTATGTGAAATTTGGTGCGAAAATAACCCTTCCCTTCTTATCGTCGATTGCTAATACTACCACTTCCGGTTTCCGGATTTGTACCAAAAGTTGATCAATTCATCCCACTGATGCATTAAGTAAAGAGACCAAATTTCATCAAAATCGGTTGAGCCGTTCAGGCTGTACACATTTATACGGACAGACGGAAGGACGGACGGACGCACGGACAGACATCATGCTAAAAATACTTTTTTCTGTTAAGAAAATGCATGATTCGTGGTGATATATAAAAAAATCTCCTCATGTGAAATTTGGTGTGAAAATAACCCTTCCCTTCTTATCGTCGATCGCTAATACTACCACTTCCGGTTTCCGGATTTGCACCAAAAGTTGATCAATTCATCCCACTGATGCAGTAAGTAAATATACCAAATATCATCAAAATCGGTTGAGCCGTTCAGACTGTACACATCTATACGGACGGACGGACGGACAGACCACTTCCGGTTTCCGGATTTGCACCAAAAGTTGATCAATTCATCCCACTGATGCATTAAGTAAATATACCAAATTTCATCAAAATCGGTTGAGCCGTTCAGGCTGTACACATCTATACGGACGGACAGACGGACAGACGGACGGACAGACATCATGCTAAAAATACTTTTTTCTGTTTAGAAAATGCATGATTCGTGGAGATATGTAAAAATCTCCACATGTGAAATTTGGTGTGAAAACAATACCTCCCTTACTATCGTCGGTCGGTAAAAAATGAGTAAAGACAAAATACTCCCAAATTTTTACAAAATTATCATTATTAAAATTAATTATAAACTTGTTTTTCATTCGAGGTTAAATATGATATATAATTACTATCTCGCCAAATTTTGGTTTGAGAGGTTGAAAAAAATTTCTGTCTGTGTATGTGTATGTATGTAAATGAGATTACGCAAAAACGGTTCGAGCTACAATCATGAAATTTGGTACATGGGCATTATTCAAAATTTGTAGTTTTCAGTCAACTTTTGAGAATTCTAGCTCAACCGGAAGAGGGTCATTACCTACAACGTTTTTATTTTTTTTCCTCTAAAGTGCCCGTAAAAATAAAGATATATGTATGTTTGATAGTTTTTCTCATGATTAAAAATTGTATAAAACTGCTATATATAGAATTTCAGCTTGATTGAAAGTACCAGTATTAATTTTTTAACACTCCAAATCTCACGCGCCAACACGTGACGTGGTGCCATCAACAAATAGCCAAACATGCGCTGGTTTAATAAATATTATTTATTAATTTTTTTTTTTATAATTTATAATTAATTAAATTTAATTTAAATATAATATATGTTATTTAATCCAATTCAAATTGCGAGATAGTCGAGTGGAGACACTCCAGCTTATTTTTATTTTAAATATAATAATATTTGTCTGTATAATGATATTATTAAATTATAATATTATATATATATATTCAATAAATAAATATTTTTTATGGTTCAAATTTTACAGCAAGATTTATTCCAAGATGTGATATAACATCTTCCACTTTTAAGGATTGCGTTTTAAAAGCTTCTAATTCTATGCGTCCTTTCCTGAAAACAGGTATTTATTTATTTATAACCACTGATTTGTTTAGATAAATTGTACGAATAATATTATTTTTATCCATAATGTTTTCATTTGTTTTATTGTATAATTTTTTAGGAATTCCTGAACTTCATATCCCACCAATTGATCCTTTAGTAATACCTGAAATGATTTTATCAAGAAGATATTCAGATAATGTATATACATGTAAATTTTTCAATGTAACTTTGGATAATTTATTGGATTATAAATTTACCAATTTTCAGTAAGAATTTTAATTGTCATAAACGATTAATTAGAAATAAACTTCCTGTTATAAAACAAGTCAGGTTTGAAACACCTTGAAATTGAAATTCTAGAGTATTTTAATCAATCATGATATTTGTATTTATATATATTATGTAGAAGACCTTTTAAATCGGAAATTTTTATCCTTTGATTACCTTGATACAATGAAATATATATTTTAACAAATTTTTTTTTTTCAATCAAAGTGAATGAATTATTTATATATTTACGAGAACATAGATATATAAAGGACATATACGAAGATTAATAAAAAAATGATTGAGATTAATATTTTAAAATTCAAAATATAGAAAAATATTAAAGTTAAAAATTTATTTTAATTTATAATTTTTATTATCTATCTCAAATAGTTAGTTATTCATGACATCACTAAATAATAAGTACTTATACAAATTATAAAAATAAATAAATAAAAATATATATAAAAATAAATAAAAATTATATCCAATTAATTTATGTATTTTTTTATAAAAACATTTTATTATATTAAATTTACAACCTTTTTAATGTTTTTTTTTTCATTTTTTCATTTTTAATAATACGAGATCTGTTCAAATCAAAAGGTGAATTTGGAATTATTTCGAAAAGTATTTAATATCTATATTGTCCCCTTCAAAGTAATTCCCCATTATATCTGAGGCACTTATGTCAGAGCTTCTTCCAATCGTCGAAGCACTTCTGAAATGCGCATTTCGGTATGGCCATCGTTCTTCGATTCCGACTTTATTTCATAAAATGTAGTAAAACGCTTTCCTTTCATTGGTCTCTTCAGTTCTGGGAATAGGAAAAAGTCACAGGAGCCAAATTTGGTGAATACGGTGTTGAGGCATGATTACGGTGTTGTTTTTGGCCAAAAAATCTCGAACAAGCAATGATGTGTGAACTGGTGCATTATCGTGATGCAGAATCCATGATTTGTTTTTCTACAATTCCGATCGTTTGACCTGTATTACTTCACGCAACCGTTGCATAACTTTCTTGTAGTATTCTTTATTAACAGTATGACCTGTTGGCAAGAACTAATGATGCACCACGCTATTTTCCTCGAAGAAAACAGTGAGCAACACTTTCACATTTAATCGAAGTTGGCGTGCTTTTTTCGGTCTTGGCTCTTCTTTTTTTGAAACAAAGTAGATTCGCCGAATGCCACAGTCAACATTTTAAGTGCGTTGGAGCACTTTATTCCATTTTTAACGCAAAATGTATTAATACAGATTCTTGGATTCATTTTTTTTAAGTAAAAAATCGAAGAACACACAAAAACGTGACCAACTTTTTCACGTGTCAAAAACAAGCTACTAATCCAAAATGGCTGATAATGTCAACATATGATAAACATATGTGTACCAACATAACAAAAAAATTTCAATAATCGAATGTACTTACACAGCTCACGAAAATTCAAAATTCACCTTTTCTTTTGAACAGACCTCGTATGTGATAAAAACATTAAAAGATGGTAAGTATATATTTAACAAATATATCAATATAAAAATAAAATATGTGCGTTTAAATTTAATAGAGAATGAAAAGAAAAAAATATTTCCCTCGATATATTTTATTAAAGATTAAATGCTAGGTATAAATATTTTAACTATTATAGTTTAATTTATAATTATGATATATTTTTTAAAATATTTAAATCTATTATCACCACATTTAATGTTTTTATTATTTATCGAGTCATGAATTGATGCTCTCTTTTAGTTTTATTTATTAATACAATTTTTAATGTATTAAGTAAAAAAAAATTATATAATTTTTTTTTATCGATTAGTACATTTTATTGATTTATATTTCATTTTTTTCAGATATAACCTAACTGACAATGAGGCTGATTTTCAGGTAGAAGGATTGTTTGAATCAATCCCACTAAAAGCCATTTATGATCTGAATACTAAAATTTTAAGTATTCGCATCAATGGCGAAGGAAATTTTGAAGGGATATTTAGTAAATAAATTTAATTGAAAAATTAAATATTATTTGGGGAGAAAAAAAATAAAAATTAAAAAAAAATTTTATTTTACAGGAAATATGGGATTTAAAATATCAATGGTTAATAATATTGTCACAAGAAATGGAAAACGTTACATGAAAATGAAATCAGTTAACACTAATCTTGAATTTTCTTCTAATAATGTATTAAATTTTGAAAGATTTACATTTGACAATCCAGCCTTAGGTAACTATTAAATAAATTATTATATTAAAATATTTTATTCATTTATATATCAATAAATAGAAGTTTAATTTATAATTAATAATTATAACTATTATAAAAATAATAATTAAACCTCGAGTAAACAGACAAATGACTATTAAGGTCTAATATGTATACCTATACATTATTTTGAACTTATTAAACTATTTTTAAGTTGAGAAGAAAATTTAAACGGAAAAATTAACTTATTTATGGTATTTCCATAAAATATTATTAAAACTCTAAAAATTATAATCTAAGAAATTATTAAATTAATAATAAAATTCTTTTTTATATCTCTTTTTATAAAATTATAATTAATAAATGAATAAGAAATTTTTAAAAATCTTATAATGATAATTTTAATGAGAAAAGCTGAAACTACTTGTTGGCCATTGGAATATTGTAGTTTATACTAGTCATTAATTACACGCTTTTATTTAGCTTACACACGTTTCCGTGTCGTTGCAACGTTAATTTGACCCACTTCCCAAAGTTCGAATGAGCTGAAATTTCGTATACATATGTAACCCGATGACAATGCAATATTCTGATTCAACTTAGGTCATAGGCGACCTAGGAGGTATTATATTTATCAATTAGTAATTACATATTGCATAATATTGAAAAATAGTAATTAAATATTAATATAATATTAATTTAAATCATGTTTAATTATTTTGTAAAAATATTTTTTAATTTAAATGAATATCAATTAAAATAAAGGCGATATTGTTTTTGAAAAGATATATGTATATATAAACCAATAATCTAATAATAATAATAATAATCAGCCCCCTATACCACCGATTTGATATATAGTATTTTGAGGTGAAGAATCGACTTGAATTAGATTCTTTCAACATTCACATAATAATCTGAAATAAAAAACCGGGCGAAATTTCTATCAAGACAAAAAATTAGGAAATAAAAAAATATAAAAAAAAAACTTTTTAAAAACACGCTTTTATTTAAATGCACTAAAAAGGGGAAAATAATTTCTTCACACACGCCACAATTTCCTTACACTAATCATATCTAAAAAATGAAAGCGTGGACGTCAAACATGTAGAGAAAGGAAAAGAATACGAAGGACATTTCATTGTATATCCCCAATCCTTTCTGTTTTTTTTTCCTTTTCTACTATAATTGATAACTATATCTATTTGAAGTAGAATTTACGTTATTCCCTGCATGTTTGGTGCCCACGCTTTCATTTTTAGATATGATTAATTGTAAGGAAATTGTGGTGTGTGGGGAGAAATTATTTTCTCCTTTTTAGTGCATTTAAATAAAAGCGTGTTTTTAAAAAGTTTTTTTTTATATTTTTTTTTATTAATAACTTGTCTATTATCAACTATCCCAATGAATATTATTCTATATAGGTATATATTAATTTTAATTTACTTTTTGTTTCAGCTCAAGCGGTTATTCGCTTTTTTCAAGATAATAATGATTTAGTGTTAGAAGAAGCCAAAGGACCAATTTCTGATGCTATTAGTACTATTATTTTAGAAATAGCACAAAAAGTTTTGAAAAACAATTCATTTGAAGATATCTTTGGAGTAAAATAATGGATTTACATTTTTTATTCTTTTTTATAAAATTTTATAATATTTTGTACAATTTTTAACTAATTATAGCTTATAAGGAATATGTTATATGATATTCAGATTTTCTTTCCTGACATTCATTAAAGATAAAATGCCCATAAGTATAGTAATCGATATTATTCATTAATTATAATTATTATTAACTGTATATTTACATAATAAAAAAAATATTTTTATAGTGATTTAATTTCTTACTTTATTATTTAATTTCATTGAATTTTAAGTTATTCATTTTTCTTTTAGAACTTATAAAAAACTAGTTATTCACACCTAGAAAGGAGGCTCTGCCCCCTTTACCCCCGAAGTGATATATATTATTTGGTTGAAAGTCTGTAAGCAAAAGGTTTTCATTCATTTTATTTAAATCAGTATATTAAAACATTCATATCTTGTTGTGTTCTTATTTAAAATATATTTTAATTTAATCAATAAGTTAATTTTAATCAATCTTTATTAATTATTTAATCAATAAGTTAATTATAAAGAAATTTAAAAAAATCTATAGTTAAATAAAGACACAGACATTTTATAAAAGTAAAATTAACATTTTTAACGTTATCAAGAAAGATAACCTACAAATATATACATTCATTAATAGAAATAATTTAAATTAATTGATTTTTTTTATTAATTTTTCTAGACCATAGTTATTTTCCTCCCTTAGAAGAAACTTATCTAACTCTGTGGCGTTAGGGATTCGGAAATTATTAGTCGCAGCAAGCAGATTTCTCTAGAGCCTAGTTTACACGGGCTTAGTTCTTGTCATTAGTTCAGGGGTGGACAAATACTTTTAAGTTTAAAGTCTAGTTTACACGGGCTTAGTACTTGTCATTAGTTCAGGGGTGGGCAAATTCTTTTAAGCGAGGGCCTAAATGAAATTTTCAAAATGTCTTCCGGGCCGGAGGACCATATTTCGAAAAAAATAAAAAAATAATAAAAAAATTTATCTTTTTTTAGAGATATGTCTCTGAACGAAAAATCAAAATAAGAGCCAACTTTTTCATCGGGCCGGCGGGCGTTCAAAAAGCCCACGCGTAAAAGTACTTGGGGTGTCAATGACAAGTACTAAACCCGTGTAAACTAGGCTTAACAGTGCTTAACAGTCTGTGCTGAATGACCACCACTCTCCATTAAATATTCTCTCCCAACTTCTAACAACTAATACATTTATTTTAAATATTCTCAAATAATACCTGTAATATTATAATTAAACATAGAAAATTTAAAGTATTATAATTATTTTTAAGTATTAAAATTTATACAAATTCAAATATTCTAATTTTTAAATTTACATATTATTTTTTATTAATATCACGTCATAAAAGGGAGAATTCATTAAACAAAATAAACATAAAAACAAACCTATAAAAGTATATTATCATTTGGATTTAAAACAAATTTAAAAAATTTACCCAATTTTTAAAAGATAAAATTTTAAAACAACTCCTTTATATCATTTGTCTAAAAAAACAATTTGTCTAAATAATCTTTATATAATTAATAAATCGAACTAAATAGAACTTTTAGAATAATTGTAATGATATTTGAATATTAGAAATTAAAATAAAAATTTAAATATTATAAACATTCTTTGTATGGGAATTGCTAGAATTATTAATTTTTTATTCACTTTCGGAAATGAATCAATAAAGCGCTGAATGACAACATGTAGCAGTGGCGTAGCGTGATCTATTATGTTGAGGGGGGGGGGGCACGGGGTGGATGATTTATTTATTCATATTCACTATACTTATACGTAATTTAAAGATTTTTTTTATTTTGGGTTCTCAGTTACAAAACTAATCACTTTTAAATTTATTTTTTGCACAATGTTTGGGTGGCCCCCCCTACCGGCCCGTCGCCACTGAATATTAAAAAAATTTTGAAAAATTAATTTCTGCTGTTATTGAATAAATATTGATATAATAGTATATATATAGACTATGTTCGATAGAGGTATATAAGAATATTGTGATGTAATTTCATAGAAATCGTATCAACCACTTTTGAATTCTATGGGTCATGAAACGCGAAGATATGCAAAAAATTTTAAATTCTGAGCAATGTGCAGACAAATATATATATATGTGCAGTCAAAAACCTTTATATATAGACTAATAATTTTTTGCTCATTAATTACAATTTAATTTTTAATATTAAAATATATTTTATGATTGAGATAATATAATTTTTTAAAAAAATTAATTAATAGTAAAATCTTATAATTTTTATTTTGTAAAATCTATTTAAATATTTGGAAAGGAATTTTATCAAAATAAAATAAAGGATGAAGAATGAAGAATTAATTCATCCATTCATTCGAGGGTGGGGTGAAAAGTTTCCGACTTGACCAAGAAAAACGATGTTTTTAAATTTTTTTTGCTTTATTAATCAACATTCAAGATAGCTGAGACCTGTACGATGTCAGCTGAACGTGTGCAAAATATTTTACACAACCATTTGAATATGGAAAGCTGTATGCAACGCCCGTGCCGCGTTTGCTAACATTAGGGCAAAAACTGCTTCGAAAAACCATTTCTTGGCGCTGTAGGCGTAATCTAAACGAATATTTGCGTCGATTCATAACTGGTGATGAGACTTAAATTAAATTTAATTAGTTAATTAATATATTAATTTATTAAATTAATTAACTAAATTAGAACACCGTTATGAGAAATGTATCAGTATTGATGGAGATTATGTTGAAATTTTTCGAAGCAGTTTTTGGTCTAAGGTTAGCAAACGCGGCACCCACGTTTCATACAGCTTTCCATATTCAAATGGTTGTGCAAAATATTTTGCACACGTTCAGCTGACATCGTACAGATCTCAGCTATCTTGAATGTTGAAAAATAAAGCAAAAAAAAAAAAATTTAAAAACATCGTTTTTCTTGGTCAGGCCGGAAACTTTTCACCCCACCGTCGTAATAACATTGAAATGGAAGATACAGAAGATATTAAAGCCTTAGGCGGCCTTTCGATTATTATTTTTAATTTTTCATTTGATAACATCTAGTTAAACCGGTTTGATTTTGTTTCACTAATTTATAAATTTATACTTATTAATTGAATCAGAATTTAATTTAGAATATATACAAGATCATTTTCAAGGTAAAGTGCAAACTTAACCTTTAAATTTTTTTCTTTTATTCCAATTATTCGGTTTTAATTATCTACTATTTTTATGTTGAATGTTTATATATATCATATTATAATAAATATTATAATTGCATGCAAATAATTATAATTATTTGCATAACATAGATAACAATAAATAGCTTATTATGCGTTGTTTTTAAGTTAATAAAAACTTTTTTTTTAATGTTTTTCCTTAAGAAGACAAATATAAGAACCTTGACATCGAAAAACGAATAGGGAAACATTTCCACCCCTCTCTGTTCTTTTTCTTCTTTTTTAATGACTTCTATTAAAACAGTTCTGAATCACTTTTCCTTCGTTACTTGAGCTTACAAGTTCGTAGGTGGAATCATTTGAGACATGGCATCCTTATTGTATTTATTTTTAATTTATTTATTTATTTATAATACTGAATCAATAGAAAAAAAAATACGTGAGTACATTAATTAGTATTATTTTATTAATATATTTGGAAATTTTTTATTTATATTTTCAATTATTTTTTGAATTCTTAAATTTGTGTTAGATTTTTATTATTTATTTTTTTTCTAAAATTTTTTCTCAAATTTGTTTGTTCTAATCTTTATTCATTTTTAATTTTTTTTTTTTAATTTAATTAATTTTCAAAGATTCTCTTTTCATATAAATTTCTATAATACATCAATTCACTCATATAATTTGTTTGATTTATAAATGTTTCAAATATGATTTTCAATTTGATTTATGAAATTTTATATTTAATATCCAATTTAGATCGCATTTTAAATTTAAAAAAATGCAAAAATTATCAATTTTTAATTTATTATCTCATTAAAAATGTTACATTTATATAAAAATATTAAATATTTATTAAAAACTAAATGTAAATATTAAGTTAAAATAAATTAAAATTATTTTATTAAAATTAATTATTATATAAATTAATAAATAATTAAATTTAAATTTAATTAACGATTAAATAAATTTAATTTTTAATTATCTGAATAGGTGCGGTGAAGTATTTTAGTTAGACAATAAATTGAAAATTTTTATTTTATTTTTGTAAAATATTTTTTTTTAACAAGTCTTATTCATATGTATTTGTTAATTTATAAACATTATTATAAGGTAAAACCGAAGATTTTGAACAAATCTTAAACGCTAATACATATTTAGACATTATGAGTGTTAATGGAGTTAATGGTACCTAGGACTATTAGGTATTCATAGCAAAAATTACACCTTAATCCTTAAAATAAAAACTACTAAAATTTACAAAAATAAAAAAAATCCTAACAGGTGTAGAAATATTGAGGAGCAGGTGTGAGGGATATTGCTTATGGGAAATTACATTTAAAATAAAAATAAAAATTCATAAAGAAGAAATGTTTAAAAATTTAATTTGGTGAGTTTTAAGAATTAAGAGACACAAATTCAATAATATATTTACACAATCTGGGACTATGAATATTTACTTATTGTTAGTCTTACTAAATTGTTTGAGGGGTTCATTTTTCCCCAAAACCGCGGATCATTTATAAAAAAGTATATCGTCAGGTACGGGCCACTTCCACAACTTCCTGCTTTGTTTCATGACCTACACCTCCAACACTGATTGTTAAGCCGGAATATAACGCGCGTCATATCCTTCCTTCGACACAATTCTAGATAAAAACTTGCAAATAGTAAACAATGGGGAATATGTGAATAAATTAGTCTTAATATTAATTTTAAAGATTATTGAAAAACATAAAATATACTATACTTACAAAAATTGCAAAAGAATACTAATCATGAACCTTTGAAATAAATATGATGAAATTTCGCTTGTGTTGATTTTCATGATGGCGGATAAATCAAATCCTCCTTACACGACGGTTCGCTTATAATTATGGTAGAAACTCTTCACCAGGCCGCGTAGATGACTATTATCGTCCCGAATGCCTTTCCCGCACCAAAAGGCTTTCGAAATATAGAAAACATGTAATATCGTTCGGTTTTACGTTATATTAATTAAATATTTATAAACTTGGTCAGTTTCGTTCTTTCCATCATCAAGTTGAATTCATTAACTATTATAACAATATACACACATATAATTATATTTAATTATTATTTAGTTAAGGACAGAAATTATGGTATTCATAATTTTAGCAAATTGGATACCGAAATGCAAATTACCAAGTCCAGTTCTAGAAGAATGCATCATCAATGCCACCGAATATATGAAACCATATTTACATAAAGGTAATAACAAGAATTGTAAAAAAGTATGAGTAAATCAATATATTAAATGTGTTCAAAATATAAATTGATTTTTTACAGGTATACCTGAAATGAATTTACCACCATTTGAACCGTTTTATATTCCTCAAATTACCATTAGTCAAAATTCACAGGGTGGAAACTATAAATGTGAATTTTCAGATTTAAATCTTAAAGGATTAACTAATTATACTTTTCATTCAATGCGGTTAGTATAATCAATAAGTATAAATATTTTATTTTTAGAAAAATATTGTTGATGTGCATATATTAATATTTTTTCTTTTTAATTCAGATATGATTATACTGATAAAGTTTACACATATTGGATGAATATGACATTAAGCCGTATTCAATTGGAGGCAAAATATAAATTGGAAGGGAAAATTTTAATGATACCTATTTTTGGACATGGAAATTTTTCAGGAAATTTATGTAATAATTTTTATATTATCTTATGAGTTTACATATATTACAATAAAAAAAAAAATTAGGGAAATTATAATTTAAAATAGGCAATAAAAAAACATCAGATTATATTATTTAAAATTTTAAATTACATATAAATTTTTACATGAGTCATGGAACACATTTCAGTTAATTTTAAATGTAAAGTTTTTACAATTTTTTTTTTTTTTTAATAAAACTTACATCATATTAGGATTTAAATGGGAATTTCAAATGAATGAGAAAGACAAACAATTTTTTCTATTTCTGTAGTTCTACAGTATTATTTTTGATAACATAAAATAATTATAAAAACTAGTTTTTAAAAATGGCATCCTTATATTGCTTCTGAGATTTAATTTTAATTTAATGACATATTCTTATTGCATGGTTTTTAAAACTTTAATAAACATTACGATTATATTTCAAGTTCATTTAAAGAAAAAAATATATAATGTAAAAAATAATGTAAAAGCTACATGATATATTAATTTAGACATTGACCCGATTAAATATTTTTATATGCATTCTTTGACCTTAAGAACCTTGAAATTTGTTTTAATTACATCCAAGAGATCACCTAGAAAATTATATGATAATCATAAAAAAACAACTCAAATATTTTCTTTCTTCATTTATGAATTTTTGATACATATAACATAATAAAATTTAAATGAAATAATTTTAACATCAACGTCTGATTCAATTAATATAAAATAGATTGATTGTGATGTTTACTTTATAATTTTTTAATAAATACAATTTTTTAAAAATATATTTTAGCTGATGTTTATGGAGCTTTTCAAATTGATAATGACAAAATCTCCAAAAATGGAACTGATTATTATCAAATCAAAGATGTTAAAATGGATATTATTTTTCAAAAGAATAAAAATAAATTACATTTTGATAATATATTCCAAGGGAATAAAGCTATTGGTAAATATTTTTATTATTTTAATCTATTATTTTTAATTTAGATTTAAAAATTAATGAAAAAAAAAATTCAAATATTTTCATTACTTTTAATTAACTGAATTTGTGTTTTTATTTACAATATTAAAAGGAAATCAATTTTAATTGTCTTTGACATTAGACGACGAGAGTAAATTTTGAGTATTTGAAAATAGTATTCTTCGCAGTATTTATGGGCAAAAGAAATATGGCGGAAACTGTATAATGAGGAATTGCATAACCTCTATGCATCTCCAGACATAGTTAGGGTCATAAAATAGGGAAGGTTACGATAGGAAGGACACGTGGTAAGAATGGAAGAGGAAAAACTGTATAAAAATATATTTGTGGGAGACTGGTGGGTGCACAATGAAGGAAGGAACGTAAGAGGGATGGAAGAAAGTAGAAGTTGGATGGGTGTAGCTCAGGATAGGTACATTGGGAGAAATGTGGATGCTGTGACTAAGAAATTTTAAGTTCAGTATCAATCTTACAATTTTCTAAAGAATATATTAATTGGGTAATTATTCAAAACAGTTTTCATGTCATGGTTTTGGATAAATTCTTTTTTGCCAGTGGATTCCTTTTTACCGACCGACGATAGTAAGGGAGGTATTGTTTTCACACCAAATTTCACATGTGGAGATTTTTACATATTTCCACGAATCATGCATTTTCTAAACAGAAAAAAGTATTTTTAGCATGATGTCTGTCCGTCCGTCCGTCCGTATAGATGTGTACAGCCTGAACGGCTCAACCGATTTTGATGAAATTTGGTATATTTACTTAATGCATCAGTGGGATGAATTGATCAACTTTTGGTGCAAATCCGGAAACCGGAAGTGCTAGTATTAGCGATCGACGATAGGAAGGGAAGGGTTATTTTCAACACCAAATTTCACATGAGGAGATTTTTTACATATCACCACGAATGTATTGGTTTTGTCCTCGGGAAAAATCATCTTCATTATGTTTTTCTTAATTTAAAATTATATGACGTCACCCAGCCCTTCATGACGTCACAGCCTCCTTATTATGATCACGGGCAACGCCGGCTACTTCAGCTATATATTATAAATAAAATAAAATTAAAAATATTTATGTTCTATCCATATCTGTTTTTATTACATTAATAGATATATTAAAATTATTTGAAATTGTTTCTGTAGCTGGAAATTAATTTATTTCAAACCGTCGGTCGGTTCGGACCTGGCCACAGGTCAACTTATTTAATTCCAAATAAACTTTTTTTATTCAATTTTTTCGGGTCGCTTCTAGTTTAGGAGAAAAAAACGATTAAAGTTTAGCAGATTAGCTGCTTATGGACCTCGAAATGTGCAACCATTAAGTTATGTTTTATTAACTAATTAACTAATTATTCACTTATTCACTAATTTTCGGTTTCGGTCCGGTTTAGATATAGTGGAATTATTTAATTAATTAATTTTTTAATTTTTCTACCATATATCCACAATTCGAACTGAAAAAAAAACAAACGAAAATTAGTGGAATCCTTTTCTGGTAGCTAAATAGAATATCAATTGATTTATATGCAAATTTTAATAATTTTTATCCTGTGAACTAGAAGCGACCCGGGAAAAATTGCATAAGAAAAGTTTATTTGGAATTAAAAAAGGAACCCATTGGTAAAGTTGTATCCAAATCCATGTCAAGAAAACTGTTTTGAATAATTAGCATCATTTATTCTATTCAACTCTTTTGGAGGGAGCATATTTATCAGAAAGGACTAAATTTAACCTAGCAGGATTTTTGGGAATTAATTATAGTTTTTTCTAAGGATTGATATTTGAATAAGATTTATTCGCAGTTTCCGATATCGATCATTTTATTTTGTTTATTGATCATTTGCAATAATATTTAATAACATTAGAAGTTGAGAATAGTTTACAGGCTCACAATGGGGGGCTCACACATCTATAGCCTATGTTAATCTATTCATCTAATGATTTTTGAAATAGAGTATCGATACTTTATTCAAACTTCATCAGACCATAATTTAAATATAATTGTTAGTATAATTTTAAAAATAAATTTTTTAAAATTTTGAAACCCTTAATAACTTATAATTCAATGCACATTATCTTATTTATAACTTTTATTTTATCAAGATCAGGAATATATATAAAATAAATATATTAGAACTAATTTTTCTTAGATAAATTAATCATGAGAATGATAATATATCTTTTATCAACATTGATTTTGGTGTTATTAATAAAAATAAAATAATACCAGTAGATAGCACCCAAATGATCGTAAGTCGAAAGAATATTAATGTTTCCGTTACATTAGATTTTATTTTTTACATATTATATTTTATTTAATATATATACACTTTTGTATTATGAAAGAAGTGCATATTTTTAGATTAAATTAAATTAAAATAAAAATTATTAATTTTGGCGATAACTTTTTTGGTTCTGTTTTATTGTTCTCAGATTATTTATTTATTTTAAACATAAATTTATCAATTTAATTGTATTTAAGGTGAAGCTACAAGACATTTCCTTCGAGAAAATATTGATTTCATATTGGAAGATGTTCAAGGACCAATTCAAGATATTCTTATTAAATTAATTAAAGAATTAGCTACTGCATTCACTAGCCAATTTCCAATAAAAGAAATTTATTTATAATTATATATATATATATATATATATCATCTTTCATTAATTTATTTTATTTTAATAATTATTATTATATATAATATGTATATATTTAGAGTTTCAATCTCTCATTATTATTATTATTAAATTTAGTGTATTTATTAAATAAGTGTAAAATATTATGATATTGTAATGTTAATGTTCACCGCTTAGTTAGAAAATCATCCTCCTCCTGGACAAAATCAAAATTATATCATTGAATAAAATTTTATACATGAAATAACTAATAAAACTAAATGTAGATGCTCAAGCCCGTAAATGTTAAAATATATTATCTGACTTAGAATTAAATACAATTTACTATATATATATTCTATATAAAAACAGAAAAAAATAAATTTTTTTATATTTTAATAATTCACATTAATTTATAATTAAAATATATTTGTTATATATATAATATATAAACGATCAATAATCTAAATATATGTATATATTAGATAGAACACACATATAAGTATATAAGTATGTATTTGACGTTAAATCACTTTAATAAATATATTTAATAAAATTATATTATTATTATTTGTTCATATATTTTTTAATTTTAAACTAGACAACATTTAAATTATAAGTTTTTTAATTCATTTATAACGTACTTTTAATTTTCACTTAAACCTATTTATGTCAGTAATATAACATATAACATATAAATAAATATAAATATATACGAGGTTTGTTCAAAAGAAAAGGTGAATTTTGAATTATTTCAAAAAGTATTTATTTATTCATCAATATCCATTTTGTTCCCTTCATATTAATTCCACTCAGATATAATACACTTATGCGAGCGCTTCTTCCAATCGCCGAAGCACTTCGGAAATGCGCTTTTTGGTATGGCTATCAGCTCGATCTTCGATTTCGACTTTATCTCATCAATTGTGACAAAGCGCTTTCCTTTCATTGGTCTTTTCAGTTTTGGGAATAGGAAAAAGTCGCAGGGAGCCAAATCTGGTGAATAGGGTGTTGTTTTTGGCCAAAAATGATGTGTGAGCTGGTGCATTATCGTGATGCAGAATCCATGATTTGATTTTCCACAATTCCGATCGTTTGAGTCGTTTTACTTCACGCAACCGTTGCATAACTTCCTTGTAGTATTCCTTATTAACAGTAAGATCTGTTGGCAAGAACTCATGATGCACCACTCCATTGTGATCGGAGAAAACTGTGAGCAAAACATTCACATTTGATTGAACTTTTCGTGCTTTTTTAAAGCGCTTGTACCACTTATAAACATTTTTTTGAGACAAAGTAGACTCGCCTAATCCCACAGTCAACATTTTAAATGCGTTACAGCACTCAAGTATATTTTTAATACAGATTCTTTAAAAAATCGAAGAACACAAAAACGTGTCTAACTTTTTCACTTATCAAAAACAAACTACTAATCCAAAATGGCTGATAATGTCAACGTATGAGAAACATATGAGTACCAACATAACAAAAGAATTTTCTTAATCGAATGTACAAAGCCCGAGAAAATTCAAAATTCATCTTTCCTTTTGGACAGACCTCGTATATATATATATATATTCCCCATCGTTGAAATTAACTACTAGTTAACAAGGCATTAGAATTTAATGAGAATAATTTTTAATTAAATACTCGGTTAAGTTGTATGTTTATTGGGCTGAGAAAAAGAAAATGTCTTATGATGTTCTAAAAACCAAAATATTAATTAAGTAAATATATCTATAAACTTGAAACCACTCCGACTCTTTAATTAAAAATTAATCTTATTAATTTTAATATTTTTAAGGTTAATTTTAATTTATGATTTGTTAATTATTATTATTAAATTAAAATTCAATTAATTCATCACCTAAACATTTAAATCTATAAAGCAATAGATACTAAAAATTAATTAATCGCACACTTAAAATTTATTCTGATCAATAGTGAATATTTGAATTCATTTTAATAGTCGATTTTAAATTTCGACTAAAATAATATTATTTTATAATATTAACATTATTATATTTTCATTCTCAATCAAGATCATCACAGTGTTCCATCTTCGTCAAATATTCTTCTTCTTCTCCTAAGTTAAATACCTGAAAAAGATAACAAAATTAGCTGGAGTGTCTCCACTCGACTATCTCGCAATTTGAATTGGATTAAATAACATAATATATTATATTTAAATTAAATTTAATTAATTATAAATTATAAATAATAAATAATAAATATTAAACCAGCGCATGTTTGGCTTTTTGTTGATGGCACCACGTCACCTGTTGGCGCGTGAGATTTGCAGTGTTAAAAAATTAATTCTGGTAATTTCAGAGAATCAATCAAGCTGAAATTCTATATATAGCAGTTTTATACAATTATTAATCATGTGAAAAATTATCAAACATATATCTTTATTTTTACGGTCACTTTAGAGGAAAAAAAATCAAAACGTTGTAGGTAATGACCCTCTTCCGGTTGAGCTACATTTCTCAAAAGTTGATAGAAAACTATGAATTTTGAATAATGTCCATGTACCAAATTTCATCATTCTAGCTCAAACCGTTTTTGCGTAATCTTGCCTACATACACACACACAGACACACACACAGACACACACACACACACACACACACACACACACAGACATTTTTCTCAACCTTAGTGAAAATGATTCAGGAACCTTCAAAAAGTATAAAAACATCAAAATCTCAACATCGAAAATTTTCGTGATCGCAATACTATCTCTGGCGAGATAG
This sequence comes from Labia minor, assembly GCA_963082975.1. Lineage (NCBI taxonomy): Eukaryota > Metazoa > Arthropoda > Insecta > Dermaptera > Spongiphoridae > Labia > Labia minor. The sequence continues at coordinate 12,219,534 of OY720344.1, read as the reverse complement.
TAAAAATAACAAGATTAATTATACAATTATTACAATTATTATAATCTTAAGAGAAAGAGTGATAAATAAAATTTTATTTTCTCGTTTATTATAAATTTTCCAAAGCGAATTTTTCTAATCTAATGATTTCTATTAGGAAAGATCAAAAAATAAAGAAATATAAAATTTATTTATTATGATTAAGAAATGAGAGAGAGAGAGAAAGATTATTATAAATTGTATTAAATATCAAATTATATTTATTGTGTTTTTGTGAAATATAAAATTGAATCATTTTATATTTATAATAAATATAAGATAGGTATTATCATAATTATCATTTATAAAAATTTTAAGAATAATATTTTAATATACAGGTAAATGAGTCGTATAACATGGTAGATGCGTCCCATCAATTACAACAAAATCTATGTAATATAATCTATTGAAATAATAATCTATTAAGCAAAAGTTTATAAATATTTACTTGCTTTACTTTATAAAAAAATCTGGAGTGTCTTCACTCGACTATCTCGCAATTTGAATTGGATAAAAAAAAAAATATTATATTTAAATTAAATTTAATTAATTAAATTATAAATTAAAATTCATAAATAATATTTATTAAACCAGCACATGTTTGGTTCTTTGTTGATGGCACCACGTCACGTGTTGGCGCGTGAGATTTTCAGTGTTAAAAAATTAATTTCGGTACTTTCAGAGATTCAATCAAGCTGAAATTCTATTTATAGCAGTTTTATACAATTTTTAATCATATGAAAAACTATCAAACATATATCTTTATTTTTACGGCCGGTTTAGAGGAAAAAAAATGAAAACGTAATGACCCACTTCCGGATGGGCTACATTTCTCAAAAGTTGATACAAAACTACGAATTTTAAATAATCAAACCTTTTTTTGCGTAATCTTGTCTACATACACACATACACACACAGACATTTTTCTCAACCTTAGTGAAAATGACTCAGGGATCTTCAAAACGTATAAAAACATCAAAATCTCGACATCGAAAATTTTCTATGTGACCAGATAGTAAACGTATAAAACTAAAATTCTTTTTATATGATAATTATTTTTCTGTATATAAAAATCTTAATAAAGTAAAAAAAAAAGACGTTAATACAAAAAGATGAAATACGAGAACAAGGTTTACTTGTAATCGAATTTTTATAAAAAAATAAATATCAAATAAATAATATTAAATTGATAAAATTAAAGAATAGATATTCTATTCTATTATTTTATAGTATATATATATATATATATATATAATAAAATTAGATTATAAGTCTAAAATAAAATACTCGAAAAAGAAGAAATTTTGATTTGAAAACCCAGAAAAAGAGTAAAACACAGTAAAAATGTTAGGAGTTTAAATATATATTATTTTTTTTTAAAAAACACGTTGAAATTTAAAATTTCTTTCCTACATAATTTATATTAAAAAATCGAATTTAATTATTTTAAAGATTAAAATTAAAATTAAATTAGAAAATTCTGAAATTTTTTTTATGTTGGGTAGCAATATTTTTTAACTAAATAATGATGATTAATAATCATTCAAGATTGATTTATAATTAAAGAATAATGTGAGTAATAATTCATACATTTAATCAATATATTTTGAAAAAAGATGTCATTTTCATTAAAATTGACTTCAAATAAAAATATTATAATAAATAAATCAGGTAAATACCTTAAAGTAGCATAAAACATGCGTATAAGCATAAGAAGAAAAAAATATTGTCAGAAGTTCAACCTCCGCGACTTCTAAACAAAGAAAAAAAATCAAATCAAATATTTATCAACAAAATAGACAGAGGAAGAGTGAATATATAATAAATAAAAAATATTTTTTTTTACAATATTACATAATACCTTAAACGACAATTAAATATCCTCATCGACATTTTGGGCATCACTTAGTTATGAGTAAACTTTCACAAAATCTTTAATGAACAAGCTTTATTAAATTTAATAAATTTTGGAGAATAAATTGTGCTTATACAATCTAAAATAATTATAAAATCTTAATGGAGGTTTACATAAGAAAATACTTAATATAATTGATTAGAATATTATAATATCTATGAAAACATAGTATAAGAGTTTATTGGTGATTTTCAAATATTGAATGCCAAAACTCATATTTAAAACACTAATATATACAATCTTATATTAAATTAAAGAATAGTACACAAAATATTTCAATATTTACATTATAAATTCATTAACATATTTAGATAATTCAAATGAATAAATAGCGAATAGATTAGTGTTATATGATCAATTATACTTCGGTATGCAACCGATAAACAACATGAATTTTAAACGATTAGCATATTTTTTATTTTTCAAGATCATATTTTTTATACATTACACGCAAACAAAAGAATTACGTAAGTAATGATTTTCTCTTTTTGTATATTTAGTTAGTATGATCTTTAGTATCTTTTCACTACCCTTTCCTGCTTATTTAATTACATTTACACCTCTTTTATTATAATTTCATTCCCTCCTCTCCTACTTTCCTATTTCTGTCTTAAAGAAATAATATTTTTTTATTAAAAGATGTTAAAATACTTGTCACTGGACGCTCGAACAGTGTAGTCGCTTGATAACGATTGCAGAAGTAGCAATCGAAACGTTGTGTATATGTTTGTATTTTTTGAATAAATTTACAATAACAAATATCAATATGTGGTTTAATTTACAAAATTCCGTTATATGTTAAAATAGCTATTTTAACAACTGCAATATTATTAGAATACTTTAATAGAATAATTTATACTATATTTCTATCAATGTAAATTTAGTAAGCTTTAGAATATTTTACTTATTAACTACATTATAAATTTTTTTTTTTTGGAATTTCATTCTCAAGTTTAATAGTTTTCAGTTTGATACCATTGAGTTATATTTGAAATAAAATAGTAAGTAATTTTAAACATATGTATATAATTTTTTTATGTTTTTTAGCAAGTTTTGTTCCAAGATGTAACATAAGTGGCACTGATTTTAAAGAATGTGTTATTAATGCCACAGATATAATGCGGCCTTATTTGAAAAAAGGTAAATAGATAATAATTAGAAAATCATTTCTTTATGATTTAATTAAGATTAAAGAAAAAAAAATATCGCATGCAGATTTATATTTAATAATTTGTATTATGGAAAATAATTGGATTGAAGAGACTTTAATGATTGGAAAAAATTTGGTTGTAAATACACGATAATTTTGTATTAAAGAACTTTATTATTCAATATATATATAATATATATGAGGGTGGGGTGAAAAGTTTTCCGCCTGACCAAGAAAAACGATTTTTTTTTTGCTTTATTTTTCAACATTCAAGATAGCTGAGACCTGTACGATGTCAGATGAACGTGTGCAAAATATTTTACACAACCATTTGAATATGGAAAGCTGTGTGCAACGCGCGTGCCACGTTTGCTAACGTTAGACCAAAAACTCCTTCGAAAAACCATTTCTACCGACAATTTAGCGCTATAGGCGTAATCCAAACGAATTTTTGCGTCGATTCATAACTGTTGATGAGACTTAAATTAAATTAAATGAATTAACTAAATTAGAATACCGTTATGAGAAATGTATCAGTGTTGATGGAGATTATGTTGAAAAATAAAGTAAAAAAAAAAATTTAAAAACAACGTTTTTCTTGGTCAGGCCGGAAACTTTTCTCCCCACCCTCGTATATATTTGGACTTTTGGAATCTATGCCCACATTGCATTCGGTTTGTAATTAATTATTAAATCTTGAATCTAAGTACGATTCCTCGGCATTAAGTATTAAAAAACTTGGGAACTTACTAAATCAAGAAAAAAAATAAATTAATAAAATAAAAGGAATTAAGAGAATTTGACTTGTTCTTTTGTTAGTTTATTTCTTTAAAAAAATACTCATATATCTTTTTTATATTTTTATTTTAAATACATTATTTTACTTAATAGAAAAATGTAATTAAATTTTGTCAAATAAAAAAAAGTATGAATTTCTCTAAAAATGCCAATATGAACATTTTTTTAAATTATTTATTAAAAATCTAGTAGTAACTAACTTTTTGAAAAATTTTAATAGGAGAGTAAATTATGTTTGAAATAGAAGCCATTTTAATCTCATATAGGTCTTAAGGGAAAAGCTAGTAGATTTAAAAGAAAATTTAACTTTATCACAAATAAAAATATGAGCTGTGGCCAGGCACAGAACCGACCGACGATTTGAAATAAATTAATTTCCAAACAACATTATATATATATATATATATATATATATATATATATATATATATATATATAGTATAAAAAATAAATATTTTTAAAACTTGAATTATAATGACTAAATTATATTATCTTAGTTTTTATTTTTAGTTTAAATAATCAATTATTTATTAATTTTAAGTGAAATATTTTCTGACAATGAATATAAAATTAATACTTTGTAAACTACCACTTCCAGTTTCCGGATAAACACCAAAAGTTAATGAATTCATGCTACTGATGCATTAAGTAAATATACCAAATTTTATCAAAATCGGTTGAGCCGTTCAAGCTATAAACATACGGAAACACAATGGACAGACGGACGGACGGACAGACATCATTCGAAAAATATTTTTTTCTGATAATAAAATGCATGATTCGTAGAGATATGTAAAAATCTCCACATGTGAAATTTGTTGTGAAAATAATCCTTCCCTTCCTATCGTCGATCGCTAATACTACTACCACTTTCGGTTTCCGGATATACACCATAAGTTGATGAATTCATCGTACTGATGCATTAAGTAAATATACCCAATTTTATCAAAATCCGATCAAGCTATACGGACACACAGACGGATAGACGGACAGACATCATGCTAAAAATATTTTTTTCTGTTAACAAAATGCATGATTCATGGCGATATGTAAAAAATCTCCACAAGTGAAATTTGGTGTGAAAACAATACCTTCCCTTCCTATCGTCGGTCGGTAAAAATATATAAAAAAAATTGATTTTATAAGTTTTTAAATAACATATTTTTATAATGTTGTTAACAAATATGTTTAATAAATTATAATTTAATCAAAAGTAATCAAAAATATCTATTTTATTTAATTTAATTTCAGGTATTCCTCAAATGAACTTGCCATCATGTGAACCTCTTATCATTCCTAAATTAACTTTAGAACAAACTTCACAAGGAGGCAACTATAAATGTGTTTTTACTGATTTCGAATTAAATGGACTTACCAAATATATATTTAATGGATTTGAGTAAATTTATAATGACATTCACTTGAAAATTACTTTAAAAATAATAAAAATAAAATTTATTTTAGTTATAATCTTAATTCAAAAGAGTTATATTTATTAATGAATTTTACATTTGATAATATATATCTTAAATCTAAATATTTACTAGATGGAAGAATTTTACTAGTTCCCATTCACGGAGAAGGCAATTTTACTGGTAATATAAGTAAGTAATGTTCTTATATTTCTTAAGATATTTAGATGTTATAATACTTCAATAAATATTTACTTATCAACTATCTTTCACAATTGAAGAGGATTCAAAAACAAAGTGTATTAAACTGTTTTATGTAATTCTGACATATGCTTAGTTACTTTTGTTATATAAAATTTATACATTTTCAATAATTCTGGTATAATTTAAAAATTTATAAATAGAAAATTCTCTTTTTATGATTTTTATTTTATTTCTCCTGAAATAATATTTTTTTCTAATTTCCTATCGTCTTTAAAATTATCTATTTATATAATAAATGAATAATTAAATTAATAATATTGATTGACTACCCATAATATTGCAATCATACAATTATATTAAATACTAGATTATATACTTTACTTAACTTGTTTATTACAATATAAAGAATTAAATATACATGGGATAGAAGTATGAAACCAGAATTTTCCTATAAGTGATACTAGCTATCATTTTAAAGACCGTAAGACCGCTTCTGTAGCGTTATCTTCTTCCTCTAACTCTAAAAAGCTAACGAAATTTGTCAACAATAACCCAAGTTTTATACACCGCTATATACCATTTTGAAAAAAATATTTTTTATAATTTTCAAATAACAGACGTGGAATTTTTACGAAAATTCATACTTGTACACCTGGTAATTAACAAAAAATTATTAGCTTTCCTAATTTAAATTCGAAGTTAGATTTTTATATTGAATGTAAATATCATCTAGAGATAATAATTATTTAGTAAATATTTAAATTTTCGTTAATTAACATATTATTTTATAATAAATGTTTATTCTTTTAAAAGTAAAATAATTTAATAATATAAATGTTTCAGATAAAGCTCATGGAATTGTAGAATTTTTTAATGATTTTATAATAAAAGATGATTTGAAATATTTAAATATAAGAAAAACAAATATTCAGTTGACATTTAATAAAAATAATAAAATATATTTCGACAGATTAATACAAGGAAGCGCAGTGATATGTAAGTTATGATAACTTAATATAATATGCAATAATTTTTTATATATATAGAATTTACAAATTTAAGAAATTTTCAAGTTTTTAATTATCTAATTACTATTACGGTGAGAATGAATCATTTAATTTCAAATATTTTGAAAAATTTTATTTACAATATAAATATTTAATATATTGTATGTATGTAAACCGATTGTGGTATAAATAATTGTAGATAAATATAAAATTATATATTATCAATACAAAGAAATTATAATTAAAATTAAATACTATCAATAAGAATCATACGGGGCTTGTTACTTCCAAAACAGTGTAGTAAACGTGGAGAGTCAGAGGCGTTATTAAAATGGAGTAAGTAAAATTAATAATTTTAAAATACTATAAAAAAAATTAAAGATAAATAAACTTCAAGGGTGTGTTGAATAATAAATAAATATGCTCACAGTTTAAATTCATTTTTTATATACATTTTTCTGTAAAATAAGGGTTGAAAAATTTGACGCTACTTCCAAGGAGAGTCTATTTTCCTGGTTTACCGAGACGCCGCTCGGTCATTAAAAGAAATTCCTTATTATCGGGTTTGTCTGGCAATATTAATAACTGGTTCACCGAGCCACCGTTCAAATGATTTAAAAGAACATAAACTAATCAAAAAACATATACACCTTAAACATATGTATTAATGCTCTGAAAGACAGAAAAGTATGTCCTGTTGATATAACAATATATATTTAGTAATTTGATTTAATATAATATATTTTGTATTTACGGATGCGCTGTCTGACCTAGTTGATGACATCATTTAGATTTCCTATTTTAAATTAAGAAAAAACTAATAAACGTTCTAAAACAATTACAAATAATTTAAATGTATGTATTAAAGCAATAAAAAGCAGATATGGAATTTTATTTTATTTATAATATATATTTTGTATATAAGGAAGCGCTAGCTGACGTAGTTGCTGACGTCATATAAATTTAAATTAAGAAAAAACTAATGAAGATGATTTTTCTCGAGGGTGATACCAATACAGATCGATTTTGTTTATAAAGATTATCTATGGTGTGAATTTCAAAAATATCCTTAGAACGGTTTAATATATCCAAAATACAAATATATATTCAATTTTTGCTAGTATAATAAGATAAAATATTATAAATATTAGAATATTTAATTTTAGAAATATGAGATATAAAATTTCATTAACTTTTGATAACCAGAAATTACTTATTCTTTATCTAAAACTAAAATATTTGAATTTAGAAATTGTAAGAAAATAATTTTAATTTTGCTTAGAAAATAATCTTACAACTTTCTTTCGAATTAATAATCATAATTGATTTGTCTTTATTTTTAGCTGAAGCAACCCGCCATTTTTTTCGTGAAAATGTGGATTTAATTTTAGAAGAAGTTCTCCCTTCAATTCAAATTGTATTAAATGAACTGATTAAAGAATTAGGACAAAATATTTTATCTGCATTCCCATATGAATCACTTTTTTATATAAATTAATTAAACTAAATTGAATAAAATTGAAGAAATAAAATATATTTAAAAAGAAAAAATGTATCAATGATTGTTTTTTAAAGTGTATTGTTAATATGTTTAATAGCGACATTAAATTAATAAATTTTATAAATTTGTAATCACAGAGAAAGAACAGTGGCGTAGCGAAGGCAGGGGGGACATAGAGGGCGCTTGGACTGAGTGTCACTTGGTTTAGAACTGCAAAATAAATTGTTTGTTTTTTTAAAGTTTTGTTAAAAGTAGAAATATTTTTTAATTTATTCATTTTTATATTTAAATATTTAGAAATAAAAAGATGTCATTTTCTCTTTCTTTGAAAATTTAATAAAATCTAAAAACTAAATTTAAAAATAATTAATTCACAAATTATTTCTCATAAAATTGTGTAAATATTAATATTTTAAAAATTATTTTTTAATTTAATTGTTTTATTATCTGGATATAGATAAGATCACTTGACTCGAATGACATTGTCACGTCTCCTAATTTCCGCTTTGGACGTCATCCTTTCCTTTTAATCAAAAATATTTTGAAATTCATCAACAACAAAAACATCTTACTATTCTTTGGATAACAATATTATTTCCTCTAAATCATTATATAAAATTCAAAGCAATTTATCACTGAATTTTAAATTTTAATGTCATTTGAATGAAAAATGTTTGTTCGCCAACTTATTTCATCTTCTTTATTTCTTAGTGCAATAATATATCTTTTTGTTTTAAATATTCTGGATATATTATATTTTTCTCTACCTACAATAATTATTTTATGTATTCCAATAGTTATACTTATTTTTTATTTTAAATTGGATAAACCAGATCAAAGTTTGGTGGAAGAAATACTTGGATTTGATTTTTTTGAAAAAATATCAGAATCAAATAAAAATGAGTATTTAATGAAAATGGTAGCGCATCGAGGTGCTGGATTTGATGCACCAGAAAACAGTATCATTGCTATCCAGAAGGTAACGAAAATTACTTATAATTTATAATTCAAAGTTTTTTTTAAATTTTATTTTAAACTTTAAAGGTGATTTATGATTTCTTATAAATATTTTGTTTGTATTGTTAATTAGTTTCCAAATATTTAAATATATAAATATAATTTCAACAAAGTTTATGTCAATTTTATGAATATCTATTTTTAATAAGAAACAAAAATAAATCTATAATATAGAACAAAATATTAATAATTTCAGATTTTTTCTTTTCCTCAAAATCATTCCAAGTTAAAGGTCTAGAAGAGAATGTTCCTCAATTTCAAAACATGAGTAAAGACAGCTTTTTTGGAATTTCAAAAATTTAATTTGAAATCAGAAAGAGGGGTAAATGAAAAAAAAGGCTATAAATATTAACAAAATTTAACAAATATTACTAGCCATTAATATGAAAAACTTTTTATTATTGAATATTGGAACACTAATTTTAACTAATCCATAACTAAATCATATAAATCTAATTATAGGATTATCTATTAATTGTTATGGGTTAACAATATACTATTAGTTTAGTCAATCACATTAATAAATGTAGATAAACTTGGTTATTTAAAGTATGTATTCATATTCCATTTTAATGCTGGTTCACCAAAAAATATTATAAATGAAAGAATTAAATATAATATATTTTAAATATTTTTAAAAAAAAAATTTTGAATTGAAAGCTTATCACCTTACACAAGAATCATCTCCTTTGACTCAACTTCTCATATTATCTACCCATGTAATTTACATTCCCAATCTAATTGAAGAATTTTTCATTTTGTAAATAAATATTGATATCACTTTATTGTCAAAATCTATTTTAATTATTGTTTATTATTTTAGGCTCATGAAAAAGGCTGTACTGCTGTAGAAATTGATCTGGCTCTAACTGCCGATGAAGTGCCAATTGTCTTCCATGATACCATAATTGATAGAGTTACAGACAATACTGGAACTATTAATGAAATGACTTGGGAACAATTAAAACAATTAGATATATCAGCAAAGCATCCATTCAAGTATATATCAAGATAGATTATTTTGTCATTTTTGTAAAATTTTAACAATTTATTTGATCGTTGTAGAGAAAAATTCTCAGGAGAAAAGATAGCAACTTTTGAAAATTTAATTAATGAATGTATCAAGTTAGATCTTCGTATATTTATTGATGTTAAAGCAGATAATTTAAAAGTAATGGATATTGGATTAATAATTAACGTAATAATTAAATTAATTAAAATATAATTTTAGGGAATGGAAATTATTTGGAATACTTTTAAAGAAAACCCTATACTGTATAAAAGAGCTGTTGTTTCTAGTTTTAATCCCTATTTTATTTATAAGGTAAATATTTTGAATTCAAATTTATAATTCACAATTTAATTGATTTAAAATATTTTATTTTTATCTTACTTTATATATATTTCTTTGACACTATTGAAAACGAAATTTTCTTTCCCCATTGATTAAATATTTTTCTAGTCTTTACTGATTTAAAAATAAATTCATTATTTAGTATTATTCAATAAGTATATTTAAATTTTTAGATAAGAAAAGCTGATCCTGCCATTATATGTTCTCTTGCTTGGAGACCTTACTTTCTATCCCTCGATTATTATAATCCAGTTACCGGACAATCTAGACCAAGATATCAAAATATTTTCTATCATTTCTTATTTTCCATTTTGGATTATCTTTATGATTGGACATTTTTCTATTTGGCCCCCCTGTTAACCGGCATATCTGCAGTTCTATTGCATAAAGACACTATAGATTCGTGAGTAAATTAATGAATGATTTATTTTATTGTAATATTTATTTATTTATAATAACAATAATACAATTTTCAGTCATTCAATTCATTATTGGAGAAATTTAGGAGTCCGAGTGATCGCCTGGAGTGTAAATATCCCCCTGGAAAAAAATTATTTTCATCGAATTTTAAAAATACCATATTTAACTGATACAATGGATGGGGAAAATTGGCAAGAATAAAAATTAGTAATAATGCATTTCACTATACCAAAGCTTTTAAAACTTATTTATGTTTTTTGCCAATTTATTTTTATTTGGCATATTTTTTATTTTTTTTTTCAAATATGAATTTTGTTTTTCAATTAAAAAAATAAGAAATTACAAAAGGCCTTCATATATAATTTTATACATATATATTTATAATTATTATTAAATAAAAATCCTTTAGAAAAAACTTACTTGTCTATTTCTCACTTTTTATCCCAAATTTTCTTTCAAATTTAATTATTATTTACAAATAATAAATAAAAAATTAATTTCATTAAAAAACAGAATAAATAAGTGACAATTTTACGTTTTTACTTTTGTTTTATTGAGTGTCACATGATTAGGACTATTTGTTGGTGAATCTTGATCTAAACTATTTTTTTCCTGTTCTCTCCTTTGTCTTGAAAATTTTCCCATTCCAGGTCGATATATTTCTAAACTAGGACGATCCTAAAATAGAGTCAATTAGGAAGATTAAAAAAAAAGAAATATATCAAAATAAAATAAAAATATTACTGTTAACTCAAATAATAAATGAATTTCCAACTATAATAAATTTCCATAAGATAAATGAAAATAAAAATATAGTAGACATTCGAAAGTAGAAAAAAGAAAGATTAAAAAGAATAACAATTACAAATTACCAGATTCATAAAATTATACGGTTAGAAATTAAGTAAATTTCAAAAGAAATGAAAAAGTTTTCAAGGCAATTCCAACAAACTTCTATTATAAATATCTTTGATTGAAAATGACTTATAGAGGGAACACGATAAAAAGAAAGTGTAAGGAGAGGAAATGTATTAAATTAATATTGAAAAGTTTAAAATATCACACTCTTTAAAGCTACATTCAATTCATAATCAAACTAGGTGTATTATAAAGTGGCCTCGTTGTTTTGAACTTTAAATTGTAATTGAATTTTTTTTGAAATGACATACACAGATGTAATAGGGGAGTAAAAATAAAGAATAATTTATTTTAATATATTTTATTAAAAATTTTTTTAAAATTATTATTCAATCAGTTCAATATAACCAATTTTAAATTATTCACAAACTTAAACAGAACTTTTTCCCCCAAATACTTTTCATAAACCATTTTTTCAGCAAACTAGATATTTTTAAATATTCGATTAAGAATTTAGCTAATCGAAATGTAAGAGATATTTATAAATTTATTATATTTTACCATTTATATAAGCAAATAAATAAAAGAGCACATCTTTCAAAATATTATTTTTCAATATCATATAGTCTTAAAAAAATCTCATGGTTTATAAATTCACTAGAGATAAACTCAATGTAAAAATTATTCTGTCGTAAATTCAAAATTTTCTACTATTTAATATATTTTATAATATTATCGTTACTATTGACATCTCATATTTTTAATATAGTCATTTCATATTCTACTACTACTTAATAAGACACAATTTAATAAAAAACAATTTCTCTTTTTAAGAGTCATATATTTTATAATATAATTCTTAAAAAAAAGTATGAAACACCTTTTTAGAAACAAAAAATATATTTTTTAAAGAACCATTATAATTGCTTTTAATTTTAGAAATGTTCTTTCATTTATTTAAATATTATCTTTGCCTCCAAAACATATGTTTATTTATTTGTTTATTGGAATAAAAAATTCAAATCATAGTAAATATTTTCTTACCTTATTTCTTATCCTTCTCTCTGGTCTTGGATCCCTAATTGGTTCCTCTTTTAAAGTAGAGTCTGAATCATTTGATTTAGAATCAAGAGATTTTACAGTATTTAGATCACTTTCACTTTTACTACTAGTAGATGTATTACTTTTAATTTCACACTCAGAATTAACAACGGGTTGAAGTTCTTTTAATGGTTCATCCTTTTTCTCAGCAGGATTCGTATATTGATCTTCTTGATTCTGGTTGACTTGTGATTCGTTTTCTGATTTATTAATTCTATTTTCTAATATTTTCTTTGGTTCTTCCTCTTTCTTGGAAGAATTTTGAGGTTTTTTTCTTGGTCTTGCCCCTTGATGTTCCCAATCTTTTGTTCTAGATTCATAATCTTTATATTTTGCATCTTTTGAATTCTTCCATTCATTTTTGGGACGTCTTTTATCATCTTGATATTGTCTTTTATGTTCATAATCTTTGGATTTACTTTCGTAATCTTTATGGTACGATTTATTTTCATATTCTCTTACAAGATGAGATTTTTTTTGATCATATTTTGAATTTTGATATTCGTAAGATTTTTTACCATCAACAACTTTCTTTGAAGAAACTTTTTCATAAGACATTAAATGTTTTATTGGCTCCCTTCTGAAAAAATATAAATTTTCTATAAAATAATCACCAAAAATAAGGCACATTAAAATTTACCTATCGGCCTTATATCTTATTTTCGTTTCATCGTCGCGAAACCTTGATTTGTCATCATCACGGTATCTTGTTTTAACATTATCTTCATCTCTGTATCTTGATTTTATGTTTTCATCTTCCTCTCGTTTAGATTTATTTTGAAAATTTTTTGTTCCTTCTTTTTCGCCCTTTATCACCTAAAATTAATATAATAAATCATTATTCCAAATTAAATTAAAATATTGACATTATAAGTGGTTGGTTACAAATTAAAACTACTTAATAATTTCGAAATATATTTAGTATGAATTATAAATTAATTTAAATTATTTTTCAAATAATACAATATGTTCTTAATCTTACAATTTACAAATATATTAACATTTTTAAATTCAAATCACTAATCTTTCTACAGTGTTTTCATAAACATTCGAATTGAAAAATATTTACAATGATTCCGGAAAGTGCAATTTCTAATTTATATATTTCTATCTATAGCCAATTTCTTTTAAAATAGATTCAGAACAAACTTTTACCAATTTCGGTTTGTCATAAAAGAATTTCGTATTTAAATGTATAAATTTCTTGGAACTTTGACCCCAATTTGAATTTGTATAAATCCTTGAAAAGTTTTTTTCTTCTTCCATGTCTAAATCATCTTTTAATTCTTGAGGTTTTTCCAAAACTTTAGTAAAATTTGCAAGGGTACAATCTTTGACGCTTGGATCTAAATAAATTGTTTTGGTTTTCATTTATGCATTTGATTAAATTTAAATATATAAATATATATATATATTCATATATATATATTTATTATTCTTATATAAATGTATATCTATGTTACTGTTTACCTAATTCTAAAGTTTTACTTCCTTCGCTGAGAGGATTACTATGTTTATAATTAAAATTTATGTTAACAAGTGTAGAATTATTATTTGTTGAATCATCAGATTTTCCTAGTTCTATAATTTTTTTCGGTTGTGATTTTATCGAATGAAATAAATTTCCTTCAGGTTTAAAAATATCTATTAATTTTTCTTTTTTATATTTACTTAATTGGGGAAACGATTTGTGAGTGGAATAAGGCTTTCCCTCGTAAGAATTTTTATTCGAATTTAATTCTAAATTTGAAGTTCTTTGATTAGTGTCTTTAATTTTAGATAAGGTTTTAATATTATTGGAATCTTCAAATTGGGAATTAGTTCTTCCTAGACTTGTTTTAGAATTATAATCCTTTTTTTCATAACCTTGGTTAGTTTTTCTATTTTCAGGAGATATTGATCTGTAAAAATTCTAAGGAAGAAAGAATCTTTTATCTAAATTTTAATTCAAAAGACAAATATATTTACAGATAAAAATGATGAATATATAAAAGAAAAATAATATTCGCAAACCTTAAAATTTGAATTTTCTGAAGCTTTCTTTCTTTTTTCTTCGGCAATTAACTTTTTTCGTTCTATTTCTTTTTTTTTCCTTTCTTCTTTTAACCTTTGCTTTTCTGCCCGTTTTTCTTTAATATATTCTAAAAGTGGAGTACTTGTAACTATATTCTTTTTTGACGATGACCCTTGAAAAATAAAATTTATTTAATTCATAAAATTATTAAAGAAAAAAATATCTTTAGAATACAAACAGAAATAGGATAAAAATTATTTTAAATATTGATTACCTTCAGTCATTTCAAGAGGAAATTCCAAAAGATTAGTTTTTTTAGTTTTTTCTTTTTTTTCCAAAAATTTAATATAAGCAGGATCATTTTCGTATGATTCTTTTTTAGCTTTTTGTTCTTCAGTTAATTCTTTAACATGCTTTTTGAATGGAAATTTTTGATAAGGTGCATATTCTACAATAGCCGCGTATTCAAGACCTAAGAGTAAACAAATATTAATTTTTTAATGAAAAAAAAAATTATTTAAGTGAAAAAAAATAAATTTTAATTCATTATAGATTAATCAACCAATATCTTACCTCCTTGTGCATCCAGAAAAATGTAATTATCAAATTTATCTCTAAAAAGTAATTGATCCTCTAAATTAGGAATTAAAATATAAGCACGACAAAATGAATATTCATCAAGAGAATGATCAGGACGAACAAAATAATATTTAGTGCCATCAGGTAAAGGTGAAATTTGATTAATAAATTGCTCTTCAGTCATGGATGGTGGTAAATGCCGTACTATTATCTGAATTTTAAAAATAAAATAAATAATTGATAATTACAAATTAATAATTCTTCAAGTATTTACCTTAGTTCGTGGTTTAAATTTCTCCTTCTTGTCTTTTCTTTCTTTCTCTTTTTTCTCCTCATGTTTTGCTTCGTCTGAACTTTGAATCGTATCTTCTTTCGACATATTTGCCTTTATATCACTTCAATCCTGGATCAAATAGAAATACCATCTACAATGCAATAATTATTCAATGAATCATTGAAAGTTATATTCACATTTTATGTTAGATATAAATAAATCATTGAAAATATAAGAAAAATAAGGCTGTTAGGCATGAGTATTTGGTTTTTTTTCTTTCGTTTTTTTTTTTTCAGCCGTAATTAGTAGTTGAATGTATGTTTGAAAGATAGAGCTGGTCACATTTTAACTATAGCGCCCTCTATATAAAGTGGCAGATTTAAATCACAATTCAATTAAATAAATAAGTATAAATTTATTTATAGAACCCATCCTTCAAAATATTTTAAAAACAAATATTACTTAATGTCTAAAGTATTTGTGAAACATTGTATGGTAAGTTTTTAAAAGTAATGCAAAGTAAAATGAAAAGGTTGTTATTAACTTTGATGCAATAATGCTATATAATTATGTTTCTTGACAATGATAAGAGTTAAAATATGAAGGCGATCACTTATATAAATATAGTACTCCATATTTTTTAAATAAAACAACTCAAAAGAATAATATCTTCAATCTTCATTTTATAATAATATAATATCAAATATCCTAAGGTAACAAGATGTAACCTATCAAAAATCTAAATTTTTTTTAAAACATATTGCTTATTAGTAACTATACAGTTATGGTATTGAAATTTTACCAGTAGATTAAATATATATATATATATTACTATATTTGCAAACACCCAACTCTTTGGTTGTGTTAAAAGTGGAGATGGTTGTGTGTGAGTTTTATAGGAAAATTAAATAATTTAAATTCAACTAAGTAATATATATATATATATATATATAACTGTATAATTACCTATTTATTTTATGATTAAGATTTTAAAATAAAAACATAATATTCTACTTCCATAAAGGATTTCATATTCTTTTTGATTGGCGCGTCGTCACTAGCGCATTCTTTTATAATTTTACTTACATCAATTATGAATCATAATTTTCACAAATAATATACTTGTTTATATTAAAATATTAAATCTTAAAATGTTTGATTTTGTATTATCAATATTTAGAACATAGTATTTCTAGTGAATTATTTATAAAATAAAGTATCTAAAAGTATTTTAATCTGAAATAATATAGATATTTTAAATATAAATTATGATTATGTTTCAGCTAATTAGTACATAAAAATGGATCAGGTAAAATATTTCAAACATTTTTTTCACAACTTCCAAAAATTAAAATTTATTAAATTTGTTATTTTAGGATTTGGATAGTTTAGATTCGTTGCTTTTTAAGGTAATGTTTTCATTCAAGCTTATAAAAATATATATTTTAGATTAAAATTTAAAAATTATATATTTATTTCAGACTTCCGATAAACAAGATCAAAAATCGAAAATAAAACCATCATCTTTTGGTATAAGATGAAATTTAAATATTAAATTGAATAATATTTTATGAATATTTTTATGTTTTTAGACTTCGATGAAGATGACCCATTAAAAGATCTTTTTTCAGATGAAGAGGATGTTGATCACAATACATCTAAAGAAAGCGTTAATAAAAAGGAACTTCCAAAAGATAAAAATAAAATAATTTCAAGTTTATTTAATATTCCAGAATCCAAAAATTCTAAAAGTGATTCAGATGATTGGCTTGGGCTAAAAGTAAATATCGAATCTGAACCTAAACAGTCTTCTGACTTTTCTATAAAACCAAAAATTGATGAAAAAAATTCTCCCATACACAAAACTTCAAGTTCCAATATTTTAATTGCAACTACTCCAAAAAAAGAGATTTATGATAATCCTGCCAAAATTCCAATGCCTTCAAAACCTGAAAAAGTAGTTAAATTTATTACTTCAGAGGAGAAAAAAAAGTCTGTTCTTGATGATTTATTTGGTGATTCAGACAATAAACAGAGTAAAGGGATAATAAAGAGCGAATCAAATGAAGGTTATGTAGCATCTCTATCAAAAGAAATGAAAAAACCTTCTTCTAGACGAAATTCATTAGTATTTGGAGATAGTATAGACTCTAATCCAACTATAAAACCTATTGAATCCGAAAAAATGAAAAAAATAGATTCTCTTTCCAGTTATTCTCCTTCATTTATTACTGAATCTAGAAATTCTCGAAGAAATTCTTTTACTGGAGATTTTTTAGATTCATTGCCTTCAAAAACTGGATCATCACGAAAAAATAATTTAGATGATGATTTTCCGGGAAGTAATTTACCAAATTGGCTTGGAGGTAGTTCAAAGAAAAATCAACCATCACAAAAAGTTTCAGAAAAACAAGAAATTCAAAAACCAATAGATACGAAAAAAGAAGATATTTCGTTGACCAAAGTCATTGGTGATAGCAATCAAATTGAAAGTCAAATGTCAGCTTCATTACTTCGTCAAGAGGGACAGCTTCTTGCAGCATTACAATTTAAGAGACATACAGAACAAATGGCTGTTTTAGAGAAAAGACAACAAGAAATGATTTTACGTCAAGAAAAACAATTAGATGAATTATTAAAAAATCAGGTATAATTTTTTATAATCAATATTTTAGATATTAAGGTAAATACATTAAATTTTAAAGGTTCAACGTCAACAAGATTTAGAAGCCAAAATGCAAATTCAACAAGAACAAATTCACAGTCATATTCAAGCTCTTCTTTCAACTCCTTCAAATAACATTTTATCTTCATCAATTGATATTGTAGAACAATCTTCTGAAAATATTAAAACTTTTTCTGACAGAAAAACTTTTGAATCCTCAATGGAAAATATTTCATATCAACATAAACAAGAAATGGAATTAATCGAAAATTCTTATAAAAAACAAATAACTATTCTTGAAAATATGTTAAAAAATGTAGAAACAAGGTTAAGAGAAGAATGCGAATTTATTGAAAAGGAATATAAAGATCGAATTAATAAAGTAGAGGTATATATTGAATAGGGTATAATAATTATATATAATTTTTGTAATTTAACTTTATGGTATCGTTAGTTACTTTATTTATTAAATAGTAATAAAATATATCTATATCTATATATAATAAACATTTAATAATAGAAAATTAAGAATAATTATATACTTTAAGTTAACTGGCTTATTGGAATGAAAGTTTCAGTTATAAATATAAATTATATTTAAATTCTGGAGGCTTTCTCTTGCCACTAATATCTCAAAATATTATTTTATTATGAATATGTGCTTATGTCATGAAAAATACTTTTCCCCAGAATATATTTTTTCCTTTTATTGATAAACTTGATTGAGATTTGATATCAAATAGGGTATCATTCCTGCTGTTAGTCTCTAGTTTTTATAGAAATGGTTCTTAGAATAATATTTAATAAACATTTAGCGAATTTTTTATTGAAATATTTAAAAAATAAAATTTGTTTTGTAAATTTTAGCAACATTATGAATATATATTAGATTCTCAAAAAAGTAAATTAAATTTAATATTGAATGAAAAAGATGAAGAATTAAATCATTTAAAAGAATGTCACCAAGAAAATTTAAAAATCGTTCAAGAACAACATATGTTAATAATTGATCATTTTCGAAAAGCAAATCTTTTAGAACATGATGTAATAAAAGAAACCACATCAAATGTACAGCGTTTTGATAATTTAATTAGTCAAATGAATCAAAATTATCAAGATATTTCAACAATTAAAGATGATTTAGATTCCAGACATATGATTGAATTAGAAAATAAAGATAAAACAATTCAAATCAAAGATATGGAAATTCAAAGTTAGTTGCAAATAAAAATTGATTAATAAACACACTGCACGGATGCACACTCATACTTTTGTATGAATTTTTACAATCACATTTAATCACATAAAATTTAAAATTTCTTGGTACATTTACTGTTTTTTTCTAAAATTTAATTAGAAATACCCTATATATATTAAAAATATTATATAATAATATATTTTATTTATTTTTAATTTCAGAACTAATTTTAAAATTAGAAAATCAAACTGAATCTTTCAGCAAGGAAAGACAAAGTTTAAACGAGAAAATATCACAACTGGATTTTCAAGTTATTGAGAAAAATATGGAATTAAAATCAGAAAATTGGAAATTAAATCAAGAATTATCCAAAATTAATATTCTCAAAGAAGAATTGGAAAATGAGAAAAAACAAATAATTAAAAATTTTGAATTGCAACGTGCGGAATTTGAAGTTTGTATTATTTTTAAATATTCTTCAATATTATATTTATGATAAATAAGCTAATATAAAATTTAATAAGAATAAGTCGAAAGAAAAAAAGATTCTTATGAAAGTGTAAAAACGAATTGCAATTAAGGAAAATATATCAATTATTTAACCTGACCGTGTGTTTAATTAAAATTATTCTTACTAAGTTATATATTTTTAAATTATACACTTTATTAAAATATTTCAACTCATGCCTATTGATTTCACAAAGATTTTATTTATGAATTAGAATCAACAAAAAATTTCTAAAGAAGAACAAGAGCGTATCAGTAAACATTTAGAGGAAGAAAAAATTGCCATAACAGCTGAAAGAGCTCGCTTAGACGCTTACGCACGTCTTCATGGCCCAAATGGAGATGTATTAAATAATGAAACTCTTGCAATAAAACAAGTTTGTTTTTATTTTTGGAAGTTAGAATATAAATTAATTACATTTTAAAATTTTGTTTTAAATTATTTTTTTCAGGCTAAAGCTGAAATAGAAGCTACTTTACAAGTGGCAGAAGAAGCTACTAAAGCAGCCAATGAAGAAAGAGAGCTTCTTTTGAAGGAAAGAAAAACAATAACTATTGAAAAGAAAAGATTAGAAGAATTAGAAAAAAATTTAAAAATAAAATCTAAAGAAATTGAATTTCTTGTGAAGGTAGAAAAAATTTATTCATCTATGTGCAGATCGTTAAGAGCAATACTGTCAACGTTTTTGTTTGCGGAATTTTTTTTAAATAGTACATTTCGTATCTATATTAAATTTTACACTGAATTACAATAAAGTTTTCTTCTGAGATACAAAATATTAACAAAATCTTATAAATTCATTTTGAAATATGTTTTTATTTTTCTGGGTAAATATTAAAAAAACTATTTTTTTATTTTTTTAAATCCGCTATTTTTGAGGCTCCACATATGAAGTGTTCTCTATTTAGTTTTAGTAAGTTACATTTGTCGGAAAAAGCTCGTTACACATTTTATTTTAAATTATTTTACAGGAAGCAAAAGAGGTCAAAGAAAAAGGACAATTTTCTTTAGAAGAAGCCAAAAAAATGGAATTAACTCAAATCGATAGATCAGCTTATATTTCAAAACAATTAGAAATTCTATCTGAAAGAGAAAAAACATTTTTGAAAGTATAAAGTTCATTATTATATACTTATTTTTATATGAACTGATGATAATTTAATTTATCCCTATATTGATATTTCAATAAAATTATATTCTTTATTTTTATAGGAAAAAGCTGAATGGAGCAAGATCAAAAATCCCTTAGAAACAAATAACAATCAAAAACTTTGTGGCTATTGTAAAAGATCTCTTGATCGCCCTTATGTCACTCCTCAAACTTTCAATTCTTTAGGAATCAAGGTATGCAAATTATCTTAATTATAATCCACTTAAATACATATCAATTCAAATAATTTTATAAAATAAATAAAAACAGTCTTTAAAAAATATTATTTATTTATGATTTGGTTTTACTGGTTATAAAATAATGAAGTGTTAACACAATGATACATTTTATTTATGTACATTTGATATTTTTAAAATTAGTCATT
The DNA here is from genome assembly GCA_963082975.1 of Labia minor. NCBI lineage: Eukaryota > Metazoa > Arthropoda > Insecta > Dermaptera > Spongiphoridae > Labia > Labia minor. The sequence goes on along the minus strand of OY720344.1, from coordinate 12,198,006 downwards.
GGACGATCAAATATTAATAAAATTCATTATTTCATTGCTTTAGTAGTAAATTGTTAATTGTAATTTTTTTGATTATTTTTTTTAGGAATTTCACTTAGATCCTCAGGAAGTTATTCAAAAGTTGGTCGCTGAATCAGAACATTTTGATCCAGAAGACAATTCCAAATTTTTAACTTCATTTCAGACAGCGAGCAAATAAAAATGCGTGCTTACTTGCGCTTCGATCACAGCCTCGTCGCAATCGTTTACTTAAATCGTAATTAAGTAAATGATATATGTATGTATATATTAATAAACATACATATATATATATTGTATTTATTTATTTATTAAATATATAAATATTTATATTGACAGATAGATACATATATATCTATTATTTTTATATACATATATTAATTTCCTCCAGAATAGGATGGAAATTTTCTTAAAAAATTAAAAATATAATTTAATTGTTAAAAAAGTTTTTTGTATATTATTTAATTTCTAGCATTTGAGGATTTCTTTCAATAATCATTTTCAAAAGATTTTCAATGTAATTTTTGAGTTGGAGATTCACATCTTTTTGTTCTTGCAAGGCTTTTGTTAGCTAAAAATCAAAATAATTAATTAATCATAAGAAGAATTCTTTATAAAGAACAAGGATTTTTTTCAAATACTTAATATAATTATCTTACATTTTCATTTTTAATATCCTGTAATTCTTCCGCAATATTTCCAGACACTTCAGCATTTTGTATACTTTTATTATTTAACAATTGTGCTTCTAATTCTTCATTTGTTTCCCTCAATTCTAAAAAAAAAATTTTTTAAATCTATTTTTCATTTTTATAAAATAAAAAAAACATTAAATCACATAAAAAATATATAAATTTTATAATAAAATTATACACAATATTATACAATAAAAAATAATTTAATAATGTATTAATTAAAAATAATTATAATATACTTACTAGCATTTTCATTTCTAAGAATATTAACATAATTTGACATCGTTTGAATATCCATCTCATCTTGTGATTCTCCTCGAACAGTCTTTGAATTTTCTTCCCTTTCCCGATAAGATTTAATCTCATTCATTAACTAAAAAAAAGTATTGTTAATAATACAATAAATAAGTAAGTATAATAAAGTTTTTTTTTTCTATTTTTTGTGAAATTAATAATGAAATAATAATAAGTGTTTGGGAAGTAGAAAAAAAAATGGTTCAAATGATTTGAAAGTGAAGAATCTAGATTATGTAGGAGTGAGAATGCGAAAGGAGAGAGAATATCCAATCTAACTTCATTATTAAGGTAAAGGTAAGATTACCTGCGAGTTAAGGGCTCGCTCGTCGTTGGCAATTTGTTCGCTCTTAGAATGAGCATTATTTAATTCTTCTATTTGCTGCCGAAGTGATTCACATTGGGCTTCACTTGTTGTCAATTCTTCTAGCGTTAAACGTTTTTCTTGGCGTAATTCCTCCAGTTGTGATCGTAAATTTTGAGTTTCACTTCGTAGCGTGTGTACTTCTGTTTCTACATTTTGTAATCTAAAAAAACAAAACAAATAATTAATTAAAAAAATATTTGAATAAAAATACTACTTTAGTATTGAGTAACACCTAATTACATTCATAGATAATTAAAAGATATATTATTTAAACTAAACGAGGGCCGAGCAATTTCTTAAGGTTTAGAAACAAGAAATAGACACTCTGGGTTAAATCCGTAGGATAGGGAGCAATTCGTATGCCAATTTAAGGATTTTCATGGATATTCACTTTTTTCCATTTTCTTCTCCAATCATGAGGTAGTCTGCTATTAATGGATGTCAAACAAAAACTAAAAGATCTAGCTGATTCAAATTTCAACAGGAGTCAACTGATAGTTGCCTGCTGACAGGACCAGTGTTGCCATTTCATTTAAGAGACAGAAAATTCAAAAAGTCACGGACTTATTGACCTGCCCCCGTATATTAATTAATTTCAATGTTCTTATTAGAATTATTAGAGATTATTCAAATAGAGTTTACAATTCTGATCTGTATCAATTAATAAAAAATTGTAAGATTAAATAGAATAAATTATAAAATCAATAATTTAATTTTCTTTTATACCTTTTATACCTCAAGAAAAGTATATTATATGAATAATATATCAATATAAAAAGAAATAATATAATTTTTAGTCATGATTAATAATTAATTATATGTGAACATAATAACATTTCTATCTACAAAAATATTATTTTAATTAATAATGAAATATGAATGGATTTTCTTACTTGATCGAATGATTTTCGAGTTGAAGTTGTCGTTCACGTTCAAGCCGTAAAACGACCTCCTTATGTCGAGCTTGTTCTTGACTGAGTCTTTCTTCCGCTCGGAGTTCCGCTTCGCGTAGTTGCTCCTCGAGCATATGCACTCGAGCCTGTAGTACTCCTGCTTCCTGTCGAGCTCGAGCATACCTCTCAGAGGTGCCCGATTGCTGTTCCGTCAGCACAGCCATTTGTTGCTGCAATGCACCCACCTGATAACAAAAAATCAAAAACAAATTACTTAGGTTATTTATTTATTATTTTGAAGATCATAATAAACATGTATAACAAATTTAGACTATTTTTGGGTTAAACCTTAATTGCTTTTTTATAATCCACATAAAAATCTATTAACTAATGTATATACAATTAAATATCCTCTTTATTTTAATTAAAAGTTCTTCATTATTCCTTAAATATTTTTCACTCAGGAGACCAATTGCTTTAGTTGGATCAGAGAGAAAAAAAAAAGAATATTAATATTAAATCTTTGTCAAATATTAAACAAGTATTTCATTTATAGTAATAAATTTATATTAATTAAAATTATTAAAATTTTTAACTCTTATTGATATTATTATATCGATTTGATAGTTAATATTTGTGGAGCCCTCTGATGGTCAAATAATAATCGAATATCAATGGATTTATATGCAAACTTTAATCCTTTTTATCTCGCAAACTAGAAGCGACTTGCAAAAATTGCACAAGAAAAGTTTATTTTGATTTAAATACTCATTGGTAAAGTTTTATTCAAATCCATGACTGGATGACCATTCAATATAATTACCAAATTATTTTTTCAAAATTTAAGAAATAGTTAATCATATTAAATTAAAATTAAAAACCTACTTGGTTTTTTCTAAAAGAAAAGACATCAATAATTTTTTAAACTAGTTATCTAATATTATGTGGAAGGTATGAAAACTTTTTCATACATAAGATAGAAAAGCTTTTTAGTTATATAAATATATTTATTTTATGTTACAACTTTTAACTAATTTTTAGGCGCTTTAGAATCATTGTGGCTCTTTTAATAACATTATTATAACGATTTGATAGTTATTATTATTTTAATTGCTTAATTATAAAATTGATTCTCTTATATTTAAAAAAAATAATAATTTATTATAATTATATTACTAATTAATATAATATAAGTTTTAGCAAATAAATTCAAAATAAATTTTAGAATGCATCTTTATATAGTTAAAATAAAACAATATTTCTAAATTAAATTCAAATTTTACATATATACATGATATTTTTGTTATTGAATAACCCCCAATTAAACATTATTATTAATTTGTAAATATTCTGATAATATATTTATTATTAAAATTTGAATATAATAAAATAAAAAAGGAAATTGTCTGGTTTAAATTTATTTATTCTAGAATAAGAATGTGAATACAGATGGTTAATGTTAGGATGCACTCACAATATGAAAATATTTATTTTTCAAAGCTGAGACAATTTTAACATCGCTCATCTGGAATGGATTTATCATTGAAAATATTTGAACCTCTCAAATAAAAATCTTCTAGTAAGAATAATCTATTCTTTTTTTTTTTTTAAATAAATATTAAAATAATTATTGAATTTATCTAATTATTAATAATTCGTCTAAGCGCACAGAGATTTAAATTTTAATTAATATTTATAAATTCTAAATTTGAATCCAAAATTATTTTTTGATTATAAATATTTTAATTTAATAAGGCATAAAAGTCTTAGAAAATAAATATATAAAATAAATGAGAAATAAATTCAAAAACTACTAAAAGCAATACATATTCATTACTAATTATGTATTATAAATTCAAATAGCATATGTAAAAAGTTTTTTTTTTACTAATAAATTTGTTTTATAACGAATGGTGACTTGATATTTTTTCTGTTAATTTTTCATATCTCTAACGTTTTAGAATGGTAAAGAGATGTAATGGCTCTCTAAAACAGATCTATTTTTAATAAAGAGTACCGAATAAATTAAAACAACCGAAACATTTTAATTTATTATTTCTTATTCCACCATCGTAATCACAAACAAAACTTGCTCCGTTTAAAGTATGTATAATACATAAAGTGAACATACGTCCCGTTTTGAGGAAGCTTGTCCATTATTTTAAATTTATTATTATACTAAGTTATTGTTATATTCAGTGGCGTACCTAAGGGGGGGGGGGGGGGCGGTGGGTGCGGTCCGCACCGGGCGGCACTTATCTTGGGGCGGCATTTTTTATATTTAGTTATAGTTGTAAAAAGCAACTTATGCATTTCATATTTATTTTTTTTCTTTCTTGAATAATAAATGATTATTATAAGTTTACTCTTTGATTTATATAAATTATGATCAACTATATGATTTCGAATATTATTCCTCGGTGTATATAAATGCATTTTAGTGTAAATTTTGAATTCTAATTCTAAGAACAGGATAATAATTTTATTTTATTGTATTCATTAAAATTCGTTGAATTCGCAAATGCATCTTTAAGATTTAGTTCGGAAAAATTATCTTCGTTCTACAATGAGTTAATTAAGAGTACAAAATCTTGCAATATTGTCAATAGAACAAGAAATTACAAATAATATAAATTTTGAAAGCATTATACACGATTTTTCTAGTATGAAAGCTAGAAGAGTAAATATTATATTAATATGTTTACGAGTGCATACAAATATGTGTAAAAAAATTTACTCTCTGTGTATTAATTAATATTGATTAAATAACTTAATAATTTATTTATGTGTATTAATTTATAAAAACCACTATTTGATTGACTTATAATAGAAAGGGCGGCAAACTGGAGATCGCCCCGGGCGGCAAAAGTTCTAGGTACGCCACTGGTTATATTATTTACTATATTTTTCAGTTATTTTCATTATAATAAACAGAAATAATGAAAAATATACGTTTTCTTCATAGCCACCCCAAACTATTACCGAAAATTAAAAAATGTCCCGTTTTTAGGAAAAAAATAAATAAATACACGTCAATAATACAACATTTTCATTTTTATATTATAGAACAGAATAACTTTCATTCATTGATTCAATGATATATATATATATATTACTACTACTAAATCTACTATATTAATTACATAAAAAAATACTATGTCATAGATTGTAGGAAGAACACATCAACTTAATTGGATGACTCATGAGAGTGATTCAAAAGCATGAGCTCCCATACAGATTAAGAGGAAGTTGTGCTATTCTATGATAATGTTTGGAAGCTTATAAGGGTGGCAACTCTCACTCGAGATCTTAAAAAAAAGATAATATTTAAATGAATAAATCAAAAATATATCAATAATAGATATTTTGATTATAAATTTGCCAATAGTTTTTAATTCTTGTACCTATTCAACCCTCATCAAATGTTTGTTTTTTTATAAGTTGTATAATTATTTTTATTTATTCATTATAAACTAATGCCATCCATGATTAATAAGTAAATTAATGAATTTGTCTTTTCTCAATAGTGGCATTCGTTTATCCTGGGAAAATCCTTGGAACCCAAATGGCCACCTGCACTTGATTAGAATGAATAGGAAACAAATGGTGAATGACGAAAGTGGTTGTTGGTTTTATTAATTCATTCAATAAGTATTATTAGAAAGTAAATTAATTCAAAAAAAGTTAGTTGACCTTTTCAAGTTTATGTGAAATTTTCAAATAATAAAATTCGTTAATAATTCAGAGGGTGATTTATACTCTGAATTAAATTAATTTGTAAATTGATTTATTTTTAATATGAGAAAAACGAATGATAAGAGAATATAGATAATATTAAATAAATATAAATCACTTTATTTAGGTATAAATAAGCATATGTATAAGTATATTTAGATATGTTAATATATAATTAAATAAACGAAATATTTTTTTAAAAATAAACATTTGTTAACTAGAAAAGGAAAAAAATATTATGGATACTACCGTATATTATTTTATTCAATTTTTGTCTTATCATTTGTATAATATATAATATATTTATTTTTAGATATCATACATTTTGGTATTATTTTTATTTATTTATAATTTATTGATAATAAGAATTATAAAATATAAAATTAGCTGGAGTGTCTCCACTCGACTATCTCGCAATTTGAATTGGATTAAATAACATAATATATTATATTGAAATTAAATTTAATTAATTATAAATTATAAATTAAAATTAATAAATAATATTTATTAAATCAGCGCATGTTTGGCTCTTTGTTGATGACACCACGTCACGTGTTGGCGCGTGAGATTTGCAGTGTTAAAAAATTAATTCTGGTACTTTCAGCGATTCAGTCAAGCTGAAATTCTATATATAGGAGTTTTATACAATTTTTAATCATGAGAAAATCTATCAAACATATATCTTTATTTTTACGGGCAATTTAGAGAGAAAAAAAAATCAAAACGTTGTAGGTAATGACCCTCTTCCGATTGAGCTACAATTCTCAAAAGTTGATAGAAAACTACAAATACCCATTTACCAAATTTCATGATTCTAGCTCAAACCGATTTTGCCTAATCTTGTTTACATACACACACACACACACAGACATTTTTCTCAACCTTAATGAAAATGATTCAGGAACCTTCAAAACGTATAAAAACATCAAAATCTCAACATCGAAAATTTTCATGACGAGATAGTAAAAAGAATGAATTTCTGTAAAAATGTCCAATATAAACATTTTTTTAAATTATTTATTAAAAATCTAGTAGTAACTAAGTATTTGAAAAATTTTAATATGAGAGTAAATTATGATAGAAGAAATAGAAGACATTTTAATATCATATAGGTCTTAAGGAAAAATCTAGTAAGAGTAATTGAAATCAAAGAAGAACGTTAAAATATTTATTTTAATTAAAATCACAATTCAATGCTTTTATATATCTCTAAATAAAAAAAAAAAGAAATTAAAAATGAAAAAGGCTAACCTCTTATAAACCAAAAATGGCTCAGTATATCCTCAATCATTAAATAAGACGTATATAATTTAATTAAATAATTACTTACAATTTTAATGAATAATCGAGGAAAAAAAGTGACCAATTGCCAAAGCATGATCGTAATCTTCTTATAAGATGACTTAAATTAAAGAAATTTCCTAAAAATTTTGAAAACAATTGAATATTTAATAAATTTATTTTATAAAATGGAAATTTGTATTCAATTTTTATTAAAAAAAAAACATACTATTTCACTTTTCACTTTTATTTTCTTCTAATGTAGTTATATAATCAGAGAATAATACAGGTTTTTCACAATTAATTTCGGTCAATGAATTCAATCTGAATCGTTTTGTTGACTATCGACCTTATGCTAGAATTTTAAATTTCCAACTGACTTATAAAATGAGATTCAATTCATCAAAGAAGTTACTAGTTATGTCTTGTTTAACCTTTGATTTATTTTTATTTATTTAAGACATAATGAGTCTTTTTAAATAAATGCCCTTTGTAGGGTTTTAATGAATTACCAGAACTCTTTTGTTAAAGGCAATTCAAAATAGAAGAATAACATTAAAAGAGAAGAAGGGGAAGAGTCAAAAATTTTTAATGTAAATTTTACTGAAAAGAGAAATTTAAGCGTGTCTCGACTATCCCGCAAATTTGAATTGAATAATCAAGCTTTTTTTCTATATTTAAAATTAAATTTTATTCTATCCGGTCATAGGATTTAAGGTATTTAACATAATTTTCACTGATAACATTTTATTGAAATAAGAAGACTTTGGTTTAATACTATATTTTTGTGAGTTCCAAAAATTTATGAAATAGCATTTGTTTTTAACTGCTTTTAACTTTTATCATATAGTTTTGATAAAAATTAAATACATTACCGGGTACTCGACGGCATTTCTTATATGGGATGCTCAATGTGTATACAAATACATAAATTTATATGGATAATGCAATTGAATCGATTATTTCGAAAATGTATTATCACCAAAAATGTAATTCTTCAGAGGACTAAAAATCTGATTTTTGAAAAAATTAAAAATTTTATTGAACTAGTTCTTCTGTGTTTCTTTTTAGCTATCTTCAGGTAATATTAATTTATGTTAATCATTATTTTAATAAATTAGTTTTGCACTGAAAAATCAAAAAAAAATTTTTGATATGTTCCCTTTTCGAAATAAACCTCCTTTGTTAGGTTGAAATAAGTTAAACAATTTGTTACTATGACTTGTTTTTTTTATTTAAAAAAATGAAAAAACCTTACAAAAATAACAATATACTAAAAACAAGTATAATATGTAACAAATGTCATTTTTGATAAAATTTTGAACTATTTTTACCGACCGACGATAGTAAGGGAGGTATTGTTTTCACACCAAATTTCACATGTGGAGATTTTTACATATCTCCACGAATCATGCATTTTCTTAACAGAAAAAAGTATTTTTAGCATGATGTCTGTCCGTCTGTCCGTCCGTATAGATGTGTACAGCCTGAACAGCTTAACGGATTTTGATGAAATTTGGTATATTTACTTAATGCATCAGTGGGATGAATTGATCAACTTTTGGTGCAAATCCGGAAACCGGAAGTGGTAGTATTAGCGATCGACGATAGGAAGGGAAGGGTTATTTTCACACCAAATTTCACATGAGGAGATTTTTTTACATATCACCACGAATGTATTGGTTTTATCCTCGGGAAAAATCATCTTCATTATGTTTTTCTTAATTTAAAATTATATGACGTCACCCAGCCCTTCATGACGTCACAGCCTCGGGTAACGCCGGCAACGCCGGCTACTTCAGCTATATATTATAAATAAAATAAAATTAAAAATATTTATGTTATATCCATATCTGTTTTTTATTACATTAATAGATATATTAAAATTATTTTAAATTGTTTCTGTAGCTGGAAATTAATTTATTAACCGTCGGTCGGTTCGGACCTGGCCACAGGTCAACTTATTATTTCTGTAGACAATTTAAAAATCTTGGTCGGTATTTTCATTAGTTGTGGGCCACAAAAATATATCTTCGTAAAATTGTGTATATTCGGCCGGATTATTTGTGAATCACCTTTTTGATGTCGACTATTTTTTTTTTTGCATTAATTGGAACTTTTAAAAAATAGGCAGGGAAATCCATTTGGTTTGGTAAAGTAGGGAAATTTGTTAAATGTTTTAATAAATGAAATTCCTCTTCGTTCATATCATTATCTATATATTGGCGTAACTTAACAGTTCCAGGGGTGACGGAACTGTACATAAACTCGTTATAGCTGCTCACAGCAAACGCAATCTTTTGATCTCTTGGAATTTGATTTCTAAAACTTCTTTTGGATAGTACAGTTTTTTTGTTTTTTTTTGCCACCATTTTTTAAAATCAATAATTTCGGAAGTTGGAATGTTGTAGATATCAAATTTATTGGTATTTGATGATGATTTGATTAATTTGATATACTTCTCAGGGACGTAAAAGGAAACAACTGCTTGAGTTGTTACCTTTTCGAAATAAATAAAGTTATCAGAATTTTTTTCTTAATGATAAAACTTCGAAGATGTTTCCTTTCCACTCTTAATAGTGTTATTATGCTTATTTTACAAAATGGAATTTTTTTCTCATTTTGAAAAAATTCGGAGATGTTATCTTTTCGAAATAATTGATTCAATTTTAATATGTATTAAACAGGGACATTATTTTATAATCGTATGCACATTTATATTACCATTATTATAATATTAACTTCCTTCGATACTTTGAAAAATAAATTGAAATTGGCTTCTGAGAGGGAACACCTCAACATGCGCCAGCGCGTGTTTGGCTCCTTGTTGATGGCACCACGTCACGTTTTGGCGCGTGAGATTTGCAGTGTTAAAAAATTAATTTTGGTACATTCAGTGATTCAATCAAGCTGAAATTCTATATATAGCAGTTTTATACAATTTTTAATCATGTGAAAAATTATCCAACATATATCTTTATTTTTACGGTCACTTTAGAGGAAAAAAAATCAAAACGTTGTATGTAATGGTCCTCTTCCGAATGAGCTACATTTCTCAAAAGATGATAGAAAACTACGAATTTTGAAAAATGCACGTGTACCAAATTTCACACACAGACACACACAGACATTTTTCTCAACCTTACAAAATGACTAAGGCGAGATAGTACAAAAAACAACTCAAATTAGTTATATATTTTTAAATCAACTCTTCAAGTTGTGTTTTTTATTCAACATTTTTGTTTTATTTAGATACTTGAAATGATAGATTGTACATATTAGATTACTAAATATTTATTTAAATGATGAATGAACTAAAAATACTGAATGATGACCATCTTAATTGAAACTTATCAAATGCATTCTATATCAATTCTATTTACTATATATAATGGATATTACTTTTTAACATTCCTATTATCTCATTATATTTATTAATATAATAGCTAAGAAAATGAAATGTAACATAATTTTTTTTTTAAATTCAAAAAAAAAAAAAATATTACAGTTTATCATTAATAAAATTTAATAAGCTTATTCATAAATCAATTAAAAGCATCGTTTCATCAATGATTATAAATGAACAGACTGTTTTAAGACCAAGTCTCAACTAACATTTAAATAGAATAAAAATGTTTCTATTTATAAACAACCAATGTATTGTATACCATATCATTCAATGTAACTTTACATGTCTATGTAATAGATTGCAAAATCATTTCGAAACATCTGTTATCTAGGCATTAAATATTTTTATTTTGTGAATTAAGAATTTAAGAGTTTAGATATTGAATTCTTCAATTTATTTGTCAATTAAAATTTTAAAAATATAAAACTTATAGACGGTGTATTAATTAAATATGATAACTCAATACTTGCTTCTACATTGATCAAGATACCAATCAACCAACGACGCATTACTTAAGACGAAAATTAATTGACCCTATTTAAGAAAAGTCATCTTAAATGAATGCCTTGAGTTGAGTTATTAATTCATCACAAATAAAAAAAAAAATAAATTTCATTTCATTATTTCTTGATGGTATTATTCAAAAATTTAAATATAATATAATAAATGATGTGTAGTATAACAAAAACGTTAATAAAATCATTTTTCTTTAAATCATTTTAATTATTAATAATTGAATTATTTTTACCGACCGACTATAGGAAGGGAAGGAATTGTTTTCCCACCAAATTTCACATGTGGAGTTTTTTTTACATATTTTTGGGTTAAACCTCAATTGTTTTTTTTATAGATCCACATAAAAATCTATTAACTAATGTAAATACAATTAAATATCCTCTTTATTTTAATTAAAAGTTCTTCATTATTCCTTAAATATTTTTCACTCAGGAGACCAATTGCTTTAGTTGGATCAGAGAGAAAAAAAAAGAATATTAATATTAAATATTTGTCAAATATTAAACAAGTATTTCATTTATAATAATAAATTTATATTAATTAAAATTATTAAAATATTTTAACTCATTGATATTATTATATCGATTTGATAGTTATTATTTGTAGAACCCTCTGATGGTCAAATAATAAAACATGGTAGTCAAATAGAATATTAATGGATTTATATGCAAACTTTAATCCTTTTTATCTAGTAAACTAGAAGCGACTGGCAAAAATTGCATAATTAATATAATTATTTTTAATTATTAATAATTGAATTATTTTTAATTATTAATAATTGAATTATTTTTACCGAGCGACTATAGGAAGGGAAGGTATTGTTTTTACACCAAATTTCACATGTGGAGTTTTCTACATATCGCCGCGAATGTGTACAGCTTGAACGGCTCAACGGATTTTGAAAAAATTTTGGCATATTTACTTAATGCATCAGTATGATGAATTGATCAACTTTTGGTGTATATCCGGAAACCGGAAGTGATAGTTTACAAAGTATTAATTTTATATTCATTGTCGGAAAATATTTCACTTAAAATATACTAGTAAGTAAATTGAGTAATTAAACTAAAAATAAAAACCAATATAATATAATTTAGTCATTTTTTTTGATACTTTATATATATAATATTGGATATATATAATATATTGGAAATTAATTTATTTCAAATTGTCGGTCGATTCTGTGCCTGGCCACAGTTCATTTTTATTAAATGTGAAGAAACAAATTTACTTAAGTCAAAATAATTCCATATAATTTTATAAAGGATAAATTTTAAAATATTAAATAATTATCTTAGCCAGAATGTTAATGAAAGGTGATAAAATATTAACCATTTTCAATTTATATTAAAATAGCATTACAATTTTCTAATAGAGAAAAATGATCATATTAAATACAATAAAAATTAAAATGACTTTAAATTATTAATTAGAGATATTTATTATCTAAGTAATAATAAATATTTATTTTTTGAATAATTCAACCTCAATACGATATCTATTAATAAATTGTTGTTGAGTAGTATAATAACATAAGTAAACACTTAAAAAAGAGAATCGTTGTTTCAAGGAAAGTGAATTATAACTTGTGAGTACCACCTTTGCATTGCTAGTTAACAAATCTGTTTGAACATTACGCCAGTCCATTAGAGAGTTTGGCTTTCAATTAATTTGACTCCAAAAAACATTGCATCTCTCTTTAATAATTATGTTTTGTTTTAGTTTATTTTTTTTTTAAGAAATAGAATATACAAAGGCATTGAAATTATCAATTTATGTAATTATATTAAATAAAATTATAGTATCTGGCAAAATAATTTCACTATCCATGAGAATAAAATTTCAAAGATTTAATCCAGTGTTTCCCAATCTTTTTTATGCCTAAACCCTTCTAAAATTCTTATACCCCCTATATAACAAATACATAATTTTTAATATTAAAAAGGGTTAAACTCGTGTCAAGTCCATTTTCGAATTGCCCCCTTTGCAATCAAATTGTCCCCATGTAGGCCCCACGTTGGGAAACACTGATTTAATCCCTATTTTCAAATGTAAACAATTTTTTTTTTTTAAGTAAACTTTGAAATGAAATTATCATCATGTTTTTTACTATCTCGCCAGAGATAGTATTGCGATCACGAAAATTTTCGATGTTGAGATTTTGATGTTTTTATACGTTTTGAAGGTTCCTGAATCATTTTCACTAAGGTTGAGAAAAATGTCTGTCTGTGTGTGTGTATGTGTGTATGTATGTAGACAAGATTACGCAAAAACGGTTTGAGCTAGAATAATGAAATTTGGTACATAGACATTATTCAAAATGCGTAGTTTTCTATCAACTTTTGAGAAATGTAGCTTAACCGTCATTAGCTACCACGTTTTCATTTTTTTCCTCTAAATTTCCCGTAAAAATAAAGATATATGTTTGATAGATTTTCTCATGATTAAAAATTGTATAAAACTGGTATATATAGAATTTCAGCTTGTTTGAATCGCTGAAAGTACCAGAATTAATTTTTTAACACTGCAAATCTCACGCGCCAACACGTGACGTGGTGCTATCAACAAAGAGCCAAACATGCGCTGGTTTAATAAATATTATTTATTAATTTTAATTTATAATTTATAATTAACTAAATTTAATTTAAATATAATATATTATGTTATTTAATCCAATTCAAATTGCGAGATAGTCGAGTGGAGACACTCCAGCTAATTTATCATAAGATTCTAAATAATAAATACTTAATCTTTATTGTTAAATGTATTTTCTTATTCATTTATAAAAACAAGTAAATGCGTAAAAAAGTATAAATATACATAGTTTTAAGCTTATTCTGGTGTTTGCTCAAAGATCTATTTATTACATGCTGTTTTAATAATAGAAATATATTAATAAAAAAAAATGTAATTGTAAAGGTAATTAAAAAAATAATCTTTAAAGAAATTTTAAAAACCAAGTGTATTACTGGAAATTGTCAAAAAAAATATTTTAATTATTTTTCAATATATAGGTACATAATAATAAAATAAAATTTGAATAAATCCAATAGAAATTCGATATTCGTTTAAAATTTATTTTAGTAATCAAATTCTATAATTTGTTTTATTAAATTATTAACACATACGGAGATTTTGTTTGAAAATGAATAGATTAGGATTATAATTGATAAATTATTTAATAAAACAATATGTAATAAATTATCATAATTATATTTTTCAATTTAAGAGATTTAAATATGTTGTTTAGTTTCTACCGACCAGGATAAGATTTTTGAATATATATATATATATATAATACTAATAATAATAAGAATACTTATACAAATTATTTCTAATTAAGTAATATATATATATATACTAATAACAAAATTTAAAAACAAATAATAATGGAATTTTATAAATAAATATATAATATTATCAGAACATATCAAATTAGATAAAATTCTTTAATATCTTGGAAAAATTTAATCTGACGAGAGATTATAATAAAAATAACTTCTCAAAGAGTAAATGATAAAAGTCTAAAATTTCTACCTTTGATACCCCTAATTTATAATAGTATAAATTGGGAAAAATGAAAAGCTCAAAAAAATCACTTAACTCAAATATTAACATAAGTAATAAAAATATATTTTTTCTAATTTCGATAATTCTATTCATATTATATAATGATAATATGAATATATTTAAAAGAATATTTAAAAATTATATACCTTATAAATATATATGTATATAAATCCGTATAATCCTTAAACAGCTTCGATATAATGTAATTAAGCTACGATATTCTATTAATAAATTTAATTTTTAAAATTCAATCGTAGTTTTAAAATAATTGAAAAATAATTTTATGAATGTAGGTGTCATAGTAGCAAAGTATGAATGGTTTCAAAACTTTTGTCTGATATACAATGTGTCGACTTGAAAATTCAATTTAAAATTCAATAGGCTTTTTTCTAGTATATTATAATTTAATACTAATTTCCATTTTCTTTATCAATAGATACGTAGAACAACTTGTTCTTATATCATATCACTGATAATGTTAATGGAAATTAACATTTAAAATAATAATAATAATAATAAACAAATTACTTTTTATTAAGCATACCAAAAATGTTTAAAATATACTAATTTGAAAGAAAAAAATAATATACAATTTGATTTATTTTATTTTATTAGGTAAAAAATATCATTAAATAAAATAAAATAAATAATTTGGTGGTCAATGCATTTAAGAAATATTGAGAATGAATAGATTTTAAAAATAAAAATGATGAATGTTTCAAATGCAAAAAATAGATTGATAAATCATTATTTATGTTGTGCACGATTGAATGAGCTAAGAAAATAAAAAGATTAATCACAATGAATTAAATCAAGACAATGAAATATTATTCAAATTTTTTGAAATAAGATTTCAATTTTTCAATTTTTTTTTTTAAAATTATATATATTTTACTCAATTGAAAGAGAAAATTAATTATTTTCTTGAAATGGAATAATTTTTTTTATCTTTATAGTTAAATAGGCATATATGTATAAAATAAATATTCCATTTCGAAGATAATATTACATAAACAATAATACTTGGCTATTCTTAAATAAAAATTCAAAATTATTTTAAAAGTCTATTTATAATATATAATTAATATAAATGATGGAAAAATTAAGTAAATAAAAATTTAAATTGAAAAGTAATTATTAATCAAAATTTATTATTCATATATAAAAAATAATAACATTTTTATTAAAAAAAAATGTTCTAATTAAAATATTATAGCTTTGAATAAGTCTTATCATCAAATAAACATAACATAAACATTTTATATAGATCAATCAATAAATTAATTTTATTTATAATTTCATTTTACCATTTATTTATCCAAAATTAATATTTTGCTATATTAATGATGAAAATTGTATTTAGATCTTTTTTATTTTGTTTCATAAACTATTTAAAACAAAAATGTAATTTTATATTTTATATGCAAAGAAATATTTATATAATAATAAATTACATTATTACATAATGCAGTAATTGAGATTAAGAATATACTAAAAATGTTGAATTTTATTTACTCATCAACATATTATTGCATATATATAGTTAAATTAATTAATTTTAAATATTTATTTATTTATTTCCGTTCTAAAGCTCATAATTAGTAATTTCATAGTCTATATAGATAAATGGAAAAATTTTAAATAAATTTTGTGATCATTCGGAATGTAGTTGATAAAACAATAAATGTTCATGAATTATTTTAACATAAACATTAATATATATATATATGAAAATAAAAAAAATAAAGTAATTTAAATAAATCATGGTGATTGAAATTAGATGTTTATTTTAAGTATAAAAATAAAATAAAAAAAAAAAATACTTGAAAATGATTTATGAACTTTTAAAACACTGATAAAGAAAACAGTTCAAAAATAATTTAATTCATTGATTCAAAAAATAAATTTTGATTTAAATATTTTGTTCCTATATAAAAAAATATTTATTTTAATATATATAAATTAATACGATTCATTTTTTTTTCTTATTGATTAAACTCAATTTAAAGTATATTTAGAAATTTTTTTAGTTTAAAATGCAATCTTATGAATTCCCCTAAATGGTATTATTATATAAGCTTTCATTAACTAAAACGAATAAGGGATTCTTTGAAAAATTATGAAACATATATTTAGTACAAAATATCAAATGATTTGTGTATGGAATGACAGAAGGAAAAAAAAAACATTCCAAGTTTAATGTCGACATTCGGTCTACAAAGAAAAAATTCACTTTTCTAGGATAATCTGATTGATTTCTTGAATCAACAATTACAAATTTATTCTCATCTATTAATTAGAATGAATTGTAATATAATGTAATGCGGGGGCATTGAAAATTTCCAAAGAAGGCTTTCTATTCTTTTTGCGGAGGATTCTCGTTGTGAGGAGGCATTGAATGAAACCTACGTATATTTCTTATGTTAAAGCTCACTTGATTGGTAAGTGTTCCTGCCCAGAGGAAGGCTTTGTTTCTCGAATCGCCGTTTTGTCCCGGCTTGGGTACTGCTGGGAACAAATCCAATACATCATCATCCTCTTCAACAGGCGCTACATATCCTCGACCAACAAACTCAAATTGACCCTCCCATAAATCGAGATCCAAATCCGGAGGCACTTCATCTTCCTCATCCATCAGAACATGGCGAGTGGGCACTTGGACCGACATTGCCCAGACGAGGGCAACGTGGGCATCTCGCGATGCCGAAAGCCAGAAATAACTTAACGAAGGGAGACACGAACGAACGGCAGGAGGCACTGGCTACGTCGCGACTGACGGCGACGGCGTAGCGCCTCCGACAAACGCACTCGCCCACTCCCCGACCCCCGCTGCTTATCATGGATCGTATCCTTCCATCCGTTGACGGGTGATACCCTGGCCAGCCAACGACACACGCCCTCCTCCAAGCCATTCACCAAGTTCAAGGTGAAGTCTTCGCCAAAGATCCCTCCTCCTCCTCCTCCTCTCGTGCGAAAAATAGTCCGGACAAAAGAATTACCCACTCCAATCATCTTTTTACTTCATTATATAAACAAAACAACAAAATGCATACCAACGAAAGGGAAGCAATGTACAAACAAGTCTTCTAATTCACTAACATTATCATTTCTATTGCTTTTGTTTTGTTTGGTTTTTTTCTTTCTACATTTTACATGTATTTATCTATTTGAACTATAATTTTATTATTTTTTCTTAAAAAAAAAATTTAATTTCTCATCAATTATTACTTATAATAAAAGAAAACAAAGATTTTATTTATATATAAGTTTATTTAAAAAAAAAATGAAAAATAAATTATTTTCAAAAAGGGGTTAATATATATATATATCTATATATTATATATATCTATATCTATATCTATATATATATATATATATATATATATTATTATTATATTATATTATATTATTATATATATTATTATATATATATATCTATATATTATTATCTATATATTAACTCCTCTTTGAAAATAATTTATTTTTCATTTTTTTTTAAATAAACTTATATATAAATAAAATCTTTGTTTTCTTTTATTATAAGTAATTGATGAGAAATTAAATTTTTTTAAAGAAAAAAATAATAAAATTATAGTTCACAAATTATATTATTATATTATATATATATTGTATTTTTGACATATTAAACCGCACTAAAGATTTTTTTGAAATTCATACCGTAGATAATTTTTATAAAGAAAAATTGATCAATATTGGTTTCAGCCTCGAGAAAATAGGAATTTTAATAATAAAAAAAATGGCGCCGGGAAATGCCTAACAGCACTTCCTTAAATACAAAATATTATAAATAAAATAAAATTAAAAATATTTATTTTAGTAATATTTTGTAATCAAATTACGAAATATATCTTATGTTATGTCCACATGCCATACTTTTCTATCTTTCACTGCATAAATACGTACGTTTAAGAGCTATTTTATGACTATGATTTATGTTCTTTGAAATTATTTGAAATTGTTTCATATATTTTGTTGTCTAATTTTTTAAATAATAATCTTAATCTTAAATATTCATAGTTCATAACGATTATTTTTTTTTAAGTACCGAACGACGGCTCGTTGAACCAGATATTAATATTTATACTATATATTTAAATTATATTAAATAAAAAAATTTATAAAAATTTAGTTTTATCAATCGTTATGTTAGTTTTCAAAAAAAAATATTCCTATTTATATATTTTTATTATATTTTATGTTAATTCATTAATTAAAAAAAAAATTATTTAAAATTAGTCATTAAGCTTTTAGTTTTATCAAATCGTTCTTTTCCACTAGATAAATACAATTTTGTACTTAACAATAATACTCCATTAGTCGCAAATTAACCTCAGTTAAATGAATGTAGTAATTATCTGCGTATTTAATGTAAATCTTTAGACTAAAGAATAGTTAAATGTAACTGTAATGTGGGGCTAAATTGGGAAAAATTCAATGTTTTTAATTATTTTATTATTATTCATATAAGGTATTTAATAAAATTTGAGTTATTGTTATATATGAAATATTTTCTTCATTGATTTTAAATATAATACACTTTAATATAAGAACGTAATTATTTTTCTTTAATAAATGCAAGTGAGTAGTTTTAATATAAAATAAAATAAAATATATTTAATTTTTTATAATTATAAATAATTTAACTTGAAATTAATATTTTATCAAAATAAATAAATAAATAAATAAATAAACATTTCCTATATAATAAATTATTTTAACTATGAAATAAAATTTGAATTTAACATGATAATTCCTTTTCGATGTGAAGGATTACCAAGGAAGGAGGCGGAGGAGGAAGAGAGGAAAAAAAAGTAACATTTCTTTCCAAAAGGAATATGAATGAATTCCTTAAGTAGGTTTCTCAGGAGCTGAAATCGACCATGACTTTCCATCGAGAGTGATTCTCAGAGTTGGTGCATTTATGAAAAAAAAAAAGTCGAACGAGAATGGTGAAGTTGAATGGCGCAAGTGTGTCGCCATATGCCTAATAAGTCAGGATCGGTTATCCTATGACACTTGTGTTTATCCCAGAACACCTGGATGTACGACATTTACACCCACACATTTCAAAACCATATTATATTTAATTAACAATTCATATCTGAAATTCGATTTATTATTATTATTAACAAATATATTATTTATTATTTTAAAAATAAATAAAATATACAAAAACAGGTTGATAATAAATATTTATATATTAATTAAGGATAATATTTGAAATAATTTAAAAAAAAAACAAAAGACTACTGATATCTAAAAGGATAAATAAAAACATCCTCGACATTTAGGCGCCTTCAATCAAAGAATGCGTGACGAGGTATAAAAAAATAATAATAAACATTGCCATTTTTTTCAATAGAATACACCTTGAAATAAAAGAAATAAATATTTATTTTAAAAATTCAAATCTATATATATAAAAAAAGGTTTTTGTCTGCACATTGCTCAGAATTTAAAAATTTTTGCATATCTTCGCGTTTCATGACCTCTAGAATCCAAAAGTGACTTTAGAATTTTTCACGTCTGTCTGTCTGTCTGTCTGTCTGTCTGTCTGTCTGTCTGTCTGTCTGTCTGTCTGTCTGTCCGGAAAATTACTATTTTATAGACTCAGAATTGGCTGAACCGATTTCTTTGAAATTACATCACAATATTCTTATATACTTCTAGAGTAACATAGGCTATAAATTTTATTAATATCTTATCAATAACCGCAGAAATTAATTTTTTAAAGTTTATATAATTCTCCGTGTTGTTCATTCAAGAGCAGCTCGCGGCTCACTGTCGGCCTAGCGGAATCATTTCAAACAATGAATTATCATAGAGATTCCCAATCGAAGAATTATTATAATATTTCCCTTTTTATTTTAAATTCTAATATACAAATATCAATTCAATTAAATAATTTATTCTAAAAGTTCTCAATTTAATTAAAATATTTATTAGATCATATTTTTATCTTAAATTATTTTTTATTTAATTGAATATTTCTTCTTTTCTATAATATATATATAATAATATATAAATTTTAATATTGAATAATAAAAAAAAATATTATTTAACCTGAATTAAAATGACTGAATTATATTATCTTTGTTTTTTATTTTAATTTAATTACTCTATTATTAATTACTAAATATATATATATATTATATAAAAATTAAAATATGATGATATAAAGTTGTTTTAAATTTTTGACATTTTTAAATTGGATATATTTTTTAAATTTATTAAAATGTTTTTTTTATTTATTATGTTTAAAAGATTCATTTTTATCATGTGATATTAATAAAAAATAACGATGCTCTGTGCAAGTCGAATCATGTTGCACATAATTAAATAACAATTGCCAAACAAAGAATATAATATTTTTTTAAATTCTTATATTTAAATATCATTTCAATTAAATAATTCATTCTAAAAGGTCTCATTTTAATTAATTTAATAAAATAATTAAATCACCATTCAATTTTTTATTAATAGGCTTCTTTTTTTATTTTTAATTTTTAATAAATTCTCTTTTTTTGATATGATATTAATAAAAAATAATATTAAATTGTATATAAATATAAAAATTAGAATATTTGAATTTTTTTAAATTTTAACACATGTAATCAATCATATGCATTAAGAATGGAAAATTTTTAAAATCAACTTGCTATTAAATTCAGAAAAAAAATACTGATATATAGAATATATAGACTATTCGAATATAATTTAAAACTCTTTCTCTCCTTCTATTTTAAATTAAAAAAAACGGAGTTTTAAGAAATTTAGATGCCATATGCAACATGGGTGGGTAAATGAATTGGGCTGGAAGAGGAGGCAATTTATAATTTTCTTCTAATTCAGATTTAGGACAAATCGTACAACATTATATCAAATCTCGCTAAGAACATTCAATATTTTTGTACACAAATTATTCAGAGTATTGGCTAAGCGTATCACTCACAATCAGTTTATATTGAAATTTATATAAATTAACAAAGTAAAAATTTTTATTTGTTTAAATTTTATTATAATGAATCAAAAAAAATTAAATATATAGATCACATGATTAAGAGAAGCAAAAAACTTGACAGAAAATAACTGTTGGATGGAGGTCGGACATGACAGAAACTGTAAGCGAAATCTTCATATTGCGACTAATATAATTTTCAAATCCCCTAGCACTACAGAATTAGATAAGTTTCTTTTAAGGGAGGAAAATAACTATGATCTAAAAAAATTAATAAATGAACTTAATAATAAAAAAAACAAATAAATCAATTAATTTAAATTAATACTATTAATGAATGTATATATTGGTCATTTATCTATAGTTTTATACCGTTAATTTTTATAAATTGTCTCAAGTCTCTATTTTTGCATTTCCTCAAGTTTCATTATAATTAAAAATATTCAATAATAATCTAGCAATGAAAATAAAATACCAAAATGTAATGATCAAGAAATATTATACTCTATTTCACTATTATAACATATACAATACTTAAGAACCATAGGCGGAGGAAATATTAGGAGATATCATTGCGGGTTCAGGCCAAATCGACCAACATTAATTAAGATATTTTCATTATGACAGATATTAGGAAAAAAACCGCGAATTCAATATTCAATCTGTTCACTAATTATTTGTAGACTTTAGTAAAACATACGCATGACTCAATAGATCCAATCAATCTTCAAATTTGTCTTGAAGGTAGTAAAGAAAGAATAAGATGCGGAAATCAATTGTAAAATATTAGGTTACCCAGACGACTTAAATATAATAGGAGATTCGGCAATTGCGATTACAGATAGCGAGGAAAATTTAATGGAGGTTTGAAATTAATAGGGATAAGAAAAAATATTTAGTAACAAAGAGGAAGAGTATTAACATACAAAATCTT
The DNA here is from genome assembly GCA_963082975.1 of Labia minor. Lineage (NCBI taxonomy): Eukaryota > Metazoa > Arthropoda > Insecta > Dermaptera > Spongiphoridae > Labia > Labia minor. Next base: position 12,175,315 of record OY720344.1, on the reverse strand, counting down.
AAGATACAAAATGTAGAATTTGAATATGTAGAAAAATTGAATGTAATCACGAAGGATAATAATATTTGAGAAGAATTTAAATCGGGGTTGCAATCGGGAAACGCCTGTTATCTGCAATAAAGAGGCTTATCTCTTCAAAATTATTATCAAAGGGAATATATAAAAAGATTATTTTGCCTGTTGCATTATATGGGTGGGAGGCATGGTCTATGACCCTTGGAGATGAGAGTAGATTCAGAGTATTTGAGAATAGGATTCTTCCCTGCATTTATTGGCCAAAGAAAGATGAGGTCACCGGGTATGAGGGAGACTGTATAACAAGAAATTGCATGGCCTCTCTGCATCTTCAGAAATAGTTAGGGTTATAAAAGGGAAAAAGCTGCGATAGGCAGGGCACGTGGCAAGAATGGGAGAGGAAAAAGATATTGGTGGGAAGACCGATTGGAAAACGTCCGCTTGGAAAACCAATGACGCGTAGGAAGGGACGTAAGAGAGATGGAATAAGGGCTCAGGATAGGGACACTTGGAGAAATGTGGTTGTTGCGGCTAAGAACTTTAGAGTATCTTTGAGCCACATAGGTAGATAGATATAACATATACAATAATAATATATATAATTAATATAGTGATTAAATTAAAATATATTTTTTAAATAAGAACACAAAAAGAAATGAATGTTTTATGTAATATACTGATTGAAACAAAATGGATGAAAACCTTTTAATACTTTCAACCACCAAATACTATGTACAACTCGGGGGTACAGGGGGCGGAGCCCCCGTCTAGGTGTGAAGAGCGCCGAAGGCGCTCTGAGCAGCTAGTATTAATATATAATAAAAGTACAGTTTAAAAAAAAATAAATAATTCATATAATATTATAAATAAATGGGTGACCAAATTTTATTGTAAAAACAATAATATTCATATGGGTAGGGTTTAGTAAAAATAATAAATATAATAATAATAATAATAATTTTAAATTTGCTTCTTTTATAATTCTATCCATATGATTGGGTCAAACTAGCACAGAATCATTTTAAAATAGTTTATGTTGCAAACAGTTTCACATACTAAAATCGATATTTAGAAATCAATTAACACATATAAGGCAAAAATGGCATCCTTTTTTTTATTATATTACATATTAGTTATATTAAATCATAATTTAATATAATAACATTAAAAATAAAAATATTTTACATCAAAGATGATAATTTCTTAAATTAAAAAAAAAAAAAAAAAACTTTAATGAAATGGAAATAAATTAATAAAAGGTTTTAATTTTATCATGATGAAACATGGTATTTTGCGGAAATCATTGTGTGTCATCATGTTTAAAATTATTTCAATGGATCTATTAAGTAATAAGTAATTATATTAAAATTAAAAAGTTTATGGAGAGGAAAATCTACACTAAACTATATAAAATTAATTAATTTAGAAAATTTCTAATAAGATTTATCAATAAAAACTATTTTAATTAATTTTTTAACTTTAGTGTTTAATAATTAATTAATATTAATTATATATATATATATATATACGAGTATATATTTACTATAAATAAAAAGGAAAAATTAATATTTAAATTGATATTATTATTTTTTATTTAAATTTGTCTTTCTTTGTTTGATTAAAAATACGTTCATAGGAAATAAGATAAGAAAGTTTTATATTTTCCTCATACATTTTCTGACAAAGAAAGCAAAATGGATTAATGAACATGGATCAATTTCATTAAATTGAAAATAAATTATTAGAGTGAACTGTGACTAGTATATATAGCAAAAAATAAAGCAAACGATGGAGAAAACTACAATGAACAGATGGTAGGGTATGTTTCATCTTGATGAACATGATCTTTCTATGTATTATGTAAATGTATTAGAGCTGAATTGAGGATTAGGGGATTGAAGAACAGCAGCTGGTCTGTCATTTTTAATGACTCTATTGGACCCCCACAGAATGGAAACATCGATGTTAAAACAAGGAAGACATTATTTTCATGCAATGTTTTGGTTGGTATGAAGTAACGATACTTGGAAAAAAATCTAAATGCATTTTCTTGTTTTCCATGTTTGCCTATTACAGTACAACCTAAATAATTAAATATCAATAAATAAAAGCGAGAGAAGAAAATACACATTAATAAATTATTATATTTTTATTATCATTTTATATATATAAAATATATAAAGGAACAATATATTAAATAATTTTAAATTAATTAATAATCAACTGAAATATATCAAAGAAAATTACAATTAAATACAGAGATGGGGTTTACTCACTCTAAGAAATAGTTTTTGCTTTTTTTATGAATGTGAATAATTCTAATCAAATAATGAAGAATAAAAATATAAAAAAAGTAAATTTTCATAGCCACACTTGGAAAATATTAAAACAATGAATCTAATCATTTTTCTGAGAGAGAGCGGGGTGTAATATCAATAATCATATTAATTAAATATTAAAAGAAAAAAGTAAAAAAAATGACATAAGTAAAAAAAAGTCTAAATTAATTAGAAACTTAAAATAAAAACTTTATTAAAAAACAAGTTCATTTGTTTAAATAGTTATAATTAAGAATAAAATTTCAAAAAAGTTTGTTTTTGGAATTAAAATTGTTTGAACATTAAAATCAATCAGGACAAACCAAATGAATTATTTATTATATTTTATGAAAAATATTTTAAAAGGGGCGATTGGAAATAATATTTTAATTTAGATATTTATAAAAATTAACGAGAATCTCATTTAATACATGATAAAATTAATTTAAATAAAAATATAAAAATAATATTTAGAAAAATATTGAAATTATTATTTAGAATATCGATTTATTTGAGTTTTTCATTTCTAAAAAAATCTCACAGCACAGAGATCTTAGAGAATTTATTAACTGTATTATTAATTGTATTATAATAATAAATCTAAAATAAATATATACCCCAAACAATGAAATAAATAAGGGATGATTTATATTAAAAAACAAAACAAATGTTTTAAAGAAAAATTATGAACGGATTCAGAGAAATTTTCAATGGTGTTTTTTTTCTTTGGTGTTTCCCACTCGATGTTGGTGGATTTGCCAAGTGGAGCGACCCTTGATATTTTTAGAGATTGAATCAAAATACATTTTAAAAAGAAAAACTCTAATTCTTTCAAATATTCCAATTCAGAAGAAAAAATATTCTAAATAATACTAAGAAAATGTTTTGCTTTCTTTTGTGCGTCATTTAGTTTATGTAATAATTTTCAATAATATATCAAATAACATTAATTTGAAAAATAAAAATAAATATAAAAATCTTTGTAAAAATAAGTATTGAAAAAAAAAATGAATTTATAGTTAATTAGAATAATTCAAATGGAGAACTTATTTATATTATAATTTTTATAATGTTTAGAAGGTGAAAAGCATATGACCATAGGTCAAAGTTGAATTGTGTATTTAAATACGAGATGAAATATGCAAGAGATGGGTATTATGACTTAGTAAAAATATATTAATATTATTATATATAGGTTTGTACAATTTTGACATATTTAATTTATTGCTAATTCAAATTCTAATAGAAATAGAAAGAATTTTGACATAATTATTAATAAAAAAATGATAGTATTTGATAAAAATTATACCAGGTTACTCAAATACTGAACAAAGATTGAGTCATTAAAGGAAATCAAATGATGATTAATAATTTGTTTGAATATATATATTCGTTAAATAAAAAAATAGTTTTTTTTTTAATTAAAAGTTAAAATTATCTAATATTAAAAGATAAAATCATAATTCTGGAAATCTATATCTTTATTTTTTTACGTTATACGAAAAATTTAAAGATCTTTTAAAAAATTAATATATATTCATTAATTAAATTTAAAACTTGCGCATTAAGTAAGTATAAGTTAATAGATATCTTAATTTATTGTGAATAAGGATTTAATTAATATAAAGAAAATAGATCATTTTTATATTAAATCGTAAAAAAAATTATATTTATTTTTTATTGGATGAGGATTTGTAGATTTGTTATCATGAGAATAATAATAAAATATGAACATTTTTTGGGTATAGTTAATTACACTATTAACTAAAACTTTACTGATATTTAAATAAATTGACTGTTAAATTTGATTTATTTACGAGTATTTATTATTATTATTATTATTATTTGAGATGGATGAATCTCCATTTTAACCAGCTTTCTCAGAATTAATGCGGAAAATTTATTTTAATTTACTTAATTTTAATTGAACTCAAGTTCAGCGGACCAGATTTGATTTTTTAATAATAATAAAATTTATTTATTTTGTATCAAAAAATATAGAAAATTAACCTTTTTTTAAAAAAAAAACAATTAAAATATAATCTTCAATATAACATCATTTATTCTTATTTAAGAATTTTACATTAATATATATATATATATATATATATATATATATATATATAATTTATCGATTAAATGGTTGAATAGTGATGAAAATGATTTCCCTTTTAAATATGTTATTCGAATTTTGGATTAAATTGCTTGAATAACGGGAAAAATGCTTCGTCAGATAACATCAATATTGACATTGCCACTTCAATTTATAAGGAAATTACACAAATGCATAAGGAAATGTAAAGGAGTGGTTAAACCATTCGTTTATCATAATTAAAAAAAAATTCCAAAGAATTATATTAATCTCATAGCATGAATAGATTTGAATTGCTATTTTTTTGAAGAACAATGTTAAAATTAAGGGGAGGATGATTAAAGGGTAGTATTTTTGTTTGTAGCTTACCTTTGAGCTTAATTCCATGACGTCTTCTTCTAATGAAACGTCCGACGTGACTCCGAGATCTTCAGCAGGATCGTTGATCGAACTCCGACCTGATGAATGGAAACTGGAACTACGATAAAGCTGGCTGAAAAAGACAAGAAATAAAAAGATGCAAAATAAGAAATTGATTAAGTTGAAGGTTAAAAAGAAAAATTAAAAAGTTTAATAAAAAAAAATATATATAAATTGCCGAACGGAAAGGAGAGGAAACTTAGATTAGTAATTGGGCTTGTCATTGTAATTGAAATTTTAATGAAAGACATTCATTAAAATTTGTAGGCTTTTTTTTTAAAAATGTTTAAGTCGCACCTTCCCCCACCCCAATTTTAGTCTGTATATATATACAGAAAATCACTAAATATTAATTTTCAAAGAAATAAAATCTAATAAATTAAAAAATCTAAGAAAAATGTATCTTTAATATATTTTTTAAATAATACAAACTAATTAATATGGAATATACTCATCTTAATATATAATAATAAATAATAATAAAATTGTTTATATAGCATATAAATACATAAATATATCTAACAAATATTTATATAATATTATTAGTTTTTAAATAAATTTTATCGCGTAAATTATATGAAAGTGATCTGATTTATTCTATCTAATACTAACCTTGAAATAGTTTCATTGAATTAAAAAAATAATTTAAAAATATTTAATCTATTATCTTTTCTTGTGGAAATTCAGTAAAAAAATAAAAGTTATATTCATTTCAATAACAGAACAAAGGACACAAAAATAAATCATTATTTTTAAGAAATTAGAAAAAAAATAAAAATTTCAACGCATTTTTATATAGAAATTATTTGTTTGAGTATTTTATAATTTTAAAATTATTATTTTTATTAATAATTATTACTTGAAATAAATTTAATTTGTACTTTTTAAAAAAAAGATATAAAAACATACTTAATATTAACTAATTTTTTCTTCTTTTTAAATAAATTTTACATAGAAAATAGAGAAAAATGTTTAATTATTTTTTAGTAGTTTAAATAAATTATCGAGAGATAATAATCTAATCAAAAGATAAATTTTATAAATTATTTTTTAAACTTAATTCGCAATTATTCCGCTAGTAGCGCCACCAATCAAGCTCTTTTAAATTATAAAAAGATTTTTACATAAATTTTAAAAGTTTATCTAAAATAAAATATAAATAATTATAATTTAATATTGAAAAAATTGTAAACAATTCGTTTTAACTATTTTGAATATTAATACTAATTTATATAAACCCAATTTATTAAACCTCAAAATGAGAATTTATTTTAAAAGAGCTTTTTTAAAACTTTCTTCTATCAGTAAATATGTAGCAATCATACATATATCCTTTTTCCATATTAATGAAAAGGATTACCTTTTAGTTTATTTTCTATTTTCTAAACCTTTATTTGTATGTTATATAAATCTAATGCAATTACTTATTAAATAGGGTAGCACCAAATAAGAGGATAAATTAAAAGTGAAAAGCTTTTGAGTTTTAAGAGAAAAAATATTAATTACTTATTAGTGATACTAATAATTTTTATATAGAATAATGCAAAATAAGGATAGAGCTATTAAGAAATTTTTTTTTTTTTAAATAAATAGTTCTAATAAATTGCTAACTTAATAAAAACAATTGTTAAATTTTAAAATGCGTTCTTGAGAATTTGATAAATAGTTCTAAAATTACCCTTAAAATGTCAAATCTGGGCGAGCAAGACTAAAATAATTATAAGCGAACCAATTTAAGAATTTGTGCGTCATTAAACTGAAATGATTAACGAAAGTTAGAATAATAATTAGAAAAAAGTTTAATATATGCTAATTAAATTTAATGTCAATACTCAATTAAATCATATATATTTAATTATTAATTGTTAAATGTTTACAAATGTTGAATAAACACATTTATATTTATTACAACTCAATATAACATTAATATTCCTTCGAGCGTAAAAAAAATATATTTATTTTATGTTATGTTATGTTTAATCATAATGCATAAATTTATGCTTTAGCTCACTTAAATACAATTCATTAATTATTGATATTATTTCAAAAATATAAAAATAAAAATATATTTTATATATATCTACACTTAGTTATATATATATATATATATATATATATGTTTATACTAGTATACTAAAAATATTATGATGGGAATTAAATTATACATATATATATATATATATTAAAAAAATAAATATCTGAGGTTAAAATATAGAAATTTAAGATATATGTGTGTGTGAATAGAATGTTAGACAACCAAATAGAATGAACTGTTTGTTGGGTTGCATATTCATCCACAGCCAGGGGTTTAGTGATATGATTTGTTTGTTTTTTATTTAAAGAAAATAGAATGTACAGAGCAGTATGTCTAAGATCTAAAGAATGTACCTATTTTTAAATGGATATTACCACATAGGTCTTCTTAGACTGGTTCAATAAGATTAAGTAATACAAGTAAAAAAAAGTTAATTATTAGTTTTTGACAAACATTCATAAGGTACCTGATTCTTTTCGTATGAGCAACGTTCTTATCTTATCTGAATGAATTGTAAATTTTAAATATAAAATTGCAATAATATACGAGAACAATTTGAAAAATTCTTGTTTCTATCATATTAGTCACACACAAAGACAAAACAAATGTCCAACTGGTTCCAGGGAAACTTAAAGCTTAAGTATGATATATTATCTGGAATTTTAATTTGATTTTTATATTATTTATATGTCATATAATATAGAACATAAACGTAATAAAATTATAATTCGAACCTAAGTACCTTTTCTAACCTGATTTAAGTAACTAGGCTTATATCAAAGAATCTAATAATTATATTAGAGTTGTATAAATTTTAAAAGGAAATGCTTATTTTGGCATAAAATAACGTGAATAAAAAAACTACATAAACAATTTATATGTTTTGATGAATAATAATATATAATTTCAATGAGAATGTAACCATGTCCTTGAATAGTATTCTAATTACAAGATACATATAAAAGATTAGATAACATAATATTTTTAATCCGCGATTTATATATTTTGATAATTAAATATAAAACAAAATAATTTTATAATTTAATAAGTAGAGGTTTACATAAGTAAATTTATTTTCGAACAACATTTTCCCATAAAAACTTCTTTATATAAACACCTTTAGCTATATATATATATATATATTAAAATGATTTATATGAGAAAAATAAAATACGATTATTACTCAGAGAAGATAAAATAAAACTTTATTCACAAACGGTATTGCTGAACAGTAAAATCGTTCATTGAATTTGATATTTACATGTAATATATATATTTTTACAGATTAAAAGAATAAATTTTGAAATATATATATAAATATAATTATTTAATATGAAAAACTAAGATCAATTACTAATGATTCAGATAATTTTGAATAAATTTATGTTAAAACAAAAAAAAAAAAATAATAAATGAAAATGTAAATTTTTTATAATTATATATTTAAAAAGGTAGAAGTGTTTAATAACCATAACAATAATAATAAATAATTATAATATTAGAGAATAATTAATAGTTAAAATGTAAATTATATTATATTGAAGATATCAATCAATTACTTTCTTAAAAGGTGAAAATTGTATCTGTTTATTTATATAAAATTGAGATAACATATTTAAGATAATTAATACAATATTTTGTTTGTTTTTTTTTACTTACGCTTTTTTGAAACGAAGAAATTAATCAATAAATTATGCAAATGTGTATAATAAATAGAAAAAATGACATGAAAAGTTATAATAAGTAAAAAGAAATTAATTTATGGAGTGAGTTGTGGCTACGTTTATCACATATTGAATAAACATTTGAGGAAGAATACCAAGTAATTCTAGTGAACGTGTAGTCAAAGATAAGATTAGATAAAAATTGATTAAATTGTTGTATTAAGGTGTCTAATTATGAGCCGCGGATTTCAATTCGTTAAATTCAATGTATCAGATGAATTCACATAAAATTTTTTTTATAAAAATAAATAAAATAAATTAATTCCAATCGAATTCTAATATATAAATTAATAATGGAAAATAAAAAATCTAAATCTAAATCAATAATTTAAAATAAGGTAACATGAATATGAATAATAATAATAATTAGTGATTTATAAAATGTGAATATATTTAATAGTAATTTTTTTTGGATTACATATAGACTTATGTTTATTTATATATTCAAAAGTAGTGACATAATCATATAATAAAAATTAATTTATAATAAATACGAATAGAAAGAGGAATTGAAATGGAGTACAAATATATATATATATATACAGTGAACGCACTCTATAAGCAACATTCTTTATAAGCAACCTCCAAACAAACAACTTTCTTTAGTTCAAGTGTTCTGTATAAGCAACTTTAACTTTTTTGAAAGCTAAATATATTTGAGTTGACAGCTATTCACAACAACATAACCTTAAATTGCAAAAAAATTCTGTTCTTGGAATATGTTTGTGTTTTGCGCTGCCAGTATTGAAGTTAATTTCTGTTAATTAGAATAGTTACTATAATTTCTGTTAATTAATTAATTAATATTTTCAATTTTTCTCTATAAGAAACTTTTCCAAATAAGAAATGTTTTTATTGGAATTGGTTCAATTGAGTTGCTTATATAGAGCGTTCACTATATATATATAAACTAAAGTGAGAAATAATATTTTTAGTAATTAAATTAAAATAAATAAAATGTATGATTTGGAGGAGGGGGGAGAGAGAGAGAGAATCTAAGATATATCATATATGTTTATAAGGATAAATTATCCTTTTAATTGGTATTTAATTTTCTTTGTGATTTTTTTCTAGGTATTTTAATTTTTTTTTATTTTTCTTGTATTCTAGATCTAGAGTATTAAAAAAGAAAAAGAAAATTACTTCTACTAAATTCTAATGAGAATTTAAAAATGAATTAACTAATGTTTGGAATGTTTAAAAATTTAATAAACATTAAATCTTATTAAAATGTATCAACATTAAAAGAATTTTAAATTAAAGTATAATTATGCATTTGTTAATATCGATCCTGTTGATAATTTTAATTAAATATTGTTAATAGGATCAATTATAACAAACCATATTCCTTTTTAAGCATGAAATAATATTATCAATTAGGATAAATATTTGTTTAATACAAATAAATAAATAAATAAATTTAATCAAATGTTAAAATAGTTTGAGTTTATTTTGGGTCGGGGTCACTCCGTATTGCTATTATCCCTTTGTTTGAGTCAAGAGGCTGATGACCGATGAATAAGTCGATGGCAAATAATAAAAATATTATATCGCGTGCTGGGAGGGAAAGCGTTGGCGACAATCGATCGATTGGGGGGTGCTTATGCCCAAGAAGTTGACCAAATGGGATAGTAGACTTAAGAAGAAATACGACTAATATAAAGGGCAGGCGCCATCAAAAGAATTATTTATGAACAGGCATCGAATACATTTTTTAATGAATTTTGAATTGAGTAAAAAAAAAGGATAGATCATTTGTAAAGGGAAATAAATAATAAATTTAATTTTATTCTGAAGATCTGCATTTTATGAAATGATTCAAGTTAGAAAAAGTTTTTCTCTATTTTATTTTATTATCATTCATAGTTCTAATAACATACTTTTTTAATATTAGTAAATAAATAATAATTCTAATATTATATATAGAAAATATAGATATAAGTATATTATCTTTTTAATTAATGTTTAGGTGACGCACAGTTGTTTTAAAAAAAAATAAAATAATATTTTTATAAAAAATAATATAAAAACAGAAGAAATAAGTTGACCTGTGGCCAGGTCCGAACTGACCGACGGTTTGAAATAAATTAATTTCCAGCTACAGAAACAATTTCAAATAATTTTAATATATCTATTAATGTAATAAAAAACAGATATAGATAGAACATAAATATTTTTAATTTTATTTTATTTATAATATATAGCTGAAGTGCCCGGCGTTACCCGAGGCTGTGACGTCATGAAGGGCTGGGTGACGTCATATAATTTTAAATTAAGAAAAACATAATGAAGATGATTTTTCCCGAGGATAAAACCAATACATTCGTGGTGATATGTAAAAAAATCTCCTCATGTGAAATTTGGTGCGAAAATAACCCTTCCCTTCCTATCGTCGTTCGCTAATACTACCACTTCCGGTTTCCGGATTTGCACCAAAAGTTGATCAATTCATCCCACTGATGCATTAAGTAAATATACCAAATTTCATCAAAATCCGTTGAGCCGTTCAGGCTGTACACATCTTACGGACGGACGGACAGACGGACAGACGGACGGACAGACATCATGCTTAAAATACTTTTTTCTGTTAAGAAAATGCATGATTCGTGGAGATATGTAAAAATCTCCACATGTGAAATTTGGTGTGAAAACAATACCTCCCTTACTATCGTCGGTCGGTAAAAAGTGCAAAAAATTTTTAATTGATGTTACTTTCAAATGAATATAAGAAAATTATCAAAATTATATTAGTTTTAATTATTTAAGTATTTTTTAAAAATAAAATTTTTTTCATAAAATGAAAGATATGATGAAATGATTTATTCATAATTATAATTAAATATATATATATATGCTTTTTAAAATAGTATAATTAATTATTATTTTATTTATTTAAAACTTTATTTAATTATTAAAGTAAATTTATTTATAATTATAATTATATTATCACATAATTGATTAAAAATTTTATAAAATTTATTCACATTTTATAATTTCATTTTATTTTATAATATATTATAAAGAAATTAAGTTTTATTAGTTTAATGCATATTCATAATTCATATATATTGTAATAATATTAAAAAGTTTTTCTCATCCAAATATGAAAAAATTGAATAATTTATTATTAACTTTATATTATTATTATTATTATTATTATTATGTTTATCTGTTTAGTTAAGGAAGAAAATGGATATGAATGTTTCCCCGGCTCGAGGTTATAAATTATTTACTTATTTATTTCTATCACAAATTGCACTTAATACATATTACATGTTCTCGTATGATATTAATGTATGCCATTAAAAGGAGGGAAAATTAAAAATATAAGAAGGAATAGGCGCGAATAGAATGATATAAGTAATAAAAAAAACATTAAATAATATTAATAAAATAAATAATACCTGGCTTGGGCATTGCTGCTTAAGTTTTTGCGAGATCTGCAAAGAAACAAAAACAAAAGGAATTAAAAGAATATCTAAATAAAAGGAAAAAATAAACCAAAAACACACAAGAAACAAAAACAACAAAAAAAAAAAATGAAATAATAAAAAATATAACAAATATAGGTACATAAATATAATATTATATTAAATTGAATAAATTTAAAATTGAAATTATATTATATTATATTATATTACATCTATCTGATAAATAGATAGAAAAATAAGAGTTAAATACTATTTTTAAAAATATATGTATATATAAAATGTGTTATTTATTAAAATATCAATACATGTACTAACGTAGATAAAATCAAATGGGGGTATTAATGGAAAACTGAAAGCACCCTCCCTTGTATTTACATTACATAAAAAAAATAAATAGTTTGAAATAACAAATGGAGTATATAAACTTATTTATATTAGAATTATACTTAAAATTCTTTTTTAAAGGAATTGAAATGGACATGCTTAGATTAACCAAATAAGTAATGAATTTAAAAAAAAAGTTTTAAACAAATTAACCGATGTTAAATAAATTTAAAAAGTATAAGTAGTCAATAGTAATTTTTCTTTTATATTGAGTTGTTTTAATTTAAAATTTTCATTCTATTTTATCTAAATTTCGAATTTTCTCGTGCTCTTATTTTAAAATATGAAATTGTACATAAATTTAACATATTTGTATGATTCTTTTATTTAAATAAATAAATATTTACAAATATATCATAAAAATTAATGAATTATTGTAGTTAAAAAAAAAATAATAGAATAAGTAATTTAATTAAGAACAAAATACAATAAAAAAGCATTTGTAATTATAAATAAATAGAAGCGATAAGAGATATGAAATAAATTAAAATGTAAAATTTATCTAGACGAGCTTTAAATATATACATATACTAATACTTATACCAATAAATATATATATATATGTGATTAATCGTTTTGTAGTCTATAATTGGAAAATATTTAGAGCATTTTATAGTTTCCATTTCTACAAAATAATAATTTGTGTAATTATATATATTAAAATAATATTTAATGCATAGTAGAAGAAAATTATTATTACTAAATGTAGTAAGAAAACGGAAAATGAAGGTCATTTTATTATTTATATATATATATATATATATATAATATAAAATATTAGTTGTTATTAATATTAATAGTTAATAATAATAATAAATATGTATGTATAATAGTATTTTTTTAAATAAAATAAAAACGAAATATTTAAAAAATTAATATTCAATTTTCCTCTACAAATTGAATTTTTATTAAATGTATATAATAGGTACCTATATTATTATTATTATTATTTCTCAAATCTTGAAATAAATAATTACTCATCCATCAAATTATATTAAATTGATTTTATTCAACTACTAACATTATTTGTAAAATATTTATTTATTCTCATATCAGATTAATTTCTTTTTATTTCATTCATATTTTTTTTTATATTTAATTTGCATATATCTATATGCAGAACGTAACTTATAAAATGATATAGAAATTTTTTTCAAACTTATATCTATTCATCATTTTAATATTATTTTATAAAGTGGTAAATTAAAGTATCATTTGGCGTATGGCATAAAAAGTCTATTTAACTTTGTTTTATGATTATTATTTCGATGAATATTAAATAATCCGAATATCTTTTCAACTTTTTAATAATTCATCTTCACGAACATTACCAATTATTATCTGTCTTGTGTCTAAACTTTTTATCATTAAAAAATAGAGGAGAAAAAAAAATATTGGAAATTCAATCCTCACCATATTCATATATTATTCTAGTTGGTTTGAAAATTTCGATGAGTTTTAATAAAGTTCTTAATGAACTTTTTTTTTTTAATCAATCCTTTCTCCAATGTCAATTCAAATGATAATTAAAATTAAAATGAGAGTGATTATATATATTATATAATAATTTTCAATTTTAAGACACAATATTCTACTATTGTATTAAACAAATAACAAGTTTTTCATAAAGTATTAAATGGTAAATAAAAAAAAATTATTTAATTAATCATATATTATAATTTTTTCTTTTATTTTTTTTTTAATATTTATTTGTATTTATTGTAAAGAGGCTGGTATGGTCAAATGATAAAACCAATTAATAAAAAAAATCCAATAAATTACATTTAATTATTTAACATTTATAAGTGTATTTTATTATTTGTTTAAATTATCCTGTAAATGTAAACTTCTCACTTTTTTCATTTTGTGTGTAAATTAATTCTAATATTATAAAATTAATAAAAAAAAGGAATACATATCTATACTACAGAATAGAATTACAAATCCTATCTGATTTACATTTTGAGAATGATTAAAAATAGTTTCACTTTTTATTTTGTAGTATTTGTTGAGTGAATATAAAACAATAGATTTTTTTTTTCTTTCAAGTTCAATGAATGAAATAATATCTTTGGTGGGAAAAGTTAAATGAATACCTTGATTTATCTTTTTGTTAGAGGAACAATCTTCAAACTATGAAAAAAAATAACTATACATTTATTTATCAATTAATACAAAATAGATTTTTATTGAAATTTGATAGATTTTTGTATTACAAATTAAAATTAAATTAATTATATGTAATCTTTAGTCTTGATATTTTTAACTGATATAATTATATGCAAATTAGAAACTTATTTTCAAAATCTTTGAAGTGTATTAGTACTTGATAAACATCCTCTTAATAAGTATAAATTGATTTATATAAAAAAAAAATCTTTAATCTTATTAAATCATTAGATTATATAAAAAAAAATAATCAAAAATCAAAATAAAATAAAAGTCAGTAAACATTGATTTATACATGGAAATAATAAAATTTAAAAATTTCCAAATTAAAAGAGATTAGAAATGATATTCACGAAGCCGATAGAAATTCTATCCAAAATTTTATGGACGAATAAAAATAGGGAAATAACATTAAATAGAATCGAAGAATGGTATTCACTTAAGAAATAATGAAAATAAAAAAATAAAAAATGAAAGACAAATACTGGGTTTTCCTAAGGGTATCTAGTTCGTTTTATCATAAAACAACGTAATAATAATGATATTTATTTAGAAAATGAAAAAAAAAGAATTTTGTTTAATTTAATAATATGAACAATTTTTCTTTACAAATCATTGAAATAAAACTTTATTCATGGTTTCCATTATGAGAATTTAAATTAGACCCATCCAAATATTTTTACTTTTTATTATATATATAATCTACTAGTATATATTATAAAAGAAATATACATGTATGTATAAATAAATGGATAAAGAAAAAAAAATAACAAAAACGACACTGACGGAATAAAGAATAAAGAATGACAACATGAGATTAAAGAGAGAGAAAAAAGGGGTAGTCAGTCCTTTTGGGTATTTGGGATATGCAAATTTATATGATGTGAACTCGAGAGAGCAACTACTAACACATTTCTATTTATATACATTTCTAAAGAAGTGATATCTTTAAATAAAGTTGTGATTAACAAAAAAAGAAGAATGAATCATAAGTTTGGTCAAAGACAAGAATTTCTAAAAATGGATTTGACCATTTAATAGAATGTAAAGCTTTTTTGTTCAATAAATAATAATAATAATAATAAGTTAATATTTCGATTAAAATTCACTAGTATCTTCTTAATGAAACAATTAATGCACCGGTTGTAATATTAACATTAATAAATGAATTCATTTGATGAGAGTAAAAAATAACTTTTAATTGGCAAAGGATTAAAGTCATTCTTCATTTAAAAGCCTAATTAAATGGTGGATAATTGTGTCCATTTATTTAACTAATAAAAGAGAATGAAAAATAATGAAAGAATTAAAGTTAATATTTGATTTAGAATATTCTCATGATGAAAATAATATATAAATATATATAGATATAATAATAATAATAAAAATTAATGTGTTAATTTGTTCATAGGGAGGGCAGAGGTTAATGACCAATTCTGAAGATCTTCAAATTCTAATCAATTCCGAAAAAATATAAAATATAGTATTTCTTTGGTGATAATTTTTCACAATAAACAAATATTTTAAAATTATTGAATAAATTATAAATAATTTGCAAAAATTAATTATATCAAATATTTTTTTAAAAAATAATTTTATAATGATATTAGATTAAATAAAGTTAAAATATAATTTTTATATTATAACTTAATTTATGTAGTAATTTAATCAACTAAATTAAATTACATTTATAGTTATATATTTATTTTTTTTTTACTTTCATTATCCTACTAACGATAAAATAATAATTAAATATTAATAGAAAAGTTCATTCAAAATTATTGATTTTTTTGATGATATCATACATATGAATATTTTGGATAAATATTTTTAATATACTATATGAAAAGATCAAAATGGATATTTAGAAAATGTTAAATCGAGAAGATTAATTTAAAATTAGAATTAATAAAACAAATATGTAACAGAAGATTAACTATTATTTGTGAAATGAAAATAAGTGAGAGTGGAGAGTGAATTATCAGAAGAGAACTGTGAAGTGAACATGAAAATGTTATTAATTCTCTACGAATTTCACAAATAATTAGTTTTGTTATTTTATAGAATTAAATTCAGTTATTTTTAAAGAATAAAAATTCTACTTGTATATATGAAATTAATATTATTATATTTAATAGAGTATTTATTAATTTTACTATATAATAAATGAAATCTTTCTTTCATTATTCGTATAAAATGAAAATTTAATTAAATTTCTTATTCTTCGTCAAACGGTTACTAGAAATTTTTTTTTTATTTTTTTTTTTTTTGCCAACTTTAAGGGAACTGATTTTAATGATGAGCCTTGCTAGGAACTTGACTGGCTTCAAGATTCAATACACTTGACTCTTTCTATATTAAATTAGAATTTACTGGCAAAGAAAATTTGGAGAGGAGACGCTGCAAATTTAATTTAAAATAAAATAAGACAAAGGAATTCAATAGAGACTTGATTTTTAAGGACTAGAATTAAATTACTTAAAGAAAAAAAAATATACATTTTATTCTTTTGAGTTTTTTTTTGGATTTTATTGATTTCAATAGTCTATATATTATTATAGAGTTATAAATAGAAATTATATAAATTTATTAATTAATATGTATATTTTAATGAAATATTATATATAATATTTGTGCCTTGCAAAGGAATTTATTTAAAATTTATTTTCTAATCACATTTTTCAAAATAAATAATGCCTAAAATAAGTAAGATAGATAAATATAATTTTTACGTTCGATTTTAAAAAGAGAACGATAAACATCTATATTTAATGAGAATCAGATTAAAATAAAAATTTAATAAAGGAGAAAACAAATGTGACAAGGTACAAATGACATTTATCATTGTCAATAATAAATAAAACAAGCTTTTATATTTTCCGATAGTTTACCCAAAGGAACGTACACTGGCATATTTTGTAAAAGGCAGGTATTTAAAATGGATATTTTATTTCTATTGATATATAAATATATATAAAACTAATAAAGAAAAAAAAAATGTTATTTTAAAATAAATAAATATTGGTAAATATAAAAATAATTCTATTTCAATTTGTATTGAAAGTGTATATACAGAGCTATGCTATAATAATATTTGTGTTAAATAGAATGGGTAAAGGTTCAAATACAAAATTAAATATTTCAACTTCAAAAGGAGGATCCAAATAAATTGAATTTATTTAAATTCAAAGAAAGAGTTCAATTGAATATATTTATTTAATTTTTTTTTTATCTTTGCTTAGAGAAAAAATCATTTATATTTTATATAGAATTAAATTTTGAAATGTTTAAAAAGTTTAAACTGGGATAAATTTAAAAAAAAAAAATAAAAATAAAATAATAATAATAATAATAAATTATACCTTAAGATTGAAAAGAGAGGTAACTTGTTAATCAGACATAAATATTCTATAATAATATCAATGATTTAATATTATATATATTGTTATTTATTATTATATGTAAATAAGATTGTTTTGCTTTATTTATAAATAATAATATTTTTTTTTGAAAATTTACAAGCGAATAGTTGAAACATTAATTAAACCCACATAATTCAATTAAAAAAAACAACATATTTGAGAATAAATAAATAAATAAATAAATAGATAAATAGATATTTACGATGGAAGTGATGACATGCTTAAATGAAGTAAAGTTATCTTGCTGTATTATTTTCATATTTTAATTGAATAAACGATTTTTTTTTTTATTTTATTTTAATGTCTGAACATTAATTGAGGAAATGCCGTGCAACAAAAAAATTAAAAAAAAAAAAAATTGTCACATGAATGGCTAGTAGCAACCAACAATCAAACTGACTTGGGATTATTCACACGGTTTAATCGAAACAGCGCGTTCGTTATTTGGAGTCAATTCAATTAAAAGGAATGTCAGGTGGGCGAGGGAAACGGCGACTGACTAACCTATTCAGCGCTGTCGGTGGCCGAATCGGCGTAGACGGGGTGGCGTAGCGAACGCATGCGCATACCGACCAGCAGCAGTCCCCGCAACAGCTACGCCGTCGCGGGTCCAAACAACACGCGAGCCTTCCCATCACACATACAATGAGAGTGGGTGGGTGAAAAAGAGAGAGAGAAAGCAAGATCGACCGCTCGTTAGCTTTTGAATCACAATGGCAAATGCCTTCTTCAAGGGGGGGGGGGGGCTTAAACAAATTTGCTTGGATTCAATTTTAAAAGATTTCATTAAAAATTAGGATTTAAAGATTCAATTTTTAATATTTCATTAAAAATTAGATGAATGGACAATGTCCAAGCGTTTATCCCTCAAGGCACATTCTGTTGGTACTTATCGTATATATTCTGTCATTAACAAAGAAGGAGGAGTCTAATTTTATTTTATTTTATTTATAGGGTCTTTTCACGAAATTGATGTCTAGTGCAAACAACTACAGTAAAAGTTCTAACCAAAAAACAAATATTACATTCAATCGCGTGTTGTCAGATTAAATACTATTTAGGAATTTATATACCTATTATATATAATAAAAAAATTGAATGAGAATTGATATGAATCAATCTTTATTTAATTATTATTGTTATTATTTATTTATTTATTGCTTAGTGACCCTTTGAGGTCACGCAAAAAAACCCACATAAAGGGTAAGCATCTTGATCTTTATACAGTTGTGTACTGGTGTCAAGTGTCATTTTCTAAGCTGGAGCAACGAATTAATGAAATAATTGACAGGTTTTTTATGTTATTTTTTCATGATAGGCTGGGCCGGAGTTACCATTAGGCCGACAAGGCACTGGCCTAGAGCAGGGATCGACAGACTTAACAATTCAGAGATCCGCAACTTAAACTTAAATGTTTCAGAGCATCGCAAAATCATCTGACCTTTTTTTTTAGAACCATATTAAAAATTAGCTGGAGTGTCTCCACTCGACTATCTCGCAATTTGAATTGGATTAAATAACATAATATATTATATTTAAATTAAATTTAATTAATTATAAATTATAAATAATAAATAATAAATATTAAACCAGCGCATGTTTGGCTTTTTGTTGATGGCACCACGTCACGTGTTGACGCGTGAGATTTTCAGTGTTAAAAAATTAATTCTGGTAATTTCAGCGAATCAATCAAGCTGAAATTCTATATATAGCAGTTTTATATAATTATTAATCATGTGAAAAATTATCAAACATATATCTTTATTTTTACGGTCACTTTAGAGGAAAAAAAATCAAAACGTTGTAGGTAATGACCCTCTTCCGGTTGAGCTACATTTCTCAAAAGTTGATAGAAAACTATGAATTTTGAATAATGTCCATGTACCAAATTTCATCATTCTAGCTCAAACCGTTTTTGCGTAATCTTGCCTACATACATACACACATACACACATACACACATACACACACACATACACACACACAGACATTTTTCTCAACCTTAGTGAAAATGATTCAGGAACCTTCAAAACGTATAAAAACATCAAAATCTCAACATCGAAAATTTTCATGATCGCAATACTATCTCTGGCGAGATAGTAAAAAATTGAAAAGTAATCAAAATGTTCAAAAGTTTTCAGGCATTGAGTGAATTGTAAGAAGAGCCAGATAATCCTGTGCCAAGAGCCGCGGTCTGCCGACCCCTGGTCTAGAGCGTCAAATTATAAGGGGCGCGGGCGGGGACGGCCGATTTTTTTTTTCTAGGGCACTTTTGTTAATGTTGTATGGTTTACAATAACTATCAGCCTAAGCAATGTTTTATGTATTATTTTTAGATAATGTAAAGTGTGAGTGCTATTACACAAGTTTTAATAAATTATTTATATTTATGCATTTCTTATTTTCAACCCCTTGCGAACGTCTCTAATGTAACTAAAACATTATAGTAATCCAAATGGAAAGGAAACTACAGTGGGGTATAAGATTTTTAATAAATAAAGGTGTTGTTGAAAAAGGAAGGGTACGTAGAGTACGGGGAAACTGTTATCGTAGGATCGTGAGTGGCGTGGGAGGGGGGGGGGGGGAGGGCGCCACAAAACTAGTGCCTAGTCGGCTCTAACATGTAAATCCCACTCTGATGATAGGCTGGATCTGCAGAATCTGAATACCAGGGTAATTTTGTTTTTTTCTTCCCATGCTTCATAGATGCTTGTAATGAAATAGTTCAGCGATATTAGTATGTGCCACTCAGAAGCCAAAGCGATTAACTTCACATTTAAAGAAACTGAGAAAATGAAAATTTTAAAAATTGGAGTTAATCGGTTGGGCTTCTGAGTGGCACATATATTTATATATATAAATAATAAAATACTGTACTTAATTTAAATTGGTAGAAGAATTAATAATCATTTAGAGTAAAATAATAGTATTTTTCGTGAAATAAGGAAAATCCATTACTATTTTTAGTAAAATTGTTACACGGGCTGGATAATACGAGGGTGGGGTGAAAAGTTTCCGGCCTGACCAAGAAAAACGATGTTTTTAAATTTTTCTTTTGCTTTATTTTTCAACATTCAAGATAGCTGAGACCTGTACGATGTTAGCTGAACGTGTGCGAAATATTTGAACATGTGTGTAACGCGCGTGCCTCGTTAGACCAAAAACTGCTTCGAAAAAAACATTTCTACCGACAATTTGGTGCTGTAGGCTTAATCAAATCGAATTTTTGCGTCGATTCATAACTGTTGATGTGACTTAAATTAAATTAAATCAAATTTAATTAATTAATTAATTAGAACACCGTTATGAGAAATGTATCAGTGTTGATGGAGATTATGTTGAAAAATATAGCAAAAAAAAAAATGTAAAAACATCGTTTTTCTTGGTCAGGCCGGAAACTTTTCACCCCATCCTCGTATAACAATTGATCCCACCCGGGGACTCAATGTAGCACATACCTAGAAGAGGTACCATAAATCACAATCAGTTACATTCTATGTTAAAAATAAGATTAGATTCCTCCCTCATGTTCAAGTAAATATCATACTTGGATTATGGGTTTTAAAAAAAAATTCGATGTTATTATGCATTAATACTAAAAGTATAAATAATATTTTTATATATGATTTTAATTTATTTTATATATAATT
This sequence comes from Labia minor, assembly GCA_963082975.1. NCBI lineage: Eukaryota > Metazoa > Arthropoda > Insecta > Dermaptera > Spongiphoridae > Labia > Labia minor. Next base: position 12,153,655 of record OY720344.1, on the reverse strand, counting down.
TAATATAAAATTATCATTACTTATATTATAAAGGCGCAACGAGTCATTTAACGTTACATGTGGGTCAGAAATGTGAATGATTTTATTAATATTATTATTATTATTATTATTATTATTATTAACAAAAAAAAATATTAATTACAATGGATTTAAATATAAAGAAACAAAATAATAAACAGATTATTAAATAAAAATTATTATTTTAATCTACTTCTATATATTTGGTTATTATATCTAATAATATATCAATTTCTGTGGTATTAGTGAATTCAAATTTTGGGCCACAATAAGCCATTTCAAGTCAATCTTATTTCGAAACATTTCTAATTTAATTATTTATCAGAGATATTAAGTTGCAAAACACATCCCCTTGATATTAATATATTCAGGTGTATTTGATAAGTGAAGATAATTTTGGCAAGTTGAGATCAAATACGAATTCAAATCAATGAGAATTGCTAAACATATGAAAATGTTGGAAGTTTCATTTTAAATCCCATGTCAAATATTTTATTAAATTATTTGAAAAGCCCCCATCATTATTTTAATTTTTGAAATCAGAGATAAAATAGAGTGGAGAATTTGAAATTAGTTTAGTAGGCTATTCAAATGTGATGATATTTAAGACCGAGATCCGATAAAAACACAAAAAAAGAGTTATTTTTAAATACTTTTCGTTTAAACTTTATAGAAAAAATTATTTCTATTTATATTTGTGATATATAAAAATAAATTAGAAATTTTGAAATTATGTTAATCAAGATTTCACGTCTCATACAACAGAGCCAAAAGTTTTTTTTTATAAAATCTCAGCCTCATCCATCATTTCCATCAAAAGATTTTATCATAAGGTCTATCAGTCTAAACATGGTCATGGTAATTTGGTGACATGGATCTATAGACAGGGGAGTAGTTTCTCTGATATAATCTGATAATTCTTTTAGTAATTTAGCTCCAGACCTCAGTTTAGCATAATAATAAAGTATGTGTTGATAAATAAGAATATTTTCAAAAATTATTTATTATCATAAATACTAAAAACAAATGTAAGATGAAATTATGCCAAGAGGGGTGTTCTGAGTAACGGACGAATGAATGAAACGTAAAATATAATTTGATTTTTATATTATCTATCTATCTCTGTGATTCTACGGATCTCGAAAGTTCTTAGCCGCAGCAACCACACCCCTCCAAGGATTCCTATTCTGAGCCACAACCTTCCAGTCCCTATCCTCTCCCATCTCTCACACATCCTTTCCCACATTATAGACCAAAGTGGACGTTTCCCACTCGGTCTCCCTACCAATATATTTTTTCCCCTTCTATCTTCTCTCATTCTAGCCACGCGTCCTGCCCTCTGTAGCCTTCTCGATTTTATAATTCTAACTATATCTGGAGATGCATAGAGGCCATGCAATTCCTCGTTATGCAATCTTCGCCATTCCCCGGTGACCTCATCTTTCTTTGGCCCATAAATGCTTCGCAGAATCGTATTCTCAAATACTCTAAATCTACTCTCGTCACCTAAGGTCAGAGACCATGCCTCACATCCATATAATACAACCGGTAAAATAATTGTTTTACTTTTAACTTTTATCCCCTTTGATCATAATTTTGATGCGATAAGCCCCTTTATTGCATGATAACAGGCGTTTGTAACCTCGCTTAAAACTCTTCTCAAATATTATTATCTTTCGTTATCACAGAACCTAAGTATTTAAATTTTTTTACATTTTCAAATTCTATATCTTGTATATTAAGATTTTGTGTGTTAATACTATTCCTTTCTGTTACTAAATACTTTGTCTTAGCATTATTACTTTCTAGTCCCACCTCTTTTCCTGCTTCAATTAACTTTTCTACACTATCTATAAATACAATTGCCGAATCTCCTATTATATTTAAGTCGTCTTATTATTATTATTATTAATTATTTTTTCATTAAAATTCATTTAATTATTAACTAAAGGTTTATTTTGAAATTTAAAACCCAGTGAGTAATATATATATATATAATTCATAAAATTTAAATTTAGTATAATTTCACTGAGAGTTAGAAAAAAGTTAGTTTTATTTAATTTCTTTTTTATTATAAAAACAAAGCATAAACATTAAATCAGATGTTCTCAAACTTTTTGAAGTTGGTACTACAGAAAAATACTTCAAAAAGATCACGTAACATCAAAATGATTTCGTTACTAAAAGTAACTGTACCTACTCATGGGACCACCGTCAAGTTATAAGGTACCATCAGTACATGTACCACAGATTTGGGAAGCTCAGCATTAAGCTATACATTTTTATAAAAAAAAATGAGAATTTAATTTTTATTAAATGATGTTGTTTTTGCATTTATATTTGTAGAAAAAAACTATATATAAAGTATAATATTTAAATATTTTTAGAATTATTATAAAAAAAATCGTATATAACTATTCCAAAATATTTGGTATTTTTTAGTGAAATTGGAATCTTAAAATTTCAGATCAAATAATCATATCATATCGCAAAAGAAAAATATAATAATATTAAATATTAAACCTTTATATCTATCTATTATATCTACTATAACAACACAAATGTTTTTAAATGTATTATATATATTTCAGTTTCGATATTATTCGTTATCTAAATAATTTATAAATGTATAGTATTTTTCCTAATATTTTATGTAGGTTATGTATCTATAACTTTTCTTATAAAGTATTGAATTAAACGTGCAACCACCTGTTGATCGAATGCACAGGTAGGTGTTTCTTATTCCGTTTACCTGTGATTTGTTTAAAAACTTTTAAATTGATGAAATGACAAATAAATGTTTGGTTATTTAATAAAAAATGATTTTAATCAAAATTATATGAATTTTATTATACAAAAAATCAAAATAAAATAATAATGCTATATTTATTAAGCTATTTATTAGTATTTTTAAATAATTTTATCGAATTATTATATTATTAATTATTCTCCGATTTTATTATAAAATAATCAATCAAGGCTTCGATTCAAATTTGGAATGATCGGATAAAGGAAAGTCGGACTTCATAAAAGATTAGATGTTTCAAATTTTAAAATTTGCATATTATGTAGGTTTCTCTTAAATGAAAAATAAAAAAAGAATAATGGAAAATGTAAGATGTGGGCGCAAGTCGAGGTTGCCGATGAGTCAGCCAAGTGAACAAACACTATTGTATTTTTACAATTATATTAAAATTATACAAGGACGGCGCATTCGAGCGCATCTTCTCACAAAAAAAATACTAAACAAAATTGATATTTGTATTTATTAAACAGAAATATATTTTCAAAAATAATTCTAAAATAATAAATTTCATCTTAATTTTGATTAAGGATTAATTATAATCAAGAAAAATACTAAAATTAACAAATGACAATTAAATAAAGAATTATTTAAATAAATAAAAATTAAATGTCCCTAATAATAATATCTTTTATAAATAAATAAATTATGTCCAAAAGATATTCTCTTTATAAATTACATAGGTATGGTATGCACAAATAAATTTGGCTTTTTTTGATATTTGTCAATTCTTTAGTAATTTTATTGAGATTATTTTTAAGATGTAATAATAAAATTTAAAACTGAAAGCTATTCTAAATATAAATATTTATGTGGGGTAGCTACAATATTTAAATATGAACATAGGCAGCTGAAATACTAAGCGTATAATCTAGTTGCCTATATAAAAGGGGTTCCAACTTGTTAATGCAAATATAAATATCATTGCTTTGTTTGTTTCTGAATAGATAAAAATATTATTATAACAATATATAAATATATTTTTCTAAAATATAAATAAATAATTAATGTCTTAATTTAAATTACATTTAGTAGTAAAGGTGAAATAAAAAGCTGTGTTAAAAGACATTGATTAAAAGAGACACTAATGACACCAATTGAGGTTATCATGAATCGAATGTTACATAAAATATGATTTAAAAAAATTAATTTTGAATTTAATAATTAAAGAAAATTTCAAAATTTATTCGTGATAAATTATAAACATAAAAATAACTACTTAAAAATAATATGTAATTGGAAATCATTTAGTAAAAAAAGACAAAATAAATAAAAAAAAAATTGTAAAAAAATATTTTTGAAATTTACATTGATAAATGATTAATTTAAAAATTTGCGAATAAATTTTATTGTTTTATAGATTCAATTATTTATTTATTTTTTAATTGTGTAGTTTTATATATTATTTATTTTTTGTTTTATTTCATTTTCAACTTTTTAAAAATGTAACATTGCCATCTTGATATTAAGAGAAGGAAATTGTGCAATAAATTATTTTATGCAAAAATGAGGAGAAGACACGAGGGAGAATGAGAGAGAAGCACACCAACAACAACCCAGTGCATGAGATAAAGAGTGCTTACTGTCTTAGGGACCCCCATCGCCGGTTGGGTAGAGTGTCCAGGTGGTTGCTGAAGAACAGAAAGAGAACTTGCATTTAGTAATCGACTGGTATTTATGAAATATAATTCCCAATAAAGTATCACACATTCCAGTTTCATTTCAAACCATTGTATTCTAAACACAAAAGTAATGAATTCTACTTTGGCAAGGTTTTTTTTCTATTCGTTATTCATTTTAAATAATATATTCGAATTATTATTAAATATAATTAAAAATCATTAATAATTCAAATTTTTAAAAATTCTAAAAATTTATTTATTTGAAATATATATCAATGTGATTTGTCAGATTTGTGTGTTGTGTGAATATATCTAAAAGAAAAAAAAATATATTTCAAGTATAAACTGATAGTTTTTAGTGCCAATAGTATAAATAATAATATTTAGTATTCAATATCTAAATTATATTTGTTTTAAGGGGTCATATATATTGTAAATGATGTAATGCAAAATTTTTATTTTAAACCCCCACACGGTCTTCTGTACTATGTTCTCCAAAGTGCATAAGTAAATCAACATAATATTTTATACAAAAATATATATTTATAATCTTTAATATTATATATATTAAAGTTTAAATTAATTAATATTTATTCTTACATTATTCTACATTAAGTCGTCCTTACCTCTCTCTACCTTTTTGTCACAAACTTCTATAAAAAGTAAAAATTTATTTCATCGGGTATTTTAAAATCATTTATCACTTAATGAACATTAAAATAATGGGAATTTTACTCGGATGTTTATCACACCATTTTTTTTTATTATTGAACTTGATGAACTTTTTTCATTTTGAAATTTATTTTATTTCTAAAAATTTATAAAATTATATATAGTCAATATTGATTGACCGTGGTTTTGGGAGAGTTGAAGTTGAGTACGTTCTAAACTGAAAATTAGCTTCTAATAAAAAAAAAAATTGTTAGCAATTATTTTCTTACGAAATATGAATATACTTAAAGCAATGTTGCTAAAAAAAAGTGATTACACTTCATATGTAACTATTCACTTTTATTCTTTTATGCATATTTTTCTAATATATTTATTTATCTTTTGAAATATTTTATAAAAACAATTGAAAATGTATGTATGTAAGATTTATATGGTATATATATATACGGCATTTAAGAAATTTATTTAAAATTAAACAACAAATCGATTATTCCCAAACCCTTCATTATCCGGTTTATAGTACTTAATTAAAATAATTGAAAAAAATAAATATATATATATATATACAAAAAAATAGAATAATAAAAATTTGAATTTATTTTAAAATATTAAAATTTCATATTTAAGTAATTTGCATTTATTTCCCATAATTTTAACTTTCTTTATATTTATTTTATGTAAATGAATATAGCAAAATTAAACAATACAATTTCAACTTATATATTTATTAATAAATAAACAATGAATGGTCTCTATGGATATTGAAATTTTTTTTTTGTTTGATTAAAATAAAGATTTTCTAAATTTTGAACAAACACAAAGAAAATCTCAATTCAATACAAAATAATATAATATAGTAATTATGGTAATTTATATATATTTATATGGATCAATACAAAAGATATGATCGAACAAAGTCAATTCAAACGTAGAGTATTTGTATCTTTCATAGTAGACAATTTGGTTGTCTATATACAAGGGGTAAAGTTTATAAAATAAAATAAAACACCCATGTTGTAATTTAATAGAATAAATACTATTAAAAATATTTTAAATTGTTATATTTTTACTCAATTAAAAATATACGAACGGAATATTCATGTGTATTATAAATGAAATTATGACAAATGTTCACATGAATGTGAATGAATGTTTCAAAAGTGATGTGTGAAATAAAAAAAAATAGAAGTAGTATAAAGTGTTATAGATGATTTACCCTTGGGCGGTTCTTCTTAAACTTGTTCTTGACCATGATTGTCGTTGTAGGCCATTTGTCGAAGCTGGACTCCTGTTGAAAAACCAATTAAAAATTAATAGAATAAATTCAATTTAGCATGTCTTCAATGAATTTAACAATACATTACACAACATGTTAAAAAATTAATACATAATATCTATTTTATTTACAATATTTGACTTAATTTTATATAAAATAAAAAAATAAAATATTTGTACTTTATTTATGTAAAAGAATAAAATTTCTTATAACAGAGAGATAAAAAAATGCTATGTCCTATTTTAAAACTTTTATAACATAATAAAGAATATTTTTTTATATTATTATATTTTATATTAAAATGAACTATAAAATAAAAATAATAAAAAAAAGAGGTTACCCATGCGTTCTCGGTGGGCTATGCCCTGGGACTACCTCCCCGTCGACGCCCTCACCGTAGCATTCAAAAAGCTCTTCATCCGACATTGAAGAACACTGACTGCTGAAATTTCAAAACAATACCATTCAATTAGTTCTTATCTTTTACAATGATTGGGATATACATTTTTTTATATGTATTTAAACAATAATAAATAAATCTATAATTGTTCATTTTTAATAATGTAGGAATTAATTTATTAATAAACAAAAAAATATTTTTCATTTTAAAGATAAATAAATAAAAGTAATTAATTTATTTGAATCAAAATGATTAAAAATACTATATATATATATTTAAATTAAGGAATAATAATATTATTTAGAATTAAAAAATACTTAATTATATTATTAATATATATATATGTCGTAGGCAAATGAAAATTTTAGGAAAATAGCATTTGCCTAGACATTTGGTTAAATCTTTGTTGGGCAAATAGCTTTAACTTCAGTAGCCAATTAGGAAATTATTCAAAAAATTTTTTGTTCTTTATTAAATATTTATTTGACTCAGTGATTCTTAATCTTTTTTTTTACCGCGGCACACTTTTAACGGTTTAAAAATTTGGCGGCACACAAAGAAAAAGATAGGTATAAAAGTTTACCATGTTGAAAACAAGTGGTCCCAAAAACGGTTTTCCCTTTTTTTATTTTTTTTTATTTTTTAGAACCAAATTGAAAAAATTTAGAAGAAAAGTCGGAAATGTTTAAGAGCCTCATAATCTCGCGGCATAGTGGTTGAGAATCACTGATCTATCTTCATCACTAGGTCTTAGATAATAATAAATTTTAGATCAATTTGTAGTAAGGAAATGTTAAGTTTATAACTTTTTATAAAATCTAAAAAATATATATTGTAAAACATTTTGGGTAAAATTGCCTCACCTATCCTCTCAGATATATAATATAGTTTATATTATTAATTAATTAAATATCTTTCATTTTCACTTAATTTCCAACTCAATCAATTTATTTAATTTTTTAAATAAAATAAATTCTTATTGAATAAAGGAAAAATGTTAAGTGTGATAAAATTATTATGCTTAAAGCATACGATATATATATATTGAATTCTAAATTGAAATTGAGTAAATAAAATTTACAAGCATTTATTTTCAAAATATTTCGATATTTTTAATCATTAAATTTTAATTAATAAATATTTAAAACATTTCTAATTGGTTTCATTGCCACCGTTTCTCTAGTTTGTATTGTATAATCAAAATCCGCCTTTTTAATTCTGAAATAATTAATTTCAAAATTTAATAAAAAAAAAAATTAATTTTTAAAAATATATATATTTTTAAATTTAATTAAAATAATTATTGTGGCTTAGAATGTTTCAATGAAGGAATGGGTATAAGAATATAAAAATTATAAAATAGGTGAAAATTGATCAATATATATTGTACTATATAAGGGTGCCATGATGAAAAATTCATCACACATTCCTTTATATATCTATATAGTATATAAATAATAGTTTGAATACAACTTTCTATTAAAATTAATATACATTGACTATTATTATGATATTATGTGTTTATTTCACTTGTAGTTAGTAAAATTTGTTCAATGGTATAATTTATTAGTTAATTGATTTAATTTTAATTTTTTTCAATGCTTGCTTACCTTTTGCCATGGTCAGGGGAGTCAACGAAAAGTCGAGGAGGTAGACCCGGAGATGTTACAATGGGAGAAGGAATGTCGCCAGATGACAAGTGGCCATTGGTGGTTGGGGGTTCAGCAGGCGTTTCCGATAACCGAAATTCTGGATGTTGTTGTGGTGGTGGCAGTGTGGCCATCATTGGGCTAGATTTTCGGATGCTCTTCGTTTTTGAACGTGATTTCGATTTTTCAATTGTGCTTGAATCTCCTTCTGAAAATAAAAACATTCCAATTATAGTTATTAAATCAATATATCATTTATTTTTTTTATTTATATTTTAAAATCTTAATTTATAAAATAAACCATCAAAGAATAAATTGAAATTTAATCAATATTTATTGTATAAAATGATTGGCACTATAATTCTATTAAAAGTGATAAATTTAGTGTAATTTAATATTATAAATAAATAAGCCTAAGTGAACTATTCAAAATTACTTAATCATAAAAATCAATAAATCACTCGATCAAATTTTATCCTAAATTATTCAATTAAATGTAATGAGTTCCTAATTTATATTAAAATAGAAAAATGAAATATATAATATAACAAAATTTTTTTTTTATTTATAATTTCTTTAGTATAATTATAAATAGATAAAAATAATCTTTTATTTATAAATACATTTATGTTACAGATATATAAGTGCAGGGCCGGCCCTAGAGCCGAGCCAGTAAGGCCATGGCTCGGGCGCTTGCTGGCAGGGGCGCCATTATGAAAAAAAAATTAATCCTTCGCAAGATATCAGGGCTTATAAGACTTAATAGTAAATAAAAAATTATGGTACGCAATAAAAAAATTGCGTTTATTTAAAATAAGTATTAAATTATTACATTTTTAAAAATATAATGTTGATATCATACCAAGATATCTCCTTTTTAGGAAGATAAATAAAAATATTTTTTTAATAACAAACAAAAATTTTTTAGTTGATTCTTTTTTTTTTTGCATGTTAAAACATATGGGGCGAACTTTAGACCCTTGGCCTAGGGCGCCATAAGAGCTCGGGCCGTGCCTGTATAAGTGATTGTAAAAATCTCTCTCTCTAGGAAAATTGAGTAATATTTGCTATATAAGAAAATATATATATATTTCATTAACTCACTAAAAACGAATCCTTACAAATACTAATTTAATCTTTTTTTCATTTATGCTTTGGTTTTTATTAATGTAAGTAATTTTCAGTTTGATGAGAGAAATGAAGGTGATTTTTATTTATATTTATGATATTTTATTTGAATGAGTAAATCTTGAAATAATTAATGATTAGAAAGTTGGAGTCTCGAGTTCATGCATGTCGTGATCTTTATTGACACTTGATTACTCTGCCCTACTCAATGATGGTCACCCCCAAATCACCTGATCATGACACTTAATCATGAAGAATTTTATATTGAGCCAGGTTGAGCTAGAGCCGACCTCCACTCTTTTACTTACATATTTCATAAAGTGTGTAATATAAAGCATTCCTGATTCTTGACCCTTATGAAACCATAAAAGCATAGAACTGTAAATCATTTAAAATTAAATTCATATTAAAAATTAAATTATTTAATTTTGATTCAGATATTAATCATAATATATATATATAATACCAATATTTTATTTATTTAGACAAATTGGGGAAAAATCAAACGGAATCCAACTAAACAAAAATAAGCTGGAGTGTCTCCACTCGACTATCTCGCAAATTTGAATTGGATTAAATAACATATATTATAATTTAAATTAAATTAAATTATAAATTAAAATTAATAAATAATATTTATTAAACCAGCGCATGTTTGGCTCTGTTGATGGCACCACGTCACGTGTTGGCGCGTGAGATTTGCAGTGTTAAAAAATTAATTCTGGTACTTTCATCGATTCAATCAAGCTGAAATTCTATATATAGCAATTTTATACAATTATTAATCATGTGAAAAATTATCAAACATATATCTTTATTTTTACGGTCACTTTAGAGGAAAAAAAATCAAAACGTTGTAAGTAATGACCCTCTTCCGGTTGAACTACATTTCTCAAAAGTTAAAAGAAAACTATGAATTTTGAATAATGTCCATGCACCAAATTTCATCATTCTAGCTCAAACCGTTTTGGCGTAATCTTGTCTACATACATACACATACACACACACACAGACATTTTTCTCAACCTTAGTGAAAATGATTCAGGAACCTTCAAAACGTATAAAAACATCAAAATCTCAACATCGAAAATTTTCGTGATCGCAATACTATCTCTTACGAGATAGTAAAAATTCAAGTATTAGGGTACTTTGTGAATGTGTTAGTAAAATAGAATAGGGGTATAATATATTCCTAGATTAACCGGGATCAATATAAAATCTCTCCATGATTTGTATTAGTAAGTAAATTTTAATATATAATTTTCTCATTAAATAATTGTTTTTAAATTTGAATATCTGTATTCATTCTATTATAGATTTACACAAAATATAGAAAATATTCAATTAAAATAAAATTTAAAAAAATATATGTAATATGTATATTATAAAAATTTTATGTGTGTGTGTGTTCAAATCAATAAATGGACAAAATTATTTTATAAATTAATTAATAGAGTGATGCTTAGTGTCCAAGATAATAATTATGAATTCAAAGCTTGGTTTTTACCGACCGACGATAGTAAGGAGGTATTGTTTTCACACCAAATTTCACATGTGGAGATTTTTACATATCTCCACGAATCATGCATTTTCTTAACAGAAAAAAGTATTTTTAGCATGATGTCTGTCCGTCCGTCCGTCCTTATAGACGTGTACAGCCTGAACGGCTGAACGGATTTTGATGAAATTTGGTATATTTACTTAATGCATCAGTGGGATGAATTGATCAACTTTTGGTTCAAATCCGGAAACCGGAAGTGGTAGTATTAGCGATCGACGATAGGAAGGGAAGGGTTATTTTCATACCAAATTTCACATGAGGAGATTTTTTACATATCATCACGAATCATTCACTTTGCATTGGTTTTATACTCGAGAAAAATCATCTTTATTAGTTTTTTCTTAATTAAAATTATATGACGTCATCCAGCCATTCATGACGTCACAGCCTGGTCTTACATATATATTATAAATAAAATAAAATTAAAAATATGTATGTTATATCCATATCTGTTTTTTATTACATTAATAGATAAATTAAAATTATTTGAAATTGTTTCTGTATCTGGAAATTAATTTATTTCAAACAGTCGGTCGGTTCGGTCCTGGCCACAGGTCAACTTATTACATATTGTGAAATTGTAATTTAGTGAATTAAAGAAAAACATTTTTTGAATTAGTGAATTAATTCTTAATAAAAATTAAATTACCTTAAAAGAAAGTAGAGAGCGAAGACTACTTTTGTTTGTTTTTTTTATATATATAGCTAATAAGAAAATATTTTTCTAAAGAGTTCATTTAAGAGAAAAAGAGATGAAAAGTGTATCCACCCTGTATTTATTTGTCTTGTTTAGTCTGGATGGGCGAGGTGTTTTTTCTCCGAAAAATGATTCTCTCAATTGGTTTTAAGAGGAATTTCTTTCAAAGTGACTCTTATTTATTTTTTCTAATGTCAATAGTAACTCGAATTCTTAGATTTCGTTTGACTGTGAGTGGAATTTTAAAGATATTCCAATTAACTTTCAATTATGAGTTAAAGAAAGTTTCTTCCATTTCAAGCAAAAAAGGTTTGAACTTTATTTTATCGTGTTTTAAGTGAGTTTTGATTGATAAAGTAACTTAACAACCCGTTTTATTTATTTATATATTTGTTTGTTTTACTTTGTTTTTCAATATTATTGGAAAATCAACACAATAGGAATCACACTTCTTTCAATAGATTATTATACTTAACATAAAAATATTTTTTATATGATTTTTATATATAAATTTAATTTAAAAAAAACCTCTGATTTTTGTACGTCCTAAGCAATGACAACGCCTATCAAGTCGGTTATATCAATTGGGTGTCCTATGATCAGTAGAACGGGTCCTATCAACCTTTATCTTGATTTTCTTGATCGGAGGCGCTACTTTTTATCAAGTAGTTTCCCAAATTTGATCCCGGAGACTGAGTTGACACCGTCCGATTATAATAATATTAAAATTTGTAATAAATAATAATTAATAATAAATAATATAATTTATATAATTTATATAATTTATAATTATAATCAAACGATCGAAGATCCGCTGAAAACATCGCTTATTTATAATTATGCGCTGAAAATATGGGAAATTTTCAATTTTGACCGCCGATTTGACCATGTTCCCAACCGAATTTCAAAAAACCAAAACCACTTTACATTTACACTTTTTTAAGCTCTACACGAATCCAAAATCAAAATTTAAAAATCGAAAGTTTTTGGCGGCAGACACACAGACATAAATTTTATAAACGAACTTAAAGTTCGTTGAAAATCAGTGAAATTTATGGAAATTGATATTTAATGTATAAACAGTATGAAATTTTTAATTATTTGAATTTTTTTCTTTAAATATATACTTTACAAATTGGGTCATTTGTTTTAAGAATTTGGGAGTAATAATAAATTGGTTTGACCGATTACTATGGATTTTTTTCTATCCATTGTAATTCATTCATATTTTACTTTTGTAAATAAAGCATCAATCAATTTATATGTTAAAAAATTATATTAATAACCAACTCATTTTTAATTAATTAATAAAAAATATAACATATACCATACTAGACTTTGAAATCTTAGTTGCCTTCTTGGCAGTCCAGTGAGCGGCCTTTCATAAGCTATCACCAGCTATCACATATCGGAGCAGCAAGTATATCTTCTTGATATATATATATATATATGTATATATATCAAATAAAATAAAATATTATTAATATTGTTTTTTTATAAAGGAGAGACAAACGACAAACCCGTATAATATTATTTTCGTTTGTTACATAAATATTAATTTTTAAGATTGTTTTATAAAAAGATACGAGTAGATTTTATTTTAAATAATAATAATATAATAACTCTAGCCCAGGGATTTTTTTTTTAATCATTTTGTGTTTAATTTATTAAAATAAACATTTGATCTTCTAAAAAATTACATTTTAATAGGATACATATTTATTTAAGATAAAAAGAAAACTTTTTAATCATTTTTAAACTTTTATATAAAAGAGAATGAAAACTAGAATAAAAAGTCCGTTGGAAATTTCCTGTCATGTTTCACGAATGTTTCATTTAACCCCCCCCCCTTCCTCTCTCCTTCCCCTCTGAATGGGGGATGGGTCACTTTTACTTTTAAAAGTCAAATATCCTCCTTCTATGTTGTTGGATAAACGTATTTGTTGAAATTTGAATAATTTTTATGTTTTAAAAAATGAATACATTAATTTTTTGTTCTTTTCAATTTAATTATCAATCAAGTATAATTAATTAATAATATGATTTGATATAAAAAGAAAAGTAACATATCATTTTACATACAAATGAAATGATTTCTTTAAAAATATAGTAATTTTAAAATGTGTTTTTTACTAGCATTTATTAATAATACTTGGCGCGGATCGGTACTTAAAAAAAAATATTCCTTATGAACTATGAATATTTAAGATTAAGATTATTATTTAAAATAAATAAACAAAAAAGTATATGAAACAATTTCAATCAATTTAAAAGAACATACATTTAAAAAAATAGTCATAAAAAATACAGCCCTTAAACGATAAACGAATTAACGCACCGTAAGACAGAAAAGTATGGCCAGTGGATATAACATAATATATATTTCGTAATTTGATTATAAAATATTATTAAAATAAATATTTTTAATTTTATTTTATTTACAATATCTGGTATTTAAGGAAGCGTTATTCGGCGTTGACCGGTGCAATTTTTAATTATTAAAATTCCTATTTTAAATTAAAAAAAAACTAACAAAAATGATTTTTCCCGAGGCTGAAACCAATACAGATCGATTTTTCTTTATAAATATCTATGGTGAGAATTTCAAAAAAATCCTTCCAGCGGATTAATATTTCAAAAATACCAATATATATACAATTTTTGCTAATATGATAAGATATATTTACTTATAGGTGAAAATAAATTCGTTTTTACAGTTAAAATTTAAAAATATGAACGAATTCAAAAATGATCAAAATCTAGAACGAACGTGTGATCTTTATTTGAAATTACTCCAATTCAATGCTCTTCAATAATCAAAAATAATGATACTCTTTTTCACCCCCCCTCCTCCTCTTTCGATTATTATTCTTTCTTTCTCTTTTTCCGTTCTTTATTTCTTTTAAATTATTATTTTTATTTTTATAATTCAAATGATTTACGAGTATACCAAAGGCTAACCTTCTATCCTAGCAAGAAGATAATGAATGGTTTCATCCTAGTAAATGAATGTTAATTAATTGATCATCCGATACTTTATGAAGACGAGTGGGTGTTGATTGTATTAAACACCCCTCTTATTTTCACTTCTAATTGGAAGATGATATTAGCATGTTTTTTTTTCAGTGAATTTATAGGTTCCCATGATGATCAAAAGTCGGACATCTGCCCAAGAAAGGTTCCTGGGTCGGGTAACGAAGAAGGCAGGGAGAAAGCGTAGGAGGGGGATGAAACCTTTAAAAGCTATTCGATCCTCCCACAAGTTAGTGAGAAAATGCAGAAAGGTTTTTCTTTTCAAAAAAAAAAGAGGGAAGAAAAAAAGCATAGCTGGTGGATGAAAAAAAATATCAAACTAAACACTTATAATTATAAATGATACATTCATTGGTTAAAATAAATCACGTAGGGTGTTCAGTTGAATATATATATTTATTTAATTATTATACATTTTTATCGACCGACGATAGAAAGGGAAGATATTGTTTTCACATTAAATTTCACCTGTGGAGATTTTTACATATCTCCACGAATCATGCATTTTGTTAACAGAAAAAAGTATTTTTAACATGATGTCTGTCCGTCTGTCCATTGTCGGTCTGTATAGGCGTGTATAGCTTGAACAGCTCAACGGATTTTGATAAAATTTTGTTTATTTACTTAATGCATCAGTACCAGTAATTCATCAACTTTTCGTGTATATCCGGAAAATGGAAGTGGTAGTTTTCAAAGTATTAATTTTATATTTATTATCGGAAATTTTTCACTTAAGTTATAGTAGTAATTAATAATTGAGTAATTAAATTAAAAATAAAAACCAAGGTAATATAATTTAGTCATTTTAATTCAAATATTTTCAAATCGTCGGTCGGACGATTCTGTGCCTGGACACCACCGCTCATTTTTTAATTATAAAATTTGCAATAATTCATAAACTCCTGACATAGTTAGGGATATAAAATCTAGAAGATGTGTCAAAAATGGGAGATGAAAGACAGGCGAAAAATCTATTATTGATGGGAAACCTTCGATTGGAAGACTAACCAAGAGGCGTGGGTGGACAATATAGGAAGGGGCATAAGAGATACGGAGAAAAGAGGTGTTGGATGGAATAGTGTCACTTGGAGAAATATGATTGCTGTGGCCAAGAACTTTCGACATCCGAAGAAGAACTGAGATAAATATTGTATATAAAATAATTCATAATTATAAATAATTAAATAATATAAATAAATAAATAAGAAATGTGTTATTTGATATTTTAAATTGATAAATTTACTATAACAAATGAAGAGTTGGCTATTAATAATAATTATTATTATTAATAATAATAATAATAATACGCTCTCTCGCATTAAATTATAATTCGCTACACAATTTTATCTGCTTTTTAATTCAAAATGCCATACTAATAAAAATAAGACATATTAAAATAAAAATGAAAATAAAATTCTTTTTATTAGATATCTTCTCAATTCTTTATTAAATATTAATAATTACATATTGTAAGGGGTGGGCCACGTTGGGTGCCAATTTGTAAGGGGAGGGCCACGTTGGGTGCCAATTTGTAAGGGGGGAAGGCCCACAGTGGATGCCAACAGGCCCCTTACAAGGAGGAGGGAAGAAGGGGGAGAGAAGGGAGGGAAAATGTGATAGAAGAGAGAAGAGGGGAAATGGGAGAGGGAAAAATGGATCTTATGTGGAGAGGGAAAAAAGGAGTTTAAGGTCTCCACAGGTAAACAGGTGGATATCTTCTTGAAGGGGGAAAATATTACCCGCAGCTGCAGAGAACAACCTGCCTTTCCTCCAGTGGTCCAGCGGAGATGAAGGTTAAATGGGCGCCATGCTATACTCAGGGGTAAAGCAGATTTAGAGACTGGTCAATAAGGATGTAGTTTAAGTTAAATTGAAAAACGGTTGTTTAAAAGAAAATGTATAATTATAAGAAATATTATATTACTTCTCCACCATGGGAGTCAAAGAAAATGTATAATTATAAGAAATGTTATATTACTTCTCCACCATGGGAGTCAAAGAAAATGTATAATTATAAGAAATATTATATTACTTCTCCACCATGGGAGTCACAAAGGATCCATCCAACATGGAGGATCATCAAAACACGTCTTTACACAAAGAACGCGGAGACAGGATAACACGTCTTTACACAAAGAAGGTTAGCATCTGACTGACTATATAATGCCAAGTCACCAACCGTCGTCGGAATCCCCTAGACGTTGCCATTCAGTCATGCAACAGCGCCTGGGGTGACTTTGTCATATATATATATAATAAATATACATTCGTTACATCCTCCCCCTCTGACTCCTGAAGAAGTCCCAACGAAGGAGTCAGAAAAAGAGAAAAGCGAAAAACAATATTTAATAATACAACAAAAAAAAATTCATAAAGATTAAAGACAAAGATATAATAATTCTTAATACTTAACTAAAAAAAAAAATGGATAATACATAAGTTCTCAAAAATTTAAGAAAAACACATAATAATCTTAATACTTAATTAAACAATTAATAATATAAAAAAAAGTTCACAAAAATCAAAGAAAAATATACAATAATCTTAATAATTAATTAAACAATTAATAATATAAAAAAAGTTCACAAAAATCAAAGAAAAATATACAATAGTTCTTAATAATTAATTAGAGTCACCCTTTCGAGGTCGACCTCTCTTTTTAGGAATATATCTCCTATACCAAGAGCAAGTTTGTATAGGAAATGACAATTGTTGAAGATTTTTATCATTGTAATTCTTATTTTTTACTTGCTTAGATTCGATTCTTTCATTTATAAATTTCAAATTATTTGCGAATCTCTTTAGATAAGGGGTGATTTCTGGGACGAAGTTGTCATTGTAAATCACCTGTCCATTTATGTGCTCACCAAAAGGTGTAGGCTCTCCCCCTGCAGTAAAGATATTATTGCATTCGTTCAATAATGGATTCGATTTCTGCTTTTGGGAGACGTTTAACATTTTGTTAGTAATTAAAATATTCGATAAATAATGAATTTTGTGAGGTTCAGAGGCGATAAGTGGTTCCTCTTTCTCAAAGGGGTATTTTAATTTCATTCCATTATTAAAATACCACTGGTTAGAGCAAAGATCAATAATTAATCTTGCCTGTTTTAAAAAATCATTTCCCAATAAGGTTCTGGGGATTTTTTGATTTTGAAAAAACATCAGCCTGGTGGGCACTATTTTATTTTTAATATTTATAGGTAATTCAATTAAATCTACTTGATGCTCTTGGCTAGAGCCATCAGCTAAACTAATAGTTACTGATTTATTATAAAATGTAACATTTTTATTTTTTAAAATATTATATAATTTTTCACTCCCTATGGAATGAGAGGCACCAGAGTCAGCACATGCCGTACCCGTGGCATCGCCTATTTGAATGGGGAGGAGAGGGAGAAATCCTTTTTGTTCATTTGAAGATATTTTGATAGTATTACTAAAATTAAAAGTAGGATCCACTTTATTAGTTTTTAATTGGGGATTGCAATCAGTGCATTTGGGCTTAATAGTACCTATTTTCCCACATCCATAACATTTTTTTACATTTTTAAAAGGTTTCTCCATAGAAACGGTATCAGTGCCACGGGGGGCTACTTTATTTACAATTTTGCCATCCGTATTTCGGAGGTTGTCATAATTTTCAAGTTTTTTTATTAATTCAAGAGGCTTATGTAATGTTTCCCATTCATCTAAAAAGTGCTCACGACATTGTGATGACACATGAGTTTTTAATTGATTTGTAATAATTAAATCCTTTAATGCCTCGAAGTTATTGATATTCAATTCCTTTATCCATGATTCAAAATGAACCAATAAGCTATGATAGAAATCAGTCCACGTGTGAGTGGGACATTTTTTACTGTTGTAAAATAATTGACGCATCTTTTCTTTAGTGATTTTAAATCTTTGCATCAAAAGGGTTTTAATATAATTAAAATCCATTAAATTTTTATCCGATTCTCTATATAACAACCTTACTAGGTCTAAAGGGAGGGTTGTAGATAAATAAGATACCCAATTTTCTTGAGGTATTTTAAAAAAATTCATCTGTCTTTCAAAGACCATTAAGTATGAATTAATGTCATCATTATTATTAAGTTTTGGGAGGCGATTGGCTAAATCTATTTGGGGAAAGGGGGCTCCTACAGGTGGAGGGTTTTGATGAGGTGAGTTAAGTCTAATTTTTTCTAACTCTAGCCTTTCAACTCTCTGTTCTATAATAGAATTGAGGATACCCTGAGCTATCTCATCATCAAAATCATCATGTGCTAATATAGCATCTTTAATTTGAATAATTTTCATTGAATTATTAATTTCAATGCCCAATTCATCAGCCAAAACTATTAAATCCTCCTTACGTGCTCTAGTGAGGAAAGCCATCTCTTAACAATAAATTATATACTATATTTTACTACTAATTATAATAATTAATTAATTGTATGTAAAAACTATAATATAAAAATAAAAATATATAAATTGAATATTAAATTAAATAAATCCTAATAACTAAATAATAAATAAATACAATGAAAGTAAAAATAAAAAATAATAATAATAATAATACAATGTCAATGTAACTGAGAAAGAGAGAAAAAAAAAATTCAATTCTCAAACAAAGTATAAATAATAGAAAGAAAAATAAAAAAAAATCATAGGTTTTAAAACCAAAAGGAAAAAAAAAAAAAAATATATATAAATGTACTTAAGTGTGGTTGTTCCTTAGGGCGAGTGTCACCATATGGTTGATTAATATTCACAAATTATTTGCACTAATATCACTTATTGCCTTCACAGGGGTGGGGAAAACAGGCCTCGACGTTGGGCGTCAATTTGTAAGGGGGGCCCCACGTTGGGCGCCAATTTGTAAGGGGTGGGCCACGTTGGGTGCCAATTTGTAAGGGGAGGGACACGTTGGGTGCCAATTTGTAAGGGGGGAAGGCCCACAGTGGATGCCAACAGGCCCCTTACAAGGAGGAGGGAAGAAGGGGGAGAGAAGGGAGGGAAAATGTGATAGAAGAGAGAAGAGGGGAAATGGGAGAGGGAAAAATGGATCTTATGTGGAGAGGGAAAAAAGGAGTTTAAGGTCTCCACAGGTAAACAGGTGGATATCTTCTTGAAGGGGGAAAATATTACCCGCAGCTGCAGAGAACAACCTGCCTTTCCTCCAGTGGTCCAGCGGAGATGAAGGTTAAATGGGCGCCATGCTATACTCAGGGGTAAAGCAGATTTAGAGACTGGTCAATAAGGATGTAGTTTAAGTTAAATTGAAAAACGGTTGTTTAAAAGAAAATGTATAATTATAAGAAATATTATATTACTTCTCCACCATGGGAGTCAAAGAAAATGTATAATTATAAGAAATGTTATATTACTTCTCCACCATGGGAGTCAAAGAAAATGTATAATTATAAGAAATATTATATTACTTCTCCACCATGGGAGTCACAAAGGATCCATCCAACATGGAGGATCATCAAAACACGTCTTTACACAAAGAACGCGGAGACAGGATAACACGTCTTTACACAAAGAAGGTTAGCATCTGACTGACTATATAATGCCAAGTCACCAACCGTCGTCGGAATCCCCTAGACGTTGCCATTCAGTCATGCAACAGCGCCTGGGGTGACTTTGTCATATATATATATAATAAATATACATTCGTTACAATATTTTATTATAAATTTATGTTTCTCTATAAACATAGAAGGATTTATAAATTTTTTTCATTTAAAAATATTATCCTTATGTTATTCTATTCAATTAATTATTAATTAAGTATATTTTATATAATAGAATTAATGTCATAAAAAATATTTATTTTTGAATCAAATTTTATCAACTAGATTTTTATTAAACGTCAAATGCAGCAATGAAAACAAAAACATTCTTATTTATTGACGTGACTTTTCTTGTATATATATATATATATATATTGCAGGTATATATACAATTTGAAATAAACATGTAGATATCATCCAATATAATCTCACTTTCTCTCTTTATCACCAGATTGTGAGCGTGTTTGTCAATGAGTGGTTTGAAAAGTATGTGTGGTCACATATTTGGTGACGGGACTACAAGTTTTAGATTACAAATGACATCATCGAGGGCAGAAACCCACAGGAGAAATATGTTTTGAATTTAAAGGGGAAAATCAATATATAAATAAAAGACCTTTCATATTTTACTATTGGAGTCATTTATTATTATTTTATCATTTCTTTATTTAGAAATTATTGTTTTTCCCAATATATAATGTATATGATCTCGATAATCTATAAGGAAATAATAACACCTTTAACAACGTACATAAATAAAAATGGGCTGTGGCCAGGCACAGAACCGACCGACGAGATTTGAAATAAATAAATTTCCAAAAAACATTATATAAGTATAAATATATTTATACATATACTCGTAAAAAGTATCAAAAAAATATTTTTAAAAGTTGAATTAAAAGGACTAAATTATATTATCTTGGTTTTTGATTTTAGTGTAATTACTCGATTATTAATTACCACTATATTTTAAGTGAACTATTTCCGACAATGAATATAAAATTAATACTTTGTAAACTACCACTTCCGGTTTCCGGATATACACCAAAAGTTGATGAATTCATGCTACTAATGCATTAAGTAAATATATCAAATTTTACAGATAGACGGACGGACGGACAGACAAACAGACATCTTGTTAAAAATACTCCACAGCGACGCAGTGAGTACAAAACCATCCAACCAATCAACCCAAAATCCCGATATTAACCCTTGGTCACACAGACTCCCAAAAATATTCCCAGCTAAATAATCTCTTGAAAACGGCGCCAAAATGGGTGCCGAAACGTCGAGAAAACAATCTCACAAAAATACGTGATTATATCCCTAATAAATCTGATAGTAATAATAACAATAACATTCACGGAAACCTAAACCAACATATATATATACAGTATAAAAAAAATAAAAATATTTTTAAAACTTGAATTAAAATGACTAAATTATATTATCTTGGTTTTTATTTTTAGTTTAATTACTCAATTATTAATTACTACTATATTTTAAGTGAAATATTTTCCGACAATGAATATAAAATTAATACTTTGTAAACTACCACTTGCGGTTTCCGGATATAAACCAAAAGTTGATGAATTCATGCTACAGATGCATTAAGTAAATATAACAAATTTTATCAAAATCCTTTAAGCAGTTCAAGCTATACGGACAGACATTATGTTAAAAATACTTTTTTCTGTTAACAAAATGCATGATTCGTGGAGATATGTAAAAATCTCCACATGTGAAATTTAATGTGAAAACAATACCTTCCCTTCCTATCGTCGGTCGATAAAAATGCATAATATTAAATAAATATATCTATATATCCGTAAAAATAGTGAAATATTATACTTGTTTGTTTATATCATAAAGGTACGATAATTAAATTTTTATAATAACGTAAACACACTTGCTGTAATATTAACAATACCTCCCTTACTATCGTCGGTCGGTAAAAATCTAATTAACTGTATTATATGAATTGTATTATTTTCTTTTTGTCAATTGTATTAATTTTGTTTTCGATGTGAGAACGCTGCTTATATTATGACTTTTTATTCTTTCAATTCGACATTTCTTTTTGTCAAGTTAACATAAAGATTCCAGCCAGCTAAAAACAACAGCAATCGGTTGAGGCGTATGAGGAGGTGAATTTCAAAGTGAATAACTCAACATCTGAACGTCACTGTTGATTAGACAGTCGTCTTTTTAGTTTTATTCAAATAAATATTGGTCATAACTTTTCTTGAAAAGAGACCAAATAAAAGAGAAAGTTCGATTCACTCGACAATCGTCAAGCGACCATACCGAAGGGAATAGGTCACTCATGATACTCATGTTAAGTTGTTCTATTTTTCTTTTAAATGATATTAATATTATTTATTTGTATTGGTCTAAATAAGTTAAAATGAGTCATTCAAACAATACACAAAATATTCATAAGTTTTCTTCAATTATTTTTTTTTTTTCAATAATAAAATAAAATTTATAACTTTACGGATCTTCAACACTAATACAAGGCACAATTTGAATTTAGTAAATGGAATCAATATAATTAAATCATAGGTAATCTGAACAGTATCAATCAAATAGTTTTTACTACTTTAATAACTATTAAATATTAAATAGGTATTTATATATCATATATACTAGCCATTCCCGGCTGGCGATATAAAACTCTTCTTAGAGGGACAGGCGGCTTCTAGCCGCTCGAGATTGATTAATAATCATAATTTATAGGAAATTTTGTTTCAAATACTTACAAAACAACACAATGTTTAAATATAAAATTATTAACTTTATTCAAATGGTCGTATTAATTTTTTTATTTTTTTCATTAGACACATATTTAATTTAAAAAAACAAAATTTTAAAAAAAATGTAGTTACAAATTAAATTAATATGAAAATTTGTAACTAACTTCATAATATTACAGACATTACATACATACGATGGAAATTATATATATATATAGATATAGGACTTGTGATAATAAATAATATTAATAGTATTGTATAGAAAATACATAATATATTTTTATTTATTTATTTATTTTAACAGGGGAGGTTTATAGTCCGTGACTAAGATTTCAGTGGGCTAGTAATGAGCGGTGGAACCCGTTACTTTGCAAAGCCGTGCTCACGTTTCCCTAATTTAGTTAATGAATGGCATGGGGAGGGAAACAAATATGCAAGGGCATCATCCTGGATGCCAGTCAAGCTTCAGCAAATAATTACGTTTTCATTTGAAGTTGAAATGTCTTTCTTCTCATCTCTGTTTTTACGCGAATGGCGATGTTCAAACGGGAATGTTACACGAATTAAATTCTAAAATAAACAAATCTAATAAAACTTAGAAAATGGAACTGAATTCTTTCAGGTCATATGGGATTAATTAAAAGAAAAGGTTCTTATTTTAATCTCAATAGAAGGGGAATTTGGATTTCAAAATAGAAAATAAGGGATCGTTAAAATGGATAAAAAAAAACATTCAGTACTTTTATTGAAACATTATTTTCAGGGAAACCAATTTAAATTGATAAATATCTAGATAATGGACCATTTTGGAGTTAAATGAACAATGCCTTGCAATCCTTAGGAAGATTAAACAAGAACGCTGAAGGAATTATATTGAGACATTTATATTTAGTTTATTTATATAAAAATAAAATAACTTTAGATTGTTTTTATAAACCAATACTACAGAATTGTCGTTTTATATAAATTATGTTGTTTTATTAAATGAAAAAGTATAGTTTAGTACTTTAATTTTTTGATATCAAAATCCTAATCATTATTATATTTTTTATTAAATATTTTCTAAAGAGAGTATTTCAAATAATTTTTTTTTTTATTAATATTTACAATTTCATTCGAATGTATTAAAATATTTTTTCAAAACGATTTTCTATGAATAAAGGTTTATCAATTTCAACCTATTTTAATCAAATTGAATAAGAGGGGAGGGTGAGGGATGAAATGGCTCAATAAACCTGATACAAATAATTTTCTAAATAATATTTTAGAGTAGGTTTCGTAGAAAGAAATATATAATCTGAAACGTAGTATTTATTAAAATTAATTACTAATTCAGAAATTATTTTTTATAACCATTGGATCGGTTGTTAGACTAATAAGTGGGATGTAGGAAAATTGGATGGAGGTTACGAAAGATAGGAAGAGTTGGAGGAATGTAGTTGTTGTGGTCAAGCACTTCCAAGTTTGGTAGAATCACAGAGATCGATACTAAATGAAAACATCATTCTACGTTAAAATACTTATATTAATACTCAAAATAATATTATAAGTTCATCAGGGAATTTTGTAAATAAAATCACATATTAATATTTTATTGGAAATTTATTCAAAACACAAAAAAATACACTACGTTTCGATGCAATTATTATTAAGCGACTGAAGAAAGAGCAATCGAAACGTTGTGTATTTTTTTGTATTTTGAATAAATTTACAATAAAATATTAATATGTGATTTTATTCACAAAATTCCCTTATGAATAAACATAACCACCAAAATTTTAACAATTTAATATTATAAGTTATTATAAATAATATTGTTAAGTAAGTATATTGTATACACGAGTATATATATATATATATATATTAAATGAAAAAAAAGATAAATGAAACATTTTTGATCAAATTTAAAGTAAAAGAAAAAATTATGAAATTGTATTAAATTTATTATATTACATTTTTCAATTTTTATGTAATCCTTTTGACGACATTACCTTTTCTGATAAATGAGGGAGGGAGTATTATTTTTTTATTTCTAAGCTTTGATGATATAGTCACAAAGGCAAATTCATTAGTTAAACGAAATGGTATTCAAAAAATTAATTTGACAATAAATTGTAACGGCAAAAAATGAATAAAAGAGGATTCTAGCTACAAAGTGAATTTTTATAAGAACAAAAACCCGTTAAAAAGTTCATTGAAAACAAATTCCAATTAGTTAGTATAACAGAATCATTTTTTTTTATAGGGAATGATTTATTTCTCTGTAAGTTCACTTTTCCGAGATTATAGTCTAATTGAAGGCTGTAATATAAAGTGACTATAAAAGTAACAGATGATTCTAAGTCAAATGAAATTCCCGTTTGTTTCGTTAAAACAACAAAATTAATATCATAATTAAGCATTCTTAATCGTATTGAAAAAATAAACGATCAAATTCTTTCATTGAAATGTAAACATTAAAATATTAGACTAATAAAATTAAAAGTGAAACCAATTTCTTGCCATATAATTGGATAAAATGTCGAAACAAATAATAAAAGTGATTACTTTGTTTATTTTGGATTGATTTCAATTAAACAAGAGAAATAGCTGATCTTGAGGAAAGAAGAAAAGAAGTAAACTGATTAAAATTAGACAACTTGATGTTGGGAACTTTTGTTGTTGTTAGGTTTTTGTGGTCTTTTTAAAGAAAAGTTTGATTTAACAGTGATTTCACCAATTGTAAAAAAACAAAAGTGGAATTGGTTAAAAATGATAAAAAGAAGACAAAAATATATTACCAAAGGCCTCAAGAAAAAACTATTAGGTGAAATTTGTTTCTATTCAATTGACATTTGTTAATGATTATTTAACAATTGTTGACAATAAGTATTTAAATTCAAATAACATCCATCATCAAATTTACAGTAAATCATTAAACATTTTTTTTAATATTTAATGGGTTTTTTTCATTTAGAATCATAATATAATATAATTTCCGTCGTATGTTTGTAACATTATGAAGTTAGTTACAAATTCAGTTTAAACTTAAATTTCAAACACCGTTTGTAACGTGTTCGTCTAATCCAGGGGTGGCCAACACGTCGACCGCAGAGGCTTTAAAAGTAGTCCGCGAAGCCAAAGTTGGAAAAGTTAAAAGGTAAAGGACATGATTTTTCCATGGGAGAGGGAAGGAAGAAAAAATCATGAGCTCATGTGAGGGCAGGAACGCCAATCCCTGAAATAGAATTATTTTCTACTGCGTTTATAGAAAAGAATCTACCCGTTACCCAGGATATTATTTTTAAATTTATTAAAAATTAATTTTACATTTCATGAAACTTATTCAATTTTTTCTTATTGCTTCATATATAAAAACAATAAAATTATTTCCTTCCTTTTCAAGTAATTTTTATGTTATTTTAAGTTATTTATTTTTGAATATAAAATTTGAAAATAGAATAGAATAGCAGGAGAAATGTTTCAATGTTAAAATACATAAAAGAAGGGATGATTGGGATGGAAAAGTTGGTTAAATCGATTTATTAAAATAATTCGTATTAATTTATTTGTCGTATAATACGTAGTACAATTAATTTGTATATAATTTCATTTAACGAAGGGGAAATAATATAATTTATTTTGAAAATAAAGTCAAATGCAGTTGAATCTCATCCATTGGGGGTAAGCAATGCAGCATTGCTATGGTGTCCCCTTCAAGTTCACCGAGAAGCAAAGCATTGGAGGTGGGGGCGAAATTTATTAAATATATATAATTAATATATCAGTAAAAAGTTAAAAATCTATATTTTATAAAATTAAATTTTTATTTGAATCTTTTCTAAAATTTATTAAACTTCATTTAAATTAATAGGAATAAATAAATTTACAATAAATTCTTGATTGAGGGATGATTTCGGTGGCGACGCCGATCAACATCGACTGGAAAGGGAATGCGAACTGAATACACTCGAAGCTCACCGGCAGACAAGCAGGCCAGGAGGGAGGGTGGGTGGGAGGTGAGAAGAGGTGGCGGAGGGGTTCAACATGGCGGCAAATCTTTTCAATCTGTCAAAATTCAATAATTAATATTTAATCAACGAAGCACCGTAAAATTATATAATAGTAGTGAAAATGAATCTACGTTTCATGATGAATCGATTCGTATAGGTTTTATCTGTTGTTATGAGTCAAGATTTTTGTTCAACTGTAAAAATAAACCAATATTAAAATTAATTAAAAATTTCCATTTAATGATACAAAAAATCAATTTTATTTAGAATCTGGCTAAAATTTTGGTCAATGGATTGATCTTGGTCACAATTTACAAGATTAATAACAGCCCTTCCATTTACAATTTTTTTAATAAATGATTGACTAGATATTATAATAAGAATGGTAATATTTTCAAAATTAGTGATAGAATCGATTTGAAATCTAAAAAGGGATGATTTGAAAAAATAAGATAAAATAAATAAATAAATAAATATTAATGTATATGTATATATATATATATTTTAATTTTTTTTTGTATTTTTATTATCTAAGGAATTAATTAATTAACATAATACTAATAAAATTAATTAATATTCATAATAATTAATTTAAATAATATTATATTAACATTTATAATTATAGTATTAAAATTAAAATCTAAAGAATAAAATTATAAAAAATAAACAAATTGAAAGATTTGAACTCAGACAAAATAATTTCTAGTCAAAGTCCAATCCGACGCGGCTATTTTATCAACTATTAAAAACATAGGAAAGAAATTCACTTGAAGGCTACAAAAATTCAGTCCATAAGCAATACATGGCAAAGACTTTATTCATTAAATATTGATTAAACAAAGAAAAATGATCATGGAAATAGTTATAATACAAGAAATACAAGAATCAAAAATAATCTTGTATTGAGAGAAGAGATATGCAAAGAATAATCATTTAATATAATTAATCAAAAGATTCGACGTCATCAACATGGCAGCCGAAATCACATTGCATCTGTCAAAATTCAATAATTAATATTTAATTAAGGAAGCATCATAAAATTATATAATGCTAGTGAAAATGAATCTACATTGAATAACGAGTATTTTGATATGCGTTTTATATATTGTTATCAGAAAATGTTTATTTCAAGTGTAAACATGATACCAAATAAAAATTAATTATAATTTTCATTTATATTTCACTAAAAATCCATTTTATTTAAAATCTGGCGAAAATTCTGTTGTATCTTTTTACTTTTATTCATTTTTTATGAAATTTTGTTATTAATTTGTATAAACTGAATCCAATTGAATAGAAGTGTTTCTGCTAATTTTCAAAAGAGTTCAATAAATAGGAGTTCCAAATTTTCTAATAGTAAGAAGCGTTGAGAGGTGGGTCCTCTCAGAGGCAGTTATAACATATGTCTCACTCGTAAATTAGCGGGTTTTGCTAGTCGAAGGGTTGACGTAATCTGGATATATTTGAATCAACCCCCCGAAGGGGGGTTGATTCAAATATATATAGGAGACTCTTAAAGAGTCTCCTATAAGAGACAAGATTTCAATTTTTTTTCTTTTTAATGAAGCTATGCTAGGTATTCTCCTTCATCCAAATAAATTTGATTTTTTGAATGATCCGGGGAGGGGGAAGAGAAGAGTAAGGGAATGGATGGAAAGGCTTCAATGGGTAAAGGACATGATTCCTCCAGGTTGAAGAGGGATTTAGATGAAATCATGAGCTCACGTGAGGGCAGGGACGCCAATTCCTGAAATAGAATTCTTTTCTACTGGATTTATAGAAAAGAATCTACTCGCTTCCCGGGATATTATTTTTAAATTTATTAAAAAATAATTTTAGATCATAATCATCCTTATTACATCTTTTATATACCATATATTTATATTTTTCTTATCCCGATAATTTATATACTTTTTATCCAAGGGCTTCCCTTTCTAAAAACACCGTTTAGTCCTAGACTACTCTACTCTACCCAAATTTCGACTCTACCTCCCCCTCCTCTCATATCCATTTCAAAATGAAGTATTTATTTTAATTGAAGTTATAAATTTAAATGAAAATTTACAGCCCTTGCATTTACAATTTTTTTTTATTAATATTATTATAATAATTAAAACTTGCATGTCTTTCATATATCTAAGAACATATATAAATATATTATTGATTTAACCTTTCTATATTTTAGTATTTGACTATATAATTAATAATATATAATTTTTTCCCATATATTAGCACTTTATTACAAACATATTATATATTTTAATTTTTTATTCGTTGATCAAAAATAATAATATAAATATAAAATATATTTATTTATTACATAAGAAATAGATAATTATATTATTATATAAGATAAATATATAAAAATAAATTCAATTGAAATAAAACGATTGTGTCAAGATTCAACATTTCAATTCATTCTTGTTCGCTCAATCAAATTGAAAGAAAACAACCAACTTGATATATTCAATTAAAAAAAATAATAGAAGTAAACTAATAGAATTAAAATAATAAAACAAATATTTATTTATTACATAATAAATAGATAATTATATTACTATATAAATAAATAAAAATAAATTCAATTGAAATAAAGAATCTTTTCTAAAATTGTTTAATAAATTTATAGAAATAAATAAATAAATTTACAATTAATTCTTGATTGAGGGATAACTTAAATAAATGTTTGAAATTCTTAATTCTATAATTTAATCTTACAATAATAAAAATTAACAAATAACTGCACAACAACATAGTTTTTCAAAATACAATACAAATTCGAAGACAGCTACGATTGCTTCATTCAAAGTTGCTGAAACTTTGATTAAACACAACAAACCATTTCAAGATGGAAAGAGGCATTCATTAAAGCTGGAGAAGAATTGTTTCAGAATTTTAAAATTAAATCTAAAATAATGACATCAATAAAAAATATGACGTTATCGCGTTATGCGTAGAACAGAAGAAGGAATGAGCCGAAATCATTTTACATTTTACATTTTACATGAAAATATTAATAAATGCGTTTTATTATCATTACAGTTTGACGAATCTATGGACTATATCGGTACTGCACAATTATGTGTTTTTATTTGAATGGTTTTCGATGATATATGTTGGTTACAGAAGAATTATTAACTATTATTCCAATGCATGATCGCACAAGAGGTCAAGATGTTATTGGAATGCTTCTAAATGAATTTGATAGAAGATTTCTCAAACTAAGTGAACTTGAAGATATTGCCTGTTTTTTATCTTACCCATTTAATGACATCGACGTTGAAAGACTTGCTCAGAAACTTCACAATTTTCTTAATACCACAAATATAGCAGAATTAGAAGAAGAAATACTAAATCTTAAATGCGATATAAATCTAAAATCAATGGTTTCAGATAGCAATTTTTGGAAACTAATAAGCAAAGATAAATATCCAAATGTTTGGACAATGGTTGCTCGTTTCAATTCCTTCTTTGGCTTCACATATTTATGTGAAACCGCATTTTCTTATATGAATGCGATCAAAACAAAACAGCGATCGTAAATAACAGATCTACATTTTGAGTCATGCTTAAGAATTGAATTGCTTTAAGTTCATATGAGCCAAATTTTGAGAAACTTGCTGCTCTTATGCAATGCCAGGTTTCATCCAAATAAAAATTGTATGCTTAAAATTTATTTTGTTCGTATTTATTTCTTAACATTGTATTTTTTAAAATTTTAAATAAATATTGTTAGAATTCATAAAATTAAAAATATATTGTTGGCTTGCATAACTTTCTTAAAACGCATAAATTTTTTTGCTTGTCACGTGATTTCAATTAAATAGTGCATAATAGCGGTGTTTCATAGCCAATGTAAGGTGTTTTTCTCTTTCTAATAGTGTGAAAATGTAATTTTTGACCAAAAGTGGAGGTTTGCAATTTAAATCGGCAATATAATAATGACTTCTTTAATTATCTTCTAAAATTTTAAAATTATTTGCCCATATCCATAGTCGATCGCAGACTATATTTTATTGAAAAAGTAGCCCCTAATAGATAAAAGTTTGGCCACACCTGGTCTAGTCAATAATAATAATTTCAGTCGTATGTATGTATGTGCGTGATTTCTGTAACATTATGAAGTTAGTTACAAACAAATTATCAAAATTAATTTAATTTGTAACTAACTACCTTTTATTAAAATTTGTTTTGTTAAATTGCCTAAATAAATGTCAAATAAAAAAAATTAATACGACTATTTGAATAAAGTTAATAATTTTATATTTAAGTATTGTGTTGGTTTGTAAGTATTTGAAACAAAATTTCCTATTAATATTATTTTTTTTGTTTAACAGAATAATATACGTTAAATATTTAAATCTATAAAAATGAATCCAAATGCGTCAATTTAGGGGAAGAAAACTTTAGACAGAAACTGTTGTTACTAAAAAATGATCATTGGTATAAGAAAAATATTGTTTTCCAAGAACCATTTAATTAATTGCTGCAAACCACGATAAATAACACCGTTTGCAACGAGTTCCCCTAGTTATATATATAATTACTATAAATATTAATATGAATTAAATAATGTTTTAATGGACATATATAATGGAGAAATATATCATTTTTATAATTCATGTAGTGTAAATACTTAAATAATATTAGATATTGTATTATAAGTATTCTAAGATAATTTAAATTTAACTTAATTAGTATTTGAACGAGATCGAATAAGTAATTTTAAAATATTTTATTAAAATTCTCTATTGATTTTTTAAGAGAGCTCTATTATAAAAAATCACTATCAATGTTTCTAATAACAAAGTTTTTTTTTTGTATATGAACAATTACATTTGTTTGACAATCAATCATCAAGCAACTCCTTTCACCTCCACAATTAAAATTAATAAAATTTATAAGGATCAGTTTTTTAAAGTTTTAATATTTTATAATATAGAATCAATATTATATAAATTAGTTGACCTGTGGCCAGGTCCGAAAAGACCGACGGTTTGAAGTAAATTAATTTCCAGCTACAGAAACAATTTCAATTAATTTTAATATATCTATTAATGTAATAAAAAACAGATATGGATACATAAATAATAAATATAAACATTTTTAATTTTATTTTATTTATAATATATATGCAAGACCAGGCTGTGACGTCATGAATGGCTGGATGACGTCATATAATTTTAAATCAAGAAAAAACTAATAAATATGATTTTCCCGAGGATAAAAC
Organism: Labia minor; assembly: GCA_963082975.1. Classification (NCBI taxonomy): domain Eukaryota; kingdom Metazoa; phylum Arthropoda; class Insecta; order Dermaptera; family Spongiphoridae; genus Labia; species Labia minor. The sequence continues at coordinate 12,121,254 of OY720344.1, read as the reverse complement.
CAATACAAAGTACATGATTCGTGGTGATATATAAAAAAATCTCCTCATGTAAAATTTGGTGTCAAAATAACCCTTCCCTTCCTATCGTCGATCGCTAATACTACCACTTCCGGTTTCCGGATTTGCACCAAAAGTTGATCAATTCATCCCACTGATGCATTAAGTAAATATACCAAATTTCATCAAAATCCGTTCAGCCGTTCAGGCTGTACACGTCTATAAGGACGGACGGACGGACAGACATCATGCTCATACTTTTTTCTGTTAAGAAAATGCATGATTCGTGGAGATATGTAAAAATCTCCACATGTGAAATTTGGTGTGAAAAAAAGGTTATTGTCTGCACATTGCTCAGAATTTAAAAATGTTTGGACCACTAGAATCCAAAAATGACTTTAGAATTTTTACCGACCGACGATAGTAAGGGAGATATTGTTTTCTCACCAATTTCACATGTGGAGATTTTTACATACACGAATCATTCTTCAACTTTAAACCGGAAGTGGTAGTATTACCGATCGCTGATAGGAAGAGAAGGGTTATTTTCACACCAAATTTCACATGAGGAGATCTCCACGAATCATGCACTTTGTATTGGTTTTAGCCTCGGGAAAAATCATCTTCATTAGTTTTTCTTAATTTAAATTATATGACGTCACCCAGCCCTTCATGATGCCAGCGCCTCCATGTATATTATAAATAAAATAAAATTAAAAATATTTATGTTATATTCATATCTGTTTTTTTATTGCATTAATAGATACTTTTAAATTATTTTAAATTTTTTCTGTACCTGGAAATTAATTTATTTCAAACCGTCAGTCGGTTCTGTGCCTGGCCACTGGTCAACTTATTTTTCAAGTCTTGTGTCTCAAGAAAATTGTGACGATATAGACACCAAATTGGTTGAACCGATTTCTATGAAATTACATCACAATATTCTTATATACCTCTATTTGAACATAGGCTAGAATTTTTTTTATAAACAACTAATCAATAACCGCAGAAATTAATTTATAAAAATTTATATAAGGCTCTCGTGGCTCAGTGAATTCAATTCAAACTCTTTGGTTTTGATTTTATAAAAATAAAGTTGCTAAACATAAAAATAGGAATATTAAAAAAAAATGTAATCTTATTATTATATGTAATAATCATATTTTTAACAAATGATTATTTATTATTCAGAAATAAATATATAATAAATCAATATTTATTTATATTTATTTAACAATATTTATTTAAAAAAAAAAAAATTACATTTAAATCCAATTAATTTTTTTAAATATTTAGATCAAAATCAAAGAATGGTGGAAAGCTCTTTATAAGAATAAATGAATATATATATATAATTTACCTATAATATTTTAATATTTTAAATTAAAACGCAAATAAATATTTAATTATTTAAATTAAAAAATTTTTCTCCGATTCATTAGTACAGTTGTTAAAGTGAAAAGTTAATTTAATGTTCTTTTATATAGATCTTTCTGTTATTGATAGGACATAATTACATTCATTTACAATTTAATTAAATTCCAGACTACCTTGGCCTTCTCTCTACATTTCCAAGTGGGCAAGGTTCTCCATTCATCATCTCATCCATATTTGGCATATAATTCAAACGATTCAACAACTCATTTAAACATTCAATCCTAGATATTAAAACCAAAAGTCATTAAATTATATAAATCACTAAACACGTACATATATTTTTATATCATATGATTTATTAACATATATTATTTATAAAATTAGGTAATTTGAAATTTTAATATGAGTCAAGAGAATATAATAATTTCGAATAATTCTATTCAAAAATTTATCATAAAAAATATCAAAAGGTTTTTTAAAATTTTATTATCTACGAGTATAAGTTAAAAAAAAATTTAACCCATTTCATGAAAGAGTATAATTATATATAATTATCGTAGAACTATTTTAACTATCCAAAAGAAGAAAAAATATTAAAAATGGAAAAACGCTTTAATCCCAAATTCGTTAAGAGGTCAAAATTCACTTAAACGTAATATTTACCTTATATATAACATATAAGTATATACCAATTAAGTATTAAGGCCTAGTAATTTTCTTATATTATAATGTGTGGTTTGAATTGACAAGTTTAAAGTAATAAGATTTTTCTTAAATTATTAAAGCTTTGGTGGTTGTTTTTATTTATAACGGAATTTTGTAAATTAAATTGCAGAAGTAGCAATCGAAACGTTGTGTATATGTTTGTATTTTTTGAATAAATTTACAATAACAAATATCAATATGTGGTTTAATTTACAAAATTCCGTTATAAGATTTTTCTTTCTTTTTATTTTAAATATTTGTACCTTAAACCAAAGTCGTCCATATTAATAATTGATTTTAATTTATTTATACAAATTTTAATTAGAATTTAAAAAGAAATGAATTTTGTATAAATTAATGCATAAAAATATTAATTATTCTATTTAAATGTCCTGTATATATAGATATATTTAATCCAAAATATCTCTTATATATCTTATATAAATATATTATTAATTAATTAATATTATTAATTGATAAATAGTATATATATTTAGTCTTTTTTTCTTATATTTAGTATTACTTTTTAATTATTAAGTTAAAGCGAATTTACATAAAATGAATTAATTATCAATTAATATATTTAATAAAATAAAAGGAGTCTTTGAATCTCAACCCTTTGAATATTATAAGTATATCAAGTTAAAACTTTTATCCAACAAATAAACTAATCTTAAATTTATTATAAAATATTTGTATTGTGAATATATAATTAATATTTATTTATTTATTAATTTTTTTAATTTTCTATTGAAAAAATTATTTTTTCATTAATAAATCTTTTACCAATTTTGAATGAATTCAAATAAATAAAATAAAATTCAAATTTATAATATAAAACAAATATTGATTTTTAATATTTTATAAACCGTTTGATTCATTTTTTTGTTTTTATTATTTCCGAAAAATAAATATCTTTATTGCAAATATTTTGAAGGTAGGTTGGTTGAAAATAGATAAATCGTCTGCGAAAAATATATATTTCAGAGGTCGAAGAACCAATCCGGGCTGAGGGTGTAATAATAAAAGGAGGAATCGTTGGAGGAATGTTGATCGGAAAAATGGAAATAGGAAAGAGAGTTAAAGAATGAAAAATGACAAGTGAGAAGGTGTTGGTGGGGAAGGAGAGGGGAAGATAGATAGATAGGTTTTAATCAATCTAGAGGAAACAATAAGGTGAAAAGTTGTAGAGAATGAATGAATCATCGAGGAATTTCACACGATAATTTTAGGAAAACCAAAAGATTAACATCTCGTTTTGGCATTGAATTAATAGAGAAAGTTTATTTTAGTAAATATTTAAAATTAATTTAAACTTGTATATATATATATACTAGAATATATAGTAATACTTATGACTAATATGATTTAAATCAGGGCTTCTCAAAGTAGGGGGAGGTGGAATTTCGAAAAATGTAATACATAAATATTAATAATTAAATAAGGTCATAGTTAACATTAGTAAATGCATGTATTGACTAGTAAAAGTTTGCATATAGAAATTTAAAATTATAATTTTAACCAATTTAAACTAAAAAACGGGGGCCGTGACATATTGATTTGCGTTCCAAGGGGCCGTTCACAAAGTTTGAGAAGAACTGATTTAAATAATAGATATTATTTTTAGAAGAAATAAAAATAATGATCAGGTCACGTGAAAGCATCAAATATTTATTTATTAATATAATTGATTAATAATTAGACAAAAGAACATATTTTTATAATAAATAAATAATTCATTAATTTGATCATTTTTACCGACCGACGATAGTAAGGGAGGTATTGTTTTCACACCAAATTTCACATGTGGAGATTTTTACATATCTCCACGAATCATGCATTTTCTTAACAGAAAAAAGTATTTTTAGCATGATGTCTGTCCGTCCGTCTGTCCGTCTGTCCGTCTGTCCGTCCGTCTGTCCGTCTGTCCGTCCGTATAGATGTGTACAGCCTGAACGGCTTAACGGATTTTGATGAAATTTGGTATATTTACTTAATGCATCAGTGGGATGAATTGATCAACTTTTGGTGCAAATCCGGAAACCGGAAGTGGTAGTATTAGCGATCGACGATAAGAAGGGAAGGGTTATTTTCGCACCAAATTTCACATAAGGAGATTTTTTTACATATCACCACGAATGTATTGGTTTTATCCTCGGGAAAAATCATCTTCATTATGTTTTTCTTAATTTAAAATTATATGACGTCACCCAGCCCTTCATGACGTCACAGCCTCGGGTAACGCCGGCAACGCCGGCTACTTCAGCTATATATTATAAATAAAATAAAATTAAAAATATTTATGTTATATCCATATCTGTTTTTACATTAATAGATATATTAAAATTATTTGAAATTGTTTCTGTAGCTGGAAATTAATTTATTTCAAACCGTCGGTCGGTTTGGACCTGGCCACAGGTCAACTTATTAATAATAAATCCATTGACATAATTTAGATTAAAATATAAAATTGATGTATAAAATATAACCAATCTTGTCTTTATGTAAGTATAAAAAAATAGTGAAACTAGCAATGGTAATTGTAACTCAATCAAAATTGAATGAAAATAATTATTACAATGTAAATTGATTTGAGAAATAATTAACAAATGGAATTTAATTATTAATTGTGTTATTAAGATATTTTTTGAAGATATTCAAATCTCTTTTGTTTTCAATTTATACAAAGGTATACTTGTCTGGTTCAATAAGCCAAGGACATTTAGAAATAGAAAATGATGTTATTATTGTATTTTTTTTGTACTTAAACAAGTATATAAGCATGATTCGAATGTTTCGATTTATAGAATTGTAAGGTTATAAACGTGATAATTACTTACAGTGGATGAAAGATTAAATCCTTTCAAGGATTGCTTTGTTTTGGTACACTTACCTGCAACAACAAAAAAAAAAATACATTATAAATTAAGAATATTTCAATTGAATAAAATATTTAATATCAAGTTATCTACTTTACTCTGGTATATTAATATTATAAATAAATTTTTTTCAAGAAATGGATAATCCATAAATATTAAATATTCTAATTGTGTTTCTTATTCGAACAAAAACCATTTAGGTTTGTAAAATTCTTCCTTCTTTAATTCTTGCTGCTCAGGTTGTATTGAAATTTATATATTAATTAATTTGATTAATGTTTGATTAAATTTTAATTTGTAAAGTTATTTGGATATCTGAGGTCCGCTGGAGACTTCTATTGTTATTTTATAATTTAGTTTATTAATTTGTTTAGTTTAGATTAAGATTATTTGTTTTATTTATTTTCATCTTAAATTAATTGTATACTGCTTTATATCTTTTTACCTTTTTTACACATTACATCATTTATAAATATATCAGAAAACGAAATTGGATTTGTATTATTTATTAATTATTTCTTTATACCTTAAGGAGATTTAGGTGGGTTAAATTGATTGTGGTTTGGAGAGCTTCCAGTGTTCAGGCTGTACACATCTATACGGACGGACAGACGGACAGACGGACGGACAGACGGACGGACAGACGGACGGACAGACGGACAGACGGACGGACAGACGGACGGACAGACATCATGCTAAAAACACTTTTTTCTGTTAAGAAAATGCATGATTCGTGGAGATATGTAAAAATCTCCACATGTGAAATTTGGTGTGAAAACAATACCTCCCTTACTATCGTCGGTCGGTAAAAATCTTATGATAATTTCAAAATTAAGATATTTAAAAATAATTATAATAAATTCTATTAATTAATCTATTCTGTGAATTAAATTGTTATTATCTCTTCAGTCAATTTTTCGATTGTTTTTATGAAAAAATAATAAAGGTTGAAATTTAGTGGATGTTGGAAAAATTATCAATAATTGATCAATGACAGAAATCAGAATAAAATATATAAAACATACATTACCATTTATTAAGGGAATTTTTATTAAAAGACCACATTATTTGTAGAAAATTATTTATTAAATTAAAATAATTGTACAACAACAAGCAAGCGTACGGTTACTTGAAAACGACTGCAGAATAAGCAGTTGAAACGTTGTACACAATTATTTTAATTTAATAAATAATTTTCTACGAATAATGTGGTCTTTTAATAAAAATTCCCTTAATAAATATATATATAACCACAAAAGCTTTAATAAATACATTTATGAGAAATACATTACCATTATATTTATCAATATTTAAATTGAAATACAAATTTTCTTTTCTATTTTGATCTAAATAACTTTTTTCTTCAATATCAATATTACAATAAGTATTAAACAAAAATTTGTTTTTTTTTTCTTTTTCAACAAAATGTAAAGGGTATATATAAAAATATGACCGTCAGTAAATATTCAGACAATCTTTACATCTGTTTTCCTCTTTTGACATTTATATGAAAAATTATTCAAATAAATTTTATCTTTATTATAGTTAAATAACTAATAATGCTATAAATATTAGAGAGGAATTCTTATGTGAGGACTAAAAAAATATTTTTTGGAAATAAGACCATAAGAATTAAATAATTCCAACCAATTTACTTAAAGAAAAATGGATTTTAATTAACAATAGGTAATTGAAAATAAAAGAATGGCTAAGGAAATATGTAATTTTCTTAGAGAAGAATACATCATTTTTATTTAAATAGGATTATTATATTATTTAGTGGTATTTTTTGAGAATGAGACCTGACCACAAAATTAGACTATTTGAATATAAAGAAATAAATTCTTTGAAAAGTTGAATGCCCTTAAGACGATTATTTTATAAAAGGTGAAGAACATGTGACGATGGTTTTTTTTTGTCTGTTTTCTTTGGTAGAGTTGAGAGTACAAGTAAAAACTCACTTTACTCATTTGGATTAATTAACATAAATTAAAACTAATAAATAATATTTATTAAACCCGCGCGTCTGGCTCTTTGTTGATGACTTCAAGTCACGTGCTGGCGCGTGATTAGCAGTCAACGTGTTAAAAAATTTAAAAAATTAATTCCGATTCAATCCAGCTGAAATTATATATATATAATTTATACAATTTTTAATCATTTGGAAAACTACAAACATTATTTTTACGGTCAGTTTAGAGCGAAAAAATGAAAACGTGTTAGGTAATGGTCCTCTCCCGAATGAGCTACGTTTCTCAAAAGTTGATAGAAAACTACGAATTTTGAATAATGGCTGTATACCAAATTTCATGATTCTACCTCCAACCGTTTTTACGTAACTTGTCAAAATACATACACATAGACATTTTTCTCAACCTTAGTGAAAATAACTCAGGGTCCTTCAAAACGTATAAAAACATAAAAATCTCGACATCGAAAATTTTCGTGATCGCAATACTATCTCAGGCGAGATAGTAAAAAGGAGCAATTATTGTTCAAATAACGGTGAGATTATCAAGTTAGAATTCCTTGGAATTAACTAACTAGGGTATATTTATGAAGGGGGGGGGGGTCACCTACGCCTAGAGAACATAGATTAAGCCGGGAGGCCGACAGAGCGACAAGGACAGAACAGAGAAGATAACCCCACCGAGGGATCGATGAGCAATGCGAAATTTCGGGGTTAACTTGGTCAACTTTATTCATACATAAGCGGTTGCTGAAATATCAATTCAATTTTAAAAAAAACTTATTATATTATTATTATTATTCAAATTAATGAAATGAATACTAAACATTAGTATAATAATAAGTTGACCTGGGGCCAGGCGCAGAATCGACCGATGGTCTGAAATAATTAATTTCCAGCTACCGAAACAATTTCAAATAATTTAAATGTATCTATTAATGCAATAAAAAACAGATTTGGATATAACATAAATATTTTTAATTTTATTTTATTTATAATATATGAGGAGCCGCTGGCTGTGACGTCATATAATTTTAAATTAAGAAAAAACTAATGAAGATTATTTTCCCGAGGAGAAAACCAATACAAAGTGCATTCGTGGAGATATGGAAAAAATCTTCTCCTGTGAAATTTGGTGTGAAAATAACCCTTCCCTTCCTATAATCGATCGGTAATACTACAACTTCCGGTTTCCGGATATACACCAAAAGTTGATCAATTCATCATACTGATGCATTAAGTAAATATATCAAATTTTACAGATAGACGGACGGACAGACGAACAGACATCATGTTAAAAATACTTTTTTCTGTTAAGAAAATGCATGATTGGTGGAGATATGTAAAAATCTCCACGTGTGAAATTTAATGTGAAAACAATACCTCCCTTATTGTCGGTCGGTAATTAAATGAAGAAACTAAATAATATTTATTCAAGTTATTAGTTCATTAGTAGATTAATGAAAATACCCTTTTGTACTCTGCATTCAATTATCATTAACAAAATATGTTGATATTAATATATATATATTAGTTTTCAAATGGATGAAATCCATTATCTTCTCATCTCTCTCGAACATTATGGATAACCCAGTGTCCATTTAATTGACATTAATTTTAAAATTCCATGAATCATAATAGGAGGATGATTTATTGTAAAAATCAAATTAATTGAATATCATTCATCAAATATTTTTATGATCCATGATGACTAAATATAGACAAATGATCACCTGAAAGTGGGTGAGAGGTGATTTGGTGACCTCCAAATATTCGTGCTGTTCCATTTAATATCAGAGTGCCACCACCTCTCACCGTTCTTTTGTGAATCATGAATTATATATATATATATACGCTTACTTTAAAAATTACATCTGTGTTTTGTAATATTTTATTTACCCACTTCATCTTCTAATAACATATTTCAAAAAATATAGAAAATTTTCAAAAAGATAAATAATTTAATTTAGTGATTTCTATGCCATGTATGTAGATATATAACAGATATATTATTAATTTTTAGTATAATAATTTTAATTATACCTTTTCTCTACTTTTTTACAGATATGAAAGATTTATTAATATTCTTAATAAGATCTCTTGGGTTTATTAATTTTCGGTCTATAAAAGAATTGGATTTTTAAAAATATTTAATTAGATAGTTCCAGATATTCAACAATATTATACTTAATAACTTGTAGTTGTAGTTGGTACTTCAATTAATTTAATTGTTTTAACCGTTTATTAAATAATGAAATATATTGCTTAGATAATTTTTACCTACCGACGATAGTAAGGGAGGTATTGTTTAAGATAAAGATTCAATTCGCGATTTTTTGTTAAAAAGTAATAATATTGTAATTATTATATCAAAAGTTTTGTCTGTATTGCTGGCCAGGTGCAGCATAATCCATTAAAAAATTTTGTTTTACAAAGAGAATGATAAACTTGGGGTATACTCATATATATTTAAATATACAATTCAATGCAAACATTTAAAAAATCATTTATCTTATTGTTGTATAATAATAATTGATCGACAATGTGGATAATTAAAAAAATAAAGGATTTTAATTCCTATAATAATTTTTAAATATATAATATAAATAAATAAAATATAAATAAAAAGGCACCATAGGGTGAGAGATTAGCGTAGATGGGTGACATTATCGTGGTCCCGGGTTCAAGTTCCGGGCCTGGTAAGGGAATTTCTCTATGGGACGAGTCAACCCAGCCCACTTTTTCATGAAGATATCTTATATTGAGCCAGGTTGAGGTGCCTATGCCCCCACTCCACTCTATTTTACTTACACATTTCATAAAGTGTGTAATATAAAGCATTCCTGATTCTTGACCCTTTTGAAACCATAAAAGTATAAAACTGTCAATCATTTAAAATTAAATTCTTTAATTTTGATTCAGATATTAATCACAATATATATAATACCAATAGTTTATTTTTTTATTTAAAAAACATTGAAGGCGCCACAGGGTGGGTGGTTAGCGTAGCTGGCCTACATTATCGTGGTCCCGGGTTCAAGTTCCGGGCCTGGCAAGGGAATTTATCTACCTCAACTCAGTCTCCGGGATCAACATTGGGAAAGCTGCTTGATAGCGCCTCGGATCAAGAAAATCAAGGTAAAGGTTGATAGGACCCTTTCTACTGATCATAAGACACCTAATTCATATAACCGACTTGATAGGCGTCTTGCGTAGAACGTACAAAAATAATTTTTTTTTTTTTTTTGTAAATATAAATAAATATTAGAATTTGAAATAAATAATAATAATAATATAATATATTTATAATATGTATTTAAATAGTAGGTATACATGTACGTAAATATGATTGTAAAGTATTAAATAATTAATTAAAATTAATCTAATTATTTGGTATATTGGAATGAATTGGATTGTGCAAATCACAAATGACAAATGAAATTTCCATAGGAATGCATTCTTATAATATGTTTATTTGTAATTAATTCTACGATTATTTAATTATGAAAATAATTTGCAATTTTGAATGTTATGCTTTCTACATAGAAAAATTTGAAAGTTTGTCTCTTCCTTAATTAGTCATTAAAAAAAAGAGGCATTTCATTAGGAAAAGTAGTAAATAACGTCGGGAAATGTAAAAAGAGAACAAGAAATGAATAAATAAATAGATAAAATCTTTATTAATATTATTTATTGTGGACCGAAATCTGCCAAATTTATTTATTTATTTTAATAAAATTATGTCTAGGTGTGTGTGTGTGTGTGTGATTAGAAACTTATAGAGAGATCTTAAAAAAAACAAAAATTAAAATATATAAATAATCATAAGAAGAGAAAATTAACCAACGATTTTAGTGTTAAATTGAATTCAATTCAATTTCCTAGGCTTTTCGAAAGAATCTAGTCAGAATTGGATTTCCCACGGCGTTCATTCAGTCGTTAGATAATTATTTATTATTTTTTTTAAAATAGAATTAACATAATTAACAAAAATGAGTTTACAAATAGATCAGTTAATGACCTCAAGCCGTGTCGTTTACATAATCGGCTTTGGGGGCTTTGTAAACAACCACACCCGTCGATCATTGCGATGATCCGTTCCAACAAATAGATAGATAGATCATCAGCCTATTTAAAGCCCATCCCTTCGTCTATTCGAGAGACCAGACAGATAAATGTCAAGGGGCAGGTATACTAACTCCGCATTACTTAAATAAGACTGTTTCAATCATTTTTATATAATATAGCTAATTTTTAGATATTTAAAAGTTGTTAAAGTTTCCAAGAGACTTACTTAATTCCCTTTAAAAATAAAAAAATATAAAAAATTAAACTAATAAACAGTTGAAGAGGTAAATGGGTATAAAAATAAACTCCCGAAAAGCGAGTGAGATTAGCTTTTTTCGATGAAAGATACTTAACTGCTTCCAAATGGAAACTGTCAAAAGTATGACATTTCGACATTCGGTAAAAATCAAAATCAATTATAATTGAAATAATAAATAAGTAGTCAAAAAGTAGATATTCAATTTTCATTAAATTGAAAAAGATTATAGAAAGTGTTATGACATAAGTGTAAAGCAAAAGAAAAGTAAATGATAAGCATTTCTTTTTAATAAGAATTTAATAAATGAATAAAAATATTTTATATGGAAATTTATTTCTATTCAAAAAAAAAAAATTTCATTTAGGCGTAAAATCCACTTTCAAATAAATTATTATTTTATTTACAAATAAAAATTATTATTATTTAATTAAACATCATAAGTCGATTAAAACAAAAATAAATAAATAAATAAATATTTTAGGAATAATAGGTGTTATTCTTTGCAACATATACTGCTAGTAAAATTTGGAAAATTTCTAGCCATTTATTAAAATATAATAGTAAAAAGTAGACATATTTAATATTAATTATTTATGTATGTTATAGAAATATCCACATACGTATTAATTAAAATTTCTGTTTTTATTTTAAATCAGAATTTTAAAATTTTGATTATAATTAAATAAATAAAAATAAACAAAAAACCCTCAGACTTGTGTATGTCCTACGCAAGGACAACTGTCAAGTAAGTGATTTTAATGATGAGGTGTCCTATGATCAGTAGAACGGGTCTTATCAACCTTTACCTTGATTTTCTTGATCGGAGGCGCTATCAAGTAGCTTTTCAAATTTTTATCACGGTAGCTGGGTTGACTCCATCCCATAGACCCCAGCTACAGAAATTCCCTTGCGTGGTCCGGCACTTGAACCCGGGACTACGAGAATGTGAGATAAATAAAAATATAATCTATATAATAAAAATAATATATATTTTTAAAATTAAAATTAAATTTAAAATATAATATATATTTATTTTAGATAATTCGAATTATTTATTGTATTGTCTTGAGTTAAATGGAAGAGAATTATTTGTTTACCAATTACTAAAAATTAATAAATAAAGGAAATTCACGAAACTTGACTTATTATTGTAGCGGAAGGCTTTTCTATTTATAAATTTTATCTATTTTTATATAAAATTAACATCAGTATGCAATTAACAAATCAACTTAATTGAGAAATAATAATAATAATATGATTATATTTAAAACTCCTTAAAGATTTATTTGTCTTAATAAATAAATATACCAAAATATAATAAAGGTAAAGGTAAAAAGATTATGTATATCTTGATTTAAGTTTATATATATATATATCTTATATATAAAATTCTCGTGTCACAAAACTTTGAAATGATACTCCTCCGAAACGGCTGGTCCGATTCTTATGAAATGTTTTTTGCATATTCAGTAGGTCTAAGGGCATGTCAGACTTCTTTTATTAAACCGCTAATTGCTAAGGTGTGTCCAGGGGGTGCTAATTAATTAAAAATAGTTTAGTTACCATACTAGACCATAGAGGCGCTGGTGGCGAAAATTTGACATGCATATATATCGTAATAGAAGACTTGCAAACAAAAGTGGTTCATGGGTGAACCGTCTAAGGCGTTATCTTATGACTTTGCACTCACAGTTTGAAACTCGCAAAGGCACATTTTTTTCTTTAAGTATTATATATTTTGAAAATTTATTAATTTTTATTATTTTAATATTTTATTAAATTAAATTTTATTATTAAATTTTATTTTATTTTATCAAATTTTATTTTATTAAATTAATAATTATGTCAATTAATTATTTCTGCATAAATAAACATATATAAAAAACTATATATAAAATTTGAATATTTTTCCGATTTGTTCCTTTAAAATATAATAAATAATTAAATTAATCCATGGCTAGAATGGGAGAGGAAAAATATATTGGTGGGGAGTTCGATTGGAAAACGTCCGTTTGGAAGACCAATTGTGAACAGGGTGGACAATGTAGGAAGGAACGTGAGAGAGATGGAACAGGGTAGGAGTTAGATGGTTATAGCTCAGAATAGGGACACTCGGGGGGTACAGGGGGCTCCGCCCCCGTCTAGGTGTGGAGAGCGCCGAAGGCGCTCGGAGCAGCTAGTATATATATAATATATATATATATAGGTACGTGAATATAAGTGAAAGTAAGAACATTAATAAACGTTTCCATTTCATTAAAGTTCGATATGATTTTAGAAACAATCAAGACAAATGTTAGTAATCAAAATATTCAACATTAGATAAACTAGAGAAAATAGAATATAATTGATGATTCGCTCTGGCCTAATAAATATCAAGAACAAAAGTATTAATTGTTGAAAGTTTGTAAACAAATGAACAACAGCAAATCAAAAAAAAGAAAAATGAATGAAAGTGAACAAAACAAATACAAGTTTATAAATTTGATTTTTTGATTTAAGAAGCTATCGATAAGTGAATGGAAATTTAAAAAAAAATTTACTGGAGAGAAAAGGAAAAGAAAGAGAAATAAAGTATTAGGGGTTAAGGCCCTACTAAGAAGTTTACTACTAACGCAATCTTTATCATTAATCAGAAATGTGAAAATAAATATGAATCTGATTAACCGGAAACAGGAAATTAATACATTTTCTTGTTTTTATTTTGTTAAGTTATAAATAAAATATTCATATTTAAATAAAAAGAAAAGAAAATTAATAAAAAAACTTCATTCTTAACATTGCAAATAAAAATTAAGTGATTGGTTTATGAAGTTTTTATAGGGATTATTTTTTATTATCGTTTTATTAATAAATTTAATTATAATTTTATTTCTTTAAATCAGGGGTTCTCAACCTTTCAGGTTGTGTGCCCCCCTGAGAGCACTGATGTGAGGCCACGCCATTCTCCCTGTTACAGAGTATCGCAAAATCATCTGACCTTTTTTTTTGAAAAAATATCGGAAATGTTCAAAACGTTTGGCCTGAAAATCATCTAACCTTTTTTTTTTACAGCAAAATTTTCAAAAGTTTGCGGGCACTTGATATGCTCGCTCCCTCCCAGGGGGGCGCGCTCCCCAGGTTGAGAACCGCTGCTTTAAATAAAAAAGATTATAATCTATGTTATAAACTATAATTTAAATTTTGTATTATTAATAATATTAAGAAATATTACATCACAATTAATAATTAATGGAAGTTCCAGTTAGTTTTCCATTGAAATATGAATATAATTTAAATCAACCATATTGAAAAAAATGTACTATGTCACTTTTACTTTGTAAATCTGAAAATAAAATTAGCTCCACTCGACTATCTCGTAATTTGAATTGGATTAAATAACATAATAAATTATATTTAAATTAAATTTAATTAATTATAAATTATATAAATTAAAATTAAAAAATAATATTTATTAAAACAGCGCATGTTTGGCTCTTTGTTGATGGCATCACGTCACGTGTTGGCGCGTGATTTGCAGTGTGAAAAAATTAATTCCGGTACTTTCAGCGATTCAATCAAGCTGAAATTCTATATATAGCAGTTTTATACAATTTTTTATCATGTGAAAAAAATTATCAAACATATATCTTTATTTTTACGGTCACTTTAGAGGAAAATAAATCAAAACGTTGTAGGTAATGACCCTCTTCCGGTTGAGCTACATTTCTCAAAAGTTGATAGAAAACTACGAATTTTGAATAATGCCCATGTACCGTTTTTGCGTAATCTTGTCTACATACAAACATACACACACAGACATTTTTTTCAACCTTAATGAAAATGATTCAGGAACCTTCAAAACGAGATAGTAAAAATATAATCAATTCTATATAATTAATTTTAAAATATTAAAAGAAAGAAACATAATTAATAATTAAAATCATTTCTTTCCTATTTTCTCTTCATTTACCCTTTGAAATTGAATCATTATTTTTTAATTAACCTATGAAAATAATTCTATGTATTAAATTGTGACAAAATATTCTAAGTATAACAGAAATCTAAAAGTATAGCTTCAATACATTATATAAATGAAAAATTATTAATTCACTAATTAGAATGAGTTCACCTTGAAAAGCCAATGTAATTTCTGGTTGATCAATTGGAAAAGTTTGAATATTATTTTACTGTAATTTTAAAGAGATTTACATTTTAAATGGCTTGAAACTTGAATTATTCTTTTTTCTTACAAATAATGTAATCACTTTATTCAAATAAATTGAAGGAAAAAATATATATAATTTTCTATAATTCCACTTATAATTTTTCATAAAATTTTATTCAATGAATGATTAAGCTATTAGAGGTTTTATTTCCACTATAAAATAAATTCAATTTTGTTTGCATTTCTAATGGAGCTCAAATTAAATTGATACTATATAAACTAATTTTGTATAAATTACAATTTATTATATTAATAATATAGAATAATTTATTTTAGTGGTAAGACCATACAATTTTTAATATAATATTTAATAATTTCAAATACTTAAAATGTGTAATCTCGTTAAAATGGACTTAAGTCCTGAAATACAATAAAAGTTTTGGTAATTGTTTAGTCTAACCGATGTATCATGGATTTTGATAAAACTTTACCAGTAGATTCCTTTTTTGATTCAAAACAAACTTTCCTTAAGCAGTATGTGGCGGTTGCTTTTAGATTAAGAGATAAAAATTATTAAAGTTTTACAGATAAACTAGTTATGAATGAGCAGCCATTTTATAATGTTTTATTGACTAAATCACTAACTATTCACTTATTCACTAATTTTCGGTTTTTATAAGTTTCATTTGGATATAGGAAAATTATTTAATTAATTAATTTTTTAATCTTCTTATATCCAAACTGAACTTATAAAAACAGAAAAATAGCGGAGCCCTCTGTTGGTCAAATAATAAAACATGGTAGCTAAATCGAATATCAACAATGGATTTGTATGCAAACTGCTTAAGAAAAGTTTGTTTGGAATCAAAAAAGGAATCTACTGGTAAAATTTTATCCAAATCCCTGACACATCGTTAGACTAAACAAATGCCAAACTTTTGTATAAATAATATAAGGATACATTAAAAACAATTTAAATATTGCTTGGTTCATTGATTAGTTGGTAATAATAAAATAGAAAAACTATCAGGACAATAATTAAATTCATTGAAAATGAATAGAAACATTGGGAGTTACCTTTTAAAAAGGATTTGCTCGGTTGAGGTAACCAAGAAGAAGAAGAGCACCAAAGCAACGGTCAATAGAACAACTTCTTCCTTAGATTCTATTTTTATGATTTTAGGTCCTTCTATCGGTATCAGTGGATCGTGACGACCTCGAACCGGTCACGGACAGTAAATGAATCACTCTACGAGAAAGTAGGATGGTGGAACCAAATGGAAAGAGAATCAAATCAATCGTTGAATCTTTTTACTAACAAACCAGATGAAGAGAAATGAATAAAAATAAAGATTTTATAATTCCGCTTGATCACTAAGTTCAGTTATTAGAATAGAATATCATTAGATAATATAAAAAAAACCGGATGAACCAAAGAAAAACAGGAATCAAGAACTGAACGGATTAAAAGAGAAGTAAAGTGAAATGTTAAGGGGAACGCGATCCTTTCTCTTCCACTCTTGATGACTTAATTGTTTTATATATAATAAATATATCCTTTGCATTCAAATAAATACTATTGAGAAAGATTTATTTATTATTATAATCCATTATAATAATATTTCGAAAATCTTTTATATAATAATAAACTAACTCAGACATATACACGAAATGTTTACGCGCACCAGTAAATTTCATACATAGAATGAGATGAAAATGGTATTTATTAATAAATAAATAAAATTCTAATTTACTTATTATGAAATTTTGTAATCATTAAATAATTCGAAATCAAAAAAAAAATACCGGTTAACATATCTTTTCAACTTAGTAATTTAAATTTAAATTAATTATGGCCAGGCACAGAACCGATCGAAATAAATAATAATATATGTATAACTTTATCTTCAACCAATAATACACAATCTCCTAAAAAACTTGCCACTAATAAAGTTGATCGCACAAACAGCTGGAATTCCCACCTCAGATCCAGAACCAATATAAATCCCGCGATAAAGTTAAGCTCAGCCTACCAAAGTACAAAAAAAGCCCATTGCGCATGCGCAGGTAGCAAGCTCAGGTAGAATCCAAAGGGTCGGGTCCCAGTTGGCCTAGGGCTATTGTCCGGTATGGACTTGTGCCAGAGTCAGGATTGCCCAGGACTCTTCGGAGCTCCACAGCAACGCAGTGAGTACAAAACCATCCAACCTACCGACCCTTGGATAAGACCAGAATCGCAAAAATATTCCCACCTAAATAATCTCTTGAAAATGGCGCCAATACGGGTGCCGAAACGTCGAGAAAACAATCTCACAAATATATATATATATATATCAAGTATAAAAAAAATAAAAATACTTTTAAAACTTGAATTAAAATGACTAAATTATATTATCTTGGTTTTTATTTTTAGTTTAATTACTCAATTATTAATTACTACTATATTTTAAGAGAAATATTTTCCGACAATGAATATAAAATTAATACTTTGTAAACTACCACTTGCGGTTTCCGAATATACACCAAAAGTTGATGAATTCATGCTACTGATGCATTAAGTAAATATAACAAATTTTATCAAAATCCATTGAGCAGTTCAAGCTATACGGACACATAATGGACAGACATTATGTTAAAAATACTTTTTTTCTGTTAACAAAATGCATGATTCGTGGAGATAAGTAAAAATCTCCACGTGTGAAATTTGGTGTGAAATCAATACCTTCCCTTCCTATTGTGAGTCAATAAAAAAATTAAAAAATTTCCCGATATTCTACCTTGATGGTTCATCTGTATCCTTTATATATATTTATCGATCAATCCATCTAAACCTTTTCCCCATTGGGTTAACAATCATAACTTTTTCTCTATTCAGCCAAATTCAGTGAACCCTTACAGTCTTTGCATATTACCATTTGATTTATCATAAACTAATTTAAGTTCAGCAATTCTTTTGGCTCATTATCTTGGAATACAATAGAAAATCTAAAATATATTAGCTATCTAAAATATTACTTAGCTTATATGATTAATATTTTAACCATAAGTAAATGGTTTAAGATTAAAATTTAAATCTATATGAAATATATTTATAATTCTATTATTAACTTAAATATAATAAATAAATAAATTATTAATAATTTTAAAATTATTAACAATAAAAAGATGTTTGAATAATTAAATTTTAGTTTATTTATTTATTTATTTATTTATAATATGTATAGAAACCCAATTTAAACAGTTGAATTCATCTCGATTAAATATAAATCAATGTGCTCGGATTGTTGTTTACATAATAGGACAGCTGATAAGCAAAGATACCGCATTTCCCATTAAATCAATTAACATTTGGCTTGGAATAGATTTATGTAGTAACACTCGTCAAAACACAATTCAAACCAATCAATACTATAAATAATTCGATTATCAAAAAAAAGGTAATATATGTCATTTTTTATAAATCCCTGATAGAATTGTAGTAAATTTGCCAACAGCAATAAAATACATACAAGAATAGAAAATCTAATAAATAAGATTGAGAGAATTTATTAAATTGGTTGTGAATATAACTTCTATTTAATATATGTAGGTAAATATTATACATGAAATAAATTTGATACTTCATAAATTTTTATTCTTTATTTTTATCACCTAAATCAAAAAAAAAAAAACTTAAGAAATTACAAATCAATAATATATTACTGAATAAACTGTAAGTTCTTTACCCATTTGTAAAAACTTCCCACCTGTTTAATGATATGAGGGGGAGGTTAGTGTTGTTAGACTGCTACCACCTGTTTCAAAAAAACGTTTCACCTTCTGTTCAGGTTGAATGCTTATTAGGGGTTAGAAAGCGTGAGGGAGGGATATGAAAAAGAAAAGTCGTTTATTGTATAGGTAGTTCAAAAGGGCATTCACCGTATGTTTGTTTGCTTAATACAATACACAAATAAATAATTACAACATAACTCTATCAACTCTGTAAATTAATTATTAAGATGAAACTTATTTCATTCATATTATAAACATCTCAACACTGTCTTTAGGGGTTGAAGTTATATAAACATATAAAAAAAAACCTCAGACTTTGTACGTCCTACGCAAGGACAAAGCCTATCAAGCCTGTTATATCAATGAGGTGTCCTATGATCAGTAGAACGGGTCCTCTCAACCTTTACCTTGATTTTCTTGATCGGAGGTGCTATCAAGTAGCTTTTTCCCAATGTTGTTCCCGGAGGCTGGGTTGACTCCGTTCCATAGACCCTAGCTAGGGAAATTCCCTTGCCAGGCGCGGGACTTGAACCCGGGACCATGTGAATTTGAGGCAGGTTCGCTACCCACACACCCAATGGCGCCTTTTTTTAATATACACATATATATTAAATAAATAAAAAATAGAAAAGTATGAATCAAATAAAATTAGAAGATGAGTTGAGAAAAACTTGATAGAAATGAAATAAATAAGTTAAGCTTGGTTATGTTCAGAATTATTAATTATTAGCTTATATATATATATATATAGATACACCATTTTTTAAATTACTTAATGAATATTAATTAAATGTTAATTAAATCAAAGTGCATATTTATTACTCGACAAAGTGGAAAGTAATGAAATTTTTTTAATCTAAAAAATCCAATTTTAATGAAATTTAGTCGAGCTTTATCGAAGATTATTTAAGAGGAAAGGCAAAAAAAAAGAAACTCATATGACATAACAATAATAATTTAGCACTGAAATAAGATTTTCAAGAGGATCTCGTAAAGATAAAGAATGAATGAATGAGATACAAAGAAAGACCAAAATAGAAGAGAAACAATGACACTTGTTTCTTTCCCTGTTCGCAAAACAAAAACCTCGAGAAAGGATTAAGTTAAAAGATTTGATTAACAACATTTTATTTTATTTCATCGTACATTGTTTCGTTTTACAAAAGGTATTGTGTTCAATGCCTGTGGAGACGACGATATAACCTAAAATTCTCTCAAATATTCATGTAATTTTGTTCATTTATTTTTTTCAAATGTAGAGTCAAGCCTTAAAAAAGAATTTAATTAATAATATCAATATTACTGAGCAGCTACTTGGACTTTTCATATAATAATTTTAAAGATAGATATATAAACATATATTGGATTATATACTATTCAAGGTCTTTCAAAAACAACATGAAATTATAAAAATATCAATTACGGGAAAGTAAAAAAAAAAAAAAAAAAAAATTGAAAAGATTTTGTAATAAAAGAATTGTTTTAAAAAGACAAAAGAAGCTATTTAATTATTTTTATTTTAATATTTTTCAATATAAAATATATACATATACTAATTAAAATTTTATTAATGTGGTATTGTATAAATAAAGAAGAAATGCGTATATATATATTTTATAGTTTATATATAGGTATATTTATAGTATGGAAATTGAAACTGTTATTGATGAGATTTTAAAGAAAAATTGTATAAGAGAAGTAGGTAGAATAAAATTTAATTATGTTTTAGTTTAATAAATAAAGAAATAAAAAAGAATAATTAATAATGAAGCTAACATTAATGCCATTTACTAGACGATAGTTAAAATAAATATAATAAAATAAAACGATATAATTTGCAATTTTTCCTCATAAAAAAATAGAAAGGATGCTCTTTTTCCTACTTTTTCATATTCAACTAGTAGTTGAAAACCCGTTTCAAATGATTGAAAATAGAATATAAACAATTTACATATTTAGTTTAAATTTTGGAATTTTCCAATAACTTCGAATATTATAATCCATCGAGATTAAATAACCTAAGTTTTTAAATATTTCAACATTTTCAAATTTTGTATCTTAAGATTTTGTGTGTTCATACTGTTCCTCTCTGTTATTGAATATTTTGTTTTATCACTATTAATTTCAAGCCCCACCTCTTTTCCTGCTTCGATTAATTTTTCTAGGCTATCTTTAAGTACAATTGCCGAATCTCCTTTTATATTTAAATCGTCTGCGTTACCTAATACATGAATTTTTTTTGTTTAGTTGGATTCCGTTTGATTTTTCCCCAATTTGTCTAAATAAATAAAATATTGGTATTATATATATATTATGATTAATATCTGAATCAAAATTAAATAATTTAATTTTTAATATGAATTTAATTTTAAATGATTGACAGTTCTATACTTTTATGGTTTCAAAAGGGTCAAGAATCAGGAATGCTTTATATTGCACACTTTATAAAATATGTAAGTAAAAGAGTGGAGGGGGTGGGCATACGCTCTAGCTCATCCTGGCTCAACATAAAATTCTTCATGACTAAGTGTCATGATCAGGTGATTTGGGGGGGGGGACCCTCATTGAGTAGGGCAGAGTAATCAAGTGACAATAAAGATCACGACATATGTTAAGATTTTGTGTGTTAATACTGTTCCTTTCTGTTATTAAATATTTTGTTTTATCACTATTAATTTCAAGCACCACCTCTTTTCCTGCTTCGATTAATTTTTCTATGCTATCTTTAAGTACAATTGCCGAATCTCCTTTTATATTTAAATCGTCTGCGTTACCTAATACTTGAATTTTTTTGTTTAATTGAATTCGGCTTGATTTTCCCCCAATTTGTCTAATCATCAATATAATAATAAGCATTAAAAATTAAATTCATTCAAATTCAAACTGATTATTATTAGATTTAACATGTCTTTATGGATATTTCAGTTGTGGTACATTCAGTATTAGGTATTGTGAAGATAGATAAGATTATGTTGGAGAAGATCGAAAAAGAAGTCGTATTTTATTTAGAAATTGAAGTCGGGGAATAAAATGCTATTGACCTAAATACTCAAACATAATAGAATTATTCAAATATGAAAAAATATATTCAAAATCGATATCGGAAATGTATTTAATAATAAATCAAAGATTAACTATTCAAAAAGTATTTTTTCCCTTATTAAATCCAAAAAAACATTTAATAAAAGCAAATATAAACAAATAATTTAATTAAATATATTATATTTTGAAAATAAAAACAAAAGATATTGAATGTATTGAATAAATATAAAATATTGATTACTATCACTTATTTGAATAAAAATATATCATTTTTTTACTTTATTTAATTGATTGATGAAACAAAGTAAAATACATACCTATTATATAGTAACAATTTTAAAAATATTAAATGATTTATCTTTTGAATAAATATTTTTATTTAATTTTCTAGATTTTTTTTTTTAAATGTATTCCAACATGCGATATTTAATATTGTTTTTTTTTTAGAATTAATAAATATTTTATTTTTTTTAAATTTAGTTTTTATTGTATTGTATTTCTCCCAAATAATTTCCAGTTATATTCATTAATAATAAGGATAAGAAACCAGCAACCATAATAACAATAAGCTCATTTTTTTCTAAATATTATACTTTACATATGCCCAACCAAAAAGTGTGGGCGCATATGAACACATAAGTAGGTAAAGAATTTAATATTATAAAGTAGTACAGTGATGCCTCGCATAACGAACGCCTCGTACAGCGAACGCTGCACACAACGAACTCGCCCGAGCTTTCACGATCACTGCCGTTGTATTGCATCCCCTTGCGTTTCACATAACGAACTTTTCGCATAACGAACTTGCTCCTGGAACGAATTAAGTTCGTTGTGTGAGGCACCACTGTAGTAGGTTACAAATTTTTAACATTACAGACAGACAGAAAAGTGAAGTTAATAAAATGCATATAATAATATGATATATTTCAGGAAACAAATTATTTATTTCCCGATATTCAGTTAATTGAATAAATTCTTTTATGACTTTTAATAAATAATAAATACCTATATTTATCCTTATATTTCAATTCAATATTATTCAATATCCTTAAAGTATTTATATCGTTTTTAGATGAGTGTGTGTGTGTGTGTGTATGTAGACAAGATTACGCAAAAACGGTTTGAGCTAGAATGATGAAATTTGGTACATGGACATTATTCAAAATTCATAGTTTTCTATCAACTTTTGAGAAATGTAGTTCAACCGGAAGAGGGTCATTACCTACAACTTTTTGATTTTTTTTCCTCTAAAGTGACCGTAAAAATAAAAATATGTTTGATAATTTTTCACATGATTAATAATTGTATAAAACTGCTATATATAGAATTTCAGCTTGATTGAATTGCTGAAAGTACCAGAATTAATTTTTTAACACTGCAAATCTCACGCGCCAACACGTGCCATGGTGCCATCAATAAAAAGCCAAACATGCGCTGGTTTAATATTTATTATTTATAATTTATAATTAATTAAATTTAATTTAAATATAATATATTATGTTATTTAATCCAATTCAAATTGCGAGATAGTCGAGTGGAGACACTCCAGCTTATTTTTATTTTATACATTATTTTTTTCAAATATTCTTGATGCAAAGAATATATATTATATTAAAATCCTATTATTATTTATAATTATTTGAATAGCCATTGAAAAATATCAAATGAGTCAATGAATATATTGAACAAATTAACAATTCGCTTTTATGAAATATAGATGAGGAATATTATATTATACGAGTATATATGACCCTATTATTATTTTTTTATTTGAACCCCAAATATTTTTGTTATTTATGATAAAATGTATTTTTAAAGGTCAATTTTACATTTTTAATGAGATATAAAAAATAATTCAATATATTTAATAATAATAATAATAACATATATTCAAATTATATTGTGTATGTATTATTTTAAACAATTATAATAATGAGTGAAAGTTGATAGTGATCACTTATGAATTAAGAAACGATGTATTTTTATCATTTTTTATTTATCAAACTCAAATTTTTATATCTATAGAATGTATTTGATTAGTTTTTAGTAATGAATTAGTAATAAAATAAAATTTTGAAACTATAATTTTATTTAGTCTTTGGTTGTTGTTTTTTTTTAAATCAAATAGAAATCATTCACATGTAATCAACCGATTGTATAAGTAATTATTTAATACTTTCTTATAAGTTAAATATTAATAAAAATAAGTTATAAATTACTTAATTAATTTAATTTAACTTACTCTATTTTCAATCATAATGTTTTCTTAAATAGTATGGAATTCTTACCTGAAACAAAAAGAGAAAAATTATTAAATTAGATTGAAAGTGTTTATAATCGTGTAAGTATAAATATATAAAAATTTAAAAAATCAAATTATTAAAATATAACCTGAAATCAATGTATATTAATAGTACGTACATTTATCTCAACAGGTTTTTAATATTTATTTTTGAATATCAAATGAGAGAAAGTTAAAAAAATATTTATTTTCTTCAAAATTTATCCAGTCATGAGACGTTACTCATAACATAATTAATTAAAATGAAAATATTAATAAACAAAAATATAAATTAATTTCAATGTATATGAATGGCACACAAATGGTTTTAAAGTTAATTTCAATTTCTCTTCTCATTTGGTGATGATTTTTTTTTTATCAAGAACTTCACATTTAATAAATACCAATTCTTGCTATTAAATACTTTCATTGAAATCAAAAGAAAAATGATATGTTAATTTTAACAATTAATTTTTTTTAATATCTCCCGAGGGAAAGTATTGGGATCACGAAAATTTTCGATGTTGAGATTTTGATGTTTTTATATGTTTTGAAGGTTCCTGAATCATTTTCACTAAGGTTGAGAAAAATGTCTGTGTGTGTATGTGTGTATGTATGTAGACAAGATTACGCAAAAACGGTTTGAGCTAGAATCATGAAATTTGGTACATGAGCATTATTCAAAATTCGTAGTTTTCTATCAACTTTTGAATAAGAGGGTCACCAACAATGTTTTGATTTTTTTTTCATCTAAGTGACCGTAAAAATAAAGATATATGTTTGATAATTTTTCACATGATTAATAATTGTATAAAACTGCTATATATAGAATTTCAGCTTGACTGAATCGCTGAAAGTACCATAATTAATTTTTTAACACTGCAAATCTCACGCGCAAACATGTGACGTGGTGCCATCAATAAAGAGCCAAACATGCGCTGTTTTAATAAATATTGTTTTTTAATTTTAATTTATATAATCTTATCTTATTATGCTAGCTAAAATTGTATATATGTATTTATCTATATATATTGGTTCTCAAAAACCGCTCTAACGATTTTTTTCAAATTCACACTAGATATAGTATTTATAAAGAAAAATTAAGTTTTATTGATGATATCTCTTGAAACATACAGCTTCATTATTAATTTCTTAATTGAAAATTATATATGGAAAACGTCAAAATTTTTAATACTGCCTGCTAAGACAGTAAAAAAATGACAATTTTTTATCTAAATACATATAGTCCAGCGGTTGGACTGATGTTTTAACGAGTGGATTTCGTCGGTTCGAAACTCGCCGGGTGAATCGTTATTTAAAAATGAAAATAATGATTTTGTTATTTTTTTTTCTTTTTATCTATTGTTTACTTTTTAATAAATTACTATTCTATATTTATTTATTCATTGTTCTTTTATTAATAAAGTTTTAGATAGTTTTATAAGTTTTAATATTTTTTCAATAAAATATTATTCAATATATTTATTAATATTATTTTATTTATTATTATTGAGTACCCGAAGTTCCATTCATTTTAATCAGATTGATGCAATGATGCAACAGTTAATAATTGTAATATTGTAATAAATTTCTATCTTGAAAATTGTTACATATTATTCAGGATATTTTAAAAACTATTTCTTTCTTTAATTAATATTCATTTTTTCTATAAGTCAGATATATTTCCAAATATTAAATAATTTTTGAAGTGAAAACTTCTTTAGCGGCGTTGAGCACTTTTGCGGGATGGGGAAAAAGTATAGAACTCGCGTGATCGTGACCAACACCATGAAACCATCTGCTTTCAAATTTCTTATAACAGAGCGCGAAATTTGAATTGTCATTAGAACTGTTTTATAAATTATCTCTAACATATAAATATATATTTATTATGTAAAGTTCATTTCATATATACATATATAATCAAAATTATACGAAATGAACTTCACATAATAAATATATATTTTATGTTAGAGATAAGAATTATAAAACAGTTCGTATTGCAATATTTTAAACAAAGTTGTGTATTTATATATATATAAATATAAGTTACAAATTTGTTTAAAATATATGTTTAAAATAATATATAAGTTATATATATATACATGCATATGAAATTCATCTTTCTCGTGAAATAGCGCGAATTTCGTCTGTTTTAAAATTTCTTACGCAGAAGTTTTCACTTCTGTCGGCCAGTCCCACGACTGCCAATTTTGCTTTTTTAATTCCGAAAAGCTGCAAAGCACGTTTTTTTGTCTTTAGTTTGTTTTATAACCACTTGGGGCGCTAAACAGTTTTTCAAAAAAACACTATAGAAAAAAAATATATGTACCTATATATTATATATTTATGTATTATTGAGGAGCACAAGTTCATTAATTTTAATCAGATTGATGCAAATGTGTAACATTTAATAATTGTAATAAATAATTAAAGAATTGTGTATCAATATTTTTTAAAGGGTAGAGCGAGAGCTCGGTGTCCCAGGTATTAATATTACCAGCCAAATCCAATAATAATGAATCATTTTTTTTAACTTAAGTACCGAGCCGAGGCTCGGGGTCCCGGTACTTTATAATTAATTAAATATAATTTATATATAATATATGTTATTTAATCCAATTCAAATTGCGAGATAGTCGAGTGGAGACACTCCAACTTATTTTTTTAAATTTAAATTCATAAACATAAAACATTTTGCTTATTGACATTGATAACAATCTTGATTTCTCGAGTGTATCATTTTCGCAACCTGCCTGGTTGCGTCATCTTTAAAAGGTAAATATATTTTATTTCTCTGACTCTGTGAGTATATGTTTAGATTTTTCCTTCATCGTAATGATTTATAAATTAATTTTCCAGCAATAGAATAAATAAATTATCAGTTGATGGAAAATTAATTTACTAGATGATTAAATAAATCTAAAAAAATTTATCAGGAAATATATACTCTTGATAAACTACTGTCAACATTCGTTTAACAACGAATGGACTATATTAAACAATTTTGTTATAAATTTTATTTCTTATAAAATTGTATATTCCATATGTGTTTAACGATAATCTTCTTTATAAATATCTATTGTATCACATAATAGCTTAGTAAACACATTTTAAACATAAACATAAATACTGTCAGCATTAATTTTAAAAATATCCTATTTTAATTAATTACATTCAGTATTTTAATATTGATCATCTATCTATTAATTAATTAGGCCTTTTAAGAATCTCAATTAATATTTTCTCTATAAAAGGATGTTGGGTTTCATAAAAAAAACCATGACTTTTGTATGTCCTACTCAAGGACAATGCCTATCAAGTCGGTTATATCAATTAGCCAGGTCCGGGACTTGAACCCAAGACCACAAGAATGAGAGCCAGCTACGCTAACCTCTCACCCTGTGGAGCCCTTTGTTAGGTTCCATAACATTCCTAAGTATTATTTTCACTAGGAAAGATTTAATCATTATCATAATATTTTTTATGATTTTTTTTTAAACAAATTCAATTTAAAAAGAATAAACAGAAAAATATCGGGAGATGAAAAATAACAAATATAAAATATAAGAATGTAAAAAAAAGAAACAAAAAAACTTTTGTCACAATTTTATCTTAGAGAAAAGTTTTTAATAATTTTATATAATCAAGAAAAAATATTATCATTTTATTTTCAAACCGTTTCAAGGTTTCGAAATCAATGACGAAAGATTGAAAAAGACAAATTAAGAATTTTAATTTTTCATAATAATCAATTTTACATGTATAAATACATGTAATCTACTTTTATAATTGAAATATAAACATAATTTTAATTCAAAATCATACGAATGAATTTTTGTGAAATATATTTTAGTTTAAAGTTATAACTAAAATATTATTTAAATTTTTTTAATGAAAAAACCAGAAGAGAATTAAAAAAAAATAACTAATGAGGTAAGCAAGCATTTGAATATACTAGTATAAGAAAAGAGGCAGAGATCGCCAAGTTGTGAGCTTTCTCTTAATAATTTCCAAGGTTCGTTTCTTTTTCACACTCTTCTCTTCAAAATTCAGACTGTAAAATTATTATACGCGTATTTAAATTATTTACGGCATAAATTAAACTGTTTCTATTCTTTTTATTTCTCCGTCTTTCTTGTTCCTCTCTTTTCCTTGTTACATTTCCGTAGTTGGATATTCTATTTTTATACATTCAATAGCAATAGAATCCTCTTCAAATAAAGATTTTATGAATGACAACTAAAACAGTTTTATGTAGATATATACGCGAGTTATTGTCTTTTTTTCAATTCAATTTTGAATATTTCATAAAATTAAGTTTTTTATTTTATAAAAAAAAACAAAAATTTGCTAAGAATGTCAGTCAGAATGGTTTGTTTTCTTGAACTTAAATGTGTTTTTTACTATCTCGCCATATTGCGATCACGAAAATTTTCGATGTTGAGATTTTGATGTTTTTATACGTTTTGAAGGTTCCTGAATCATTTTCACTAAGTTTGAGAAAAATGTTTGTCTCTCTCTCTCTCTCTCTGTGTGTGTGTGTGTGGACAAAAACGGTTTGAGTTAGAATGATGAAATTTGGTACATGGGCATTATTCAAAATTCGTAGTTTTTCTATCAACTTTTGAGAAATGTAGCTCAACCGGAAGAGGGTCAATACCTACAACGTTTTGATTTTTTTCCTCTAAAGTGACCGTAAAAATAAAGGTATATGTTTGATAATTTTTCACATGATTAATAATTGTATAAAACTGCTATATATAGAATTTCAGCTTGACTGAATCGCTGAAAATACCAGAATTAATCTTTTAAATCACGCGCTAACACGAGACGTGTCATCAACAAAGACCCAAATATGCGCTGGTTTATTAAATATTATTTATAAATTTTAATTTATAATTTATAATTAATTAAATTTAATTTAAATATAATATATTATGTTATTTAATTCAATTCCAATTGTGAGATAGTCGAGTGGAGACACTCCAGATTTTTTAATTAAAAGATCATATAAATTATAAGAGAGTAATTTACCAATCTAAATAAATGCGTGAATAGTTAAAATGATACACATTGGTAAAATAACTATTTTATCTAGGAGAATAAAAAATTTAAAATAATTTCTAAATAATAAACGACAATAAATAATATATAAAATTAAATGATTTATTTATTTAAATCTAAAATTATTATTATCTAATATTTTTAATATATTTATATATTTGTTTATTGACCTAAAATATATGTATAACCTAACGGGAAGAGTTTACTAATATCAGACAGATAATAAGCAATATTGAAAAAAGAGTGGGTCAAAATAAACGAGATCCTATATAATTAACTTTTCATCCACTTTAAAAACTAGTTATTTATATAGATATAAAATTAGATAATGAATAGACCAAAAATATAGTAATTCTTTTTATTATTAGAACAGATTATTATTTATTTATTATTATTTTTGGTTAACCTCGAAGGCAACTATCAAAATAAGGAAACTTAAAGAAAGAAAGGAAAATAAATAAATAATAATAATAATAATAATGAAAAATACAACATAAATTAAAGTTGAGATTGTTTTTTAAAAATTTATCTTAAATCCTCGAAAGAAGTGCGTTCCTATTAAAAGGATACGCGTAGGTGATAGAAATAGACGAGCGAGTAATTCCGGCGATGAAGGAAAAAAATGCAACCAAGTGACAAAGAACGAGAAATATAAAAATCTCTTAGCTCAGGTCAGTCAACTTGAATGTGATCGAATTTATTTATTAGAAAGTGTTATTTTAAACGTTGGAGAAAAATCTCCAGCCAAAATATATTTTTAAACATTTCAGCTAGTTTTTGGGTCATGAAAAAAAAACATACAATTTTACATTTTATTGGAAGGGAGGAGGGGTGAAAATCATTAAAATTATTTTTTCTATTAATTCGTTACTAATTCAATAATTTTTTAATTCATTTATAATTCAAAGTAAATACATTATAAATGTTTATGCAACTGAAAAGGTGAATTTTGAATTATTTAGAAAAGTATTTATTTATTTATCAATATCCATTTTGTCACCTTCAAAGTAATTTCCCTCAGATATAATGCCAGCACTTCTTTCAATCGTCGAAGCACTTCTGAAGTTCGCTTTTCTGTATTCCGAATTTATCTCATCAATTGTGACAAAACACTTTCCTTTTATTGTTCTCTTCAGTTTTGAGAATAGGAAAAAGTCGCAGGGAGCCAAATCTGGTGAATACGGTGTTGTTTTTGGCCGAAAAATCACGAACAAGCAATGATGTGTGAGCTGGTGCATCCATGATCTGTTTTTCCATTATTCCGATCGTTTGAACCGTATTGATCATGTAAACGTTGCATAACTTCCTTGTAGTATTCATTATTAACAGTACGACGTGTTGACAAGAACTCATGATGCACCACGCCATTATAATCAAAGAAAACAGTGAGCAAAACCTTCACATTTGATACCACTTATAAACATTTTTTTGAGACAAAGTAGACTCGCTGAATGCCACAGTCAACATTTTAAGTGCGTTGGAGCACTTTATTCCATTTTTAACGCAAAATTTAATACAGATTCTTTGTACCATAACACACACGTGACTAACTTTTTCAGTTGTCAAAAACAAAATACTAATTCAAAATGGCTGATAATGTCAACATATGAGAAACATATGTGTACCAAAATCACAAAAAAAATGGATAATCAAATGTACACAGCCCGCGAATATTAAAAATTCACCTTTTCTTTTAAACAGACCTCGTACATAATACAAAAAAAAATAAAGAAAGGAAACTTTTATTCAAGATATGAGATTGTAAATAAAGCCTACATGACTCCTTTAGGATGTTTAAAAAGGCTTCCTTATAATTATAATTCATTTATCTAAAAAACAAAAAACATTAATAATAATAATAGAAAGATGATAAGAATAAATTCATAAGTAACGAAAACATTTCCGTAAAATGTTTAATAATTTCCTTTGAGATATTTACATTCTTTAAAAGTAAGAATAGTAGAATTGTTTGAAGAAATGTGTGAAACATGAAGATAAAATGTTAAATTCAAGGGCTTTTTAAAACGTGATTGTTTTTTTTTTTTAAAGAAGGAATATAAATTTAAATTTAGAGAATCTCTTGGTTTCACTTGATCAATAAAATCTCAATGTTGTCTTTTCGTAAAAGGGCAAAATAAAACAAAAACCAAAAAAAAAGGTTTTAAACTCGTATAGAATTTAGATCAGGAGACTAAAAAAATATTGTCAGGTTATTGAAGAAAGTTTAAATGAGTTTTCATGAAAAAAGAAGATTAAGTGATTCTTTTTTTATTTAAGCAGTGTGTTTTAATTTTAGCACAATCTATCTTCAATGACATTTTGTTTATTTTCTTTTCATTAAAAAATCTCTTCAAACCAAGAGAAGATGGTTTTAAAAGTACAAAAACAAATTATATAGATATTTATGATATAAAAATATCTGAATACGATATAGAAATATACATAAAATATTTTCTTTTGGTTAAATGAAAATAATAAAGAGCAAATTAAAAAAAGAAAAACATTAAGATGGGAATTTTTGAATTTTTTTTCCAAGATTAATTATTATTCATGCTGAAAATAATGCAATGTATATAATTAAAAAATATAAAGCATGTCTTTCATATCGTTTTTGTTTTTCTAAGAGAACTAAAGTTATGTGAAAATGAACAATGAACCACCAATATTCATATAAATATATAATTATATTTATATATAATCTAATCCATAAAGCTACTTATTATTCTAAAATAGACTTTTTTCATTATTACAATTTGAATTCTAAAATATCTCACCAACAAAGCCCATTAATGCATAAGAAAATCATCCATCATTAGTATATGATTAATTTCATTTCTTCCCAAGCAAGCCCTTTTGGAAGAATTCCGTCTTTTTCGCCAGGACTTGAAATTTGAAAATTTATCATGATGTCTGTCCGTCCGTCCGTCCGTCCGTCCGTATAGATGTGTACAGCCTGAACGGCTCAACTGATTTTGATGAAATTTGGTATATTTACTTAATGCATCAATGGGATGAATTGATCAACTTTTGGTGCAAATCCGGAAACCGGAAGTGGTAGTATTAGCGATCGACGATAGAAAGGGAAGGGTTATTTTCACACCAAATTTCACATGAGGAGATTTTTTTATATATCACCTCGAATCATGCACTTTGTATTGGTTTTATCCTCGAGAAAAATCATATTTATTAGTATTTTCTTGATTTAAAATTATATGACGTCATCCAGCCATTCATGACGACACAGCCTGGTCTTGCATATATATTATAAATAAAATAAAATTAAAAATATTTATGTTATATCCATATCTGTTTTTTATTACATTAATAGATATATTAAAATTATTTGAAATTGTTTCTGTAGCTGGAAATTAATTTATTTCAAACCGTCGGTCGGTTCGGACCTGGCCACAGGTCAACTTATTTTATTTTACAAGGTAGTCTCCTTAGAACTCGATAGACTTCGCCCAAAGTTGCTCCAAATTTTTTATCCCTTCCAAAAGATAAGATGTGATTGT
Source organism: Labia minor (assembly GCA_963082975.1). Taxonomy (NCBI): domain Eukaryota; kingdom Metazoa; phylum Arthropoda; class Insecta; order Dermaptera; family Spongiphoridae; genus Labia; species Labia minor. Next base: position 12,088,177 of record OY720344.1, on the reverse strand, counting down.
GAGATGATTTCATCACATTGGAGTCAAATCTCTCTCCGCCGAGTCATTTCTTGAGATTTAGAAACAAGAAATAACCACACTGGGCTAAATCCGGAGAATAGGGCGGATGAGGGAGCAATTCGTATCCCAATTCATGGATTTTCATTAAAATTCACTTTTTTCCATTTTTTTCTTAAATCACAATTTATCCAACAAAAACTAAAAGACTCAGCTAGTTTAAATTTCGACAGGAGTCAGCTGATATTTGCATGCTGACATGAACAGTGTTCCCATTTCATTTAAAAGAAAAGAAATTTTAAAAGTCACGGACTTATTGATCTACCTTGGTATTTTCATGTGTTAAAAGACAGAAGCCTCGAGATTTCAAGGGACACAAAAATATTTAAAAAAAAAAACAAAAAAAAACTATTGGCTTGGATAAAAATTGAATTCAAAACTAAATAATTTATTTAAGCATATTTTATAAAAGAAAAGTTGTTATTTTGAACTCCAATATAATATTACAGTATATAAATTGTTCAAAATTAAATTAAATGTATATATTTAAATACGTTATATCGTAGGTAATGAATTATTTCACCGGGATAGATCCTTGTTTTTTTTTTTATTTCTTTCGTGAGCAAAAGGTAACCGTCACGCCCACCTGTTAAGTCAGGGCCCTTAGCTACCTGTGGACACCCTCCCGCGTGGGAACCTACAGCCTAAAGCCTTCTACAAGGATACAGCAAACCAATCAACGATTGAAAATATCAAACTTTACAATTGAGTTATACAAAAATATGTGTAAATATCCTAAAATATCAAACTCAATAATAATAATAATAATTTTAAAATCTGTAATTTCAAAATATATACCAATGAATACTACTTATATAAAATAATAAAAAAAAAATTAAAAAAATAACTTATAATATTACTTAACGTATATAATTTATTTTTAATATTCATAAAATACTATACTTAAATCCATTTGAAAAAGATTAAAATAACTTTTAGATATAATAATTTAATGAACTATTATTTAATTATTTTTCTATTATTTTATTTTATATAGAATATAATTATATTACTCATATTTTTAAAATATTTGGTATACTCTCTCTTTTTATTATATTTTTAGATGAGATAGACTAATTAATACATCAAAATTAAATAATTTATTTTTAAATAGAAATTCTTCATTAAATAAATGTAATTTAATAATAATTTATGTGTTTATTTAGAATGGTTAGTGAGTTTTAAATTGAGCAATAAGATTTTGAATTCCTGTTGTTGAATCCCAATTGGAAATTTGCCTAGTAAATTTTAAAGTAATCTGCATTTAACTTTATTTCATTTAAAATGCTACTATATTAGACAATTTTCTATCAAACTATAATATAATTTTAAGATCTATCAAAATAAGCTGGAGTGTCTCCACTCGACTATCTCGCAATTTGAAACCTTCAAAACATATAAAAACATCAAAATTTCGACATCGTAATACTGGCGAGATAGTAAAAATGATTAAAAATTTAATAATTCAACTGTACATAAATTGTAAAAAATTTTATTTAAAATGCCTATTGAAAAGATATCAATATAGCAAAATATAATTTCTGTTTATATACTCGTATAATTTAATTTAATGCTATTGAAAGGGAGGATGCCCGAAGCGATATACCCCGCCTACATTCCATGATAAACTGTTTCTGTTTTTGTTTATCATTCCACAAGTTTTAATGCACTCTCAACATTCAAATAAATATTTCTTTTTTTTTCAATTTTCTTAAAGAATAAAAAGAATTTCAAAAATATTTTCTCATACTTATCAAAGATTCAAATGAATTTTTTTTTAACTAAATTAATTCATGGAGGTATATTAATATTAAAATCCATTGATGTTCAGTCTGATAGCGGGACTCAAGACAAAGTCGGTTGTATAATTCATTCTCTTGGCTTGGATGCAAAGGAAAGGTAAATCACTTAGGTTGCAGGTCATCCGATGAGGAAAGAATGCGGCGTGGCGCGTGAAAGGCCGCTGCAGGATTTGGGTTAGCGACTGCGGTTGCTCGGAGACCCAGTCCAAGCAAACTGTACTGTACATTGCCCCCCCCCCCCTCTGCCCCTCTTTCTTCAGCGCTCGGCTGAGGAAGAGGTTTCTTGCATGAAACACCTACAGGATACTCTATCAGACATAGTCAAGAAAGGAATTGAAATTATGAGTCATGCTTGATGGCTCACTACTCGTTTTAACTGACGATTATCACAAATCGTAGGTCTGTTCTTTATAAACTGTCACAGTCATACAAAAATATAATCTAATAATAATATAAACTTATAATTAAATGATAAGATAGGTATCTCACAAATATTAAAAAAGAATATTTTAAAAAAATAAAAAAAAAATTTTTCAACTACAATATAGGAACAAAAATAAAACATATAACAGTTTCACAATTTCAGTTAAAAAATAAAATATTTTTAATAGAATAAGATTTAAATTTGAATCTGAATTTAAGATGGAAAATTATTATATTTTTACTATCTCACCAGAGATTTTGATGTTTTTATACGTTTTAAAGGTCCCTGAATCATTTTCACTAAGGTTAAGAAAAATGTCTCTCTCTCTCTGTGTATGTGTGTGTATGTAGACAAGATTACGCAAAGTTGAGCTAGAATCATTAATTTGGTACATGAACATTATTCAAAATTCGTAGTTTTCTATCAACTTTTGAGAAATGTAGCTCAATGGGAAGAGGGTGTTTACTAACAACGTTTTGATTTTTTTTCCTCTAAAGTAACCGTAAAAATAAAGATATATGTTTGATAGTTTTTCTCATGATTACAAATTGAATAAAACTGCTATATATAGAATTTCAGCTTGATTGAATTGCTGAAAGTACCAGAATTAATTTTTTAACACTGCAAATCACGCACCAACACGTGACGTGGTGCCATCAACCAAACATGCGCTGATTTAATAAATATTATTTATTAATTTTAATTTATAATTAATTAAATTTAATTTAAATATAATATATGTTAATTAATCCAATTCAAATTTCATAGTCAAGTGGAGACACTCCAGTTTATTTTGATAGATCTTAAAATTATTATATTATAGTTTGATAGAAAAATGTCTAATATATAGTAGTATTTTAAATGAAATAAAGTTAAATGCAGATTACTTTAAAATTTACTAGGCAAATTTCCAATTGGGATTCAACAACAGGAATTCAAAATCTTATTGCTCAATTTAAAACACACCTCGCAAACCATTCTAAATAAATACATAAATTATTATTAAATTACATTTCTTTAATGAAGAATTTCTATTTAAAAATTAAATTATTTAATTTTGATGTATTAATTAGTTTATTTCATCTATAACTATAATTAAAAGAGAGAGTATAGCAAATATTTTAAAAATATGAGTAATATAATTATATTCTATATAAAAAATAAGTACATATATTTTCTATTTACAAGCTTAAAATTTAAATGTCATATGTCATTGAATTATTACTGAAATTTTTCAAGTGTTTTCATAATTTCCAAATAAAATGATACCGATTATATTTTTAATTCAATTTAACATTTTAGAAAACATTGGAATATTGAATTTGAGCTTTCAATCCTTATGACTATGGTACTTCAAACTAATATTATTATTATTATTATATCAAGCTATTTAATAAATTATAATATCAAATATTCAAGAAATTTATTGACTGATGAAAAAAAATGATTTCGATACGTCCACAGAGAAAAATAACAATTTAATTAATAAAATAATAAACTATCTAAGAAGATTTTGATTAAATTTCAATTTATATCTCATTCTGAACAGTCAGTAAATTTGCGTGATCCTTCTGTTGAGAAGCTCTTACATTTGATAGATTGATGGATTGATTGATTGATTGACAGTCAAAAATTCAAATTTTTTTTATTACAACAAATAATAAGATTTATTAGAAATTCACATGGACTTTAATTTTATTATTCTCAAACTATATGTATTTATTAAGAAAATTATATTTTTATTATAAGTAATATTCAATTGTATTTTTTAGGGTTATTTTCTATCTCTAGTTTTGTAAAATTTTTCTCAAAAAATAAGAAGTTTGAAGTGCTAATGAAATTTCAATTTCAATTAATTAAAATAAAACAGAAAATAATATTTTTTAGATATTAATAATGTATATAATAATAATAATAATAATATTTTATATTAAATAAGAGAGATAGAGAAACTAAATATAATTATATAAATTATTATTAAATTTTCTGATTCTTAACTTAATTAAAAAAAAAATGAAATAAAATTTTCTAATTATCATTAAAATTTTAATTATAATTTTTAAAAGAAATGGATTCATTAAATTAAACAATTAATAAAAAACAATTACTATTTTTATAATTACCTTTAAATTATTTATTTTTTATGCTTTGTATAATAACAATATAGATATATTATATTTATTTGAAAATTTATTCAGAAATAAGATCCACTTTGAAATGGCATCCATATGAGATTTTTAAACAAATTATATAAATATTTTTCGAAATATTCTTAAAAACATTATTTTCAATTTATTTATAATAAATTTAATACCATTTTTATAGTTAATAAATTTGTAAATCAATTTATAAAAATATTATGTCATTTTTTTAATTATACTTTTTTGTAAAATTATTATATACATAATATGAGTATATATATATATATTTCTAATTTAAATGATTCATGTCTAGTATATAATAGATTATTTGTATTTATTTATTCAATTTAAACGATAAGTAAGAAAAAGTGAAAGTATTTATAAAGTATTCATATTATTATTATAAATAGAAGAAAATGATTAATAATTTATCACAAAACATTTTTCCTTCAATTGATCGACAAAATTCAATAAAAAAAAAAGAATATGATTAAATAATAATCAAGAAAATAAAAAAGCTTGATGATTTATTTAAAATACGTTTTTAAAATATATTAAGTATTATTTAAATATATCATAATTGTTTATATTGCAAATGACATTTTTTAAGTGAAGAAATATTATTTTTTTGTAAGATTTTTTGAATTATAGATATAAAGTATATTCTCTGAATTTTTAGACCCAATGATTGTAAAAAATAAGTATTTAGAACAGGGTTGTCAAACTCATAGGTACACTTGGGCCAAACAAACAAGGTTTAACTTTAGGCGGGCCACAGACAAATTGAAAGTCGAAAGTCTGATCACTAGAAACATTTTAATTTTTTTTTTTTTAGAGACAAATTTAAATTTTTTTTTAGTAAAATCGAAAGTTATCGTGGGGCGCAAAAATAGTGGTCGCGGGCCGCGTGTTTGACACCCCTCAGGGGTGATTTAGAAGAATCAATATATCCAACGGATATAAAACTAAAAAATGAATATTAATATATATTATCGAAAATATTTATAGAATTTGAATGAAGATATTAAAGTATTAGAAATATTGATTATATTATAAAAGAAGTTATTTTATTAAAAAAATATTATTGATATCATATGAATAAAGATTTAATATTCTCTTTCTAATTTCAGAAAATAATTTGAGGGTATATTTAGTTTTTTACTGTTCGTGGTAGGGAATGCAAATAGGAAACGAAACGGTAGATGATTTGTCAAATTAATTTTTTTTATATACATTCTTTTGTTTAAATAAATCTTAAATAGTAAAATTTTAAGTTGAAAAGTAAATTAAAACTTCCGTTAAATCTTATTCCGGAATGAATAATTATATTTTTTATATTTTCATAAGTGATGGATGTTTTTATAGTCAGAGTTGAGAATCTCTTTTTGAAAGTTACAACCATAAAATTAAATAATATTTTTACTATCTCGCCAGAGATAGTATTGAGATCACGAAATTTTTCGATATCGAGATTTTGATGTTTTTATACGTTTTGAAGGTTCCTGAATCATTTTCACTAAGGTTGAGAAAAATGTCTGTCTCTCTCTCTCTCTCTCTCTCTGTGTGTGTGTGTGTGTGTGTGTGTGTGTGTGTGTGTGTGGACAAGATTACGCAAAAAAGGTTTGGACTAGAATCATGAAATTTGGTACATGGACATTATTCAAAATTCGTAGTTTTCTATCAACTTTTGAGAATTGTAGCTCAACCGGAAGAGGGTCATTACCTACAACGTTTTGATTTTTTTTCGTCTAAAGTGACCGTAAAAATAAAGAAATATGTTTGATAGTTTTTCTCATGATTAAAAATTGTATAAAACTGCTATATATAGAATTTCAGCTTGATTGAATCACTGAAAGTACCGGAATTAATTTTTTAACACTGCAAATCTCACGCGCCAACACGTGACGTGATGCCATCAACAAAGAGCCAAACATGCGCTGATTTAATAAATATTATTTATTAATTTTAATTTATAATTAATTACATTTAATTTAAATATAATATATGTTAATTAATCCAATTCAAATTTTTTTAATAATTACTGGAATTGAAAAAGTTTAATTTAATAAAAATATGTAAATTTTTTGTTTAAATACATAGTACGAGTAATTTAATTAGTTTATTTCGTCTAAAAATATTTCTAAAATACTTCTATCATACTTTTAATTTTTATACAATTTTTACTTTTCTAAGAGAAAAGGATTGTCTGTCTGCTTCTTAAGTGAAAGAATTTATTTACCTTTATATCTCAATTGATACAGATCTTATATTATTACTTTGTAATTTAAAATAATTAAATAAATATAAAAGGATTTACTAAAAGAAAATTAACGCTCTTAAAATATTTCAAGTTCAGGGCTTTATATAAATAAACTTTATCAAGAACCTCTTATTACCCTTTGTATTATACCCAAATGTCAAAACCCGTAACCTGGCTGTCTTGTTACAGACTTTACTTCTCCGAATGGCTATGTATTTACTTTATTTGACAACTTATTAAACAAACTTCTCGACTGGAAATCTTGGATAATATATAAAGAGTTGCACATAAAACGTATTTAATTTATAAATAGAAAAAATAAGAAAGAAAAATATATTATATAATTGGAATTCAAAAAAATATAAATATACATATATAAATAAACATTAATTACACATCATAATGAAATAAATTAATTTAAAATTTTATTTTAATAAAAAAAAAATATATATATATTTATATAAGTAATAAATTATTATTTACTAATCAATTTTTACTATTTTTATACGATTTATAAGTATTAATTTCTGATTTCATTAAAAATTAATTTCAAATAAATCAATTGAATCGATTAAAAGATTAAATATTTAAAGTATAAAAAGAATGGATTAATCGAAGTTATTGTATTATTATTGTAAAAATAAGGATATTTAAAAATGAAATTTTTGAAATAATTATATGAGAATATTATTTTATTTATTTTAGATGGGATTTGGAGGGAGAAGGAATAATAATACAAATTGTAGGTATATTTTTGGTAATTAAATATCTTTCGACCACAATCTTATGTATTATGTAATTTACACAAGTTTTCACCACCAAATTTTTTTTCAACTTGAGTTATTCGTTTTGATAATTTTATAGTTACAATTATCCATTATACAATACAAATAATTGTTCATTATCTTAAAGACTTTTCTCTCTTTGCAATTATTCTTGTTGAAATAAATAATGACTTGTTCTCTTTTGTACATTTATAAGTATCATTGTATCTGGTATGTTTTATATAAACAATAAATGGGAAAATGTCATCAACATGATAATTAAAATCATCACGAGAGAAGGTGGAGGCAAACACCTAGATATTTTCAAAATCAATCTATATATATATATATCATATTATATTGTTTTAATTAATTGATTTAATTAAATTGTTTGCGTATATATATATATATATATATTCTTTCTAGTTTAATATTATATAATCGGTTGAATATTATTATTGAGTACTTATTTTTCAAATAAATACATATTTTTAATTAAATTACATATAAATTAAAACAAAAAAACCAAGAAATATTATGAATTAAATTTTTTAAAATTCCTCATCCCCTTCTATCTACTCATCTATTGGTATTTTGATGAAAACTATTATTGTATGAGAATTTTCAAAGAATTTCCAATAATAAAATTAAAAATTCCTTTTTCAATATTAATATATGTTTAGTCTTCTCTTAATTAATTGTGCTTTTATTATAATAAATGCAAGTAAATAAATATTTATTAGTAAGAGAATATATTTATTCGATTAGTCAGCTTTTGGCATTATTATGTGAAATATTTCACTAAATTAACAAAATTGCACGTTTAATGAATAATAGGTATTGTCATTGAATTTTAGTATGTATATATCTAATTAATAAATTATTATCTAAAAATCAAAAGTAATATTTAAGTAATTCAAAGAATCAAAATTATAAATAAATAAAATAAATATATAAATAAAAAAAAATATAATTATATTATATTATTATTAAAAATAAAATAAGTAAAGATGAAGAAAATGATTTTTTATGTGATTATAGGATTAGATAATAATAATATAGTAATAACAATAATAATAATAATAATAAGCAAATTACTTTTTTAAAGAATTCAATTTATCATTTAATTTTTATTATAAAATTTTCATTATGATGTTTCATCAAAAAAATATTAATATTATTTTGTACTTTATAAATTCATTAATATTTATATAATAAGAGTATAATTACCGGTAAGATAGAATGAAGGAGATGATGCTGTAGGATTTTGTTGAAAAATCGAGTGAGAACAACACTAAACGAATGCACTGATGTCACAGTCTCAAACGCTTTTTTCTGAAGGAGTCGGTTGTTATAACTCGAAACCCGAAAACCACGAATCTGGTAAATAACAAGTGCCAAGGTAAGAACGCCTGCTCTGCAACTGACTGAATTCCTCGAGCGGCGCACTGCTACCGGTGCCAGAGGTGGTGGTGGGGGGTGGACAGGGGAGGCCAGTCCGTGAGGCGAGCATGCGCACTAGCAGGGAAAAAAATATACGTGGAGAGATAGATAGATACCTGAGAAGTGCGTTTTCTATCCAAATTATTTAATTATTTTTTTCTACACCATCCTTGGGGAGAAGAGGGGGGGGGGGGGGTGAAAAGAGAAAGAAATATATTCAAAATACAATAAATCACCAGCATTTAAAAAAATATATATATATTTAATTTGAATTCTCCTGGTGCCCTGATATTAGAATACTTTTACTTTTTATTAATTAGAACAAATGAAAATATCAAAAGTAAATTTATATATTTATGTGTGTGTGTGTGTGTGTGTGTATATATATAAATTAATTTAAATTGTTTCAATGATATCGTCTTATAATCATCCATGTTATTTTATAATTATTCTATAATCATTATTTCTTCCCAGCTGATGATTTTTTTTTATTAATTTCATTTCATTTCTAGAAACGATCTTTAATCTTGTCAAAAAATTTTTAAAATTTAATATGTACTCTCTATATAACTTTGAAAAATTATGATCTATATTAAGATAAGATTTAAGAATAAAATAAATTTTAATGAAAACTAAAAATGTTGAAAGAAATTGATATTACCGAGCCAAGTGGGAAAATGAGAGAGAAACTTTTATTACATGAAATGTTCCAAATTCTTATCTGAAATATTTACTCTTTTTAAAGTGAACTTTGACTATTATTAATAAAAGTAGAATAAAAATTACTTAATAAAATATTACATTATTATGTTTCTTTTTTAATCTATGATAATTTATGTATTGTTAATAATTGGCAAAATAATCATTACACAAAAATTTCTACAGACAATAATTGAAAATTATTTCTGAAAATATAAATTACAGTTAAAAACTTTTTCTATTTTTTGGATTCAAATTAAATATCACGTTGATTCATTATTAGAAAAGAGAGAGTATGAATTTTTTAAAACATTTTTAAAAATAATTTTCCCATTCATTTACATAATCGATTGATTTATACTCGATAAATATTTAATAAACTCTGGGGGAACAAACATTTGGAATTAAATTTATATTTTATCATTAAACATGGATTTTGTTTTTAGGTAAAAAAGATGAGAAATCAGGCTTCAAATGATGAAAAATATTTTTTCATCTAGATTTAACATTCAAATATATTTTTAAAATAGAATATATGTTGAAATCGTATCAATCGTTGATGATTCAAAAGAATTAGTCAGATTTAAATCTTTTTTTTTTTTATTTATAAAGAATGTACATTTTTTACTATCTTGCCAGAGATAGTATTGCGATTACGAAAATTTTCGATGTTGATATTTTGATGTTTTTATACGTTTTGAAGGTTCTTGAATTATTTTCACTAAGATTGAGAAAAATGTCTGTGTATGTGTGTAGACAAGATTACGCAAAAACGGTTTGAGCTAGAATCATGAAATTTGGTACATAGGCATTATTCAAAATTCGTAGTTTTCTATCAATTTTTGAGAAATGTAGCTCAACCGGAAGAAGGTCATTTCCTATAACGTTTTGATTATTTTTCTTCTAAAGTGACCGTAAAAATAAAGATATATGTTAGATAATTTTTCACATGATTAATAATTGTATAAAACTGCTATATATAGAATTTCAGCTTGATTGAATCGATGAAAGTACCAGAATTAATTTTTTAATATTGCAATATTGCCATCATCAAAGAGCCAAACATGCGCTGGTTTAATAAATATTATTTATTATTTTTAATTTATAATTTATAATTAATTAAATTTAATTTACATATAATTATGTATAATTATAATATATTAATTATGTTTATTAATCCAATTCAATTTGCGAGATAGTCGCGTGGAGACACTCCAGCTAATTTTTTGATTCGTTAAAGAATAACACAGACAGACATTCAAAGAATAAAATCTATATCTAAATTTCCAAATGGACAAAAAGACAATAAATTTATAAGTTTTGAGCGAATTTGGAAAGAAAAAAATAATTAAAAAATAAAGTTGAATAAAATTGATTTGTTAATTTATAGGTTGAAGAAACTTGAATCGACTTCATAGCCCTTTGTATGTGTCCGTTATCGCGTTGGCAGAAATCCAATTTCATGTAATGTTCATCAGCCGATTGATTTCTATTTAATTCCTACATTTAATATATTGGAATGCTTTTTAAACTCTATTTCTATTTACATAAAAAAATAATATATATAATAATAAAAAATAAAACTACTTCAAGTAATGTGTGCCAAATTATAAAATAATTAGAAAATCTTTTATTTATTGTAGTATTTTCTAATATTTCTCCCATCTCCCTTTTTTATTTAAAATAAATGAGCCAAATAATTAAACCCGAAAAAATGAGCTATGGCCAGGCACAGAGCCGACCGACGATTTGAAATAAATTAATTTCCAAACAACATTATATATATTATCAAACAACATTATTATATATTATCAACAAAATATATTTTTAAAACTTGAATTAAAATGACTAAGTTATATTATCTCAGTTTCTATTTTAAGGTTAATCACTCAATTATTAATTATTACTATATTTTAAGTAAAAAATTTCCGACAATGAATATAAAATTAATACTTTGTAAACTACCACTTCCAGTTTCTGGATATACACCAAAAGTTTATTAATTCATGCATTAAGTAAATATACCAAATTTTATCAAAATCCGTTGAGACGTTCAAGCTCTACACGTCTATACGGACACACAACGGACAGACGAACAGATATCATGCTAAAGATACTTTTTTCTGTTATCAAATTACCGATTAACATATCTGTTCAACTTGGTAATTTAAATTTAAATTAATCATGGCCAGGCCCAGAACTGACCGAAATAAATAATAATAAATATGTATATATATATATATATATAAAGTATAAAAATAAAATTTTAAAACTTGGAATAAAATGACTAAATTATATTATCTTGGTTTTTACTTTTAGTTTAATCTCTCATTTATTAATTACTACTATATTTTAAGCGAAATATTTTCCGACAATGAATATAAAATTAATACTTTGTAAACTATCACTTCTGGTTTCCGGATATAGACTAAAAGTTGATGAATTCATGCTACTGATGCATTAAGTAAATATAACCAATTTTACCAAAATCCGTTGAGCCGCTCAAGCTGTACACGTCTATACGGACACACAATGGACAGACGGATGGACGGACAGGCTTTATGTTAAAAATACTTTTTTCTGTTAACAAAATGCATGATTCGTGGAGATATGTAAAAATCTCCACATGTGAAATTTTAATTAAGTGCTCATTTTCGATTTTGTAGTGGTATAGCAGATATCTATTCATTCTTATTTTATGACGCATCTTTACAATGTTTATTCTGAAATAATAATTAATTCAAGTTTGTTTTCTAACCATTTATTTGTTTATTTTCCACTAATCCGACTTCTAAATGACTTTTATTGAAAAGAAATTATGTAGATGTATATTAAAGTAAGGACAGTAAAGGATAAATACACCTCAATCAAAAGTGTCACTTTATAAAATTAGCTGGAGTGTCTCCACTCGACTATCTCGCAATTTGAATTGGATTAAATAACATAATATATTATTTTTAAATTAAATTTAATTAATTATAAATTATAAATAATAAATATTAAACCAGCGCATGTTTGGCTTTTTGTTGATGGCACCATGGCACGTGTTGGCGCGTGAGATATGCAGTGTTAAAAAATTAATTCTGGTACTTTCAGCAATTCAATCAAGCTGAAATTCTATAGCAGTTTTATACAATTATTAATCATGTGAAAAATTATCAAACATATATTTTTATTTTTACGGTCACTTTAGAGGAAAAAAAATCAAAACGTTGTAGGTAATGACCCTCTTCCGGTTGACCTACATTTCTCAAAAGTTGATAGAAAACTATGAATTTTGAATAATGTCCATGTACCAAATTTCATCATTCTAGCTCAAACCGTTTTTGCGTAATCTTGCCTACATACATACACACACACATACACACACACATACACACACACACACAGACATTTTTCTCAACCTTAGTGAAAATGATTCAGGAACCTTCAAAACGTATAAAAACATCAAAATCTCAACATCGAAAATTTTCGTGATCGCAATACTATCTCTGGCGAGATAGTAAAAATTTAAGGGAAATTTCCCAAATTTCACATTGGATTAACATGATACCCGTATCTCCCTCTTTTATCATCAGGACAAAAAATTTGAAACTTTTATATGAAATTAGGATGAGATATTAAATTTTTTATAAACTATAGATGACAATTACGGAATCCAAAGATGATATCTTATTTTTTCACTTTTCGTTTCAACTTCGTTAATTGATCTTAACAGCCAATACAATAAAATCAAAAATACAAAAAAAAGCAAAATGTGCAGCATCGTACACGTGGCGGAAGTGAAACTTCTTAGAATCTAGAGAATAAGAGAAATTTTAGTTGAGAGTGTGAGTGAGAGAGAAATAGAGAAAAATAAAGGGATCATTTCGAAAGACATATAACAGTATAAAATTTTCGTAACAAATATTCGCTTTATTATTACCGACCGACGATAGTAAGGGAGGTATTGTTTTCACACCAAATTTCACATGTGGAGATTTTTACATATATCCACGAATCATGCATTTTCTAAACAGAAAAAAGTATTTTTAGCATGATGTCTGTCCGTCCGTCTGTCCGTCCGTCCGTATAGATGTGTACAGCCTGAACGGCTCAACCGATTTTGATGAAATTTGGTATATTTACTTAATGCATCAGTGGGATGAATTGATCAACTTTTGGTGCAATTCCGGAAACCGGAAGTGGTAGTATTAGCGACCGACGATAGGAAAGAAAGGGTTATTTTCACACCAAAGGAGATTTTTTTATATATCACCACGAATCATGCACTTTGTATTGGTTTTATCCTCGAGAAAAATCATATTTATTAGTTTTTTCTTGATTTAAAATTATATGACGTCATCCAGCCATTCATGACGTCACAGCCTGGTCTTGCATATATATTATAAATAAAATCAAATTAAAAATGTTTATATTTATTATTGATGTATCCATATCTGTTTTTTATTACATTAATAGATATATGAAAATTATTTGAAATTGTTTCTGTAGCTGGAAATTAATTTATTTCAAACCGTCGGTCGGTTCGGACCTGGCCACAGGTCAACTTATTATTATTATCTACTCTATCATCATATCTACATTGCCTGTACTATTGTCGGTTGGTGCTTCAATTGGTAATACTGATATTAATGGCTTGTGATAACTAAAATAAGATATATATGTTCGTGATTCGATATTTTCTATATAACGTGTAAAAACAGCATCTATTGTAGTTCCAGATTTTGTTGTTGATTCCTTGGGATCGTTATTTATAAGCAGACCAAATGTTTCTCGAAGAAAGTTGATCAACGGCAACGAATCATCTCAGATCCAAAATTTACATTAAAATCTCCCCCGAGAATTAGAGGGATTTTATCTTCGCCTCGTTCAAGTGCATTAGCACCTGTGTGGCTATAAACCAGTAGTGAACGGTGTATGAAATAAATAATATCGTCTAAATTTTGGTCGTTATTTTTTTTCGGCATAGTGAAATCTGTGGAGTAGAGAAAAGCAGTTTTAAATGCAATAATAATTTTAAATTGATTTAGTAGTGTTAAAGTAATGTTGAGATTCGGATAAATAACGTGAATGGTCATCGACGCACATAACTGTATGTGTTGGCGTGTGAATCGCCGACCATGTTCACACACACAATTACATGCGTCGGTATGCGTGCACGCTGTATATTTGACTTGAGAATTTTCGTCAACGTACTCGTGCGCATGCGCGTCATGGACTTGCGCGTCATGAGTGGGGATTAGAACGAAAGACCGCACAAAAGGGAGACGCAGATAGCCTCTTTCTCAAGAACGAAAGACCGCACAAAAGGGAGACGCAGATAGCCTCTTTCTCATTCTCACTCGTTATACTTATATCTTTTTTCTCACTTGCGTTACGAAAACTCAATTTTTCAATTCACTCTCCATTCTCAACCAAATGTCAGGACGCCGCTAAAGAAGTTTCACTTCAAAAATAAAATAAAATAAAATAAAATACAGGTATTAAATAAAATTATTTAAAATATATTTATTAAAAGATTTTCCTTCCAATTAAAATGAATTTTGAAGGAATTTTTAAATTTGCTTATTTTTATTAGTTTATAAATTATGAACTATCATCATCTAAAGGTAAGTCATCAATTCCCTAATTGTATAGTAGGATAAATAAATATATTAATACTTATATTAACCAATTAATCAATTTATTTATTTTAAATATTGATTTTTTTTTATTTCAAAGATATTATAGTTTATTAATAGTTTATTATTATTTTTTTTTTTTTAATAAATTATTAATAAATAATATCATCGAAAATCATAAGAAATAGAAAGTAGGTATAGGTAGGTATAATTATATTAATGTGCTAAAGTAGCTATACGTGGCTCTAGTAGATCTTAAAGCTTATTAGCTTATTATTAGCTTTATTAAAAAAAAAATAGGTAAATGGAAGGGAATAAAGTTAAATATATTTAAATACAATATAATATAATATAATATTTTTATAAAAAGATATACAATTTAGAATAAAATGGAAACTAAGATATTAAGAATGAGAAATAAACCTAAGATAAAATTAGCTGGAGTGTCTCCACTCGACTATCTCCCAAATTTGAATTGAATTAAATATCATATATTAATTTAAATTAAATTAAATTAATTAAATTATAAATTAAAATTAATAAATAATATTTATTAAACCAGCGCATGTTTGACTTTTTGTTGATGGCACGTCGTCACCTACACACACACAGACAGACATTTTTCTCAACCTTAGTGAAAATGATTCAGGAACCTTCAAAACGTATAAAAACATCAAAATCTCAACAACGAAAATTTTCGTGATCGCAATACTATCTATGGCAATCAGTTTATCTTGTCAGATATATATATATTTAAACCATTTGTGGTAATTATACAATACTTTTATATAATTTTATAAAAAAAAAGCAAAGGTTAATTTTTTTTTTTATTACTTTTGAGAATGCAAGTATAATTTTAAATGCATTTTATGAAATGATTTCGTAATTGATTTTAAGAATGCAATAGGTTAAGTAATTTTTAATTCGCTTGGTGTCCCATAAAAATACACATTTAGTCTAATGATGACTTTTTTTCTTCAATTAGTCATTAACTATTTTGTATTTATTACCTAATCGGATTTCGTTTCCCTGAGGGCGGATATCCGGGTCATCGTGACAGGATGCAGTAGGGAAGTGTAGGTTTGAAGAAGACCAAGAAGAAGAGGGTGTTTCCGATCAGCCACCCTGTGACCACCCTTGGTAGATGAACAAAAGTGGTTTCCTCATGTCTTTTTGAAGAAAACAAATAATAAAGGGTGAATAGAACACGCGCCTGACATACCAGGTGATACATCAAAGGAATACTTTATATATATATATATATATATATATATATCTTCTATTATATTATAAAGTTTTTACTTCCTTTGCTCTAGTTTTAGTCAAGAAAAATAAATAATAATCTAAAATAGAATATATACAAAACATATTGCTAGATTAAATTAAAATAAGACAATTCTGGTATATTAAAAACAAAACCATCTGTTTTAGTCAGGCAAGTGATATTGTATGTTATCAATTAGATTATAATCTAT
The DNA here is from genome assembly GCA_963082975.1 of Labia minor. NCBI lineage: Eukaryota > Metazoa > Arthropoda > Insecta > Dermaptera > Spongiphoridae > Labia > Labia minor. Next base: position 12,071,488 of record OY720344.1, on the reverse strand, counting down.
AGAATTAAAAAGACAATAGTGACAGCTTTGGTGTCCAAAAAGCTTGACGAATTTGAACCATTTAAATGGCGTTCAATTTTTTATGTTCAATTGCAGTGTTGAATGAAAAATAATAAAGAAACAAAACACTCTACCTTGTGTGTGTTTTGTGTTCATTGATATGAACAAAATACCTAAAGGCCAGGTCCAATTTACAAATTTTATCAAAACTTGAATGGTAGCAAAATGTTTAATATTTAAATATAAGATTGGGAACAATTTAAGATTTTCGGGTTTAAATAGATGAACACTGATAGACAGAAGAAAAAGAGGCCATAATGCTTTAGAATTAATAATTAAAAAGCTCGACTATCTCGCAATTTGAATTGGATTAAATAACATAATATATTATATTTAAATTAAATTTAATTAAATATGAATTTATAAATTAAAATTAATAAATAATATTTATTAAACCGGCGCATGTTTGGCTCTTTGTTGATGGCATCACGTCACGTGTTGGCGCGTGAGATATGCAGTGTTAAAAAATTAATTCTGGTACTTTCAGTGATTCCATCAAGCTGAAATTCTATATATAGCAGTTTTATACAATTTTTAATCATGTGAAAAATTGTCAAACATATATCTTTATTTTTACGGGCAATTTAGAGGAAAAAAAATCAAAACCCTCTTCCGGTTGAGCTACAATTCTCAAAAGTTGATAGAAAACTATGAATTTTGAATAATGTCCATGTACCAAAATCTCAAGTTTAGACTATTATATAACTAAAGAATTTATTTAATATATAATACGTTAATTAAATTCATTTTATATTGTGAAATATTCACATTAGCCATGTAATTAATAATTATTAATTCATGAAAATAATATATCTTTTAATATAAAATTTTGTAATATATATTATAAAAGGTTTAAGAAAAGAAAATTTTATATTAATAATAGTGTAGTATTTAAATTTTAATAAATGTATTAATAAGGTTTAGGGGAAAGATAATCATTATTATTGGTAAATATTAGTAAATGATCTTTATAACGATGGATTTTTTTATATGTGCCTTTAAACAATGTTTCTGTTTACTTTTCTTAATATAATATAAAAATAATATATTTAATACCTGAATTTTGATAACTCTAAAGTTTCCAAATTAGAATCTTGTTTTTTTTTATTTTGTTTGGCTTAAATTTTTTCTATATTAAGTATAGAGTATAAATGTCGAGAATATTTTTTTAGAATGTATAAAAGATCATAATATTATATTTACTCATAAATAATATTTTAATTAAAAAAATAATTTTAAATTTAATATCCCATTGTGAATTTTTATTTTAAAAATCATTTAATTAGTTTATATTACAAATTTATTTAAATTATGAAATGTTTCAATGAATTTTCTCATGATCAGAGAAAAAACGAATATGATGGATTGTTCACAACAGAACAATGAATTGTACAAAAAAGGATATTAATACTTATCAGGTTTATTAATGATTAGATATTGCAAAAAAAAAAAATTAAGAAAACAATAAACATTTTTAATTTCTATCCCTGTTAGATGGGAAACCAAGTAGGAATATAGTATATTTACTAGTAATAATAATTTTCAGGAGGAAAAGAGAAATTCAAGATGAAATTGTATCTAGTTTAGTTAAAAATGAAGTTTCCTGTTCTTTATAACCTCTTATCACTTTTAAGAGATCGAGCAGAATCTTATTTCATTTACCAGATACACATTACATTCAAAAGGATATATTATTTTAATATTAAAATATAATTATATTTTTCTTATTCATTTCTTATTTTTAAGATTTAAGTTATTTTTCAAATCTAAAACTAGGTCCTTAATAAGCACCTATTAAAAAATTCATAAAAAAAATTAATTTAAAGCCACACTTGTCATTTAGTAAGTGTATTCAATCAAGAAAATTCAATTTAATAATTAGTTAATAAAATAATACATGAAAATATATAAAAATAACTACAAATATACTAAAAAATAAAAAAAATGTAATAATTTTTTGTAAAAATTAAATATAAATAAATATGAATATAAATTGACCATGAACATATCCACTTTGTAATAATTATCATATGTTTTTAGTTATTATGTAAATAACTAGATATTAGTTCAAGAAAATATGCCTTCCCTAATTTAATTTTATGTCTAATTTTTTTTTTTCATTTATAATTTTGAACTTTAATAATCTTCATTCATTAAAACTTTAAATAGAATAATTAATTTACAAACTTTTTCACTAGAAAAAAAAGGCAAATAAATAATCTAATTTTCTGAAGAGTGCAAATTATATAAAAATAATGTATAAAAAAAGAGGAAATTAATAAATGGTTTAAGAACTGTTACAGAAATTCTAACATGTTATTATCAAAACTATAATTAATAATGAATAAACACTCTATATAATTTATGTATTACTAATATTTAATAAGTGTTACTTTTTAAGAACAACTATCTATTATTTATTTAATACTGATTTAATTTTAATTGAGCATGATAAGATAATTTATTATCATTTTATAATATTGTTTATTAACTTAAAGGTAAGTCTCATATTTTAAGAGCAGACTATAGATATATTTAAAAAAAAAGGTGAAGTAGTGTATGTTTGGTTGCCTACCTTGACCGGAGGCATGCAAGATGGCAGCGACTCCAGTGCAGAACTCGCGGAACTCGAGTTCGCCGCGCCCCTCCGGGTCCAGCTGCTGCACCAGCCGCTGCATTTCCTGTGAAAAGAGCACGTGGCAACTCGATCAGCAGATGCACACCCAGGTGTACCTGATTTGGCGGACAGATGCATTGCACCCACGCGTCCCCTCTTTGGGTGCCATCTGATCATTTAACCAAGTTTCAAACTGATCCATTCCAATAGTTTGGAATTGTATTTAACAATGCTTTAAGAGAAGCACATGTGCTCCCATTCATAAGAGAAACAGCTGAATCCGATTCAAAATATATATATATATTTTTTATAAATTCATTTATTTCCTCAATGTATCCCTAATAGTAAATCTGTCCGTGCCATATGTGGTTTGAAAATTTCATTTATAAAAAAAAAAAAATTTTATTTATTTTTCAGAAATTATAAATAAGAATAATATTATACAAAATTTTAAAATCAAGAAGTAAATAATATTAAATTAAGGGACAAAAAATACTATTGTCTATTCAATCAAAAACATTTTATGTTGTTATTATTTTTATATATTTAGATTTTATGAATTTTACATTATAAATTCTTTGTTTAATTATATATTTACTATATCTCTATTTATTTAATTATTCAGAGAAAGAGAAAATAGTTTTATTTGTTAATTTTAATAATAAAGGGTGTTTCATAAAGTACGCAGTTTTTTAATTGCGAGGGATATTCTTGTTTGAAGATTGTCAGCACTGTTCCTATCATTTTCGTTATCTATCTATTATCTCTCCTATTAGAAGACGATTTGTCGTTTTTCCATTTTAAAGCCATGGAGTGGTTCAGTATTCTTATTGTGAAAACTCATTACAAAAACGGGGAGTGCTACGCAGAGATTGTCCGTAAACTTCGCGCGATCTTTGGATGTGACAATGCCCCGACTGCAACAATAGTTTCGAGGTTGGTACAGAAATTCGAAGAATCTGGGTTAGTTGCAACCAGAAAATCGTCCGGTCGAAACCGTAATGTTCGAACGCAACAAAACATTGCGGTACTGCAAGACAGTGTGAAAGTGAGCCCCGTGAAGTCGCTTCGCCGTCGTTCACAACAGCTGGGTATGTCAACATCTTCGGTGCATCGAAAACTGAAAAAAGATCTTCTTATGCAACCCTACAAGATTCAGTTGACACAAGAGGTGAAGCAAAGATTCGCCGATTGGATTTTAACTAGACAACAAGAGGACGAGGAAGTCACAAATTTACGTGAACAAACCTCAAACGATTACCGAACTGAAGATGAAAAATCAACGGGTAATCGGCGAAATCGACAGGGACGTCTGCGAAAGAGTTATCGTTAATTTCAATGATCGGATGACTGTCTGCAAAGAAAGTGGAGGTGGACCTATGCTCGATATCATTTTTCATTATTAAATCGAAGTATATGTTGAATGAAATTAAATAACAATTTTGAATTTTGCTTCGATTTTGCCTGATTTATTGCATTTTTAAAAACTCCGTACTTTATGAAAAACCCTTTAGTAATAGACAAATTAGCATCATGAGAGTAAATGTGTAAATTGAATATACCATTGTTGAGTAAAAGTTAGTACTCGTATAATACATTTATACATCTATCTCATCACGAATTTATTTATAGTTTAATGAGTCAGTAAAATTGTCTTTGTTCCTGTTTTCTTATATAATCAAAATCACTAAGAATAAAAAAAAATCATTAATTTTTAAAAATTTAATAATTTATATAATAAATATATTATTTCAGTTTATAGTTTCAAAGATAATATTGTTTTTTATTTTATTATTATTTTTTTTTAATTTTCTTTTAGATATTTTAATCAAGAAAAAGTTTTATAATATTTATTTTTAACGCTATTTTATATTGTTATTATACCATAAATATTTTCAAGTACGAAATAATTGAGTTATTTCCTACAATTAACTTAATTGATATTGTGATTCAGTTGAAGTAAATCAGATGAGTTGGATTTAAAATGTAGGGTGAGTTGGGGTAGGTTAAAACATGACATTCTAATTTATTAGAGAAATTGCCAGATTAGAAACATAAAACAAAAAAAAAAAAAAAAATAAGCTGGAGTGTCTCCACTCGACTATCTCGCAATTTGAATTGGATTAAATAACATAATATATTATATTTAAATTAAATTAAATTACTTAAATTATAAATTAAAATAAATAAATAATATTTATTAAACCAGCGCTTTTTTGATGGCACGACGTCACGTGCTGGCGCGTGAGATTTGCAGTGTTAAAAAATTAATTCTGGTACTTTCAGCGATTCAATCCAGCTTAAATTCTATATATAGCAGTTTTATACAATTTTTAATCATGTGAAAAATTATCAAACATATATCTTTATTTTTACGGTCAGTTTTAGTAATCTTGTCTACATACATACACACATACTACACATACATTTTTCTCAACCTTAGTGAAAATGATTCAGGAACCTTCAAAACGTATAAAAACATCAAAATCTCAACAACGAAAATTTTCGTGATCGCAATACTATCTATGGCAATCAGTTTATCTTGTCCGATATATATATATTTAAACCATTTGTGGTAATTATACAATACTTTTATATAATTTTATAAAAAAAAAAGCAAAGGTTAATTTATCTAGAGCTCCCTACTTTCCCTCACTTTGCCATTCTTGCTGAGATGAATCATATGTTCCAGCTAACTTTAACGGATGTAAATATTATTATATACATATGTACAACATTTAATATAATTATATTTATTATTCAGATATTGAAAAGACCGAAAAAGTTTTATCAATCAAAATAATCGTTTTTAATATAATCTCTATTTGAAAAAAATTAAGATATATAAAAAAATTGTCATTCATGCCGCAGTGAATCAAGTTAATCTTTTTTTTTAAGGAAACTCGTAACTGTGAACAAATTTAATTTTCTAGTACTATTCCATTTATTTTCTAAAATTTAAATATAATATTTTAAAAAAGGTTTGTCGAATATTAGTGATTTTTTTTAAATCATAATTTATTGATTTGTTTCCAAATGCCAGAGTTCAACACCATTCATAATATATTAGGAACAATTTTTTTTAATATTTATAAAATCTGGAATTAAACTTCACTTTATTTTCGAGTGAAATTGAAAAAAAAACTAATCTCATAAAATGAAAGTATTTATAGAAATTAAAATCAAATTAACACAATGAAATGAGGTTAGCGTTTAGTAAATATATTTGGTCCATATAATTAATCTTAAAAGATTTATTTAATTTTTCAATATTTATGAAAACAAGCCCCTATATAAAATAAATTTAATTAATTTCACAATCTAAACAAATTATTTGATATTATTTTAGGGGTCATAGTAAAAATTGATAGTTGATTTAATAAAAAGATGTTTAATTTTAAGTTTAAATCATATCATCAAGTTAAACTATTCAGTTTAATAAGCCCAATTTACACGGGGTTAGTACTTGTCATTAGTTCAGGAGTGGGCAAATACTTTTAAGCGCGGGCCAAAATGAAATTTTCAAAATGCCTTCCGGGCCGGAGGACTATATTTCGAAAACACTAATAAAAAATTTTTTTTTTAGAGATATATTGAACGAAAAAATTTTTTAACAGGCCGGCGGGCGTTCAAAAAGTCCGCTCTTAAAAGTATTTGCCCACCCCTGATCTAATGACAAGTACTAAGCCCGTAAATTGGGCTTTAAAGAAGGAAATTAATGAAAAACAAAATAAATATGAAATTAAATACAAAACTTTGAGTTATAATTTTTGAAAGATAAAAAAATAAAATCTAAATATCGTATGTGAAGTCATTTTTTTGAATCAAACGTTTTGGATTTTTTTATTTAAAGTGCTTAATTATTATCGGAAAAACAAATTCTTTTGTCTTTTAGAAAATAAAATTCCATAAAATCTAGAGACCTGGTGAAAAGGCTTGACTAAGATCCTCATGGTCCAGAAGGACAAAGTTTCGGCATGACAAAGAAATTTCTTTAGCTGGGGTTTATGGAACTGAGTCCACCCATCCCCCGGGATCAAAATTAGGAAGCTACTTGAGAAAAAATGTAGCGCCTCCGATTAAGAAAATCAAGATAAAGGTTCAGAGAACCCATTTTACTAATCATATAAAACCTTTAACAATTTACTTGATAGATGCTGATTTTTATATATTCATTCAACAATTTAATTTTTTAAATTTAAAGGGAAAACGATTTTTGATTTAGAAATGTTTTGTAGATATCTAAAAAGGGGAAAAAAATTCTATCTATACATCTCCAATTTTAGGACCCCCTAATCAATTGAATAGATTAAATAGGGCCTATTTTGACTCGAGAGGATATTAAACTTAAAGAATGAAAATAAATAAATACTTTCGAAAGTGGTTTTCCTATTTCCTTTGTTAAACGGAACAGAAACATTTATAACTTTCTTTCAAGAAATGATTTAATAAACAGTAATATATAGATATATAAAAATACATACATATAAAAATTATAATTGTAAATTAATTTAAAATAAGATTGAATAAAAAAAGAATAATCGTATTCTTTTAACTACACCATTATTCAATGTCATTATTTAATGAATGCGAGAGAGAAATTAATTCATTATAATATTATTTATAAATATAAATTAATGTTCAGATTGAATTCATGTGGGAGTTATTTATACTGGAGACAGAAGATAATTATTTCCCATTTTTTTTATATTGAAAAAATGATTACAAAAAATAAAACGATTTCTATAGTATTTTTTAGTACCGATATTGTACTTATAGATTTATAGATGTGATGAAAAATAAATTATAAAAAAAAATAATTAAAATTTGTGGTCTAAGTATTATGAAAAATCTAGGTCAATTATAGAGTATTTTAAAGTAATTATATTATAGTTAATTAAAACTTTTTTTCATAGCTTAATTTTTACTTTCTTTTACGCATAAAGATTATGAATTATAAATTTAAATTGACTGTTAATTTCTGTTTTATTTCGTCTAATGGCCAGGAAAATCAAAGTATTTCTAGAATCTTAAAAAAAAAAAAAAGATTAGTAAAAAAATGAATATATTAATAATATAATAATTTTCTTAGTACAAATTTATATAATATAAAATACGACAGATTAAATTTATAAATTAATTATTTTATATTTTATATGAAAATTAAATTTAATACAAACAGTTCAATAAAAATTTTAATATTTATTGATAAATATCTGAACTATATGAATTGAAATCATGAACATGACACAATTTTATGAATTGAAAAACATTGACATGTTTATTAATATTTTTTATGAACATTTAGATTTAAATTAAATCAACAAAATTTATTTCGTTTTAAGGGTCAGGAATAAAATCTGTATTATATGTATATAAAGAAATTTATAAGAAAAAAAAAAGAAAAGAAAATTAAAATTATATAAGAAAAAAGATTTATATCTAATTTTTTTGTTATCGTTTGATAAAAATATTTTTTTCGTCTAAATTTAGTGCACAACATTTTGAAAGAATAAAAAGGAAAAACCTATTTGAATTATGAAAATTATTAAAATAATTTTTCCCGTTTATGGGAAAACCTAATTTAGAATAAAATATAGATATGTCTAGTTTTTTTTCAAAATAATTATTTTATTTTAAAATGATTTAGATTATTTACAGGATATGAATAATACATCAAATGATTCTTCTCACTCACTGATAAAAAAAGAATCGTATTATCTTAATATGAATATCATTTAATGACATACATACATTTCCCTTTGAATATAATAAATTTCTCATTTAATATATATATATTATTTTATAATTTTAATATTATAATGTCAAAAAAAAAAACTAAATAAATAAAAAATATGTTGTTAGTTAGGAATAACTAATAAAACTTTCTATATGATTTTGAAATCAGAATATTGGATTTGGAGTGTTTGTCTCAATAAAAATACACAATTTCAACTGTGTAATTTGTTAAAATTTTGATTTAAGTTATAAAAACCTATTTTCAAAAATAATTGTTTTAATTAATTTATCCTAATCGAATAGTTACTTGGTCCTAATTATTTTTATAATCTCTATATGTTATAAATAAATATTATTTATTTATTTATTATATCTAATAGATGAGATACTGATTAGAAAAGAAATTTCAAATATTATTAAATATATATTTTTTTTAATGCATATACATATAATTTTTTATTTTATATAATAATTTTAGTTATATCAATTCATATTTTGGAGAAAACAAAACAATAATTACCAAAATCGAAAGTCATATGTCCTAAGTTCTGCATCATGTCATTTATTTTTTATTTTGATTCATTTTCTTTTTTTGGAGGATTCAACTCTCAGCTTTTCTAGTTAAAAATTTGTAAATTCATCGTGTTATCATTATTTGGCAGTGATCATGATATTGCAATTAAAGAACTATTCATCCTAGTTTGTTTTTATTTTTTCTGGTTATTGGATATTCAACAAATTCTAATTGTAATTTTTATTAATAACATAAATTTAATTAAATTTAAATTCATCAGTCTTTTATTTATTAGAAAATGAAAAATTATTTATTAATTATAAATTAAAAATTGTGAATTTCAGAGAGGGATTAAATAAATGAAAACTCTTTAAAAAACCTTTGACATTTACTAATGAATAATAATTTAAATGATATTTATTTAAGATTTTTAAAATTATGTAAAATACGATATTATAGTATTTATAAGGTATTTATCAATTTTGTGTTCAAATATTAAAAAAAGAAGATATTTTTTCAAAAATTTCTCTCTAATAATATCAAATACAAAACAAAACATGTATATATAACATAAAATGATGATTTATTAATATATTCTATAATAAAAAAAATCTGGAGTGTCTTCACTCGACTATCTCGCAAATTTGACTTGGATTAAATAACATATATTAATTTAAATTAAATTAAATTATAAATTAAAATTAATAAATAATATTTATTAAACCAGCGCATGTTTGGCTCTTTGTTACATACACACACACAGACAATTTTCTCAATCTTAGTGAAAATGATTCAGGAACCTTCAAAACGTATAAAAATATCAAAATCTCAACATCAAAAATTTTCGTGATCGCAATCCTATCTCTGGCGAGATAGTAATTAATTCATTATTAGATAAATATCTGTATAAATTTTGATATATATAAGTATATCTTTTCTTTTCTGTCTAAATTGATTATATATTTTGTTTTTTTGATTAGAAAAATAGGCAAAAAAAAAAACAAAATAAAACTGATATATATGAGGAGTATATTTTTTTCCTATTGTCCGTTATTTGTGGTCTCAGTTTAATTTTAAATTGTCTTTCAATTAAATGCCAGTTGAATATATCTAACAGTAAATAAAGCGGAATTGAGTTGGATGGCCCAAAATACAATGACTGAGCAAATGAGATAGAAAATGGGAAGAGATATTTTAAATGGAAGATGAAAAGTGATCAGCTAGAAAAAAAAAGATTATCTATTCAAAAATAAACTCATCACGGTCGTTGATCTGATGCTTATTGTAATAATATTATATGTGTAAAGAATAGTAATAAAGAATAATTAATTTTAACTGAAATTTAAAATATCTATAAGAAAACATATTTAACTTTATAAATTAAATCCTTGTATTTTTTATTTCTTCAGTATTTTAATAGATAATTGATATTGTTATACAGTATGCTGGTGGCCATAGGGTAGGGGGCAACGCAGCTGGCTCCCATTCTCGTTGTCCCGGGTTAAAGTCCCGGGTCTGCCAAGGGAATTTGTCTCTAGCTGCGATCTATGAGACGGAGTCAACCCAGCCTCCGGGATGTAAATTGAGAAGCTAATTGATAAAAAGTAGCGCCTCCGATCAAGAAAATCAAGGCAAAGGTTGATAGGACCCGTTCTACTGATCAGGATCTAATTAATATAACCAACTTGATAGGCATTGCATAGGACGTTCAAAAGTTAGAGATTTATTTTTTTATATACAGTATGCAATAAGTGCGAGTATTAATTTTTACCGACCGACGATAGTAAGGGAGGTATTGTTTTCACACCAAATTTCACATGTGGAGATTTTTACATATCTCCACGAATCATGCATTTTCTAAACAGAAAAAAGTATTTTTAGCATGATGTCTGTCCGTCCGTCTGTCCGTCTGTCCGTCCGTATAGATGTGTACAGCCTGAACGGCTCAAACGATTTTGATGAAATTTGGTATATTTACTTAATGCATCAGTGGGATGAATTGATCAACTTTTGGTGCAAATCCGTGAACCGGAAGGATAGGAAGGGAAGGGTTATTTTCACACCAAATTTCACATGAGGAGATTTTTTTATATATCACCACGAATCATGCACTTTGTATTGGTTTTATCCTCGGGAAAATCATATTTATTAGTATTTTCTTGATTTAAAATTATATGACGTCATCCAGCCATTCATGACGTCACAGCCTGGTCTTACATATAAATATATACATATATTATAAATAAAATAAAATTAAAAATATTTATGTTATATGCCTATATGTTTTTTATTACATTAATAGATATATTAAAATTATTTGAAATTGTTTCTGTAGCTGGAAATTAATTTACTTCAAACCGTCGGTCGGTTCGGACCTGGCCAAAGGTCAACTTATTATATTCTAAAATTTACGCAACGATAAACTTAATTTTAAAAATTTTTCGACTGCCATTAATTCTTTTGAAAATTCCTTCACCTAGTGCCTTGACTTTTGATATTATATCAATATCCCAGAAATAAATTTATAAGTAATATATTTAATATTTTTTTTTTAATATTTTTATGATGTAAAATGAACGAATTTATTATTTATTTTTAAAAATTTCATTTTTTATTTTTACCGTCAAAATTATGAAAGGTTGGCGGACGATGACCCTTCGATTGGGGGTATATACTTGGCTCAGTGGTCGGACTCGAAAAATGTAAAAAAATGTAAAAATATGTAAAAAAAAAAAAAAAAATAATTTTTCATCAAAAATATCAATAATATATTTTTTTTAATATTTTTATGATGTAAAATGAACGAATTTATTATTTATTTTTAAAAATTTCACATTTTTTATTTTTATCGTTTTTATCTACATTGTGTTTATACATTTTTGTTATAGTATAATATATAGATATACCACTAAACTAATATATATATAATTGCTATAGATAAATAAATCACAATATCTAAATCGCAAATTCAATGAATTGCATATTTACATGCCAGACAATCGAATGGCAGAGTTTATCTAGCGAAGTACAATTTTAAACAATTCAATGACTCTATTAAACTACAATTTAACTCATAGAATAATTATTATATACACCATTAATTGGAAATTACCAATTTCACAGTTAATGAACAATATAAATCTAATCCATTATAAATAGATCTATTTCTGTTTAAAATTGTTTTATAATAGAATTTTCCCCAATTTTATAAAATGTTTATATACACGTATACGATGATATATAGAACACCATATAGATATGTCTTTTAAAAATAGATACATTAAACGAGTTTATTGCTCCCGTTGTTTGTAAATCTCACCAAACAGAAACAAGTTTCGATAAAATATCCTCACCTGGGAAAGTACTATTAATTGACATAATTTCCATTTTGCAATAGTGGAGGGAGATCGTTTCCAATTTGTTATTTTTTCCTTTAGTTTTTGTCGAATGTTTATTTATTTATTTTTTTTTTAATTTAAATTAACCGGACGTCAATTTTTGCGTTCGGACAGGAAATACTTCCGTCCGGGATTTTAATCCTTGAGGGAACATCTCGTTGGACAGAAATTATCATACAAATCTACTCCCCTGTTTTCCAAACCATTTAAAAAAAAAAGAAACAACTTTGCATGACATCTCAATTATTATTATTTTTTTCTTTTTTTCTTAATATACATATTACAATATATTTTATTGAAAAAATAAAAAAAAAAAAAAAAAAATTAATTATACAATTTTTATTTTTCTAAGGAAGTTTTAATAAGGAATGGAATGATTATATGGTTTTATTTTTATAATTATGAATTTGGAATTTGAAAGCTTTATGAATCTATATCACGCGGATAAATAATTAATTAATTAATGTTAACTTCCATTCTTTTCCGGTGATAGTTGTTGCTTGTGAAATAATAAATTCACTCATTTGATTACCTTGAATTATTCATTTGAAAGAATAAATAAAAATAAATAAGAAATAATATAATTGGGATACATTAAACTATAACTTCAATTAAAATTATTATTATAATAAAATATTTATAGTTTCTCTAGAAAAAATTCTCTAAATATTTATCAATTGAAATTAATTTTGAATTAAAGTGTTTACAATGTTATAATTGTGTTATATAATAATAAACATGAAAAACAAATTGATGCGAGTTTATTGAACAAATCCTAACATTTGCACGATCTATCTTTTGTAATAATATAATTAAATTATGATCTGAATTCATTGGCAGCACAATTTAAATTAATTTTAATATTGTTAATGATAGAAGCAATTATTATTCCACTTTTTAAGAAGCGAAATAGAACGGACTGCAATAACTACAGAATTTCTCTTTTGACGACATCGTATAAGATTCTCTCGAATATTATTTTATTAAAATTATGAACATATGCAGAGGAAATATTAGGTGATTTTCTATGCGGGGTCAGGCTAAATCGATCAACATTTTCAGATCAGATATTTTCATTGAGGCAGATATTTGAAAAAAAACCTTAAATTCAATATTTCTGTTTACTAATTATTTGTAGACTTTAGTAAAGCATAATAATACTCAATAGACCAGGGATAAACATTTTCAAATTTTTATCTTAATAGGAATTTCAAAAAAAATAGTACGTATGATTCAAATTTGTCTTGAAGGTATTAAAAAAAGAGTAAGATGCAGGAATCAATTGTCAAAAACTTTTGAAATTCGGTTAAAACAAAAAGACGCACTATCTCCAATTTAGTACTGGAAAATGTAATTAGACAAATTGGGGAAAAATCAAACGGATTCGAATTAAAAATTCAAATATTAGGTTATGCAGACGACTTAAATATAATAGGAGATTCGGCAATTGCAATTAAAGATAGCGTAGAAAAATGAATCTAAGCAGGAAAAGAGGTGGGGGTAGAAATAAATAGTACTAAGTAACAGAGAAAAATAGTATTAACACACAAAGTCTTAACATTCAAATTGTAGAATTCGAAAATGTAGAAAAATGTAAATACTGTAATCACGAAGGATAATAATATTCGAGAAGTGTTTAAAGCGAGGATGCAATCGGAAAACGCCTGTTATCATGCATTAAAGAGGCCTATCGCGTCCAAATAATTATCAAAGGGGATAAAAATTAAAAAATATAAAACAATTATTTTGTCGGTTGTATTATATGGGTGTGAGACATGGTCTATGACCTTAGGAGACGAGAGTAGATTTAGAGTATTTGAGAATAGGATTCTTCGTAGCATTTATGAGCCAAAGAAAGATGAGGTCACCGGGGAATGGCGGGGACTGCATAACGAGGAATTGCATGATCTCTATGCATCTCTAGATATAGTTAGAATTATATAATCGAGAAGGCTGCGATGGGCAGGGCACGTGGCTAAAATGGGAGAGGAAGGAATGGCAAAAAAATATTGGTGGGGAGACCGAGAGGGAAACGTCCGCTTGGAAGACCAAGGACGAGGTGGGTGGATAATGTAGGAAGGGACGTGAGACAGATGGGAGAAGATAGGGATTGGAGGGTTGTGGCTCAGAATAGGGACACTTAGAGAAGTCTCGTTGCTGTGACTAAGAACTTTCGAGTTCCAAAGAGCCACAGACATAGATTGTTACCGATAAAAATTAGAAATCATTTTTTAGTGAAAAAATAAATAGGAATTGATAGATATCACACACATTCTCTCTGAATCAAATGTCATGTAATGTTATCTGGAATTGTTTACCAATGAAAGAAATTGAAAAATTATTAATATTTATATTTGAGAGGAGGATTAATATTCTAAAATCATATTTCCATCAATAAGTGGAAATTAGCAAATTTAATGTTTTTATTTTAAAAAAATGAAAAAAGTATAGGTATATATATATATAAAGATAGATAAAATAATATTTGGCATGATTTTGATTTAAATTTATCGAGATTACTTGGAAAGTTGTTTTACTTTTTTTTAATGAAAAAGCTTTCACGATTATCCAATTATAAGTTTCATATTATTGGTAAATTATTATATATAAATTTGAGATCGGAAAATAATTTAGTTAAAATATAAAAAATCTATAGAATGTTATAATTAAAAATTTCAATTAAATTCACTAAAATTCTGCATATACTTTTAATAATTCAAACAAAATTCAATAATTATATGTAATTTTAATGGATAGAATGAGAAGAAAAAATATTTATTTGGTTAATATTACTATTGCTTGAAATTTTTTTTAAATTTAATTCGATAAATTTAATTGACATAAAAATAACACACACACACACAGTATATGTTCTTTTAGTATAATTATAAATTTCCTCCTTATCTTTATAATATACACGATCATTTTATTCATTTACTTTAAAATAATTATATATTTGCTAGTAAATAAATAATTATTTAAAAAATGAAAAATATTAAAAAAAAATGTATTAAATTAAAAGCATGCAAATAGAGTAATATTATTAATGAGCTTAGTATGAAGAAATACATAAATAACGATTATATATAAATATGTATAGGTATCTTTATTGACTAGAATTTTTAAATTCTCAATTAATCATTTAATGATTTCGAGTCAGCAAAGTAATACAAAATGCAACTTATAAATAAAGTTACACACTTTGAATATAAAAGAAAGCAACTGTGTTGTGTAGAAATACAATTATTTTTGTATTTTATATTACTCTATTATTAAATTAAAATCAGCATTTATGTATCTCTTAAATTTTATATTTTTATTATAACTATCTCGCCAGAGATAGTATTGCGATCACGAAAATTTTCGATGTTGAGATTTTGATGTTTTTATACGTTTTGAAGGTTCCTGAATCATTTTCACTAAGGTTGAGGAAAAATATGTGTCTGTGTGTGTGTGTTTGTGTTTATGTATGTAGACAAGATTACGCAAAAACGGTTTGAGCTAGAATAATGAAATTTGGTACATGGGCATTATTCAAAATTCGTAGTTTTCTATCAACTTTTGAGAAATGTAGCTCAACCGGAAGAGAGTCATTACCTACAATATTTTGATTTTTTTTTCTTGTAAAGTGACCGTAAAAATAAAAATATTTGTTTGATAATTTTTCACATGATTAAAAATTGTATAAAACTGCTATATATAGAATTTCAGCTTGATTGAATCGCTGAAAGTACCAGAATTAATTTTTTAACACTGCAAATCTCACGCGCCAACACGTGACGTGGTGCCATCAACATAAAGCCATTTTAATATTATTTATTAATTTTAAATTATAATTTAATTAATTTAATTTAAATTAATATATGTTATTTAATCCAATTCAAATTTGCGAGATAGTTGAGTGGAGACACTCCAGATTATTTTTTTTTAACTTAACAAAAGTATTACTATCTATATTTAGTATACTACTAATTTTACAATCTTTAATTTCCCTTTTAATATTAAATTTTATTATTATGTATCCAAGTAATATTTACAAAATTAATTATGATTCTTATTATAATTAGAACCCTAAGGCCTTATTTATTTACATTTTGTATTCAACAGTTTCATAAATATTAAATATATAATTCATAAATCATCAATAAATTAAATAAAACAATAAATAAATATATATAAATATTAATTTAAAAAAAAAGAATAAATAAATACTAATAGTGATGGGGTGGCTGTAAAGGCCTCACTATATAATTTAATTGAGATAAAATTTTAATTTTTTCAAATAATTTTTAAATTTATTCGAATATAATTAAAAAAAAATATTTTTAAAGAAGTTTATAATTTATACTTTTTATTATATTATAAAGAGAGTCATACCGAAGAGGTAGCTAAATCGATTTAGCACAAAAAAAAAAAATGAAATAATTTGCAATAGCAATTGAGAAGAATTGGGAAACTCAAAGTATTCAAGTGTATGTATTGTGATTGCAGTTTATAATAGTAAAAGAAAAAATAATTACATTTTTTTATTGAAGAATTTTGAATAATTTATGAAAAGAAATGAAATATGTTTAGTCATAAAATTATAAACTTTTTTGTTTATAGGGAATCCATAATTTGTTGCTTGTGACATGAAAGTAAATAGCATCTTTAATACAACACGAATATGGTACACCAAGGACGTTTTTAATCGAGGACCAATTTAAAATTGACACGCCTGTATTGATGGTTTCTTTGTCACCACATAAAACTATAATCCATTTCTGAAATTTCTCTGCCTACTTGATTAGTAAAAATAGACAAAATCAAGGTCATTTGACCACTTTCTATATCGATCTCCATGCTATTCTATTATCCTACCTTTGCTTTGTTTGCTTCATTCATAAATGATAAGAGAAAAAATACATTCAAATAAACCAAAAAAAAAGAAAAAAAAATGATTGACATATCGTTGGATTATATCTATGAAAAAAAGTAGGAGTGTCTCCATTCGACTATCTCGCAAATTTGAATTGGATTAATTAACATATATTATATTTAAATTAAATTTAATTAATTATAAATTATAAATTAAAATTAATAAATAATATTTATTAAATCAGCGCATGTTTGGCTCTTTGTGGATGGATCTGCAGTGTTAAAAAATTAATTCCGTTATTTTCAGCGATTCAATCAAGCTGAAATTCTATATATAGCAGTTTTATACAATTCTTAATCATGTGAAAAACTATCAAACAAATATCTTTATTTGTACGGTTACTTTAGAGGGAAAAAAATCAAAACGTTGTAGGTAATGACCCTCTTACGGTTGAGCTACATTTCTCAAAAATTGATAGAAAACTACGAATTTTGAATAATTCCCGTATACCAAATATATTATTCTAGCTCAAACCGTTTTTGCGTAATCTTGTCTACATACATAAACACAAACACACACACAGACACACATCCAGAGAGAGAGAGACAGACAGACAGAAAGACAGACATTTTTCTCAACCTTAGTGAAAATGATTCAGGAACCTTCAAAACGTACAAAAACATCTAAATCTCGACATCGAAAATTTTCATGATCGCAATACTATCTCTGGCGAAATAGTAAAAATACAAATGTTTCTAATTAATAAAATTAAATATTACATAGACTGATTTTTTTTACACTTATATATACAAAATATATATAAAAAATATTTAGAAATCATTTTGTCTATGATCAATTTAAAGATGGACTTAAGTATAACATTTCACACTAATGTATCATTCATTTTTTTTTACACAGACACTTCTGAGCACCTGATAGCGACTTTCTTATACTTCGATCAAAAACAATTTTTATTTTTAAATCTCAATATATAAATATTCTTATTTATTTAATGATATCTGATTCACCGGGTAATTGATCGGTTCATTTAAAAAAAATGAATAAGTAAAGAACTGGGTTTAATGTTGAGAGAATTTGCGTGTTTGTCTGAGAATATTAATAAATTGTCTGGGTCGATTATTATGGATATCCTCTATTTTATTAATTTTATCCTATAATTACATATATTTGTACATAGTCTACAGAAAATCCATCAATATTTATTAATAATATATACCTTTATTGACATACATAATTATTAAAATATATACATTTTTATTTAAATTTAAATTTTTTAATTTATTTTAAAAATTTTAAATAATTTAGTAAAATTATTAGATCATATTTATTAAAAAATTTTTAATAGAAATGGGATAATTTTGATTATATCATTTTTTATTTTTTAAATTTAAACGAATATTTTACAAATCAACCTTGAAACATATTTATTATCACTTTTTAAATACTTTAAATAATCAAAACTAATTAAAGTGATTTTTCCATAAATACAGATCGATACTTCACCTCATAAATTCAAAAAATCCTGTGGATAATTTTCAAGATTAGACATATACGAGGGCTGTTCAAAAAAAGACCGAACTTTTTAAAATACTGATTCGATTTATGATTCGTGAAAATGGTCGTTTAACTGTGCGGGAGGTTGCAGAAAGAAAAGAAAAGGTCTGAACTATGGACAAACAAGTACTGGATTTTGCACCATTTTGCGCCAAGTCATGCGTCTCTGTTAGTTCGCGAATTTTTGGCTAAAAATGGAGCAGCTGTTCTTCCACATCCTCCATACTCCCCAGATCTGGCCCCAGCGAATTTCTTCCTATTTCCCAAACTAGGATCCACCTTAAAAGGTCGCCGTTTTCAAGGTGTACAAGAAATTCAAGAGAAATCGCTATCACAGTTAAACAACAACACAAAACGAGTTCCAAGGAGCATTTGAACAGTGGAAAAAACGCTGGGAATCGTGCATAGCAAGCAACAGGGAGTACTTTGAAGGGGACAAGCATTTGTAAGTATTGTAATAAATATTTTATGATTAAAGTTCGGTCATTTTTTGAACAGCCCTCGGATATATATATATTATTATGAAAAATTATTTCCTGGATAATTTTCAGATTTAATTGTGACGTTTCGGTGCCCATTTTGGTGCCATTTTTAAGAAAATTTATATAGGAGGACATTTTTTGAGATTCTTGGTCGTAGTCTTTGTGAAAAAAATTAAAAAAATATTTCCTGTTTTAAATATTACCAAACAAAATGTAACATATAATTTCTATTCTCATTTTTCACAAATTGTTTATTGAGTCGCCTCAAACTAATAGTATTAACAAAATCTACAATATTATTTATATAATAAATCATTATTGAAACTTGATAATTAGTAATTGTTCATTAAATAAGTAACTAAATAATTAAATGATAGAAAACTTGAATATAAATATTATTAATTAGTAATAATAATATTAATAATCTAATATTTATAATTAATAAAATTTTAAGAACCGTTTTCTAGTGATTAAATCCGTCAACTTTTAATAAATAAGAATAGGTTTTTTGCAGCTTTCAAATAACCCTGTTTTGTCTCTTTAGTAATGATTGAAATTGGCAATATATTATTTTCATCACATAGTCTTCAAGGTGTTTAATAATTCCTTGGTAGGAAACCAAATTTTCATTTCATAAAAAAAAATATGTTTGCAAAATCATTTTTCTTCATCTTATTTATGTAACCGACCTAATCATTAGCCGATTGAAATTTCTAGGTAATATTTATGAAGCTAATCCATATATTATTTTAAAAAAGACTACAATTAAAACAATTAGTAATTTTTTTTTCTATTGTGAATCGTTCAATAATATATAATCGTGAATCTTATTATAAAGGTTATAGGTAGTTATTTTATAATATATATTATATGTATTTTTAAAAGGTGAAATATAATAATAATCGTAAAGTTAGTTCTAGGTAAATGACTGGTCAGCAATTGAAAAGGCCAGCACAGGTTAAATCGATATTACTTGAAGGCACAACTCTACCTGGCTTTTGTTCAATCATTCAACATGGCCTTATCATGATAATCTCATCACAAATATTGATTAGAAATGTTACACTTAAATGAGGAAAAATATAATAATTAATATGCATTATAATTGTAAATAGAATTTAAGATCAATGGTAGAAATATTAACTATTAAGGAATATGATGCAATTAGAAATAAGCTGGAGTGTCTCCACTCGACTATCTCGCAATTTGAAGTGGATTAAATAATATAATATATTATATTTAAATTAAATTTAATCAATTATAAATTATTAATTAAAATTAATAAATAATATTTATTAAACCAGCGCATGTTTGGTTCTTTGTTGATGGCATCACGTCACGTGTTAAAAAATTAATTAATTAAAAAATTAATTCTGGTACTTTCGGTGATTCCATCAAGTTGAAATTCTATATATAGCAGTTTTATACAATTTTTAATCATGTGAAATGATTTATCTTTATGTTTACGGTCACTTTAGAGGAAAAAAAAATCAAAACGTTGTAGGTAAAGACCCTCTTCCGGGTGAGCTACATTTCTCAAAAGTTGATAGAAAACTACGAATTTTGAATAATTTCCGTATACCAAATCTCATTATTCTAACTCAACGTTTTAAACATCAAAATCTCGACAACAAAAATTTTCGTGATCGCAATACTAGTCTCTGGCGAGATAGTACAAATGTTAATTTTCTTTAAATTAAATTTTGCTAATAAGATAAGAAAAATAAAGAATGTAAAAAAATGTCAAAGATTTATATATATATATATATATATATATAAGATGGAGATTAGGATTTTAAATTAAATAACCAAATCGATGTACCTTAAATACAAGCAAATCGATTTTTATAGTTATTTGTTTTATCAATTAAATACAATATAACAAAATTTAATATTAAAAGATTTATAAATTAGAATGAATTTTCTATGAAAAGAAAAATATATCATATTATAATAACATAAACGAATTTCAGTCAGGCAACTTAAAATATACAAGAAAATTAAATAACTAACTAATTAAATAATTCAAATTATACAAATGTTATTTACATCTCCCCCTCTTATAGAGAACAATTTTAAAAATTGTTCAGTGGAACTTTACTAAAACACGGAATAAGTTGAGAACTATGAAAAACACTTGGTCCATAACGTCTTTTTCCTATATCAATTTCGTACATTGTGTTTGATAATTTACATATCACTTTATATGGTCCTCTTCTTATAGGGTCCAATTTATTCCGATTTATTTTATTTCCTGTTTCGACATAAACCCAATCATTTATTTTAAAGGTATGTTCTTGTTTCTTTTTATCAATTCGATCTTTATTAATATTATGATTTTTTTTAGAATTTTCTAATGCTGTTTTCCTGTCTTCCGTTAAATTTCTTCCCACTTTTAATTCTTCCGGTACTATTGATAGCTCTTTTCCATTTAATAAATATGCTGGTGAAAATTTTGTGACACTGTGTATGGTTTGATTATAATTTTCAGCACATTCTAATGCAATCATAGCCCATGATCTTGTTTTTTCTTCTTGTAACTTGCATCTGATTCTGTTGACCAAAGTCTGATTCAATCGCTCATTAAGGCCGTTTGAAAATGGGCAATCTGTGGCAGTGAAAACTAATAAGATGTTATGTTTTTTTAAATATGATTTAAATTCTTCAGAATTGATACTGCCATACCTATCTGCTAAAATAATCTTTATTTTGTGTTTTTTCACTATAGGGTCTATTAATTTTATAAAATCTTGGGCTTTTTGTTCAGATGACGGATAAACAAAGGCATATCTACTAAAGTGATCCACAAGTAAATGCAAATATTTTTTTTGTGAATTATTTCCAGAAAATCCGCCAATTGTATCAATAGCCATTATTTCAAACGGTTCACTTGCTGGACCTATCTGTGATAACCGCCCAATTTCTCTACATCTTCTAGATTTGTTTCTTTTACAAATATCACACTTCATACATAATTCTCTTATATGTCTATCCATTCTTTTAAAATAATAAAAGGGACGAATCTTGGCAGCTAAATGACCGATTCCTATATGACCATAAAACTTGTGAACTCTCTCAATGAGCTTCAAACCAAAATCTTCTGAAATTAAAATTCTTTCTCTTTTTCCAATTTGCTTATATACTAAACCATTTTTTATAATTTTATCCTTCATATTTAAAATTTCTCTTTTATTACGTTTTTGATTTTCAGTAACATCTTCTATTGAGACTAAATTAACAATTTTAATCTCGTCCTCTTCCCCCTCAAAACATTCCAACACAGGATTTCTCGAAAGAGCATCAGCTTCCACATTTTCTTTTCCTGGTGAGTATTTTATTTGAAAATCATATTGGGACAAATAATACACTAGGTGGCCTAATTCTTCGTCAGTCCTTGATTTTATCTTTAAATTCTCTAAGGGTTTATGGTCAGTAAAAACCAAAAACTTATGACCTATCAACCAATGTTGCCAATATTGCACTGCTTCCTTAATCGCAAGACATTCTAAATAAATTGCCTTCTTTTTACTTTGTGTCGGTGTTAATTTTTTTGAATAATATGCAACTGGAAGTAATTCTCCATTTTCCTGAACTTGTTTTAAGATTGCTCCCACGCCCACGCCACTTGCGTCTGTAAATAACATAGTTGGACGGTTTGGGTCAAAAATTGCTAAAATAGGACTCTCACATAGATATTTTTTTACTTTTGTAAATGTTTCGTCACATTCATTTGTCCATAAAAAGGGAGAATTCTTTCTTAATAAAATATGAAGAGGCTCGAGTAATTTTATACTATTTGGTATATATTTATAATAAAAATTTATCTTGCCTAAAAACTGTCTAATATTTTTTTTATTTTTAGGTTTTGGAAATTCTCTTATTGATCTAAGATTATCATGATGCGGTTTAACTGTATTATACCCAAGAACATGTCCCAGGTATCTAACTGTGTCTTGGGCAAAAACACACTTTGATAACTTTAATTTAAACCCTTCTTGATTAATTACTTGCATAACTCTTTCTACATGATTCAAATGTTCTTCAAAATTTCTTGAAAATATTAGGATATCATCTATATAATTAAGACAAAAATCCTGTAGCCCATTACGTCTAATGGCATTTGCCAAAACTCTTTGGAACACCGCTGGACTTATTTTCAGACCAAACGGGAGTCTTGTCCACTGATAATGAGAATTCTGTGTTACAAAAGCAAGTTTATATCTGTCTTTTGCTCTTATTGGAATAGACCAAAAGGCCGAATTTATATCTAACACTGTATAAAACTTACAATTTCTTGTTTTCACTATAGTGTCGTCAATTCTTGGAAACGGTTGTGATTCCGGAACCAATATCTTATTCAATTCTCGAAAGTCAATACATAGCCTCGTACGCTTTCCATCTTCTTTCTTAAATGCTAACGTCACAGGCGCCCCAAAAGGAGACTCAGATTCTTCTATTAGTCCTTTTTCTAGTAAATTTGATATTTGGTTTTCAATCTCTGTTTGATCTATAATAGAGCACCTATAGGGCTTTTTCGATATATATTTATTTTCTATTAATTTTATATGAGCTTCGTGAGTTTTCACAAGACCCACATCATATTTATTTTTCGCAAAACACTGTTTATATTTGCTTATCAATCCTATAAATTTATTTTTTTTTTCTTCGTCTAAATGTTTAAATATTCTTTCGATTTCAACGACATTTACACTATTATTAACATCAAAGCCATATCTATTCACCATTTCAACCTTACCATCATTCATTCTCTGATATATTTTTAGACGATCATCTTGTATTAATCTAAATTTTTTTATTGCATCTAACCCCAGAAGTATGTCATATGAAAAATTATTATTCTTTATAACATAGACCTCTATCTCTCTTTCTATCTTATTTATTTTGAGTGAAATTTTTATTTTATTAAAACTTTTTTCCACACCACTAATTGTTTTAAATATTTGTTCATCATTTATTATTTTATCTTGAACATCTTCTAAAATCTTTGAATTGATTAGCGTAACATTAGACCCGCTATCATATATTCCTTGTATTGATTTCTTTTTATTAAGAATCATTTTTAAACGAATTAGTGGTGTAACAGCCCGTTTTTTGGCTCCTGTTCATCATTTTCATACGAGTAATCTATTTCTGCTGAGTTCACTCTCTTCATATTATTTTTTTTACTATTTCTACATGCTTTTTCGGGATGAAATCTCCCACGCATTCCTAATAACTCACAAATTCTGCATGGTTTCTTCTCCAATTGTGTACGCATATTTTGGAAATTATTTGTTGAAAATTCCTTATTATTTTGTGTAAGTCTAGGTTCTTTATGTTTTTTTTTATTAAAATCTTCGTATCGACGGATCTGACTCATTAATTTTTCAGTTGTATTTACCTCCTCCTTATCAAGGAATTCTCTCATAAAATTAGGCAATCCAACCACTATATGATTTATCCGTGATTTTTGTGACATGTCCATTTCTGTCTCTAACAATAATCTTTCCTTTTTGAGGGCATAATCCATCAATGAACCCTTAATATATCTATAATTAAATGCATAAATTACATTATTCCAATTTTTATCTGCATATGTTTCCAAAAAAGAATCTCGCCATTCTGTCCAATTTCCATGAACCGTTAATTTATATAATGTAGATTTATACCATTCTATAGAATTTCCTTCTAAAAACACTCTTAAAACTCTAACCTTTTTTTCATCTAAAACTATATCGTGTCTCTCACATTCAACTTCAAAAGTGTCCAGCCATTCTCTTGCATTTTCTCTTCCTTGAAATTTTTCCAAAACAAATAATTTTTCCACTTGTGATGGATTTACCTCTCTTAATTCAGCTTTTATACTAAGATTTCTTATAATTTTAATAAAATCCTTTTCAATACTTTTTTTTTCTAAATTTTCCTCTTGTGATTCTTCTTCAAGATACTCTCCATTAAATACGACATTTTTATCTTCATCCAAATATTTACAAATTAAATCTGGTGGTAGACTTACTGTGATATTACGATATTGACCTTGTTTCTTCAAACTTTTACAACAGCTTTTCACCTTTGCCATTTTAAATAATTCCTGGTGTTTTTCTTTATCCTGTTGATCCTCAGGTAATATATATGAATTTTCTTCCATGATTATTTTCTTAATTTTAGTAACTAAAACATCTCCACTTTTTTCCATTTCAATTCTAAATTTAATTTCAAATGGCTCCATTTTTTTTTCTTTCAAAAATCGATTTATAAGATGGAGATTAGGATTTTAAATTAAATAACCAAATCGATGTACCTTAAATACAAGCAAATTTTATTAATTAAAATAAGATAAAAAATATACAATTTTAAGAGCGATTTGCTTACCTTAAATACAAGCAAATCGATTTTTATAGTTATTTGTTTTATCAATTAAATACAATATAACAAAATTTAATATTAAAAGATTTATAAATTAGAATGAATTTTCTATGAAAAGAAAAATATATCATATTATAATAACATAAACGAATTTCAGTCAGGCAACTTAAAATATACAAGAAAATTAAATAACTAACTAATTAAATAATTCAAATTATACAAATGTTATTTACATATATATTCAAAATTCGTAGTTTTCTATCAACTTTTGAGAAATGTAGCTCAACGGGAAGAGGGTCATTACCTACAACATTTTGATTTTTTTTTCTTCTAAAGTGACCGTAAAAATAAAGATATATGTTTGATAATTTTTCACATGATTAATAATTGTATAAAACTGCTATATATTTAATTTCAGCTTGATTGAATCGCTGAAAGTACCGGAATTAATTTTTTAACTCGATTGCAAATCACTCGCCAGCACGTGACGTGGTGCCATCAACAAAGAGCCAAACATGCCCTGGTCCAATAAATATTATTTGTTAATTTTAATTTATAATTTAATTAATTTAATTTAATTTAAATTAATTTATGTTATTTAATCCAATTTAAATTTGTGAGATAGTCGAGTGGAGACACTCCAGATTTTTTGATATAATTATATATACTAAAAATGCCTCCCTAAATATATATATATATATATATATATATATTTATATTTGGTGAAATTAGCCTTTGATCCTAAATTTTATATAATTGAAATTGAAATTTTCGGTTATACTTTATATAATGCAGTTATATTTATATTTAATATAATTTTAAATTTCAAAATTCATTTAGATAGGTAAATTTATTTTCATTTTGAAATAATTGCATTTCCACGAAATGAATGAAATAGCTAATCAATGGTGGAGGAATATAATTATTTATATTTACATGTACGTTTTCAAGGGTAAGATCGTCTAAGAATGGGATTTTAATAGAAGAGGAGGGGGGGAGGATAGAAAAACATCCAGGATGGGAAGGCCAAGATCAAATCAGATAAATGAGAATAGAAAGGTATGGGTCAAGGCTTTCTTATCATTGATATACCTACACATTTTTCTCTTTAAACAAATCAATATATAACCCCTACTCCAATGATAATCAAACCAGTAATACACATGAATATATATGCATTGATTAAGAATCTCACGTTTTTAATTTCATTAATTTCATCATTTTAATAATTATTTTAATTACCAAATCGTTTAAATAATTAATTATTGATTTGTTATCACTTTTTGCAATAAGATCAAATTCCAAACTTGCTAAAATAACAATAATAATAATAATAATAATAATTAATTGATAGTAGTTTATTGATGAAGAAGAATACAAAACATAACCCATTATTTTTTATTCACATAAAGGAAGTATAAAAATATCCACACGTTGTTAAAGACAGACGTGAATATTGATAAGGATAAAAACGAATATTGTAAATTAATTAAGTCTGGCATGAAATCTGATAAATCTAAAAATGTCAATGACCAGAAGAAGGTTACAAAAAAAAATTACTTATATAAAATTCGAATCTTACTTAATTAAAGAAATAAAAAATATATATTTTTACCGACCGACGATAGTAAGGGAGGTATTGTTTTCACACCAAATTTCACATGTGGAGATTTTTGCATATCTCCACGAATCATGCATTTTCTTAACAGAAAAAAGTATTTTTAGCATGATGTCTGTCCGTCCGTCTGTGCGTCTGTCCGTCCGTATAGATGTGTACAGCCTGAACGGCTCAACCGATTTTGATGAAATTTGGTATATTTACTTAATGCATCAGTGGGATGAATTGATCAACTTTTGGTGCAAATCCGGAAACCGGAAGTGGTAGTATTAGCGATCGACGATAAGAAGGGAAGTGTTATTTTCGCACCAAATTTCACATAAGGAGATTTTTTTACATATCACCACGAATGTATTGGTTTTATCCTCGGGAAAAATTATCTTCATTATGTTTTTCTTAATTTAAAATTATATGACGTCACCCAGCCCTTCATGACGTCACAGCCTCGGGTAACGCCGGCTACTTCAGCTATATATTATAAATAAAATAAAATTAAAAATATTTATGTTATATCCATATCTGTTTTTTATTACATTAATAGATATATTAAAATTATTTGAAATTATTTCTGTAGCTGGAAATTAATTTATTTCAAACCGTCGGTCGGTTTGGACCTGGCCACAGGTCAACTTATTTTGTAAAGTTATCAATATTAAATTGATTGAGCCATTTAAATTTAAAAATTATATTAGTCAAAAATTGAAAAGAATTTATTTCCATAAACTTTTCCATAATTTCAAGTTTCAAATTAAAGTTAGGGACAAGAAATGGAATAATATTCTTTCCTAAATAGAAATTATCTAACATATCCTGATTTTTCAATAACTTGAGCGAATACATTTTATTCTCGTATATAAATTTTAAATATTCTCACTCAAGACAGGAAATTTATAATTAAGTTAAGCAATATTACATAAAAATAAATAAATTCCATATTCTATGATGGTACATAAGATTGTAATTAAAATGATGAAATTCTAATTATTTAATCGAATTTTTATTTTCAACTTTTAGTTCGTTTATAAAATCTATATGTGTGTGGGTCTGTCGCCAAAAATTTTCGATTTTTTAAATTTTGATTTTGGATTCGAGTAGAGCTTAAAAAAGTGTAAATCTAAAGTGGTCTTGGTTTTTTAAAGTACGGTTGGGAACATGGTCAAATCGGCGGTCAAAGTTGAAAATTTCAAATATTATAAATAAGCGATGTTTTCAGCGCATCTTCGATCGTACATTATAATTATAATTATTATTCTATTATTTATAATTTAAACACTTAATATTAAAATTTATATTTATTTATTGTAATTATAAATCTTGAAAATATTTTATTCAAAAACATTGTTTCTTATTTTGATTAAAATTTTCATTCTGTAAATTAAATAATTTTATTTCATTTAAATAAATATCTATTTTTAAATATTTTTTGCTCTCTCTACATTATTTATCTAATTCTCACAATATAAATTGGAATTATTTATGCAATTTTGGGATAAATATGAATAAAAGTTCGTTGATAGTAATGCTTCCTCTCATTCCCAGATGTTTTATTTTGTATTATAATTTGACTTATGTTTTAATTGATAAAATGATAAAAAATTTCTTTTTTTTTTTAAATATAAAATTTAATTTAATATGAGCATAATACTTTAAAGTGTGTTGAAAATTAATTAGATTACATAAATATATTTTCTAAATACAATTGGTATATCTTATCGATAATTAATTTTTGAAATTATTAAAAATTTAATCGGTTTATATAAAATTAGGAAGGTATTTTTTATTTTATTTATAATTTTTTGTAATTAATCCGATCATGATCTAAAGAGTAATTGAGAAAACTTCATAAAAACTTATTGATTTATTAACAGATTTTTGACAAACATAATTTTAGAAATTTTATTGAAACGTTCAAACTTGATTTTAAAACTGTTTAATTTTAAGAATTATGGTTTCACATATATACTCATTTACAATTAATCAATAAATGTCATGAAAAGTTTAAGAAAATAAATGTGATTTTTTAAACAACGTAGCTATTATATAATAAAATAAATGAATTTATAATAAATTTTTTTAATGAACATTGTGATACAAATAGATATATACGTAGTTTATCAATCTGTAAATGTAAGTTCTTAACGAACGAGAGATTTTGAAAAATTTTAGATTTGAAAAAAAAAATGTATAATTTAATTCAATTTATAATTTTCTAATAAAATTAACTATTACAAAAATATTTATTAAATTCATATAATATAATTATTATTTTATTGAAATTTATTGAATAATAGTTTAGTAATTAATATTAAATAAAATATGTATTATTATATTACAACAAAGATACGTTTATAAAAATTATACGAATTTAATTAAATAAATATAATTATAAAGTTATAATAATACTGAATGGATTTTTTTTTCATTTTTTAGGAAATTCTTTAAATCTAGTCAAATGAAATAGGAATGAAGTGAAAATATATGATTATTACTTTTATTAGGACGATAGTAATAATTAAATTAGTTGGTCAATTACCTGTGGATTGACAGCGGATGCACAGTAACTCTTGGCAAGTTGCACCAATCGTTGGACGGATACGAATCCAGTGCCTTCCGGATCACAGAGGTCAAAAACATCGCGCAATTGACGTCCATCAAACGGGCCATTCGTCCTTCTGGGAGAGGTTGGCATTGATGGAATAACCATCGGGTCCAACATTGCCCCAGGAATCTAATGGATCCACAATTTGGGCATGATAGGTCCGTCTGCAATCATCAACTGCGATCAGGCATTGGCACCGAATTGATACGCCAACTGAAACACACCAAAAGATTATTTTACATTAAATTGATCAATGCATCTAATAAATGTATATCTTCATTTTCCGTTACAGTATAATTAACTATTTGAATAAATTAATTATGGAAAAATTATTCCTTTATCCAGAAGAGTAATTTATTTTTTATTTTTTATTTTTTATTTTCATTTATTTATTTATTTATTTTTTTAATACGATGTCTTTCAACTTTTACATTGTCATCTAAAAGTTTTTTCTATTGTTTTATGTAATAATAGTAATTGTCTTTTTCTTGTCTAATCTAATGTAAGTATGTCATTATTTTCATCGAGAATAATACATATAGCATCATTTTCATCATTTATCAATAGGTACAAAATAAACTTATTATTTTTTATTTGAATAAATTATAAATTTATTTTTTTTTTAAAAAATATATGTTTATAAAGATGTGTAGGTAGGTTTGTGATGATATAGGTTGATTAGAAAATGAATATTAGAAGATTGAGTGGGGACAATTGTATGTTTCTTGAATGGGAGTGATTGAAGGCACAGGGACACAGACATTGAATGTATAGATTTATCTTGTATATTTATATCAATAATTTACATGTATTGTTCATTGTCGCTATCCATATGCAAAAAATAATATAGTTCTGAAGAAGGTCCTGATAAGGAACCGAAACGTCGACAATGTTTTTGTTTTTTGTTTTTTTTTGGGGGGGAGAATTGGATGGGGTTAGATGGTTTTATTTCTGAACCTTTTTTATTTCCTGCTGGTTTCTTGGTAACTCTCACATCTCCAATAAGGTAAATGTACCAGTGGTGATTTATAATAATCACATAAATTAAATATTTCAAACTGATTAATATAATTAGTAGTATCAACTATTGAATTTAATTATTGGATTGAAATTATTATTAAATAAAACATAATCTATTGAAAATAAAGTGAAGCATATCCTTAACGTTTTGCATAAGAAACGAACCTTAAAATGCAAGAACGCTTGCCTCGTGTTTTAAAAAATTCATAATTATAATATAAATGCAGTGATTGGTCTCTGTTTCATTGTTAAGCAATCCGAAAAAGGCTCTTCTTGATATTTATCGATATCTCGAGTTAATTTGAAATTAAAAAGCTTATTTTGATCAAAAATCTATCAAATGGTCCATTACTGGTACAGTGGTCCACGACTGGTACATTTACCTTATATATTTGTAAAAATTAATTATTTAATAATTAATCTGGTTAATATTATAGAATTGAAGAAATACACTGTATCAATAATAATTATTATTGATTGATTATAATCCATTGATGGTATTATGTTATGATTTGATATCATTTTCAGGTATTTCCTTTAACTCCGTTTTAATGAAATTGTATAGGAGAGTTTAATCAATGCATATCTCAAATTGGTCCAAATATTAACTCTTCAGATAACCTGTCATACTGTCTTCGGGTGTAAGGATTCCGATGCGTTTTCTGGCGCATTCCTAACTGTTCATCGTGTGCATCATGAAAAGGAAAGTTGTTCAGTCCCTGAAAGAAACAAACCAGACACACAAATATACACGCTTGCCGGTGTATATAATCTACTCTAAATATTTCATAAACCAATTAACAACGAATTTATTCGTCCATTCATTAAAGACTCGACCACCTACCGCTACTCATTCTCTTTCAATATTCGTAGTAGAATCATTCAAGATTTGATCTACATACAGTTCCGGTGTTTTTCACTCACAAATACTTTCATCAAATAGTGAAAGAAAAAAAAAAGCAAATCTAAATAATAGCAGGTAATGTCTTCTTTGAAATGAACTAAAAATTTTCGAAGCATATCATTATGGATTTAAAAAATAGTTTCATTTCCTTTCCAAATAAAGTAGTATTGTTTTAATTCACATATGAATTTTAATAGAACTTTATAAATTTTTTTATCATGTAAAAATATCTTAGACATTTTCTTTCTTATTATAGAAATGTGTGATTAAAAGCTTATATATGTTTCATGGCATTTATTAACAAAAATTCATTAATTGCAATTTCACAGAAATTAATGACAATAAATAGGAAATTAGTTTTATGAGGTCATAGATAAATTAAAAACAGTAAAATATCAAATAAATATGTTAAGATAAACAGCAAAAAACCATCTGAATATAACAACTTCAAAAAAAATAATAATAATAATAATTTAGAAAAAAAATAAATAAATATAAATAAATATAAATAAAAAATAAATTTTATTTGTTAAGTACAATAATATTTGAATCATTGTCTAGTAAAAATAAACACGGAGTAAAGCTGGAGTGTCTCCACTCGATTATCTCCCAATTTGAATTGGATTATATTAACACATATATTTTATTTAAATTAAATTTAATTAATTATAAATTAAAATTAATAAATAATATTTATTAAATCAGCGCATGTTTGGCTCTTTGTTGATGGCATCGCGTCACGTGCTGGCGCGTGAGATTTGCAGTATTAAAAAATTAATTCTGGTACTTTCAGCGATTCAATCAAGCTGAAATTCTATATATAGCAGTTCTATACAATTTTTAATAATCTGAAAAATTATCAAACATATATCTTTATCTTTACAGTCACTTGTAAGTAATGACCCTCTTCCGGTTGAGCTACATTTCTCAAAAGTTGATAGAAAACTACGAATTTTGAATAATGCCCATGTACCAAATTTCATGATTCTAACTCAAACTGTTTTTCCGTAATCTTGGTTACATACACACATACACACACACAGTCAGACATTTTTCTCAACCTTAGTGAAAATGATTCTCGGACCTTTAAAACGTATAAAAACATCAAAATCTCGACATCGAAAATCTGGCGAGATAGTAAAAATAGCTGATTAAGATCGTAATGGTGTAATAATAAGTAAATGCTTATTTTTTTACTAATAATTAAATAAATCAGAGTTAATAACTTCAGTCCACACACAATAGACTATATGTATAATTAATATATCTATACTAAAGATTCTATAAGGAAAGAAAACATTTATTAGATATCCTTTTAAAGAGAATCTAGTTGGAATAATTTATGTTCTAACATTTAAATGAAGATATCTTTTGTTTATGGATTAACAATTAAAAAACAAATTTCAGAAAATAAAATAACATCTACCATTTCTTTTTATAAGTAAATTCATTAAATTGTAAATAATTTCATTTCAATATTTAATGATTGCATTTACACTTGACCTTCGGAATGGTAATCAGAACTAACAACCTTGGAAGATGATTCGTTATTTCTTTTTTTTTTATTTATTTATTTATTTTATTTTATTTTATTTTTTTTTTTTTTTAGTTTTGTTTGTATACTTATTTCTTGTTTGCCACTCATCTACGATATTAGGTTCTTTATTTAAATTGTTAATTATATTCCTTTGAAGAGTTAATTCTCATGTTAGAAATGTAAAACAATCTATCAAAAAAATTCAAAAAATACACATTTCTATATACATAGTTACTTTTAAATAAAATCTATGCATATATAAATAAAATGTAATTGTAAAACTTGTGGATAAATATAATATTCTTTTAAATGTGCTCTGAATTGAGTGAAGCTGTAACTTGCACAGTTAAAGTAGACATAAGATAATGATAAACATTGGTAAGTATATTTTAAAACAATTCATATTAAAAAAAATATAGTAAATTTTTTAAAAGACTACACTGTGGTAATTAAACTCAGTTGATAGTATACGAGGTCTGTTCAAAAGAAAAAGTGAATTTTTATTTTCGCGGGCTGTATACATTCGATTATTAAAATTATTCGATTTTTTTTACTTAAAAAATGGATCAAATTTGTATTAAATTTTGCGTTAAACATGCTCAAACGCACTTAAAATATTGACTGTGACATTCGCGAGTCTACTTTGTCTCAAAAAATGTTTATAAGTGGTACAAGCGCTTTTCAAAAGGCTGAGATTTGCTCAATGTTTTCTTCAATTACAATGGAGTGATGCATCATGAGTTCTTGCCAACAGGTTGTACTGTTAATAAGGAATACTACAAAGAACTTATGAATCGTTTGCGTGAAACAAAACGGCTCAAACGATCAGAATTGTAGAAAAACAAAGCATGGATTCTGCATCACGATAATGCACCATCTCAAATATCATTGTTCGTGATTTTTTGGTCTAAAACAACACCGTAATCATGACTCAACCACCGTATTCACCAGATTTGGCTCCCTGCGACTTTTTCCTATTCTCAAAACTGAAGAGAGCAATGAAAAGAAAGCGTTTTACCACAATTGATGAGATAAAGTCGGAATCGAAGAATGAGCTGATGGCCATACCGAAAAGCGCATTTGAGAAGTGCTTTGACGATTGGAAGAAGCGCTGGCATTGAGGCATTATATCTGAGGGGAATCACTTTGAAGGAGACAAAATGGATATTTTTGAGTAAATAAATATTTTTCGTAATAGTTCAAAATTCATCTTTTCTTTTGAACAAACTTCGTAACCACTGATTCCCAAAGTAGGTGGTGGGTGCCTATTCAATCCAGGGGGGATGAATTTGGATGCAATTATTATATTACCTTTCTATAAAAAATAATTATAAAATAACGTTTATAAATTACACTTCACTTTACTAAATTCTATAAAAAAGGTTAAAAAATAAATACATAATTATATCTTTGCTATTAAAATTTATAAAATTAATTTCCAGAGTTCGCTGAGTAATATTTTTTTACAAAAATGGGGGAGGTACATATGTCAAATATTTATAGTTTGGGAACCACTGATATATATTCAAAATAATAATCAAGAGTACAAAATTTTGGATTCTAATTTCCTTGGGGTTTATTAAAACATGACATTGATTTTTCAATCAGTAACAAAAATAAAAAAAAAATTAGATAATATAAATAACTTTTGTTTTTTGTTGAACATTGAAAAGAATAGATTTGAAAAACCATGACACCAATAAAAATGTATACGTACCAAAAAAAAAAAGAAATTTAAATTATTAGTATACAAATTCATAGTAGTTGATATTTGATTTTATTCTATATAATTGAAACTAATATATATTTATGTCATCATCAACTTTATTTAGAATTTTCAACATAATAAATTTATTTAAATATTTCAATGATTATAATTAAAATTATGATGAAAAATTAATTAAAGGTTAAAGAAGATAAATTATAACACTTATTTATATTCAATTAATAAGATCCAATTAGGAATAAAAATAGGATGAGAAAGACAAAATTAAAAAAAAAATGGTTTATTAGGGCAGAAGGCATAGTAGGAATGAGAATGATAATAATAATAATAATAAATCAAATAAATAATGTGATTATTCAAGATTATATTAATTAAAAACTTTTATTAATTGGATAAAAAAATATTCCATATCTTTATACAATCATTAATTCCAATGATAATATAAAAAAAGAAAAATTAGCTGGAGTGTCTCCACTCGACTATCTCGCAATTTGAATTGGATTAAATAACAATATATTATATTTAAATTAAATTTAATTAATTATAAATTATAAATAATAAATAATAAATATTAAACCAGCGCATGTTTGGCTTTTTGTTGATGGCACCACGTCACGTGTTGGCGCGTGAGATTTGCAGTGTTAAAAAATTAATTCTGGTAATTTCAGCGAATCAATCAAGCTGAAATTCTATATATAGCAGTTTTATACAATTATTAATCATGTGAAAAATTATCAATTAAATATCTCTTATTTTTACGGTCACTTTAGAGGAAAAAAAATCAAAACGTTGTAGGTAATGACCCTCTTCCGGTTGAGCTACATTTCTCAAAAGTTGAAAGAAAACTATGAATTTTGAATAATGTCCATGTACCAAATTTCATCATTCTAGCTCAAACCGTTTTTGCGTAATCTTGTCTACATACACACACACACACAC
This sequence comes from Labia minor, assembly GCA_963082975.1. Lineage (NCBI taxonomy): Eukaryota > Metazoa > Arthropoda > Insecta > Dermaptera > Spongiphoridae > Labia > Labia minor. Next base: position 12,035,536 of record OY720344.1, on the reverse strand, counting down.
ACACACACACACAGACATTTTTCTCAACCTTAGTGAAAATGATTCAGGAACCTTCAAAACGTATAAAAACATCAAAATCTCAACATCGAAAATTTTCGTGATCGCAATACTATCTCTGGCGAGATAGTAAAAAGAAAAAAAAGAAGAAAGCTGTTCACATCCCAAAGTTTATTATTAAATTGTCCAGGTAAATATTATCATTTTGCAAATAATCAGTCCATTACAATATATAATTATTATAATTTTGTCATTTAAATATCTTATATATTTATTAAAATTTTCTCCTTTTTTTCAGTTTAGGAAATTAGGAAATTCAAATGTGCATTATGTATTATTGATTTTTTTTCCAAGTTGATGATATTATATAAAAAAAAAGATATATATATATGTATATATATAAATAATAATTATAGAATAAGGAAATGAGAATGTATTTTTCCTTGACTAGAAAATATATCAATAAAATGATATTTTTTAGTATGAATAGTATATATAAATGTATAATTAGACTTTCGTTGAAAGAATATGATCATACAAGTTTCCTTATGTCCTATGTTTTGGCTTTGCCTCTCTTGTAGTCACTTGATTGGGATGGATAAATTTAGACGAGCCAACTGGTCAGGAATTCCCGGTTGCAATACTCATTAAAAATTCAATTAATGATCCAATTTGTATCCTAATATATTCATACAAAAAAAAATAATAAAAATTAGAATTGATGAAAGTGAAACCCCTATAATGAAAATTGTCTTTTTGAATGGCTATGTAGAAAAGGAATAAAACTTCAATCACTGGATAATAATATTTAGTTTATAATTATAATCACACAATTTTTATACTATCTGGATATCATTTTCAAATATAAGTATAATGTAAATAAACAGCTATATTAATTAAATATATACAATAAGAGAATAATAACATACTAGTTGGATCTTAAAAGTTTATTGTAGATGTAAGTCATTAGTAAAAAATATCTAATTAATCATAAAAAAAATAATATTTAATAATAATGTTGGTGGAATTAAACATAGCAAAGAAATATTAAAACAATTAAAACTTATATATATTATATTTAATAAAAAATATATATATATATTATTAATATTAGATAAAACTCTAAATAGGATCAATTTGAGTGAAATAATCTATCTATCTCTGTGGCTCTATGGAAGTAGAAAGTTCTTGGCCACAGCAACCACACTTCTCCAAGTATCCCTATTCTGAGCCACAACCCTTCAATCACTACCATCTCCCATCTCTCTCACATTCCTTCCCACATTATCCACCCACCGCCTCCTTGGTCTTCCAAGCGGACGTCCACGAATATTTTTTTGCCATTCCTTCCTCTCCCATTTTAGTCACGTGCCCTGCCCATCGCAGCCTTCTCGATTATATAATTCTAACTATATCTAGAGATGCATAGAGATCATGCAATTCCTCGTTATGCAGTCCCCGCCATTCCCCGGTGACCTCATCTTTCTTTGGCTCATAAATGCTACGAAGAATCCTATATTCTCAAATACTCTAAATCTACTCTCGTCTTCTAAGGTCATAGACCATGTCTTACACCCATATAATACAACCGACAAAATATTTGTTTTATATTTTTTAATTTTTATCCTCTTTGATAATTATTTGGACGCGATAGGCCTCTTTATTGAATGATAACAGGCGTTTCCCGATTGCAACCTCGCTTTAAACACTTCTCGAATATTATTATCCTTCGTGATTAGACAACCTAAGTATTTAAATACCTCTACATTTTCAAATTCTGTATGTTAGGATTTTGTGTGTTAATACTGTTCCTCTCTGTTACTAAATATTTTGTCTTATCACTACATATTAATTTCAAGCCCCATCGTCGGTTGGTAAAAATGAGGTGTGGCCAGGCACAGAACCGACCGACGATTTAAAAATAATTAAAAACAACATTATATATATATGTGTATTTTTTATTTCACCAGTTAGTTTAATGCAATAAAAAATTTCCGACAATGAATATAAAATTAATAATTTGTCAACTATCACTTTCGGTTTCCGGATATACACCAAAAGTTGATGGATTCATGCCACTGATGTATTAAGTAAGTATATAACATTTTATCAAAATCCGTTGACAGACGGACAGATATCATGCTAAAAATACTTTTTTCTGTTAACAAAATGTATGATTCGTGGAGATATATCAAAATCTCCACATGTGAAAGTCGGTATGAAAACAATACCTTCCCTTCCTATCAACGGCCGGTAAAAATTCCAATTATTATCAAATATATTTACCCTTTTGAATTATGAAAGTTTGCTTTTTAGTTTAAAATCCAAATCATTTCTATAAAGTACCATCAAATGGATATTATTTTTTTACGATAATAAAAACAAGAAATACCGTGTCAAGTTTTTATCATCGAGTGATAATTTGATAAAGTATTAGTCGGTCGATGCGGAAATTTACCCTGACCTAGAATACGATTCTTCAGTCAAAGTATTTATTATTAGTATAGTATTAGGAAAATGTCATCGATTAGAATACTATAGTTAATTATATTTTAACTAAGAATTAAAATTTCCTTGATAAATTGATTTGAATCAATTATTTTATTTATTTATTTATTTATTTATTTTATTTCATTTTCATTTTAAATAAATTTTTTTAAAAATTTAATAAAAGAGAATTGCATAATTATGATTTTTTCAATTACTTGTATTCTTTATAAAAATAATAATAATAATATTATAAATGATTCTTTTATTAAACAAAAAAATAAATTATATTACATTTAGTTAGTATAAGAATGATGATACAAACAATAATGATTAATATGTTTTGCTTTTTATTAAATTATCTACAAGCCTGCTTTATTATATTACTTTATTTATTTAATTCAATTCATTAAAAGCTTAAACAAATTAAATTAAGTAGAGAAGCCAAATTGTTATTCCAAGAGATTAAATAGAAAAAAAATATATTCTAATATTCTTAAATAAATAAATAAAAAAAAAAATACCTACATATTAAAATTAGGAATTTGAATATTAATTATTAAAAAATAATAATAATATTTATGTATATATACATTTAAACTTATTAACATTTTTTTAAATAATTTAGTTTATTTTAGTTGTATATATAAATAGCGGATAGACAAATAAATTAATTAAATTAATATAGAGATATTCAAAAAAAGAATTTTGATATATGACAAAAGTCAACAGGCCCAGACATTATCTTGAAGATTTCATAAGATTTGGATTAGAAAAATATCAATATTTACAAATATAGATTTAATGAGTTTTATAATTATTAAAGCTTTGGTGGCTGTTTTTATTTATAAGGGAATTTTGTAAATAAAACCACGTATTGATATTTTTTATTTTAAATTTATTCAAAAAAAATACAAAAAATACACAACGTTTCGATTGCTACTTCTGCAATCGTAATAAAAAAATATCAATATGTGGTTTTATTTACAAAATTCCCTTATAAATAGATTTAATGAGTTATATGATTATTTTAAATGAGATTTTTTAGGGCAAAGAATAGGTAAAGAATAAAAAGTTATATTTAAAATAAATAAAATAAATAATAAATTTCAAAATTTACTTTGTTATTATTATAGTAGTTGAAGAAAATGAAAATATAAAAAAAAAAAATTATGATATCATCCTCAATAACATTCGAAATGTACTAATCAAATTGAATGAGCATCTCTTTATAAAGTACCTTGAATAGAACAAACACAGATGATTGGTTAATATTTATTTTAGATGTTGATCCAATGTGGGAACACCTTTCCTAGCCTATTGGCTCACTAAAACACTTGAAGAAATGCACACATTCACTGAGTGGACTGTGGGGAGCGTCAATCCAATAACGACGAGACGGTTTCGGGGGGCCGCGCAGCGAGTGACTGACGGCCGACAGTCAGCGAAAAAGAGTGGAACTCGATGGGCCTCCTCCTTCTCCCACCCCTCCTCTTCATGTCCCTCAACCCATCAACACCGCTCCTCGAGGCGAAACTTCCTGGCCGGGTAAAAAAATTAAAATTAGGCCTGGTCTGTAGAAGGTAATCCCAGATGAATCGTCATGAGGGGGACCTCACGAGATGAATACTCATTTGCCTCCGGGCAATTCGGGCCTCCTCGAGGTCGTCAATTTCGTAATCGAGACGAAATTATCTAAGCTTTGCAAAATCAATTTCAATTTTTTGTTTCCAACATAACATTTAACATTTTTTGAAAAATAGAAAAATATATTTTTTAGATTATATGAATAAATAATTTTAATTTTGATCTTATAATTGGATTTTCATTTTCAAGTAAGTAAGATATTATTATGGGTGGATTCACAATGTATGAAGGGACACTTCTAGAAGATAGATATAATATTTACAATAATAATATATATAATTAATTTACTGATTAAATTAAAATATATTAAAAGTAAGAACACAAAAACAAATAAATGTTTTATCTAATATACTGATTGAACAGTTATTAAAGTATAATATTTTGTATTTACGGAGTCGCTGTATAATAAATTGATGACGTCATTTAATTCTCCTATATCGAATCGAATAAAGATAAATCTTCTAAACGTTGTGAAACAATTTCAAATAACTTAAATGTATCTATTAATTAAATAAAAAAAATATGAATATAATATAAATATTTTTAATTTTATTTTAAGAATAGATATATATCTCACAGGCGGAGGCTGTGACGTCATATCTATTTAAATTAAATAAAACTAATGAAGATGATTTTTTCCAGAGATGTAATCAAAAAAACTCAATTTTTCTTTATAAATACTATCTTTGGTGTGAATTTCAAAAAAATCGTTAGAGCGGTTTCTGTGAACCCATTTACATATATATATATATACACAAACAAACATACAATTTTAGCTAGCATAATAAGATAAGATTTGATAAATAGAAAAATAAATTTGTGTACAAATGAAATTGTTTCATGACCGAAGCTTATTAAATGAAATAAAAACCCGTTAAAAGATTCAGTTAAAAAATATTAAAACAAATTAGCAAAAATAGAGAAATTAAATTATAATTTAATATAATCATCTCATTCTTCAATTACTTTATTGGATGTTTGCGACGTTGTTAAATTGGGCGTTAATAAGAAAAACATTAGAATTTATTAATCATAAAATTCCGTGTGGAGTTATATTTTTTTTTAATTTAATATATACAAGGAAATTTGTCACGTTAATTAATATAAATAATGAAGTTAAAGGTGTTAGAGGATTGAGATTTGCGGATAGGAAAGAAATTATTTTTGTACATATAATAAATATTATATACTTAGTAGTAAATATGGCTGAGTCCCAGTTTTGATCAAATAAAATGATTATTCAATTAAGTTTCAGTCATTGCTCCCTTCAACAGAATAATCTATACTTTTACCAAGTTGTATTAATTTAATTATAATTATAGTACTGAAGGACAAAAAATAATTATTATTAGTAGAAAATTAGCTGGATTGTCTCCACTCGACTATCTCGCAATTTGAATTGGAATAAATATCATAATATATTATATTTAAATTTAATTTAATTAATTATAAATTGTAAATTAAAATTAATAAATAATATTTATTAAACCAGCGCATGTTTGGCTCTTTGATGGCACCACGTCACGTGCTGGCGCGTGAGATTTGCATTGTTAAAAAATTAATTCTGGTACTTTCAGGGATTCAATGAAGCTTAAATTCTATATATAGCAGTTTTATACAATTTTTAATCATGTGAAAAATTATCAAACATATATCTTTATTTTTACGGTCACTTTAGAGGAAAAAAAATCAAAACGTTGTAGGTAATGAACCTCTTCCGAAAAAGCTACATTTCTCAAAAGTTGATAGAAAACTACGAATTTTGAATAATGCTCATGTACCAAATTTCATCATTCTAGCTCAAACCGTTTTTGAGTAATCTTGGTTACATAGATACACACATATACACACACAGAGATACATTTTTCTCAACCTTAGTGAAAATGATTCAGGGACCTTCAAAACGTATAAAAACATCAAAATCTCAACATCGAAAATTTTCGTGATCGCAATACTATCTCTGGCGAGATAGTAAAAAATAAAAGAATTAATAAAAATATATTACTTACATATAAGTATAATATCTCTTAAAAATTATAATAATCATTATAATATTAGAGAAGATAATTAGAAATCAAATTTAATTTTTATTCATATATATATTTGATAAATTTCTTTAATATTAATATGTGTTGTTTTTTTTGTAAATGGAATGTAAAAAATAAATCAATTATAGTTAATTTTTAAAACTACATATAATTATTATTTAAGAGGTACATATAAGAAAATTGATTTTTTCTTTTTAAATATCATTATAGTATATATTATGAATTTGTGAAAAAATTCGAGATGACATAAATGACTACGAAATTTCAATTGAAATACTTAAATTTGATATAATTACATATACATTACTAATAAGTCAAATATAGTAAATTGGAATTTATAAAAAAAAATCATTTGAAAAGATATGTTTTACTCGTTAACATTATATTTAAAATCAAAAGAGATTAATATTCAATCAATTAATCAAAAAAAAAAAAAAATTCGCAATCTACTAAAAAATATTCTTATAATAAAAATGAATGTTTAAATTTTTTTAATTAAAAATTTCCTATTAACAAAATAAATAAATAAATTTTTAAATAATAATAAAAGGAATAACTTAAGTAATTTATTTGAATAGTACAAAAATCAAATAACATTTGTATTGAAAAAACCAAAAAACAATATAATAGTATTTTGCAAGAAATATATTTTTTAAAGGATTAGTTTAAAATAAAAGTTTATGTAGGTTAATCATTTATTCAATTATATTATGATTATAAAAATATGAAAGAAAAATTCTGTATATATTATGAATTTCTTAATTTTTTCTCCAAGATATTAAATTTTTGTTAATATTATTTATCTATTTTAAAAATCGTCAAAATGGTGGTGAATTAAATTATAATTAATCATATTCAATTATATTAATGAAAATATAAATCAAGTCAAACTCTGTAAAATAATCATGAATTTAGAATAATACTGATTTGTACGAGGGTGAGATGAAAAGTTTGCGGCCTGACCAAAAAAACAATGTTTTAAAATTTTTTTTTTTTTTTTTTGCTTTATTTTTCAACATTCAAGATAGCTGAGACCTGTACGATGTCAGTTGTACGTGTGCGAAATATTTTGTACAACCATTTGAACATGGAAAAGCTGTGTGCAACGTGGGTGCCGCGTTTGCTAACGTTAGACCAAAAACTCCTTCGAAAAACCATTTCTACCGACAATTTGGCGCTGTAGGGGTAATTCAAACGAATTTTTGCGTCGATTCATAACTGTTGATGAGACTTAAATTAAATTAAATTAAATTTAAAACTAAATTAGAACATCGTTATGAGAAATGTATCAGTATTGATGGAGATTATGTTGAAAAATAAAGCAAAAAAAATAATTTACATCTTCGTCAGGCCGGAAACTTTTCACCCAACCTTCCTGCATTATTTGGTAGAAAATTTTTAATAAATTTTTAAATATATATATATATATATTCTATATTGTACGAATATATTAGAATTTTAAAAGAATTAACTTGAACAAGGCAAAGTCATTAACCTTTGTGATAACTTAATTGCACAATTATATAACCTTGAGAGATTTGTTCGAATTCTCAAAGAAAATCAGCATAATTACTTACTGGAAATATACTTTAAATTTACAGTGATAGATAAAATGATATGTAAATGGAAGAGTCGTTGTGGGAATTGAAAGCCTCATTAACCTTTGCTTAAAAAAGAAAAATAAAATTCAAACAAAAAAAACATCCCTATTATATATTAATTAGTAATTATAATATCAACCCTTAGAGAAATCCTTTAAAATAAAATTAATTAATTAATTAGTTAATTAAATAGAAATTAATTTTAATGTTTCCTTTTGAAAAGGTAAATAAAAAAGTACGATAAATATATACGATAGTTTAGAAATTGTATCCAAAATAATATATAATATTTGTGTCAAGGCTATATATCGATAAAAGGTGAAATAGATTGGATAAATTCCTGTAACGATAAAGAGAGGGGGGGTGAATATTCAAAACCTAATAAAAAATTATAAATGTGAATAAAATATAAAAAAAAGACTTAGATATAAGTAGAGTTTCACAAAATTAAAAAAAAATTTAGGATAATGAAAATTTTTCCATGCTCATATATAAATTCTCAAAATAAATTTTAAATATTCAACAAATTTCGAATTTTTTAAAGAATTTCCCAAAAAAAACAACTTTATAGAGATATAAACACCTGACTTCTTCATTTGATCATCTGAAATCTCTCTTACCTATTGAGTTTTCACTATAACCACAAACCAAATATATTTATATATAATCTCTCTCTCTCTCTCTCTATATATATATATATATATATATAATATTTAATACTCCTCTTTGCTCTATATATATTTATTTATAAAAATAAATATTATTTGTTTTTGTGGTTATTTTACTATCTCACCACAGATAGTATTGCGATCACGAAAATTTTCGATGTCCAGATTTTGATGTTTTTATACGTTTTGAAGGTTCCTGAAACATTTTCACTAAGGTTGAGATAAATGTGTGTGTAGTATGTGTGTATGTATGTAGACAAGATTACTCAAAAACGGTTTGAGCTAGAATAATGAATTTTGGTAAATGGGCATTATTCAAAATTCGTAGTTTTCTATCAACTTTTGAGAAATGTAGCTCAACCGGAAGAGGGTCATTACTTACAACGTTTTGATTTTTTTTCCTCTAAAGTGACCGTAAAAATAAAAATATATGTTTGATAGTTTTTCACATGATTAATAATTGTATAAAACTGCTATATATAGAATTTTAGCTTCATTTGAATCGCCGAAAGTACCGGAATTAATTTTTTAACTCGACTGCAAATCACTCGCCCGCACGTGACGTGGAGCCATCAACAAAGAGCCAAACATGCGCTGGTTTAATAAATATTATTTATTAATTTTAATTTATAATTAATTAAATTTAATTTAAATATAATATATGTTAATTAATCCAATTCAAATTTGCGAGATAGTCGAGTGGAGACACTCCACCTTATTTTTTAAAGAACTTTTTTAAGTTCTACTTCCTCTCTTTATAGTGAGTATTTATAAAAATTTTAAAATATTCGACTAATGTAAATTGAAATGAAACTAATGTAGATTATCTGTATGTAGCCCCTATAAAAGATTTAACGTCCTATTTAAAACGAGGTGGAATTTTTCTGGGTCAAATATTGTGAGATAGCATTCGCATTCGTTAATAGAATACCTGAGCTAGAATTAAAGTCAATTTCATTTCTGTTAGAAAATGTGAAGGAAATCATATATTTTATAAAACATAAGTTTTCTTTATTTTTTAAGATTAATTTTGTTCTCTATATCTATATTATATTAACTTAAAAAAAAATTATTATTACTTTTCAATCTTAAAAAACTTTTTTGTTGTGTGAGTATGACAGAAATATTGTGAACTACAACAACGGTAAAAGCAAACATAACTAAATTTTATATTTATGCTTCTAATATGGAGGGCAAACCTGACAACATTTTCGCTTAAATATATTTATATATAAATATATATTATATATCCATATCAAAGTATAATTGCCATACTTATTCCCTAAACTAAAACAAAAATGTCTATGATATAATTTATAAAGAATTTTATTCTACAAATTTCATCTCTTATATATTATGAAAAATTTTGATTCTAAATTATAAATTAAAATAAATAAATATTATTTATTAAATAACAAATGAGACTTGTTTTTAAAAGTGTAATGGAAACAAAGCTCTTTGCTAGACACATTTTAATTTAATGTATTTTTCACTTTTTATCAAACAATTTATTAAGATTGAACTTTGACCTTAAATTCTAAAGTGCAAACATATTAAAAATAAGCTGGAGTGTCTCCACTCGACTATCTCGCAATTCGAATTGGATTAAATAACATATATTATATTTAAATTAAATTTAATTAATTAGAAATTAGAAATTAAAATAAATAAATATTATTTATTAAACAAGCGCATGTTTGGCTCTTTGTTGATGGCACCACGTCACGTGTTGGCGCGTGAGATTTGCAGTGTTAAAAAATTAATTCTGGTACTTTCAGTGATTCAATGAAGCTTAAATTCTATATATAGCAGTTTTATACAATTTTTAATCATGTGAAAAATTATCAAACATATATCTTTATTTTTACGGTCACTTTAGAGGAAAAAAAATAAAAAAGTTGTAAGTAATGACCCTCTTACGGTTGAGCTACATTTCTCAAAAGTTAATAGAAAACTACGAATTTTGAATAATGCCCATGTACCTAATTTCATGATTCTAGCTCAAACCGTTTTTGCGTAATCTTGTCTACATACATACACACATTTTTCTCAACCTTAGTGAAAATGTTTCAGGAAGCTTCAAAACGTATAAAAACATCAAAATTTTCGTGATCGCAATACTATCTCTGGCGAGATAGTAAAATTTTTTATAATTTTATTTATAAAGTAACCAAGGTCTCAAAAATAATAAACGATGTGTGAATGTAAATATTATTTAATAGAAATAATAATAATAATTTATAATGAATCAAAATGATTTGAATGGTTGGTGGTGTGTATTTTTTAATTATATATTTTGTTGATATCCAATATGAAATACACAAAATACGAAATCGCGATAATTATTTCTCGTTAAAATCAAATATAATAAATAAGATGTTTCGAGTCAGTGGTATTTTTATTTTATAAAAAGTATTTTAATTTAATAAAATGATAATTATTGATAAAATCATGATTTTAAACTTTATAAAAAAAAAATTATAATTCCTAATATAAAAATTTCAAGTATCTACGTGAATCGTTATTTATTAATCATGTTTAAAGGTGAGAATTATCTTCTATTTTTTTTTAATATAATAACATTCTAAATTTATTTAACCATAAAGCTGAAAATTTTTAGAATAAATCATAGGATATAATATAACATAAGTAAAATTGTTTGTTAGTCACAATAGCGTAGCTCGCTCCCATTCTCGTGGTCCCGGATTCAAGTTCCAAGCCTGGCAAGGGAATTTCTCTAGCTGCGGTATATAGGACGGAGTCAACCCAGCCTCCGGGATCAAATTTGGGAAAGCTACTTGATAGCGGACCCGATGTGTATTTAAGATGAAATATTTAAAAATTACTTAAACTTTACTCAACTTTAGATTTTTATATTAAAACTTTAACTCATTATAATTAATCAATATAAAAGAATAGAAAAAATACATTTGATACAATTTCTTAAATATAATATTGTTATTTATAAAAACTAATAAATATATATTTTACTAATAAGTAAATAGTAAAACTAATCTTTAATCTGATTTCTTATTATTATATTTTTTTTAATAAATAAATCAATCATAAAAAATAAGTCATCCAAATGATGAAACCGAAAAGAAATCATAAAGAAATATTCTAAAATCTTTTTTTTTCTCTCAAATTTGCATTTGTATTCGTAGCGTCCGGAAAATATAAAAAACTTGATTTATTTAGGTACGCTAATTTCTTTCCTGATTGCAAGATCTTCAATGTTTTGTTTTTTTTATAATTATTTTTGTTTTTTATTATTAATATTTTTCTACTCGCTTTAAAGTGACTTTCACGTCATTGGAATCGCTTCCGAAAGGGCTTAAATATACCATTTTTTTTTGTATTTCTAATAAAAAACAATTTTCATCATTGTCGGTAGTTAATCAGGCTGTCGTCTCCAATTATGTTGGCTGCTCTCGTCTGTTTCGCATCTAGGTTTGAGTGAAAGCAGTAGACACAACCGAGAAGCGGACCAAAATAAACATTCGAACTTTCTTTACAAGACTTTTTACCACCAAAAAAAAATGAGTGTTCTTTGAAATATGATCTAAAATACTCGTATAAATATATTTATTCAAGACTGCTACTTATTTCAACAAAATTATTTAATAAATATATACTATGAAAATAATTTTACATATGAATGCCGTTAAAAAAATTTTAATTAAGAATTTTTTATTTACTCTCATAATTAGTTTAAACCGATTAGGAAAAATAATATAATAATCAATCTTATTATTAAATTATTATACTAACAAAAATGTATATATAGTTGTATTTTTGAAATAATAAACCGCTCAAAGGATTTTTTTGAAATTCACACCATAGATAATTTTTATAAAGAAAAATCGATCTGTATTGGATTCAGTCTCGGGACAAAATCACCTTTATTAGTTTACCCCTAATTTAAAATAGGAAAATTGAATGACGTCAGCAACTACGTCAGACAGCGCTTCCTTAAGTACAAAATATTATAAATATAAATGAAATCAAATTACGAAATATATATTATGTTATATCCACAGGCCATACTTTTCTGTATTTCAGTGCATTAATACGTACGATTAAGGGCTATATGTTTTATGACTAGTTTTTTTTATTTATGTTCTTTTAAATTATTTGAATGGCGACTCGGTTCATCAGGTATTAATATTATCAGCCAAACCCGATAATAAGGATTACTTTTTTTAATGACCGAGCGGCGGCTCGTTGAACCAGGTACTTGTTATAATGAACGAATATCACTGTTTTCATTTAAATACAATAATAAAATAAATACAAACAAAATATATTATTCATTGTAATTTGAAAATAATAAATAGTAAAAATAATATTTTAATTTCGTATCTTTTAATTAATTCACAAAGTTGAGGTAGGTCATGTTAATCAGCTGAAATTGTATGAGAGATGATCAACAGGTAGAAGGAAATTTGACTGAAATATTCTTTATTATCTCAATAAGGAATTCAATGTCAATTATTTTTCTATATAAATTAATATTTTATTACTATAATTTACCAACTTGCAATTATTTCATTTCATTTTAATTATATACAATAAAAAAAATATTCTCTTCAATTGTGCTGATCTAGTTTAATATTCTAATAATCTGAAGAATTATTTAAAGAGATTTTTTTAAGTGCATGACTAGAACATTATTAATACTAGTAAGACTATACAATATTATACTTCTTATTTTGAACACAATTTGAAATGATCAAATTACTTGTATTAAGGTCTATATCATTAAAATACGTCAGTTTAAGGGGGAGGGGGCTCGCTTGTCTCTCAAACTCAAAATAGTCTCAAATTCAAGTCCCAAGTTTGGTAAAGGAATTTCTCTCTAGCTAGTTCTATAGAAACAAGATCTACCCTGTCCACAGAGTTTAAATTGGGAAGCTATGTACTTGAACTTGGATCAAAAAATGAGCTGTGGCCAGGCACAGAACCAACTGACGATTTGAAATAAATTAATTTCCGAAAAACATTATATATAAAGTATAATATCAAAAAAATATATTTTTAAAACTTGATTTAAAATGACTAAATTATATTATATTGGTTTTTATTTTTAGTTTTTATTAGTTTATTTAGTTTAATTACTTATATATAATTATTAATTTAAACTACTAATTTTAAGTGTAATATTTTCCGACAATGAATATAAAATTAATACTTTATAAACTACCACTCCTGTTTTCCGGATATACACAAAAAATTGATGAATTCATGCTGCTGATGCATTAAGTAAATATACCAAATTAAAATCCGTTGAGCCGTTACACGTCTATATGGACACACAACGGACAGACGGACAAACATCATGCTAAAAATACTTTTTTCTGTTAACAAATTGCATGATTCGTAGAGATATGTAAAAATCTCCACATGTGAAATTGGGTGTGAAAACAATATCTATCTAAATATTGAAAGGATCCGTTGTACTCATCATACAATACTTCTACCCCGCTTAGATGACAACGGACATGTTCTTTCATACAATGTACCAAAGTCAGTCAATCATCTATCCAATTTTATAAATATTAAATGCCTAGAAATTAAATTATTTTTATGAAATATTTAACAATTTTGAGGAAAAAAAATTAATAATGTGATTTAATTACTAATTATATTAAATTTCACTTAGTATCTCAAAATCTTATTTATAAAATATTATTATATTGTTTTGCAATATATTAATCAGATTAGAAAAAAAATCAACACTTAATATAATAAATGTTTCTAAAAATGAAAGTTCATTAAAGACAAAAGTAAATTAAAGGAAGTTCCTTATTTTTAGATACATGTCTTGATTTTTATTAAAACAAAGAAATACTATCAAATATTAAAAAAAATTTATTTAATTATTTAAATGTAAGAAATATTTCTTTATTATTTAATGAAAAACTTGATTTTGAATTATTTTTTTTTTTAAATATAATGAACATGCTAAATAATTTTAAATATACCACATGAATACTAATTTAGTTAGTCGTGAGAATGAAGAGTTTCAAACAATTATGAACCATTTTTATTTTACATTTATTAAATTTTTTTAATATATAATTTAAATTTATTCAACTAAAATAAACTACGTAACATATTTATTCATATGTACATACACAAGGAATGTTGTTATGTTAAATGAAAGCAAACTTACAATCGATATTAATTTATGTATACATTAATCGATTACTAACTAAAAGATAAGATAAAAATAATTATGCTAGAAAAAAGTCAATTATAATCAGTAACCCGAGATCCTTGATTAATTAGATTAAAATATTTTTATTTAGTTAATCCAATTGAATGATTTTTAAAATTATTCCTTATTATACAAATTTATAAATTGGTTAATTCATAAATAAATAAAAAGTCTAATAATATTATTTTTTTATTATCATAAAGTGATTATGTAGGTAGATAATTTATAAAATAAAAATATAAGGAATAATTTTTAATTTCATTAAAATTTCATTATTTATTTTTATAGAAAAATTTTAATTATTAATTAAAATTTATTTAAGCTCGATATTTTTTTATTATTATATAGTAGGATAATATAAGATAAAATTTAACTTTAAAATCAAATATGAAAATAAAAATTAGCTGGAGTGTCTCCAGTCGACTATCTCGCAGTTTGAATTGGATTAAATAACATAATATATTATATTTAAATTAAATTTAATTAATTATAAATTAAAAATAATAAATAATATTTATTAAACCAGCGCATGTTTGGAACTTTGTTGATGGCACCACACACACACACACACACACACGTCACGTGTTGGCGCGTGCGATTTGCAATGTTAAAAAATTAATTCCGGTACTTTTAACGATTCAATCAAGCTGAAATTCTATATATAGCAGTTTTATACAATTATTAATCATGTGAAAAATTATCAATTAAATATCTCTATTTTTACGGTCACTTTAGAAGAAAAAAAATCAAAACGTTGTAAGTAATGACCCTCTTCCGGTTGAGCTACATTTCTCAAAAGTTGATAGAAAACTATGAATTTTGAATACTGCCCATGTACCAAATTTCATGATTATAGCTCAAACGGTTTTTGCGTAATCTTGGTTACATACATTCACACATACAGACATTTTTCTCAACCTTAGTGAAAATGATTCAGGAACCTTCAAAACGTATAAAAACATCAAAATCTTGACATCGAAAATTTTCGTGATAGCAATACTATCTCTGGCGAAAAAATAGAGACGAAAGAATTTAGACACACCAAAATTAATTGAATTATTTTGTTTGTCTATGAATCGAATGAATTTCAGTCAGTGAATTATTTTTGCTCGATTATAAAATTTCATGGAAATCTTACAGTCACCTAGAAAAGAAAGAATTTAAAAAATACTTATTTAAGACCATGAAAATACTATTATTATTATTTTAGTAAATTTGATTATATAGTTGGTACTAATAATTTCACAAAATACAATAATTTGAGAAGTGGAAAATGAAGTGTAGAAAATTGATCTTACATATAAATAGGTCATCGCAAACAATATTGATAATATTCCTCATTGTACTTATATGATGTGTTGATAATTTTAAAACGGAACGCTATTATTAAAGAACACTATATAATACAATAGAATACATAAGTATATAAATAAATAAATAATATAAAATGATAAGAAATATAAAAAAAATGATAGAAGAAAGATTTGGATTTAATTTAGTGACTAATAAATTTTTCAATAAGCTGGAACTGTAAAGAAAGCCCACGTGGAGGAATGAAGAAGTCTCCCTTTAAGGAAATAACATTCAATCAATGGTGTGGGTTGCAATGAGTCACGAGAATGATAGAAAAAGATACTTTTAAATTACATAGTAATATCTAAATTTTAATTTTATTTGCATTATATAGATAAATCATAAAACTTCTTTTTCGTAACAATTTAAGATAATTAAATATTTATATGATTATTTTTAATGAATTATTATTATTATTTTGTTTTGTATTTCTATTATATCAATAGATTGTAGAAAAATTAGAATATATCGAATGAGCTTAAAGAAGTATTTAAATATATGAAAACTAAAAGGTTCAAAAAATTACATCTATACTAAATTTTCTTTAATTACTTAATGATTACTGATTATATAAAAAAATTGTAAAAAAATAAATTTCGGTAATTGTTTACAAAACGGGAAGTCAGAACTTATACATAACATCTTGTTAAATATTTAAAATAAAAAATATTTCATTTAAATTATAAATATAAATAGAAAATTTGGAAATTATTTACAAAATGGAAAGCTTCAGGGAATTGGATGAAATTTTGCCAGTAGATTATTTTATTAATTCCAAAGAAACTTTTCTTACGCAATATTTGCCGGTCTCTTCTAGTTTAGGAGATAAAAATTATTAAAGATTGACAGATAAACTAGTTACCAGTAAGCAGCCATTTAATAATGTTTTATTGACTAATTCACTAATTATTCACTTATTCACTAATTTTCGGTTTGGTTTGGATATAGAAAAATTATTTAATTAAATATTTTTTTAATTTTCATATATCCGAATCGAACTAATAAATAAGTTGACCTGTGGCTAGGTCCGAACGGTTTGAAATAAATTAATTTCCAGCTACAGAAACAATTTCAAATAATTTTAATATATCTATTAATCTAATAAAAAACAGATAGGCATATAACATAAATATTTTTAATTTTATTTTATTTTTAATATATAGCTGAAGTAGCCGGCGTTGCCCGTGATCATAATAAGGAGACTGTGACGTCATGAAGGGCTGGGTGACGTCACATAATTTTAAATTAAGAAAAACATAATGAAGATGATTTTTCCCGAGGATAAAACCAATACATTCGTGGTGATATGTAAAAAAATCTCCTCATGTGAAATTTGGTGTGAAAATAACCCTTCCCTTCGATCGCTAATAGTACCACTTCCGGTTTCCGGATTTGCACCAAAAGTTGATCGATTCATCATACTGATGCCTTAAGTAAATATACCAAATTTCATCAAAATTGGTTGAGCCGTTCAGGCTGTACACATCTATACGGACGGACAGACATCATGCTAAAAATACTTTTTTCTGTTAAGAAAATGCATGATTCGTGGAGATATGTAAAAATCTCCACATGTGAAATTTGGTGTGAAAACAATACCTCCCTTACTATCGTCGGTCGGTAAAAAACAACGAAAATTAGTGGAGCCCTCTGCTAGTCAAATAATAAAACCCGGTAGCTAAATTGAAGGTTAATGAATTTATATGTAAATTTTAATAATTTTTATCTCGTAAACTATAAGAGACCGAGAAATATTGTATAAAGAAAGTTTCTTTGGAATTAATAAAGGAATCCACTGGCAAAGTGTCATGCAAATCCCTGAAGCTTCACGTTTTAGAAACAATTAGTCAAATTTCATCTCAGCAGGTTTAGATTCTAGAGGAATAGCAAAAATAAAGAATTCAAATTATAAATAAAAGATTTATGATTTCGATTTTTAACTCTTTAATCATTTGTAATTGTAATTTATAATTAATTTGAGTTTTACTTAATAGTACAAATATATTTTGAAATGAAATATGAATGAAAAGTAATTAAAAATAAAAAATAAATAAAGTAACTCTGAAAGAAATTAATCATTAAAAATTGAATAAAATCATAATTTGGTGACACAGAGAGGCTTAAAATAAATATTATAAGCAAAATATTTATTTATTGAACATACCTCGTTTTTTAAGAGCTTTTGTAATTAATTGTTTTCTTCTAGTGTAGGTGGATTGATAAAACATAACATTCTATTCCAATCAGTCATGATATTGTAATTTTTTTTAATAAAAGCATTTCCATGTTTACTATAAATATACCCCTCTTAATTTTTTACAAAAATAGATTTTGGTTATATAATAAATTTAAATTCCTCATTTAAAAAAAATAAACATTGACAAATTTCTATTATTATTCAATGAAACCAAGTATAAAATATTATTTTATACTATTATTTTTTAGAAATTAAAAGAAAAATATAATAAAAACTTTTAAACTTTCACTTAAAAAAAACTATTACTTACTCTTTAATAAAGTTTTGAAAAATTAATTATATATTTTCAAAATCTATAATATATAATAAATATTAAATATATTTAGTCTATATACTTTGTGCATAACTTATTATCCATTGTATAATTTTTTTCTTAAAATAAAATTACACTTTAAAAGAAAAAAATTATAATATACAGTTAAAAATTATATATGGAAATTTTATTTTATTCCTTCCTCTCTTTTTCAAAAAAAAAAAAAAAAGAATATTTTGGTTATGAAATCTAATATTTCTATTATGGTATTAAATTATAAATATATTATAAAATAATTGTTTTAAAATATTTATTATGATTATAATCATTTTCAAAATTTTTAAAGATGTTAGGACTTATAAATTTAATAAATATTATGAATATTTCATATTATTTTGATTTATATTCTTAATTGTAATTATTTTTTCTTTTTTTCTTTTTGATATTAAAATCAATTATATTGAATTTTAAACTAATTTGATTCTTTTCTTTATAAATTGAAGTTGTTTTATAGAAAGTAGCGTGTGTATTTTTTGATTCAATTGATACGAGAGTATATAGTATATAGTATAAACAGAGATATAAAATAAAAATTAATTCTATCTAATCTATGAATGGTGATAAAAATCAATATTAGAAATGATAATCTGTGTTTCATTAGGTTTGAAATACGGTTAACCTTGGCATCATATCTCTCCCACTTAATCTCACATTTTTACATAATTGAATATAATCCGATCAGTGAGAATACCAGGGCATGTATCCATCGAGACGCGGAGACTCAATTGGAAAGATCACTTGATTAAATTGAGTGACGTCACAACCTCCCCCTCCATCTGCACCAGGCTAATTCTCCAAGAGTTGGTGGTTCACTTTCGGTGGGGCGTTTAGTGAGGCGTGAAGGTCCATCGAGTCCATCCATCGTGGATATCCACCTTCCTCGAATGACACAGGCGACCAGGTAACCTTCGATTACCTCCCGTCTCCCCTACCATAACTTTTGTTTTCATAATTAACAGGTGCCGTTTTCCCAATGACATCACCCACAATTCATTCAATAGCAAAAGCAAAATAAAACATTTGCTCTTTCATTCAATTCAAACAAAACAAAATTAGAATATGTACTGATATAATATATTCATACACTCGTGATGGCATTCATGAATAAATACGACAATTAAAAAAAAAATATGGAATTTAAATTAAATTCTATTTGTGTTTTAGTTTGACAAAAAGTTGAATTTATACATTCATTTACATTGATACCTAGTTTAAGTATATATATATATATATATATATATTTCCAGAAATGAGATCAAACCCATTTTTAAGACCCACATGAAACTCCCCAACCTAATCCGAACTTCCAAAGACATAGTTCCCAATGAGTGTCTGGGTGTCTATGAGATTCCCTGCTCAGACTGCCCGAGATCATACATAGGACAGATGAACAGGAGAATACAAAATAGAATTTATGAGCTGTCCCTAAGGAGATTAGATCCAGCCTCAGCTTTAACCAAGCACCACAATGAGACCGGTCACAACATCAATTTCTCCGAAACCAAATCCTTAGCTCCCATTCAGCTCAAATATCCCAGACTCCTGCGTGAAGCAATTGAAATTGAAAAACGTCCCAATTGCCTCAACACAAGGGACGACGCCCTGAACCTCCCTCCGTCCTGGAAATTAGCTCTGAAATCACACTCCCAACCTCGCGTCAAAACTCCAACCCAATCAACTTCATCTCCAACTATTAATTCACAAACTCCTAAAAAACTTGCCACTAATAAAGTTGATCGCACAACCAGCTGGAATTCTCGCCTCAGATCCAGAACCAATATAAATCCCGCCATAAAGTTAAGCCCCGCCCACCAGAGTACACAAAATCCCATTGCGCATGTGCAGGTAACAAGCTCAGGTAGAATCCAAAGGGTCGGGTTCCAGTTGGCCTCTGGCTATTGTCCGGTACGGACGTGTGCCAGAGTCAGGATTGCTCAGGATTCTTCGGAGCTCCACAGCAACGCAGTGAGTACAAAACCATCCAACCTAACAACCCAAAATCCCGATATTAACCCTTGGTCACACAGTCTAAGACCCAGAATCCCAAAAATATTCCCATCTAAATAATCTCTTGAAAATGGCGCCAAAATGGGTGCCGAAACACCGAGAAAACAATCTCACAAAAATACGTGATTATATACCTGATAAATCTGATAGTAATAATATCAATAAAAAACATTCACGGAAATCTAAACCAACATATATATATATATATATATATATATATAGGAATAAAAATTATATGATCAACCTTTATAATTTAAAAATTTTGAATTTCAATAGAAAATACACCTTTTAAGGTGCCTTGAATTCATTTATTATTATTCATAATCCAATTATTTTTCAAAATGATGTATATATGTATGTACGAGGTCTGTTCAAAAGAAAAGGTGAATTTTGAATTTTCGCGGGGTGTGTTCATTCGATTATCGAAATTTTTTGTTATGTTGCTACACATGTTTCTCATATGTTGACATTATCAGCCATTTTGGAATAGTAGTTTGTTTTTAACAACTGGAAACGTTAGTCATGTTTTTGTGAGTTCTTCGGTTTTTTAAATAAAAAAAAACAAATAAGGAATTCTACAAGGAAGTTATGCAACGTCACGTTTTTGTGTTCTTCGACTTTTTAAAAAATCCGTATTTTAAAAATGGAATAAAGTGCTCCAACGCACTTAAAATGTCGACTGTGGCATTCAGCAAGTTTAATTTGATTCCAAAAAATGTTTATAAGTAAAGGTTTTGTTCACTGCTTTTGCCAACAGGTCGTACTGTTAATAAGGATTATTACAAGGAAGTTAGGCAACGTTTGCGTGAAACAATACGGTTCAAAAGATCGGAATTGTGGAAAAACAAATCATGGATTCTTCATCACGATAATGCACCTGCTTGTTCGTAATTCTTTGGCCAAAAACAATACCGTAATCATGCCTCAACCACCGTATTCACCAGATTTTGTTCCTTGCGATTTTACCTATTCCCAAAACTGAAGAGACCAATGAAAGGAAAGCGTTTTGCCACAATTAATGAGATAAAATCGGAATAGAAGAACGAGCTGATGGCCATACCGAAAAGCGCAAGGAGGAGAAGTAAGGAGAATTACTTTGAAGGGGACAAAATGGATATTAATGAATAAATAAATACTTTTCGAAATAATTCAAAATTCACCTTTTCTTTTGAATAAACCTCATATATCAGTAAATACGAGTTAATAAAACAAAAAATATAACAAAATGGTGATTTATGTATGAATTTTATACACCAGGTCCAATACAACTATTAAATGTTTTTTGAAATTTATATAGGTATTATTTTAATAAAAATTATTCAAACATTCAATATTTAACCTCTTTTAGATATTTAAAAAATTATTTATTTAAAAATTTTCATTTTTCATAATTTTTCAATTGTCATCCTCTGGTTCACAAAATGTCGTTATAAAAATTTATCAGAAAAATTGTTTATATACGGTCTTACGTTAAACAAGAAATTAAAATTATAAAGTGTAAAAATTTTTGAAAATATTAAACCATTTTTTTTTATTATGTATTTCTATAAATTATATTTATTAAGATAATATATATATAATTTTAATTGTCTGATCTAATTTTTAAAAATTAAAGAAAATAATTATTGAAATTCATAAAATATTTATTGAGCTTAGTGAATTTTATTTTCTTTTATTTTTTTCTTTTGAGCAATTCATATCATTCCTAGAAAGAGGAAAATTTCATTTTTCAATTACTCTTTGATAATAATTACAAATTTAATAGAATTCGTTTTAAATAATATACTTAGATATCATTAATTTATTATTAATTTTTCAAAAAGATTTTTAAATAAGATTATTGTTATTTTTATTAAAACCTTCAATGATACTAATGTTAATATTAATATAAAAAATATATATTTTTTTTTAATTAAATGAAAGATATATTTATATATATGTACATGTTTTTATGTAATATTTTTTAATTAGAATTGAAAAATTTTTGAAATGAGTTGTAATTTCATTTTCTTACTATCACCTGCCAAGGACAAACCACAAATTATTTTTTGAATTATTGTGCATGTTTTGAACGTGACAAAGAATCGTGTTATATTTTTAACGGATTCAACGAGTTTTAAGTGAAGGAATAGGATCATATCCGGAAGAGGAATCATCTTCTACCATTAAAAGAATTCTAATTGAGTGTTTAGGACGAGGACAATTGTTCCGTTTCGAACGGCTGATTTTCAAGCATTCGAATCGGGAGGATGATTAACAACAAACACTACTGAAAAAGAATGTTAGTAGGAAGAAAATAAAGATTCAACCAAGATTAAGAAATACTATTATGAAGATTTCATAAATTGTTGAATACAATGATTGTCTTATTATTATTATTATTTGTTATTTATTTTTAAATAATGCCCAATGATATTTTATTTCTTTTTTAATAAGTAAAATATAAAGTTCACATTATATAATATATGTGCCTCTCAGAAGCCAAACCGATTAACTCCAATTTTTAAAATTTTGCTAGTAATGTAATGTAATATAATGTAATGTAATCTGCAACATATGAAATGAATAATGAACTTGATAATCTTAATAATGCGATGCAATATACATTTTTCTGTAATCAATAAACCTGAATGTAATACAAGCTGTGAACTTTGGGCTTCATTTTCTCACTTTGTTTATATGTGGAGTTAATCGCTTTGGCTACTGAGTGGCATATATATATATACATGTTGGTTTAGATTTCCGAGAATTTTATTGTTATTATTACTATCAGATTTATCAGGTATATAATCACGTATTTTTGTGAGATTGTTTTCTCGACGTTTCGGCACCCATTTTGGCGCCATTTTCAAGAGATTATTTAGGTGGGAACATTTTTGGGATTCTGGGTTGATAGGTTGGGTGGTTTTGTACTCACTGTGCGCGTTGCTGTGGAGCTCAGAAGGATCCTGGGCAATCCTGAGTCTGGCACACATCCGCACTGGACAACAGCCCGAGGCTGACTGGGACCTGACCCTTTGGATTCTACCTGAGCTTGCTACCTGCGCATGCGCAGTGGGCTTTTGTGTACTCTGGTGGGCGGAGCTTAATTTTATGGCGGGATTTATATTAATTAATAGATCTGAGGCGGGAATTCCAGCTCTCCAACCTAATCCGAACTTCCAAAGACATAGTTCCCAATGAGTCCAGTCGGGCAGTCTGAGCAGGGAATTTCATAGACACCTATATAAGCAGCAACACACAGTGAGTACAAAACTACCCAACCTATCAACCCAAAATCCCGATATTAACCCTTGGTCACACAGACTAAGACCTAGAATCCCAAAAATATTCCCATCTAAATAATCTCTTGATAATGGCGCCAAAATGGGTTCCGAAACGACGAGAAAACAATTTCACAAAAATACGTGATTATATCCCTGATAAATCTGATAGTAATATATATATATATACCAACTACTAAAATAATTCAAATAAATGAAAAAAGAAAAATTTGAAAATTTTTTAAGTCATATAATGAAAAATTAAAATTGTTTCCACTCTGATGATCTGACAAGAAATAGGCAATTCAAATTTGTTTTTTACCATAATCATTACTTATTATCTTCATTTTTATTTTTAATATGAATAAAACATTAAATTTTTCACTGTAGGTTTAAAAATTAAACAAATATTCATAAAAACAGTTATTTATTTCTATATTCATTACAATTAAAAAAAAAATTAGATTCTAAAAGGGTATCGTTTCCGTATAAACCCCACCCGTATTTATCCACGTATGAAAGAAAAAGCATATATAGGATTGAAAGGAAATCATAAATTATAAATAATGATTAAAGAAACATTTAATAATATATATATACATTAATTCTATAAAAATTCTATTAATTCTAAAAAGAAAAATTGTAATTTAAATAATTTAATAGGAGAAAATAGAAATTGAAATGTAATTTCCTTAATTTTAAATAAAAATTGAAATAATTTTAAACTAAATAACTATGTCCTGTGAAATTATACAATGATTTATTGTTTTCATTTGAAAATCATTTAATAAATTTACTAATTATATTTAAATGTAAAAACTATTTAAAAATAATTTTTTCAAAATTGAATTATCTTTTATTTATTAGATTAGGCGTAATGTTTTTATTATATTACCATATTTTAATAAAATTAATTTTTCAAATTTAATAAGATTTTAATTCTTAATTCAGAGGGCGAATATTATTCCTCTCATCCACTATTTTAATGACTTAACTTAAAATTTAATAAATAATTGAAAATTTGATAATGATAAAGTGCATAAAAGTAGTAACAATATTCTAATATATTATCAAATGTAAAAGAAAAAAGTATTTTCAGGATCATTGAATGTTCTTAAAATATTTCCTTAAAAATTAATATAATATTTCTTTTTTTTCTAGATGTGTACAGATATTACATAAAACAAGAATTTAATTTAGTAGGTAGAAAAAAAAATATTTATATGTTTATTTTTAAATTTTTCAATAATTTAAAGAGTAAATTTCTTCAACAGATTTATAATAATGTCTACTATACTTAATGGATTTCGAAATTTTGTTCACACGTATCCACGAATAGCAAATTGTTTGGTGTATGGCTCATTTTATGTATCAGCTGAATTCTCCCAACAACATATTACCAGAAAAATATTGGTAAAATTTTGTAAATTACCCTAAAAATAATAAATACATATATATATATATATATATATATATACATATTTTCTATTTAAAATCAATTATTTTAAATTATTTATTTGATTTTATTATTATTTATTTTATTATATTTTTTGTATAATTTTAATTATATTCTAAATAAAAGTTATGTAGTTTTTAAATCAGATATATTTTTATATATCTTTTTATTTCTAAAAATAAATTTTTTTATAAAATTTCTATACGATTAGGATGATTTATGACCGTGATTTTATTAGATTGCAGATGGTAATCCAAAACCATATGATTGGGGCGCAATTGGACGATATGCTATTATTGGTACATTAATCTATCCTAATTGTTTATATGTATGGTAAGTATTTTATTGCAAATATTTAAATTGATTTCTTATTGATTAAAAAATAGACAATGTATGATAAATTAATTTGAATAATTGACAATTTAATTCAAAATTTCATTTATATGTAAATAATTTAAAGTCTATCAAGACTCAGTAATGTTTCTTTGGTTGCCTAATTAAAAGGGGCTTGGCTAAATAATGCAATTAAAAAATAACAGTGCATTTATTTTCGTTTTAAAGAATAAATATGATAAGATGTTAACCAAACTAATAACTCACCATTATACTCGCTAAATTTATTAAATAATACTACTAGATGCATAACAATATATATCTAAATATCGATGAAAATGCACGCATACGACTATAATATATTAAAATTATATGTGTGTGTGACCTAGTTATATATTTTGTAATAAATACTCCTGATTATTATTTGTATATTATCTTTAGGTATAAATGGCTTGATAATAAATATATAGGAACTACAACAAAAGTTATTGCCAAAAAACTAGTCCTTGATCAATTTGTATTAACGCCTACTCTATTAGTTATTTTCTACACAAGTTAGTATAGCAATAAATGAATTTAAAATATTAATTATATATTAATGAATAATTTTAAAAATATTTTTAGCTATGAGCATATTAGAACGACGTGAAGATATCTTTGAAGAATTAAGAGCGAAATTTAATAAAACACTTTTGGTAAGAATTTTTTTGAGAATATTTTTTAAAACTAAAACAATTTTTATTTATAAAATATTGTTTTTGTCATATTTGTTATGAAATCAAGAAATTCTTAGAAATTATCTTTATTTGATTTATTTTTTTGTTTTTTTTTTATAGACAAGTTGTATTTTTTGGATGCCTGCTCAAGCTATTAATTTTAGATTTATTTCGCCAACTTGGAGAATTGTCTATATGGGAGTATGTTCTCTTATTTGGGTCAATATTATTTGTTGGTTAAAGAGTAGACCACTAACGACCAAAAAATCCGAAGAAAAATAAATGAAAAACAAACAAAATAAAGGTATTGAATTTTAATGATATATATATTAAGATTTAGATTTTGATTAAAGAAAAATTTTTTTTTAATGAAATATAAAACAATTCAAAAATATTATACAAATGTGTTTTAGTTTTTCAATAAATTTTGTAAAAATCTTCAAAAAGAGTAAAATGATACCATGATTTCCAAATATATCTATGAATGTTTTAAAAATAATTAACATTAATATAATAAAACGTTCCGAATTTTATTATTTTTAGTTTTGTCATGATATGTATAAATATTTTAAAATAGGTAAATAAATTTATTGATGTTGGCACAATTTATTTATTGAACAATAAAATAATTTGTATTTAATGAAAAATATACTTTGTTTTTAATTTGCTTAATTTTTCTTAAATTGTAATAATATTTTAATTGAATTTATAGAGTTATTAATTTATAATTAGTTAAAAAATATTTTTAATTTATTATAAACAACAAAACCAAAATGTCTTCCATTATTTTAGTTAATTTAATTAATGTACTCGTAAGTTAGATATTTTTTATTTTTCATGTACTTTATATTATACGAATATGAACATAATATAATAAGTATAGATTCAATTATAATTTATTATTATATTTGATCCTGCAATACATTTTATTAATAAATTTAAATAAAAATATTTTTTTATTCTAATATAAAATATAATACAGGTGAAGTGGCTATTTATCATTTCGCCTTAATATAACAATACGATTCTAGTTAAAAAATAATCTTTATTTTTTAAAATATAAATTTGTTTGTGTGTGCATGCAGTTATTTAATGAATATAAATCTGTATAAAGCCTCGATTTACAATTTTAAATGAAATCTGTTGAGTACTCTATCATGGCATATTTTTATTTCAAAAATTTAAATAGAAATCTAAAAATCTGAATGGTCATCCAGTCATGGATTTGGATAAAACTTTACCGTTTGCCTTTTTACACGACGATAGTAAGGGAGGTATTGTTTTCACAAATTTTTTTCAATATTTCATAGTATTCCTCTGTTTTAATAAAAATCAAAACATATCTAAAAATAAGGAACTTCCTTTAATTTACTTTTTTCTTTAATGAACTTTCATTTTCAGAAACATTTATTATATTAAGTGTTGATTTTTATTTCTAATCTGATTAATATATTGTAAAACAATATAATAATATTTTATGAATAAGATTTGGAGATACTAAGTGAAATTTAATATAATTAAACACTTGCATTGAGTAATTAAATCACATTATTAATTTTTTTTTCCTCAATATTTTTAAATATTTCATAAAAATAATTTAATTTCTAGGCATTTAATATTTATAAAATTAGATAGATGATTGACTGACTTTGGTACATTGTATGAAAGAACATGTCGGTTGTCGTCTAAGCGGGGTAGAAGTATTGTATAATGAGTACAACGGATCCTTTCAATATTTATCATGATTTTTTACCCACCCACGATAGGTATTGTTTTCATACCAAATCTCACATGTGGAGATTTTTACATATCTCTACGAATCATGCATTTTGTTAACAGAAAAAAGTATTTTTAGCATGATGTCTGTCCGTCTGTCCGTATAGAGGAGTACAGCTTGAACGGCTCAACGGAATTGATCAACTTTTGGCGTATATCCGGAAACCGGAAGTGGTAGTTTATAAAGTATTAATTTTATATTCATCGTCGGAAAATATTCGAGGTTCATAATAAGCTAATCTGGTAAACTTTAATAATTTTTATCTCATAAACTAGAAGCGACCCACAAAAAGTTTATTTGAAATTAAAAAAAACACCCACTGGTAAAGTTTTATCCAAATCCATGACTGGATTTTAGACCATTCAATATAATTACCATTTAAATATTGAAATCAACTTAAATAAAATAAAAATTCAAATAAAAATTACTTGTCCTGATTTGATTATAATTATGACTTGCCTCTATCACATAATTTAAACTAGATTACTCTGTAAAATTTGCAATTACAAATATGTAAATATTATAGATAAATGAATAAATAAAAAATGTTAAATAAAAAAATAATTAGAAATTTCTCCAAATTTAAAATCCCACCTAATTAAATGTAAAATTTATAAAAATAATTTTATAATAGATGTAATATAATGTTAACTTTATAAACTAAACAATTTATATATGCCCGAAGTAGGGCAGTTGTTCATTAATGGGAAATAAAATTAAAAAATTTTATTTAAGATGACATGATTTATAATATATGTTAAATGAGCAGACAGCTAAATAATTTTGTATAAAGTGATATTTATATATTTATTATTTAATTTAAATTAAACTATATAGAAATTTAAAAAAAAAATATAAAATTTTATTTTAAATCATTAACACACATTTGAGATAAAAACAATTATTTTCTTTTTTCATATATTTATATATTGTCTTAGATCTATTTTAAGCATTTGGAAGGAGTAGTAGAAAATAATTACTGGGATTAAATTATTTTAATATCAATAGAAAACTCACACTCACCGGTATAATTGACAAACGAGCGTCATCGTGCGTTTCGTCATCCACTAGGAACCCCTGGTATTTAGACAACCTACAACACCTGCTTCCAAATTTAAATTTTTAATATGAGCAACCCGCTCAAAATGATACAATAACATTTTGTTGCTATCCTAAACTTTTTGCTAGTCACTTGATTATTGTTAAGTTAAATATTCATTAAAATAATCGGTACAACAAAGGAACGATTTTTGAAACCTTGAAAGAGATATGTATTATGAGTATTATTCATTAAATATTTAAGGTTTAATAATAAATTAAGTTATTTTTTTGTCTGCGGCCCGCCAAGAAATGCCGAACTTTCGTTTGGCCCTTTAATAAAAAGGTTGCTCACCACTGGTTTATTCTCTAAATGTGCACATATGAAATGTTATATTTCAAATACTATTTAAAATATCCCAATTTGATTGATATTATATATTCATGAATATTAAAATAAACATTCGATATTTAAAAAAAAAAATTGCACCCTTATGCTTATAATTGAATTCAAATATAATATATTGAAAGTTATTTTTAAGACTATGCAATAATAATTAAATAAAAATAATAATAGACAAATAAATTAAAACTATTAGATAGTTTTTATTTTAGAATCTTGAAAATTGATTGAGTAGCATTTAGGTAAGTATTGATAAAAATATGACTAGGAAGGCATATTAAGAGAGGCACAACCACACAAAGATTAACAAAGGCAGACTGTGCAACTAGTAATAATAATAATATGTATCAATAACAGGTCTTGAAGTAATAAAATACAAGCTGAATATGATTAATGATTTTATTTGTCGAGTTATAATTATATGAAATAAGATATTTTCATATAAAATAACAATTTTAATAAATGAATATTTTTTATCGATTTACTTTGATATGTAAAAAGACAAATAAAAAATAATTAAAATAATAAAAATATAATTTATTTAAAAAAAATAATTTAATTGTTTGCGCTTAATTTTCCAAAATTATACAGGAAAATAAAATTATAAATAAAGGTTATTTCTTGAAAATGGATTAAGTAGCAATATTAAGAAAAAAATAATTTTTATTTAATTCTTATAAATAAATTATATGGCACTTGTTTAAAAATTAAATATTTTTGCTCTGCTGCCAATGACTACTTGTATATATATATATAAATATATATATACACCTATATATATAAATATGTAAAATAAATAATAGAATGTTTAATAATTTTATGTTATAAAAACTTGAATGATTCTAAAAATCTAACATTTAAGATTAAAAAAGCGCTTAACAGAGCATCAGAAATGAAATATAATTAAATCTGTTATAAATAATAATTATATAGTAATATACAATTAGTATATTATTATACGAGTAGTGATTTAATTAAATTTGCATTTACATTAAATTTATTATTACTATTTTAAAGAATTGCAGTGTTGCATATTTCTCTGAGGCAGTGTATTTTATATTTTAGTATTGTTTGATTTAAATCTCATGAATGCACAAGAAAAATTAATCTTCTCGCCCTTTTTTAATTTACTCTAGATTTTCACAGTTTTTTTTTCTTGGTTTACCAATAATAAGTATTTATTTTAATATAAATATAATAAAATATTAAAATTATAATAATAATATTAAATATAATTGGAACAATTAAAATTGCATTTAATATAAAAATATATAAAACTTCAGTAAAATAAGATTAATAAAATAAAAATGATTTAATTATTAGTAATAATTAATAATTAAATCAAAGAATGAAATTCATATTTTCAAAAAAAATTTATTTTATAAAATGATTAAACATTCGATTTAACATATCAATATATATGTATATAAACAATAATTAATATATTTCATCTTTGAAAGATTAATTGTATTATAATAATTATTTTTTATTTGTTTTTGTTTTTTGGTTTCAAAGGAACATATCTTACAGCAGCCAGAGTAAAATTCAATTTTCTTTTTTATATAAAAAAATTATAAAGATATAACATTCTATTAAAAAAACTATAAAATGACAAACAAAAACATATATTAACAAATTCAGTCTAGTGTTATATACAACCATATTAATTCACATACATACATAACATATGTAATGATGAATAAACTACAATCTCAAGTGTCATTTTCGAGGAGAGCCGCATTTCGAGAAAGTCCTCACGTCGAAATGTCACAAAGAGGATTTACCGGATTGCGCCATATCACATGACTTAACTGTCTTAACAATATATCTATAAATATAATACAAAAAATATAAATTCTTTTATTGCAATGACAGTATTTGTTTCTGGAAATATAGCACATTCAAGACGGAGAAAAGTTCTTGTGACAAGACGTGACTGGACTCTCAAATCGAAAGCAGCTGACACGAGATTTTATAATATTGAATTATTATATTTTTTTTTTTAATTAAGCCACAACAACTTGCAGTCTTTGTCTTTTATTAACGATCAATTATAACAAGATCATTTTTATATACTAAATTTTAACAACTTTATCTAACTACAAAAACAAATCTAAAGACAATTCTAAAATTGTTTAGGCTTAGGGGCGTAGCGTTTGGAGCAATGGTTAAGCGAGATCTCTTCCAAAATTACAATATAAAGACTAATGGTAAGTGTTCTCAGCTTCGAAACACAAATACCCCGTCAGCTACGCCCCTTAATAGTGACTATGATTTTCAACGCGGTTCATCTTTGGTGGATTACATAATTTTTAGAAAAAATATTATTAGTGGAATGAATACAACGAAAATGGATTTCGTTTTTTATAGAATTTAGAAAAATATAATAATTTATTTAAAAAATAAATATAACGCAAAAAAAAAATTAACTATTTCATATTCTACTAATTTAATATGATAATATCACTTTTGTTTAAAAAGCCCCACCGCGTTGTTCAAAAAATGTATTACAATTTTTTTTTTTATTTTTATTATTATTAATTTTATAGGTTTCTTGGTAACCTACTTCACTTTATTTTTTAAATCCGATAATCAGATTTCCTTTCTTTTAGAGATTCTAACCAGTCTTGAAGAAGTAAGAACAATATTTTACTTTTTCTTGTTACCGTTTCATAATCTTGTTAGAGTTACTTATCACACACTTGTTTATTAAAAAATTATTTCGAAAGTTTTTGATTACATTTTCAAAGGATGACTTCAATAATATTTAGATTGATTTTGTGATTTTATTAAAAAGTCGTTTCCCCCACCAAGCTTCTAAATCGAAGGCTTGGAAATCTAGGAATAAAATAAAAATTATTATTTTATAATAAAAAAGAAAAATATTATAAAATAAGAGTAGGAAAAATAAATAAAGGATTACTTTGCAAAATATTATTAGGTTCTCCTTCATTATGGTACACCACACATTGATGATTAGAATCTAAAAAAAAATATTATATTAAGAAAAGTACCAAACTATTTAGGAAAAGAAAAATTAATAAAAAAATCCATCTTTTGCAATCTCAACTTTTATTGTTCAAAACAAAATATGTAAAATAATAAAATCTGGAATTAATTAATTATTAGTGATATTCAATAAATATATTTAAATTAATTTCAAATTAATTCATTAATTAAAAAATTGATTTGAAATATCTTTGAAATCATGCAATAGCTTCAAAGTATATATTATAATTTTTTTAATCTCTTAAGATTCTAGATTTAAATTACACATTTTATCTATACATTTATATTCTCAAGATTAAAGAATTTTAAAATAAAAGAATAAATATTGGACAGTCCATTTTCAGAAGTATAATATACTAAATTACCGACATTAAATCTGTTTATAAATTACTACAATAAAAAATTATTATTATAATTATTTTCTCAGGTAATAAAATAAATGTGAAATTTTCTTCTATGATTAAGCGGATTATAATATAATAATAGAGATACATATTTTGATTATAGAATTTCTCTCTCTCTCTCTCTACATATATATATATATATATATTATTAATTAATCCTCCAATTATTAATAGTATATATATATATATATATAAATGAAAATTTTTTTCACCAAACAATGAATGCTACCTTTTATTATTTTTAGAGTTAGATAACATTTAAAAATAATTTATATAAATAGTATTTAATTAAATTCCACTGAGTATTTCTTTCATAATAGAATTCTTTCAAAATAGAATGTGCAAATGAAAATAAAAAAAATTGTAGATATTGTATACTATTATACTAACTTTCATCCGATTCCGAGTTTTCTTGCTCGAATTCTTTATAGACTTGATCCCATGCTGAAAAAATATACAAATGGAATTAACGATATTATTATGAGAGATATCTATCAACCTAGTGGTTAAGATAGAAAAATTATATTTGAAGTTAATCGATTTAAACTTAGAAAATATATCTACATACTGTTTAATAACGATCGATTTTTGTTTGTTGTTTTCGTTTTTTATCTAAAAATAATTATTTTAGATTTTTTTTTCCAAGTATAAAGGTTATTGCGTGCCAAACGAAAGTTCTAATAGAGCATATTGTCTTTATTCTTCTATAAATTAGTCATACAATAAAATTTTTAAATACTTTAATAGTCGAATTGAAAACAATTCAAACGAATAAATTCAATCAATTGGTTTGTAAATATAACTATTAAAGATTAGATTTCTTTCGATCTCAATAATATATATTTAATTATTAATTATATTAATAAATAATAAGACCAATTTACATATATTAAATTAATAAGGAATATATTAATATAAGTATAAATTCGTTTTCAAAAATAAATTTGAAATATCATAGATGATTATTTTTAATATTGATAGGATAAAATGGTATTAGAAATAATTATGGATGAGAATATTAAGATTAATTAAATTAATCATACATTCACAGATGAAGCTTATGAGTTCGGCGTGATGTGGACTGATTGTTTGTTGTTGCGATCTTTGACTACCAGATTTCTTTCCATTGACACTGTGAAAGATAGGCTTTGACACGCTACAAAAGAAATAAATAACAAAAATTATTGTATTATTTTATAAGAAAAATCTAGTATTAAGGGTATTAAACATTATTTAATATTACATTTTTATAGCAAGTCATAAACATAACTTACAAAACTAATCAAAATAAATTTCACAAATTTCTACAGACAATCAATAAGATCAAATAATTAAATAATTAAATCAAATAATTATTAAATTAATTGAGTTTGAAGAATTGTATATTATTTTTCGATGTAAATTCATGATTATATTACTCAAATATTATATAGCATTATTTTATCTTATGTATTTTATTAAAATACATTAAACTTCCATTTCATAAATTAATA
This sequence comes from Labia minor, assembly GCA_963082975.1. Lineage (NCBI taxonomy): Eukaryota > Metazoa > Arthropoda > Insecta > Dermaptera > Spongiphoridae > Labia > Labia minor. Next base: position 12,001,046 of record OY720344.1, on the reverse strand, counting down.
AATTTAAGATAACACCGCTCAAACAACGCTTAAACACTGTGTTCCATTAAAACTTATAACTTATGACTTGGTGGAATGAAAAAAGCAAATATTATTCCATATTTTATCTCTTAAAAAGAATCTCCTTATTATGTTAAAAGATTCTAAGTTATTATCATTTTAAAATTTTGCCTCTAAAATTTTTTTTAATATATTCTTTACATTATTCATAGTAGTAGTTTTTCTCAGAAGTCAGGTTACTCCTCAAGTTCCACACGTGTTCACGGTCAGTCCGTCCTCTGAATGCGTCATTTTTTTTTTTATTTTTTATTTTTTGTTGTATCTCTTATCTTTCTACTCTAAAAGCATTGGAAAAGAGCTTTTCAAATAAGACTGATTCTAATATTTACCTTCCACGGGTCTGTGAAAAGTTATTTTTATTTTCTCTTTCGAGACTACCAATCGGGATTTTATTTTTTAAAATATAATTAATGCCTATTTAAATTCAAAATATTCATTTTTTTTTAAGAATATAACACAAAAGAGTTTCGGAATAATAAAATAAAATATAGTAAATAAAATAAAATAAAAAATATAATATAATAAAATAAAATATAGTAAAATAAATATTCAAAATGATACAAATCTATTTTAAAATTTTTATTAATTGTTTACTTGAAAACTGACTTGGTAGAGTTACATAAAATTAAAGAGAAAATGGCATGAATAATTAATTGATAAAAAGGGTTTCTTGGCAATTATCTTAAAATATATTTTATTTATTTATAAATAAAATATATTTTAGGATATTTTTTTCATTCACTACATCTAATGTTATTTGTATAATATTAATAATTTACGTATGTTAGCAAAACAAATCAAAGTTTTGAAATTATTCTATTTAGTTTATATCGACATAAAACAATAATTATTATTATTAGTATTATTTATTAATATTAATATATTATGATATCTTATATAATATATGTAAATATATTATATGCCGAAGAGTCTATTGTATTAAATTGATTGATTAACCAATTTAAATTCTATCATAATAAAAATTTACATTATAAGTTTGAACATAATTAATATTAGGATGTGAAAATTGAATTTAGTGAGGAACTCACTAATGAAAAAAATGAATTATTTTTTAAATTATCATATTTTCTTTAAAAATATATGAATTAGTTATTTTGAAAAATATATTTTCTATTTATAGGAAAATAAAAAAAGGAAATGACAGATGTTCTCCCCTTATGGTTTCCAAAGTTATTTTTAGAAAATGAATGAAGATTTGGAAAAATTGAATTGAAAGATATATACACTATGTTATACATTACATTATATTTTATTATAAAACATTAAGTAAATGTTTTAAACATTCATCAAGATAAAAATGCAATTTTCTAAATATCTAGAAAGTAAGATAAATTTATTCGAAAATAATAATATTACGTATTGTAAAAATTATTATTCAAATTAAATTTATTTTATTTTTTGTTTGATAAAGGATGGTATTCTGAAAATGAACAAATGAAATATTTTTAGGCTTCAATCCAAGTCACATGTTAGTTTTTAAGCACTTTCAAGGTTGTCTTTAAGATCAGTGTTTTTTAAACTTTCGGAATACATTAACCAGTTTTAATAAATTCCAATCATCCGAGGACGATTACCAAAATATGGAAAGATAATCAATGGGGTCAATTATAAAAAATGTCAATTTAAAGTAATTTCTTTTTATTTGAAAGTTAAATGTCAACATAATTTAGAGCTATGTTTATAATAATCAAACAAATAAATAAATTAGATCCATTTTTAAAAATTATTATTTAAATTAAATTCGAATGAATTATTTTAATCAAAGTTTTTATCACTGATTTTTTCACCTAATGTTATAACAGGTAGAAGTAATAAATTTAAACATGTAGATAAAATACTCATAAAGATAATATTTCTTTATGTATAAAATTTTAAATAAATTAAAAATTTTTTTAGAATTTTATTTTTTTCATTTCTGATGGAACTGACAATAAAATGGATAGTAATATTACTCTCTAATATTCATTTATTTAATATATAGAAAAATATATCATCAAATAATATAAAATTAAAATAAGATAAAAATTATTATCTGATTAATTTTTATTATAAATTATAATTTATCAATGTTATTATATAACTGATATGATTTGGATTAAATTATCAATTAAATGAGCTTAAAAAATATATTTTTAAATATATGAAATATTTACAGGTGGTCCAAAGTTATAAAATGATACATTCATAACAAGGTATTCTAAAATGAGAGCAAAGAAAACAATCTTTTAGATCCGTGATATCTCTTAAAAACCTTGATAGTGAGATTAATATAATGTCTTATTAGATAATTCTTGGAGAAATGAATTTGAAATTCAAAATTTCAAATACAAAATAATTTTGTTAATTATATATTGTGTGTGTACATAAATATAAATGTAATATGAAAAATTCTAAAATATTAATATTTAATAATTGTTTTAAGATAATAAAAGAATATATATTATATTATATATTAGACAAGTAAAGAGAAAATAATGTAATAGTTTTCTCTTTGAAATTGAGAATTAACCAATTATATAAGAAAATTTTTGTTTTGTTGAAAATAAAATTCAATAATTTAATTATTAAATAAATAATTTAATAATGAAAATATATAAATAAAATAAAAAGTATATTTATATTTAAATAAAGTGTATCTATAAAATTTAAAATAATTTTAATAGATATCGTTTGACAAAAAGAAAATGTTTATATTATTTTTATAAAATGTGAGTTAAATTTTAAAAAAAAAAGTGTTTTGATCAAAAGTAATAATAATCCAACCAATTTAATCAGAAATTGTATCAACACAGGCTATTTCGACAAATAATTCTTTTTAAATGAAATTTTTGAACTCAATAATGAATTTTCACTCGCCTGATTAGAACTCCAGAATTAAAAGTCGAAATGTCACGTGCATTGATGAGATTATATCAAATGATGAGAAGAATTATTTTATTTTAGTTCCAGGGGGTGGCTCTGGCTATTTAAAAAAATACAACGATAATTATTTTATTATTAAATAAAGAAATTCATAATTAATGTTAGTGTTGCAAATTAATTATTTTTGAAACAAAAAAATAATAAATAAATATTTATCCAATGAAGGAACATAGAATATAAAAAAAGAACATATTTTGACTTGGATAATAACTTAATTATATTAAGTTGATTAAACAAATTTCAATATTATAGTTATTAATGAATTCACCTTGAATTTTGTTATTACATAACATCGATAAAAATGTTAGCTATGGTTATTTCTATAAAAATATTAGTGATTAATTTGTAAATGATCTATGGTAGAAATGTTTAAACTTACCTAATAATTTGTCCGTCTTCAATTTCTTGGGGCTTTTTTAATTGATCCCGTTGTGATTCTAACCAATCGAGATTTTGATTGTGCGCTATTCCTAACCAAAAAGTTTAAAATGAAAATTTGTCATTAAAATAACTCACAATTTTTGAATAGAGAATCACATTATAATTGCCCAACATTGCCTTACCTCTTCGAGTTTTTGCTACAATTTTACTGGGACCCTTTGATATCGTGTACATTTTATTATCGAATCTATTAGTAATTGAATTTGTTCTCCCAGTGCCAATGGAAAGTAAGAGATTTCTATTTTATCAAAGATCACGATTTCCTCCCTAGATGGCAGCATGGAATAGTCAATTCATCTTGTAATTATTTGCACCAAATTTTAAATCTAAAAAATATATTTTTATTTAATCTGTTTGATTCAGATAAAAAATAAATGAATAATATATATATATATATATATAAGTATATTCAAAAACATACTCAAATTCTAAGTTATTTGATAAATTTATTCAATTTTATTCTATTTTTCTATTTATATAAATATTATAGATATCTGCCTATGTTAAAAAATAATCTCTAAAAAGTATATCTCGCATGGATTGGAGTATCAGATATAGATTATTTTAAGAATTTTAAGTGTTTTTCCAGGAATATTTTGACGATATAGACTCATTTCTCATCATTATGAATATACAGTGGCGTACCTAGAACTTTTGCCGCCCGGGGCGATCTCCAGTTTGCCGCCCTTTCTATTATAAGTCAATCAAATAGTGGTTTTTATAAATTAATACACAAAAATAAATTATTAAGTTATTTAATCAATATTAATTAATACACAGAGTAACTTTTTTTACACATATTTGTATGCACTCGTAAACATATTTATAAAATATTTACTCTTCTAGCTTTCATACTAGAAAAATCGTGTATAATGCTCTCAAAATTTATATTATTTGTAATTTCTTGTTCTATTGACAATATTGCAAGATTTTGTAGTCTTAATTGACTCATTGTAGAACGAAGATAATTTTGCCGAACAAAATCTTAAAGATGCGTTTACGAATTCAACGATTTTTAATGAATACATTAAAATAAAATTATTATCCTGTTCTTGGAATTAGAATTCAAAATTTACACTAAAATGCATTAATATTCACCGAGGAATAATATTCGAAATCATATAGTTGATCATAATTTATATAAATCAAATAGTAAACTTGTAATAATCATAATAATCATTTATTATTCAAGTAAGACCGCACCCACCGCCCCCCCCCCCCTTAGGTACGCCACTGTGAATATATCATTCCTCCATTGCTCTATATCTATACCATGAATGAATAATATTTCGTTTGTTCTTAAAATTAAATATTTTAAAGAGATACACAATTTTTTAATTTTATCAAAAATTACTTTTTAAAGGTTAATAATCATTGATACAGATCATAAATACGTATTAAAAAGAATTTAATTTTTGATATAAAACTCTTAATTATTTATGAATCTGATTTCATTTAAATAAATAAAATATAAATTTATTTAAAAAGTTATCATTTTCATCCATTTATTGAAAATTTTAATTAATATTATTATAGAAACAATGATTCTTTAATTATAGAATGTCAATTAAAAAATTAAAGATGGTTTTTATATGATTATATATATTTTATAGTAATTTATATATATATATATATATATATTAATAAGAAGAAGAAAAAGATTTAATATCATATAAAATTGAAATTAATATTTTTTTAAATTATTTATTTTATTATTTCATTTTCATTTTAATATCAAATATCCAGACATAGTTAGGGTTATAAAATCGAGAAGGCTACGATGGGCAGGACGCGTGGCTAGAATGGGAGAAGAAAGAATAGCGAAAAATATACTGATGGGGAGACGGATTGGAAATATCCAGTGAATGAACGTAAGAGAGATAGGAGAGGGTAGGAGTTGGATGGGCCAGGGACACTGAGAAATGTCCAAGAACTTTCGAGTTCTGAAGAGCCACAGAGATAGATAGATATAGATGTAGATATTTAATATCCAATACGGTAAATTTAAATAATGTGATGATACATTTTATTTAATTTAATTTAACTAGACTTTTAAATATTATATTATATTTATCTGTACTTTTAAATATTCGAGTATTATCTGTGTTATATTGGGATGCCAAGAGAACACTTTCATTTTTAGTAAAATTTATTTTTTCATTTAAGTTCTCTTTTTTAAAATGTGTCATTTACCTATTATTTTTGATTGAAAATATGATATTATTTTAATACATATTAAAATAGCTCGTTCTCGTTTATTTTTATTAGCTATAAATCTGTGAGGTAGTCGAATTTACCAATCCCATGCTCCATATCACACAGGATCAGAATTAATGGCAGTTGTCAATTGGCTGCTCTGCTATAAAATGTGTATTTTATTTTGTAAAATTTTCTTATATGCCAAAAAGTTAAATATTTTAATTTATGTTATCTTGAGTCTTAGAATGTGTGGGTGAAGGTGATTGTTCACAAAAGAATATCATTCAAACCAACATTCAATTTTTAATCAGAAGAAATATATACAATTTGTAATCATGGAATGGCTAACCGAGTCCCAATTTATATTTAAATTATTAAATTTAGTCAAATCATTGTTAGTGAATATTATTATTTACCACATTATTATACATTTTAGAGTGCCGAAATACAGGAGGAGCCCGCAATCTCTAGAATGTAAATGAAAATAGAGAGTAGTTGAAAAGTTATCCACGATTTTTAATTAGAATAACTGGTAGTTATTTTTCTGTCTCCTTCAAATAACAAACACACAGGTAACCACATCTTACAAGGTCATTCCACTCTTATGTTAAGAAAGCAAATTGAATGCAACTCTGCTGTATCTTTTGCTGAGGTAATTTTAAGTTCTTTCAGCAGAAATATATTTTAGAAATTATTCCAAAAAATTATTAAATGGAATTTTTTTTAAATATGTTTATGTTGTTTTTTAGTTCGTTTTTGTGTTCTATTTTGTTAAAAAATAAAAAAGGTTTGTTCAAAAGAAAAGGTGAATTTTGAATTATTTCGAAAAGTATTTATTTATTCATCAATATCCATTTTGTCCCATTCAAAGTAATTTCCCTCAGATATAGTACACTTATGCCAGCGCTTCTTCCAATCGTCGAAGCACTTCTGAAATGCGAATTTCGGTATGGGCATTAACTCGTTCTTCGATTCGGACTTTATCTCATCAATTGTGGCAAAACGCTTTCCTTTCATTGGTCTCTTCAGTTTTGGGAAAAGGTAAACTCAAAGGGAGCCAAATCTGTTGAATACGGTGGTTGAGGCATGATTACAATGTTTATTTTGACCAAAAAATGATAAACAAGCAATGATATTTGAGATGGTATATAATCGTGAAGCAGAATCCATGATTTGTTTTCCACAATTCCGATAGTTTGAGCCGTATTACTTCACGTAAACATTGCATAACATCCTTGTAGTATTCCTTATTAACAGTACGACCTGTTGGTAAGAACATATGATTCAACACTCCATTGTAATCGAAGCAAACAGTGATTGAATTTGATCGAACTCTGCGTGCTTTGTTTAAAGCGCTTGTACCACTTGTAAACTTTTTTTTGTGACAAAATAGACTCGCCGAATGCCACAGTCAATATTTTAAGTACTTTGGAGCTCTTTATCCCATTTTTAACGCAAAATTTAAAAGATTCTTTAAAAAATCGAAGAACACACAAAATGTGACCAACTTTTTCAATTGTCTAAAACAAACCACTAATCCAAAATGGCTGATAATTTCAACATATGAGAAACATATATGTACCAACATAAAAAAAATTTCAATACTCGAATGTACATCGCCCGAGAAAATTCAAAATTTACCTTTTCTTTTGAACAGACCTCGTATGTTAATTATTTCAAGAAAATATAAATGTGAATTTTTTTATAATTTTTTCATTTGAAATTAAGCCTGTGTTAAGGCTATGTTCTGTTTCAACCGATAAAAGTAATAATTCGAATAGGGACAAATTTTTTATTAGTAAATATGTAGTATCATACTTATTGATCTTTCATATTAAAATATTGGATAATTTATATTCATTTTTCTATTTTGTTATGTTTACATTCAATTTTTTTCCTTGTGTTGATTTCACTAAAATGAATGAAATCTTGAAAATGTTTTATTTTTAATCTTCATTGACGTCAATAATAACATTTTTAGGTAAAGATTATTTGTTAATTAAATAAATCAATAAATTTGCCCGTTAGATTATTTAAAAATTAATGTTCTATGTAAGTTCATGATTTTCATAAATCGTCTCTTTTAATAAATACGGAGAAATCATCTTTTACTTACAACTTTCTTCCTCTCCGATAGCAAAACACAAATACATCTATCTTCATATAAGGTGAATGTACCAGTAGTTGAATTTAAAGTTGTTGAAGAATCAATTGTAATTTTTCATTTGAGTGAACAGACAAACAGGCATAGAGTGAAGTTGAGAAAATCGTCCTAATAATAAAATAGAAAAATAATAAGCTCAAGTGAATAATTTAAATGTCTATACATTCTTATAAATATAAATAAATCGGGTTGTATAAGTTTTAGGGGATACAAGAGATTTAGAATTTTTTTAGAATTTTTCATGTTTGTTCTTGTATTGCCAGAAAATTGTAAAGAGATAGACTTAAAATGAAATTACTCAACTACTGCCTACTATGCTATTCCAATTGTAATCAAGGATTTCAGCAGTTTTTGAACATTTTCATAAATCTCCTGAATTCTCCATTGATGAAATCGTGGCTTCTTCTTCAGTAAATTGTATGATATTTTCGGGAAATTAATCTCCCATATAAAAAATATTTATATTTATATCATTAATCTTATAATTATTATTATTATTACTACGAGAGCAGGTCAATATATCCGTGACTTTTTGAATGAAACACAGATTTTTGGATAAAATATTATTTTATTTTTCAACATAGTCCTCTTTGAACTCTATACACTTCCATTCAACGTTTCTCTAATTTTTTTAACTCTTCCAAAAAATAAGATTTGTCGGCGACAAAAAATAGATTTGTGAGATGGATGATTTCATCGTTGGAGTCCAATCTCATTCAGCAGAGTCATTTCTTCAGGTTTTGAAACAAGAAATAGTCACTCGGGGCTAAATCCGGAGAATAAGGCAGATGAGAGAACAATTCGTATCCCAATTCAAATATTTCCTGAAAATTCACTTTTCCAATTTTATCTCTACTATTAATGAATGCTAAACAAAAACTAAAAGACCCAGCTGGTTGAAATTTCGACAGGCTGACAGGATTAGAGTTGCCATTCATTTAAGAGACAGGAAATTGAAAAGTCACGGACTTATTGACCTGGCCTCGTATATTGAGATTCCAATGAAAACGTTAATTAAATCTTTTTTCGAACTTGAAACCATTGAATTTTAGAGAGAGAGAGCCTTCTGATCCTCATCACTACCTTCAAGACAATTATTTCATCTGTGTGATATTTTAAAACTGAAATCAGAATATTCAGAACTATTAACTCGTTCCTTGCAAACGGTCTTGTGTAATGTGAAATTTGTTTCAGAAATGAACCACCCTCTTGATAATTGTTAATGTTCACATTAAGAAAATATTTCAAATTGATTCATATAATTTGTAGTATCAACTATTAAATTGAACTTTTGGTATTAAATTATTATTAAATAAAACATAATCTATTGAAAATAAAGTGAAGCTTATCCTTAACGTTTTGCATATGAAATTAACCTTAAAATGCAATAACGCTTACTTCATGTTTTAAAAAATTCATAATTATAATATAAATGCAGTGATTGATCTCTGTTTCATTCTTAAGCAACCCGGAAGAGGCTTTTCTTGATATTTATCGCTATAACGAGTTTAATTTTAAATTAAAAAGTTTATTTTGATGAAAAATCTATCAAATGGTCAATTACTGGCACAGTGGTCCACCACTGGTACGTTTACCTTATTTTTAAAAAAATTAATCTTATTTTATACATTCGAAAATAATTTAAAATTAAGTCAAAAATTTTCCAAAAAACGGAAACTTTCATTTAGTTAGACATTTATATATACCTACATGCATGAATTGAAAGATTGTATTCAAAATAGTTAATGCATAATCAAGCTCGAAGAATTTGGACTTTAAATATCAAGAGATTGATAAGAGTATGAAGAGTATCTAAATGAAATAACAAGCCAGTATGATAATTTAGTGGTTACTTTTGAGGTCGAAGGAAAGATCGACGTATCTCGTGAGTATGAAAAGTAAATGATAATAATTAAACCACAAAAATAAAAAATAAATGTTTTTTTTTTACATTATTAAGATTATTTTTTTATCAAAAATAAATAAATAAAATTTATATTTAAGAAAAAGAAATGATAAAAAAATAAACATTACATATGGACGGGGAATGGTGGGAGAGTCGTCAATAGACTAATAATTCTTATGACGTCATGCACGAGAAATTCAAATAGTCTCAGCTTTTAGAATGACAATTGACAAGCTAATTGTGATATATAATTTAAAAATGGGATTAAAATATGATATAAATACAGCGGAACTATGCACTATATGAAATAGATATGAGGAGGAGTCATTATCACACTTATTATTGAAGTGCCCGCTATAGGATGATATTAGAGAAAGATATCTGGGAATTGATTTCAGATAAAGATAAACTAATAGAAATTTTGTAAGTTATAAATGTTGGAAATATGAAAAATTTATATTTTTGTATACAAAGGCAGGTCAATATGTCCGTGACTTTTTGAATGAAACACAGGTTTTTGGATAAAAAATTGTTTTATTTTTAAACAAAGTCTCCTTTGAGCTCTATACAATTTGTCCAACGTTTCACCAAATTTTTAACTCTTCCAAAAAATAAGATTTGTCGACGACATCAAAATAGGTATTTGTTTGTGAGATGATTTCATCGTTGGAGTCCAATCTCATTCAGCTGAGCCATTTCTTCAGGTTTGGAAACAAGAAATAGTCACTCGGGGCTAAATCCAGAGAATAGGGCAGATGAGAGAGCAATACATATCCCAATTCATGGATTTTGATGGAAATCCACTTTTTTAAGATAATGATGAGATGACCAAGGGAAAGAGGGATTCATTTTTACCGACCGACGATAGGCAAGGAAGGTATTGTTTTCAATCCAAATTTCACATGAGGGGATTTTTACATATCTCCACGAATCATGCATTTTGTTAATAGAAAAAATTATTTTTAGCATGATATCTGTCCGTCTGTTCGTTGTGTGTCCGTATAGACGTGTACAGCTTAAACGGCTCAACGGATTTTGAAAAAATTTGATATACGAGGTACGTCCAGAAAGTAAGTTCCGTTTTGAAATAAAAAATAAACCAACTCATGTTTTTAGGCTATAACAAAAGAACGCGCGATCGTACGATGCTCTCTTTCTAGCACAGCTAGAAGCGTACTGAACGGCTGTGCACGCCGATGTGAGAATGGCGGCGCTACTCCCACTACTTATCGCGCCACGCTCAAACGGAACTTACTTTCTGGACGTACCTCGTATTTATTTAATGCATCTGTAGCATGAATTCATGGTGTATATCCGGAAACCGGAAATGATAGTTTACAAAGCATTTTTTTGATACTTTCTACAAAAAATGATTTTTATTAAAAAATCGATATATGTAATATTTCTAATTATACTCATGAAATATTAGCTCTCAACATTAAATCAATTCAGAGAAAAAGAATAAAAATTTTTAAACTCGCCCGAAATACTTAATTTTTCCGGTCCAATGACGCACCCAGCACTATGTGCCTGGCACTCTCTTCCCATAATAATAGTAATTATATATATATATATGTATAAGTCGAATTAAAAATGATATAAAATTTAATTTAATCCATTATTATTACATTAAACTAACTAGTGAAATTAAAAAATAGTTTGAAAAATGTAGTTTTATGTGGTTAATAATGGAGAGACTAAATCAGAGAATTAAATAGAAGAAAATATAAATGTAAAATATTGAATTGTATTCTCAATTGTCTCTCTTGACTAGATAAGAAGATAATTAATTAATTTGGTTAATTAGTATCAATATGTCAAATCTATATATATAAAGGAGACTGTTTGTATGTATGTATGTAATTCGTTTACTTTTTTGCTGTCATAGTTTAATATGTTAAAATGTAAGTTATTTACATTTTAACATAAAATAGAAAATATATTATTTAAGGATTAAAGAATAAAAATAGAAAGTAAATTAGTGAATATTTTAAAAATTAGACAATTTGTGGAAATTGAAATAACTAAGAAATGAGAGGTGGAGGGGATGAGGAGAGAGGTGAGAGTGTGTGTGAGCGGGAGAGAGAGAGATTTAAAGTTTATATATAGTTCTCCGTGTTGTTCATTCAAGAGCCAGGCGTGGCCCACTGACTGGCGGACTCATTTTACACAATGTATATAACTAGCAATCAAAGAATTATTATAAATTTTAACTTTTTATTTTAAATTCTAATATTCAAATATCATTTCAATTAAATAATTTATTCTAAAAGTTCTCATTTTAATTAATATAATAAAATATTTAAATCATATTTAACTTAAATTATTTTGTATTTATTCTTTCCATATTTGAATAGGTACTTCTTTTATTTTAAGGGAGGGAATTAACTATGATCTAAAAAAATTAATAAATGAACTTAATAATAAAAAATCAAATAAATCCATTAATTTAAATTAATACTATTAATGAATGTATATATTGTTAATTTATCTTTAGTTTTATCAATACTTTTATACCGTTAATTTTTATAAATTGTCTCAAGTCTCTAACTTTGCATTTTCTCTAATTTTATTATAATTAAAAATATTCAATAAAAATCAAACAATGAAATTAAAATATCGAAATGAAATGATCAAGAAATATTATACTCTATTATAACATATACAATACTTATAAACTATAGGCGGAGGAAATATTAGACGATATCATTGCGGGTTCATGCCAAATCGATCAACATTAATTAAGATATTTTCATTATGACAGATATTAAAAAAACCGCGAATTCAATATCTCTGTTCACTAATTATTTGTAGACTTTAGTAAAACCTACGCATGACTCAATAGATCCGGATAAACTTTTTCAAATTTTGATCTTAAAATTTATCTTGAAGGTAGTAAAGAAAGAGTAAGATGTGGAAATCAATTGTAAAATATTAGGTGACCCAGACGACTTAAATATAATAGGAGATTCGGCAATTGCAATTACAGATAGCGAGGAAAAATTAATCGAGGTAGGAAAAGAGATGAGGTTTGAAATTAATAATGATAAATAAATATATTTAGAAACAAACAGGAGCAGTATTAACATACAAAATGTAGAATTTGAATATGTAGAAAAATTGAATGTAATCACGAAGGATAATAATATTTGAGAAGAATTGAAATCGAAGTTGCAATCGGAAAACGCCTGTTATCATGCAGTAAAGAGGCTTATCTCATCAAAATTATTATAAAAGGGAATGAAAATTAAAATATATAAAACAATTATTTTGTCTGTTGTATTATATGAGTGTTAGACATGGTCTATGATCTTTGGAGATGAGAGTGGATTCAGAGAATAGGATTCTCCCCAGCATTTATGGGCCAAAGAAAGATGAGTACATCAGGGAAAAATCGTACGAGAGATGGAACAGAGGCTCAGGATAAGGACACTTGGAGAAATGTGGTTGTAGCTGCCAAGAACTTTCGAGTACCGTTGAGCCACGCATGGTCTATGACCCTGGGAGATGAGAGTAGATTCAGATTATTCTTTCCAGCATTTATTGGCCAAAGAAAGATGAGGTCACCGGGGACACTTGGAGAAATGTGGTTGTAGCTGCCAAGAACTTTCGAGTAGATAGATATAACATATTCAATAATAATATATATAATTAATTTACTAAATAAATTAAAATATATTTTAAATAATCACACAATAAGAAATGAATGTTTTATGTTATACATTGTTTGAAACAAAATGGATGAAAACCTTTTACTACTTTCAACCAAATACTATGTACCACTCGGGGGTACAGGGGGCGGAGCCCCCGTCTAGATGTGAAGAGCGACGAAGGAGCTCTGAGCAGCTAGTATAGTTATAAAATTAAGTCTTTTAGACATTCTTAACGATAAATTTTAATTTTTTTTTTTTTATTTATAATTTTTTCTAATTTATCTAATGTATTTATATATAAGTTTTCCTCATTAATAGAATCTTTGATATAAATCAATAAGAAAATGTATATTTATCAAAATTTTACATCTCTAAAGTTTATATATTTTATAATTATTGTGTGATTATGTATTATATATATTATTTTTAAAAAGTAAAGATTGAATTATAAGTTGATTGGGGATAACGGAAATCCGATCTCTTCTCATTGAATAATTTTCAAATAAATGCGTAAATTCATTCATCATTGCTTTTTATCCGGATATATTTATACATTTTATCAATTGATTGACGAATTTATGTTAATTTTTATAGGAAAAAATATTATATGATTGATTAGAAGGTTGGATATCCTTTTATGATAAAAAAAAAAAATTAAATAATCCATGTCATTTTCATTTCATTTATTTTGGATGAACCCGTTAAATGGAATTTTTCAAAAAAGAAATTGTCTCGTATCAGTTAATGGAAATTTGAAGTGTAATTCATTATATTATTTATTGTAATTAAACTGATAAGAAAGCAATTTTAAACTCGGAAGGAAATGTTCAAGGAAATTAATTGAAAATAATTCTAAGAATACGATATTATTAGACAAGTAATTTTTATTTATTATATTTAGGTATATATTTTAACTATATTTATAATAATATAAAAAGGAAATATTTTTATTAAATAGATCTACGTTGTATTAATTTATTTGATAAAATTACAAATTATATAATTAGTAGGATATTATATTAACTTATATTTTAACTTTTAAAAAAAAAATAATTTAAAATTTTTTTGAAAATTTCAGTTAAATTTGAAATTTATTGGTCTATTTATTTTACGCACTTCTCGATTGTAATAGAGAAGGCACAGGATGGGAGGTAGCGTAGCGTAGTCTCGGGCTTGGCAAGGGAATTTCTCTAGCTGAGGTCTATGGGACGGAGTCAAAATTGGGAAGCTACTTGATAAAAAGTAGCGCCTCCGATCAAGAAAATCAAGGTAAAGGTTGATAGGACCCGTTCTACTGATCATAGGACACCTCATTAATGTAACCAACTTGATAAGCGTTGTCCTTGAGTAGGACATACAAAAGTCAGAGATCGATTGTAATACTATCCCCAAAAGAGCTTTATTCTTCTGAACTCAGATTTATTTTAGTTTAATATATAATATATTGAATAAAAAATGTTTCAATCAATTTTTTTACCGACCGACGATTCACACCAAATTTCACATGTGGAGATTTTTACATATCTCCACGAATCATGCATTTTCTTAACAGAAAAAAATATTTTTAGCATGATGTCTGTCCGTCCGTCCGTCCGCTGTGTGTCCGTATAGATGTGTACAGCTTGAAAGGCTCAACGGATTTTGATGAAATTTGGTATATTTACTTAATGCATCAGTATGATGAATTGATCAACTTTTGGTTCAAATCCGGAAACCGGAAGTGGTAGTACTAGCGATCGACGATAGGAAGGGAAGGGTTATTTTCACACCAAATTTTACATGAGGAGATTTTTTACATATTATCACGAATCATTCACTTTGTTTTGGTTTTATCTTCGAGAAAAATCATCTTTATTAGTTTTTTCTTAATTTAAAATTATATGACGTCATCCAGCCTGGTCTTACGTATATATTCTAAATAAAATAAAATTAAAAATATTTATGTCATATCCATATCTGTTTTTTATTACATTAATAGATATATTAAAATTATTTGAAATTGTTTCTGTAGCTGGAAATTAATTTACTTCAAACCGTCGGTCGGTTCGGACCTGGCCACAGGTCAACTTATTTTTTTAATATACTTACCTATATTTTTTAAATATTTAAAAGCGATAGAATTTTTTTATATACGTAAATCTAACATTAACTAACAGTAAAGTATTAGTAATAATTAATTTCGTAATAATTTTATTATATGTTATATATGTTTCACTTAATTTATATAATTACGTATAACCATTTATTATATATAATCTAAAATATTTTTTTTTTTCGGGGCCAGTTTGACAATTACTAATAGAATGATAATAAAAAAAAAGATTCAGAATTATTTTATCAGTATTACAAATTTAAAAATAATGATGTTGATAAAAGTAAAACATCAATTAACTTATAAAGTTTACTTACGCAAATACTTGCAAAGGGATTGTTTGGAAAATTTATTAAATAAATTTCCAAACACTCAATTGAGAATAATATTTTATTTTGTCTGCTGATAATTAATGAACATCAGATTTACTGAATAAGTGATTGCATTGATATCTTTCTTCAATTACTTAATTTTATTTTCCCGTCTTCTTTATAACGAATGCGATCTTCCGAAATCCTCTTCACTGTGGTCTTATCTATAGGAAAACTTATATCATAGAAAAACATTTTTTTATGATTGTATAGGAATTTAAGCTTTTACGTAGGATCTATCAAACATATACGCCCATTTTTTTATAACGATTTTATCATTTTCGCTTCATGTCTGCCTGTCTGTCTGTTCGCTCTTAGATAATGACCTTCTTCCGGATGAGCTATATTTCTCAAAAGTTGATAGTAAACTACGAATTTTGAATAAAGCCCGAATACCAAATTTCATTATTCTAGCTAAAATCGTTTTTGCATAATCTTGTCTACATACACACATACACGCACACAGAGACATTTTCTCAACCTTAGTGAAAATGACTCAGGTACCTTCAAAACGTATAAAAACATCAAAATTTTCTTGATCGCAATACTATCTCTGGCGATATAGTAAACAATTTGTCAGATTAGGTAATTAATAAAATTTTTATTATTACAAAAATTTGACTTGATGTTTCATATAAATAAATAAATCTAAATGTGCCCAACGTTTATTGTTGTATAGGAAGAAATTCATCCATAAACTTTGTCAGGCTTATAGAAAAATAATTTTATATTTTTTTTTAGTCCATGAGAAAAACGTTATTTCATAAAAAAAAATTTATATTTATATCATTAATCTAATAATTATTATTATTACGAGAGCAGGTCAATATGTCCGTGACTGAAACACAGGTTTTTAGATAAAAAATTATTTTATTTTTCAACGTAGTCTTCTTTGAACTCTATACACTTTCATTCAACGTTTCTCTAATTTTTTTTACTCTTCCAAAAAATAAGATTTGTCGGCGACAAAAAATAGATTTGTGGGATGATTTCATCGTTGGAGTCCAATCTCATTTAGCCGAGCCATTTCTTCAGGTTTTGAAACAAGAAATAGTCACTCGGAGCTAAATCCGGAGAATAAGGCAGATGAGAGATTTCGTATCCCAATTCATGAAAATTGAAAATTCACTTTTTTCCTTTTTACCGACCGACGATAGTAAGGGAGGTATTGTTTTCACACCAAATTTCACATGTGGAGATTTTTACATATCTCCACGAATCATGCATTTTCTTAACAGAAAAAAGTATTTTTAGCATGATGTCTGTCCGTCCGTCTATCCGTCCGTCCGTATAGATGTGTACAGCCTGAACGGCTCAACCGATTTTGATGAAATTTGGTATATTTACTTAATGCATCAGTGGGATGAATTGATCAACTTTTGGTGCAAATCCGGAAACCGGAAGAGGTAGTATTAGCGATCGAAGATAGGAAGGGAAGGGTTATTTCCACACCAAATTTCACATGAGGAGATTTTTTTATATATCACCACGAATCATGCACTTTGTATTGGTTTTATCCTCGGGAAAATCATATTTATTAGTTTTTTCTTGATTTAAAATTATATGACGTCATCCAGTCATTCATGACGTCACAGCCTGGTCTTGCATATATATTATAAATAAAATAAAATTAAAAATGTTTATATTTATTATTTATGTATCCATATCTGTTTTTTATTACATTAATAGATATATTAAAATTATTTGAAATTGTTTCTGTAGCTGCTAATTAATTTACTTCAAACCGTCGGTCGGTTCGGACCTGGCCACAGGTCAACTTATTTATCTCTACTATTAATGAATGCTAAACAAAAACTAAAAGACCCAGCTGGTTGAAATTTCGACAGGATTAGAGTTGCCATTTACGAGACGGGAAATTGAAAAGTCAAGGACTTATTGACCTGTGTGGACTCGTATATTGAGATTCCAATGAAAACGTTAAATTATAGCATTTTTAAACCTTAAATCTGTTCTCGTATATGCGGATCGAGGAACCTCAACAACTACGGCCATATGTGCCTTAAGGAAATCATCCATCATATTTGATTAATCTCAATCAATTGTATTTTTTCGTATCATTAAGAGATCCAATTTGAGACAATTTATTATTTATATTTGTAATTGTTTTAGAGTAATCATTCAAATTTGAATTTTTCTTATTATCTGGGCCTCATAATTCTAATTGTTTTTACCATCTCGCCATAGATAGTATTGCGATTACGAAAATTTTCGATGTCGAGATTTTGATGTTTTTATACGCTTTGAAGGTCCCTGAGTCATTTTCACTAAGGTTGAGAAAAATGTCTCTGTGTCTGTGTGTGTGTATTTATAATTTAATTAAATAAATTTAATTTAAATATAATATATGCTAATTAATCCAAATCAAATTTGCGAGATAGTCGAGTGGAGACACTCCAACGTATTTACTTTCTCGCCAGAGATAGTATTGCGATCATGAAAATTTTCGATGTCGAGATTTTTATGTTTATATACGTTTTGAAGGTCCCTGAGTCATTTTCACTAAGGTTGAGAAAAATGTCTTTCTCTGTGTGTGTGTAGACAAGATTACTCAAAAACGGGTTGAGCTAGAATCATGAAATTTGGTATACGGTCATTGTACAAAATCCGTAGTTTTCTATCAACTTTTGAGAAATGTAGCTCCGCCGGAAGAGGGTCATTACCACTGCACGTGGTGCCATCAACAAAGAGCCAAACATGTGCTGGTTTAATAAATATTATTTATTAATTTTAATTTATAATTAATTAAATTTAATTTAAACATCAACAGTGAGACAAACATGCGCTAGTTTAATAAATATTATTTATTAATTTTAAAATTTATAAATTAATTTATCTTATAATTTATCCAATTTAGATATAGTCGAGTGGAGACACTCCAGATTTTTTTTATTTATTTGCTTTTTGGATCTACCATATATCGATTTTATCCAGTCTTTGCTTTTATTATAATAAATTAATTATTTAATTCCTCGAACTCAAACTTCAAATCAGGCGGACCAGGACTATTACAACTAAACTACCATTTATGTTTCCTAATAATTTTAGTTAATTAAATTAAACTAACTATATTGATTTTTTTATTGTGACAGCTTTTGCATTCTACATTTTAAAGTGTTTTATTTTTAATTTTTATAAGTGATGTTAAAATACCTGTGGTACTTTAATTAATTCATTTTTTACTAAACCATAATATTTAATTTCAACATTATCCAATCTATCTTCCTGATCCTATTATACTTGGAAAAATTGGATCTGTATTTGTATATATACACTTAAATATTTAGTTATTTTTAATATATTGCAGATAAGATTTTTATGAAATTCATGTTGTTTCTATTAAAATATTTGATAAAAATGGTTTAATCTAATAATATATATATATAGCAAGAGAGAGAGAGAGATTATTTAGAGAATCAAGCAGCTTCTTATATCTCAAATAGTTAGATAGAATTATAAAAATATTGCAGAATAATTTACTCTTATCTTTATCAGTTGCTGATAAATTTAAAGTAGTAGGTTTTAAAATAATTATAAAAATAAACATATTTGCATTTATAGTATTAATGTTAAATTAAATTCAGAAATATAATCATTTTCATCATTAGTAGTAGCTATATCATTTAATTGTTAGATTAGATTTATAAAATAGGTGGGTGATTGAAATTTTTTTTAAAAAAATGACTTTTGAACAACTTAATTAATTCTTTATGACATCACAAATAAAAGAATATATTGTATATTAGATAGCGACAGGTTAAGTTTAGTGGTTTGACGTCAATGAGTAATAAACAAACATTTAAACAAAAGATTAATGAATAAATTGAACTTAAAATATCCATTATTTATCAATAAAGTTGAAGGTGTGACTGTCTTGAGTAGCAATCTACAAATCTACACATTCCTTGACCATATCAATGCTAAAAAATAAAAAGACAGGTAGCTATCACATAAATCTCAAATTTTTTTAAATGAATACATTTTAATGCATTCAACACACAAACGCATACGATTTCGACGACTACCTGGTTGAAATAAGACCTTAACTCTGTACAGTAAGAAACCATGTAAATAAAAACATTCTTATTATCATTTTATAAAAGGAACTGGAAAAAATTAATAATAAAATCAATAAGATAAAGGAAAGGAGGCTGCTAGTCCGAGAGTGTAGCGTAGCAATTTTCTACACAAGAAGTCGGCGTTCGATTCCAACTAAGAACAAATTTTTCTAATAAAATGCAATTTAACATCAGATGCCTCCGGCTCCAGGAACTGTCAGTTCCTGGTTCTATACATGCGGAAGGGAACGGGAAGCCACTGCATTAACATTCCCATGAAAAATCATCATGGCTGGGCAGCTCCTAAAAGGCTATCCTAGTCATGATGATAGCCAAACTCCGAAAGGGAGTCGTCACCTTAAGAAGAAGAAGAAAGGTTAAGTACTAAACTAGTATATGTTGTACAAACTTCTGATGGTGACATAACTGTCGAAATGATCATAAATAGTAAGTTTAATAAAAATTTATCTTGAAAATTAAAACCGTGTACAGTGGCGGATTAAGTTGATTGGGGGCCCCGGGCGGTAAAATTGAAATGGGCCCTCTGTTATTTATAATTATAATTGAAAGACAAATTTTGTTTATATTATAATTTAGGCTGTTTTATACTTACATATATATGTAGTACTTATGTAAAAAATACATAATTTTTACTGTGGTCGCCGAGACCCAAAATTGATTATTTTTCTTAAGTTAGTCGAGGTTCAAACACGACCGAATAAAGATCTGTTGTTCAATAAAGATCTGTATCAAGAATAACTTGTTTTATTTAAACTCCGATTATCCATAAACTCAACAGTTTTTTAAAAATTTTTTTAAGGAAATATTTTTATTTAGGTTTCGGCGGCCGCGCCCGGTCCGCCCGGCATTTAATCCGCCTCTGACCGTGTATTTTTAATAAATTATTTCATTTCTATTTTAAAATTGTAAATTGTGTTAAAAAATAATTTCAATTTCCAAATAGATAGAATGTTTCAATCAGAGCTGTGACAGTACAATTTTTATACTTTTAAAAGCATCTTTTTTCTTTTGTGATTATTATATTAAAATTTAATTTTTACAATTAAACTTTATTTTAGAAATCTATTAAACTATTATTAATTTATTTTCAATTTTTCTAATAGAAAATAATATAAGTCACCCTAAATTAAAAGGGAATTTACACATTTATTCAAATTTTTTAAGTTTTCATCACAATCTAAAAATAATAGATAATCTAATTGCAATACTTCCTTTTTTATTTGATATCCTTCATTTAACCTATTTTATATTATAACATTTCCGAAATGACTATTTGTGGTTATGATTGTTTTCTTTTCGATTCTTTCTTATTGTTTTAATTTGTCACAAATCTACGTAGTTTTTTTTGTTTACTTTTGTTTCGGCGAAATTATACATCATTATACTAAAATAGAAAACGTGCATAATGACAATCAAAGATTCCAGAATATGGCACACGACAGCAATAACCACTTAATTTTTATTCCTAAGTTTCTTGTTTTAGAGAAAAATTAAATTAAAAAATAAGTTGACCTGTGGCCAGGCTCAGAACCGACCGACGGTTTGAAATAAATTAATTTCCAGCTACAGAAACAATTTCAAATAATTTAAATGTATCTATTAATGCAATAAAAAACAGATATGGATAGAACATAAATATTTTTAATTTTATTTTATTTATAATATACAAGGAGGCGCTTAAATTAAGAAAAAACGAATAAAGATGATAGGATGATGAGAGGATAAAACCAATACAAAGTGCATGATTCGTGGAGATATGTAAAAATCTCCACATGTGAAATTTGTGAAAACAATACCTCCCTTACTATCGTCGGTCGGTAATAAGCATGTAGATTTTGTCCCAGACTATAAATTGCCCTACCGGCACCGCTACTAAACATTACTATAGTAATGACACCCTATTTCCTGCTTTTGGACTAATTCAGCCTATTTTCATGATAGAATCTCTTTGCACATATTTTCTATTGTCCCCAGTTTTTTTTAAATTGTTCAACATTAGTTTTGTAAAGGTGCTCATCGTCAGAGGATGATTCAAAACTTCCTATGTCCTATTTCTAATTTTTCTGTATTATTTACATCTCGCAGAGATCACTCTCATGAATCCCAAACCTCTTTAGATACCCTCCAAAATTGTTATGTCCACTCAACGCCTGAACTTAGCTCTCCGTACCGCGGTCGTGCCAACCACAATCATCTGGTCTGAGTTTACTGGTCCAGCCTCCCTCCGATGCCTCTTGCCCATTTGTGAGATTCTGGCTATCATCTGAATGTCTGTCTATAATACCGTCCTAATAATATATGCTCTGATTAGGTCTTGCTTCTTGAAATAACAATAAAATTCACTCTTCTCGCCTGGACAGGGAGCTCTTCGAAGTGATGCATAGTACTTTGTTGGAAATCTTTATGTTAAATTTTTAATTTATTTTAATATATTTCAATATTCAATATATTAACAACTATATTTTCTTTTTAATTTTTAATTTAATCAGTATATTACCGTATTTATGTATTTTTTTGTAAATGTTATAATGGGATATAATATTTCTTTTGTTGTACGATTTTTATTATCATTGATTTATTGTATAATTTTTATTATAATGAAATTTAGAGAAATCTAACATTGAGTTGAGACATGAGACATTTCTTAAAACCAAAATTAACTTTTTTAACGTTATATAAAACTATGGAGAATCTTAAAATATAAATATTCAATAATAATATTAATTTATTTTGTTTGTTCTAAGGGCTTTTAACTTTTACTAATTTTTATAGATAGTAAATGTCAACCTCCCTTGGGAGAAATTTATTCAAAAATTCTTGGCCACAGCAAACATATTCCTCCAAAAGTCTCTATCCTGAAATACCTTCAATCAACTTCTATTATCTCCCTACTTCCTCAAATTCTCCTTTATATACTCCTCTCACTGAGTCTTTGGTCTACCAACAGATCTCCCCATAACCAAGTTTCTTGCTAGTCTTTCTCACCCTTCTAACTATGTATTTCGCCCGTTGCCAACTGTATATTTAATTTTTATTTGATTTATTTTTAATATCAAATTTTAAATAAATTCAAATAATCATTGTTTTTTAAAATTATAAACATTTATTTTAAGTTATACACTTTGCTAAAATATCCGAATAAAATTTTGAATTTTCTAATATCGAAAAGATTGTCCGATTTGGCCTTAACTTATTGATATTCTTCAAAGATTAGAAAAAAAATTTATAAACTGTCTACTCTCCCAGTTTAATTTATTTATCCTTCGAAGCTCCATGAGACACCTAAATTTCAAAATTTGATAGAACATTTTCGTTTATAAAAAATTTAAAATATTTGATGACTGAAATTTGGAAGCAAGCTGCACTTCAAAATTTTTTAATTAATTTAAATTTTCAAAATTAATTTTTGTATTAAAATTTAATATTCTTTTCTTTAAAATTTATAATTTAAATTTATAATTGAATATTATTTTTTTGTCAATATAAAATTACAAAAGAGAGTTTGTTAAACGTAATAAATAAAAAATGATACATTTATCTGTTTGTATTAAAATTTATAAAATTTGTCAATTTTTTATTTTAATTTAAACATTTATAATTCATTAATTGTTTACAGGTAAAGCAAAAGGTATTAGAAATATTTTTTCAACTTCATTTTAGTAATGACACTTTAACCAATATAATAATTTGGCATTATTATGGAATTTTAAAAAGACAAAAATTTAAAATAACTACTTAATTTATTTTGTCTAAAAAATTATATTTTAATTTTTATATAATCTATATATCATTTTTATCCCTAAAAAATATAAATGCGCTTTTAATTAGAAAAGAACAACATCGAGTATTATATAGTGTTTTAGAAAATTAACTTTTGTGATTAATGAATATGTATTGATAAAAATTATAATTATTATTATTATATTCAAATAGAGGTATATAAGAACCTTGTGATGTAATTTCATAGTAATCGGTTCATTCAATTTTAAGTTTAAGCATCACAATTTTCCGGACAAATAGACATGAAAATTCTAAAGTCACTTTTGGATTATTGGACAAGCCGAAACAAAATAAAATATTGTTGAGCCTGTCGGATCACCTGTGCCACTAGTGAAGGAGTTAAAAAAGAATTCTCTACTCTTTCACACGGGTTGGAAATAAAATAAAATTAATTGGGAAGGAACCCTGAAATAAATTTCACCAAAGAGTGCAGTACGTTTGAGATTAGTGCTTAGGCGATTCGCCTTGGAGAATCAAGATCAGAAAGAAATAATAACAAACTAAAATTAATCAAAATATCCGATGCTAACATATGGATCTGCAAAGGACAAATTAGATTCACTTTTTTACAAATAAAAGAAAAATGTTCGTTGCCACGTTATAATATTTAATGAAAGTATTTAATAAAGTAAAAATAAAAAATGAAATTGATATAAAAATTAAAGGAGATAATCCTTAGAAATTACAAATTAAATAAAAAATATAAAAAGGAATAAATGCTAGTTAATGCTCAGCTAAAACCAAACAAGTTTACAAAAAAAATAACAATAATAATAACTCAACACAGTTTACAAAACATGTGGTCAACAACAAATCTAAAAAATGGCGAATTCACAGCTAAAAAGCCAAAAACCTGTAAACAATAGCAAGTCCAAATAGCAAGTGAGAGATCACCTCTCCGAAGCAGAGGGCAGAAGCCCTTAGCCCAAAACTTATCAAATGTAGCAATGTGATTGGCTGTATGGGATCACTTGATCCTTTTCGCATAGTCCACTTAGCTACTGAACAATCTGACCACGTGTTTTGCATATAAATATACCAAAAAAAATATATATATAAAAAGAAAAACTTATAAAAATTATATAAAAATAAATTGATATTAAAATAAATAAATCTAAATCAGGGAGAGGCTTTAACAATTATACAGGTCATGAAACTTGAATATATATTCAAAAATTTTTAAATTCTTAGTAATGTTCAGACAAAAACCTTTGAATAAATGTATAGATTGATAGATAATATATTTTCATGGAATCATTCATATATGCAAGGTTCATTATGGCCTCTGGGTTCTTTCAGTGTCATTTTATTATTTTTTATTTCTATTATTTAGCTTTTTTAGTCAATATTATTCCTTTAAATAAAATCAGTTTTAATAAAAGTATGATTATATATATATTTGAATAATCATATATTATAAAAATTTATGTTCTATGAATAGTTAATAAAATAAATACCAGGTATTGGATGCTTGTTTCCTGGTTGTAATGATGAATTTTACACCTCATTCTCAATCTATTAATAGTAATAAACAAATAAATGTGAATAAAAATAGCAGTAGGTGAAGAAAACCTTGACTTTGACCGGTTGGAAAGAAATTAAGTAATACCTTTGATTTTTTTTTATTTTCTTTTTATCGCTTTCTAATGGAAAGATACTTAAATGTCTTCTTGCATTGTGTAACATGAAATGATTGGTTTTGGCCCTCCCATAGAATAAACGTCAGCATCTCATACGGTCTCTATTTTCATATGCATCGGGGGTTCCCTAACGCCTGCCTTGAAATGTTGAAATGCACGATCACTAAGACAAATGTTGCCATTACTTTTGTTCAAGTCTTTTCGTTGATTGACGTCAAAGAAGAGAGACAAATGTACATAAAAAATGTATTTAATTTAGAAAACACATAGATATAGAGAGATAAATTATTAACATTTTTTTAAATCATAAATAAAAATTTATAATTTCATTTACATTTATATATTTATTTTATATTTATACTCGTAGTCATAATTATATACGTACCTAGATGATTTGTCAGAACTTATACATAACATCTTGTTAAATATTTAAAATAAAAAATATTTCATTTAAATTATAAATATAAATTGAAAATTTGGTAATTGTTTAGAAAATGGAAAGCTTCAGGGAATTGGATGAAACTTTGCCAGTGGATTCCTTTTTTAATTCCAAAGTAACTTTCCTTATGCAATATTTCTCGGCTTCTTCTAGTTTACGAGTTATTGCTATAAAACGAAGCTTAATAGTATCATTTAATTATCTAATCTTAAAAAAGTATAGGTTCCTATTAATAAATTTGTGTTTTCACTAAATAAAGAAAAACTATTAAGTAACTAAAAATAATTATCTTTTATCATGTATATCTATATTATCATCTCTAGTTCACTTTAAATATAATTAACTGATTCTAATTGATTAACGTTTTTCCATTGACTACTTCATTCGTTCTTAGCTTATATCATCAAAATAAACTATTTAATCATTTTTTTTTATTTAATTTTATAAATCAAAAGAGTTGTTACATTTATACAATTCACATTTTCACTCGCCAGAGTATTGCGATCACGAAAATTTTCGATGTTGAGATTTTGATGTTTTTATACTTTTTGAAGGTTCCTGAATCATTATCACTAAGGTTGAGAAATATGTATGTGTGTGTGTGTGTGTATGTGTGTATGTATGTAACCAAGATTACGCAAAAACGGTTTGAGCTAGAATGATGAAATTTGGTACATGGGCATTATTCAAAATTCATAGTTTTCTATCAACTTTTGAGAAATGTAGCTCAACCGGAAGAGGGTCATTACCTACAACGTTTTGATTTTTTTTCTTCTAAAGTGACCGTAAAAATAAAGATATATGTTTGATAATTTTTCACATGATTAATAATTGTATAAAACTGCTATATATAGAATTTTAGCTTGATTGAATCGCTGAAAGTACCAGAATTAATTTTTCAACACTGCAATTCTCACGCGCTAACACGTGACGTGGTGCCATCAACAAAGAACCAAACATGTGCTGGTTTAATAAATATTATTTATTAATTTTAATTTATAATTTAAGTAATTTAATTTAATTTAAATTAATATATGTTATTTAATCCAGTTCCAATTTGCGAGATAGTCGAGTGGAGACACTCCAGATTTTTCTTATTTTATATCTATGTTTCGATAAAAGTAAAAATTCGATGATTATTATATAAAATTACCGGTGATTAAACATAATCATCACTGAATTTGATAAATATGATAAATTATTTCATAATTATAAAATTTATAGTCTCCAACTCGTAATGGAGAATGTGATAAAAGTTCCTTATTTTACGAAAATTATATTATATATAATCACCGGTAATTTTATATAATCACCGATTTATCAAATTTACTGTAACATATATATGTTTATATTCCCGAAACATAATAATAATAATCGTAATTAAAACAAAATAAAAATAAAAATTAATTCGAATGATAATTTAATTCATTAATTGAAGATATGTCGGTCAGGTTATTCTTATAAATTGTTTGCTAAAAAACATTTTTTTAACAAAAATTTCATTAATTATTTTAAATCTTTTAATTTTAAATTTCTATGATGTATAACAGGGATGGCAAAAACCTTTTTCAATGTCCGTTCCGCAAAATAATACAAATACTAAAGTATGAAGTAACTAACGTACCACAATAAAATTGTCATGATTTTTTTCTTCGCTCTCTTTGCGAGGGTGGTGTGAAAAGTTTCCGGCCTGGCCAAGAAAAACGATGTTTTCAATTTTTTTTTTTTTTTTTGTTTTATTTTTCAAAATTCAAGATAGCTGAGACCTGTACGATGTCAGCTGAACGTGTGCGAAATATTTTGCAAAACAATTTGAATATGGAAAGCTGTGTGCAATGTGGGTGCCTCATTTCCTAACGTTAGACCAAAAATTGTTTCGAAAAACCATTTCTAACAACAATTTGGCGCTGTAGGCGTAATCCAAACGAATTTTTGCGTCGATTCATAACTGTTGATGAGACTTAAATTAAATTAAATCAAATTTAATTAATTAATTAAATTATTTATGTATTAATTAAATTAATTAAATTAATTAGAACACCATTAGAAATGTATCAGTGTTCATGGAGATTATGTTGAAAAATATAGAAAAAAAAAATTTAAAAACATCGATTTTCTTGGTCAGGTCGGAAACTTTTCATCCCACCCTCGTACACCCTTGAATGTTAATATATAATAAAAAAAAAATATCTTTGTATAAGTTGTAACTAACCTGTAGAAAAGTAGTATAATTTTAAATATTTTAAAATTTTATCAAAATAGTGAAATGATTATTAAAAAAGCGGGAGTGTCCTCCCCTAGACTTTCCCGCATATAAATAGGTATAAAGAGTTGTGAATGAATATTTAGAATGTGTAAACTTGTTATTGATAAAGAGCCAGTTCGTATTAGTTTATTGGTGTCAAATTTGATATTTGTGGTAATATTTATATATATATATATATATATATATATAGAATAAAGTGCTACTTCTGGTTAACTGATATTTTAAATGTAAAAAAACAGATATGGATATAATATAAATATTTTTAATTTTATTTTATTTATACTATATAAGGGCTGGCTGTGACGTCATGAAGTGCTGGGTGACGTCATATAATTTTAAATTAAGAAAAAACTAATGAAGATGATTTTTCTCGAGGATAAAACCAATACAAAGTGCATAACACGTGGAGATATGTCCTCACGTGAAATTTGATATGAAAATAACCCTTCACTTCCTCTCTTCGATCGGCAATACTAGCACTTCCGGTTTCCGGATTTGCACCAAAAGTTGATCAATTCATCCTACTGATGTATTAAGTAAATATACCAAATTTCATCAAAATCCGTTGAGCCGTTCAGGCTGTACACATCTATACGGACGGACGGACAGACATCATGCTAAAAATACTTTTTTCTGTTAAGAAAATGCATGATTCGTGGAGATATGTAAAAATCTCCACATGTGAAATTTGGTGTGAAAACAATACCTCCCTTACTATCGTCGGTCGGTAAAAAAGAAACGCTACTTGTATAGGTAAAATGTCACTTCCGGTAGTCAGATCATGATGAAATTTGGTATCTGAATTTTTTACATATTTTTAAATCTATATACAAAATATGAAGCAAATATCTCGAAGCAAACTGGTACTTTACTTGAAAGGTAAACGCAACCAGTGTAGGTAAAGTACCACTTCCGGTTAACCGATTTTGACGAAATTTTGATAGAAATCTACAAACTGTGAATAATATCGGTGTACCAAATTTCGAAGTCCTAGCTTGATTAGTTTTTGAGTAAATTTGCTTACAGACATTACATACATACATACATACATACATACATACATACATACATACATACATACATACACACACACAGACATAATTCGAAAAATGGTATTTTCCGACTCAGGGAGGTCTAAAACGTCAAGATCTATCGAAATCTCGAAGTCGAAATTTTTGACGATTCCAATACTTCCCTTATACGAAGTATGCGGGAAAGTAAAAACTTGGAATGTATTTTGTGATAAAAATTTATTTCCTATAGTCTAATAGTCTATTTTTTTTATGATTTCGAAATTCTTCTATTGATTATAGATTGTAGAATTGTGGACTCACTGTATTATTTTCAGTATTTAACTGTATTTTGTGCAAATTTTTCGACATTTCTTGTTTTATTATCCAAATAACTTTCTTTTTTTCTAAGATGATCTTTAAAATTCTTAGAAATTCTTAGAGGATATCACTAATGTAATTTTTACAAAATTCTTGTAAATTATTTCGACAGGTTATGTATGTTAAAACACTCTAGAATACTGCAAATGAAATAATAAGTCGAAATGAAAAACATTGACAAAAGCCATTTTATAGAGATATTTCTCCTTTATAAATAATGACAAAAAAGTAAAATTTATAACTAATACTGAGAAACACTGTGAATTTATTATTTTGAAAATGGTATCTTCAATTCTAGGGAAAAGTTGCAATACTAGCGCTATTTTCCAATCGTATCTATTCTCAGCCATATCTCCATAAACTCTCTCTTGTCCTCCTTTATATTTTGGTCTACCAACAGATCGCTTCTTAATTGGTCTCTATAATTTTACAATTTCATGAACAGACAGATAAATTGAAATATACTAAATTCAAGGTCATGAAAAGTGAAGATATGCAAAAATTTTGCATTTATATACGCTGGAGGTTTTAATTTATTATGAATGTTTTTACATTGCGAGCGAATTCAAGCGATGTTTCAGTAATGAAATGTACAATTTACAATTTGGTTCTGGTTAATTTACTAAGATAGATAAATAATTATTCAGTTTTACACATTTATATCATAAATAATAAGTTAAGTGTGGATTAAGTAAATTTTAATTAATTTCTGTTAAAACACAAGTTAGGATTATTTAAAAAATAATTTTGTCTTTGTACGTGCCATAGGTTTGCCATTCTCGTTGTAGAGGTAATATTTTTTTTGAATAATTATTTTAGAAAAGTTAAGTGGAAAATTTCTGCATTTTAATTTTTACTATCTCGCCATTACCTACGTTTTGATTTTTTTTCCTCTAAAGTGACCGTAAAAATAAAGATATATGTTTGATTATTTTTCACATGATTAAAAATTGTATAAAACTGCTATATATAGAATTTCAGCTTGATTGAATCGCTGAAAGTGTCAGAATTAATTTTTTAACACTGCAATTCTCACGCGCCAACACGTGACGTGGTGCCATCATCAAAGAGCCAAACATGCGCTGGTTTAATAAATATTATTTATTAATTTTAATTTATAATTTAATTTAATTTAAATTAATATATGTTATTTAATCCAATTCAAATTTGCGAGATAGTCGAGTGGAGACACTCCACCTAAATTCTTTATTTTTTTTATAAAAATAAATGCAAAAATCATATTAGCTTGATAATATCTTTGAATTATTCCATTAATACAAATTTTGTATACTTAATATATATTTTTCAAACTGAATTTTATTTTCAACTGGGGAAAGTTTCTCTCCAATGTGTTTGTGAATGTTTGATGACACATGAAATAAGGAAAAATCTTAGCTCTTGTTCAAACACAGAGTCATGTCAGTAATAATTTCACACTCTCATTCAAATAATAAAAAAAAATTGCACTTGGATAAATGCAATCGAGAATGATAGCAGAACATAATTAATTCAACTAAATGATACAATATAATTTTTTTTAAGTATAATAATTTGTTTATATTTTGTTCTTTTATATATAAGTAAATATTATATGTATTTAGTACCGGGACCCCGAGCCTCGGCTCGGTACTTAAGTTAAAAAAAATGATTCATTATTATTGGGTTTGGCTGGTAATATTAATACCTGGGATACGGAGCTGTCGCTCGAAAAAATGTTTAGACATTATTATAGACATTTTCATTCTGTAAATTAAATAATTTTATTTCATTTAAATAAATATCTATTTTTAAATAATTTTTCTCTACATTATTTATCTAATTCTGACAATATATTAAGATCACACCGGGACCCCGAGCCTCGGCTAGGTAATTAAGTTAAAAAAAAATAATTCATTATTATATTGGGTTTGGCTGGTAATATTAATACTTGGGACACCGAGCTGATATACAATTCTTTAATTATTTATTACAATTATTAAATGTTGCATCATTGCATGGAACTTGGGGTCCTCAATAATACATAAATATGTATTATTAGATATGTTTCTAAGTGCATGAATATTTTTTTTTTATTGGAAGAATGATAAATATATATCGTAATTTATAATTATAAAATATTATTAAAATATATATTTTTAATTTTATTTCGAAATTAAATAAAAAATTTTAAAATATTTTAGATATAAAAAAAATATTAAAACAATATCTTTTAAAAAAAGGCGGGAGTCAAATTTCAATATGAGTGTCATTTGTCCATATATAAATTAAAAGATAAGATTAGTTAATTAAAATATATATATAAACAAAAGCAAAATTAAATAATAAAAATTTATAAAATTTTGAATTAATATTAAATTATTAGTTAATGACTAATAAGTAATTAATAAAATAAAAAAAATAAAATTTATTACAATATTACAATTATTAAATGTTGCATCATTTTAATTAATAAAATAAAATAAAAGAAATTAAATTTAATCAAAGAACAATGAATAAATAAATATAAAATAATAGATAAAAAAAAAAAAAAAATTTTTCCGCCGGTTTCGATCCTGCTAAGTTGACTATTCAAAACAGTGCCTTTACCCATTAGACTGATATATATTTAGTTAATTAAGATGACATTTTTACACTCTTTGCAAGAATTATATGTTTTTTTGTTTTTGTTTTTGTTTTTTTTGAGAGTGATTAATAAATATATATATATATTTTATTAAAAATAAATATTTTTAATTTTATTTCGAAATTAAATAATGAATTTTAAAATATTTTAAATATATAAAAAAATGTTAATACAATTCATTTAAAAAAAAAGCGGGAATCAACTAACCGTATTTTATTTTGTTAATAATTAATTAATTAAGATTAATAAATATATATATATATATATATATTATTAAAAATAAATATTTTTAATTTTATTTCGAAATTTATTTTATTTTAAAATATTTTAAATATAAAAAAAATATTAATTGAAGTAAAATTGATGACGTCACACCCATATATAATTTTCAATTAAGAAATTAATAATGAAGCTGTAAGTTTCAAGAGATGTGATCAATAAAACTCAATTTTTCTTTATAAATACTATATCTAGTGTGAATTTGAAAAAAATCGTTAGAGCGGTTTTTGAGAACCAATGGTTATAGATAAATATATAGATATATAGATATATAGATACAATTTTAGCTAGCATAATAAGATAAGATTATATAAGAGTACAATAGATATATGTATAATCTGATAAGAATTTAATAATAGAATGAAAATAAGTTGGAATGTCTCCACTCGACTATCTAGCAAATTGGAATTGGATTAAATAACATATATTATATTTAAATTAAATTTAATTAATTATAAATCAAGCTGAAATTCTATATATAGCAGTTTTATACAATTATTAATCATGTGAAAAATTATCAAACATATATTTTTATTTTTACGGTCACTTTAGAGGAAAAAAAATCAAAACGTTGTAGGTAATGACCCTCTTCCGGTTGAGCTACATTTCTCAAAAGTTGATAGAAAACTATGAATTTTGAATAATGCCCATGTACCAAATTTCATCATTCTAGCTCAAACCGTTTTTGCGTAATCTTGGTTACATACATACACACATACACACACACACACACACACAGACATTTTTCTCAACCTTAATGAAAATGATTCAGGAACCTTCAAAACGTATAAAATCATCAAAATCTCCACATCGAAAATTTTCGTGATCGCAATACTATCTCTGGCGAGATAGTAAAAACCTAGGAATGTATCAAAAACCTAGTAAAATATTTCCTTCACTTTCCTTGACAAAATCTTTTGCTATTTATGAACTAAAAGTTGTTGTTTTTGTTCTGTTTAAAGAAAACATACTGAATAAACATAAAAGAGAGAGATCTTGGAGGGGGGGATAGTGGAGGTGTGATGACGGAAAAAACCTTGAACTTGCATCATCAAGATAATATTCACTTTTTCAGTTCATAATAACGTGATAATTAATTAATTAGTAATTTAGGATAATAACAAATA
This sequence comes from Labia minor, assembly GCA_963082975.1. NCBI lineage: Eukaryota > Metazoa > Arthropoda > Insecta > Dermaptera > Spongiphoridae > Labia > Labia minor. The sequence goes on along the minus strand of OY720344.1, from coordinate 11,967,575 downwards.
TAAAAATATAAACAAATACTAAAATAAATTTATATAAAAGAAATAATATATCATCTTGTTAATCTTAAGTATCATATGCAAATAATTGTATACATATAAATAGGAGTGTAAGAAATTCTTAAAAAAATATCTTATAGATTCAAATAAAATTGATTTCATCTATGAATTAGTATTCCACATAATATTTTTAAAATTTAAAATCTAAACAAATTTAAATAAAACTTTGAATTTATTTTTGTTTTTAAATATTCATTCAAATTATTTGAAATAATTAAATAATAAAAATAAATCAATTTTATATTTAATGTTTTGGATTTCTAATTATAACATTTGTAAAAAAAAAAATTAATATTTTATTAAGAAAATTCATAAATTAATTCATTATAATTAAAAAATGTAAAAATATATTTTTTTTTTATTTATGTTCAAAATAATATTGACCTTCAATTTGGCAAAATGATAATGATGCAACAATACTACTTTCCTTCGTTATATACTACCTTATACATATGTACGAGGTTTGTTCAAAAGAAAAGGTGAATTTTGAATTATTTCGAAAAGTATTGATTTATTCATCAATATTCAGTTTGTTCGCTTCAAAGTAATTTCCTTCAGATATAATGCACTTATGCCAACGCTCCTTCCAATCGTCGAAGCACTTCTGAAATGCGCTTTTCGGTATTAGCTCGTTCTTCGATTCGGACTTTATCTCATCAATTGTGGCAAAACGCTTTCCTTTCAATGGTCTCTTCGGTTTTTGGAATAGGAAAAAGTCACATGGAGCCAAATCTAGTGAATACGGTGGTTGAGGCATGATTACGATTACGGTGTTGTAAAATATCACAAATAATGAGATGGTTTATTATCGTGATGCAAAATCTATGATTTGTTTTTGCACAATTCCGATTGTTTGAGCCGTATTACTTCACGCAAACGTTGCATAACTTCTTTGTAGTATTCCTTATTAACAGTACGACCTGTTGTCAAGAACTCATGATGCACCATGCCATTGTAATCGAAGCAAACTGTGAGCAAAACCTTCACATTTGATACCATTTATAAACATTTTTTTGTGACAAAATAGACTCGCCGAATGCCACAGTCAACATTTTAAGTGCGTTGGAGCTCTTTAATCCATTTTTAACGCGAAATTTATTACAAATTCTTGAATCCATTTTTTTTAAGTAAAAAATTGAAGAACACACAAAAACGTGACTAACTTTTTCAGTTGTCAAAAACAAACTACGAATCCCAAATGGCTGATAATGTCAACATATGAAAAACATTTGTGTACAAACATATCAAAAATAAAATTTCGAAAATCGAATATACACAGCCCGCGAAAATTCAAAATTCACCTTTTCTTTTGAACAGACCTTGAATATCGCTTGCTAACTCATGATGGAATTATTATAATAAATTTGTAATGGTGTTCATACTTAGATTGTTTATTTTACGAAGTATCCATTTTTCTTTTTATTAATTAATTTTTCAATTAGAATGCAATCTTAAATTTTAAGATCATATGTTTTTAACTTTTTTCTTAAATAAAAAAATAAATAAATAAATAAATTTGAATGTAGCTTGATGAAACGAATAGCTTTGATGTTTTATGTAACTCTACCTAGAAGATTTATTTATATTATAATAGATTTAAAAAATATATAAGAAATAAAATGAAACACAAAAAATTTGGAGTATCTCCACTCGACTATCTCGCAAATTTGAATTGAATTAAATAACATATATTAATTTAAATAACATATATTTAATTAAATTAAATTAAATTAATTTAATTATAAATTAAAATTCATAAATAATATTTATTAATCCAGCGCATGTTTGGCTTTTTATTGATGGCACTATCGCACGTGTTGGCGCCTATTTGCAGTGTTAAAAAATAAATTCTGGTACTTTCAGCGATTCAATCAAGCTGAAATTCTATATATAGCAGTTTTATACAATCATTAATCATGTGAAAAATTATCAAACATATATCTTTATTTTTACGGTCACTTTAGAAGAAAAAAAAATCGGCGAGATAGTTAATATAGATTATGTTACGTTATGATGTGGCAAAGGTTTGTCCATATTTGTCAATAAACTGTATTTGACCAACCTCGTCATTGTGTCTGGTCAGTTAGTATCAGCCTGGCGCTCAATTGTAAGAGAGAGTGACCAAAATATTATTTGTTAAGTGTTTCTCGTCCTGTTTGGCTTATAAAGTGGCCAAGTCTTTAAATAAATAAACAATCCATCATTTCCATTATCATTTTTTCGATTTGTCAACAGTAGAATTAATTTATTCATGATAATTTGAAGTAAGATTAATTTCTAACACAATTTTAACATGAACAAAAAAATCCTTTGAAGTATCGGACTTCTCGTTGACAATATTAAATAAAAACTATTAAAAGAAAATGAACGAATTTAAAGAACTTCCGTTTACTAAAATATTTACATTTCCATAAATGACTCTTAGAAAAATCCCCAAAATGAATTCATTCGATATTTTAGGACATATATCAAAATGAATAAATAAACTCTTTGCCCCTCTTAGTATCTACGTAATTTACGTAATAGTGACTATCGGGATTTCCATTAAATACTTTAATTGTTTTCTCTTATCTTTCCTCTTGAGTGTTAACATCAATAGGTAACTAATCACTTTATATGGGAATGGACACATAGATTTAAAGGAGAATTTTTTTTTTAATATTATACTATATTTACATGATGATACGCCTTTTACTTTGTTTATTTTATAATTAATGGGATATTAACAACATAACACAAATTATTTCCTTATAAACATGAAAAATATACAATGTTAATTAATAATAATATCAGAGTGAAGAATTATTTAAAAGAATTTTTTTGAAATTTGATTAAGAAACAAAACAAAACACGATTCGATACGAGAAAATGTTAAAGTAAACTAATTTCATTTTTATTAAACTACTTATTAATTATTTACTAAAATTTTCCTTAATACAGCTACTCCTCCAATGGGGGTTGGATGAAGTGGTGATTTCTCTTCTCCATGAATCAAGAACCACATTACAGAGAGATTAGGGGAAATGAATGAGTGAATTAAAATTAGAAACAGGGAATGTAATTGGTTTATATATGCCAGGTGCATTCCAAAACTTAGTAATGGAAATTAATGGAGATAATTGCCCTACAGGAGGTGAGGTGGATGGGAAGAAGGACGGTATATTTCTCTATAAGGCGGATCTGAAAGACATCAAACCGGGAACAGGCTTTATTATTAGAAAATCAGTAGCCACAGCGACTAAAAATATAAAATTCAAAAATGATAGCATATCCATTTTATTACTCAAGGGTAAAATTTATAGAAATTAAAGATAAATGCACAGCGGCAAAAGATTTAATAGTTAAAAGCACATATTTTAGAGATAGAGATGTCCATAAGGGCACATTCATAAAGTAATAGATATTACTTATATCATCCCAACCCTTGACCAGGAGAATCATCTCCAAGTTATTTCTCTTTAAGAAATGATTTCTCAAGTATATTGGGCAGCTCAGTAAAAGGTGGCCTAGGTCCTCTCTCTCTCTTGCATGTTACAAATTTTGCACAATTGACTCTGGTCAATTTTGTGCAAAACACCGTTGGCAGCAAAAATGAGGATTCTCTCGTTCGCCAGTCGGCATTCATATAGAATACTCATCTCTGAGTGGTCTCCTAAAACTGAGATCTTTCATATTAGAGGAATAACGATTAGATATTTCTCTTTTTGTTTATTTATTTTTTTCTCTCTTTTGTTGTTTTTTTTTTTGCATTATGTTCGATTTGTTTATCTATATATTTATCTATTTATTTATTTTTTGGCATTTTTTGTATTTTGTTTTTCTTATTTTGGTTTTTCTTTTCTGTATATACCTGAAATGATGTAAAACTGATACTCTGGGTCTATGATTGTGTGTGCCCTCAATTTGAGACATTATGATCGCTGATTACAGAGTGTTAGTTATTATGTAAATATGTAAATATGATTTTCTTTTTTTATTTGCTTTTGGGATGTTTTTGCTATTTTTTTTTTTGTCACCACCCAAATTAGCTGGACCGAAATAACATACAGAATGATTGTATATATATTTCTTGAATAAATAAATATAAGGGCACATGGAACTCTCCAGACTGAAAAACATGTAATTAATGAACGACAGGAGAGGCCAGTCTAATATTCTGGATGTCAGGGGTACACATTGTGATTCCGATCTTTATTTGCTTGTTATAAAATTTAGAGAACGGCTCTAGATGCCTAATATAAATCAAGAAGAAACAAACCAAAAAGGGTACAATTTAGACAAGTTTAAATAAATTAAAATTGTAAATAGAAACAAAAAAAATTTAAGTATTAGTATTATTTTACCGGTTGTATTCTATGAGTGTGATGCATGGTCTATGATCCTGGGAGGCGAAAGTAGATTTAGAGTATTTGAGATTAGGAATCTTCGCAGCAATTATGGGTCAAAGAAAGATGAGGTCACCGGGGAATGACGGAGACTGCATAACGGGGAATAGTATTACCTCTAGGCATCTCCAGAGATAGTTAGAGTAATAAAATCGAGAAGGTTACGATAGGCAGGTGACGTGGCTAGAATGGGAGATGAAAGAATTTGTTGGGAGACCGATTGGAAAACGTCAGCTTGGAAGACCAAAGACGGGTGGATAATGTAGGAAGGGACGTGAGAGAGATGGGATAAAATAGGAGTTGTGTTGGATGTAGTTCAGGATAGGAATACTTGTAAGAAAGTGGTTGCTACGAGCAAGAATTTTCTAGTACCTTAGTGGCACAAAGATATACGAGATAGATAGATAGCTATTAATTATTTACCAAATAATCTTATTTTGCTAGAATGTAATTTTCCAGGGAAAAAATTTAAAGAATAATAAATTTAAATATTAATTCTATTAATTGATCCTTATTTAAAAAAATGATATTTTTAATCTCTTATTATGATAAAATAAACATACGAAATCTGCAAAATTTAATAAAAAGAGGTCGAGCAGAAATAAATAGTATAATAAATAAAATAATACCATAATATATAGAATAAATCAATTAATAAATAAGAAAAATGAAATTAAATGGTCTCAATATACTAAATATATACTAAAATTCTAAAACAAAAATTAATTTTGACTATGAATAAATATTTTTTTTATTTATGATTAATATAGATATAATATAAAAAAAACCTCTGACTTTGTACGTCCTATGCAAGAATAACGCCTATCAAGTCGGTTATATCAATGAGGTGTCCTATGATCAGTAGAGCGAGTCCTATCAACCTTTAACTTGATTTTCTTGATCGGAGGCGCTACTTTTTATCAAGTAGTGATTCCCCAATGTTGATCCCGGACGCTGGGTTGACTCCGTCTTATAGACCCCAGCTAGAGAAATTCCCTTGCCAGACCCGGGAATTGAACCCGGGACCATGTGAATGAGAGACAGCGAGGCTAGCCTCTCACCCAATGGCGCCTTTTATATATATATATATATATTAATAATAAAAAAAAGTATTTTTAAGATTAAAAAAAGTAAATTAATTTAATTAATTTAATTAATAAACATATATATTTATTATTTAATTTATTTATTAATATCCTACTTACAATTAGTTATATATATATATTATTATGTATTTTCCAAGCAAGTGTTTGAATGATTTGCCTACCATTCAGGCGTTTCTTATGAATTGCAAAGTTACGGTATCTTAGTATTTCATTCATTTAGTTATATTGAATGCTTGTGTATACGATTACGTCTAAATAAATAATCCCACAAAGAAAATTATTAAGAATTATTTTCTCTATCATAATTTCCAATTCACTATTAATAGATTATCATTCATCATTCATATTTTACTTATTTTACTTTTCTTTCCTTATTCTAAAATCAATGATGTGAGATTAACATTTTATACTATTTAAAGATATTCAATTGAACATTGACATTAGTATTAACTTTACAAATGATGGTAATATATATATTTACCTATATTTTTATTGATATTTTAATAACACTATTTATATACAGTAAAATAAGATAATATTACCAAATAGGGTAATAATTTTGATTTAAAAGTATTATGGTAAAAAATAGTGCATAATAACCATACTCGGAGATATTTGATTTTAACTAAAGCTATATATCTATATATTTCGGATTTTCCACGAAGTACCTGTAATGAGTGATTGAAATGAGTCATTGTATTTATGACTCAACCAAAATAAAACCAAAAGTCAAAGATGTTTACCATCAATGCGTAAGGTGCAAAATAGAAACAAACTCATAAACCATTTATACTTCTTAAAAATTTTAAGTTTATTTTTTAGGTTTATTGTATTAGACTATATAAGTATTACTTATTTTACTTGTATATCGAATATAAAATTTAAATTATTGTTAAATTGTATATTTAATTTTATTAAAATTGTTGATTTCTTGTTTTTGTTCATTTACTATTATAAATTTAGTAAGTTTAATCAATAAAATGTGACTAAATATATAAAAATAAAATAATAAATGCTTGTTCAAATTGATTTATGAAAATTGGCATTTTAATGAAAATTTATAAAATATGTTGATTTTTTTCAGGGCCAAGGTGATGAAATTTGGATCAGTAAAGAGTCATTCACATGAGACTACCGGAATATTGGAGTCAACCACACCCAGCCTTGTTTAGTGCCCGATCGCCAAGGTGAAGGCGAATACCAAGGTGTTATTCCTTTGGGTATATAAGCATCCCTCATTTTCAAACAATATCAGACTCAAGTTGCAACTATCAGCTCAAGTCACCTAAGTACAAAATGAACGTGAGTAATTGATCAATTTCTTATTGTCAATTTTATTTTCATACTTAATAATATAAATTCTAATACTTTTACTTATTATTAATTATTTACATTTTTATTAGGTAATTCAATTTTTCTTTTTATTCGATCATCTCTATATAATTTAAATACGAATTCCTAACAATTTAACTGTCCATCTGACAAAAAACTAATACTCGAAATTATAATTTTTTGTCAAAATTAAAAATTAAAATAAATTAATCAATAACATAAAATTCAAATGTATATTTATATAAAATCACTAGCCGTTCGGGGATCATATACTACCGGCGGCATAAAACTCTGCTTAAAGGGGCATTTTAAAACAACATTTCAAATACTTACAAATCAACCAATGTTTAAATATAAAATTATTAACTTTATTCAAATCGACGTAATAATTGTTTTATTTTTATTTTTATTTGACACATATTTACTTTAACAAAACAAAATATAAAAAAATGAAGTTAGTTACAAATTAAATTAATTTTGACAATTTCTTTGTAACTAACTTCATAATGTTACAGACATCACAAACCACAGACCAACAAACATTCGTCGGAAATTATATATATTGATAATATAATAAAAATTATATATTTTACCTTACCTACGGGTTTAATGGGTAATTAAAAGGTAAATAATAAAAGGCAATTTTATTTATGAAAGAGTAAGAAATTTATTATGAGTTTGAAGATACAAATTAATCAATCATACAAAGGCCGAAAGGTAAAAATGCTGGAACACACTCCAGTCTGTACTAATTATATCTCTCGTCTCATTACATCTAGTGTCATTACATCTCTAGTTGCTAGTCATGCTTTTTTTCTTTTATATCACCGAAATAAGGGAAGGAGAAAGGTAGGGGTGAGGGATGAAATGAAGAGTGGTCTTTCCCAGGCATATGTTGAAATTTCTCCTCAAAAGGGACAGCAACTGCAATAAACCACACTGCCCTCTCCTACAAAGAATATTTCATTTAACAAGTGCACCCTTGCAATTTTCAATTGTATGAGCCTTGCCATGTGTTTTACCTGCTAAATGCTAAGAACCTTAATTTTAAGAGGCTGACCGATACATTGCAAATTATGTCGAATCATAAACATATTTTCCAATTGTAATGTTCACATGTGGAAGTATGAACGTGACTAACATAACTTACTTATTCTTAATTGTAATGGACACATGTGGGAGCTTGACATTATATAAATTTCATATAAATACTCATAATTCTCAATCAAACATTTCTTTACTTTCAACTTTTACTTCTATTTTTTTTAACATATTATTATTAGTACTATAAATCGGATTTTAAAATTTAAAAATCTGGAGTGTCTCCACTCGACAATCTCGCAAAATTTAATTAGATTAAATAACATATATTATAATTTAAATTAAATTAAATTATAAATTAAAATTAATAAATAATATTTATTAAACCAGCGCATGTTTGGCTCTTTGTTGATGGCACCACGTCAAGTGTTGGCGCGTGAGATTATGCAGTGTTAAAAAATTAATTCTGGTACTTACAGCGATTCATTCAAGCTGAAATTCTATATATAGCAGTTTTATACAATTTTTAATCATGTGAAAAATTATCAAACATATATTTTTATTTTTACGGTCACTTTAGAGGAAAAAAAATCAAAACGTAGGTAATGACCCTCTTCCGGTTGAGCTACATTTCTCAAAAGTTGATAGAAAACTATAAATTTTGAATACTGCCCATGTACCAAATTTCATGATTATAGCTCAAAACGTTTTTATCTTGGTTACATACATACACACATACACACACACAGACAGACATTTTTCTCAACCTTAGTGAAAATGATTCAGGAACTTTCAAAACGTATAAAAACATCAAAATCTCAACATCGAAAATTTTCGCGATCGCAATACTATCTCTGGCGAGACAGTAAAAATGAAATTATAAAAATAAGCAACGCTTTAGTTTTAGTGTAATAAATTTGTTAAAGTTTAAAATAAAAATATGCATTTTTTACTAAATATATCTAAAAGTTAATATTAGTCAATGTTTTGTTTCATTCTTAATCATTTTATCTGAAATTGAACCAACCATATTAGAAAAAAAAATCAATTTTTTAATATATTTTTAAATTTAATTATCTAAAATTTAAAACAGATTTTATATTTAATCCGTAAGTGATTTTTGAAAAAATTATCTTAAATGCCAAGGATTTATTTGGGTCCATTTCTTCATTATTTAATTAAATTTTGTTCTTTATAATTTAACATTTTTTTTTTAAATCAAACTTTGAAACATTACCTATATTTAAAAGATATTTATATTCATAATTTTGTAATTATAGTAGGGATTATAATAAAATTATCTCAATTATAGAAATGCAAAAAAAAAATAAAATGGAAAGTTGCTCCTAGAATAGAGGGACGCTTCATGATTTATTTTATTCTTAGGTACCAGTAACACCGCCTTTGGCATTGCTAAAAGGCGTTGTTTTAATATCTTTGAAATAGGCCTAAATTGGTCTCTCTTCTCACGGATCTAATATTGATATATGAAGTATGTTGAAAATATTTCACATCAAAATCCAAACGAAATTATTATATGTATAAATTGTGATCATTATTTTATCTTTTAAAAGAGGGCTTCCCTTATTAACTGATATTCCGGCTAAAATAAATATATTAATATATAATATAATAATTATTTTCATAATTTATATTATATTTACAACCCAGAAATATCATATTCATTTTCTTCCTTTTTTACAATATGTACATAAAAAAATTTTTTTTCCATTTTAAAATTGAAAATTAATTTGTAAAATAATAACAACAGAATTTATTATATCCAAAAAGGAATTATTAATTTTCAAGTTTATTTCTTTTAAATTATTTTACAAGTTATAAATAAATAAAATAAATAATAAAATGAGTAAATTAGATGTCGATAACACATATAAATAGATAAATAATAAATGAGTAATTAGATGTCCGCTAGAGGGTGATATAAGTAGGTAGAGGTAAATATAAATATTTTACATATATATATATAAAGATTTTTAAATAAGAAGGCATGTAAATTAGATGTACTGAAAATATTTCTATTTTTATTATTTTAGTAAATTTGTTTGAATTCTATTCAATTCTATAAAAATTATCGAACATTTTCTCCATTTAGATAAAACCAACTCTTGACTTCAAGTACAATGCCCGTGATTGGATGCAGTAGTATTAGTATATTAGTATATTTGCTCTTGTGAATGATCTTATATTCTAGTTACAAATATTAAAATTTAAACCAATGTAAATAACAAAAAATAAATTTATAATGCTAAAAAACTACGATAAAGACAAAAATATAAGATTATGTATAACATTCATTGATTTTTTTAAATTTATAGTATGATTTAATCATTTTACATTCTTTTAACTTTTTGGGATTTTCAATTGAATTTAATTTAAAAAACAAAAAAGATTTTAATATTTATTTTTTAGTTTTTTGTAAGTAAAAATAGAAAAAAATGGTCAAATTAATTTTTTTCTTTTAATTTAGAATTAATGTTAATAGTTTTAAATTGAATCATTTAACTATCTTTAATATGATAAATAAAAAAAATATGTCATTATTTTAGTCCATTGTGATCGCTCTCTTCGCCATGGTGGCCGTCGCTCAGGCAACCACTCTTTTGCCACTTTCGGCTAACTGGGTTGGTGCCCCATCTGTTGTGTCGGTGAACGATGGTCTCTTGGGATTGACAGCTCCTGGTTTGGTTGGTGCTCCCGTTGCCACCCCCTGGGCTGTTGCAGCTCCTTTGGCCGCCCCCGCTGTCGTCGCTGCAGTTCCTGCTGCTTCTGAGTAAGTGACTGCCTCATTCATTTATTATATTTATCAAGAAAACTTTGTAAAAAAAACTCCATCAATACTCGTAGAATTAAAAACCAACTCGGATTATATTTTGAACAAATTTCAAATACAATTAGGTTTGAAATTTGGAATTTTAAAATGTTCCTATGTCATAGAATATCAACACATTAAATCATCTATAAAAACATAATTTGAGAATTTTATACATTGCTATCTATCGAGATAATATTTTTTATTTATTCCTTTATTTAATAAAATATTTACAGTAAAAAAATTATATATGAATTTATAAAATTATATAGTTTAAATTTGAAGAAAATTTAAGAAAAATAATATAAATATAAAAAAATGATATAAAACATAGGTTCTTAAACTTATGTACTCCACGGACCCCCACTTGAAAAAATTTTTTTTGACGGACCCCCATCACAACTTTAGGTACTTTTCGTCATTTTATTAATTAATTTCTGGCTTACGATCTCATAAGGACAAGGATATATGATGAATATTTCTAACAGTGATTGGTGAATAACGATTTTTTTGCATATTGTAGAACACATTTTATTAGAAATTATAATATTGAAGAAAGAAAATACAAACATTGTCATAGCAACAAATCTCACAAATTATAATGGGTACTTACATTAAATTCATATAAATATTTTATAATTTTTTTCAGAAAATATTAAATAAGAAATATTTTAAAAAATAACTGCATCTATCTCATTAAATATAACTTACATATTTAATGAGATGTATGCAGTTGTTTTCTTGAAACAAGAATCTCAATATCTGGCTTAATATTGGAAACTTTTAATCTAAGATCCGGCTCTACATTTAATTTGTTTCTATATTTAGACTTAATATAAAATAGTACCGAAAAAGCTTGTTCGCATAAATATGTTGTGCAGAATGGAATCAAGTGTTGAAGTGCTTTATTTGCAAGCGCAGGATAATCTGGCCTGAGAAGTAACCAAAAGTTGCTCAATTCAGTTTTGTTAAATTTTAGTTTATAAGTTGTATCACATGATAATTCCACGAGAATATCTTGTTCAGGTGCAGATAAATGTTTAGCATTTGTAATTTCCATATTAAATGGATCTCTGATCCAGTTATTGCAAGGATCAGGAGTAGAAAAATACTTCCTGAAGTTGCTTTTCAAAGTAATTAAATGTTCAACAAATAATTGACGCGTTTGATTAAGCAATTTTTCACTGGAGCTTTCTATGAAATCATTGAGAGTTGGAAAAGACTCATATACACCGTTCTGGATGCGTTTCGACCACAAGTCGATTTTTTTAATCATTGCTTCTATTTTATCTTCAACTTTAAATATATTTACAACAGTACCTTGCAGGCTCAAATTAAGTTCGTTCAATTTTGTAAAAATATCAGTCAAGTAAGCCACCTTAGCTAACCAGATAAAATCATTGAAACATTCGGTCAGTTCAAAATGCGCATCTATTAAAAACAATCGTATTTCATCTCGAAGCTCAAAAAGGCGAATGAGTACTTTCCCGCGGGACAACCAACGTACATCTGTATGTAATAATAAATGTGTATGTTGACTACCCATTTCCTCACACAAAATTTTAAAAACTCTGGAATTAAGTGGACGAGCCTTAATGAAATTGACAATTTTAACTACTTCGTCTAATGTTCTTTTCAAATCTGGTGACATATTTTTGGCTGCTAATGATTCTCTGTGAATGCAGCAATGATTCCAAACAACCTGAGGCGCAACATTTTTAATAAGAGCAATCAATCCAGTTCTTGTACCTGACATTGCACGAGCACCATCAGTGTAAATTCCAACACATTTTGGCCACTCTATTTCATTTTCGGTTATAAAATTATTCAAACTGTTAAATATGTCATTAGCTGTCGTTCGTGAAGGTAGTGAATCACAAAACAATACATCTTCTTGTATTTGATTTTCAAACTCATATCTAATGAAAGCTAACAAATTGGCATTATTAGTGACATCAGTACTTTCATCCAATTGTAATGAGTAATAGTGACTTTGGCGCACTCTCGATATTAATTCTTCTTTTATATTACATGACATGTCTTCAATCCTATTCTTAACCGTATCATTTGATAATGAAATCAAATTTATATCGTTTGCTGCTTTAGTTCCTAACATTATATTTGTAATTACTTTTGTAGCAGGAAGAATTAATTGCTCTGCTATATTATGCGGCTTTCCTGCTTTAGCAATAAGTAGAGCTACTTCATATGATGCCATTACTGCTTTCTTACTCATACCACCAGATCCCGTCTTTACCATCAATTTCTGACTTGAATTAAGTTCTTCTTTTTTCATTTTAAAAAATTCGATAGACTTACTAACATGCTCGCTGTGCTTTGTTTGTAAATGACGTCTGAGATTAGCAGGTTTCATACTTTCATTGGATAAACTTTCCTGACATAGAACGCAGACTGGTCTTTCCACATCATTGTTGCAAATATAAGTAAATCCAAATGATAAATAATCATCCGAATATTTTCTAGTTTTGCGTTTCTTGGTAGAGTTTGCTGTTGATGCCTCATCATCTGATTCTTTCCGTTTCTGTGTTGAACCAGTTTGTAGCCAACGATCCATTTTATGGAGTAATTTATTAACATTGAACTACAATAATATAAATATAATATAAATATAATATAAATATAACGAATTATTATTTACTAGCTATGTTTTAATATGATTTTAAATGAATGTTTTAATATCATTTTAAATGAATGTTTTAAATCATTTTAATAAATGTTTTAAATAATTTTAAATAAATGATTTAATATCATTTTAAATGAATATTAATTTATATAATAAATATATTTCGTAATTTGATTCTAAAATATTATTAATTTCGTAATTTGATTCTAAAATATTAATAAAATAAATATTTTTTATTCATAAAACTAACTTATACTTACTCTCAAAAACAGCCTTTCTGGGAAATTGCAAAATGTGTTTAGTGTTTTTATAAAATAATGATCATGCAAATTACACTAAAAATTAAAAAAAATTATTAGCTATAATAAACTATTATTAGCTATAATTTAATTATAATTAATTAAATTAATAAAAATAATTTAAAGATACAACTCGTTGAGAAATGAACTTATAATTAACATTAATAAAAATAATTTAAAGATACAACTCGTTGAGAAATGAACTTATAATTAACATTTGCTTTAAAACTGTTTAAAACCCCAGAGTGGACGCTGACAATTTGGGTTTTTCCGGGTAAGACTGTCCCCTCCCCTGGTTTTCCCCAATAACAAAGTGAAAGAAAATTCCCTTATATGCCTCCCCTTCCGAGCCCCTAAGAGGGGTTATTTTAAAGGAACAATCGAAAAATGATTTTAAATGAATGAATGGATGAAAATTCAAATTTTATATATAGTTTTTTATATATGTTTATTTATTCACAAAAAATTAATTGACATAATTATCAATTTAATAAAATAAAATAGTATTATTAATAGTATTAAATTATAGCCGTAATTCTCTAGGAGGATATAGTTAAACAATGAACTTTAAATATTTATATATGTATATATTTTTACGATGATTTTTTTCCGAGGACCGCGGACCCCCAGTAAAGGCTTCGCGGACCCCCAGGGGTCCGCGGACCACAGTTTAAGAACCACTGATATAAAATATTGTTAAATGGTCATTGACTAATAAGAATAAAATAATTGTTCTCTAAGCCTGAGAAAGTTTATGGATGACTTGCTTCATATTCAACGAAAAACGTTGGGCGCATTTAGTTTTAATTTATTTATTTGAAACGCATGAAGTCTTATTTTTGTAATAATAAAAATTTTACTAAACACTTAAACTGACAAATTTTTTTATTATGCAATAAAATTGATAGATTAAGAGCTAAGAAATTAATCTTTTATTATTTTTCAATGTAATATACTTCTATCAAAGTATGTAATAAATTTTAAAAGAATCTAAAACAGTTGATGAAATTAGAGAAATAGTGTTACTTGTTATTGAAGTGGTTTAGTGTAATATGTAAGTATTTATATAAATTATAGCTCTATAAAGGAATTTAATTGCATAGAAATAAAATAGAAAGCAAATGAAAACTAAATGCGCCAAACGTTTTTCATTTTATATGAAGAAATTCATCCATAAACTTTGTCAGCCTTATAAAAAAAATATTTTATTCTTTTTAGTCAATGAGAAAAACTTTATTTATATAATTTTTTTTTATATTTATATTAGTTTATTCTTTTTAGTATAATTTTGCAATAGATTTGATTCACAATTTGAATAAAATTTCAAATATTAAAACCAATTAATAATTAATTACATTAGAATTAATTAATTTTAATTATATTATATTTCTTCCATACCTTCTAGTGATTCATTGAAATATCTATAAAAATATTCAAAATTCTATCTAAATTTAAAGTTGATGAAAAAACGATTTCAATTTGTCATGAGAGCGAACAGACAAACAGACAGACATGAAGCGAAGTTGAGTAAAACGTTATAATAAAATATGATTGGTTGTAACCAATTTTCATATACACAAGTTCATGAACATAAATTAATATATATCGGGTGAAAAAATAAATTCAAACATCAAGAAGAAATTGACCTAGGTAAACATAAAAATTTGGATGCTTGCACATAAATTAATTATAATAGTTATTTTTAATTTATAAAACTACGTGATTTTTTATGAAACATTAGTACTTCTCGAGATATTTAAAATTTAAATTATAAAAATGTTCAATGTAGTAGAGAATTAGAGGAATGAACTTTATTACTATTTATTTATTTGATTAGTGTGTTTCAAGGTTATATATATATATACTTAAAGGAGCAAGAAGAGTCTTTTCAAATGTGAAATAGTGATATCTTAAAAACAGCTGAAGGAAGATATGTCAAATTTATGTGCTTACTTAATACAATTCATCTTGATGTTTGAATTTTTTGTTTGTTTGTTTGTTTTGTATGGTATATACAATGTATATTATATGTAAATAATATAAAAATGAAAATTTTAATTAAATTGATAAACTTGTTTAATTTATAGATACGTTGCCGCCAATCGTGGATCCGTTCATGTTGCTCCTCTGCCAGGTCACTTGGTTGGATCACAACAATTGAATCTTTCTCCTGCCCCAGGAACTCTTTAAGAATATTTACATAAATCTTTGAAATTTTAAAAAAAAAAGAATTAAATGGGTATTTCAAATTATACGATTTTTTCAACAATAAATAAATCTTTGATTTCATGTATTTTAAAGTATTTTGAATTTTGTTTTTGTATTTTGAAGTTGTAACCAAAAATTCTAATATAAATAAATATTTATTTTTTATTTGTCTTTTTTTATTTTATTAGTAGGTATGATTTACGATTTTAAGGAAAAAAAAGGGAAAAATTCCATTGATACCTACTCTATTTCCTAATCATCTCTCTGAATTGAGTGAAAAATTTAAATATGCGAAATTACAAATTTAAAAACAAAAGATTTTATTTTGTTGTTATTTATATAAAATCCTATTTTTATGATAAAAATGTTAAAGTACAAGAATCTGAATTAATTTATATATAATATTCGATAAAACGGTCTTAACTTAAATATATCTATATATATAAAAGGCAATGTCTGTGTGTGTGTGTGTCTGTCTGTCTGTCTATAGACTCAAAAACTACCCGTCCGATTACGGTGAAACTTTCAGGAATTGTTGTGGGCATACCAAGGAAGGTTTTAGTGTAGTTAAATCCAAAATTAATTTATCCAAAATTAATTTAATTAGTAATATATTGCTAAAAATCTGTAGTGTCACAAAACTATCGACAGATGGCGCTACATATAATTTTCAAAATTCAAATATTTTAAATTTTTTTTAAACTTAATATTTCTAACTTTGTATTACAATACAATAATGAGACGGAATTGTTGTGTGTTAAATTAGATTTTATAAATTGAAAACCATTAGTTATACTCTTAAGTTATTTAGTTTTATTGATCACATATCTGGAAAAAATCATCTTCATTAGTTTTTTTATATTTAAATGTATATATGTGACCTCACAGTTACCGCCTTTTAGATATATATCTATTCTTAAAATAAAATTAAAAATATTTATATTATATTCATATATATGTAAAATAATAATTATATTATTTTAATATTCCTATAAGTTGGTATCACAATTTATTATTATTATGAATTATTTATAAGTAATTAATATTATTAATTGGTATTAATAAATAAATAATATTAATTATATTAACTTAATATTTCTAACTTTGTATTACAATAATGAGACGGAATTGTTGTGTGTTAAATTAGATTTAATTAAAGATTGAATTTAGAATAATTAAAAGGGTTATTGAAACCGCGTATGCTGATTAGGGAATGACAAGATTGAATAGGTTCAATTAAAAAATGCTTATATAAAATTATAACTAAAAATGATTTATTTAATAAAACTATAAGAATTTAAATTACAATTTAATTAATTTTTTGTGAATAAATAAACATATATAAAAAACTATATATAAAATTTGAATTTTCATTTATTCATTCATTTAAAATTATTTTCCGATTGTTCCTTTAAAATAACCCCTCTTAGGGGGTCGGAAGGGGAGGCAACATAAGGGAATTTTCTTTCACTTTGTTATTGGGAAAAACCAGGGGGGGGGACAGTCTTACCAGGAAAAACCCAAATTGTCAGCGTCCACTCTGGGGTTTTAAACAGTTTTAAAGGAAATGTTAATTATAAGTTCATTTCTCAACGAGTTGTATCTTTAAATTATTTTTATTAATTTAATTAATTATAATTAATTTATAGCCAATAATAGTTTATTATAGCTAATAATTTTTTTAATTTTTAGTGTAATTTGCACGATCATTATTTATAAAAAAAAAAAAAAACACATTTTGCAATTTCCCAGAAAGGCTGTTTTTGAGATGTAAGTATAAGTTAGTTTTATGAATAAAAAATATTTATTTTAATAATATTTTAGAATCAAATTACGAAATTAATAATATGGGACAGGGTAGGATTTGGTTGTAGCTCAGGATAGGGACTCTTAGAGAAAAGTGGATTCTGCGGCTAAGAACTTTCGAAAACTGTATAGACACAGAGTTAGATAAATATAACATATGCAATAATAATATATAATTAATTTACTGATTAAATTAAAATATATATTTTCTAAGAAAACAAATATATGTCTTATCTACTTATACTGATTGAAACAAAATGGATGAAAACCTTTTACATACAGACTTTCAACCAAATACTACACTCGGGGGTACAGGGGGCGGAGCCCCCGTCTAGATGTGAAGAGCGCCTGGAAGGCGCTCTGATCAGCTAGTATAATATATATTGGACAAGCCGATACAAAATAAAATATTGTTGAGCCTTTCGGATCACCTGGGCCACTAGTGAAGGAGTTAAAAAAAGAATTCTCAACTCTTTCACACTGGGAGTAAAATAAAATTATTTGGGAAAGGGACCCTGAAATAAACTTCACCAAAGAGTGCAGTACGATTGACTATTAGTGCTTAGGCGATTCGCCTTGGAGAGCCAAGATCGGAAAGAAATAGTAACAAATTAAATTAATCAAAATATCTGATGCTAACATATGGATCTGTAAAGGAAAAATTAAATTCACTTTTTTTACAAATAAAAGAAAAGGTTCGTTGCCACGTTATGATATTTAATGAAAAGAAAACTAATATAAATAAAAATAAAATGAAATTGATATAAATTTAATAGGAGAGAATCCTTAAAATTTACAAATTAAATATAAAAATAAAAAGGAATAAATGCTAGCTAATACTCAGCTAAAACAAAACAAGTTTACAAAAAAAAAATAACAATAATAATAACTCAACACAGTTTACCAAAACACGTGGTTAACAAAGAATGGCGAATTCACAGCTAAAAAGCTGAAAGCGTGTAAACAATATCAAGTCCAAATAGCAAGTGAGAAGAGATCAAATCTTCATGCCAAGGGAGAAGCCCTTGGCTAACATCAACTAAAAGTAGCAAGGTGATTGGCTGTGAGGGGTCAGTGGCCCTTTTACATAGTCAAATTAGCTACTGAACAGACCACGTGGTTGAATATAAATATACAAAAAAATATGTATAAAAAAAAACTTATAAAAATTATATAAAAATAAATTGATATTAAAATAAATAAATCTAAATCAGGGAGAGGCTTTAACATATATTTATATTCCAAAATATATAAATTTTTTACAAAAATAAAATTTAATTTCTATATATTTGATCTTGAATATTTTTTTTATTAATTAATAATTAAAACTATTCATTTAAAATATTATTATTTAAAGCAGATACTAGTAAGTTAATAAAATATTTAATAATTTCTATAATTTTATGATTCTAATACGAAAACAACTTTTATTTATTTTATCGTAGAGATTCGAGTCATAACTTATTTATATAATCTAGGTAATATGTATGATTGGGTTTTATGTATTTTTTTCTTTTATGTTTTGGATATAAATTTTTATAAAAATATAATTTGCTTATCGAATTGAAATATATATTTATTAACCGGTGTTGAAATTGCCATTAAATATTAATAGTTGTATATTGGAAGTAATTCATTATACAAATCACAGGATAATATGATAATCGGTAATTTATTTGTTTCTAAAAGCATTTTCTTTTAAATAATTTGTACTTTTTTCATTGCACCTTATTAGTTTAGTTTTTTTTTTAAGAAATTTCCATTAATGATGAAATAATCCATTAAAAATTATTACTGTTGACAAGATAATAATATATAACATCTAAATAACAAATAAATTAATGTAACGTAATTTAAATGTTGTAATCATGTTGAAATAGATACCTTTTATTAAAATAATACAGAATGGTGCAAAAGTAAAATTTATTAGAATTTAACAAACATTTTTCTGTAATGTCCCTTTAAAACATTTTTTTAAAATAATAATACTCACCACCCTCTCAGTATAACATTAATTTTATTTTTAATAAAAGAAAAGAATGGAGTTTTAGTAAATAATATTTTGGTTTCAAGGAGATTCACAAATTGAGCATTAAAATAAAATTAATAAAATAAATTTATTTTTAAAATTAAGATTCACTTAATGCATTTTTTATTTGAAATGTAAATAAACTTTCTTGACAGTTTTTATTATAATTTGAGTTTTAAACCCCTAAAAATTTTTTTATATATTAAACTTGGAAAACAATATATAAAATAATAAAACGAAATATATTAAACATATTTGTAATACCTCTGTATATGCAAAAAAATATACAAATATGGTTGAACATTTCTGTTGAAGACTGCAAAGATCGTTTTCAATGAAATGATAATATTTTAAAATATTTTTTAATATGAATTTTACACATTTGTTTAATTATAAATTGAAAAACATTTACCCTATGCCCTTTAGGAATAATATTAATTACATATTATAAAAGTATTCTCTAAATTGAGAAGATAAATAATACATTTGAAAAGTATCCCACGGATCGTGAGATTACTTTGTCGATGCTTGGGGCGCTATAAAGTATGAATGGGGGCAAAACAGTCAGAGCCGTAGAGATACCTAAAGAAGAATTGATGGAGATTAAAATGGTCGAGAGGAAGCGAATATTTCTCATCTGATTCATTCAGACTTCATTCACGTCGGACTTTTCTTTTGTAGTGCACCTTAAAAATTCTTTCTTAATGGAGACCCCACATAAATATAAATGAACTGTATTTGAAACATATTGAATGAATATATATGAGAAGTAGTTAATATCAAGAAAATCTTAAAACTTATTAAGTATTGGAATTATTTTTTATATCTTATCTTATCTTATTATGCTAGCTAAAATTGTATATATGTATTTATCTATATATATTGGTTCTCAAAAACCGCTCTAACGATTTTTTTCAAATTCACACTAGATATAGTATTTATAAAGAAAAATTAAGTTTTATTGATGATATCTCTTGAAACATACAGCTTCATTATTAATTTCTTAATTGAAAATTATATATGGAAAACGTCAAAATTTTTAATACTGCCTGCTAAGACAGTAAAAAAATGACAATTTTTTATCTAAATACATATAGTCCAGCGGTTGGACTGATGTTTTAACGAGTGGATTTCGTCGGTTCGAAACTCGCCGGGTGAATCGTTATTTAAAAATGAAAATAATGATTTTGTTATTTTTTTTTCTTTTTATCTATTGTTTACTTTTTAATAAATTACTATTCTATATTTATTTATTCATTGTTCTTTTATTAATAAAGTTTTAGATAGTTTTATAAGTTTTAATATTTTTTCAATAAAATATTATTCAATATATTTATTAATATTATTTTATTTATTATTATTGAGTACCCGAAGTTCCATTCATTTTAATCAGATTGATGCAATGATGCAACAGTTAATAATTGTAATATTGTAATAAATTTCTATCTTGAAAATTGTTACATATTATTCAGGATATTTTAAAAACTATTTCTTTCTTTAATTAATATTCATTTTTTCTATAAGTCAGATATATTTCCAAATATTAAATAATTTTTGAAGTGAAAACTTCTTTAGCGGCGTTGAGCACTTTTGCGGGATGGGGAAAAAGTATAGAACTCGCGTGATCGTGACCAACACCATGAAACCATCTGCTTTCAAATTTCTTATAACAGAGCGCGAAATTTGAATTGTCATTAGAACTGTTTTATAAATTATCTCTAACATATAAATATATATTTATTATGTAAAGTTCATTTCATATATACATATATAATCAAAATTATACGAAATGAACTTCACATAATAAATATATATTTTATGTTAGAGATAAGAATTATAAAACAGTTCGTATTGCAATATTTTAAACAAAGTTGTGTATTTATATATATATAAATATAAGTTACAAATTTGTTTAAAATATATGTTTAAAATAATATATAAGTTATATATATATACATGCATATGAAATTCATCTTTCTCGTGAAATAGCGCGAATTTCGTCTGTTTTAAAATTTCTTACGCAGAAGTTTTCACTTCTGTCGGCCAGTCCCACGACTGCCAATTTTGCTTTTTTAATTCCGAAAAGCTGCAAAGCACGTTTTTTTGTCTTTAGTTTGTTTTATAACCACTTGGGGCGCTAAACAGTTTTTCAAAAAAACACTATAGAAAAAAAATATATGTACCTATATATTATATATTTATGTATTATTGAGGAGCACAAGTTCATTAATTTTAATCAGATTGATGCAAATGTGTAACATTTAATAATTGTAATAAATAATTAAAGAATTGTGTATCAATATTTTTTAAAGGGTAGAGCGAGAGCTCGGTGTCCCAGGTATTAATATTACCAGCCAAATCCAATAATAATGAATCATTTTTTTTAACTTAAGTACCGAGCCGAGGCTCGGGGTCCCGGTACTCTTATCATATTATACTAGCAATATATATATATATATATATATATATTTAAAATTTAACCACTCCAAGGATTTTTTTGAAATTTACAGCATAGGTAATATTTATATTAAGAAAAATCGATCTCCATAGGTTTCAGTCTTATGAACAATCATCTTTGTTAGTTTTTTCTTAATTTAAAATAGGAATTTTAATAATAAAAAAATTTGCGCCGGGCATCGTCGAACAGCGCTTCCTTAAATACAAAATATTATAAAAATAAAATTAAAAATATTTATTTTAATAATATTTTGAAATCAAATTACGAAATATATATTATGTTATATCCACAGACCATACTTTTCTGTCTTTTAGTGTATTAATAGGTACGTTTAAGGGTTGTATGTTTTATGACTATTTTTTTTTTAATTTATATTATTTTAAATTATTTGAAATTGTTTCATCTATTTTATTTTGTTTTTTATTTATTTTAAATAATAATTTTAATCTTAAATATTCATAAGGAATACTTTTTTTAAAGTACCGAGCCGCGGCTCGGTGAACCAGGTACTAATTTTATTATACCATTTAAAAACTTGTATGAATGTGGGTATACACAGATCTTTCTAATATTATCTTAAAACAGTTCTTATTGGATATTTATAAAATTCACGTTTTAGATTTTAGAGGGTTCTAAGATAAAGAAATTATATGTTTAAGAAGGTCTTTTTTTGTGCAAAATTATTTTAATTTTTGGATCTTAATTCAAGTAATAAATATCAAGGAATGTCAACATGTTTCAAAATTTAATTTTCCATGTGAATATTTAAAAAAAATATTAATTTATATATGTATACGTTGTTATATATTAATTAATCTATATATATAAAAGGCAATGTCTGTCTGTCTGTCTGTGTGTCTGTCAAAAACTCAAAAACTACCCGTCCGATTGCGATGAAACTTTCAGGGATTGTTGTGGGCATCCCAGGGGAGGTTTCAGTGTAGTCAAATCCAAAATTAATTTATCCAAAATTAATTTAATTAGTAATATTTTGGTAAAAGTCTATTCTTGGTTACCATGGTTACATTGGTTACTTATAAGTAGGTATATACATAAAACTACAATACAATATTTATATATATATGTAATATATTATGTGTTTGAATTTTCATTTTAAATTCAATAATTTTACAATTTTAATTCTAATTAATAAATGATCTATCTAAATAGTAAAATCTTTAAAATGTAAAAATTGAATAAATTATATATTGAATATTTCAAAAAGAAAATAAAAAATTAAAGAAAATAATCACGATATTCAATTATTTTTTTTTTTTAATTCATAATAAAATAAAAAAAACAATTGAATATTTAATAGGGCCTCCTCCTATCCCCATAAATTAGCCCTTCCAAGCCTCTCCTTACGGAATTTGGAAAAAGTAATGAAAAAGAAAGTTCGCCTTAAAAAAAAATATTAAAAAAATAAGGCGTTTGGTCTGTACGCCTTTTTGAATCAGCTGAGAATGCCTTTGATTTTTTGGATTTCGAAATGAAACCGCCACATTCGGGGCAACCTGAAATAAAACCTGCCTACCTAAGAAGATGCATGGTCTCCACTATTAGGAGTGGATCGCCCATGCTAATCGAATCTATCCTACGCTCAAAAGGTATCCAACAATTTGTTCCTATTCAGGCTATTCCCATTTCGGAACTGTGCTGAATTACCTTCCCGAATGCTCGTTCATTCGATCCACCTCAAATACATTCTCAGCAATACAAAAAGGCACAATTCAGACATGGCATGCAATTAATACAACCCTTCTCTTATAATATTGGCATGGCACTTGCTTTATCCACCCACACTTTTCTATTTAATAATTCTAAACTAATCTATGGATTAGTAGGATGAGAACCAGCATCCTTCGATGGAAGTAGGAAGCAACCTCCTGAAAATCTCTAACAACAAAATATAAGTATATTTCAATGATTAACCCCCTCCCCCCCCCCAGTGTAACGCAATTCTAATTACCTTTCTCTCTTCTGCTTCCTTTATCAATGATACTCATTCTTGAGAGATGTAATCTGAAATCCCCTAATCTCACTAAGTTCTAGAATATATTTCCCTATAATTTTCTAATTAATATTATCAAAATAAAGAAAATCAATCAATCATCAATCAAATATAATTACTGTTATATATGTTAAATTTTACTTGAAATATTTTATTTAGAAATTGAAATTAATAAAATTTATTCCTATTTGAATTTGTGCCATGCTAAATAAATAAATATCGATGATTACTTACATTTGGTGAGCTGTATGAAGGTCATTTCATCATTATCAGAGATGGAGAAGATAATCAAGAATTTGAATCAACATCCAGTAGAAGGAACGAAGATTGAATCATGAAATGGAAGAAAAAAAATAACATATTAGATTATAAAATTTTAAAATAGATAATTATAAATTGAATAAAAATCAAATTAATAATAAATACTGACCTCGAAGTTAATAAAATTTGATATAACTCGCAGATTAAACTCGAAGACTTGTATTGATATTCCATCTCACTCGACTGGATAAAAAAGAAATTAAATAAGATTAGTTATGTCATTTATGAAAAAGAAAAATATAATAGATATAAAAATAAAATAAATAACATTATAATGATTGAAGAGGTGTAAGTTTTAAAAAAAATATTATTTTATTTTTTCAGTAATATTAGAAAATACTAAAATTCTAGAATTATCCTAGAGGCTACTCCATTTTATGAATGGATGAATAAATTCATAAGTGTTTGAGTGGATTTTAATAGAAATACTTACAAGTTATTATACTCAATTAATAGTCATTAAAAAATTTCCTACAAAACACCACAAAACTAAAAATCTCTTCTTTCTTAAATATTAAAAAGATTATGGGATGCCACAGTGGAAATAAATTGCATTTATCTTATTAATTTCATGAAGATATTCTTCTGTGTAATTGACATATAATAGAAATACCCTTAATTTACTTTCCAAAAGTGTTATATTATAATAATAATAAATTGACAAAATAATATTCATTTTTCATTTGGATATTTCTATTCTAATTTATTAAATTGCTTTTATTTATTTATTTTAAAAATATTTATGAGAATTGTTTTTTTATTGATGTTATTACGTATGAATAGGTATATAAATGCCCTTTAAAGTAGTATTGTATATTTTTTTTATAATGTTATTCTAATCACCTGTGTCAATCAATGACAATCAATGATAAAGGCTTATTTATATCTACTATTTTCCACCACTTTATTTTTATGTGATATTAATTTTATTATTTTATTGATTACAAATTGAATATCATTTTATATTGAAACATTGAAAGAAATGTTGTTCTTTAATATATTCATAAAATGTAAATATTTGAAAATTGCAATGATATTTCAAATGTTAAAATAAATAAATCGATTTAAATATCTATAATAGATTTAAAATGTTTTATTTTCAAATTAAAAAAAAAATATTTTAATTATTCGAAGCATTTTCATCGAACAAATTCTGTGATAAAGCCACTGGAATAAATTGAGATTAAATAAAACTGATTTGAGAAATTTTTCATTCAATTTATCCAAAATTTGTTTTGTTTTTTTTTTAATAGAAACTCCAATAAAATATAAATACGAGAATCTTAGAACAAAATTATTATTAAAAAGGATGAGATGTTGGTAAGTGAAAATATTAATTTGATTAAAATTGAATGGTAATTTACCAATTGATGGATTGATTGATGTTGCAGTGTTATATTCATGGATTCAACACGAAGAAATTGATTTCCACACGGAAGAGCGGTGTATTAATGAGATTAGAAATAATAAATAAAATATTTTAAATTTATTTTTTATATTAATTTTAAAAATAAATAGCGAAAGATTTAATAATTATTACAAATTTTTTAAAGAAAATTTAAAAATAATTCTAACATTTTAAAGATGATTTTAATTTAAAAAAAATATTTAATAAATATATTTAAAGAAAATTATATCTTATAGTTGATTTTAAATCTTTTAAAAGAATTTGATTAAAAATTTATAATTATATATGTATATATATATATATACATATATAATTTTTCAATGAAAAATATTGAAATATTGTTTTGTTTTTTTTTGAAAGTTTACACTAATAAAATCTTGGTTTTAATTAATAAAATAAATAAATCTTCAATTAATTCTTGATTAGTGAATGATTCAAGGGATGATTTCGGTGAATAGGACGGCGAGCGTCTTGCACTGCAAGGGGAATGAGAACTGAAGCGTTCGAGGCAGCAGCGCATCGGCCGGCAGGCATGCAGGTGGGGTCAGGCGGAGGAGACAGGAGAGGGGCGGGCGGGGTCGAGCGGAGGTGAAGATTTTACAGAAAGCTTTTCTTGCAATTTATTACAAATAAATATTATATTAATTAAAGAAAAACATAAATATTATTTTTTTTTATACTTAATGGTGTTTTTATATAGATTTTAAATCGAACCGATAGAAACAATATTTAAATTTAATTCTTTTAAGATTTTAATGAAAAATTTATAAATATAATTAATATATCAGTAAAAAGTAATATAAAATGCATTTTATAAAATGTAATTTTTAATAAAATATTTTTTTTTAAGTTCATTATGGAAATGAATATATTTTTAAAAAAACATGGAGGTGGAGGGTGAGATTGAAATTGTTCAATTTTAAATTATCAATTGATTAACGAGTGTGATATAACATAAATTTAATGAAAATACCTATAATAACAAAATAAGTTGACCTGTGGCCAGGTCCGAACTGTCCGATGGTTTGAAGTAAATTAATTTCCAGCTACAGTAACAATTTCAAATATATTTTTTAATATATCTATTAATGCAGTGGTTCTTAAACTGTGGTCCGCGGACCCCTGGGGGTCCGCGAAGCCTTTACTGGGGGTCCGCGGTCCTCGGAAAAAAATCATCGTAAAAATATATACATATATAAATATTTAAAGTTCATTGTGTAACTATATCCTCCTAGAGAATTACGGCTATAATTTAATACTATTAATAATACTATTTTATTTTATTAAATTGATAATTATGTCAATTAATTTTTTGTGAATAAATAAACATATATAAAAAACTATATATAAAATTTGAATTTTCATCCATTCATTCATTTAAAATCATTTTTCGATTGTTCCTTTAAAATAACCCCTCTTAGGGGCTCGGAAGGGGAGGCATATAAGGGAATTTTCTTTCACTTTGTTATTGGGGAAAACCAGGGGAGGGGACAGTCTTACCCGGAAAAACCCAAATTGTCAGCGTCCACTCTGGGGTTTTAAACAGTTTTAAAGCAAATGTTAATTATAAGTTCATTTCTCAACGAGTTGTATCTTTAAATTATTTTTATTAATTTAATTAATTATAATTAAATTATAGCTAATAATAGTTTATTATAGCTAATAATAGTTTATTATAGCTAATAATTTTTTTTAATTTTTAGTGTAATTTGCATGATCATTATTTTATAAAAACACTAAACACATTTTGCAATTTCCCAGAAAGGCTGTTTTTGAGAGTAAGTATAAGTTAGTTTTATGAATAAAAAATATTTATTTTAATAATATTTTAGAATCAAATTACGAAATTAATAATATTTTAGAATCAAATTACGAAATTAATAATATTTTAGAATCAAATTACGAAATATATTTATTATATAAATTAATATTCATTTAAAATGATATTAAATCATTTATTTAAAATGATTTAAAACATTTATTAAAATGATTTAAAACATTCATTTAAAATGATATTAAAACATTCATTTAAAATCATATTAAAACATAGCTAGTAAATAATAATTCGTTATATTTATATTATATTTATATTATATTTATATTATTGTAGTTCAATGTTAATAAATTACTCCATAAAATGGATCGTTGGCTACAAACTGGTTCAACACAGAAACGGAAAGAATCAGATGATGAGGCATCAACAGCAAACTCTACCAAGAAACGCAAAACTAGAAAATATTCGGATGATTATTTATCATTTGGATTTACTTATATTTGCAACAATGATGTGGAAAGACCAGTCTGCGTTCTATGTCAGGAAAGTTTATCCAATGAAAGTATGAAACCTGCTAATCTCAGACGTCATTTACAAACAAAGCACAGCGAGCATGTTAGTAAGTCTATCGAATTTTTTAAAATGAAAAAAGAAGAACTTAATTCAAGTCAGAAATTGATGGTAAAGACGGGATCTGGTGGTATGAGTAAGAAAGCAGTAATGGCATCATATGAAGTAGCTCTACTTATTGCTAAAGCAGGAAAGCCGCATAATATAGCAGAGCAATTAATTCTTCCTGCTACAAAAGTAATTACAAATATAATGTTAGGAACTAAAGCAGCAAACGATATAAATTTGATTTCATTATCAAATGATACGGTTAAGAATAGGATTGAAGACATGTCATGTAATATAAAAGAAGAATTAATATCGAGAGTGCGCAAAAGTCACTATTACTCATTACAATTGGATGAAAGTACTGATGTCACTAATAATGCCAATTTGTTAGCTTTCATTAGATATGAGTTTGAAAATCAAATACAAGAAGATGTATTGTTTTGTGATTCACTACCTTCACGAACGACAGCTAATGACATATTTAACAGTTTGAATAATTTTATAACCGAAAATGAAATAGAGTGGCCAAAATGTGTTGGAATTTGCACTGATGGTGCTCGTGCAATGTCAGGTACAAGAACTGGATTGATTGCTCTTATTAAAA
Source organism: Labia minor (assembly GCA_963082975.1). NCBI lineage: Eukaryota > Metazoa > Arthropoda > Insecta > Dermaptera > Spongiphoridae > Labia > Labia minor. Next base: position 11,938,644 of record OY720344.1, on the reverse strand, counting down.
ATGTTGCGCCTCAGGTTGTTTGGAATCATTGCTGCATTCACAGAGAATCATTAGCAGCCAAAAATATGTCACCAGATTTGAAAAGAACATTAGACGAAGTAGTTAAAATTGTCAATTTCATTAAGGTTCGTCCACTTAATTCCAGAGTTTTTAAAATTTTGTGTGAGGAAATGGGTAGTCAACATACACATTTATTATTACATACAGATGTACGTTGGTTGTCCCGCGGGAAAGTACTCATTCGCCTTTTTGAGCTTCGAGATGAAATACGATTGTTTTTAATAGATGCGCATTTTGAACTGACCGAATGTTTCAATGATTTTATCTGGTTAGCTAAGGTGGCTTACTTGACTGATATTTTTACAAAATTGAACGAACTTAATTTGAGCCTGCAAGGTACTGTTGTAAATATATTTAAAGTTGAAGATAAAATAGAAGCAATGATTAAAAAAATCGACTTGTGGTCGAAACGCATCCAGAACGGTGTATATGAGTCTTTTCCAACTCTCAATGATTTCATAGAAAGCTCCAGTGAAAAATTGCTTAATCAAACGCGTCAATTATTTGTTGAACATTTAATTACTTTGAAAAGCAACTTCAGGAAGTATTTTTCTACTCCTGATCCTTGCAATAACTGGATCAGAGATCCATTTAATATGGAAATTACAAATACTAAACATTTATCTGCACCTGAACAAGATATTCTCGTGGAATTATCATGTGATACAACTTATAAACTAAAATTTAACAAAACTGAATTGAGCAACTTTTGGTTACTTCTCAGGTCAGATTATCCTGCGCTTGCAAATAAAGCACTTCAACACTTGATTCCATTCTGCACAACATATTTATGCGAACAAGCTTTTTCGGTACTATTTTATATTAAGTCTAAATATAGAAACAAATTAAATGTAGAGCCGGATCTTAGATTAAAAGTTTCCAATATTAAGCCAGATATTGAGATTCTTGTTTCAAGAAAACAACTGCATACATCTCATTAAATATGTAAGTTATATTTAATGAGATAGATGCAGTTATTTTTTAAAATATTTCTTATTTAATATTTTCTGAAAAAAATTATAAAATATTTATATGAATTTAATGTAAGTACCCATTATAATTTGTGAGATTTGTTGCTATGACAATGTTTGTATTTTCTTTCTTCAATATTATAATTTCTAATAAAATGTGTTCTACAATATGCAAAAAAATCGTTATTCACCAATCACTGTTAGAAATATTCATCATATATCCTTGTCCTTATGAGATCGTAAGCCAGAAATTAATTAATAAAATGACGTAAAGTACCTAAAGTTGTGATGGGGGTCCGTCAAAAAAAATTTTTTCAAGTGGGGGTCCGTGGAGTACATAAGTTTAAGAACCTATGTATTAATGTAATAAAAAACAGATATAAATATTTTTAATTTTATTTTATTTATAATATATAAGACCAGGCTGTGACATCTTAAATGGCTGGATGACCTCATATAATTTTAAATTAAGAAAAAACTAATAAAGATGATTTTTCTCGAGGATAAAACCAATACAAAGTGCATGATTCGTGGTGATATGTAAAAAACCTCCTCATGTGAAATTTGGTGTAAAAATAATACTTTATATAAAAAAAAAACTTTTTTAAAAAACCACGTTTTTAACGCACTAAAAAGAAGAAAATAATTTTTCTGAAACCCCATAGGTACTGACATTACAAACAAGAGATATGATTTGAAGAAAATTTTCTATAACGTAAAACGTGGGGCGCAAATAATAATAAATTTTTTAAATGCAATATAATTTCTTTGATTAATTTATTTCAATATCCATGGATTTATATTTTAAGTTTTATATTTTTTACCAGACTTTTTGTAAAAGGGAATATTATTAGTAATCCAACAGAATACTTTTATTAATGTAAATTTTTTTTGGAAAATTAATTCCTTAATATTAAATAAACATCTTCAATTTACACTTTAGAAATTTTATTAACATAAATATTAAATATTTGCTAGAAGTTTTGCAGTAGCAAAATTTAGTTTTAGATTTCTTCAAGTTAAATTTCTTATATTATTTACCAGAATATTGTTAGGATGTCATTTTTTATCAGAATTTTTTAAAAGTGAATATTATTAGTAATCTAAAGGTAATCTTTTCATAAATTAAATTTACCTCTTTTAAAAATTTCGATAAGTTATAAGCTTTACTTTTTGAAGCTAATTAAAATATGAATTCATTTATCCTATTAATTTGTACCTAATAACATTTATTTATAAATTTTTATACGATACAGAATATTTTAGCCATAGTTGCGCCCCACGTTTTACGTTATAGAAAATTTTCTTCAAATCATATCTCTTGTTTGTAATGTCAGTACCTATGGGGTTTCAGAAAAATTATTTTCTTCTTTTTAGTGCGTTAAAAACGTGGTTTTTTAAAAAAGTTTTTTTTTTATATAAAGTATTATTTTCTACTTTTTAGTCTTCATATATTGCAATCGATTTCACTTGACCTATACTACTTTTAAGTTTTTTGATTGACTTTAATAGTCATGAAATACTATTATCCTGAAAGTAATAAATTTAAATTGAATTATAAAGAGAAATTTTTAAATTTGTCATATTTTAATTCTTTATTGCCTAAAACTCATCATAAATTTAAATTTTGTTTTCTAAATTACAGTACAAAACATTAATATACCTTCTTTCAAATTTATTTACATTTTAAATATTATACATATTATATTATTCTTTTAACGGGTTTTTAACGGTTTTTTTCAAATTTAAATATTTACACTTTTTGTTTTGATTTTCCCATACAAAATTATATTCATTAATTATGCTCTAATTAAACACTTGCAAGCTACGAATGTGTTATTTTATTGTATTGTCATCCAGAATACATTACTCTGAAAAGTTTCAGAGCGATTGGATGACTGGAAGTGGTCGAAATTTCGATTGCAAGATTTGACCCGAACAGATAAATAAACAAACAAACAAACAAGAAAGCAAGCTAAGAAAAACGTGGTAAAATACACTCAGTTAGCAAGAGTGCTAATGATGACTTGGTGAGATGCAGAGAGCAAATGATAGCTGAAGGAAATTGAGGGTGGCGTTTAAGTCGAAAAAAGGTGTGTCGAAACAGGCAACCAATCAGAAGACCCGTTAAGTAAAAATAAGAAGAGGGGAGTTTGAACCTTTTTTCTACCTCCCTATTATATTTTTTCAATATTTTGATTTTATTAATTTTTTATCTCTCTTTGTAAAGACGAAATTATAACTTTAAATTGATTTTAAATGTAATCAATCAAAAGTCAGAAATTATAATTTAAAAAAATCAAAATTCTTCATAAAAAAAAATGGCTTTTTATTTTTTCTAATACATTTACCGTGTATATAATATATAGAGATTCTTTATTTCATTAGATTGAATATTATTTATTAGTAATTCATTTAATAAATATCTAATCGTTATTTGAAATTTATTTAATTATTATTTTAGAATTTATGATGCTTAATCCAAATTTAATTCGCAGCATGGAACATACGATCAGGACTGTCATTTAGTTGGAGGGGAGCGACCTGAACATTTTTTCAAACTTCTTATTTAAACGGATTTTAATATTTTGATTATTATTATTAATTAATGTATTATATTTGCATCCCGCCTCGTTTTTGTATTAGATATTGTATCAATATTTTTTATATTTAAAATATTTTAAAATTTTTTAATTAATTTCGAAAGAAAATTAAAAATATATTTATACAATTTTTGCTAGTATAATAAAATAAGATCTAATGAAATATATTTATTTTTATCGTCAATTCACAATGTGTCATTTATTATATTATTAATTTGTGAAATGATTACAAATTTTATGTAAAATCCATTCTCTATTCGTTTAGATCAAAAATAATATATTTAATATTTAATATATTGAATATATTTAATACATACTAGAATCAACTCTTGAATATTTTTTTAAACAAGCGGACTATGGACATCTGTATTATTTATTTTTAATGTTTTGACAAAGTCCCTTTTGTTGTTTTCTTCTTTTGTATTATGTATTGAGAAAGGTAAGTTTTGGAAAGGGCCTTTTGTTGTATTATTATTGTTTCTCCTTTTTAAGTTAACAAAATACAAATATTCATTAATTATGCTCTAATTAAACACTTGCAAGCTACGAATGTGTTATTTTATTGTATTGTCATCCAGAATACATAACTCTGAAAAGTTTCAGAGCGATTGGATGACTGGAAGTGGTCGAAATTTCGATTGCAAGATTTGACGCGAACAGATAAACAAACAAGAAAGCAAGCTAAGAAAAACGTGGTAATAACCCTTCCCTTCCTATCGTCGATCGATAATACTACCACTTCCGGTTTCCGGATTTGCACCAAAAGTTGATCAATTCATCCTAGTGATGCATTAAGTAAATATACCAAATTTCATCAAAATCCGTTGAGCCGTTCAAGCTGTACACATCTATACGGGCGGACGGACGGACAGCCATCATGCTAAAAATACTTTTTTCTGTTAAGAAAATGCATGATTCGTGGAGATATGTAAAAATCTCCTTATGTGAAATTTGGTGTGAAATCAATACCTCCCTTACTATCGTTGGTCGGTAAAAAATAAAAATAAAAATGTAATAATAAAAAATAAAATTTCAATTATATTCATTTAATAAATTATTATTATTATTATTATTATTATTTGTAATAATTCCAATAAAAATAAATAAAAATAAAAACCAAAAAAAAGTGCAATTAAAACTAAAATTTCAATTATATTCATTTAATACATTATTATTATTATTATTATTAAGTGTTCAATTATCATATACGTATATATGTATACAGACACACATGCAAAAGCGAAGCTTTGCTGGGTCTGCTATTAAAAGAAACTACTAATACTACTTAAATGCTAAATAAAAATAATTTAAGAATTTCATTAAATATATTTGGTATCTCATAACTTTAAAAAAATTTATTCTTAATTTGACGGATATTATTATAAAAATATAAAGATTTTTATAATTTTAAGGATTCCTAGAATTAATTTTGTCTCAAGGTAAGAAGGGTTCTCCAGTTGTATTAATTTTTTTTAAATAATAAGAAGGTCAAGAAAATTTGAAAAAAATTATATATTTTTTCTAGATTGTATTAAAAATATTTTATATTATATAATAATTAGGTATTTTATTAAGTTCATTTAGTTTAGTTAGTTACCTATGATTTTTTATTATTCAAATTAATTCCTTGAGGATAACTAAAATCCCAGATTAGTCATCAAGAAAAATAGATGAAATTTTTTTCCTGAACGATACTGATATGCATTATAAATTCAACTAACATTGCTTATGTCTTTATATTAAAATTATAGTAATAAAAGTTACCTTGTGATAAATTAATTAAAAATTAGCGATATTTCTTAAAAGAAATAAATCACCCAATTGTGTTGCAATTGCTTATCAATAATTAAATTCGATTATGATAAAAACGTTAATCGACCGAATTTTTCCCCTCTTGATGAGTTACGAAGCTACGAGTGAAGGTCACCGACGTCCGAGTTTTTCATTCATAAAAATAAAAAGGCGGGGAAAATTGTCTGCCTAGAGAAGGAAGACAAAACCACAGGCTCTCAGTTCCTCACTATGATATCACGGTTGTAATATGTGAACAATCTGAATTCTACCTCAAGTCTGATAAAATCGTTTCTTTTTTTTTGGTGGGTGGGTGGTCAGGTCAAAAATTCCACAACGATACCTTCTTTTTATTTGGTTATTTGACAAGTGAAAGGATATGGATTATATAATATGTAATTAAATATAATTGTATACTCACAAACTAGCATAATATGCAACCAATAAAATTTCAAAAATACAAAAAAACGAAATTTTTATCTTTTAAAATAATTTACCCCTTATATTATATTATTTATAAATGAATTATTTAGCATTTTTAATACTTATTTACACTAATATTTTTATATATTGTTCAATATTTATATATTTTTACATTATTTTTAATATGTATTTTATTTTTTGTTATTTATTTTTGAATTCACAGGATTATAATTGTGTGCATTACATGCTCTAGTATACATTTTATATATCATTTAATTTTGACTTTATTACTATCTCGTAAGAGATAGTATTGCGATCACGATAATTTTCGATGTTGAGATTTTTTATACGTTTTGAAAGTTCCTGAATCATTTTCACTAAGGTTAAGAAAAATGTCTGTCTGTGAGTGTGTATGTGTGTATGTAGACAAGATTACTCAAAAATGGTTTGAGTTAGAATCATGAAATTTGGTACATAGACATTATTCAAAATTCGTAGTTTTCTATCAACTTTTAAGAAATGTAGCTCAACCGGAAGAGGGTCATTACTTACAACGTTTTGATATTTTTTCTTCTAAAGTGACCGTAAAAATAAAGATATATGTTTGATAATTTTTCACATGATTAATAATTGTATAAAACTGCTATATATATAATTTCAGCTTGATTGAATCGCTGAAAGTACTAGAATTAATTTTTTAACACTGCAAGTCTCACGCACCAACACGTGACATGGTGCAATCAACAGAGCCAAACATGCGCTGGTTCAATAAAATATTATTTATTAATTTTAATTTATAATTTATAATTAATTTAATTTAATTTAAATTAATATATGTTATTTAATCCAATTCAAATTCCGAGATAGTCGAGTGGAAACACTCCAGCTTATTTTTTTATAATATTCAATACAAAAAGTTACCTGCATTGTTTTATGTTAAAAAAGTTCCTTGTTCAATTTATATATACTATAATAATCAATTGATTTTAGAATAATATAACATCTAGAATATAATTGAAAAAAAATCAGTTTCCAATCAGCCTAGTATTAATAATTTAACCAGAGAGAAAGTTCTAATTGCTATAAAGATGGACTAACGAAAGAGTAACCTTCCAAGGACCAGTCTTGATAATTATCTGTGTAAATACAACAATGTGACGTCACTTGGTATCTCTGACATTTAATTGTCCGAAGTAAAAATAAAAAAAATTTATCATTGGAGAACAAGAACTATTAATTCATCAAATTTGTTCTCTATTTATCTAATTGAATTAAATATTTTGATTTATATTATTAAATGACCATTAAATTATATTTTCAATAATTTTTTCTCTTGATATTGATATAGTTCGTGAAAATATATAAATTAAGTTCTTTAAAACAAAGGTAAAGAAAAGGAGGATTAACGTGATTGTCCATAAAAAGGGATATGTATCAAAGAATTTTTATTCCAGACAGTTTTAAGTTTTAGATTGAATCAATAACAAAAAGAACAATTAAAAGATCAAGATGAATTGAATTTTTTATTGATGATTGGTCACATTTTTTTCCATATAAGGTGTTCATTGTTTTTTTTTTTCTTTTTCATTTTAAATTTGTCTCGTCTTCCCGGTGGGTTTTTGTGGTTAATCGGATTCTGCCGGAGGCAATTCTTCAGTGAATCAACTCGGAAAAGTATGAATCACCGATGGAGACGACCAAGGATGCTGCCAAATCAATCGAAAGTTTGGCTTGACTAAATTATACAAATTAAAATGAAGACATTAAAATAACATTACACCTTAAAAAAATACATTTTTTTATTATGAAAATCTTTGGACACCCACAATATTAATATTTTTTTTATAATTATTAAAATACGATAATTTATAAAAATTATAAAAATAAACTAATTCTAATAAAAATATATTATAGTAACTACAAAATAAGGTAATTGTTTATATATCAGGAACCTTCAGGGATTTGGATGAAACTTTTTCATAGGATTCCTTTTTAAATTCCAAACTGTGCAATATTTATCAGTCTCTTCTAGTTACGAGATAAAAATTATTAAAGTTTGATAAACTACTTATCAATGAGTAGCCATTTAATAATGTTTTATTGATTAATTCACTTATTCACTAATTTTCGGTTTTTTCAGTTCGGATTAGATATAGAAAAACTATTTAATTAATTAATTTTTTTAATTTTCATATATCCAAACCCAACTAAAAAAAAAAGAAAATTAGTGGAGCTCTCTGTTGGCCAAATAAATAAAACATTGAAGCTAAATAGAAAAATCAATGGATTTATATGCAAATTTTAATAATTTTTATTTCGTAAACTAGAAGAGACCGAAAAATATTGCTTATGGAAACTTTCTTTGGAATTAGAAAAGGAATTCATTGCTAAAGTTTCATCCAAATTCCTGAAGCTACTCGTTTTATAAACAATTACCATATTATATTTAAATAATATAAATTTATTTGAGTTTTTGTTCAGCATATGGGTGTCTAAGTGAGTGTTTCCCAAATTTTTTTAGGTCATGCCCCACTAGAGCTTCTTAAAACTATATATAAGACTAGTTTTTAATATTAAAAATTTTTAATTTGTGACTGCTCAACAATTTTTGATATGGGTCAATTTTCCAAAGCCAAGTTCATCGAAATATAATTATATTACTATACTTACTCATAAATAAAAGAATAAATTTTTATTAATTTATAATTAATCAATAATCATTTCTTAATATTGAAAATAAAAAATATTTTAAAGATTTATGAATTATTTTTAAATAATAAATGATACTAATATTTAAATGTATCGATAAATATATATATAAGTAGAATTAATTTGAAATAAAAATGATTGGATGGAAATGATTCTTTGGAATGAAAAAAGGAATCCACTGGCAAAGTTTCATCCAAATTCCTAAAGATTCCCGGTTTGTAGATAATTACCCAAAATAAGAAATTAAATAATTTAATAAACATTAAATAGTAAATTTATACTTTTAATTATTCTAATTAATAAAAGTTTTGTTATGCATTTGTCACTTTAAAAGCCTAATCGGCTTGTAAACAACTGAACCAATTTAAGTATATTAAAAAAGTAGTACCGTTATATGATAATATTTAACAATTTTTCAAAAAAAAACAACATATGTTTAACTCCTTATCTTAGTTATAGATATACGTATATATAAGGTTTTTTCCTACCCATTTCTCAGAATTTAAAATTGTTTTCATACCTTTATGTTTCATATTTTGGAGAATTGAAATATGATTTTATAATTTGCATATTCACACTAAAGACTCAAAATTGGCTGAACCAATTACTATGAAATTATATCACAAAATTCTTATAATCTATAATTGTACATAAGCTATTTGATTTTTCAATGTTTAAATAAGAAACATTCAAAAATTAATTTGTAAAATATTTTTATAATACTTACTCCGTGGTGTTTATTCGAAATCTCCCTCGGCTCACTATGAACCAGTCTATGCGCATGTTCATCAATGAATATAAAAAAATATTGATTCTAGTAATTCCCATATATAAATTTTTATTTTAATTTCTAATATTTAAATATCATTTCATTTATTTGATTTATTTATATATTTTAAAAGTTCGCATTTTAATTAAAATAATAAAAAAAAATTATTAGATAATATTTATTAAATTATTATTATATAAGATTTTCGGCGCCCGTGGACTCCTAAAATTTTGCGCCCCTTTTCATAAGAAATTACACAGAATGGTTAGTAGGAGCGAGATGGGTATACAATAGTAACTTATTATAATTATACCAATACAATAAACTAAAACACAAAAGGAATTAAATCAAGAAACATAAATATTATTAATTATGAATTCTGAAAATGTATATAATTCTTTAAAACATAAAATTTATGCAAAATTAAAAAACAGCCTATATGAAAAAAAACAAGCTACATAGTATATAGTATAAAAAAGAAAGATATATTTATTTTCCTAGCTTTTTCTTTTGCAAATTGATAAATAATATCACCCGTATTTAAGTTATTAAATAAATCACTGTCTATGGACAAAATGCTCCAATCATTTAATTTACTTTGTCCTAAAGAAGATCGCAGATAATTTTTTATCTTTTTCCATGTCGAAAAATACTTAAAAAAATGCGCAGTGTTGTGGCCACGTTAGGAAAAGTACACTCAATTTTTGAGTCAATTATTGTTCTTAGACTAAGTTCTACATTAGATATATTTTCTTTATTTTCTAATAAATTCACGTGTCAAAATTTCGCCCCCACAACATTCTTAAACTGCACAATTATCGCTGCTGTTAAGTTTCTTATTAGAATTATTTATTCAATATACGGATATAATGAATAAGAAAAACAGATATGTATTTTGAATGTGCATGATTAAAATCTATGAAGTAATGTCACTACGGGTTGGAGGCGACTATAAAACTACTACTTAACAATAAGAAAAAATATATAAAACAATAAAAAATGGCGTCCCCAGAAGGCTTGCGCCCTATGGCTATAGCCCAATTAGTCCTGTGGTTAGGGTGGGCCTGCTCCCATCTCTCTCACGTTCTTTCCCACATTATCTACCCACCGTGTTCTTGGTCTTCCGAGTGGACGTTTCCCACTCGGTCTCCCTACCAATATATTTTTCGCCATTCTATCTTCTCCCATTCTAGCCACGTGTCCTGCCCACTGCAGCCGTCTCGATTTTATAATTCTAACTATATCTAGAGATGCATAGAGGTCATGCAATTCCTCGTTTAAAGGTTTTGTTACCTTCTTTCTATGGGCAACACTACGTGGGGGGGGGAGGCTAGTTCAGTGATGAGGGAGTGGGTCGCGATGACGAGGGGAAGAGATAGGTGAGATGGAATCTGGTGGAATGGGCGCCACTTCGTTTCAAAAAACAAAACAAAATTATAATTTATGATAACAAGAAGGATGCCGGAACATAATTTAAGATGCTTCAAATTGAAAAAAAAAACAATACTGAATTTATTTTATATATCTTTAAAATATTTAGGAAACATAATTTATGCGATTCAAAACATTTTTTTAATTACAGAATATACAAAATTACAAACATAAATTTATTACAAAACAGTTAATTATTCATCTACATTTTGCACGTGTGAAAGGGATTTGAAGAAATCATGATGTTCCGGTGGTATCGTAATAGGTCAACCATATTCTTGAATTTTGCTATTGTAATTGGTCTGATATTTTTATAGAGTGGTATCAATAAAAGATTTTCAAATTTTCTTGATCTACCCCGACGTGGTAATAATTTCAGGACTATAAAATTTTCATTCTCATTCATTGATGTCTTATAAAAGAATTATACGGTCCATTTCTGATAAAACATATCCAACATATTTTTAACCAGTTTACTTATCCTCCATCGGAATACTTTGCCCGTTTAAAAATTGTTTGGAACATAAACAACCTGAAATACTTCACTGGTAAATAACATGAAGTAGTATTTACCTGTAACCATGATAACCGGCAAAAAAATGCAAAACGGAGTTAGGCCACTTTCCAAATAAACGGCTCATATATCTAATAAAAAGAAAACATAAATTAAATATTTTTTAGTGTTTTATCTTGTTAAAAATATTTTAAAACGTCATTTAAAATGATTGAAATTCATTATCTTTATTTTTATTTTAATTACTTCAATTTATAATTATATTTTATGGATAAAAATATTTTACAGTTTATATAAAAATTAAATTAATAATTTTTAGACAAATCTTAAAGAGGAGTTGTTTTTAAAATTGGTTAAACAGCGATTCTCAATCTGACCGACTTTTTTTCAGTTCTAAAAAAAATTAGCTGGAGTGGAATAATTAACACATAAATTATATTTAAATTAAATTTAATTAATTATAAATTATAAATTAAAATTAATAAATAATATTTATTAAACCAGCGCATGATTGGCTCTTTGTTGATGGCACCACGTCACGTGTTGGCCCGTGAGATTTGCAGTGTTAAAAAATTAATACTGGTACTTTCAGTGATTCAATCAAGCTGAAATTCTATATATAGCAGTTTTATACAATTTTTAATCATGTGAAAAATTATCAAATATATATCTTTATTTTTACGGTCACTTTAGAAGGAAAAAAATCAAAACGTTGTAGGTAATGACACTCTTCCGGTTGAGCTACATTACTCAAAAGTTGATAGAAAACTATGAATTTTGAATACTGCCCGTATACCAAATTTCATGATTCTAGCTCAAACCGTTTTTGCGTAATCTTGTCTACATACACACATACACACACACAGACATTTTTCTCAACCTTAGTGAAAATGATTCAGGAACCTTCAAAACGTATAAAAACATCAAAATCTCAACATCGAAAATTTTCGTGACCACAATACTATCTTTTGGCGAGATAGTAAAAAAGGTCAGATGATTTTGCGATGCTCTGGAACATTTCTGATAGGGGAGGGGGTGAAAATTATGATTGAAAATTGGGCCGTGAAAAAAAGATTGAGAAACACTGAGATAGATTTTTCCTTTTTTTTTTAAGAATTAAAAAACATTGAAATAAAATTTATATATTTTATTTTGTTAAATTTGTATGTGGTGGCCCCGAACATTCTTCTTCCATTAAACAGCCACAATGACATTTTTCTACAAACTCATCTTGAACTTTATAGTTCTTTTCTTCATTTACATTTATAGTTTGTTTATCGTTTTCCATTTTCGATGTGGAGATAACTTGCTTTTTTATTGGTGTTGGTGCTTCATGCTTCTGTTTCTCTCTACAAAAAGAAAAATTGATTTGAATTAATAATTTAAATACTCCATTTTTAGTAGTTTATAAAATACATAAAATTTTGCATTTTTGAATTTATAAAAATTTATTATTAATTAATTTTTCTCAATTTGTTTTTCAAATTGCCATATGATGTATATAATATATATACATTATTTCTATAAAATTTATTAATTAATTAATATTTGTGGGTTCTAAGGCATTTTGGCTACAGACTATTTGCGAAATAATCATATTATATTATTATATTACTATCTCATCTTTTTTTATTGAATACAAGGTTTGTTCAAAAGAAAAGGTGAATTTTTAATTATTTCCATAAGTATTTATTTATTCATCAATATTCTTTTGTCCCCTTCGAAATAATTCCCCTTAAATATAATGCACTTATGCCAGCGCTTCTTCGAATCGTCGAAGCACTTCTGAAATTCGCGTTATGGCCATCAGCTCGTTCTTGGATTTCGACTTTATCTCATCAATTGTGGCAAAAGGTTTTTAAGTGTGTTGGAGCACTTTATTCCAGTTTTGACGCCAAATTTAATGCAGATTCTTTAAAAAATTGAAGAACACACAAAAACTTGACTAACTTTTTCAGTTGTCAAAAACAAACTACTAATCCAACTTGGCTAATAATGTCAACATATGAGTATCATATGTGTACCAACATAACAAACAAAAAAATGTCGCAAAAATTCAAAATTCACCTTTTCTTTTGAACAGACCTCGTATATAGTATATGTTTGGGGGAGTGGGTGAGAGAGATAGTAATAGAGAGATAATAATATAAAAAAAAATAAATATAACTCTTTTCTTACGTTGGTTCTTTTCTGGTTTCTTCTTCTGTTTTATCTATATTTTTCTTTACAAATCTTTTTTTATTAACTGTCACCTGCATTTTGGCTAATCTTGCATTTCGATCACTAATAATTTTGGTTGCCACATTTCTCATTTTAATCTGTCCTGGCTTTGTCACATTTTTTTCAGGAACTTTCCTAATTGCCATTTCCATTTTCTGAAATTAAAATATTAATCTTTTGTTAAGAATTATTTTACTATACTATTATAATGCTTGACTGATCAAAGTAGCTAGAATATATTCTAATGTCACAAATATAATGCTATTATCTTAATTAATTATATCTTAAAGTATTTTTCAATAAATAAATATATTTAAATTTCCTCAATATATTTCTATAATAAGAGTGTATCTACTGTAAATAAATTGATATTTTCATAGTTATCAAAATATTCCAATATTCCAAATTTTATGAAAACTTGTAAAAATGCAAAATATAAATTTCAGGTCAATAATAGTTTTAGTAGTCGATAATATTTTTTTTTTTTAACTTTTATACTTAAAAATTACTTTAATTTTTTAGCACTGATGCAATTTGTAAAAAGTTTAATTATTAGGTTTAGAAAATTGAAATTATTTAATAAAATAAATTTGATTTTCATAAACTTTAGGTCTGCATCATATCATTGGTTGATTTTGAAAGGATAGTAATATCAATAGACGAAACAATAATTTAACTTTTAAAAATGCAAAATATAAATTTTAGATCAATAGTAGTTTTAGTGGTCGATAATGTCTAAAAAAATAAATACAAAATCTTTAATAATTAATTTATTAATTAAAAATAAAAAGATTATTCAATTTTTACAATAGATAAAATAATTATAAATAACAGAGTTAGGATTAAACTTTTTAAGATATGAAACTAATGATTCGTATTTATTTCCCCATTTTATGAGACAAACTACTCTATCTCCAGGTTTTTATATTTTGAAATAGAAATAGATTTTTTTTTATTAGATTATTTTATTTATTGATTGAATTATTAAGATGTTATTAAAAGGTGATACATTTAGTTATTAATTATTATTATACTTAATATTTTATCGATTGACAAACAATTTTCTAAATCTATTTAAAAAATAAAATTCAATTCTATTATTAATACATCAAAATAATCCAATAAATAAATAAATATTTTGTTTTTGTTTTTTTTTTAACCTGATTTTAAAATTTTTCTTACCTTATTTAGGTAGATAGAAATATCATCGAGGGTTGAATTTCAAATGGAATTTCAAAATATTTCAGGACAATAGTTAAAGATTTTCACTAATCAATTAAATGAATTTAATAAAATTGTTGCCTTTTATATATATACCTAAAGATACCTATATATGTGTATAAACATATTATAATTTCGAGTTAACTGGAATGTTGGGAGGGCTTAGCATCGAATAACCGGTTCAAGAAACTAAGTGGGGGCGATTGACGTAAATCCACGGTGCTTCTCAATGAATTTACGGGGATCACATGCAATCTATGAATTTTTAATATTGCTCTCCAATTATATCTCTTTTTAGGATATAAACAACGGAATTATAATATTAAAAAAAATAATTGATGTAACCATTCTTTTAGATACATATATTATTTAATTGGAGAGAAATTATGAAAATGCAAGATTACATAACAAGAAAGTAAGAAAGAAGGAAAGAAAAAAAAGACAATATTGATTAAAAATACTGAATTTTTCCTTTTTTTAATTTTAACATTTTTGGATTTATATTTTTTAAGGAAGTTTTAATTACTCATTGATTTAATTAGTAGGTGATTAATTAATGAGATTCAATATTTTTTTTCTCTATTCTACTTATTTAAATTGTAGTTAGCTTCAGTCTACTGCGTACCATAAAAGATTAAGTTATAAAAAAATTTATATTTGCAAATTTCTGAATTACCTTTAATAAAATTATCATATTATATAGGGTAACATTTAAAAAGAGATTATATTAGGAAAACAAAAAATCAAAACAATTTGTGAAAGAAATTTATTTTCTAGACTATTTATCTATTGTACGTATATATAAGATATATACTATCTGATTTATTACATTACAAATGGAAAAAAAAAATATAATAGAATTAATTTTATTTATATTTTAGAAAAAAAATGGAAATAATTATTTAAGAATCAAAACATTATATTTTCGTATTTTATTCTTTCATTTAATGTATTTAAATGTATTTATTAATTAATTATGTCATGTATGTCATGTCATGTATAGCAAACTTTTACTATTAAAAAATTTTAATTAATTTTTTTAAAAATAAAAATCATATAATTACTTTTACTAATTTATTTTGATAAAAATCCCTTTCTTCTAACCATTTTCTTCCATATTCATAACTCAATAAATAAAACATGTCTGAACGTTGTTGGGGATTATCATATGAAGGTTGAAATAAAGTCGTCTGAAATAAAACAACAGATTGACAAAGATTGATTTTTAATAAAATTTATTAAATGTTCTAAGATTATAAACATTGGTTTACAATCTGTATATTTTATTAGCTATACCTGATAATCGGATGATTGAATCCAATCAGGTGGTCTAATCGCTCTTGTTGGTTTCCAATCTTTAAACATTTTTGCAAGTGCATTGTCTTCTTTAGTTTTCTTTAAAAAAAATATATTTATATATATAAAAATGTTAAAAATAAAATCAAGCCAATAATAAAAAAAATCTTAATTTGAGTTATTATATATACTTATATTAGATATATATATTTATAAAATATAATCAACACATTATTATGCAAAATTAATATATGACAACATAGGAGTACAAAGGGTTAATTTTACTATTTGTTTTTTTTTTCAATTAGTCACTCGTAGTATCTATTTTAAATCTAAATATTTTCATAAATGTTATAATATATCTTTAAAACCTTATTAGATATATTAAATACCTTTTCTTTGGTCATTCTAATTCCTAATTAAGAAGAAATTTAAAAAAATAAAATAATTTTTGAAATATAATATATTTTAAACAATAAATTAAAAATAAACATAATTTCTATGGAAATTATTTCAGTATTTATAAAAATAATTTATTATGCTAAATACATATACCTAATTGAAGTATTGTGAAGAAAGCGGAGACTAATTAATTAATAAAAATAATTAGAAAATTAGGCAGAGTCTCTTTGTTATAATATTCAGAATTTTTTTTTTTTTTTGTCTTGTTTTGTTTATTTGCATTTTACAGGGATAACTTTCAATTTCTATCTATTTTATTGTTAATATCCATATAAATAATATATGTATTTAGAATATCACCAAATTAAACTACATTAAGAATTTATTTTTTATCTTACTTGAAAATATAACTGACCTAAGTTAAAATTTCATGTTTGGTTTCTTTTTCAGGAAAAGGGAAACTAATTTAAAAAAACAACCTTTTTATATAATATATATTAACATCCAATGGTTATTTTAAATTAGGGGACAATAAGGACAAAAACAAAAATAACGGAATATTTTCTAAGAAGAATCCATTCTCATTTTCGTGGACAATAAATCATAAATTAAAGGTGAAACAATTTATTTGAACAAAAAACCGTTAGATTTAGTAAATAAAAAAAAAGGTTTATGTTTAATCAATTTAAAAAATAATAAGAATAATTTTTAATTATAATTTTATATTATACACATTGTTTCGTCGAAAACTAGTCCTTAAGCCTAATTCTCGTGCTTCAGTTTTAAACCCTTTTTTTGTTTACTGTAAAATAAATGTTTGGAGAAGGATTAAATATGAATAGGTATTATTAAATAATTATGCTCAATTTGGGGTGTATATTGAAGAATTTATTAGCCCCATGAAGGGAGAAAACCTTGGCGTGGCCAAAGAAAAAACTCCCTGAAGACTTAACATTTGATGAAAGCTATATGCATACGTAAAGGAGTGTGTTTGTTATAAATGTTAATTGTATATAGTAATGATCAAGAGGTCTGTTATATGATAATAGCCAATAGGCCTGATATAAATGCATTGAATGATCGTTCGTAATGGCGTCACAGTAAGTTGAGCCAGCGTTGAGCGAATCATTCGTATATATATATATTAAATAAATACCTTTCGATTTGGAATATGTTATATTATAATACATTACGATTATACAATCCTGATATACATGTTGAAATGTGAATATTGAAGAAAGAATAATTAATACAATTCGTTGTGTAGAGAAACGTGTTGTCTTTTAGCTGTTGTCTTGCCGGCCAACCTCAAGCCAGTCCCAACCAATATGTCTCCGCCAAGCCACGCGCCAAGCCCACTTAGCATATACGAATCATAGCGAGCCTATCCGAACCAACCCGAACCCTCAACAGTTACCTTAGTCTCATAATTCAAAAAACGTAGAATAATATTAATAGAAAATTATTAAGTGAAATTTAGATTTGGCTTAAACACACTCCCCCCGTTGCGAATCAATGAGCAAGATATATGTATAGTGATTACAATAGAATGGACAATGGTTTAGAATGTTAACAACAAGTATTGATGAATTAATTGTTAAAAAACATAGCAAAGTGATGTTTTCGTTTGAAAATCCCATGCGACTTGAGATATTCCATCATCTGCAGGAAGGACGTCGACGATGATCTGATTGATCTCGAGTTTACCTTGAGAACATTGCCATTTTTGACGAGTTTGAAGTTCGTGTAGATATTCTAAATACCATCGTTTCCAGAGTTACTGTGTGGCCTTAGTAATTAATTGTCATATGTTGAGACGATAATCTGGAACATCAGAGATATTATTTTCGGGAAGTATCGTGAGAGATTAGAATGTGAGCAAGAGTTAATACAATAAGATCATTAGGATCGTTAGATAATGAAGACAAGAGGTGAGAATTGAATATAGATTCTATATGTATAGCAAGTTAGTTAAGTTTTTCAAAAGTTAATAATTGATCTTTCACCACTCGTTTTGAAATGATGTTTAAAGGATTTCATTTCAGCTTCCCAAATGCCACTAAAATGAGGAGATGTTTAAAAGATTTCATTTCAGCATCCCAAATGCCACTAAAATGAGGAGATAGGGGGTGGATTAAATCGCCAAGTAATACCTTTTTTTCCAAGGCAAAATCGTTGACAATGCCTTGATGGGATTTAGATGAGAACAATATATAAAGCTCACGTAATTGATTGTTTGCACCTATGAAATGTGTACCATTGTCAGGATACACGTGAGACGGGACACCTCGTCGACCAATGAACCGTCCAAATGCATCCTAAAAACCGTTAGTTGTTAGATCACTCACTATTTCGAGATGTACGGCCTTTGTGGCCATGCAGATGAAGAGACATCCATATAAAAAACTCTCTGTTCGATTACGGAATTTTCATTCCTTGATGTACAGGAGACCGAAGTAATCGACAGCCACATGAGAAAATGCAGCTGACTTGGTGACCCGAGCAGAAGGCAGATCTGCCATCTTTCCATGCAATAACACTGGTCGATATCGAAGACAATCAATGCATCATCGAATGATTCGTCGAACTGTACCCTTACCATTCAGAATCCAAAGTCTGGCGAAGATTGTATAGAGTAGTTTGGATTCCGGCATGAAATGTGTATTTGTGAATATCACGGATAATCAAATCGGTCACGTGATGATGAGAAGGTAAGAGAGTAAGATGTTTTTTCTTTTCGTGAATGAGAGTGCGGCATGTTTTAAACGCCATCCAATTGTTAAAACACCTTGTTTGTCAATTGATTAATATCAACACGCAGTCGAAGAATTTCAGCCAGAGAATTGGTTCCAGTTAAGAGATCGTCTACATAAAGATCCCTTTTTTAGAATTTCGAAAGTTCTAGAAGAGTTATGAGCTTGGTCATCAACAAACTGATTAACAGTTCGAATAGCAAGGAAGTATGGAGCAGAGACTCCAAAGATAATTCTCTGAAGATCAAAGATATTGATAACATTATTATGATAATATAGAATCCTTTGAAACTTACGATGGTTGGATTTGTCAATACCTCTGAGCGATATCTGAAGTCATAACACAGATGTAAGATCGAAAACGTAGCAGCATAGTGAATAGACCATCTTGGATAGTAGGATCAATCAATAGAACCTCATTCAATGAGATATTTCTCTGATTTGGCAAAAGAAATCGAACACGACCCGCACCTTTGTAGTGGTGCTGGAGGTTTTGATTACTGGATGATGAGGCTTGTAACATCCTGGCTCTTGGACATCGGGGACATATATCATATGGCCCATATCAATATTTTCTTGCATTACCTTGCAATATTCAGTTTTTAATTGTGAGTTAGCATTCAATCTCCTCTGTAAAGATAAAAATTGTCGATAAGCTTGATTTCTAAAATTTCCAAATTCAATATTATTTATAAGGAATGACAATTTAACAATATATTGACCATATGGATTGCGAGTAGTGTGAATTTGATAATAAGTTTCAAATATGAAATCATCTAAAGATTTAGAGCACCTTTGATTTATGTTTTCATTTTCCAAAAATTGAGTTAATTGATTTGACAGATCAGTCAGTTGTCAGGACACAGGTTGTTTTTGCAAAATTAAATAACAATCATGTGTTGAAAGGTTGATCTGTTCAATGGATAGAAGAGAGAAACTTGTTCCTGAGCCAATAAGAACATCTTTTGGACGTGGTAAATGGAATTGTGGATCAGTTAATTTAATGTTTCGTGGAAACGTTGACATGTCACGTGGAAAAACTTGACTGGTACTCAGATCAGCAATTTGATTAACTGTCAAGAAGGATAATGATCTTTAAAAGTTATTATTCATGGATTTGCACTTGATTTGTATTAGATTTTTTGAGAAAGTTTGCATTTCATTAACTACTCCTATAGGAATAGAACATGTTTACTTATTAAAGCTTTGGTGGTTGTTTTTATTTACAATGGAACCCCGCAAACCAAACCACACACCGACACCCGCCACCGCGAATCCATCCAAAGAGCACAAACACACACACAAAGCCCCGACCGTCACCCCCTTGATCGCCACCAAACGTCCGCGGAAGTAGCAACCGAAACGCCGCGCACACGCCCGCATCCCCCGAACAAACCCACAACAACAAGCACCAATACGCGGTCCAATCCACAAAATTCCCTTAGAGAACGTGTTTGTTTGGGAATTTAAAATTTATGTGTTAACGATTCAATAATGAAATTAGCAGTCGCACAGGTATCGTGCACTCATTGAGCTGGTATGAAATTACCTGATGAATCCTGCATCATTATAATGGCATTCATCATTGATTGGAATCTGGGATGTTTAAGATAAGTCGTGAGATTGTGTGTGACCAATCATTTAGACGTATCATTATGAAATACTGTTAAATGATGAGTAGTGTTTTGAGGATTTTATAAACATCATATATGCGTTGATCAATCGAGAGAGAGAGAGTTGAAAGATGGACACTTAAAGAGTATATGATAGCCAGGAGAATGGGTGTATTATAGCCAAGTGGGCCTAATGAATGAATAGTCAAGTAGGTTCAATGAATGAATTTGTGTAATGTATATGGTTAAATATCGGAAAAAGGAAGATACTAATTATATGAATGAATTAGGGATATGTATTGTAAAAAGTGTCTCATGAAAAGTTCACTAATTATAAAATTAATTAGTATGATATGTATGGAGACTATGAGGCTAAATATACTTTAGCCAAATGGGTTTATTGAATAAATTGTTCGATGTGTATGTTTCGTGGAAACAGATCGTTCATAACAACGTTTGAGAGATCGAATGTATGATGACCATGGGTCAGACATACTTCAGCCATGGGCATGAAAGTCGCAAGTAGGCGAGCAGGCGAATGTTTGTTTTATAACAACGATCACGGATCGAATGTATGATGACCATGGGCCAGACATACTTCAGCCATGGGCATGAAAGTCGCAAGCAGACGAGCAGGCGTATGTTTGTTTTATAACAACGATCACGGATCGAATGTATGATGACCGTGGGCCAGACATACTTCAGCCACGGGCATGAAAGTCGCAAGCAGGTGAGCAGGCGTATGTTTTAATAGTGTCCCATGATGGGAATACCATAAGATACGTTTTAATAATTATATGAATGAATTGATACAATACACATGTTTAAATATTGTATCCTGGTCATAGCTCTATAAAAAGGCTACTGTTTATATATGAATAAAATTGATACAATATATATATATTTACATATTGTACCCTTGTAAGAGTTCTATAAAGAAGGTTTTGTTAACTTTGCAAATTGCAAAATTGCTATTTCTTGTATAATTCTGAAATGTTTTAATAACTATAGTTACTATAGTATTTCTTGTATAATTTTGAAATGTTTTAATAACTATAGTAATATTATTATTAGAAAAGAGTATTTAAAAAACAATAATTAAATATCAATAGCAGAAATATTAATTAATTATAATAACAAAAATACCAATTAATAATGTATTGATATATTTAATGTCGTTAATCTTTATAAGAATTAGTTGATGGAAGTGACAAATTTTTAAATTTATAATTTTGATAATAATAAGTAAATGATGGAATTAAAGAATATAGCGTTATTAATCTTTATAAGAATTGATTGATCGAATTGAAAATTGATAATTTTGGTAATAATTAAATAATGGAATTAAAGAATATATCGTTATTAATCTTTATAAGAATTAATTGTTCGAATTGAAAATTTAAAATTGATAATTTTATAATGATAATAATAATTAAATAATGGAATTAAAGACTATAGCGTTGTTAATCCTTATAAGATTTAATTGTTGGAATTGAAAATTTTAAAATTGATAATTGATTGAAAATTAAATTTTAATAATAATAATTAAATAATAGAATTAAAGGATACAGCGTTGTTAATAAGTTAAATTTGTAACTTATCTTAATTTGATTGCGTTTCACGATGTTGATGGAGATCAGGCACTGATTTAGAAATGTTTTTCAATTTTTAATCTCGTTGTATGTAGATATTATCAGTCCATAACCTCACAGGAGGCACCATTTGTTTCGTCGAAAACTAGTCCTTAAGCCTAATTCTCGTGCTTCAGTTTTAAACCCTTTTTTTGTTTACTGTAAAATAAATGTTTGGAGAAGGATTAAATATGAATAGGTATTATTAAATAATTATGCTCAATTTGGGGTGTATATTGAAGAATTTATTAGCCCCATGAAGGGAGAAAACCTTGGCGTGGCCAAAGAAAAAACTCCCTGAAGACTTAACATTTGATGAAAGCTATATGCATACGTAAAGGAGTGTGTTTGTTATAAATGTTAATTGTATATAGTAATGATCAAGAGGTCTGTTATATGATAATAGCCAATAGGCCTGATATAAATGCATTGAATGATCGTTCGTAATGGCGTCACAGTAAGTTGAGCCAGCGTTGAGCGAATCATTCGTATATATATATATTAAATAAATACCTTTCGATTTGGAATATGTTATATTATAATACATTACGATTATACAATCCTGATATACATGTTGAAATGTGAATATTGAAGAAAGAATAATTAATACAATTCGTTGTGTAGAGAAACGTGTTGTCTTTTAGCTGTTGTCTTGCCGGCCAACCTCAAGCCAGTCCCAACCAATATGTCTCCGCCAAGCCACGCGCCAAGCCCACTTAGCATATACGAATCATAGCGAGCCTATCCGAACCAACCCGAACCCTCAACAGTTACCTTAGTCTCATAATTCAAAAAACGTAGAATAATATTAATAGAAAATTATTAAGTGAAATTTAGATTTGGCTTAAACACACATTTCTGTTGTTACACCATCATTATAAGCTATTCTTTAAATATATATCAATAAATTTGAAAATTATAAAACTGTTTAATTAAAAAATAATCTTATCAAGTTGTATATTATGTATAAAGATAATTTTAGTTTATATAACAATAAAATGTTTCATTAGTAAGGGAAAGTGTCCTAATATTGGATACTTTTTTGAACAATGACAAAAGGCACTCAATTCTTATTTTCAAATTGTTATTTTTTACTAATTATATTGGAAAATATTCTCTACATAAATGTGTGTATTTATACACCCATTAATTTTTATCAAAAGGGTTGAAGACATTAATTTACAAAAAATGTTGTGTTTACCTGTTTAGATAACAGGTTGGTTAATATGAGATACTATAAGAGTCCCGTAAATGAGACTATCTTTTATTTGTTTAACTTTCAAAAGGTCTTCTGAAAAATAATGTACATATTTGGAAATTTGTACTAATTTTATTCAATTATAAATGAATTAATCATGACAATTATTTACTCAAAAAAGAAAAAATGTTTAAAACAATACAGATAATTCTGTTTAAAAAATGTATCAAAAATTTCTGATAAAGACATGAAAATTGGAAATATTTCTCAATTGAGTACATTAATTAATTATGTTTCAGAATAAAATTTGCATAGAAACACAAAATCTTTTATTTCCCCACAATTTTCGTGGGACCAGGCTAAGTATTGAGATATCTCCTATTAGACCTGTTGTTGTATATCTATATAAAAGCACTTCATAAAATATCTTTGGTTATTTTTATAAAAAATTGAATTAAGTTGAACTTGGAAAAAAGAGTGAAAACTATGATATACAATGATCAAAATTCCAATAAATATAATTGTAAAACAAATCACCTGAATGTTAGTAGATGGTTTTGAAAAGTGAGTAAAAAAACATTTATTTATCATTTGGCATCAATTAATGATTATTTCTCGCCTGAGGGATTGTGCAAAAAAGGGGATTTGATGTTTCATTGACAGATTATTCCTAGGAATCATTTAATAGGGAATCCGCATGGAAGTTAGGTCACATAGAGGCTGCGGAGACTGTATCTCCTAATAGGCCACCTTCCGATATATACAGTTAAATCTAATGATTTCCTAATTTAATAATAATAATAATAATAATTGATTTATTTTCAATGATAATACAGGTTCAACAGAGATTGATTGAGTTTTTCCTTCTACATTAAAATTAATTTTTTATAAATTTTAAAGAAAAATACTATACTTACATATTTTTTTTGTTTGAGGTATTTCCACTATTACTTTCCTTTTATTAATTAATGTTGAAATAAATTTAGTTTCTCAATATAAAAACACAACTTTTTCAATAAATCGTATGATGCAGGGGTAAACTACTACTGTACTATTGATCCCTTGACCAGATACAAGGGCAGGTCAATAAGTCGGTGACTTTTTGAATTTTCCGTGAATGAAATGACAACCATCAGCTGACTCCTGGCGAAATTTGAACCAGCTAGTTCTTTTAGTTTTAGTTAGCAGACTATCTTGTGATTTGGGAAAAAAATGGAAAAAAGTGAATTTCCATGAAAATCCATGAAATGGGATACGAATTACTCCCTCATCCGCCCTATTCTCCGGATGTAGCCACAAGTGACTATTTCTTGTTTTCAAACCTGAAGAAATGGCTAGGCGGAAATAGATTAGACTCTAATGATGAAATCATCTCACAAACAAATACATATTTTGATGCCCTCGACAAATCTTATTTTTTGGAAGGGATAAAAAAATTGGAGAAAAGTTGGACGAAGTGTATAGAGCTCAAAGGCGAGACTACATTGAAAAATAAAATAATTTTTTTATCCAAAAACCTGTGTTTACAAGTTTACATCGTCCATGATGAAACTGAAAGTATCAGTGATAGGTCGCGTACTATTCATAAGATTCTGTTGTTGTTTGTCCTCCTCCTTCTTCCTTCTTCTTCATGATGTGAACCTGACATTGATCTTTGAAAAATTTCAAATACATGTTGATTGAATGTTGACTAATATTTTCTCTATTAATTTAACTAATATCCATATTATTTTTCTAAAGCATTGTATTATTAATTTGTCGTTTGATGATTTATATTAATTATTTATAAATTTTTTATTATTAAAAAATATATATTTGTTAATCAAAATATCATTCTGAAAAAATTGAAAATTTTATTATGGTTATAATAGGAATAATATGAATATTAAATATCATTTATTATTTCAAAAAATAGGTTTATTTTTTTTTTTTAATAATTCAATAACAACATATGTATATATAAATATAAAATAATATATAATAAGTAAGGTACTTTTTTATAGTTTCACATATTTTCGTTTGTACATAATATAAATAAATAAGTATTTCATTTAATAACATTAATAATTGAAATATTTCAAATTTTTACTATAAAATATATATATAAATATATTGATTTATATAGTTGATAAAAATAAAAAATATTTCGTCATTACTAATATGTAATGTTTCAATTACAAACTAATTATGACTTTGTATCACTCAATTTGTAGATAAATATAATAAATAAATATAATTTTAGTTTTTATATTTATTTATTATTTTATATAATAATAGAATGTCAGTCTTTAAAATTAATTATTGAATATAATTAATTAACAATTATCATATAATGGCAAGTTTTTTTTTTTTTTGTTGATATCTGTGTATTTATAAACAGATCTAAACAAAAAATATATTTACCTATATAATTTTTCATGAGATCTATAAGCAGAGTATAATATAGTATAGTATGATTTTCATTCTCTCTCACTTATTTATTATTAAATTTAAATATCATTTAAATAAATATAAAATTAGATTTTTTTTCAATTTAAACTGCTTTGAAGAGAGGGTGATTAGTTATCATTTTAGTCTTAATTAAGATAATTTGTACATCGATAGTTAATCACACATATAAAAATATTTTAAAATAATAATACATACATACATAGATCACATATAAAATAAATAGCTACATATTAATTAAAATAAATATATTAATAAATATATATATAGTGTAGTAGTTTTCAATTGACCCCCTCTTTTCCAAGGTCTTATCAAAAGAGTTAATTATCAATAGAAAAAGATTGAAAAACTCAAGGAATGACAGTGGTTAATGTAATCACAGATAAGATTTGTTGATTAAACTTAATAGAAAAGTTTATTATGGTCTCTCAAAAAAATCATTGGTAGAAAATTTTTCAATTTTTTCTAAAATACAACCTGCAGGAATTTTCCTTAATGGAAAATGTTTTAATCGGAAGTCTCTATTGTCAAAATAAATCGGTTTACATTGATAATCGCTAAATTCATTAAAAGAATCCACTTTGCAGATTATCTCAAAATGATGTCCAATCACTTGAAAGTGAACAATGCAGCCGTAATCAGGTTTGATCTCCAGATTGTGTTTGGTGAAAATCTTGTTAATGGTGAGATAATTTGGAGCAGGTCTCGCCAAAGTGAAGCTCAATAAACTCACAAACAAAATATGTCGATACATTTTAGAGGATTATATAAATCACAATAAATAAATAAAATAAATAATTATCCTCAAGCGGGCTGATTCACCTCGGCGATTAGAATATAACTGAGAAGTCCGGCTGCTCTAGCCAGTTTTATATACATATCTTCAGTACGCGCGTCAGAAAAATTATTTTCCGGCTTTGAAACCCCTCCCTCCACTTCATGTGCGTGATTTTTCGAATAGACCACACAATAACACCTACTCACATCGCAATGACCTGTAAGGATTTAAGGAAATTTCTTTTATAAATATAATATATAAATATATATATATATATTCCTATACTAAACAATAAAAATATTATACCCTTTTCAAAGGGAGGAATTATTTTATAAGATATTTTTTAATATTTAATATTTTTTTTTTTTTTTATTAAATATAAGAAATCAATATCTTTTAAGCAAATTAGGACTAAATAATTAGAATTTTTATTTTAAATTTTAAATTAAAAATTAATCATTTTTTTGGATAAAATTAATTTTCTCTTGTCCGTTTAGTTTTTGATTGTGATTAATTTTAATATTTTAGTAACCTGGAGCGCCACTTACTGAAAGAAAGGGTTATGATTACAATATTGTAATTAATAATTATAATTTATGATTACAATTTAGAAAATATTGTTGACTATGTTATAAAAGTCAGGTATTGAGAAAACATTCAAGAAAAACAGCAAACTTAAAATGTAATATTTGAATTGGCCAATGTTCAATACCACATTTGATTTAAATATTTTAAAATTAATAAATTTTATGAGAATATTAAAAATTAAATTAAAATTAAATATGTGATTATGTTTAAATATTTAAATAATAGTTTCAAAAAAAAATGTCTTAAGATGATTGATCAAATAATTTAATTCTTATTATACAAGTATAATAATTAATTACATTTAATTATATATATTTAGCTATAGTTAAGTGATTCTATAAAAAATAAAAATTAAATATACTTATTAATGTAATATTTAATTATCGCTTGAGATTTGTTTATCTTTTTAATATACATTTAAATTTTATCTTTAAGTATTTAATAAAAGTTAATTTATTATATAGATTTTTAGTTTTTTCATTTATTTATTACCAGTAATCTTGAAGGAGCGCCTGGAAAATATGCAACATGGAAAACAATTTTACAACATAACATATAAGTATAATTTGAACTTGTATTTCGTAATATGATTTTATTGCATCATTTAAACACTTTTTATTAATTCATTTAATTTTATATGTTAATTTAGCCATTTTGCTTATTCAATATTATATACCTTCCAGCTGTAAGAATTATCATATTGTTACAAAAATACAAATTATAAGATTATTATTATTAAAGATTTTTAAACAAAATTTTTAAATTATTTTAAAACTATAATTTCTAGAAAATTGTTTTCAATATATATAATTATGTACAATCTACTTCTATCATACTTTTTCTGTGAGAACATTTTAATTTTCTTTAATATTATTAATCATGAGAAGGGAAAGTGTTTAAAACCGATGACGTTTAAGAGCTTCTATTAATATTTAAAATATTTATTTGATTTTCAAAATATATAGTTAAACTATACTTAAATGGAATGTATATTATTAAATATTGACATGAGAAATAATAAAATCGGATATTTTTAATTTTAAGATACATTATCCCCGCATTCTGTTCTTGTTTTCCTTGTGAAATCAACTATATAATATAACAAGCGATATAAAAATGTATGTTATGGTAATAATTATCAAAGATTAAAAATAGTTGCATTTTAAGGTCCTTGACTTTAATGCTTTATCAGAAATCTAATGATAAAATAGAATTTTCCTAAAAGATCAATCAAATAACTTTTGACTTTTTAATGAAGAAAAATTACTACAATTTTAAGAGAGTATGTTTTTTATATATTATAATCCAGAAAAGATCAAATGGTTTAAATCAGGGATGTTCAACCTTTTAATTTAATGGGCCACATCGGAAACTTAAATATTTAACTGGGCAGCAAAATTACCAGAATATGTTAAGCCTAGCTAGTGAATGTCTCAAAACTTATGGATATTTTTGGGGATAGAGGTGGTTTTTTGTTTTTGAATGTTGCACAGCCTTTTTTTTTATAGCCTCGAAGTTATAGGTCGCTTGCCGGACTGTGAATTCTTTAAAATTTAACTCCAAAATGAGTCGATAGTGGGCCGCATTAAAACTTTGAGTGGGCCGCAATGCGGCCCGCGGGCCGCGTGTTGGACATCCCTGGTTTAAATAGTTATAAAACTTATAGAGTTGAAGCAAATGGAAAAGTTAATATAATCTATTGCAAAAGGATGAGAAGAAATCTCCAGGTAGGATTAAGTGGTAGAGATAATGAGCTCAGCGATTTATTAGAAACAGGTGAATCAATGATGTTTTCCAAGGAAATCAATTCGTTCATTTCTGGATAATTACAATTTAGATCAATTTATTATTTTTATATCTCATTTTATTCACTATAATCCAAACTGGTATTTACTATATATGTATATTTATAAATCATGAAATTATTTCAAATCACATAAACTACTAATCAAATTAAAATTAAATGTTTTTCAAATTTAAAATTGATAGATATGAAAATGCAAATAAAAATCTTGAGTAAGATCTTTCAAGAAAATAATAAATTAAAATCAACCTATATTCAATAAGAAAAGAATACCTTTTCGGCAATCAATCTTACATAAGTTTCACTTTAACGAAAATTCTCACAATGGAATTTCCTTTTCCGGAGACATACCCACTCTGAATAGGGCGTTTCTAAAATATTTTACTTTGTGGTTTGTATTTGAAAGAGAAAGAATGAGAATTGAGGGGACGGTAGGGGTTGAAGCATATTCTCCCACTCTAGACTTTTTCTACTTACTCAAAATAAATTGGAATAATTTAAAAAAAATACTTTGATTCTTTGGAATGAAATTTTATAATATGCAAATTAACATTATTTACTTATTTTATTAATTTTTATAATAATTTTCATAATTACTAATTGATTAATATATGAGATGGATACTCTTTAGGAATAAATTAGAATAAATTATTGTTAAATATTTATATTTTATATCAGAATAAGTTGAATTGAAGGCGCCACAGGGCGAGAAGTTAGCGTAGCTGGCTCACATTCTCGTGGTCCCGGGTTCAAGTCCCGGACCTGGGAAGGAAATTTCTCTTGCTGGGGTCTATGGGCCGGAGTCAACCCCGCCTTCCGGATCAAAACTGGGAAAGCCACTTGATAGCGCCTCCGATCAAGAAACTCAAGGTAAAGGTTGATAGGCCCCGTTCTACTAATCATAGGGCACCTAATTGATATAACCGACTTGATAGGAGTTGTCCTTGACTACAAAAGTCAGAGGGTTTTTTTTATCAGAATAAGAGTGGAAATCTTCAAAAGTCAACAACAACGCGAATAAAAGTTTTACACACCAAAACTACATCAAAGGCCCCTTAAACGATGCTAAAAATATTTCATTCGAGAAGAGAATCTCTTTTTTCGAGATAATGGTTTGCTAATTCCACTACTTATATAAATAATTAAATAATTATTAAACTTGATAAAGTCAAAATAAATCAATACATCAATATTCATATAATTAAAAAAAAAATTAAAGAGAAATAAAAGAGAAGTAACAGGTGGGATAGTAAAAGCTAATAGAAATAGTTTTTAAATACCTATCCATTTTATATTGTTTCTTTAAATAATTGACCGAATTATAATATTATAACAAAAATGTGTTTGGGAATAATAAATAATTTTAATCTTAAAATATTTTTGAATTTCTTTTTTTTATTTTCTATTCTTTATGTATCATTTATGATTAGTTTTACTATTTTTGAGAATAAATATTATAAATTCATACCTAAATTGAAATTAATAAACCAACAATAATTATCTTATAACTAGCTTATAACTAGCTTATAATTCTTTACATATACCCAATATATATATATGTAGTAGATATTAATTGGGATGTTAAAACAATATTTTATACTAAAAGAGAATAAAAAATAAACTAATAAACTTTTACTCCTATCATTTTGGAATAGAACAAATGAAATATATTATTATTTTATTAATTGTATTTATTGTATATTATTTTTAAATGACTAAATATATATATAATTTTTTCTATCCGATTAAAAAAAAAATGCAAAATTAATTAATTATAAATTTAATTAAAAAGAACAAATTAGTATTTCAAAAGTTATCAATCGGATAAGAAAAATCATGTATCAATTTAATGAAGAAACTAATTTTATTTAATGAACAATTTAATTTTCTAAAGGTTTTTTCCTTACATTAAAATTTTGATTCAATAATTAATGTTTTCAACATTTTTAATAATAATTTTTCCCTAACGAGCTTCTGAAGGAGACGGACGTCTTTAACATAAGCTCCTTTAATGATGTTATTTCATTAGTGTTGAAAGTGGTTAAAAAAAAAAAAATAATAATAAATATAAAGTTGCGATTAACACAAGATTGTATACTATTGGATTCAAATTGATAGTGCTTATTAACACCTTTTGAATGATTTGATCCTTCATGACTTTCTGTTAATGGGAGATCCATTTGAGGCTACTGGAACCTATTAAGATAAGTTTAAAATATACAGTCTATTAGCACTAATAGAAGTGAAATTACTTATACTAAACTGAAAAAAATTATTTTTTAATATTTTATGTATATATTGAGTTTTAATATAAATTTAATATATATATTCTAATAGAAATTATATCTTTAACACTGATAAAAAAACAAATAACACAAAAAAAATAAAAAATAAAAAAATAAAAAAACCTTTCACTATCCAAGGCCTCCCCCTCCCTGTTAGTCACACCGACGGGCCGCGGTGTGTGAAGATTTTCCTTCCCTAAAACCCAAACCTTTTATAAAATGCCACCAACATGTGCATATTGCAAATTGTTCTTTACAAATGAAAAATACAATTGCCAAAAATGTGGAAAGAACTTCCATGCCAAATGTGCTATTGAACACAGTCTTTTCCATAAAGAGACTAATACAAGCAAGACTCCAGAGATAATAGATCCTGATGTAACTTCTCCTAACAAGACTACTGCAGAAGAACCTACTAATACACCCGACATTGATGACAGCTGGCAAACTACAACACCAAGACAGAAGAAACGGCAGAGACACAGTCCCGATACAATTAGAAGTGTTAAACAGAAGACAATAATTGATTATATTACCCCCACCAATCCAAAAAACACTGTTAGTACCTCAAATAAATTTCAAGTCCTTTCCAACTTACCACTTAATGATCCCCTACCTCCTACACCTACTCAGCCAAATAAACCTCCCCCAATATTCATACCTCACGTTACAGACTACAATAAAATGACAGACAATTTAACCAGAGTGGCTCTAAACGGCTATTTCTGTAAACTGACAAGTAAAGACGAAATAAAAATAAATCCTAAGACACCTAACGATTATCGATCCATCATTAAAATGCTAGACATTTCAAAAATAAGTTATTTTACATACCAACCAAAATGTGAACGAAACTTTAGAATTGTAATTAAACAACTTCACCCCTCAACCGACACTAATGACATAAAAAAAGAAATTGAAGATCTTGGTCACTCTGTGGCTAATATCTTTAACATTAGAAACAGGACTACTAAAGACCCACTTCCCATCTTCTTTATAGACTTAAAACCAGCATCTAATAACAAGGACATATATAAACTGCAATTCCTTTGCCATAGTAAAGTTGTGATAGAACCTCCCAAAGCACAACGAGATATCCCTCAGTGTACACGATGCCAAAACTACGGTCACACAAAGGCATATTGTAGACTGAGACCACGGTGTGTAAAATGTACTCAAGACCATTTGACAGCTGACTGTAACAAAGACAAAAGCACACCTCCTGAATGTGTTTTATGTGGGGACTCACACCCTGCTAACTATAAAGGCTGTGATCATTATAGGAAATTACTAAAAACCAAATATCCTTCTCTCAGACCTAAACAAGTACAAGTTAAATCACAGACCGTCAAAGTAACCCAGCCTATTGAAAACAAATTACCAACTCAGACTACTTCCCCCATACAAAAAACAAAACTCTACTCACAAATAGTGGCTTCCAAACATAATGATAATAATGAACTTCCCATGACCAGTACCGACAATACTAGTACTAGACTTGAAAACATGTTGACAAAACTAATGGAACGCATGGACACTATGCTTAACCTATTAACCACCATAATTTCCAGATTCCCAAATGGATCGCTCCCTTAGGATTGCCTTATGGAACGCCAACGGTCTTATGAGGCATTCCGGGGAGTTAAAATGCTTCCTAATAGACAAAGACATCGACATAATGTTGATAACAGAAACACACTTTAACAAAAGAAGTTATCTTAAAATCCCCAATTACACACTGTATACGACAAA
This sequence comes from Labia minor, assembly GCA_963082975.1. Classification (NCBI taxonomy): domain Eukaryota; kingdom Metazoa; phylum Arthropoda; class Insecta; order Dermaptera; family Spongiphoridae; genus Labia; species Labia minor. Next base: position 11,905,384 of record OY720344.1, on the reverse strand, counting down.
CCACCCAGACGGAACCTCTCACGGAGGATCAGCCATTATAGTTAAAAACTGTATTAAACATTACGAAAACTCTAGTTTTGACAAAGACTATTTACAATCGACATCAATTAAAATTACTGACATAAATGGACAAATTACAATCTCAGCTGTATACTGCCCACCAAAACATAAAATCAATCATGATATGTTCGAGGGTTTTTTCGAAACTCTCGGGCAAAGGTTTATAGCTGGAGGGGACTATAATGCAAAACACACAGACTGGGGTTCTAGACTAATTACACCAAGAGGGAATTGCCTTCTCAAAGCAATCAACAAAAAAAGACTTAGAACACTGACTTCAGGACACCCTACTTACTGGCCAACTGATAGAAACAAAATTCCTGACCTAATTGACTTTTTTGTGACGAGAGGGCTCGATCCAGGGCTTGCTAAAGTGGAGAACTGTCTTGAACTCTCGTCTGATCATTCACCGATACTTATGACTTTTCCTTCCCAAATATATCCCATAAGAAAAGACATATACATAACAAATAGAAGTACTAACTGGACTTTATTCACAGAGACATTAAGTAAAAACATATCACTAGACATTCCACTTAAAAATAAACAGGATATTGACAAGGCAATTCAAAATCTCACTAAGCTCATTTGCAAAACTGCTACAGACTGCACACCGACTTACTTTCAGAGAGAGTACAAACACAAGATTCCCCCTAACATAAAACATTTAATTGACAAAAAAAAAACACTAAGACGACAATGGCAACTTCATAGAGCTCCAACAATTAAGACACAATTAAATAAACTTACAAAGGACATTAAGAGTCTTCTGGCCATCGATAAAAATCAAGGTATCCAGAATTTTCTTAAAAATCTTACTCCCGACATCGATACTGACTACTCTCTTTGGAAGGTAACCAAAAAACTTAAAAAACCCATTACTAGAATCCCCCCCTTACGTAGACAGGATAACAGTTGGGCCAGAAACGACAACGAGAAGGTGGCTACCTTTGCTAAACACCTGATAAATGTCTTTACTCCACATCCCCCTACAGACAATACCGACGAAAACTTCCAATCAATTCTAAATTTTGACACTCACAACTATACTATGACAAATTTTAAAAAAATAAAACCTTCAGAAATTAAACAGTTTATACGACAGACCATTAAACCAAGAAAGGCTCCAGGAAATGACCTAATTACTGGTAGAATGATAAAAGAACTGCCTGATAAGGCAGTTCTTTTGATAAGCCATATTTTCAATTCAATTATCAGATTAGGTTACTTCCCTAACAAGTGGAAAAACGCAGACATCTTAATGATTCTGAAGCCTGGCAAGACACCAGAGGAGGTAATCTCCTACAGACCCATAAGTTTGCTGCCGACTCTGTCCAAGCTGTTTGAGAGAGTGCTATTGGGGAGGCTTAAGCCTTTTCTTGATACTAATAACGTTATCCCTGATCATCAGTTTGGTTTTAGAGAGGGGCACGGCACGATTGAGCAGATACATAGAATTGTTAGGGTCATTAATGACGATCTTGAAAATAGGAGATTCTGCTCGGCTGTGTTTCTGGATATCTCGCAGGCTTTCGACAGGGTCTGGCACGAAGGGCTACTCCTAAAAGTTAAGGGTATGGTTCCCTTAATCTATTACAGGGTAATCAGATCTTATCTTGAGGGAAGGTCCTTCCGAGTGAGGGTGGGTGACTCTTATAGCTCTGTCTGTCCCATTAGATCTGGAGTTCCGCAGGGTAGCGTACTGGGACCTTTCTTATACCTACTATACACACACGACTTACCCATTGGACCACAAACGACTGTAGCCACCTTCGCCGACGACACTGCTGTACTTGCCTCACACGCGGACCCAACAACTGCGTCTGCGATTCTCCAACAAAATCTAAATCTAATTAAATTGTGGCTTCACAAATGGAGAATCGTAGCTAATGAAGAAAAGTCAGCACACGTGACATTTACACTAAATAAAGCGACCTGCCCGGCTGTTGAACTCGACAAAAAAATCCCAATTAAAAAGACAGTAAAATACTTGGGTATGCACTTAGACAGAAGACTGACTTGGGAAATTCACATACGGACAAAAAAAAAACAATTACAATTAAAACTACACAAACTATATTGGCTGATAGGACGCAAATCTAAAATGACTTTAGACAACAAACTATTGGTATACAATATGCTGATCAAACCAATATGGACATATGGTATTCAATTATGGGGAACAACGAGCAATACTAATATGTCCATAATACAGAAATTCCAAAACAAGACACTGAGGGCAATGGTCAACGCTCCATGGTACATATCTAATAAGATAATCCATGGAGATCTCAATGTTAGAACTGTGGCGGAGGAGGTGCAGTTAAACAGCATACGCTACCTCAACAGACTTCAAAACCATGTTAACGACAAAGCGAGACAACTTACTGACACACAAGGACTAACCAGAAGACTAAAAAGACTTAGACCTAACGACTTGATACACGACAGACTCAATTCTCCTTCGACTAATGGGCCGACGGATTGATCCAAGTGAATCGCTCCATCTTCTCTACTTGTCCTCATAATATCCTCAACACCTATTTTCCTTTCTAAATCCTGTCTTGTCCTATCCCCCTCCCATTAATATCTTTCTTTCTTGACCCTCCCCTCATAATACTCCTCTATTATTTGTTGTATATATTTTATGTATATATTGAGTTTTAACCTGTAAATGTTCTTCTATTGCTTCAAATAAGGCAGATGTGGAATTAGTGTATTTTTGGAAGTTAAATAAAAAAAAAAAAAAAAAAAAAAATTAATTTTTATAATAATTTTCATAATTACTAATTGATTAATATATGAGATGGATACTCTTTAGGAATAAATTAGAATAAATTATTGTTAAATATTTATATTTTATATCAGAATAAGTTGAATTGAAGGCGCCACAGGGCGAGAAGTTAGCGTAGCTGGCTCACATTCTCGTGGTCCCGGGTTCAAGTCCCGGACCTGGGAAGGAAATTTCTCTTGCTGGGGTCTATGGGCCGGAGTCAACCCCGCCTTCCGGATCAAAACTGGGAAAGCCACTTGATAGCGCCTCCGATCAAGAAACTCAAGGTAAAGGTTGATAGGCCCCGTTCTACTAATCATAGGGCACCTAATTGATATAACCGACTTGATAGGAGTTGTCCTTGACTACAAAAGTCAGAGGGTTTTTTTATCAGAATAAGAGTGGAAATCTTCAAAAGTCAACAACAACGCGAATAAAAGTTTTACACACCAAAACTACATCAAAGGCCCCTTAAACGATGCTAAAAATATTTCATTCGAGAAGAGAATCTCTTTTTTCGAGATAATGGTTTGCTAATTCCACTACTTATATAAATAATTAAATAATTATTAAACTTGATAAAGTCAAAATAAATCAATACATCAATATTCATATAATTAAAAAAAAATTAAAGAGAAATAAAAGAGAAGTAACAGGTGGGATAGTAAAAGCTAATAGAAATAGTTTTTAAATACCTATCCATTTTATATTGTTTCTTTAAATAATTGACCGAATTATAATATTATAACAAAAATGTGTTTGGGAATAATAAATAATTTTAATCTTAAAATATTTTTGAATTTCTTTTTTTTATTTTCTATTCTTTATGTATCATTTATGATTAGTTTTACTATTTTTGAGAATAAATATTATAAATTCATACCTAAATTGAAATTAATAAACCAACAATAATTATCTTATAACTAGCTTATAACTAGCTTATAATTCTTTACATATACCCAATATATATATATGTAGTAGATATTAATTGGGATGTTAAAACAATATTTTATACTAAAAGAGAATAAAAAATAAACTAATAAACTTTTACTCCTATCATTTTGGAATAGAACAAATGAAATATATTATTATTTTATTAATTGTATTTATTGTATATTATTTTTAAATGACTAAATATATATATAATTTTTTCTATCCGATTAAAAAAAAAATGCAAAATTAATTAATTATAAATTTAATTAAAAAGAACAAATTAGTATTTCAAAAGTTATCAATCGGATAAGAAAAATCATGTATCAATTTAATGAAGAAACTAATTTTATTTAATGAACAATTTAATTTTCTAAAGGTTTTTTCCTTACATTAAAATTTTGATTCAATAATTAATGTTTTCAACATTTTTAATAATTCATCTATCTTATAATAAATCTTGATAAATTTGTAATGTTCACAAATTAACTTATGTTATCAGTGTTTTATAATATAATACATTCTAATTTAATGGTAAACTTTTAGCTATACTAAAATAATTAATTAATTTTTATGATATAAAAAGTACTTTTCAAAAATAGGTATCCAAATAAATTATTTCATTGAAAAAAAAAATTATTTTTTAAATTCTATTTAATAATAAAAATTAAAATTAATGTGAAAGGTTTATATATATATTTTTCAATATAAACAAAATAAAATAATGTATTTAAATGTGAAGTTTATTTTACGATATTATTATTATAATATAATAATAAATATCATTATATCAATAAAATGTATAAAATAAATTACATTGGTATATTCTAATATAGGTATACTAAAATAAATATTTACATTTTTATACATATATTATTAAAATATATTTTTGAAATATCACAATTTTTTTATTTATATTAAATTGGTCTTTTTAAAATAATAAATTAAATAAATAGACACACTCAATTTTGAATTGTACATCAATTCATCTATCTTTTTAATGTAAGTATTAAAAAGTTAACATTTATTTTTTTTTTTTTTTGTATTTTATATTTTTCTAACAATTATTTCTTTAATTATTAAGAGTGTCTATTGATTTAAAAATAACAATATGTATAAATCAGTCTTTGTTATATTTGAAATAAATTAAAAAAAAAGAAATAAATAAACAAAATGATAAATAAATATATAAATAAATAAGTTTTTATCAAAATAATACAATTTTTGTTTGTTTGTTTTTTTGTTTTTTGCTTTTTAATAGGTGCATTGGTTGTTCAATGTATCAGACATTGTGTGTTTTTAGGATCCAATGCATCTATTATAAAGGGTTGAGTTATTTAATAATTATTGTCTCATAATTAATATTCTGAATTTCAAAATATTAATCATATAAAAAAAAACATTGTCTTTTTCAATATGAAAACTTAACTAAAATGAATGAATATGAATGAAAATGAGCTAATAAATAAATAAATAAATAAATAAATAAATTACATGAAAATATGAAAGAATAATTAAATAAATTAAAAGAAAATAATAGAGTTTAAATAAATACAGAAAACTTACTAGAGAAAATAAATAAATATCACATATAAGAAATGTTTATTTTTGTCACTGTCAATTCTTCTCTCTGTTTGGATTCACCTCACCGATTCGTTGTAAAATACACCCCACTGGTATTTGTTTTTCCGGATACAGTTCCAATTTAAAAACGGTGTTATCGAAAAAGATCGGTTTGCACTGATAATGATGATCTTGGTTTTGAAAATGATCCAAATCACAAATGATCTCATAAAAAAAGGAATTTTTAAATGGGACCAGATTGTATTGTACTGGACAGCCATAATCTGGAATGATCTCCTTGTTCTCTGTGGTGAACGATTTATTGATAGTGAGGTATTCATTGTGCAAAGGTTTACTCTCCACTACAATGCTTACCAGCAAAAGCGTGAACACGTGAACAGGCACGAGCATGCTTAGGAAAGAAAGTGTGGCTGGTGAGCTCTGAATCACAGCTGAGTCGAATCCCGGTCCGCTATCCTTTTATATGCCACCTCCTGGCTCTGCGATGCACGTCAAGACAACCAAATTTCCCCTTTAGAACTCCTCCTTTGTCCAAGGAACACCTCCTCAATGTTGGCGGGATTCACGTAATCAGATCTTTACATCAAACAAAACACAAAATATAAAATTTTGTAAAATAAAAAAAAATAATAAAAAAACCAATCAAGGAAAGGAAAGTGATAATAATAAAAGAGGAAATCTTGAAGTATAATATCAAAATAATTATTTACATTTGATAATTTAAATATTCATTTATTATTAAGTATTATAATAATAATTATAATATACTTACATTATTGTAATAATATTGTTTCTCTAAAGACCTAGCATTCATCGGTATATCTGTGTGTATCTGTATATACTTTCAAATTTAAAATAATCAAAAATTTAAATCTAATTTCTCAAAAAAATAAAAATCTGGAAGATATTTTTATTTCTTTTTTTTTAGTACAAATTTGGAAACTCATCAGAAATCTATAACCTTTTCATATTCTTAAACTATTAAATAGTATTAAATTAAATAATATAGAGAACAGTCAATGCATGGTGCATTCATAAATATTTACATTTCCACAAAACTAATATATATCTTGAAATAATAAAATTTTAAATTTTATTATATTAAACATTTAAAAAATATTTTGAAAATTTTTCTCTATTAAACTTTTTATACCAAATTATTTACTATGGTTTATGAACTTATGAGTATGTAGAATGTAAGATTCGCAGGATAAAGAGGCATGCAAGCTGGGCGACTGCAAGGGGCGCCAAATTTTGAGGGGCGCCGATACAAAAATAAAATATTATTTTAAATTCATTATTTTTGTGTAATTTTGATTTTTGACTTTTTTTACTATTTTTTGTTTATTTGCAGTAAATTATTAATGTTATTAATGTCTGGAATATATTATTAAACACTATGTTTCTATATTAATTGTAAATATAAGCACCAATCTTGATATCTTTTGAAAAGTAAGAATATTTGAGTGAAATCAAACCCATATATCCGATTATATGTTATATCTGAAAAAATCAATTTATTTGTTTTATAGGTTGTTATTGTAAATTAACTCTCTGATTAGTTATTAGTATTTTAATTTTTCTTTATATTTTCATGAGTTTAAATGATAGGTAAGTTCTTCTTTCTTACGAGAATGAATAATACTCATATTGATAACAATTGATTTTGATAATGAATAAATGTAATGAAATTAAAATATATAATTCAAAGTAAATAAGGAAAAAAATATTATTCTTTTATTGGAAAATCCTATTAAATGATGGGTTTTTAAAAATGATAATATTGAAGAAAACAATAAATATATTATAATAGTAGTTCAATTATTATTCGAAATTTAATTTAAATTTTTATTTAAATTTTTAAGAAAACTTCATAAATGAAATTTTAATAATTAATTTTTTAGAAATTGTGTTTTTTTCAACTATTTTTCCTATATTTTCCTATATTAGTTTAATAACTTCTAATTTAATCAATTAAGAATTTCATCCTTTCTAAGTGATCTACCCGGGGAGCGTTAAGTCTGACACAATGAAATCGGTCAGGTTTCAATAGTTTGCTGATTGCCTGACTGTGCCCCGGCGAAAAAGACGAAATTCTCTATGAAAGGGTTGTTTGGAACGGATTGAGGTAAATCATATATCATTGATGATTTCTAATGGCCATTGTTGCTGAGAAGCTTAGATCTTTAAATAATAATATCAATAATAATATTTATTATATTAATGTGTAATATTAATTTTTCTTTCAGGTAAAAATCATTCTAATTCAACAAATAAATAAATAAAAAATATCACCGCTCAAATAAGGGATTGTAATTCCCCATTGAATTTAACAGATAATAATTAGAATATACTGCCGGCGGTACAAAACTCTTCTTAGGGGGACGCTAAAACAACATTTCAAATACTTACAAAACAACACAATGTTTAAATATAAAATTATTAACTTTATTCAAATCGTTGTAATAATTTTTTATTTTTTTTCAATATTTAATAATAACAAAACAAAATTTTAAAAAAATGAAGTTAGTTATAAATTAATAATTTTGACAATTTGTAACATACGACGGAAATTGTATATATTGATAATTGTTTGAATGATTTGTTTCTATACTAAATACTTAATTGTCATATTTACAATTTGAATAATTATTTTTTTATAGATATATAAATAGTATGATTATCGTATTTATCAAAGTATTATGAATTTCTCTATGTGCTTATTTATTAATATATTATTTTAATCATATATCTTTGTTAATCAATTACAATTATTGTTATGTAATATGTAGTATATATAATTATTTTTATTATTCTAATTTCAATTTAAAAAGAATATAAAAGTGTAATGGTTAAATATTTTTAATTTTGATTGAATCAAATTTTTTTTTTGAAATGTTACTTCAGATCTAAAGAGACTTCAGTGAATACTACAAACATTCAAATGATTAATTATATGTTTTGAATCTTGAAAATTTTTGTTTAAATGTTTCTCTATATTTTTATTAATAAAAAAATTTCTAAAATAATTAAATTTTTTAATTACTATCTCGCCAGAGATAGTATTGCGATCACGAAAATTTTCGATGTTGAGATTTTGATGTTTTTATACGTTTTGAAGGTTCCTGCGTCATTTTCACTAAGGTTGAGAAAAATGTCTGTGTGTATATGTGTGTATGTATGTAACCAATATTGAGCTAGAATGATGAAATTTGGTACATGGGCATTATTCAAAATTCATAGTTTTCTATTAACTTTTGAGAAATGTAGTTACAACGTTTTGATTTTTTTTCTTCTAAAGTGACCGTAAAAATAAAGATATATGTTTGATAATTTTTGACATGATTAATAATTGTATAAAACTGCTATATGTATATAGAATTTCAGCTTGATTGAATTGCTGAAAGTACCAGAATTAATTTTTTAACACTTCAATGACGTGGTGCCATCAACAAAGAGCCAAACATGCGCTGATTTAATAAATATTATTTATTAATTTTAATTTATAATTAATTAAATTTAATTTAATTTAAATTAATATATGTTATTTAATCCAATTCAAATTTGCGAGATAGTCGAGTGGAGACACTCCAGATTTTTTTTAATTAATATTATTTGATGTCTCACTAATCCTTACGCGTCTTTCCAATGTTTATCTTTATAATATGGACGTATTTTTAAAATTAAGATGCTCCCTTTTGATGATGAGGAAAGTAATCATGTATATAAATACAATATCGTATGTATATACGATTATATAATACGTAAATAGTTGATTGATTTGAATCAGCGAAAGGAAGTGTCGCGGTACTTTACTATTTAATATTAGGTCATTGATAAATTCATTTCCTGATAGTATTCTAAACATGAATGAGGGACTTCCTGATCAAAATATTTTTCTTTCATTCATATTTTCGTCATCAATTTTCTTATTGATAATTTGAACTAATTAGCATAAGTAACAGGGATTTTGAACGAATGAGTATTGCAAATAAATAAAAAGGGGAATGAAAAATAATCTAGTATTGGAATTTTTATTAGTAATTTTATTGTAAAGTGCTGAGAAATTTTTAAGAAATCTAAGGATACACGGTACTTTTTTCTAATCTTTAAAAGAACTAAATTAAAAATAATTTTTTTATTTTTAATTTTTAAATATTTTTATGATTTAATAATTTTTATTGTGTATATATTAATTTACTATTTATTTTAATGATATAATTATTTGTAATTTTTTTTTTAATTATTTATCAATTATATACATTTTATCTTTTCATTGCATCTGAAGAAAATTGAGCCTTTGACCAACGAACGAAAATGTATATATATTACTTACCACTGATAATGAAATATGTTTATTAATTCAAATAATGTAATTATTACTATATAGATCAGGGGTCGCCAAACTTTTTGGATCATCGACCTTTATATAATTTTTCGAAAATCTCCATCGACCTCCATAGAGGTAATTTTCAGGTAATTAAAAAATAAAACTATCCATTAGCCTTAATATTTAATAAATCAGAGATAATAAATAAAGTAGCTACAGATTTTTTACTTCTTTTCACTCGAATAAATATAGATAGTAAAAAAAAGGTAAACTCTTTTTGGGACCACTTTATTCAATATGGTTAACTTTTACACTTATCTTTATCTTTGTGTGCGGCCAAATTTTTAAACCGTTAAAAGTGTGCCGCGGTAAAAAAAAAAGGTTGAGAATCACTGCCTTAGAAGATTTATATAATTAATAAAAAATATAAATAATATTAAATAATTACCATTGATTTAAAAATTGTAAAATAAAGAAAAAATAATCAAGTGTAATAATAAAAAAATATACCTTTCTAAGACAGGTATCAAAAAAAATTTTTATGGCCCAAGAAATAGATGGGTGAGTAATGTTGTTAGATAAGAGATGTGTGAAATTATTTTGAATTTATTTGAAGAAATTATTTAGATGAAAAACTCTTCATAATAATTAATAAGCCATTTTAAATAAAAATGAAATCAAGAAGAAATTAGAAATTATAATTATATATAAGGTAAGTAATAACATTTAATTTTACTAATAATAAATGTAGAGAAACAATATAAACTTGAATTATAGAAATATTTATCTTATCCTCGTTGATGCAGGGTTGGAAAAAATGTTATCATTCATTTTTTAGTAAAATCATCTATCAAAATGCCATCATTAAATATTAAAAGTGAATATATAAAAAAAAATAAAAATTTTTTTTTTAAAAATAATCGAAAATACTTACGAATAACAAATAAATATAAATACATAAACATATACATAGGTATTAGTAGTTTCAGCTGTCAACCATCATCACATTTTCTATAAAAAAAAAAATAATATTTTATGTAAGAAAATAATAAACAAGATAATAAATAATTTCACACATATATCTTATATACTTGGCTCCTATCCAATATACACAGAAAAAGTATAGAAAAATCAAATTATTTAGATTAAAAATATATTTTAATAAAATTATTTATTTTATTAATCATCTATAAACTTTGTGATATAAAAAGCTTTAATGGAAATATGAGATAATGAACAAAAATTTTAATTTAAAAAATAAATTGTCTTCAAAACTATAAAATTTATGAAAGGATTTGTAAACTTTATTGTAATCTGTAAACTGTGTAATCTTTAATATTTAAAGAATAAAAACCGTTAACTTGTTTTCCTTATTTTCTTTGGATGGAGGATAGTTTTTTTTATAATAATAATAATAATAAAAAGATTGCTAGAAATTTTTAATTTGTTAGATTCTTAAATAATTTCATTAAAATCACAAAAATTATTATTTTCCTTTTCATTGGAAAGAACTTAAATCTCTCAAATTTATGGTTTTGTTACTATCTCGCCAGAGATAGTATTGCGATCAGGAAAATTTTCGATGATGAGATTTTGATGTTTTTATACGTTTTGAAGGTTCCTGAATCATTTTCACTAAGGTTGAGAAAAATGCTTGTGTGTGTGTGTATGTATGTAGAAAAGATTACTCAAAAACGGTTTGAGCTAGAATGATGAACTTTGGTAAACGGGCATTATTCAAAATTTGTAGTTTTCTATCAACTTTTGAGAAATGCAGCTCATCCGGAAGAGGGTCACTATCTACCACGTTTTGATTTTTTTTCCTATAAAGTGACCGTAAAATTAAAGATATATGTTTGATAATTTTTCACATGATTAAAAATTGTATAAAACTGCTATATATATAATTTCAGCTTGATTGAATCGCTGAAAGAATTAATTTTTTAACACTGCAAATCTCACGCGCGAACACGTGACGTGGTGCCATCAACAAAGAGTCAAACATGCGCTGGTTTAATAAATATTATTTATTAATTTTAAATTATAATTTAATTTAATTTAAATTATAATATATGTTATTTAATCCAATTCAAATTTGCGAGATAGTCGAGTGGAGACACTCCAGATTTTTTATCAATACATTTATAAAGATACATTAATATAATAATGTGGTCAAAAGACATTCCACTTAAATAATGTGATTATATTATTTAAATTATTTTATATTATTACATTTAGAAATGCATTAAAATAAATTGTCAAATAATAAAGGGAAAAAAACTTACATTGAAGGAAAATAAGTAAATAAGTAAGTAATAAAAAAATGTTGAATAATTTATTTTTTTAATATGATTATAATAATAAAAATAGAATAATAAAAATGTGTGTGTATTATTATAATACAATAAATTTTTCAAAGCCATCACCAATGATTAGGTACATATATATTATAAAATCAACTTAACTCCAACGACTAGAAGCAAATTATTCACTCACATCATTGAATACAAATTAATATAAAATTAATAAAATTGAATTGAGAATCTTTTGGTATAAGGAAAACGTTCTCTCGATGTTGACACAAAAGTAAATTTAAAAGTGAATTTGGATGTGAAAGTGGCACTAAAAAGGCGTGGCCTGAAAAAGGGGACGACCAATCATGAAGAGGAGGTGGATAGATGCAGAACCAATGGCAGAGGGAGCCGCAATAAAGTGAGGCGGAAGGGAGTGGGGGTAAGAGAGAGAGGAATTCCATCATCTTGTGAAATCATGTAGAAATTCTCGCCACTGAATAGTAAAGTTAAAAATTACCATTAATTTATTGAAGGTATGAAAATCGTTTTTTAAACTTGCAAAATTTCTTATAAAATATTTTTTGAAAATTTGTTAAATAAAATTTGTTAATTAAAAAACTATTTAATATAATGATCTATAATTTAACTTTAAATTTTAAATTGATTTGTAGCTATTTTTCTAAAAAGAATTTTCATAATGAATTTTATTTAAAAAAAATCTGGAGTGTCTCCACTCGACTGTCTGGCAAATTTCAATTGGATTAAATAACATATATTAATTTAAATTAAATTAAATTAATTAAATTATAAATTAAAATTAATAAATAATATTTATTAAACTAGCGCATGTTTGGCTCTTTGTTGATGGATGGCACCACGTTACGTGTTGGCGCGTGAAATTTGCAGTGTTAAAAAATTAATTCTGGTACTTTCAGCAATTCAATCAAGCTGAAATTCTATATATAGCAGTTTTATACAATTTTTAATCATGTGAAAAATTATCAAACAAATATCTTTATTTTTACGGTCACTTTAGAAGAAAAAAAGGTAGGTATAATGACCCTCTTCCGGTTGAGCTAAATTTCTCAAAAGTTGATAGAAAACTATGAATTTTGAATAATGTCCATGTACCAAATTTCATCATTCTAGCTCAAATTTTTGCGTAATCTTGGTTACATACATACCCACATCTCTGGCGAGATAGTAAATAAGTTGACCTGTGGCCAGGTCCGAACCGACCGACGGTTTGAAGTAAATTAATTTCCAGCTACAGAAACAATTTCAAATAATTTTAATATATCTATTAAAGTAATAAAAAACAGATATGGATAGAACATAAATATTTTTAATTTTATTTTATTTATAATATATAGCTGAAGTAGCCGGCGTTACCCGGCGTTACCCGAGGCTGTGACGTCATGAAGGGCTGGGTGACGTCATATAATTTTAAATTAAGAAAAACATAATGAAGATGATTTTTCCCGAGGATAAAACCAATACATTCGTGGTGATATGTAAAAAAATCTCCTCATGTGAAATTTGGTGTGAAAATAACCCTTCCCTTCCTATCGTCGATCGCTAATACTACCACTTCTGGTTTCCGGATTTGCACCAAAAGTTGATCAATTCATCCCACTGATGCATTAGGTAAATATACCAAATTTCACCAAAATCCATTGATCCGTTCAGGCTGTACACATCTATACGGACGGACGGACGGAGGGACAGACATCATGCTAAAAATACTTTTTTCTGTTAAGAAAATGCATGATTCGTGGAGATATGTAAAAATCTCCACATGTGAAATTTGGTGTGAAAACAATATCTCCCTTACTATCGTCGGTCGGTAAAAATGATTCGAATTAAAGTTGTCTAGCCGAACATATTTTTTATATACACTATTGAATATAAACAATTATATTTTATATTAATTATAAATTGTCAATTATCAAATGTACTACAATTTACAATTAATATTTTTTTTACTCCTGATGAAGAGTGCGACCTTGCACTCGAAACCTTATCAAAAACCTCGAATAAATTTGTTATTTCGATCGCCTGAGCTTCCCACGTCCTGAATCGTTTATTTAAAACCACAATAACTTAAAAAAAATACAGTAAATACAGTAATTAGTAAGAGAGATGAGTGTTCTTCGAGTAATTTGAGATGCAAGAAGTTGGCTTATAGCTGCGAGATTAAATTTAACGAATTCGCGCTGCATTTTTCTTTCTGTTGATTACACTCAATCCAGAAGAGAGATAGAGACATTACAATTATGTGATTACATATCTACTTAAATAAAATACAGAACTTGTTGATTAATGTACAGCTGAGAAGACACGGACTGAATAAGAAAAAAAAATATATGTAAAGATGGAAGACAAAATAATTAATTAATTATTAAAGATATTTCTTTATTTCAAATGTATTCATATTACATCTTTTGACTCAAGTACTATTAAATAATAAATAATTATAATTATTCATTAAAAATGGATTTATATTTTAATTATTCTAATTAATAAATGATTTGTTTGGCATTTGTCACTTTAGAAACTTACTCGGCTCGTAAACAACTGAACCTATTTAAGTATATTAAAAAAGTATTACCGTTATATGATAATATTTATCAATTTTAAAAAACAACAACATATGTTCACCTACTTATCTTAGTTATATATACATATATATATATATATATATATATATATATATATATATATATATATAAATAAATAAGGTTTTTGCTTACCCATTACTTCGAATTTAAAATTGTTTATACCTTTAAGTTTCAAAATTTGAAGAAGTGAAATATGAATGTAAAATTTTTACACTAAAAAGAAAACAGAAATTAATTTTTTTTTTTTTTTTAGTGTTTTATGTTGTTAAAAATATTTTAAAACGTCGTTTTTAAATGATTGAAATTTATTATCTTTATTTTTATCTTAATTATAACAATTATTAAATATATTTTATGGAGAAAAATGATTTTCGGATTATATAAAAATTAAATGATCAATTTTTAGACAAATTGTATAGAGTTTCTATAGTTAAAGATTAATAAGAGATATTGGCAGAAGATGTTCTACCTTAACTATTGTGGGGTGATTTTTCCCCTTCCATTTATTTATCAATCCTTTATTTACATTCTATAAAGAATTATTCATTGATCTGGTTCAAAGAAGAAATATCAATTTTTATTTTTTACTTAATAACTAAAAAAGAAATATTAAACACTAAAGAAAAGAATTAAGATTATTATGATATTTTTTACAAATGTATTATTTATTCTTTTAATAAGAGATGAGAAGAAGATTGATCTATGCAATTGATAACTTAATTTACATTTATTCATAACAATTTACAATAATTGTGATTTTTAATATTTTAACTTAAATATTAAAAGCTTAAAGGCGCCATTGGGTGTGTGGGTAGCGAACCTGCCTCACATTCACATGGTTCCGGGTTCAAGTCCCGGGCCTGGCAAGGGAATTTCCTGGGGTCTATGGGACGGAGTCAACCCAGCCTCCGGGAACAACATTGGGGAAAAGCTACTTGATAAAAAGTAGCGCCTCCGATCAAGAAAATCAAGGTAAAGGTTGAGAGGACCCGTTCTACTGATCATAGGACACCTCATTGATACAACCGACTTGATAGGCGTTGTCCTTGCGTAGGACGTACAAAGTTGGAGGTTTTTTTTATTAAAAGCTTAAAACTAATAATAAATAACAATATAATTGAAAGGAATAAGTTTAATATTTGTCTTTATAATTGGTTATTAAGAATATAAAAAAATGTATTTATTAAAGCCTTTGTGCTTATAATTATTAAGGGAATTTTTATTAAAAGATCACATTGTTTGTATAAATTATTTATTAAATTAAAATAACTTATACAAACAATGTTTAATAAATTAAAATAACTTATACAAACAGTGTGGTCTTTTAATAAAAATTCCCTTAATAATTAATATAAAAAAACTGATGATTACTAATAGATGATTTCTCGGAGAACAGATGAGACGATTTCTCCAAATGGTATAGGAGATGATAATTTCAATGAAGTGAATGTTGCTTATTTGAGTCATCAGAAGATGCAATCTTATCCAGAGCACTTTTTTATGAAATTACAAATGCTCCGATTGATGCCACGTAATATGAAGCCTGTGATGATGGAATATACCGACGAAAGAAGATTGAATTTGGATTAGGAGAGGATAAGATTGATTTAGAAAAAAAAAAGAATATTTAATGAAATGGATAATGGAAGGAATTATGAAAAAGGATGTATTTTGCCTAGAAGCATCCAATGACGAGTTGAGAGGGAGAGTGATTTATATTGCTTTTTGCAATGATTACCGAAGTGGAGGAAGAATAGAACAGTAATGGTTGTGTCTCGATCTCGAAGAAATCAAAGAATGGCGAGAGATCCCTCTTTGGGGAAAAAATCAAATTAGATTGATTTTACTTTATAAATACGCGTCAGCGCGCAAACAATAATTAAAATTTTCAAAAAAATCATATAATATGAATTTATACAATAATTTGTGATTTTAAGAGGGTTAAAATTTTATATTTATTCACATTGAATATATAGTAACATTCAGCGTCCGCTCTAGTATTTACGCCGCCCCGGACAACAGTATAAATTGCCGCCCTTATATTCGTAAAATTTTTTACATTCATAACCAAAATAATTTTTCTATTCTATTACATAAATGGAATGCTAAGAATGAGATTATTTATATTGAATGAATGATTTGAATGTTCTTTGTTATATTGATTTGTTTGGGGGACATTGAAAATTGTCCCATTTGCTATCAAATATTTTTAAATTCGAACAAGAAATTTTATAATATGGATTTAATTTTTTATTTTATTGTATATTTGTATATATATATTTATATAATTATAATTTTTTTACTATCTCGGCAGAGATACTTAGTATTGCGAACACGAAAATTTTCGATGTTGAGATTTTGATGTTTTTATACGTTTTGAAGGTTCCTGAATCATTTTCACTAAGGTTGAGAAAAATGTATGTGTGTGTGTTGTGTGTATGTATGTAACCAAGATTACGCAAAAACGGATTGAGCTAGAATGATGAAATTTGGTACATAGGCATTATTCAAAATTCGTAGTTTTCTATCAACTTTTGAGAAATGTAGCTCAACCGGAAGAGGGGTCATTATCTACAACGTTTTGATATTTTTTCTTCTAAAGTGACCGTAAAAATAAAGATATATGTTTGATAATTTTTCACATGATTAATAATTGTATAAAACTGCTATATATATAATTTCAGCTTGATTGAATCGCTGAAAGTACCAGAATTAATTTTTTAACACTGCAAATCTCACGCGCCAACACGTGACGTGGTGCCATCAACAAAGAGTCAAAAATGCGCTGGTTTAATAAATATTATTTATTAATTTTAATTTATAATTTAATTTAATTTAAATTAATATATGTTATTCAATCCAATTCAAATTTGCGAGATAGTCGAGTGGAGACACTCCAGCTAATTTTCCTTTTATTTATGTATATTGGTATTTGTATTATTATGTTTATAATGAATGAATAAGTGAATGTATAGGAGTATTATTTTATGAAAGGACTCTGGAAGCTGAGGTCTTGCATATTAAATAAATAAAAATTTGTGTTTGTTTTTTTTTGTGTTGTTTTCTGTTTCTTTTTTTAGATTTATGGGTTTTTGAGAAATTTATTTAATTCCTCTTACGTTGAATTTTTTTTTTCTGTTGTTCTCTTCTTCTGTAAATCCTCTATCCCAAATAGGAGGAGAATAGAGATATTCCTGATTTTGTATATGTATAATCTCTTAAATTAAATAAATAAATATTCGTAAAATTTATTACATTCATAACCAAAATACCGCTCTTCAGATTTGCCACCCAGGACAAATGCCCATTTTGCCACCATCTAGGCCAGATAACATTACCACCATTCATTATAATTTAAGGAAAAAGCTTATATTAAAATGATTATTATTATTTGATTTGTGTAAAATTAATAATTTTATGAATTTAAAACTTTTAAAATATCATAAGTTTTTACGAGTTTTTAAACATTTAATAACACTCAAAATTTTTAAAAAAATGATATATTTTAAATCTAAAATATCTATATTATTTCTATATTATTCACTAGTCTCTTAGTTAAACTTTATAAAGCAGTGCTCCGCAACCGGTGTGACGCGGCACACTGGTTTGCCTTAAAGGAGATACATGAATATAAGAAATTTATATTTTTTTGATTTATAATTATATTATATGCGGATTTCTAAGTTTCATTTGATCGCGGCGGCACACCTGTATCTCCTTTAAGGCAAACCAGTGTGCCGCGTCACACCGGTTGCGGAGCACTGTTATAAAGGATAAATAATTTTTTAATTTCAATTTTGAAAAAAAATATTCTTTTAATATAAAAGATATTATCTAAATTATATTGTAAAAGAATTGTATAACGTATATGAATTATATTGCATTGATTGAATGTGAGATTGATGGTTGAGAAGGGGTGAGATGGGAGAGGAAATTTGTAGTCTGTTTAATCCCCCACTGAAGATAGTAGAAATGGTGGGTAAATCCTAGAGGGCACATAAGAAAATGAGAATAAAATTTATTGATAATAAAAAAATCAAGATTCAAAGAATTTCCTTTAAAGTAAATAATAAATAAAATTTAAATTGCATAAATATCTGTGAACTATCTTGTGTCAAAATAGAAATGGTTGCATAAGTGCAAGGCGCATATCGAACTTTTTTCTTGAACTAGTGATAAAATAATTTATTTTAAGTAAATCTGTTTAGACTATTTATCTTAATTTTCAGTATGTATATATATTCAATATGAATACCTTATATATATATATACACTATATATATATGGTATAAGTCGTTTATTTTGAAAGTGGTCAAAGTTCATTTTTTAATTCTATTTCTCTTTCGAGTAAATATTACATTATTAATCATTAGTTAACATATTTCTATTATCGAACCACTTTGACTTAAATAAGGCATTAGCTTTTTATAAGATATTAATTAGTAATAATAATTAAAAAAACTGAACTTCAATAAAAATTTCAGCTTTATTTTTTATACTTATAATAGATAAATAAATGTAAATTAATAGAATTAGATTAGGAATCAAGAATATTTCATAAACTCAATAATTATTTAGAATTATGAAAAAAAAGAGTTGAGGAAATGATTTATATTTGTTTTGTTGATCGAATAAAACATATAAATTATCTTTCTAAAATAGAGAATTTATTAATTATTATATTTATAGTTTATAATGAATATATATAATATATATATAGTTTCAGATTTAGTTTGTTAGCTCTAAATAAAAGCATCTGACTAATAATACTTGTTTCACAAGAAATTATATTGCACCCAAAGGACAACCTAGTTGAGATAAAACAAAACACATGTTCTTAATCTATGTTTACATGTCATATAAAAAATGTTCTTAAAAATTAACAAACAAAAATTCATAATAATTAATTTTTATAAAAAAAATTTTTAAGGAATTATTATTATATAAGTTTATAAATCAATTAATATGACATCGAAATTATTTAAATAATTTTTTCTCAAATAAAATTCTTAATTCGTGTTTTTTTTTTTTTGTTTATATTATTTATCTATTTCTTTATCAGAGTACAAATGATACTTTTAAAATATTAATATCGACATTTAATTGATTAACATTGAAAATATAATTATAATTCAATTAAATATGATTAAAAAAATACAGATAGTTAATACATTCAAATGATTATTTATCCCAAAACATTTTCAACATAAGAACGTATAAATTTATATATTAAGATAGTATAATAATAAATAAATGCTGAAATAACCAATTGAAAATATTTTATAAAGTATTTTTTCAAAATAAATATTTTCCAAAATCAACTTTAAAAATTATTTCTAGAATCTTTTTTAAACTAAAAACTAAAGCACCAAAAATACAATCTAAGGAATCTGTTGAATTTAATTTTATGTATTCAAATAAATATAAGGTGTAAATATAAAATATTTTTTAACATTTCATTTGAATAAATGCAATTATTTAAATAGACAAATATAAATGATACAATAAAATTACAAATCACATCAAATATATATTAATTAATAAAATTTATTTTAAAAAAAATTTATATATAAAAAAACAGATGCCTATGAGAAAGTGTGACTAGTTAAAATATCATAGAACTAAAGATTGAATCATTTATTATTTATTTCTCATTTTTCTAAATATTAATGTTAATAATATACAAATATAATATATTTATTTATAAGTATATGTATATATATACCTATATAAATTTAAATTATAAATTAAAAATCACTTAAAAATTAAGACCCAGCAAAAGAATGTTTTCGGACGGAAAATATTTTTTGAAAATTGTTGATGAAAATTTATGAAAATTTCAAAAACAAATTAATTGATATAAATAATTCTAATTAAATTAATAGAAATTTCAAAAACAAATTCGATTTTGAAACATATACATAGATATATTAATAGAAACAATAATTAATAATGTTGAATTTTTTGAATATAAAGAAAGTATTTAGACATTTAGTCCTTTAAATGTATTATATAAATAAGTTATAGAATCTTTTGTTGAAAGAAATAATTTAAAAAATAATAGTTTTTTGGACGTTTTTCATATAGATTTCTCTTAATAGAAAATACTAAAAATTATATATTGATATATAGAATATTTTATAATATCGATATGAAATGTCTATAAGTGAGGAATGAATATACTTATATTAATTTTAAATTACAAAATTAAATGTTTTATAATCATTTCAATGTATGATTACAAACAAAACTATTAACTATTTAACTTAAATCACAATACAAAACTATGTCTTTCTGTCAATGTTTGGAAAATAAATGTATTGTAAGAATACATGTCAGAAAAATCCCCAAGTACACAATATAATTTAAATTAAGTGAATTTCTTAAGTAAATGATTAAATAATATAAGCAATACATAAAGAACAGCAATCAAGATTGATGCACTATTATTTATTTATTCAGTTATTTCTTACTCGTTAATTAAAAAGACAAAAAAAAGATTATTTTATTTTTAAATTGATCTCCAAATATATTTAGGATTGAAAAATTAAATATTTTACTTAATTTATTGTAAAAATAAAAATAAATTTGCTATTTAATTTGTTTATGAACAATGGAATGATAAATTTTTATAAAATTTATTAGTAAGTATATTGATATATGAATATTTGAAATTTATCGAATTATTGAGAATATTTGCTGAGCCTTTGCATTCTTTTATATAATATATATTATACGTAATTATTAAATAATGTTGTTTTAAAACCAAATTGATAAAATTAGATTTTATAATACTTATCCATACTAAAACGTAATAATATGAAAATCTATAGTGATTTAAAAACTATAACATTATTTAATATTTTATTTTAACCTAAATCTCTACTGAAAAATAAAATAAAATAAAATAATATCAACTATATAATTAATAATTAACAATATATATTCCATTTATAAAACTTTACCAATTATGATTTTTGAAAGAATATATAAAAAAAAAATAATTTTCGATCACTTTTAGAATATTTTTCAAATGATTCTACACAATTTTACGATATTGTCTAAATTGATTTCCAGTATCAGAAATACTAAATTTCTTCTAATATCCAATAAGATAAGAAACATTAATAGAGAAAGATGTTTTTAATTTTTAATACTCAGAATTTTTCTAATCGATATTCCTACGACAACAAATTAGAATATCTCACTAATTACATTAAATCTTTGTACTGGAACTATTAATCGCTAAAAAGTTGTTTAAGAATGATTTATTTATTTAAGAAGATATGAATATTCATTTCCTCAAAAATTAAATTATAATAAATAAATCCGTAAAAGATTAAAATTGATTAATATTCACTTTAAAAAACAAAAATAAAAAAATTTGTCTTAATTAACAAATTTCGATAAATAAATTTAATTTTTTTATTATTAATTTTAAAACAGTTTATCGCTAAAAAAGGTCAGTTATTTTTTAAGTAGATTTTCTAAAGATATAAGTTCATAATCAATTAGAATATGATATGAAGGCAATGCAAAGCTGACTTATTTTATAGGAAATATAAAATTTTTGTGGAGAAAACATTTTTAAAATTTTATCCATCATATACAATATATAAATACATATAATGAAAAAGTATAAATATACTATAGTAATGGCAAAGGAATCGCTTTCTAAATATTTTGCAATTAATTTTATTTTAAATTCTTATGAACTTTCAAATCAAATATATTCTTTAAAAAAATGAAGTCAAAAATAGATAGATTGGCAAATCTATAAAACAATTCACGGTGAATTAATTGACGTTTTATTAAAGTTCCTTAATGAAAATAGGAAACCCACCCTTATATAATTGGAGCTGAATTATAAAATTTTTAGAATTTGATTTATCATTTACCTTAAGTATGTTTTGTTTTATAATATTAATTAAGAACACATTTGAATTTAATGAGAGTTATAAAATTAATTTATTATTTAAATGATTGTTTTTAATATACTACTAAAATAGATACTTTTAATCTATAGTAAATATTAAAATGGACTTTTGATTGGCAAGTTTTAAAATAATAATTATTTTGAGTTCAATCTTAAAACAAAATAATACTAAATTATTTTTTATAGATGAATATTCATCTTTAGTATCAACAATCAATTTTGTTTATTTTAAAATTTCTTTATATTAAATAAAAAAAATTTTTTTTTCAAATTTTTTAAATATAAATATTTTTAAAGGGTACTATTCGATTTGCTGATGCAAGCGAAAATTCACCATATATGGAACTTTTAGTCAACACACATAAATAAACACACTTTTAATAATAACACATTTAATAGCAGAATAAACACAAAATAAAAACTCGAGACACTTTATTATTCATTGCGGGGGAGAATAAAAACTTTTTATATTGTTCATAATTTTTTGAAATCGTTTTGTGATGCTGTAGCTTTTCCAAGAATCGGATTAAACCGTATATATATATATATATAGTTATATGGCATTTAAAAATACGTCAAAAGATCCGGAATTGGATGTTTTGACTTAAAATTCCACTAAATCTCCTTTGTTTTGTGAAAACGCAACAAACATTGTTTTTTCGCCTTGGAAAAATCAATTTCAACTATCAAATCAAGAGCTTTTATAAGATTTCTTTGTTATGCTACATTACTAACACTGATTTCTTCCATTGTTTATTTATTCGCTTGTCCCCAGCAACGGAAAAGTACCTTTTAAAGTATTTTTGACTTTCCTTAACTTTTATGATTATAATATTAATATAATATATATAATAAAGATGAGAGATGATAATTAAAGAAAGGAATAAACTAACCAATTTCTTATATAATCTCTCTCTTAATAATTTTAATTAAGGTAATATATCTTATATTGTATAAAGAGTTAAAATAAAAAGGATCACAGTGAAAAAAATTTAAGAAAGGCTTGTGGTGGAATTGGAATGTGTAATGACGTCTTATCAACATCATCGAGCTTGCCAAGGAACTCCGGATCTTGATCGGCAATACAAGGATGTCCTGTCGAACGCCAAAAGAGGCAGCGGCAATTGCGACATAATAATATCGTCTCAGCATACTCTTCACGTAAGCCAATAGATCTAAAAAAAAGGGGAAAAATTCTTATTATAAACAAAAATTTTAAGAACACATTTTTATAAAGTAATATTATAAATATAAAAAATATAAATTATTCATCTAATATTGTTGATTAAGTAAAATAACTATTTCTTAATATTTAAAAAAATAAATTATTATATAATGCCATTTATGTTAAAATTAATTTTAATTATGTTAAAATTAAAATTCACTCTTAGTGTCTTAATGATATAAAAACTAAAAAAGGACAAAAATCAAAAAAATTTTAAATACCAATGGTAATTATAATTCAGTATACTGATTAGTTTAATAAGATCAAACACAAGTATTTTTTATGGAGAATTTAAGCCTGGGTTTCCCAACCTCTTTCTACGTTAACCCTATTTAAACTTTCTTCTCGTTTAATAATCGCATATTTTTTTTGATGTAGTATAAGTATAACAATTAATAAAGTTTAACATAGGACTATGAAAATTTAATAGAGTATATTTTTACAATTTTACAACAAAATAAGCATTTTTATTAGATTAATTGTAGTAAAGTTAATATTATTAAATAAGAACTTTAATTTCATTTGAACATTTCATAAATGATTAATAATCATTATTAACTGAAAAAAAATAATTTGACGGTTGAGGCTGATCTTTTTTGATGATGCTTTGGATATCAGGTTCAAATTTTGGTTAATATTCAAAATTATTGGAAAATATTAATTTAAAAAAAAATTAATACAATAAAAAAAAATATTTAAGATAAATGGTATTTTATTTAGATTGAAAATTTAAAACAAAAATTTCAATGGGAAACTCCTTAAAAATTTTTTTTAAAACATGAATGATTATATACACATATATAAAATTGTAATATAAATAGAACTTTAATAAATACTACTACTACTATGGAGACTAGCAGGATCCGATGGCCATTGTTTGTATTTACTTTTTTATTCAGTCTTTTGTAAAGAAATTGTTTACTTTTTTATAGCAATTGAAAGAGTAAATTTCAAGCATTTGAAAGATTATTTTTTACTTACTTTCTTAAAGTATGATAAGTATCTTTCCAATCTTTTGGAGGATGGACACTAGCGATTTGCTGGGGAGTGAAATGGAAACGACATAGTTCTCTCCAAATTCTTCTTTCTCCTGCTAATCGTCTCATAGCTGCATAGGCACGACCACTACTTTCAATATCTCGATGATCATTCAGACGAAGAAGTACTTCACGAAGGCATTCTTCTGGAAGATCTTGTAATTTAGGTGACACATCATCTCCAACCTTAACATGAAAAATAAACTGTTATTTATTGCTTTAACTAATAAGAGATATTATAAATATCACGATTAATATCTAAAAATTTCAAAATATCTATTTTTTTAACTAATATTGATTTTCTTATTGAGTACTTTTTCTTAGGTTTTTTCTCCTATTTATTAAATTAGGGTTGGCTGTAAATATTATTTCATTTTTATCATTTAGATTTTTTAATTATTTTATAATATTAGAGGAGAAAAAATCTAAGAAAAAATACAATAATGGTAAGACCAAAAACTTGATCAATAATAATAATAGTTTAATTATTTTAAGAAAAAATAGTCATTCAATGTTAATAGAAATGTTGCATAATAGAAAATTTAATTATTATAGACAAACCAAAGAAAAGAGATCGATCAGTACTTTATTAAATTCATAATTTCTCGATCTCGTTCTATTTAGACAATTTATTCTTTAAAAAAAGAACACAATAAGAAATTATTATTCAATTAAAATATACTTAAAAGATTTTAAATTGTGTTGTATTCATAGAACCTTAAAATAAATAATTAAAAACAACCAAAAATTTGATAAATTTTATTAAAAATATTTAATTTTTAATTTAATTGTTTAATGTTAACTTCTAATTAATCTTGAAAACTGAATTATGTAATAATAATTGATATATAATAATTATAATTTGTTTTTTTTTTCCTCGCTATTTATTGAAATTGTCTGTGATAATTAATTGTTTGACTCTTTATTTGATAAATTGATATGAAACAAAAACCAATAAAATGTTTACTTCAATTTGGATAGTATTTGCAATGGAACGGATTCGGTCGATTGTCCGTAGGTGTTGCGCCCAGAGTTGCGTGCTGCCCAGTGGCCTACCCCAACAGGCGCAGTCAATTAGCGCACGTAATTGGTGTAGCAACTTGTGCAATACGGGAACATTTTGTTGACTTGATGAAACTAAGAAAAAAATTTATTTATTTGTTAGTATAATTGAGAGAATAGTATATATATTAAATGTGAGAGATATTTAAAAATAAATCTATTAATTTTTTTTAATATTACCTTGATAAGCAACTTCTTCAAGCATGTGAAAAAGTTGTTTTTGTGCACAACCACTCAGTGTACTAAGTTTCTGAGAGATTAAAAGTTCCATTAATTTACAAATATAATTAAAACGACGAACATCATGTACCGCACTCCGGAAATCGAGCCGTTTTAAAGCATCTCCAAGACCATTAAATCCTGCAATCTGAAATTTTAGAAAAGATTGAAGAGTTTTTTGACAATTTATTTAATAAATTATTCAAAAATTAATATTAATACAAAATTTACATAATAATATAAATATATAAAATATTTTTGCAAATATAATGAAAAAATATTTTTTTAAAATTGTTCTACTTAATTTATTGTAAACTTATGATATATTTTTTGAATATAATAAAATTTTTTATTAATTTAATCTTTATACGAACCTCTCTTGTACATTTGATAGTAATATGACAATGTGGTTGAATACTTCCATCTGAAATAATAAAAAAAAATATTTATTTATTTATTAAATTCAAGAACTACTTTTTCATTCCTTTCCATATACAAATGGAAAATTTTTTTTTAAATGTTAAGTAGACTTCCTAACTTAATAATATAATAAGGATTACTTTCTGCATATTAAAAAGTGCATTAGAAGTCATGAAGGGTGTTTCCTAACTCAGTTAATAGAAATGCTTTTTGACTATGAAATAAGTCATTCATACCGTTATTTTTCGAGCTCTGTATGCTTGATAATGTGTCAAGTGGCGTGCTATTTTCTTTGTCCTCTTCTTCCATTCTTTCCCTAAAACAAATTATAGTTGTAAATTCATTAAACTTTATTATTTAAAACATTAACTTTAAATATTTTTCTAATTATTATAGTAAACAAAAATAAATTTTATTTTCTTGCTTAGTTTGTATTGAAGTGATAAGAATGATTTTATATAAAAATAAAAAAAAATATATGATTTAAATAATTGTTTTATATATAATATTATATAATTATATTTACCTAAATTATTAAATATTTTATAGAGAAAAACGATTTAATATTAAATCCTTGATTAGAATCAAATCTTAGGTATTTGTTTTGATAATTTTTAATTATTTAAAAAAAAATGAGCTGTGGCCAGGCACATAATCGACCGACGATTTGAAATAAATTAATTTCCAAACAAAATTATATATAAAGTATCAAAAAAATATATATTTAAAACTTGAATTCAAATGACTAAATTATATTATTTTGGTTTTTACTTTTAGTTTAATTACTACTATATTTTAAGTGAAAAATTTCCGACAGTGAATATAAAATTAATAATTTGTAAACTACCACGTCCGGTTTCCGGATATACACCAAAAGTTGATGGATTCATGCTACTGATGCATTAAGTAAATATACCAAATTTTATTAAAATCCGTTTAGCCGTTCGAGCTATACACGTCTATACGGACACACAATGGACAAACGGACAGACGGACAAACATCATGTTAAAAATACTTTTTTCTGTTAACAAAATGCAAGATTCGTGGAGATATGTAAAAATCTCCACATGTGAAATTTGGCGTGAAAAAAACTTAAAGATCAAAATTCGTAATTATTTTAATTAGTTTTAAATTTTAAAATCTCTCAAGTTTATTTTCCACAATTTTGATTTTATTTATTCTTATTATATTAATTTAAAAAATTTTCCAAAAAAAATATAATTTATATAGATTGTTATATAGATATATATAATAGATCAAATTTTATTGGTTTGAAAATGTCTGTTTTGATGAGATCCAACTTGAAATGAATAATGTGTTTGGCAAACAGGTTGGATGACTCGACATGAGCGGTCTTTCACCTCGTCGCCCACGCGACTTACCGATGGACCGGGCACCTATCCTATCTAGTCAACTTGTTCTCCCTTTCTAATATAATATCAAAACAATGATAATAAAGAAATAAAAGATTTACCATTGATCCATAAATAAACAAAATAAGCCAAAAAATAGTTGTCATCCATATTTATATAATTATTGGTACTCCTATAATGTACCTCCATTATATGTCATATATATTGAAAGGTCATTCATTCCCTTTAAACTACCTAATAAATTTGGAATATCAATTAATCTTATCTTATTATGCTAGCTAAAATTGTTTGTTTATTTGTTTGTATATATGTAAATGGGTTCTCAGAAACCGCTGTTCAATCAGTATATTAGATAAAACATTTATTTGTTTTTGTGATATAACTTTTAATATATTTTAATTTAATCAGTAAATTAATTATATATTATTATTGTAAATGTTATATCTATCTATCTCATGTGTCCCTTCATATATTGTGATTCCACCCATAATAATATCTTACTTACTTGAAAATGAAAATCCAATTATAAGATCAAAATTAAAATTATTTATTCATATAATCTTGAATGTTTTCAGTGTTTTATAAATAATTTAAAAAGGCCAATATTAAAAAAATTAAATTAAATTTATAATAAAATATAACATAAAAATAAAAATATAAACATTCAAGATTATAGGAATAAACTATTACTATTATTTTTTATTTCAATATTTTTAATGTTAATACAATAATTTTTATTTTATAATCTATAAAATAATTTAATTATTTTAAAAAACGGCGGTCTTCAATAGATTAATCTATAAATATAATGCTAGCTAAAATTGTTTGTTTGTATTATTGAGGACCCGAGTTCAATTCATTTTAATCAGATTGATGCAATGATGCAACATTTAATAATTGTAATAAATAATTAATTAATTAATTGTATATCAATATTTTTTAAAGAGTCGAGCGAGAGCTCGATGTCCCAGGTATTAATATTACCAACCAAACCCAATAATAATGAATCATTTTTTTAACTTAATTACCGAGCCGAGGATCGGGGTCCCGGTACTAATTATTATTTAAATTGACTAAATAATCTTAAATATTACTTGAATATTTTTTTAAACTAAATATGCGATAAAAATAAAAAAAAAATAATTTATTTTATTATTATTAAATAATTATACATTTATTTACCATCTTCGAGAATAATTAGACAAATCTTGTTGATTAAGGTCACTGAAAAAAAAGAGAACTTACATTAGTAATTGAATGATTTTTTATAGGTATTTATATCTATAACAAACTTATAATATAATACAATATTTATTACTATCATAACAATACAATAATTTGTCATTTTCCCTAGTTTTGGAAATATTTCTATGAAATATGTTCCATAAAGAAGACGAAAGGTGTATAGCCGTGAAAAATTCAAAATGCGTTTCACAGAAATAAAATTCTTGTTACTACTAGTTCAATTATATATAAAATAAGCTGGAGTGTCTCCACTCGACTATCTCGCATATGAATTGGATTAAATAACACATATTATATTTAAATTAAATATAATTAATTATAAATTATAAATTAAAATTAATAAATAATATTTATTAAACCAGAGCATGTTTGGCTCTTTGTCGATGTTGGCGCGTGAGATTTGCAGTGTTAAAAAATTAATTCTGGTACTTTCAGCGATTCAATCAAGCTGAAATTCTATATATAGCAGTTTTATACAATTTAAAAATTATCAAATATATATCTTTATTTTTACGGTCACTTTAGAGGAAAAAAAATCAAAACGTTGTAGGTAATGACCCTCTTCCGGTTGAGCTACTTTTCTCAAAAGTTGATAGAAAACTACAAAATTTGAATAATGCCTATTTACCAAATTTCATTATTCTAACTCAAACCGTTTTTGTGTAATCTTGTCTACACACACACACACACATATTCTAGCTGAAACCATTTTTGAGTAATCTTGTCTACATACATACATACACACACACACACATATGCACACAGATATTTTTCTCAGCCTTAGTGAAAATGATTCAGGAACCTTCAAAACGTATAAAAACATCAAAATCTCAACATCGAAAATTTTCGTGATCGCAATACTATCTCTGGCGAGATAGTAAAAAGTAAATATTGATTTTTTCCTTTATTCTCTCTGGTTCTATTTTAAAGTAGAAATAAAATTTATTTGTTATGTGGTTTTTGCAATAATAAAGCAAAATATCTATTTTATTTTTAATTCACTATAATAATATAATATTCCAGGGATGGCGAACCTTTTTCAATGTCCGTGCCACAAAATTATAAAAAATCTTTTTAAAGAAACTATTGTTCCAGAAAATTGTCATGATTTTATTTGTCCTCCACCTGTACTTTATAACAAAAATATAAAATGATTATATTAAAAAATTTGGAATTTATCTGTGGTAAAAATATATCTTTCCTAAAAATTTACTAGTATCTTTGTTTTTTTATTGTATGGCAATTCTTTAATTGATTTTAGTAGTTTTTAGTTTTTAGTTGTAGATAATGTGATCAAAACGCAAAATTTATATCCAATACCGTGAAGCACTTACATTTTTTTGGTTTGACAATGCTATGTAAAATTCTAGAAAAAGATTACGATTCTATTCTCCAACTGCCCTAAGGGTAAAGTAAAGCTTTGTTAAGCTTGATATAAATTTTTTAAAAAAAACTAATTTTTCCTTTTTTTTAATAAGTATTCATAAAATTTACAGCATATATTAAAATAATATTTAAAGTAATATTTTTCTCATCACCCCAATCAATTTTGAGTTTATAACTTCACAATTTCCCAAACAAACAAAAACAAAATAAAATGACAGACATGAAAAGATTTGCAAAAAATTTTAAATCCTGAACAATGCGATTTGTACGGCAACGACACGCAAAGTCATTAATAGAAGTCCAACTACCATGAATGTTTTTATACTGCGAGGGAATTCAAGCGATATTTCAGTAATAAAATATACAATTTGCCAGTTTAAACAACTAAGATAGATAAATAAATATTCAGTACTTCAAATTTCGTAAATTGTAATTTTAATGTGAATTGTTCAATTTTAATTCATTTCTATTGAAAAAATCTGGAGTGTCTCCACTTGACTATCTCGCAAATTTGAATTGGATTAATTAACATATATTATATTTAAATTAAATGTAATTAATTAAATTATAAATTAAGTATAATTAAATTGGATTAATTAATTAATTAAAAAAATTAAATTTAAAACCATTACCCTCATTTTTAAGTCAAAATTTAAAAATTTAAAAAATTAATTCGCGTGTTTGGCTCTTTGTTGATGACACCACGTCACGTGCTTGCGCGTGATTGGCAGTAAACGAGTTAAAAAATTTAAAAAATTAATTTCGGTACTTTCAGCGATTCAATCAAGTAGTTTTATACAATTTTTAATAATTTGAAAAAGTATCAAACATATATCTTTATTTTAAAGGTAGGTTTAGAGGAAAAAAATGAAAACGTACTAGGTAATGGTCCATGGTTTCGAATGAACTACATTTCTCAAAAGTTGATAGAAAAATACGAATTTTGAATAATGCCCGTGTACCAAATTTCATTATTCTACCTCAAACCGTTTTTGCGTAATCTTGTCTACATACACACACACATTTTTCTCAACCTTAGTGAAAATGCCTCAGGGGCTTTCAAACGTATAAAAATATCAAAATTTCAACATCGAAAATGGCGAGATAGTAAAAAGTTATAATTATTAAAAAAATAACTTTGTCTTTATGCGTGCTATGAAATTTTTCAAACGTGCCACTTATGACACGCGTGCTATAGGTTCGCCATACCTGTGCTATTCTAATAAATGTTGATTCATTTATTAATTTTCGATTATTACAAATATTAAAATAATAAAAGTATAAAATTTTTACGTCTAATTTATATAAAAATGAATCATGGTGCTCGAAAATATTCCACTTAAGTTTAAGTCGATTACTAATAATGTTGATTATTTGATAATTTTATCAAAACAAAAATAAGATCATTTCCATAATGATGAGTTAAATTGTTTTGGTATATCATCCATTCCAAGAAGTATTTTTTCAAATAAATTTAACAAGAAAAAAATATTTTCATTTATTTGTTTTTCGTTAAATATTTTTAAATATTAATACTATCATTATCATTTTATATATATTTTACATTTATCTTTATACGTAAGTAAGAAAATTATTAAGATAATGATTCCGAGATATTATTTAAATGAATTATATACAATACACTGATCATGATCTCATGTCAGTGTCCGCTCTAGCATTTACGGCGCCCCGGGCGAATAAATAAATTGGCGCCCCTATATTCGTAAATTTTATTACATTCATTACCAAAATGCCGCCCTTTAAATTTTCCGCCTCGGACAAATGCCCGTTTTGTCGCCTTCTAGAGCGGCCACTACTAATGTATAAACATATTAATATAATACTTTCTTCTAGTATAAATGAAAATAATTCTTCATTGTAATGGTATTTTTTTATGAATAGAAAATATAAATTAAAATCTATTTTTTATTCTTTATCTTTATATATAATTTGAATATGTATTTATTTTGTATTTATTTAGTAAAATACAAATAGAGAGTTTATCCTTTTGACTATACAAATATAAATATTTACAATCTATTTAATTAATAAAAAATTTAATCCTGTTTATGTGTAAAAAATGAAACTAAAAAAAAATTCATAATAGGTTAAATATGTCCATGGCACTATTGAACTCAAAAGCGCTTGGCAGCAGCTACGTCCATCCATTTTTTACCTTCTCCCAATTCTCATTAATTTTGTTAGGAAAACGTAGCCATAATAAAAATATTATAATATAGATAATATAGATGGGCATTATTTATAAATATATGTTTAATCGTTTCAATTGGATTGTCGAAACTGTTATTAATTTCTTATTTTTTTTTTAAGATATAAAAAAGTAAGAATAATACGAATAGATAATTAAGTAGAAAAAAGTAAAAGTAAAGCGAGGAGATTGTTAAAACGAGAACAGGAAGTGAATATATTAATAAACACCGTTTCTTTAGATAAGTTTCATGTATGTTTATTTTAACAAGGAATGAAAAAATCTCAAGAGGGGAGAGGTTAATGTTTACAAACAGAGTTGAACCTGCGCCCTTAGCTAAAATGCAGGCGGGTACGCGTTGTGACCCCGTTTTCGTTGTCATAGGAGCAATCGATCGAATTGGAAGTTGGGTAAACCACTACATGCATACTCGATTTCATCAGGGCGGATCACTGCATCCCAATACTCTAACTAAAGCTTCACTGATTAATCAGTTACTACAAAGAAAATATGGTAAAATAATATGCAGTTATTATAAAAGATTGTCATCAATAAAATTTTACATGAATATTCCCTTTAATGAGAAGAATTTGAGTGAATCAGAATTATTTATAAAAAAAAAAAATTGACTCTAGATTTATATATTATATATAAACTTACTTAAAAACTAAACTTTATATATTTTTTTTAATTATAAACAAAGCTAAATGTAAAAATTAAAAGATAATTTTCTAAAATTAAGTATTAAAATCTAATAAAATCTTTTTAATAAAACGTTATTTAATATTTTGTTTGTTTTTTTTTCTAACTTCAAAGTTACTTACTAAATTAAAAAATAATTACCTAATTTACCTATTTAAAAAAATTTGAAATAATATAAATTCAAATTGAACTGATTGTAATTTTAATAATACTACAAGAATTGAGGGATATATATTAAATATCTGGTAATTAAAATAGCGATAACACATAATTTTTGTTTCTTACTAAAAAGTACCTACATTTTGGAAAATGTTATTGATTTTAAATTCTAATGTCAATTTATAAATCTAAAAAATGACTTCATTGAATATTAGTCCCTTTATTGAAGGACTTTTTTCTTGAAAAAATAGTATCTCATCATTTATTATTGAATTTTATATATTTATATTATTAATTCATCTAGAAATCTAACTAATCAATATTATTAATTTTTTTGGTTTTAGTAGCTTTCTTTCTAATAGAGAAATATTAAATATTTTTCTATTGAAATATTTTATCTAAATTGAATTTTATTTAAGAGAGATTCTTAGGTTAGAAATTGTATGTGATGTAATAATTATAATTAATTTATTGCTATTGTAAAAAAAGATTTAATATTTAATTTATTAAAGAAGAAATATAAAGATATGAATTTTCATTATCTTTAATATTCAAATTTGTGTTGGTTTTCAATAGATTCAAAACTATATTTCATTTGAAAAAAACAAAGATAAAGATATTATTATTTCGAATTTTTATTATTTTAAATATAATATATTACCTAATAAATAGATTATTCTTTGAGATAATGATATCAATTAGATATTACTTTTTATTTGTATGATTCATCCAATATTAAAATGAGTAATCAAACGAAAAAATATAATAAAATAACGTCTATGAATTTGTATTATAAAATAATTAATTTATTACTACATTAAAACCGCATTAAGCCTACTTTTGAATATAATACAAATGACAAATATTTAAAAACTCAGATACTTAATTTATTTATTATTAATTTCTCTTGTGAAAATATAATATTTTGTCTCCTATTTGACATGATGGATGATTGAC
Organism: Labia minor; assembly: GCA_963082975.1. NCBI lineage: Eukaryota > Metazoa > Arthropoda > Insecta > Dermaptera > Spongiphoridae > Labia > Labia minor. The sequence continues at coordinate 11,870,861 of OY720344.1, read as the reverse complement.
ATTAGTGATTAATTATTAATTAATTAATATATATTTAAAACAATTTTATTCAAATTGAGTATTAACTATACGAAAGACACGGTGTGCAAACAATGTAAGGAGGGAAAGAGATGGAAGAAAATAGAAGTTGGTTGTTAGTGGCTCAGGATAGGGGCGTTTGGAGGAATGCGGTTGCTGTTGAAAGATTTTTTATATAGACACAGAGGAGTTAGAAAGATAGTATCAATTATATATTAGATACCTATTTATATTTTTAATTTAATTTTCTTATATAAAGTTTTTTTTTAATAAAAGTTTTTATAAAAAAATATTAATATTTAATATAAATAAATTTTTTATTTTGAATTCAGTTTTAATGTGGTATTTGGAATTTAATAATAAGAAATGATGATTCAATATAAATTGGCAGTATAGGAAAATAAAAATTAATAATTATTTATAGTATTTTCATTTTAAAAATACTCATATCAAAATTAATATTTAAGAAAAGTAAAATAAATGATTTTTCATAATTAATATATTTAAACAACGAAAAACTACTTAAAATATATATTCCAAACCAAAATTTAATGTTTTTATTAGAAAAGAAAAATTATGTTTTTCACATAATAAATAATATAATAAATAAGACAATAAAGATGAACATCAATCAATTTTTATTATTTTTATTTTGATAGTGATTGTTCAAATTAATCATAACAACATTTCTTTAAACAAACTTCAAACATTTTTTTCATATTAAAATGAATAAAAATAATAGAATTTTATTATGGAATAAATAAATTTTCTAAAATGATTTGTTTTAATACGTATATTATTTATATTGTTATTATTATTTGTATTTCTTTTTCTTACAATGCTGGTTATGAATATATAATTATTAAATAATTAAATATAAATTATTATTGACTTTAATTAAGTTAAAATAAATAAAACAACAGTCAAATAACAGATATATATATATGTGGACTGAGATCGAAGAGGAGGGTTGTCTGGAAAAGGGACTTCGTATAATGGGCTGACTGGACGAAAACTTAAAAGTGGAATAAAGCACGTTGCAAAAAGTGAAAGAAAGACAGCAATCGACGGCAGGGAAGCTGCGAAAGTGAAGGTCACTTACGAGGACAGCCATTTCCGCAGATCGCGACCCCCAGCAGCCAGACATTCGAAAAGCCAATAAAGCAAATCCACCAATTGATTTTAAGATATCATCTATAAATATAAAAGTCATTTATATGTTAAACTCACCTTGTATCCATACTTTCTTGTTGTGTAAGACAATTGTGTCTGACAAGTTCTAAAATTTTCTTTTTCTCCCATCCCTCTTCGGTTTTTACCCATTCCTCACCAGGTGAACGCCAATCTTTTGAAATAAAAGGCATTCTTTTAAACAGTACACAATCTTATAAAAAAAAATCACTCTAGAAACTCTCTTGAATAATCTAATAGCACATTTAACGACAATACCAAATGTTAGATGTAAACGCTAGAGCGCATGGCTTTGTTTTGTTGTCTGGTTGACGTCTCCGATCAGCTGACAAGCAACGTTGCATGAAAGTTGCACGCGAGCGCACAGCAAAACAAAGAAAGGGTTGCCAATTTGGCAACACTGTATCACCGGCTTGCAGCTCTTGATTTATAATTATAGTTTATCAAAAAAAAGAGATCCTTAGTAGCCATCTTGCGTTGGATATAACAACTAATTACAAATAACAAAATTATTCAAATACTACAGAGAATTAAATCAAAAATATTTTTATTTATCAAAAAAGTAAAAAAAATACATTAAAGTAAGTAAAAAGAACTAAGTTTAAGAATTATTTAAAGTTTCAAGTTTCAGATAAAAAAGTTGAAAAAAATAATTTGTAAAAATACTATAACAGGTTTATAAAATAGTAAATTAAAAATATATACTATTTACTCACAAAAGTTTCATTTTCACCCCATTTGGGGTAATTTAGCCCGGTTCCCCAACCGCTGATATAGATCCTTTTAGTTTCCAACGATTCAATTATGATATTGAGAAATCATTTTTTTTTTATTTATAACTTATAAACAATTACATTGGAGACCTTAGACTTAGACCTTAGATAAACCTTTCTTATTCTTTCAATATTTTTAAATATAATAATAAGTTAAACAATACCTCCCTTACTATCGTCGGTCGGTAAAAATGATTTGACGACTTTGCAATGATGCAGAATTTTTAGTTTCACGATTAATTTAGTTTTCAAATTATATTTTTATTTCAAATTTCTATGCAACCTCTAACTTATAATTGATTTAAATTGTCATTTATTTTGATGAAGGATGAACTCGATTGTAAAGTATCTTTTTAAATTAATCTTTTAAATACTACAAAAGTTAGTTTACTTATATTTTGTTGTCAAGCAGGCTTATATAGCTGACGTAATTGTTTTTTTATTAAAACATATTATTATTATTAATGTATACATTTAACTCGATTAATAAACTTCTTCAATTATATTTAATTGTATTTATTTAAATACATAACATCGATATATAGAAAAAATTTACGCACCAATTCTTCAATCTATTTAGTTAGCAATCTATTCAAAATTGGCTAGAGATTATTATTTGTCTATATTTTCATTAATTTATATAGTGAACCATTCTCTTATATATGTACTATATATAAATAATTTTAATTTTATTATGAAATATATAACATACATATAATTTATATTATTTTTTTTAAATTATTTTCCCCTGAATTTTTCGTCAGTTTTAATATGAATTTAAAATAAATTAAAGAATGTCTATATATATCTATATATTATATGAATTTGATTTCTAAATAATAATTTTATTTTGTTTTTATAATTTATAATATAAATTATTTTATCAAATTAAACTCTCTTGGATGTTAATGTATAAATAATAGTTAAATATATAGTTATTATTAAATCAATAGTTGTTTTTATTTTTAATTATATTTTATTAGCATTCATATTTTTTATATTTACAATATATCCCTCTCTTTCACATTATGTCATATCTGGTCTTACCTAATTGAAAAGAAATAAGCGGGGTAATTCAAATGGTTTTTCCGATTAGGCGAAAAACTTTTGGTGGAAAAAACTATTATTTATTTTCTACCAATATCAAGACTAGTAGTTGGATGGAGGTGGTTCAGGATAGAGATGGTTGGAGGAAGTTCCTTAATGCTACTTAGATAGAATGATGAGACAGGAGAAAATTATAGCCTATACAATTTAATAAAAGCGAAAGGCCCATAGAACGAACAAATTAATTTAAAACAAACAAACAGTTAATTTAAAATAAAATTATTAGGTTGGCAACTAAGTCATTGCCTTTTTTTTTTAAGAAAATCAAAGACAATTTTTTCATGGAACTAAATAACTTTATTCTGTAATGCATAGGTTCTTAAACTTATGTACTCCACGGACCCCCACTTGAAAAAATTTTTTTTGACGGACCCCCATCACAACTTTAGGTACTTTACGTCATTTTATTAATTAATTTCTGGCTTACGATCTCATAAGGACAAGGATATATGATGAATATTTCTAACAGTGATTGGTGAATAACGATTTTTTTGCATATTGTAGAACACATTTTATTAGAAATTATAATATTGAAGAAAGAAAATACAAACATTGTCATAGCAACAAATCTCACAAATTATAATGGGTACTTACATTAAATTCATATAAATATTTTATAATTTTTTTCAGAAAATATTAAATAAGAAATATTTTAAAAAATAACTGCATCTATCTCATTAAATATAACTTACATATTTAATGAGATGTATGCAGTTGTTTTCTTGAAACAAGAATCTCAATATCTGGCTTAATATTGGAAACTTTTAATCTAAGATCCGGCTCTACATTTAATTTGTTTCTATATTTAGACTTAATATAAAATAGTACCGAAAAAGCTTGTTCGCATAAATATGTTGTGCAGAATGGAATCAAGTGTTGAAGTGCTTTATTTGCAAGCGCAGGATAATCTGACCTGAGAAGTAACCAAAAGTTGCTCAATTCAGTTTTGTTAAATTTTAGTTTATAAGTTGTATCACATGATAATTCCACGAGAATATCTTGTTCAGGTGCAGATAAATGTTTAGTATTTGTAATTTCCATATTAAATGGATCTCTGATCCAGTTATTGCAAGGATCAGGAGTAGAAAAATACTTCCTGAAGTTGCTTTTCAAAGTAATTAAATGTTCAACAAATAATTGACGCGTTTGATTAAGCAATTTTTCACTGGAGCTTTCTATGAAATCATTGAGAGTTGGAAAAGACTCATATACACCGTTCTGGATGCGTTTCGACCACAAGTCGATTTTTTTAATCATTGCTTCTATTTTATCTTCAACTTTAAATATATTTACAACAGTACCTTGCAGGCTCAAATTAAGTTCGTTCAATTTTGTAAAAATATCAGTCAAGTAAGCCACCTTAGCTAACCAGATAAAATCATTGAAACATTCGGTCAGTTCAAAATGCGCATCTATTAAAAACAATCGTATTTCATCTCGAAGCTCAAAAAGGCGAATGAGTACTTTCCCGCGGGACAACCAACGTACATCTGTATGTAATAATAAATGTGTATGTTGACTACCCATTTCCTCACACAAAATTTTAAAAACTCTGGAATTAAGTGGACGAACCTTAATGAAATTGACAATTTTAACTACTTCGTCTAATGTTCTTTTCAAATCTGGTGACATATTTTTGGCTGCTAATGATTCTCTGTGAATGCAGCAATGATTCCAAACAACCTGAGGCGCAACATTTTTAATAAGAGCAATCAATCCAGTTCTTGTACCTGACATTGCACGAGCACCATCAGTGCAAATTCCAACACATTTTGGCCACTCTATTTCATTTTCGGTTATAAAATTATTCAAACTGTTAAATATGTCATTAGCTGTCGTTCGTGAAGGTAGTGAATCACAAAACAATACATCTTCTTGTATTTGATTTTCAAACTCATATCTAATGAAAGCTAACAAATTGGCATTATTAGTGACATCAGTACTTTCATCCAATTGTAATGAGTAATAGTGACTTTTGCGCACTCTCGATATTAATTCTTCTTTTATATTACATGACATGTCTTCAATCCTATTCTTAACCGTATCATTTGATAATGAAATCAAATTTATATCGTTTGCTGCTTTAGTTCCTAACATTATATTTGTAATTACTTTTGTAGCAGGAAGAATTAATTGCTCTGCTATATTATGCGGCTTTCCTGCTTTAGCAATAAGTAGAGCTACTTCATATGATGCCATTACTGCTTTCTTACTCATACCACCAGATCCCGTCTTTACCATCAATTTCTGACTTGAATTAAGTTCTTCTTTTTTCATTTTAAAAAATTCGATAGACTTACTAACATGCTCGCTGTGCTTTGTTTGTAAATGACGTCTGAGATTAGCAGGTTTCATACTTTCATTGGATAAACTTTCCTGACATAGAACGCAGACTGGTCTTTCCACATCATTGTTGCAAATATAAGTAAATCCAAATGATAAATAATCATCCGAATATTTTCTAGTTTTGCGTTTCTTGGTAGAGTTTGCTGTTGATGCCTCATCATCTGATTCTTTCCGTTTCTGTGTTGAACCAGTTTGTAGCCAACGATCCATTTTATGGAGTAATTTATTAACATTGAACTACAATAATATAAATATAATATAAATATAATATAAATATAACGAATTATTATTTACTAGCTATGTTTTAATATGATTTTAAATGAATGTTTTAATATCATTTTAAATGAATGTTTTAAATCATTTTAATAAATGTTTTAAATCATTTTAAATAAATGATTTAATATCATTTTAAATGAATATTAATTTATATAATAAATATATTTCGTAATTTGATTCTAAAATATTATTAATTTCGTAATTTGATTCTAAAATATTATTAATTTCGTAATTTGATTCTAAAATATTATTAAAATAAATATTTTTTATTCATAAAACTAACTTATACTTACTCTCAAAAACAGCCTTTCTGGGAAATTGCAAAATGTGTTTAGTGTTTTTATAAAATAATGATCATGCAAATTACACTAAAAATTAAAAAAAATTATTAGCTATAATAAACTATTATTAGCTATAATAAACTATTATTAGCTATAATTTAATTATAATTAATTAAATTAATAAAAATAATTTAAAGATACAACTCGTTGAGAAATGAACTTATAATTAACATTTGCTTTAAAACTGTTTAAAACCCCAGAGTGGACGCTGACAATTTGGGTTTTTCCGGGTAAGACTGTCCCCTCCCCTGGTTTTCCCCAATAACAAAGTGAAAGAAAATTCCCTTATATGCCTCCCCTTCCGAGCCCCTAAGAGGGGTTATTTTAAAGGAACAATCGAAAAATGATTTTAAATGAATGAATGGATGAAAATTCAAATTTTATATATAGTTTTTTATATATGTTTATTTATTCACAAAAAATTAATTGACATAATTATCAATTTAATAAAATAAAATAGTATTATTAATAGTATTAAATTATAGCCGTAATTCTCTAGGAGGATATAGTTACACAATGAACTTTAAATATTTATATATGTATATATTTTTACGATGATTTTTTTCCGAGGACCGCGGACCCCCAGTAAAGGCTTCGCGGACCCCCAGGGGTCCGCGGACCACAGTTTAAGAACCACTGCTGTAATGTATTGCCCATTTTGATCAATGACCTTTTGCCATCTTTCAGGCAGCATTTCGATTATTTGCTTTGATTAGGTCGTCATCAACTTGAACTGGACGACCACAGTGTTTTTCATCTTTGAGTGAAAAATCCCCAGAACGAAATTTGGCAAACCAATTTTGAAACTGCTGATCCTTTAAAGTTTCGTCGCCATAAACAATATATAACTTTTTATGAGCTTGTGATGCGTTTTTCCCTTTGCGGAAATAAAAAAGCAAAATTTGACGAAAATGTTCCTTTTGATCTTCCATTTTTCAACGTCAAACGAAAACTACGGAACCGATCAAAAAACTTTTTTTACTGATTGACAGTTGAATTGCCAACTATCAAATACCAAAATGTGTTTTACATTTGGACTACGTCGGTAAACCTAAAAATTCAACTGAAGTCATCTATGAATGAAATCGGCAATGACTTAGTTGCCAACCCAATATATTAAATGGTTATACTTTAGATTAAATATAAATATAAAATAAATGTAAATAAATAAAAAAAACAAAAAGAATATTAAGGTTTAAATATATTTATTAAAATAAAATAAATATAAAACTTTTACATACAGTTTTTTAATAAAATACCAAACATCATTGCAGTGCAAGAGGTCTGTGCAGGTAAACTTAAATATAAATATTAATTATTTTGTCTTAGCACTAGTAATTTAGATTCCAACTTCTTTTCTTACGTTTATTAAATCTTTTATGCTTATCATTAATTGTATTTGCTGAATCTCCTATTATTTTTTAAATCATCCTCGTAATCTAATAATTGAATTTTTTCCGTCTAATTGGAATACGTTTGGTTTCTCTCCAATTTGCCTAATCACAGTGATTAGTTGCCTAATCACATATTCAAATCAAAAACAAGCCAGAGAACTTTGAGGGGTGCCGATATAAAAAATAAAACATTGTTTTACATTCATTATTTTTTAAGATTTTATAAATTAAAATTGATCATTTTCATGATAAATCGATTTTTTTAGAAAACAATAAATTGTTTTTTCTTTAAAAATACCAAATAATGATCAGAACGCTAATTATTTTATTATTGTCAATAGATTGAATATTGTAATATTATTTATAAGAAAACTATTTCTATAGTCAGAATTTATAACTCAAAAAAAAAAGATAACCAATTTTGTTTCTCAAATGTTTATTATAATTGATCTCCACATTTAACGCTTTACTTTCTTCGAGAATCATTCGAATATAATAGGAGCTAATTTTTTCAGAATTCCCATTAAAGTTGAAATTTGAAAAAGTTTTGCCCAATATAATTCATATGCTTTGCTAAAGTCTATAAATCATGCTTGTCTAAAGTGCGGCCCAAAACCCTTTGAGATGCGGCCCAAACGCAAATTATGAAAATATTTAAATTTACTCATTTCCAGTTTTCGACTTTTTACCGACCGACGATAGTAAGGGAGGTATTGTTTTCACACCAAATTTCACATGTGGAGATTTTTACATATCTCCACGAATCATGCATTTTCTAAACAGAAAAAAGTATTTTTAGCATGATGTCTGTCCGTCTGTCCGTCCGTCCGTCTGTCCGTCCGTATAGATGTGTACAGCCTGAACGGCTCAACCGATTTTGATGAAATTTGGTATATTTACTTAATGCATCAGTGTGATGAATTGATCAACTTTTGGTGCAAATCCGGAAACCGGAAGTGGTAGTATTAGCGATCGACGATAGGAAGGAAAGGGTTATTTTCACACCAAAGGAGATTTTTTTATATATCACCACGAATCATGCACTTTGTATTGGTTTTATCCTCGAGAAAAATCATATTTATTAGTTTTTTCTTGATTTAAAATTATATGACGTCATCCAGCCATTCATGACGTCACAGCCTGGTCTTGCATATATATTATAAATAAAATAAAATTAAAAATGTTTATATTTATTATTTATGTATCCATATCTGTTTTTTATTACATTAATAGATATATTAAAATTATTTGAAATTGTTTCTGTAGCTGGAAATTAATTTATTTCAAACAGTCGGTCGGTTCGGACCTGGCCACAGGTCAACTTATTTTATATTTTTCCAATATGGTTCTAAAAAAAAAAGTTAAAATGATATTTATGCGCGGCCCAGCATATTTTTTTTTTTTTGCAATGTGACCCTCGAATGGTCATAGTTTAGACAGCCATGCCATAAATAGTTGTTAAAAAGAAATGGTGAAATCGTTTTTTTTTAAATATCTGTCTTGGAGAAAATATTTGATCTAATTAATGTTGATCGATTTGGCCTGAATTTGTATTTGTATTTGTTTCTCCCAATATTTCTTTTAAGGTAAAGGTAAAACATGCGTCATATCCCACGCACACACACAATGCGTCATATCATTTTACAATTTTAGATAAAGTCTTGCAACTAGGTAACTGAGGGTTTTGTGAATAAATAAGTTTTAATACTAATTTTAAATAATATCTAAAAGGATAGAATATACTATACTTGGAAAAATTGCAAAAGAAAACAAATTACGAGCCTTTGAAATAAATATGATGAAATTTCGCTTATGTTGATCTTGCAAGCTTCATCTGATCTATGTATCTACTCTCGTCTGCTCTCGTCCCATTATGCCTTTCCGCCATCAAAAGGGTTTTCGAGATATAGAAAACACTTGATATCCCTAACCTCGTCAAATCCCTCGGTTTTACTTATATATATATATATATATATATATATATATATTGGATATACAAAACAACGTAAAATTAAGAATACTCTTACACCTTGGATGTTTTCCTCTAATCCAATTTTTCTATCTAATCTAATCTTTATAAAAAATATATGTTGTATCGTCTGAATCATAACAAAATATTTTATTGATTGACTAAATCAAGTATTATAAAATATTATATTCAAAATTCTATGTTTCAATTTCCATTTAGAAAATATAGTAATATATTAGGATAATATAATAATAATTATTAGTATAACATCTATAATTTATTTTTCTTTATAATTTTTGATAAATTAAAGAAATAAAATATAATTAAATTCAACGGAATTTAAAAGTTTTTTAAGTTCAAAACATCTCTTCTCTGTTTTCTATATCGTGTTCTTATTTTTATTCTATATATTTTACTCAATATAATTTTGTTCATTTTTATTTCCCTTATAATTCTTTACTTCTACCAATATTGAAATATTTTTATTGCTCACCTAAATTATTCACTTTTATTTTGTCTTATATTTACTTTTAATTGGAAGTTTGACAACCCTGTAAGTTTGAAATAAAATAATAATTGATATATTTCTGTCTCTCTCACATAGAGAACAATAGAGAATAACTACTGTCACTCACCAAGGAATAGAGATTTTTAATAATAATTTTATAATAATACAAACAAACTAAATTAATTAATGTTCATTTTCAGTTTTTATAATTATAATATATGTATTTATTTATAATTTATAGAGAACATTCACTTGAAGAACCAAATTGAAAATATTTTTAAATAAAGAATATTTTTTTATAAATTTAATTCAAAAAATTTTTTTTTACTATTTTGTAAATAAAAAACAATGTAATACATCATGTATCTCAAACCTAGCTCCCAATCTTTACATTTTTTATTATTAATTCTCATAAATTTATATATATATTTATATATCTGTATAATGTTCACTTTTTGACACCCTACTTTGATTCTAATTGTTTCAATATTTATGATGAACGACAATATTTTGTTTCGCAAGTATGAAATTACCAGGGAGGTACCTCTGGAAATTCCTCTACTGTCTCGAGGATGAATAGGGTTAGTTCAGGGACATGAAGACATCATTTATTTTTATTTAAAAAAAAAATTAAAATACGTATACAAAATAAATTATATAAAAAATATACTTAATTCTGATTGCGAATTTATAATTTAAAATATATATTTATAAACAACAAATATTGTATATACAACAAGAAAATATAATTAAATATTTAGCGGAATAAGACTTAACAGAAAGAAGTTTAGGTAATGTAGATTAACTTATTTTATATGGAAATGGAGTCATATTATTCTTCATAAATAAATTTACATTTTCATTCTTATATAGTGTGGCAGACAATATATTTGAAATTTAATTTAAGATAAAGCAATATACAAATACTAATTTCAAGCCTAAATAAAAAATTCAAATATATAATTTAAATATTTATTAAATTATCGTACAATATATACTAGTATAGAATGGTTTATTATTACATATATATATATATTACATTATATATATTTGTATAATTTTATATAATTATATAAGTCTATAAATATTCTTTTTATTATTATGGATTGAAGTTAACTATGAGAAAATTATAATAATAAAAGTGAACTAAAATAAATAAATAAAAATTAAATAAAATGTCTATTTACTTGATTCTAGTATAACAGTCTTTGATCAAACACTTACTAAATCTTTGATTGACGAGAAAAATTATTAAGGAAATCATAATCATATAATTTTACAATATTTGAAATTTTTCATACCATCTTTTTGGATTTTTAGGAAATATTTAATGATTATGATTGTTGTAGCAATTTATATATTTACATATAAAATTAAAAAATTTAATATAAAAAAGTATCAAATGTTATGATTGATAATATTAAAATAAATAATTACATTTAAAATATTATTTATTCTTCCTATTAGAGACATATATTGGTTGTCTTTCAATTTACAGTAAAATCTCTGTTAACCGAAATAAAGGAGGGGAGGCGGATTCGTATAAAGATTAAGTTATAAGTTTACTTATTTTTTGATGGTAGAGGTCAAATAGGGACATAGGAAAGAACAAAACCCATTGTTATTAAAATTAAAAGAATATATATTATCAGTTATAATTATAATGGGATTTCGTCTTGTAATTTACTTTCTCCCCCCCCCCCTCTGTTTATATATATTTTCAAATATTGGGCGGACCCTACTCAGCCTTTTAATTTTCTTCATTTAAAATTATTTCGGTTAACTGAGGTTTCAATGTATATTCTTTTAACATACATTTATTTAATAATACTTATGAAAAAACATTTTAACTCAAAAATTGATTTTATTAATAACAAAGTAATATTAAATACAAATTTTATTAAATTTAGTGATCACATAATTTAGAAATAGAATTATAAAAATGATTTCAATAATATGCAGAAGTGTATGTACCATTTATTATATTTTTATAGAAACAGCAAACAGTAAATGTAATTTGAATTAAATACTTTTCCTCTTTGATTTAATGTCTGAGCATTTCTGTCTTTTAAACATCTTTAGTGAAAAACTCTTGCATTGATTTATCTTTAATATTTTTTCCATTTTATTCTAGGCTTCATAAACCTTTTCTAACGAAAATTAGTTATAAGTAAATACATTTATACATAAGAAAATTAAGTACAATATAATTAAATATAAAATAGACATAATATTTTCTAAATATCATGATTGATTTTTTTTATAAAAATAAATTTGCGGTTATTTTAGATTAAAAATTTGTAAATTTGTCATAATATATTGAAAAATTAAAATAAATAAGTATTTTATAATTATAAAAAAAGAAGTCGACAATCACAGTACTATACTTTGACAATTATATAAAATTTATTTACAGTGAACATGTAAGGCGTTTAGTACAAGTTAAATTAATTTATATTTATACTTTAAAATAAATAGAAAAAACTTAATAAACTATTTTTATATACATATACATTTATTAGTAGTTTTCAGTCACAATAATTATCAAAAATTATCAATAATTTACAATTTAAAAAAAATTACCATTTTTTTAACGTTATATTAATGCAATAATTATTTATTTCTTGGTTGGGCAAAATTAAAAACATTTATTTTATATATAATATCATATCTAAATATTACCTCCTATAGAAAAATTTTGAGAACATCAATGAATAATTAATATTTATCCATTGAATAAAATTATAATTTTCAGAGAGCTATTTAATGTTGTTCAAGAAGGTGCTGTTTTAGTTTTGGCATATTATTTAACACAAGTGAACATTTATGACATTTCAAAGGTAAATCCATTAATGATTTGGCTTTTGACTCTGGTATAACTGAGATTTTCCCATCTTTTTCTAATTGTTGTATGATTGCTGTAAAATTAAAAGAGATTAAAAAATGTAAAATTGATGGGAAAAATGTCTTTAAATACCTTCAGATGATACAAAAAATTCTGTATTAAAACTATTCCAGTGCTTTTTTGTTTTGAGAGCTGAAGAGTCAAAATCATCACTTATAACATGTAAATGAAGACGTGTCATACTAGGAATACTGTGATATCCTAATCTGAAATTGAATCAAACTTACTATATACTATTTATTTAATATTTAATCAGAAATGAATATTAATAGTTATCAGTTATTATTAATAATATACAATATACAAGCAAATTATTATTTTAAATAACAAAGAATTGCATTGATTAATTTTCTTGGGGAGAGGAAGTTCTGAAAGGAGTGAATTTCACGGAAGTGTGTGAAACATCTTGATAAATTGTTTGTAATATTTTTTCTATAATTTGCAATTTATAGATTGTATTTAATAATTTATTGATATCTCATTTTAATTCTGTATCAAAAGAGAAAAGAATTTAAAAATTATTTAAATTGAATGACATTTTCTAACTATATTAATAACTAATTTCAATAAATAAAATTATTCCTAACTAAATAAATAGAATGAAAAATTGTCAGTCAATTTCAAATTTAAATCTTTAAATCTATATTTAGGGTTCCAGCTCTTACTTTAGTTTCAACTCTTAAATTTTTCCTGTGAGAAAGGATAATGCTTAATGCTGGAAATATTTTAAATAATTCTAACTAAGAGGAGTTAAAAATAAAGAATAAGTATTATGTCTTAAGTAGTTTTATGTATTCAGTTCGACTAATTATTTTTATATTTTTTAAAATCTCATACAATTTACAAAATACATACAATACAATACAGAAAATAAAAGAATTCATGAACTGAACTCGGTCTTTAGTTCAATATGATCCAAGTTTCAGTTTAAAAATTTTTAAATTGCAAATGAGTGAATATAATAAAATGTAAATAATTAAATAAAAATATATATTGATAAGATATAAAATTATATATACTTGAATGTATTTTTGGGATAAGCTTTAATTAGTGTTTCCGCTGAAGAGTGCATATGTTTTAATAAATTAACGTCTTTTTTTGAAACTTTTTTTAAATGAGGAATATCTTCTTTTGGTAATATTAGAAAATGATATTTCGCCTAAGAAAATTATTAATTTTAGTATGAGAATAAGTACATATAATGAATATTAAAATAAGATTTACCTTTGGGAACTTATCCTTTATAATAACTATCTTATCATCTTCTTTTATTATTAGATTAGGATCAGTCATTGAAGTTAATAATCCTAAAGCCCAATGATCTTTAACTTTTTGTTTTCTAGGTTTATTGGAGTCATCCTTTTCTTGGTTTTTTCTTTTTGTTGCCATAGTAGAATACAATTTTTTTAAATAAAATGTTAATCTACATAAACGTTGACAGACTTGTTAAAATAAATGTTTCTAATAATATATCGAGTCTTGTTGCAAATATTTTATTAACAATTATTAATATAAATTGCAGTACTTATAAACATATAGTATCTTATTGAATTAAACTGAGGAATGACTTAAATTTTCATAATTAAAGAGTAAATAGAATAACCTAGAAGGTATGATTTTTAATAGAATAGTTTATTAAATGAACCGCTAAAAAAAATCCCTAAATCTAGAAAAATCTAGGGTTTTTTTTTAATATGATTTTTTTATATCATATAAATTAGTGAAAGTTTTTTAAAAATATATTCTTTAAAAATATAAAATTACCATATATATAAAAAAAATAATTATTAAATTCATTTAATTAAACCAAAAAGTTAATTAATTAGAGGCCATGATAATAAATGATTTATAAATATAATCTAGATTGATATAAAAATGAAAAAAAACTTTTTAACGACTTAGTCAAAGAATATATAAATATAATAAATTATGAAAAGTTAAATAATTAGAAAAAGTACTTGGAAAGTACTTAAATTAACAAACATTTTAGATTTATAAGGATAATCAGTGGTCTCAACTTCCTCAATTATTTTTTAAATAAATGATATTTAACAAACATGAATGTTATCGAGACATTTAAAGCGAAAATGAAATGGAATTGGGAAATATGAAATTAACTAGTTATGTAGTTGATAATCGTCTTAATTGAACTTTCGACAATGAAAGTAAATACTTCAGATCAAGGATAGTTTTATATTTTGAAATTAATTAACTTATTGATTAGTTTATAATTAAATTAAAAAGAAAACAATCTAATTTCAAATTTATTTTTTTATTTATATTTTAAGTATAATATTAACAAAATCTTTTAGCTAATTAGTAAAATTTAAAAATTATATTTTTTTCTTAATTTGCTTAGTTAAATAATACTTTTAATTTAGAACAATTTTAACATTTATAAATAAATTAATAAATGTAAAAATATATTTTAACTACATCAAATAAATAAATAAGAATGAGTGATGAGAGTCTCAATTGAACGAGATTGAACGGATCTGGATTTAATAAAGGGTCGTTTATCGTTCAATAATTCATCCCTTAACTCTACATAAAAAGCGATAAAAAGCAGGATCAATCAGGAAGCGTTTATTATTTTTTAATATCAACCAACGATTTGCTAAAATAATTTGTAGTTTTTGAGTAAATTACTTGTAAGACAAATTAAAATCTATAGATTTCTGGAATCTTAAAGTAAAGATCAGAAAATCATTATACTGTTATAATGTTATAATTGACTATAGAGAAATTACAAACGAAAAAAGTAATGATTCTTTAATTCAACAAAAGTACATTGTTTTTTATAAAAGAACAAATACTTTAAAAAGTTTTAGTTGGGGGTATTCATTTTGTCAAATAAATATGGTGGATCAATCAATTATTGAATTAAGTGTTTTTTTTATAATTTATCTAATGAGTGCAATTATATACTATGAAACATGATGTTTGATATTTCGCATTTATTGGAGACTAAGAAAATTTATTTAAATATACCACTCCTTTTAAATGTAAAAATCAGCTTAGAGAAAAGGAAGTTCCTATAACAAGAGCTTTGGTTAAATGGAGAATATATAATAATAATTGGTTAAAAAAATAAAATATTCATTAAATTAACACACTTTATTATTAAAAATCAATTTAACTTTATAATATTATATGATATACAAGATTATAATAAAAAAGAGGAGACTCAAACATATAATATAAAATAATAAGGAATTGATGAACATATTAAATATTGAGATGCATATATATTTTATAGTATTATTATTTCATTAAAAGTTTTATTTCCGCCTGTATGTTCTACATTAAGATTAGATATTTTGCTATAAGATCTTAATAAAATTTATTACAATTTGTTACCATTAATAATATATAATTTGTATATAATTATATATGTTATGTGTATTTAAACACATTTAAGTGAGTTGCAGTTTAATGTTTAGTCTTTATATTTTTTACAAATTTTATTTTAATTATTTATTTTTCATATTCCACAATTTTGTATATTTTAGTAAAATTTGCAATTTTTTGACATATTAGTGCATTTTTCAAAAACACCTAAGATTATGACTGAGAAGCGTTTGGTATTGCACTTCTCCAAAGGAAATCCATGTGATAACTCACACCAGTTAATTTGACTTCATCTGTGTGAAAGTTGTACACTAAAGTTTAAAATTATTTACATTCTATTTAATTATATTGAAGGATGATTGATGCCCCGTAATAAAAAATAATTTATTGTTTAAGTGAAAATTCTTATTATTTTGAAGGTAAATGCAATGGTTGTGTGTATCTTACACGTTTAGGAAAGAACAAATGTTTGGAAAAAATTTTGAATATATATTTTTTAAATTAAAAAGTCCAATCTAAAACATATTTGATAGTGCAAAAATCTTTAGTAGTCATATTATGTCAAACGATGTAGAAAACGATGCGCTTTAGCGCCATTTAATGTCGATTTACAACAAAATTCATCCAATTCAATATATATAGCGTGTTTAACAATCTATTATAATTTGAAAATGTAGAAAAATTTAAATATTTAGGTTCTTTAATCACGAAGGGTAATAATATTCGAGAAGAATTTAAATCGAGATTGCAATCTTATAACGTTTATTATCATGCAGTAGGGGCTTATCTGATCAAAATTAAAATAAAAACAATCATTTTGCCGGTTATATTGTATAGGTGAGAACCAATGGACTTGACCCTGGGAGACGAGTGTAGATTTGGAGTAGGGAATTCTTCGTAGCGTTTATGGGCCAAAGATGAAGTCACTGAGGTATTGCGGAGGCTGTATAACGAGGAATTAATTACATGACTTCTATGCATCTACAGACATATTTAAGAGTAATAACATCGAGATGGTTACGATGGGCAGGTGACGTGACAAGAATGGGTGATGATAGACTAGCGAAAATATTTGTGGAGAAACCGATCGGGAAACGTTCGCTTGGAAGTGCAAAGAGACGGTGGATGGACAATATAGGAGGAACGTGACAGAGATGAGAGAAAATAGGAGTTGGATGAGTGTACTTGTAAGAACTTTCGAGTTCCTTAAAGGCACTGAGATAGAACCATCTATAGCAGCGTAATTGGTAAAATAACAAGTAAGGGAACGCATAGTGGGAGCAAAAAAAAGTCCTATTTTCAGCAAAGTATTTTTTTCCATATAAGTTTTTATTTTTGAAGTGAAACTTCTTTAGCGGCGTCCTGACATTTGGTTGAGAATGGAGAGTGAATTGAAAAATTGAAATTTCGTAACGCGTTACGAAACGCAAGAGAGAAAAAAGATATAGATATAACGAGTGAGAATGAGATAGCCTCTATCTCTGTCTCTCTTTTGTGCGGTGTTTCGTTTTTGAGAGAGAGGCTATCTGGGTCTTTCTTTTGTCCGGTCTTTCGTCTTTGAGAAAGAGGCTATCTGCGTCTTCGTTTTATGCTGTCTTTCGTTCTAATACCCTGTCGCTAGGTTGAAAGTCCACGGCGCGCATGCGCACTAGTACGTTGACGCGGAATAATATTTCTTAGCCTCTGCTGGGTGAAAGAATAAAAATTAGTATGTGACCTCACAGTTACCGCCTTTTAGATATATATCTATTCTTAAAATAAAATTAAAAATATTTATATTATATTCATATATATGTAAAATAATAATTATATTATTTTAATATTCCTATAAGTTGGTATCACAATTTATTATTATTATGAATTATTTATAAGTAATTAATATTATTAATTGGTATTAATAAATAAATAATATTAATTATATTAACTTAATATTTCTAACTTTGTATTACAATAATGAGACGGAATTGTTGTGTGTTAAATTAGATTTAATTAAAGATTGAATTTAAAATAATTAAAAGGGTTATTGAAACCGCGTATGCTGATTAGGGAATGACAAGATTGAATAGGTTCAATTAAAAAATGCTTATATAAAATTATAACTAAAAATGATTTATTTAATAAAACTATAAGAATTTAAATTACAATTTAATTAATTTTTTGTGAATAAATAAACATATATAAAAAACTATATATAAAATTTGAATTTTCATTTATTCATTCATTTAAAATTATTTTCCGATTGTTCCTTTAAAATAACCCCTCTTAGGGGGTCGGAAGGGGAGGCAACATAAGGGAATTTTCTTTCACTTTGTTATTGGGAAAAACCAGGGGGGGGGACAGTCTTACCAGGAAAAACCCAAATTGTCAGCGTCCACTCTGGGGTTTTAAACAGTTTTAAAGGAAATGTTAATTATAAGTTCATTTCTCAACGAGTTGTATCTTTAAATTATTTTTATTAATTTAATTAATTATAATTAATTTATAGCCAATAATAGTTTATTATAGCTAATAATTTTTTAATTTTTAGTGTAATTTGCATGATCATTATTTATATAAAAAAATAAACACATTTTGCAATTTCCCAGAAAGGCTTATAATGTCAAGCTCCCACATGTGTCCATTACAATTAAGAATAAGTTATGTTTGTCACGTTCACACTTCGACATGTGAACATTACAATTGAAATAGTAAGTTTATGATTCGACATAATTTGCAATGTATCAATCAACCTCTTAAAATTAAGGTTCTTAGCATTTAGCAGGTAAAACACTTGGCGAGAGTCATTCAATTGAAAATTGCAAGGGTGGACTTGTTAATTGTATGTGCTTGGAAATATTCTTTGTAGGAGAGGGCAGTGTGGTTTATTTTTCTCTATTTCTCTCTCACTCACACTCTCAACTAAAATTTATCTTATTCTCTAGATTGTAAGAAGTTTCACTTCCGCCACGTGTACGATGCTGCACATTTTGCTTTTTTCTTATTCTTACTATAGAAAATATTTACGAACATAAAAAAAGAAATTCTAACAATAGATTTAAGTGGGAGTTGACGGAACATGAAAAAGTACTGGATGCGTTCCGGTTCTGATGAAAAAAGGTAAGGAACTTCGTTCGCCAGCGTTCCCTTCCCAATACACCACTGATCTATAGTATATCTACAAATTTTCATAGCGATCGGTTTGACTATAAAAGTTGATGTGATTTAGTGCCATCTACTGTCAATTAATTCGATAACAAAATCTTCCTCATAACAAAATACCAGCAAAATACATATATCCGCAACATTTCATGGCAATAAGTCAAGCTATGATAGAGTCTATCGCTGACAAACAAACATCCATTTATATATATACATATTTGTATAGAATATAATTTTTAATTTAAATTATAATAGTATTAATAATTATAGTATCTTCATAGTTTAATTTATGTGATTTTTATTTTATTTTTTTTTTAAATAAAAATATTTACTATAATCTAAATGCTTTCTTTTTAATTTCTGTAAAATAATATATTTGAAAATAAGAGGTAAAATGAATGATGAACGGATCAAAAGGAACGAATCTTCAAAAGAACGGTTTAAAAGAGAACGAATTTACCCATTCTCTAAGTTCAATGCCACTGCAGTGTCATCTATATGCAATCCTCTCATTTATTTAAAGTAAATCACAGACCATCACAGACCCACACAGACCATCACTGCATCAATATTACGAATCATAAAACTCTTTAATTGTAAAACTTTTTATATTATAATTTGTGGGAAATAATTTTCTTCTCGTTACTGGATATATAGTAATGAGCATTTAGATTTTATGTAAGTTATGTCTAATATTGAATATCTATCTATCAGAAAATATAATTTTTATATTTATAACCCAGATTTAATATTATGGTATTTTAGTTTAACATTTTCTTAAAAATAATCTTTAAATTTAAAATTTTAAAATTAAATTATTTGAACAATTTATAAAATGTAATTTATTATTGTTATTTATATAAAACATTTTCTAACCTACAGGACATTTGCTTAATTATGTCTATTTATTTTATTAAATTTATCTAGTTACATTGCATATTATTTAGATATATTATTTTTTTTAATGTATTTTAATTTCAATAAATTTAAAGTTTATTTCTATAAAATAAACAATTTTGAATGTATTTTGAACTATAAATTCTAAACCAAATAAATAATCCATATATAATTTGTTTCAGTTAAAATCATGTCTTCAAGTCAAGATTTAATGCCCAAGGCTGACTTAGTAAAAGATACAGAACAACTTAAACATACCGCTGTGGGCTATATTAAACACGTTGATAAAAAAAATCAAATTCGTGCTGCAAAATTTATAAGAACAAGAAAGGGGAACTTAATAACAGGCTGTATATTAGGATTTAGTGTAACTAGTATATATCTTTATTCAATTTTAGCTGTGAAACAAGAAAAATTTTTGGATGATTTTGATGAACCCGCTAAGATATCGTCGTAAATAATTTAAAAAATTTCTTTTAAAATGAGTCGAATGAGATTGCCTCCTCTACCTACAATTAAAGATCTTCTTAAGATTTACAATGTTTCTGCTTTAAAAAAATTATCTCAAAACTTTTTATTAGACCAACGAATAACAGATAAAATTGTTCATTCCTCTGGAAAGATTCAGAATGGATTTGTATGTGAAGTGGGACCTGGACCTGGGGGAATTACACGTTCTATTCTCAGGAAAGATATCAATAAACTAATCGTTATTGAAAAAGATCGACGCTTTACACCAATCCTTGATGTAAGTTTATATTAATTGATGATTAATATTTATTATTTTGATTTTCGTTTTTGAATAAACTTATACCTTCAAAAAGGAACTTATTTGAAAGATTTAAGAATTTTACTCGTATAATTTTAAATTTCACATATATATATTAAAAATTAAATTTCCAAATTATATTCCTGAATTAATTTATAAACAATAATTTAATCTTTCAATTTTTTAATTGGAATTTCTCACACATTTTTTATTATCAATCCACTGATAAGAATTACGATGAATAGGAAAAGTAGAGAAAATAACAATTAACTTGTATTATATTTCTTTTAAATCATAAGTATTAAAAACAATGGAAGAAATTTGGAGAATTAAATAACAAAAATAATATTGTAAATATTTTTAACTATTCATTTAATGAAGCTAATTCTTTTAAATAAATTTCATTTTATATTTTAGCATTTGGCAGAAGGTTCTGATAATAAATTGTCCATCTATTATGATGATATTTTAAAAGTTAATTTTGATCAAATGGTTCCCCAAGAATTTAAAAAAGAATGGGAGGATACTATACCAAATATTCATTTAATAGGAAATTTACCATTTAATATTGCCACACCTCTTATTATCAAATGGCTAAAAAGCATATCACAAAGGTAAATAATATAATAACATTCATATATTAAAATACTATATATAATTGTAAACAAATACATTTTGTATACTACTATATAATAAATCATTATTACAATGAATTTCTTAATTATTTATTTATAAATTTTGTTTATTTACTTGTGAGGAAAAAATCAAATAAGACAATCATAATAATTAATTCAATTATACTTACTATCGTTATTGTTAATTCTTTCTAGATCAAATATTTGGACGAATGGTAGAGTTCGAATGACACTTACCTTTCAAAAAGAAGTTGCTGAACGAATAGTAGCTCCACCAAGATCTTCACAACGATGTCGACTTTCTGTTATGTGTCAAAATTGGTGTGATGTTAGACATACCTTCACAATACCTGGTAATATATTCTTTTAAGTTGTACCAGATTATGAAATTTCTTAAAGAAAAGAAAATGATATTTAGACTGGCAAGATCTGGAGAAAGACTTAAAATATATCCCAAAACTCAAAGGATTAATCAAGAAAGATTGCAATAGATAGCTTTTGAAGTATCCCTGGAATAATTTCACATGTTCCAAATAGTAGTGACAATTAAGAAGAAATTATAAGTAATAACTAACTAAGAGAATATAACACATCGTTCAATAAGTCCCGAGACTAACAACGAAAACAACATTTTTTTTCAAAAATCATTTTTATTCATCAATAAAATCTCCTTTTAGAGTGATACAATCTTTCCAACGCCTTTCCAACATTTCTATACCATGTTTATAGAATGATTTATCCTTTGCTTCAAAATATGCTTCAGTTTCGGCAATGACCTCCTCATTCGAGCAAATTCTTTTCCTTGGAGCTTTTTTTGAGATCAGCAAAGAGCCAGTAGTCACTGGGGGCTAAATTTGGCGAATACGGGGGGGAGGGGGGAAGCAAATAAAAGCTCAATTAGTTCAATGGCTAAATTGATTTTTCATTACCATTTTTAACACTTCACTCACATTTTCCTGTGTAACGGCTACCCGAACGTTCCGCATCGTTTATGTCCGTACGATCACGTTTAAATTCAGCATATCAACGACAAATCGTGGTTTTGGATGGAGAGGAGTCCGGGTAATGTCCGAAACTCCCTTTTTTCCATTTTTCAAAGAAATTACAAAGTGACTTAACTCTAACCTCGATAACTCTGCTGTCTGTGATCCGATCGACGTGAAATTTTTACAGTTACAGGGTTAGTCTCGGGACTTATTGAACGTTGTGTTAATCCCAGAGTTATAAGACAAGATAAGAATGTAGACAAACATACTTCGTCTTTAAACATATTAAAAAGTATTTACAAATGGAGAATTAAGAAGAAAATAAAAGATGATTATCGACATGGGCAGGAGAAGAAAAATAAATTTATGGGTTGTGGAAAGAAAAGATGATATCTATGCAAAAATGACTACTAATGAATATAATTTTATTAGTTCAGTCAGAACAAACTAAGAATCCACAGAAGATGAAAGTGAAAATTAAAATCCAGTGAATATATTTATTTCATTTAAAGATTATAAATACTTGAAACAAGTGTAAATAATAATTTTTAAATAAATAATCATCTCAAATCAAATAATAATACCTTAAAACTATTTTCAATCTACAATATAATTTAAATTTGATATTTTTAAAGAATATTATGTAATTTCTTAATTATTTTAGGAAAAGCTTTTTTACCAAAACCAAAAGTTGATGTTGGTGTAGTTCATTTTATCCCATGGAAATCTCCAATAATTCCTTATGATTTCGAAATGATTGAAAAAGTTGTTAGAACAATATTCGGTTTCAGACAAAAATTTAGTATACGTGGAGCTGAGTAAGTATAATATATAAATTATATTAATATAATAAGTTCGGATTTTTTGTAACCGGATTTCCTTTCTAATAAAAAATATTAAAATTACTAAACTAGATTTTTTTAAATATTATTTTGATGTTCATAAGTTATATTATAAAAACTAATTATCTGGAATATATCTTTGATGGGTGATTAGATTAATTCTGTATCTTATTTTATTTGTATGAATAATAATTACTATATTTGTTTTGGGGAGTCTTAAATTAAGATTTTTAATATCAGAGTTTATTTAAATGGTAAAATTTGCATTTATTTGAAATTAAAGAATTTTAATTTGGTTTCGTAGGTTTATTATTAATTTAAAAAACTTGTAAAGCTTAAATTTATTTAAAAAATTTAGTAATATCACATATATCCGTATATTAAATCTTAATTTAAATATTCAACAATAAATTCTTAATTTTTAAGTTAATGAAAATCATAATCGGTAATATTTATATACTAGTGTCTTAATATAGAAATTGTTTTTTTAGAAATCTTTTTCCTTCTAAAATTTGTAAGTCGCTTGCACTGGAAATGTATCAATTGGCTGAATTAAAGACCACAATTCGTCCTTTCCAACTTACAAATGAAGAAGTTGGTCGTTTATGTAAAGCATATAAAACAATTTGTGACAAGAACCCTAAGTACTATAAATACAATTATCGGAAGGAAAAAACTTTACAAGATGAAGACGAGGATGAGGAAGATGAAGATGAGGAGGAAAATGAACTATTTAATCAATTATTAAAGAGTATCAACAAATAATCATAAAAGTTTTTATAATTATTTTGTTCTAGTATGTTCATTAATTTAGAGATTTAAATAAATATTTTAACAAATAAATAAATGAAAATTTTTATTATTTTATAAAAATTAAAAATTTAAAAAAAAACTTTGCATTAAGAATACATTTACATATTTGAATTATATTTAACTTTTTTTGCATGATTTTTCGAATTAATGTGAGCATTCCATTCCAAGATATTGTTTAATATTCTTCCACAATCATTACAAAAATACTGTCCTGGAGAAAGTTTAATTTTACATGGATCATTTTCTAAAATTGATTCAGCCTCTTGAGAAGGCGTTTTGTTGAGTATAAGATTTTCAATCAGTGTAGATATTTTTAAAATATCTGATTCTGAATTTTCGTTTAAATCAAATCGATATACTTGTGGAACCTATAATTAAGAATGAAAAAATTAATTGATTTTATAAATTAAAACTTAAAATAAATAATATTTTTTTAAAGAAATAATTTGATAATGAATGACAAAAATTTATTATAACAGAATGTATTCAATTATTTCTAAAACTTCTCGAGATATGTATGAATTAATTAATTAATTTCAATTTAATAGAATGTATCATATAACGAAAAAATATTTTTTTTAACGATTTCTAACGTTACTATTTTAATTCAAAGAAACAATATTTACAAAGATTCCATATAATCATTTATAATTATTTTATCACTCCATTAATTCACATACTTATTAACACTTGAAATAATTATAATATATAATATATATATAAATATATTTATAAGGGAATTTTGTAAATAAAACCACATATTGATATTTTAAAATTATTCGAAAACACAAAAAATGTACAACATTTCGTTTGCTCCTTCTGCAATCGTTATCAAGCGACTACACTGTCCAAGCGTCCAGTGCCGACTGACAACCGTTAATTAATACAAGACCTGGACAGTCGAGTCGCTTGAAACACGATTGCAGGAGCAAACGAAACGTGTATTTTGTGTGTTTTTGAATAAATTTAAAATAAAATATCAATATGTGGTTTTATTTACAAAATTCCCTTATATATATAAATATATATTATGTAATTATAAATTTTTTAATACTACCGATAAAATATATATATAAGATATATATCTTAAATTATAAGAGAATTAAACATTTAAACAATTCCATGTGATTGAATTTAGTGACCAATTTCGAAAATTTCTAGGATAGTTTTCTATTAATGCAAATCAAATTTTGTCTTTTAATTATAATTTTTGCTAACAACAGAAGATATATATATATTTATCAATATGTAATATAATAAAAATAATTTGATTTTCTGCACTTTATCCGTTCATACATTTCAAAAAACATTTGATCCTTGCCAAAATTGATTTTGAACTTTTTAAAACTGCGATTTGTTAATCACTTTTGGTATTGGGAGTACTTTACAGTAAAGAATAAAAAACACTGCTGTTTATAAAGATAAATTCTCAATCTTACCTCTATTTCAGATTTTTCTAAAAAGGTTTTCTTAATCCATTTTTCATCACTTCGAGCTGTTCTTTTGTAGAAAAACTTGAGAATATAAATAGCAATATTTTTTAAATGATGTCCTTTAGATGATAGACGTTCAATTGTAGATAATTGTAAATATTTATGAAACTGTTTAAATCCTATTTGTTGAAATATCTCGTTCCCAAAATTTGGCTTTCTAGAAAAAAAAATATATTTTTTTATCAAGCCTATTATAATCATTGTTAGGAAATACGTTAAGTATTAAGAATATCAATCAAAGGTTATTATTATAGAATTAACGGTATTTTTTATTTCTTAAAATAAAGTATGTTTTTTTGTTAATGTAGATTGTAGAGTAACTACCAATTACAATATTTAGGTTGAAAATAGATGATAGGTTCTATTTATATATAAATAATTTTTTGGTATTAGGAAAATTTAATTATATTTAATTAATTTTGTCAATTACAAAAAAAGATAATTTATTATACATAGAAACAGACGATTATAAATTTTCGATTTATATGAGTATATCGATGATTTTAAAATTAAATTTTGAAATGATTTTTAAGGAAAATTTTACAAAGTATTTATGAAATTAATTTTGTTTTATTTATTGATTTTTGTAAATATTTCAATAAATTTCTTTAATTATAGTCCTACTGGTTCAATACTGTCATTATACAAAGAAAAAGGAAAAAATGTATTTTTTGGGGCATTATTTATTGCTATTTAATAATAAAATCCCTTACCAAAAAAGGTATAAATAAATCAATTTGAGACTATAAAATTCAATATTATACTTATTAAATGTTTAAATGATTAAATTTTGAGAATTAAAGGTAATTCTTGAAATATGAATACATATATAATTATTAAGCTAATATTATCAGTCTGTAAGTGGTTTACAATTGTTTTAGGTACTTTAAATTTATTTTTTTCCCCCAGAAAATTTTAATATATACATATAAATATATATATATCAATTTAGTACAGAGGAGTAGGAGTTTCAGTAATTAATTAGTACCTAGTAATTCTTTTACTATTGACAAATATCATTCATAAAATTTATTCATTAAGAACAATTATGATTATTATAATTATGAATAATTATTATTAACATGATTTTAAGAAATTAGAATAAACAAATGTGATATAGGTAGAAAAACATTTCACAAAAATATTACTTTGTTTAATTAAATTGAAAGAAAAAATAAATAAATAAAAATGTTATATAAATTACAATCCATTCAAATGGAAACTAATTGACTAATTTATTTTAGAAAAATTTAAAAATAATTTATTTATAGATGTTCCGTCCATTAAGATATTTTGAAGAATAAATAATTAATTCAAAACATCAACAAGATTGATAATTATAAATGAAATAATAATTAAATGCGCAAATTTTACTTCAGCGCTTGTTTATGTTTTTATGGTCCTAACAACGCGATCACGGTTGTAGGTCAATATGGTCAAGGGAAACATAGTATTCTTCCAATTTAAATGGAAAATAATTAATCAACATATAAATACCATTTATATTGTAAATTATATTATCTTTAATCAAGAGAAATAATAAGAAACTTTATAATGAATGAGGTTATTTACGAACCCCGCCCCCCACTTATGATGTAATAAAATAACTTATAAACTATAAACTATATAACTTATAATCTATATTTTATATTACAAATATTGTATTTTAATTGTTAGAACTTTTGATAGATTTTCATAAAAATTTGACATATTTGGAACCATTATTTTACCATTGTTTTTACTTTCACGCCAGAGGAATTAGTACTGAGATCACGAAAATTTTCGATGTCGAGATTTTGATGTCTTTATACTTTTTGAAGCTCCTTGAGTCATTTTCACTAAGGTTGAAAAAATATCTGACTGACTGTGTGTGTGTGGACAAGATTATGCAAAAAAGGTTTGAGCTAGAATAATGAAATTTGGTAATTCGTAGTTTTCTATCAACTTTAGAGAAATGTATCTCATCTTTTCATTCTTTATCCTCTAAACTGACGGTAAAAATAAAGATATATGTTTTTTTTAGTTTTTCACATGATTATAAATTGTATAAAACTGCTATATATAGAATTTCAGCTTGATTGAATCACTAAAAGTACCGGAATTAATTTTGAAATTTTTTAATACGTTGATTGCCAATCACGCGCCAGCCAGTGACGTGGTATCATCAACAAGGATTCAAACACGCACTGGATTAATATATTTATTATTTATTAATTTTAATTTATAATTTAATTAATTAAATTTAATTTAAATAAAATATATGTTAATTATTCCAATACAAATTTGCGAGATAGTCGAGTGGAGATACTCCAGATTTTTTTGAAAACGATTCCTGTCCTTTTTCAATTTCCAATACTACAAATAATTACCATTAAGTTCATTGAAATGTTTCCAAATGTTTTATTTTTTTCATTTTTTTTAATGTTATTTTCTATTTTTTATATAGATATTTAATTTTTTAAAAATAAAAATTTTTTCAGTTTTTTTACTACATTTAAATATCTTTCGTGTCGTTTAAAATATTCAAAAATATTTATAATTTCTTTATTTTTCTTAAAACTATAGGCTAATTAATAAAAGTGGTATAAAAGACTAAAATAAGTCAGTAAGTCAGTAAGGCAGATGATAAGTAGAGAAGAAGAGACAAAGGATCGCGGGTCAGGGTCAAAGCAGGTGGTCATATTTGATGGCAGCTGCTCATCCCTTTACTAGGCACTAGCTTCTCAAATTTTATACAAAGACTTTTCCTTAATCGAGATTGAATCACATATCAAAGCGTTGGGAAAACCTTCTATCTAGCTTTAAAATAAATCCAATCTGAAATTTTATATGAGAACCAATTTTAGCAATTATAATTATTTATGAAAATTTAGTATTTTTTTTAATAGGAAAAAAAATATATATAAAATAGTGTGTATATTATTAATTCTGGACTTGTTGAATATAATTGGCGAGTGTGTTACCGCTATGATAAAAACTAAACATATGTTCGATGTAAACTTTGATTTTGTTTTCATTAAAATAACATGAATATTAATATAAACAATACCTATAATTAAATGTCTATTTAAAAGTTGTTTTTATTTTTAATTGAAAAAAAAAATAAAATCTGTAAAAAAGTGTTTTGACTTTCTTTCAAGAAGAACTCTACAAATTTTTCTATTGAGAGTGAAAGAAAGAATGGAGGTGAGTGATTCTCCTAAAAAATCAACACGAATAATTAAGGGAGATGCACTGGCACCTGCCGTGCACCTGTTACCAGGCAGCTGCCACCCCTGGAAGAGTCACTCCTGACCTCGGGGTCTTCGGACACATGGACTCCAGCCTCAGACACGCAACCTCCGCCACCTGACGACTCCTCTTCAGGAGGCTCTACTCCAAAAATACACTACCACCAGCCGAGAAAACAATCATTCAACCTGCCTCGATGTCGTTATACATCCAAGACATTCTTTCACTTGATTCTATTTCAAGACACTTGCCTCAGTTGAGGCCAAACCGAATTTGGAAGGTGACAAAGAAAGAATTGAGGATATTTTTATTTACCATTTTTACTATCTCGCCAGAAAATTTTCGATGTTGAGATTTTGATGTTTTTATACGTTTTGAAGGTACCTGAATCATTTTCACTAAGGTTGAGAAAAATGTCTCTCTCTGTGTATAAGATAACCAAGATTACGCAAAAACGGTTTGAGCTAGAATGATGAAATTTGGTACATGGGCATTATTCAAAATTCGTAGTTTTCTATCAACTTTTGACAAATGTAGCTCAAACGGAAGAGGGTCATTACCTACAACGTTTTGATTTTTTTTCCTCTAAAGTGACCGTAAAAATAAAGAAATATGTTTAATAATTTTTCACATGATTAAAAATTGTATAAAACTGCTATATATAGAATTTCAGCTTGATTGAATCGCTGAAAGTACCAGAATTAATTTTTTAACACTGCAAATCTCACGCGCCAACACGTGACGTGGTGCCATCAACAAAGAGCCAAACATGCGCTGGTTTAATAAATATTATTTATTAATTCTAATTTATAATTTATAATTAATTAAATTTAATTTAAATATAATATATGTTATTTAATCCAATTCAAATTTGCGAGATAGTCGAGTGGAGACACTCCAGATTTTTATATTTATTTTTCATTAAATTAAAATTGAAATTGAAATTTATTCAACAATCATCCTTTGTATATGGTCAGAATTTGATTTATTGTAAATTATAATCTTATTATGATTGGATTAATTCACTTTTTAATATTACATAGTATTATAATAATATTTTTTCTTGTTATTTAATGTTTAGAAAGGATCCATACTAAACTCAAAATCTGAAAGAGTTAATTTCTAGAATAAAATTAAATTGCTCTTTATAATAATATCTGAATAAAATTCATAGGGGATTATTATTGTTTGGAATCAAGATATTCTTACTAACAATGAGATTACATTTTTTCTTTCAATTTTCAAATATAGAATACTTATATAGATAATGAAATGTAAGTATCGTTTTCATTATATTTTTAATGTTGAAAAATTTTTATTTATTTATTTATTTTTTTGGAACATTTCGTTAAATTATATTCTTGCTAAGTTCATGTCACACACAGTTTATTTTTATGAAATAATTTACATTAATAAGAATAATTTCTTTAAATTTTAAAGGGCATTATTATTTTAAGGAATTGAATTTATTGAATTTCGTCTCAGCGAAAATATCATTTGACAGAAACCATTTGAAGAGATGTGATGTTGAGTATCAGAATTTCTATGGGAAGTTTATGGTAATTATGCTCCATGAATTTTATTTGGTGTTATTTTACACTAAAGTTAAGGGACATCCAGGAAAATCCTTAATTATATAAGATATGAGATGATTTAAATCAGTGGTTTCCAACCTTTCTGTACCGGCGCCCCCCATTTTTTAAAAAATATTCTTGCGCCCCCCATAATTCTTGTAATAATCTAATTTCCTAAATACTCATATAATATAGTAATTTATTTAATGAACTACAAAACTACACATACACATTACACACCCACACACGCTCAATTAAGCAAAAACATATTATAGATTTTAGAAAAAAAATTGGTTCTAATACATTCGCGCCCCCCAGGTTGGAAAACGCTGATTTAAATATTAAAATAATTTAAATTCTTTCATCACTATTTTCCTAAAATGTTGAAGTTGTAAAAAATATTTTATAATTATAAAATTTTTAGTACGTATAAAATTGTATAATAATGTTTTGAATATTTAATATTTAATTTTTCATTACTTAAATATCTAAATGCCTAAACATATTTGAATGTAATTAAATTATTTTGAAAAGTATTACTAAGTAATAATTATAATTATGGTAAATCAAGAAGGTTAATCACGTGATGAGAAGCGATTATCGCAGGCAGCTAACCATCTAAATGAAGAGAAGACTAGTAAAACAAGACCAAGTATATGATGAGAGAAAGGGTTAATAAGATTAAATCGGACTAAAGGGAGATTAACAGAGAGTACAGAAATGTGGTTGCTGCGGTCATCAATTTGTAAGTTCTTGAAAACTATTACTTATATAATCCGATTAATTATTTTACTTATTATATATATATATATATATATATATGTTAATAGATATTCTTATTTTTACAGATTTATTAGCAAACATTTTCAAGTATAAAATATCATATATTTAATGGATAGTGGCGGAAAAATGTAAACGCCATGGCACAGACCATCTCTAAGACTAGTAAATTCTATTGTCTTTGCTGAAACAAAGTTTTTGGCGCCACCATGCGAGTGCAGGCAGTAACTAATTGAAAAAATCTGGCTTGTGTGTGTGTGTGTGTGTGTTTTTGCCTGATTTTTGCATGCAGAGTTATCGGTTATGCGCCAGCAGCGACTCTTAGAGGTGCCACATAGAGACATCATATTAAAAAAATATAAAAATTTTTTATAAAATAACGTTTTTACAATAAACCCCTCCTCATTAGCTAAACAACTTATTATTAAGAATTCATCATTAATTTTAATGATATGAAATATTTTTTAATACGTTCAAAATGAAAATCTATCCTGAAATCAATATTTATGTTTCAAAATCCGTTGAAAAAAAATTAATCTGACAATACAAAAAAAGTAAGTTACTAAAAGTAATTAATTGCTAATTAATTACAATTAATTAATTATAATTCAATTAAATTTCTTTTATACCTTCTAGGGATCCATTGAAATATCTATAAAAATTTTCAAAAGTCTATAAGTTTTATAAGTCGATGAAAAATCGATTTCATTTGTCAAAAGAGCGAACAGACAGACAGAGAGACAGAGAGACACACAGACGCCAAGTGAAGTTAAGAAAAACGTTATAAAAAATGGTTTCACCGATTTCTAAGGAGTTGGGGGACCCTGCGCCATGGGGGCGTTTATGACGAGCAATAGTAATCTTTCTCAACCGAACGATTGCTTGACATCAGCGCCCTCATGGCGTTTACATTTTTCCATCTCTTTACATATACATATTTATTAAAACAACAGAATAATAGACAAACAAAAATAAATAAATAATATTATTTAATTAACTATCATAAAGATAAAAAATCGTATAACTTAATTTATATTTTTTTTATTATTAAATTTAGAGGGACCAACTAACTAATAGAAATCATTCGTTTACTTATTTATATACTTATCATAATACGGAATATTGAAATTAATAG
This sequence comes from Labia minor, assembly GCA_963082975.1. Taxonomy (NCBI): domain Eukaryota; kingdom Metazoa; phylum Arthropoda; class Insecta; order Dermaptera; family Spongiphoridae; genus Labia; species Labia minor. The sequence continues at coordinate 11,838,389 of OY720344.1, read as the reverse complement.
TTTTTAATGAGACGTTCGCCATCTGCTATTCCAGTAATCTCAGTCTAGATTGCCAGGTGGTTGCCGGTAAAAATACCTACTAAGGAAAAAACTACCTACTTGAATATAAATAATTTATTCAGTGTCTTGAAAAATCAAACCAGTGTTAATCCAATTCAGATTTAATGTATTTTAATATTTAAATTTGATTTAGAAAGGATTATATGTTCAATGAACTCAATTGGTATTTTTTATGGAAAATTAAATAAACTCTCTTCAGATGGAAACCGTAATGTTACCGTATATATCTGCCCGACCTTCATTTATACTTTCAATTATTATATTATTACTTACTGAAGATAGATACTTATTGCCCCTCTCACCCAAATTTTGCAGACATAATATTCATTATTAACATTATTAATAATATTATTAATACACATTATTCCTACTCTATATAGAGAAATAAATGTATATATAAATACTAATATATCTAATTTTTGTTTTAATTTATTTAGCAAAATAAATAAATATTAAATTCGTTTAAAATAATTTATTTATTAATTTTTTATTAACGATATAGAAAATATAATGACCTGCCCTCATCCTTTCTCTCTTTTATTTAACTAGTGTGATCTTTTTTCTTCTTCTTTTCTTTCCTTCTCTTTCCTAATACATATTTAAAATATATGTATATACATAAATCAGTTTTTAATTTCTATTATTAATCTGATGTTTGAATATTAATAAATTCAAAACAAATAAAAAAAGAAATTCAAATACATTAACAAAAGAATAAATCAAAAGGAATGATTATTTTTTTGAAAATACTATAATTGAATTAGGTATTGTAAATAATAATAATTGAAATTAATTAAATTAAACTTTAACTTTAAAAACTCTTGTAATTTTGTATATTAATAAAAAGAAGATATTTATACTTTTCTTCATTAAAATTATTTTAATTTAAAAGAAAACCAACAAGCAGTTAATGCTCTATCAATATTTTATTTATAAAATTATTTATATTTATTAAATAAATAATAATTTTCAAAATTAGTATTGATTTTTGTGTTTAAATTATAACATCAAATAAAATTTAGCAGTAACGTGCTGCTATCTAGTGGTAAAATCTCTTATACATTTTTTTTACATTAATAATATAATAGTACCGGGACCCCGAGCCTCGGCTCGGTACTTAAGTTAAAAAAAATGATTCATTATTATTGGGTTTGGCTGGTAATATTAATACCTGGGATACCGAGCTGTCGCTCGAAAAAATGTTTAGACATTATTATAGACATTTTCATTCTGTAAATTAAATAATTTTATTTCATTTAAATAAATATCTATTTTTAAATAATTTTTCTCTACATTATTTATCTAATTCTGACAATATATTAAGATCACACCGGGACCCCGAGCCTCGGCTAGGTAATTAAGTTAAAAAAAAATAATTCATTATTATATTGGGTTTGGCTGGTAATATTAATACTTGGGACACCGAGCTGATATACAATTCTTTAATTATTTATTACAATTATTAAATGTTGCATCATTGCATGGAACTTGAGGTCCTCAATAATACATAAATATGTATTATTAGATATGTTTCTAAGTGCATGAATATTTTTTTTTTATTGGAAGAATGATAAATATATATCGTAATTTATAATTATAAAATATTATTAAAATATATATTTTTAATTTTATTTCGAAATTAAATAAAAAATTTTAAAATATTTTAAATATAAAAAAAATATTAAAACAATATCTTTTAAAAAAAGGCGGGAGTCAAATTTCAATATGAGTGTCATTTGTCCATATATAAATTAAAAGATAAGATTAGTTAATTAAAATATATATATAAACAAAAGCAAAATTAAATAATAAAAATTTATAAAAAATAAAAAAAAAATTTGAATTAATATTAAATTATTAGTTAATGACTAATAAGTAATTAATAAAATAAAAAAAATAAAATTTATTACAATATTACAATTATTAAATGTTGCATCATTTTAATTAATAAAATAAAATAAAAGAAATTAAATTTAATCAAAGAACAATGAATAAATAAATATAAAATAATAGATAAAAAAAAAAAAAAATTTTTTTCCGCCGGTTTCGATCCTGCTAAGTTGACTATTCAAAACAGTGCCTTTACCCATTAGACTGATATATATTTAGTTAATTACATGACATTTTTACTCTCTTTGCAAGAATTATATGTTTTTTTTTTACTCTCTTTGCAAGAATTATATGTTTTTTTGTTTTTGTTTTTGTTTTTTTTGAGAGTGATTAATAAATATATATATATATTTTATTAAAAATAAATATTTTTAATTTTATTTCGAAATTAAATAATGAATTTTAAAATATTTTAAATATATAAAAAAATGTTAATTCAATTCATTTAAAAAAAAGCGGGAGTCAACCAACCATATTTTATTTTGTTAATAATTAATTAATTAAGATTAATAAATATATATATATAAATATATATTATTAAAAATAAATATTTTTAATTTTATTTCGAAATTTATTTTATTTTAAAATATTTTAAATATAAAAAAAATATTAATTGAAGTAAAATTGATGACGTCACACCCATATATAATTTTCAATTAAGAAATTAATAATGAAGCTGTAAGTTTCAAGAGATGTGATCAATAAAACTCAATTTTTCTTTATAAATACTATATCTAGTGTGAATTTGAAAAAAATCGTTAGAGCGGTTTTTGAGAACCAATGGTTATAGAAAGAAATATAGATATATATATACAATTTTAGCTAGCATAATAAGATTAGATAATAATAGTCCAGGGATGGAGGTGTGTTCTGTAATATTTGAAAAATAAGGAGATATAAATGTAAATATCGCAATGCGGCAAAATTAGATAAAATCATTCAAATTTAGTTCAAATATTTTCATTAAGACATTTATTGAAAATTTAACGTAAATTCAATATTTCTGAATAAAATAAATGTGTATTAATATATTTTAGTAAAGCTTATTCTTTTCAGTAGAACTTTATCAAATTTTACTTAGTTTGTATGATTCAGATTTGATTTTGAAAGGAAACTAATAAAAATTAAATCAAAAAATGTATGTTTATAAATATAAACTAAAGAAGTAAAAAAATATATAATATTTTCTAATATTTATAATATTATATACATTATGCTATAAATAAACTAGAAAGTTTTGCGTTCTAGAAGCTGTAATTCTATTTCTCTAATCATATCGATCTTGTTGTACCCCCACCCCCCAATTCCTCATATCTGATTTTTATATTAGCTGCCCATGGTTCTTGGTTTATCCTTCGGTCGTTTCCCATTTGGTTTCCCTGAAAAGAAAAACTTTTCATCACCGATTTAAGACACTTGAAGTCCGAATATGTTTGGGGTTTAAGAGATAAAATATCATATATATGGCTTTTTATATAATTCTCCAAGTATAATATAGTTTATTGCCAATTTTTTCATTCTAATTAAGTAATTATAAAACATTTAATTTAATTTACTGGTTGACTGTCTAATAAATTAATCTATTTAATTAATTTTTAAATCTATGTATGCTTCTATTAAAAAATTCAACTCACATTAATAAATTGATATATTTTTACATTTCTGTTCAGTTAACATTACTGATAGATATAAAAAAAAATAATAATATTCAAATAGTTACTTATTTTCTTATAAAAATTTAAATAATTTTTGTCAATAATTAATTATTTTTTTATTATTATTTCTTTATAAAAATAAGGATTATAAGTTTATAACATAAATATATGAATTATTTTCTTTTTAGAGCAATTGAAGATGAAATTTATTGTTGATATTACTAAACATAATAATGAAATGAAAGTCTATGCAAGTTCTTTCGGAGGAGTAAGGCCTAGCAGCAGATGGCACTCGAGTTTAATTTTATTTTGAGAACGATTAAAATTTAAAAGATAGGTCCATCAGCTGCCTTTTTTATTGAAGGGCGCTCATCTTCCTTGAATACAGCCCAGCATCCTGCAACACCTGTTCTCTAAGAGAAGTTCCTCATCAGTTCCACAATCCTTTTAATAAGATACATGTAGGAAATAAGAATATATATTCTACATAATTAATTAAATAAATTATTTTATTATTTTTCAAAAGGCAATTATAATGTATTCAAAAAATATGTAAATTAAAAAGAATATTTGAAGTGATTATTTTATTTGGTTAAAATTTTAATTAATAAGTAAAGTAAGATATGTCTCATAATTTGCAATAATATTTAATTTATTCTACAGAGCAAAATAATTTAAAAATACCTCTAATTCGTGGTTTTATCAGGAGAGTACCCTTGACAAGAATGGGAGATGAAAGCCTGATGAAAAATCTATTGGAGAAGAAACTGATTGAGACAAGATCAAGGACGCGATGGGTGTAGGAATGGGAGAAAATGGGTGAGGCTGGATGGGTTTAGCTCAGGATAGGGACACTTTGAGAAATGTGGTTGCTGCAGTCAAGAACTTTCGAGTTCTATAGAACTACACAAATAGATAGATATATGATTTATTTATATTTATATAAATTATTACTATTATTTTATTTATACTTTTATGTTTAACAATTGCTGTGAAGAAATAATATCTCTCCAAAATCACTAAAGTGAATAATTTTAAAATGACGTATTAGTTCATTTTTTATTGATTGCTCGTTTGAATAAACTAATTTCCTTAGGTAAGGTAAAAGTAAATAAATTTTCCTAAAAATATAACTTTTAAATGATGAGAGACATTGTACTCACAACAGTTGAATGAATCTATGATACATAGTTGGCCATAATGTGAACTAGATAATTATCTATTGGCAACTTTAAAAAAGTAAAATTGGCCTTTATCCATTTGAACAACTCAATTAGAATATCATCTACTCACTTGGGGAATTTAAAGTCAAATGAAATCTTGTTGAATGAAACAAAGGGGTTTTTGGATAAAAAATTATTTTATTTTTCAACGTAGCCTCCTTTAGGCTCTTTATATGTACTTCGTCCAACTTTTCTTCTATTTTTTTATCCCTTCCAAAAAATAAGATTTGTCGAGGACATCAAAATAGGTATATGTTTGTGAGATGATTTCATCGTTGGAGTCTAATCTCTTTCCGCCGAGTCATTTCTTCAGGTTTGAAAGCAAGAAATAGTCACTTGGGGCTAAATTCGGAGAATATGGCGGATGAGGAAGCAATTCGTATCCCAATTCATGTATTTTCAAGCAAATTTACTTTTTCTTCATTTCCTTCTTCAATCACGAGGTAGTCTGCTATTAATGGATGTCATACAAAAACTAAAAGACCCAGCTGGTTCAAATTTCTACAGGAGACAACTGATTGTTGTTTGACAGTTTGCTATTCCATTTATGAAATTCAAAAAGTCACGGATTTATTCACATGCTTTCGTATAATGTATACTCATATCGCTGATATATGAAATTATTAATCAAATCAAGAATATTATTTGAATATTTAAAATATAATTAATATCACCTTGTTGTAAGTGTATTATGTGAGGTATTATATTTCAATATTAATTACAATAAAATAGTATTAATTAATATTTATAATTGATAATTGTTGAGATAAATATAAGTACTTTAATTATATTAATATCTAATTTTTTTAGTAAAAGTTATTTTTTTTTTTGATTTAATAAAAAATAAAAATTAAGTCAATTATATAAATAATTAAAAACTTGTATTTTTAACTCAATGAAAAGCAATTCTTATTTTTTTTTTTATTTTTATTCTTTAGTTTGTATATAAATATTAATAGAATTGAGTTTTTTTTAGTGTGAAATGTTTACCAGTCCAGTGCAAAAAGAGATGCAAACAGAGCGGCATTTCGCCAAGGTGTACATCTGCCAGTCTTGTGACGAGACAGCGTTAATACGAAATTATCAGGAAGAGATGCAAGTGCCAGAGAAGAAGAGAAAAGGGAGATGATCACATAAAGAAATTTCCTGACTTAAAAAAAAAAAACTATTTTAATTTTATAAATATATAATTAAAACTTTTATCACTTAATAATTAATTAAGAATATTTTAGAATAACTACACAATTAAGTAAAACAAATATTTTTATTTAAATTAAAAGGTATTTATGGTAATAATTTTTGCTATAGTGATATCCATAAAATCAATATTTAAAATCAAAATTTACCATCCTTGGACACTCCATAATACCAAGAGGGTTTGAATTTTAAAGAGATGACTGGAGAAATGTTAGGGGTTGTTATTATTTAATAAATCTCTCATCACACACACAAGAATCGTCAATATTTATCATTGCTTTGCATAGCTCAAGAAAAACACATCGTTATATTTAATACTATTATATAATAAACAATTATCTACTTATCTATTTATTTATTTCTTTTTAAAACAAAATTTATAGTTTTCATGTTTAATTAATTTTAAATTTATTATTTATATATAACAAATAATATTATTAAAAAAAATGATAAAAATTGTTATTAAAATAATTTATATGAGATAGTACTTGCATTCCTGTATTGTTTATAAAAAAAATAACTTTTGGACCTCATTGATTGTTACTTTTGGTCGTATTCGAGACAGGCTAATTAATAAGATTAATTTAATGGAAATCTCTTAGAAAATTTTAGGTTTTAATTTAAAAAAATAATCCTTTCTTTCATAGCACTACTCTGGACTCTGGACGTTTGAACGTTTTTAAAGTGTAAGTAATAATTTGGTTATTTTAACAATAATATATTAAAATATTTAATTTAAAATATATAATTATATATATATATATAAAATCTCTGGAGTGTCTCCACTCTACTATCTCGCAAATTGAAATTGGATTAAATAACATATATTAATTTAAATTAAATTAAATTAATTAAATTATAAATTAAAATTTATTAAACCAGCGCATGTTTGGCTCTCTGTTGAAGGCACCACGTCACGTGTTGGCGCGTGAGATTTGGAGTGTTAAAAAATTAATTCTGGTACTTTCAGCGATTCAATCAAGCTGAAATTCTATATTTAGCAGTTTTATACAATTATTAATCATGTGAAAAATTATCAAACATATATCTTTATTTTTACGGTCACTTTAGAAGAAAAAAAAATCAAAACGTTGTAGGTAATGATCCTCTTCTGGTTGAGCTACATTTCTCAAAAGTTGATAGAAAACTATGAATTTTGAATAATGCCCATGTACCAAATTTCATCATTCTAGCTCAAACCGTTTTTGCGTAATCTTGTCTACATACACACACACACACACACACAGACATTTTTCTCAACCTTAGTGAAAATGATTCAGGAACCTTCAAAACGTATAAAAACATCAAAAGCTTAACATCGAAAATTTTCGTGATTGCAATACTATCTCTGGCGAGATAGTAATGATATATATATATATGTATACTCGTATTTATAGATAATTAATTGGAACGGTAAATTATGGGGAATGGAAAAATGGGATGATGATTTTGTGTTTTTTCTGTATGCCATTTGAAATAAGTGGAGGCTAAAAAGAGAATATACTTGTACATACCATACAAATGACTTATAACATTCTTATCTCAAAAAAAAAAAAAAAAAAAAAAAAAAATTATTAAAGATCAAAGAGGAAAAGGAAATTCCTGAACAGATCATTTTCGACCAATATTTTTTAAAATTATTCTTAATTTATTCCATTTCCTCTATAAATACTTTGCTAATATTTAATGTGTATACCAATATATATATAAATATTTATATTATACCATGACGCAATATTATTTAAATATGTCCGACATATTAAAATAAAATAAAATAAAAAATATGAAAAAAAAACTTAATCAATATACTTGTACCACATCAAAAAGATTGATAATTGATTATTTTTATTTAAAATATTAATAATAATAATAAAATATTCGGAAAAACGGATAAAAACATCTAATTCCAGATCTATTTATTATTATTTAAATATAAGCAGTTGTAGTTATTTAAAGTAATCTTATATACAATTTTATGATATACAAGAGATAGAAAAATTTATTTATAGATATAAATATTTATAAGAAATGTCAAAATAACGCAATCTAATGCAAATGAAACACACAGTGAGTAGAGAAATTTTTTTCCTCTGTCATCAATTGCACAACATTATTGATATCAAAAAAATACTTACCAAAAATAAAGTTCAACTACCTTTGGTTGATTCAAATAAACACGAAATAAATTTGTTGTGATCAGTAATTTTCTCAATATTAATATAGGGAATTGATCCCCTTGAGCTATTGAGAACCTTCATTCATTCTCTCCATTTTCTAGTTAATTATCATCAAAGGAATGAAAATCCGCCTTTCTTTATATAATTCCAGGAAATGAAAATGATACTATAAATTGAATCTTTGGAATTGATAATGAATGATGATGTGTTTAAAGATTTCGGTGATAATTGAAATTTCCTGTTTACTTGGACCAATTTCGAACAAATCATCGATTAATTAAGCAATATTATCAAACACTATTCAAAAACAAGCGTTATGATTTGTTTATTTATTTATTTATTAATCTTAATAAAAAGATATATTAATTTATAGTAGATGTATTTCACTTAGAAAAATATATTGAAAAAAAAAATGAAAAATATGATTATGATAATGGGTATAAGTAACGATCTCATTTGGATTTACTGAAACGTGAGGAAATGTTTATTTGTGTTGCTAGCTAGCTTACTTGCTTACTAGAAAATTTTATGGAATATTTATGAGAACGTCGAGGTTAAAGGGTAGAAAGTCTATCTTTTAGCTCGAATGTTTCGGGTTCAATCTACCCCTTGAGAATAGGTCGCCATCTCATCGGGTTTCTTTTTAAATCTAAACGAAGAAAGAAACTAATATTGATAGAAAATAGTTAGTTTATATAAATTATAAAGATTTAATCCATTAAAATCTGACAAAAATAAATTAAATTATATATATCTAAAAAACAAACATTATTTAAATAAAAAATAAAAATAGTACACTTAAATAAATATAAATATAAATATAAGCAATAAAAATATAATAAATCAATTGAATATATATATATATATAAAAGGTGACCATATTTTGAAAACACCAAATCAGGACATTTTACTTATTTTACCTACCGACGATAGTAAGGGAGGTATTGTTTTCACACCAAATTTCACGTGTGGAGATTTTTACATATCTCCACGAATCATGCATTTTCTTAACAGAAAAAAGTATTTTTAGCATGATGTCTGTCCGTCTGTCCGTCCTTCCGTATAGATGTGTACAGCCTGAACGGCTCAACGGATTTTGATGAAATTTGGTATATTTACTTAATGCATCAGTGGAATGAATTGATCAACTTTTGGTGCAAATCCGGAAACCGGAAGTGGTAGTATTAGCGATCGACGATAGGAAGGGAAGGGTTATTTTCACACCAAATTTCACATGAGGAGATTTTTTACATATCACCACGAATGTATTGGTTTTATCCTCGGGAAAATCATCTTCATTCGTTTTTTCTTAATTTAAAATTATATGACGTCACAGCCAGCTCTTATATATTATAAATAAAATAAAATTAAAAATATTTATGTTATGTCCATATCTGTATTTATTGCATTAATAGATATATTAAAATTATTTGAAATTGTTTCTGTAGCTGGAAATTAATTTACTTCAAACCGTCGGTTCGTTCTGCGCCTGGGCACAGGTCAACTTATTTTAGAACCAAATTGAAAAAATGTTCAAAAGCTTAGTCCAGAAAATGTTTGACCTTTTTTTCTTTTTTTTTTAGAAGCAAATTAAAAAAATTCTGAAAAAAGTACCAAATGTCCTAAATATTTCAAAAAACGGGACAGATATCAAAAAGGACAGTTAGGAGGACACTTACATAAGAAGGACAGTGCTTACAAATGGAGAACGGTTGGTCACCTTAATATATATATATATACTAGCTGCTCAGAGCTCCTTCGTCGCTCTTCACATCTAGACGGGGGCTCCGCCCCCTGTACCCCCGAGTGGTACATAGTATTTGGTTGAAAGTAGTAAAAGGTTTTCATCCATTTTGTTTCAATCAATGTATAACATAAAACATTCATTTCTTATTGTGTGATTATTTAAAATATATTTTAATTTAATCAGTAAATTAATTATATATATTTTTATTGAATATGTTATAACTATCTACTCGAAAGTTCTTGGCAGCTACAACCACATTTCTCCAAGTGTCCTTATCCTGAGCCTCTGTTCCATCTTTCTTACGTCATTCCCTGGTGTCCTCATCTTTGGCCCATAAATGCTGGGAAGAATCCTATTCTCAAATACTCTGAATCCACTCTCATCTCCTAAGATCATAGACCATGTCTCACACTCATATAATACAACAGACAAAATAATTGTTTTATATATTTTAATTTTCATTCCCTTTTATAATAACTTTGATGAGATAAGCCTCTTTACTGCATGATAACAGGCGTTTCCCGATTGCAACTTCGATTTAAATTCTTCTCAAATATTATTATCCTTCGTGATTACATTCAATTTTTCTACATATTCAAATTCTACATTTTGTATGTTAATACTGCTCCTGTTTGTTTCTAAATATATTTATTTATCATTATTAATTTCAAACCTCATCTCTTTTCCTACCTCGATTAAGTTTCCCTCGCTATCTGTAATTGCAATTGCCGAATATCCTATTATATTTAAGTCGTCTGGGTCACCTAATATTCTACAATTGATTTCCGCATCTTACTCTTTCTTTACTACCTTCAAGATATATTTTAAGATCAAAATTTGAAAAAGTTTATCCGGATCTATTGAGTCATGCGTAGGTTTTACTAAAGTCTACAAATAATTAGTGAACAGAGATATTGAATTCGCGGTTTTTTTAATATCTGTCATAATGAAAATATCTTAATTAATGTTGATCGATTTGGCATGAACCCGCAATGATATCGACTAATATTTCCTCCGCCTATAGTTATAAGTATTGTATATGTTATAATAGAGTATAATATTTCTTGATCATTTCATTTTGATATTTTAATTTCATTGCTTGATTTTTATTGAATATTTTTAATTATAATAAAATTTTAGAAAATGCAAAGTTAGAGACTTGAGACAATTTATAAAAATTAACGGTATAAAAGTATTGATAAAACTAAAGATAAATTAACAATATATACATTCATTAATAGTATTAATTTAAATTAATGGATTTATTTGATTTTTTATTATTAAGTTCATTTATTAATTTTTTTAGATCATAGTTAATTCCCTCCCTTAAAATAAAAGAAGTATTCAAATATAGAAAGAATAAATACAAAATAATTTAAGTTAAATATGATTTAAATATTTTATTATATTAATTAAAATGAGAATTTTTAGAATAAATTATTTAATTGAAATGATATTTGAATATTAGAATTTAAAATAAAAAGTTAAATATTATAATAATTCTTTGATTGCTAGTTATATACATTGTGTAAAATGAGTCCGCCAGTCAGTGGGCCACGCCTGGCTCTTGAATGAACAACACGGAGAACTATATAAACTTTAAAAAATTAAATTCTGCGGTTATTGATTAGAATTAGATATTAATAAAATCTATAGCCTATGTTACCATAGAGATATATAAGAATATTGTGATGTAATTTCATAGAAATCGTTTCTTATTTTTTGATGTTCATAATTCTAAATTACCGGTAAAGTGTCGGTTAAGTAGGAAATTTCTTTTTTGTTTGTTTCTATGACAGCAAAAAAGTAAACAAATTACATACATACATACATACATACATACAAACACTCTCCTTTATATATATAGATATATATAAGTCTAATAATAGAAAATATAAAAGAAAAAGTCTTATAAAATAAAAAAAAAACTTTTTGAATAAATTCAATATAAAATATTTAAATTTTTGGAAAAAGATCCATCTAAATGTTAGATTAATTATTTGATATTGACTTTGACCATGAAAAAAGAACGTTTTTAAAGTTGCGCAATATTGCGTTAGCTCTGGTATGGGAAACGATAAGTCTATCTGTATCTATGTATATATATTCTATAAATATATATATATATATACTCTAGAGTGATATGGTGTGTGTGTGTGTGTGCCGATGACTCAAGAGTATTAGAATACAGTCTGTGCGAATAAAAAAAAGGCGGGAGAATAAATTGGCGGGAAATACTAGCGAAATTTTACTAGTGGGAGTAAAAGCGGAGGAAGGGGAGGTGGGAAAAGTATTCGAATGTTAGAAGGGGGGTGAGTACTTCTTTGACTCCCGAGATGGCGACGCTTGGTTCTCACATATCAAATGTCAAAAACACGTCACTGAACTTTGATTTATTTTTTCATTTCAAAGAATTCTATTTTTCCATCAATTGATTTCTAAATGAGTAATGCTAAAGAATTTATCAGAAGTACTTTTGCCATTTAATACTTCGTTTTAAATATCACATCAACATGAAGAATGACTTAAAGATGTCTTTAAAATAAAAACTGTAACTTATTTACTTATTTATTTAAATTAATGAATATTTAAATAATTGTAAGTATCAACTACAATTAATAAAAAATAAAACTAAAATTTATTTTTTTTAATTTAACAATTTTTACAAATATAAATTTATATATATATATATATATTAATGGTCATCTGCATAAGTAGTAAATTAATCTTCAGTCTCAATATTCTGTCGTAAAACACATTCAGAACTTGTTTTACGGCGTCTATCGTAGACCGACCTGCTCTGAAACCATATTGTTGTTCGCCTAAGACGTTTGTTTTTTTTTCAGTCGCAGTTTTATTAGTGTTTCCAAAAGTTTACTTTTTTTTACTACGGCTTAACATTAAAAAATTGAACCTCCAAACAATTTAAAGAGACGAGGCAAATCTTCATTCTTTCGAGACTTGTGTAAATATATTATTTAAGTTATGTATTCTTTTAATACTTAAAACTTATCTAAATAAATATTTAAACATTTCAACTTTAAGAGTTTTTATTTTTGTTTTCATGTAATTTCACAGATCGTTGGGATATTGTCGAAAAGTGGACTTTTTTATTTTGTAAATTTTAAAAGTTCTTATTTTAAATATATATATATATAACTGTAATTTATGCTGTAATTACATAATAGTCATTGGTATCATTTCATAATAGGTATTAGCGTTTGAGATTAGACAAAAACCTGAAATATGCGCCATATCCCTCGGTTTACCAAATAATGTATGTTGAAAATATCTTATGAATTTAAAATTTTTAAATTTAATATCATCTTTCAGTTCCGGAAATGTTACCTCTACTTTTATATTATAAAATTCTTTCTAGGTTTTACTAGTATGGTTGAATTAATATTTATGTATTTCATATTTACTAGAAATTTAAATTTATATGCCACAAACATATGTAAGAATTTTTATAATAAAGTTGACTGTTAGAATATAAAAACGTTTCAGAAGCTTCATAATTTGTCGATTATATAGGAAAAAAATCTTATACTATACTATTTTAATTACTAATTTATTTTTAAAAATTAAAAATTGTTTAGTTTATCCCTCGTTTATATAATTAATTTATTTAAATAACGCTGTTAAGAAAAATTGCCCAGGAAAAAAATAAAATGGTAGGTAATTATTATTTTATTAAACTTAAAAAATTTAAGAAATAAAATCTATTTTCTACGAGGTAGGGTCAAAAAGTTCGCGGAATTGGTTATTAAAAATTTATTAAAAATATTTATAACATTCTTACATTATTTCTCTTCAAAATACTCTCCTCCTGCATCTACACATTTATTCCACCGTTCATATAATTGTTGGAAACACTCTTGAAAGCCGTTTTTTAAAAGTTCCTTCAGCCGCTCCGTCGCATTTTCAATCACCTCTGACGAATCAGCAAAACGATGTCCCGTCGCGAAAACGCTTATGCCACTCGTAAACTGCTGTTTTCTTCATCACAGAATTTCCGTATGCTTTTTTTAGCATCTCAAGAGTCTCCGAGGGTGATTTCTCCAGCAACACACAGAATTTAATATTGCCACGCTGCTCTAATGACGACATTGCACAATCCGACGAAAGAAAGAAACTACGATCTACAATATTAAACACCGAAGCACGGAACCAACTACAACTGCCTGCTAACCTCAAAAGCACATTCACTACCAGTTATGCCAACCTCACAAACAAAAATTTCCCTTTCAGCTAAGAAATACTTGACTATAAGCGACCATTCCGCGAACTTTTTGACCCTACCTCGTATATACATAAGATTGTACAAACTTGAAAATAGATATTTAGATAGATGGACCTTTATCAGTCAAAGTTTATTTAAATAGTGAGTCTCTATATGAAACATGTCTATTTCTACCAATGAAAACAACAAATTATAATAATATAATATATTTTATGAGGAGAAAATTAAATATAGATAGATTACACAAATGGTGTTAAATAAGGTTAAGTTATACATCTTATAGTTAGAAATTATTTATTAAAATCCTAATCGTTCAAAAAATTTTAAAACATAACAACCTTACCATATATTAAATATATTATAATGTATCATTTAATAATAAAGAATCATCAATGATCAATTTGGTTTAAATTAGTAATATTCATTTAGATAACATAAAAGTTGGGGGGGGGGGATGGCTCTCATTAATATTTCTGTTTTCTTTGTTTTTATTATAATTCAAAGACAAATTCTCTCAAACCTGAATGAGGTTCACTACAAGGAAATAATTTATTTATCCAAATACATCATCAATCAAATGAATGTTTTGAATACTAAGAGAATACATTCAACCTGTCGACCGATTAATTTCTTTCTGTTTAGACAAAAGTTGTTTTTATTATGAAAAGAGCGCTATACGCTTCTCTCTTTCTTTCTTTCTGATGCTTTTTCTTGAAGAGATCTTAAAAAAAAAATATTAAAATGTTAAATATTAGTATGTATTAATATGGATATATATATATATATATATATATAAGTTCATAGAGCTCTTTTTTCCTCTATTCATAACAACTTTAATACAATAATGTATAAAGTAAACAAAAATCTCATTAAATTTGAATTTTAAGATTAATTTTTCACAATGATTAAATAAAAAACTCATTTAGAAAATTTGTTTTTTTATACTTGAAGAAGAAGCTTAAAACATCAAATATTAAAAAAAATAAAAAAAAAACATTCATTATCAAAAGTAAATTTTTAAAAACATAAACAAGAATTTTTTTCTAATTTGATATTTAAAAAATATTTATAACATTTTATATAAATAATAAAAAAAAAATATTTTAAAATTACGAAATAAAAAAAAGCAACAGGAATATTGAAGGTGAAGAAATGAAACTTTCTTAATTTCTTTTTCATTCAATGGATTGGTCTTCAGCAAGTCTTTTCAAGTTTATATATAAACATTTATCATTCATTAAAGGTCCTCCATATGTATATACAAAAGAACAAAACCTAGTTCTGAAAAAGGTTCTGATACGGATTCAAAACGTCAACACATTGGTTGAAAAAGAAATTAGTTTAATTTCTAAACATTTATATTTTTCATCTTGGCTTGAAAATTTAGTTTCTTTTTGCGAATATATTGTATATTGTTTTCAATTTGAATGTTTTGGAAAATACAAAATTTTATTTAATTTAGTTCCTTTCTATAAAAAGCGATTGATTGATTCTTGAATAGTAAAACTTCAAGAAATACTAAATTCTTATATTTTATTTTAAGAATTCAATATTTTCTTGTTGTTTACATGAATAAAAATTTAACCTAAAAATTAAGGTATATATATATATATTATAAATTCATTAATTAGTTTTAATTATTTATTAGATAACTTATTAGAATGGAATGAATATTGTGTTCTAGTTTCAACTTGATTGTTTATAATTTTCGCTCTAACTTCAAAGCGCATTTAATTCAATTGACCCAGTTTGCTTTGTTCTCTCTCTTGAAAGATCATCAGGGGGACAAAACTTTATGAAACTGAGGAAAATAGAAATATATATAAATTTTATAACTAGTTATATTTAAAGATTTACAATTATCGATATAATAGAAGCTTGTTTAGAATTAATACTTCTAATTAAATAGAAACAAATAAAATTTATACAACTAAAAAATTAATAAATCAGTGATTATAGGATATTTATTTATTTATTTTTTTGGAAGAGGGAAAAAGTTAACAAAAATTATAAAAACAAAACCTAAGTTTAGTAAAACATCTTTCTATTTTTATTTTACAAAATTGAAATTCATTCATTTATAATATTTTAGAAATATCTCACATGCATTAAAATTACTTCATTTTTCCTATAATCTTACTTTTAGAAAAATTCTCAGTAAATTAAAAAAAAAAAATTTAATTTCAATTTGCTTCCTTTTATTATGTGTTAATAATCAACAAGAGATTATCTTTTTTAAAAAAAATATTTGAAAATAAAAAAATTATCAAAATAACTAAAAAAAATAACTAAAAAAATTATCAAAATAACTAAAAAAAATATCTAATTGATAATATTGTTGATAATATAATATTAATAACTTGAATAATTTTAAAATGATTGTATAAATTTCCCCTTAAAAAGAAATTTACATTTACATTTAACATTAAAATTTCCCTGCTGATATGTGTATTTACCAAAAATTAAATAATAAAATTAAAGAATTGCGGAAGTATTGAGCATTAATATGTTTATTATACTTTACAAATAATATATAAATTTCTATAAAGATTATGTAAAACTAATGAACTAATAATTAAAAAGTTCATTTAAATTATACCATTATTATTGTATACTGCATGGATTCACAACGTTTTTTCCACACCGACCCCTTTTAAACTTTCTTCTCGTTTATCCTCCTATTTATTGATGCAGTATAAATAATAGTAATATATCTATCACCATTTAATAGAGTACATTTCAATTTTACATTTAACAAAGTAAACATTTTTATTAAGAGTACATTAGTAGAAGAAGAGCTAATATTATTTTAGCACAACTGAAAATTCAATATTTTGTAAATTATTAATTAAAGCATCCTTTAGACTCTGAAAACTCCAAGGGGTCCACCTGGACTCCATTGGGAATCCCTTACTTATATTGTTTTTGTATAATTGGCATAATATAATGAATATAAATTTTAAGTCATTTATAATAACAAATATACAAAATACGAGTATCTTAATGATAAATTACAAATAATCCATACTATTTATTTATTTTATTAGTTTATTTTCAAAAATTCTTAATACTAAATGTATTAAAAATTTTTGAAAATAAACAATACATAGTAGACATGTGATATGTTCTAATAAGAAAATTACATATCATTAATACAATTATTATATTTTAATTAATATCATTAGATTTACTTAAGTAAATATTCATTACAAAATCTATTACGTATATAAATATATATATTTTTTTTTTTGTTATATGCTGGATATTAATTGATAAAAGATTTAACTTATATATTAATTAAATTAAGATTAGATAAATTTTAATTGTCGATAATCCTTAAGAATTTTTTTTAATCATCTTTCAATGAATCTGTCGTAAAAAGCAACTATCTTATTCTATGCCAATGTAAACAGCTTTTATCATAATTATATTTCAAACGAAATATAATCATTTATTTGATTATTTTTACATATATATATACGCGTAATAGAATATTATTATTAATTCAAATGATATAAATGATTATTAAAATGTTTGTTTGTATTTGTATATTATAAAATAAATTAAAACAACAAAATTTCATTTAATTATTTTCTATCATATATTTGTGGTCAATATATTCATTTAATAATTTTTAATATTTTTAATAATAATAAAAAACAAAAACAAAAATACTGATAGGTATATTTTTTTTTATCTAATATTATACATTGGTAGATATATAATTTCTACTTATAATATAAAATAAGTTATAGTGTATTTTGATAGTGATGTTGAATTGCTAATATTATGTTAAAAATTATCTACTATTTATATTTTTCGTTTAATTTTTAAAACAAATGTGATTTAAAAAATAATATATATTCTAATACTATTAGATTAGATTATATACTATTATATTAGAAGAAAAGTAAAAAGTTACTAAGAAAAAAGTAAATTTATTAAAATTCCTTTTAAGTTCAAAGAGTATAAGTGATAATTCAAAAAAGTATATTTTATATATATATATATTCTAAAATAAAGTTTAATTAAAAATATCCTATAAAATATAAAAAGGTAAATATATAATAATATCATCATAAAGGAATTTCTGAATCTTTAGCAATACTAATATAAACTCAATATTGTTTATCCTTTGGATATGACTGAACAAAAAATATTTAAGCCAATTATACAATTCATCTTCGTAATTAATATTTCTTTTATATTCATTAAGACGTAAATATAATAATTTTTTAATATTTTTGTCGCATTTTAATAGAATGATTGATGTAAATGTTAAAAAAGTAAAATATAATTTATCCATGTGTTATATATATTTCTTTGAATTTACTTAAAAAAGTATCAAAAGTACAAAAATCAATAGTCTATATATTTCAATGATGAATTCTAATCAATAAATAATTATAGCAGATATACATTATATATATTAAACTTGTGAAAAGACGTAATAAATGTTAAAAGTAAAAGAAAATTTCCTATTTACCTTGACCTATATCACTCTATTCCTACTTAAACCAATGTTTTTCGATAATCTAATAATTTATATCTACATGATAAATCGCATATAAAAAAAAAAAGTTTTCATCGAAAGTAATACTTGTATTCATCCTATCAATATTTTGATAAAGAAGAAATGAAAACTAAAAAAGCGAAGACAATCAGGAATAAATAGATTTGTGAAATTTTCATTTTTCCCCTCAAAGCCTCAATCTTTTAATCATTGATATGGATTATTTTATGTAATATAAATAAAGCGTATTCAATGATAAAATAAATCTTATTCATAATAAAAAATAAAGACATTGAACTAGACAGACATACACATAGTAAATTGAAAAAATAAACAAAAATATCTATTTTATATTGTGAAATAATATTGTAACTTTTAGATATATTTTCAGAATTATTTCAAATACCCCTTAAATATCAATATATTATTTAATTTCCTATATATGTATGTATGTTTGAAATGTCTGTAACATTATGAAGTTAGTTACAAATTTAGAATTTTACAATTTACAATTTTTTTAGAAAAAAATAAAAAAAAAATAAGTTGACCTGTGGCCAGGTCCGAACCGACCGACTGTTTGAAATAAATTAATTTCCAGCTACAGAAACAATTTCAAATAATTTTAATATATCTATTAATGTAATAAAAAACAGATATGGATACATAAATAATAAATATAAACATTTTTAATTTTATTTTATTTATAATATATATGCAAGACCAGGCTGTGACGTCATGAATGGCTCGATGACGTCATATAATTTTAAATCAAGAAAAAACTAATAAATATGATTTTTCTCGAGGATAAAACCAATACAAAGTGCATGATTCGTGGTGATATATAAAAAAATCCCCTCATGTGAAATTTGGTATGAAAACAATACCTCCCTTACTATCGTCGGTCGGTAAAACTTGAAATATTTTCTAATTTTTGAAATAATATTATTTTTCATTATAAAATATATTTATTTAAACTTCATTTTTTAAAAATTTTGTTTTGTTATTATTAAATATTAAAAAAAAAATATTACAACGATTTGAATAAAGTTATTAATTTTATATTTAGGCATTGTTTTGTTTTGTAAGTAAATTATTATTATTAATCAATCTCGTGCAGCTAGAAGCCGCCTGTCCCACTGTGTCCCACTAACATGTCAAAATGGCTAGTTATATTATATTTTGTAAATCCTTAATAACATCAACACTAAAATTTAAAATAAAATCATTGGAGAGATTCTTTTGGTGAGAGCCTGACAAAATCTCTATTTAATACAATTTGATAGAATCATTTTTGTAAAAGAGAAATTGATTAAGGATCATTTGTGAGTGATGGTACTAAATTGTCTTCTTGCTGGTATTCTTTCGGAAGTTTTATAATAACAATAATAATAATAATAATAATAATAATTATAAAATCCATTGTCAATGAAATTAATAACAAAATACATAAACATAAGTATGAAATACTAATACAAATAATAATTATCTTTATTATATTGAAAAAAAAAAAATATTATTATATAAGCTATTATCTAAATAGACGAAATTGTTTAGAAAAACTTATTAAAAAATTATAATTCTATATATCTATTATATAACACATAAATATAGCCTAAAAGAGAAAAGAGTACAAAATAAAACATGTTAATGATATGAAGAATTAGAATGAAAAAAATAATCAATTATCTAACTATTGATTTTACGCATCCAATTCGTTACAAAGTATATGTCAAGTGCATACTATTCCTAATACTAATATGCTTAGTAGGCTTTATCATGTGGAAATGCGTCGTTAAATTTTTTTTTCTATTATGCAACCTTTATGAAAAAGTCAATTATATAAAATATATATATATATATATATATATATATATAATTTTTATTTTTTTTTTTAAATGCTTATTGTAATTTAAAATTGCAAACACATATTTAAGTATTGCTGATAAGATTTTCATATTTAAATAAGATTCTGTTAGATATTAGTAATTAGAAAAGCATTTGCAATTCAATAAATTAATTTAAAAAAAAAGAAAAGATCAAAACAGTAATTAGTTATAACTAAATATATCTAAAAGTAAATTAAATTTTTTTGATTTTTTTTTTGATATGCATAATTCACATTTTACGTCATATAGATTATAATGCTTAATCTTAATTTCATTTCGTAATATGAACACATATTGAAACCTTTAAAATATTATTTTTATTTCTTATATGGAGTAAAGTAAATCAAACGTGTATTATTTGTTTAAGTTATTAATATTATTATTATTATTATTATTAATATAGGTGCCACAGGATAGGAGGTAGTGTAGCTGGCTCACATTCTTATGGTCCCGGGCCTGGCAAGGGAATTTCTTTAGCTGGGGTCTATGGGACAGAGTCAACCCAGCCTCCGGGATCAAAATTGGGAAAGCTACTTTATAGCTCCTCCGATCAAGAAAATAATGGTAAAGGTTGATAGGACCCGTTCTACTGATCTTAGGACACCTCATTGATAAAACCGATTTTATAAGCGTTTATTATTATTATTATTATTATTATTGGTTAATAAATTAAATAAGTTACAATGAATTATTAAATAGAAATAGGATAATTTGAAAAGATTAGTAATTATATTTTCACAATGTATTTTAGTAGGATATTCTTTCATAGTAGGAAAGAGAAATTTAATAAATGTCTACTATAATTTATTTTATTATATAATAATAATAATATAATCTATTATTAATATATTTATATATTAATTTTTACTTAAATTCCAAAACAAGATAAGCATTTAACATTTAATTGTTTTGAAAATTAAAAAGAAAATATTGGGGACAAGATTATGGGCGTATTTATAAATATTATATTGAGTTTCATTATTTTATATAAAAATATTCAACTATACTATTTATATTTTTATTTCCATGCCAAGGAATAATATTTAATATTGACTAATCAGTGTATTTTATAAAATATATATTTTATCTTATCTTATCTTATTATAATTACTAGCACATATATATATATATATATATATATATATTTGTAATTTTGAAATATTAGACCGCTCGAAGGATTTTTTTGAAATTCACACCTTAGATAATTTTTATAAAGAAAAATCGATCTGTATTGGTTTCAGCCTCGGGAAAAATCATATTTATTAGTTTTTTCTTAATTTAAAATAGGAAATTTAAATGACGTCAGCAACTTAATCAAACAGTGCTTCCTTAAATACAAAATATTATAAATATAAATAAAATAAAATTACGAAATATATATGTTATATCCACGGGCCATACTTTTCTGTCTTTCAGTGCATTAATACGTACGTTTAAAGGATATATATATTATGACTATTATTTTTTAATTTATGTTCTTTTAAATTATTTGAACGGGGCGGCTCGGTGAACCAGTTATTAATATTACCAGCCATACCCGATAATAAGGAATAATTTTTTTTTAATGACCGAGCGGCGGCTCCGTGAACCAGGTACTTATTAATATACGAGAAGAATTTTATTAAATCAATAATCATTCATAAAAGAAATAAAAAAAAGTCTTAAAATAGTATCTCATATGATATTTTATGTAGAGCGCTTGCATATTTTATTTCATTATATAGTTAGTTGTTGAATGAAAATAACAATAATTTCTATTGATAGCAAATAGTTCCACCATAATTGATGGGTTTGTTCATGATATCCATTTAGGAACCACAAAGTGAATTTCATTTTAATAATTAACTCATTTTGAATCAAATAAATTATGTAATAATAAATAAGAAATTCAATATATTTATATTTATTTAAAATGCATCTATTTAATTTGTATGCAATTTTATTATTATATAATCTAATAATAATTTATAGCTATTAAATGGTGGTATATAGAAATTGTTGTTATTAATGCATTAGAAAAAGGAATTGCCTATTGGTGAATCATGTGCTGTTGCATTTAGATACGTATTAATAAAAAGTGGATATTTTCAGAAAAGAGGAAATGTTCAAATGGAAGAAGGAAGAAGCATTAAAAATAGATCTGTGGTCATTTGATCTTTTAACGAGGATTCTTTCTTGAAAGCAATTCTAATCATGCTAAAGTCAATAGAATAACAAAAAATAAAATTCCCGCGTGTGTGTGTGTGTGTGTGTGTGTATACATGAAAAAAATATACCTTGAAATAAGCATAGGAATAAATAAAAATAAAATCATCATAATTTATGTTACAAAAATAATTAAAAAAACAAACAAACAACCAAACAAACAAAAACATTCATTCAGAATTGATAAAGAATTGAATTAAATTCTATCTATCTATCTATCCATCTATCTCTGTGTAGAAATGAAATTGTAATACAAGCTACATTTGATTAAGAAGGTTAGTCATTGCCAGACCAATTGAAAATCTTCATTGTAGCCAAAAACTAATTTAATTTAGTAAAATATTAAAAAAAAAAAATAATTAGTGGCCTAATTCGATTTTTGATTTTTTCATTAATATTTTAACTTCAACTTAGATTTTTTTTTTAAATTAATTGTAATTTTAGTAAGATTTTATTATAATAAATTGTTCATCTATAAAAGGTTTTTGTCTGCACATTGCTCAGAATTTAAAAATTTTTGCATATCTTCGCGTTTCATGACCTCTAGAATCCAAAAGTGACTTTAGAATTTTTCACGTCTGTCTGTCTGTCTGTCTGTCTGTCTGTCTGTCTGTCTGTCTGTCTGTCCGGAAAATTACTATTTTATAGACTCAGAATTGGCTGAACCGATTTCTTTGAAATTACATCACAATATTCTTATAAACCTCTAGAGTAACATAGGCTATACATTTTATTAATATCTTATCAATAACCGCAGAAATTAATTTTTTAAAGTTTATATAATTCTCCGTGTTGTTCATTCAAGAGCAGCTCGCGGCTCACTGCCGGCCTAGCGGAATCATTTCAAACAATGAATTATCATAGCTATTCCCAATCAAAGAATTATTATAATATTTCCCTTTTTATTTTAAATTCTAATATACAAATATCAATTCAATTAAATAATTTATTCTAAAAGTTCTCAATTTAATTAAAATATTTATTAGATCATATTTTTATCATAAATTATTTTTTATTTAATTGAATATTTCTTCTTTTCTATAATATATATATAATATATAATATATAAATTTTATCATTGAATAATAAAAAAAAATATTATTTAACCTGAATTAAAATGACTTAATTATATTATCTTTGTTTTTTATTTTAATTTAATGACTCTATTATTAATTACTAAATATATATATATATATATTATATAAAAATTAAAATATGATGATATAAAGTTGTTTTAAATTTTTGACATTTTTAAATTGGGTATATTTTTTAAATTTATTAAAATGTCTTTTTTATTTATTATGTTTCAAAGATTCATTTTTATTATGTGATATTAATAAAAAATAACGATGCTCTGTGCAAGTCGAATCATGTTGCACATAATTAAATAACAATTGCCAAACAAAGAATATAATATTTTTTTAAATTCTTATATTTAAATATCATTTCAATTAAATAATTTATTCTAAAAGGTCTCATTTTAATGCAATTTATAATTTTCTTCTAATTCAGATTTAGGACAAATCGTACAACATTATATCAAATCTCGCTAAGAACATTCAATATTTTTGTACACAAATTATTCAGAGTATTGGCTAAGCGTATCACTCACAATCAGTTTATATTGAAATTTATATAAATTAACAAAGTAAAAATTTTTATTTGTTTAAATTTTATTATAATGAATCAAAAAAAATTAAATATATAGATCACATGATTAAGAGAAGCAAAACACTTGAGAGAAAATAACTGTTGGATGGAGGTCGGACATGACAGAAACTGTAAGCGAAATCTTCATATTACGAAGAATAATTTTCAAATCCCCTAGCACCACAGAATTTAAGTTTCTTTTAAGGAAAATAACTATGATCTAAAAAAATTAATAAATGAACTTAATAATAAAAAAACAAATAAATCAATTAATTTAAATTAATACTATTAATGAATGTATATATTGGTCATTTATCTATAGTTTTATACCGTTAATTTTTATAAATTGTCTCAAGTCTCTATTTTTGCATTTTCTCAAGTTTCATTATAATTAAAAATATTCAATAATAATCTAGCAATGAAAATAAAATACCAAAATGTAATGATCAAGAAATATTATACTCTATTATAACATATACAATACTTATAAACTATAGGCGGAGGAAATATTAGGAGATATCATTGCGGGTTCAGGCCAAATCGACCAACATTAATTAAGATATTTTCATTATGACAGATATTAGGAACAAAACCGCGAATTCAATATTCAATCTGTTCACTAATTATTTGTAGACTTTAGTAAAACATACGCATAACTCAATAGATCCGGATAAACTTTTTCAAATTTTCAATCTTCAAATTTCTCTTGAAGGTAGTAAAGAAAGAATAAGATGCGGAAATCAATTGTAAAATATTAGGTTACTCAGACGACTTAAATATAATAGGAGATTCGGCAATTGCAATTACAGATAGCGAGGAAAATTTAATGGAGGTTTGAAATTAATAGTGATAAGAAAAAATATTTAGTAACAAAGAGGAAGAGTATTAACATACAAAATCTTAAGATACAAAATGTAGAATTTGAATATGTATAAAAATTGAATGTAATCACGAAGGATAATAATATTTGAGAAGAATTTAAATCGGGGTTGCAATCGAGAAACGCCTGTTATCTGCAATAAAGAGGCTTATCTCTTCAAAATTATTATCAAAGGGAATATATAAAAAGATTATTTTGCCTGTTGCATTATATGGGTGGGAGGCATGGTCTATGACCCTTGGAGATGAGAGTAGATTCAGAGTATTTGAGAATAGGATTCTTCCCTGCATTTATTGGCCAAAGAAAGATGAGGTCACCGGGTATGAGGGAGACTGTATAACAAGAAATTGCATGGCCTCTCTGCATCTTCAGAAATAGTTAGGGTTATAAAAGGGAAAAAGCTGCGATAGGCAGGGCACGTGGCTAGAATGGGAGAGGAAAAAGATATTGGTGGGAAGACCGATTGGAAAACGTCCGCTTGGAAAACCAATGACGCGTAGGAAGGGACGTAAGAGAGATGGAACAAGGGCTCAGGATAGGGACACTTGGAGAAATGTGGTTGTTGCGGCTAAGAACTTTCGAGTATCTTTGAGCCACATAGGTAGATAGATATAACATATACAATAATAATATATATAATTAATATAGTGATTAAATTAAAATATATTTTTTAAATAAGAACACAAAAAGAAATGAATGTTTTATGTAATATACTGATTGAAACAAAATGGATGAAAACCTTTTAATACCTTCAACCACCAAATACTATGTACAACTCGGGGGTACAGGGGGCGGAGCCCCCGTCTAGGTGTGAAGAGCGCCGAAGGCGCTCTGAGCAGCTAGTTAAATATAAAGGAAATAATCCAGAATATGACTAAAGGAAGAGTTTTCTTAAGTTTCGTTATCAGTTAACAGTTAACGAATATTTTAATCTGATTTTATACTTACTTTTATATTTATTTATTCATAAAAAACACATAACAAAAAATTATATTTTTAATGAATCATGTAAAAATTATTTCACCATAAATATTTAAAAAAAATTATATATTATATAATAATTGTCGAATTATATCTAAAATAAAATTAAATATTATTAAAATTATTTTTTTTTTTAACTTTTAGAATTTATTATTTAATGAATAACCTTTTTAAAATACATATAATAATAATAATAATAAAATATAATATACATGATCAGAAAATTTTATATATAATTATAGTCACCAATAAAAATAAAATTTCAATTAAACCTATTTGTTTCTCTATCAGTTAATTTAAACAGTAATTTGATGCTTAAATTTCTACTAATTTATTTCTGATGAAAATAAAAAAAAAAAGAAAATGTTAATGACAATAAAAATACATTAGAAAATTTGATTATTTTTTTCAATTTTAGCACACTTTCCAAGAATATTGCTTTTTATAAATTTGCAATTTGAGATTATTTTAATAAGTACTTTTAGTTAATTGTACATTAGAAAGTGAATGATTAATGAATACAAATTTGGAAAGATTTGTGATTTATATATATATTTTTAATGAATAAAAATAATACAAAACAAATGAAATTAATCAATTTTCATTTTAATACAATTTAAATTTTATAAATTACCTACATAAATGTTTTATTAGGAAACCTATATCTGCAGATCTACCGAATCGAATTTAATGGTCGTTTGAAAAGTATGTTATGTCTTATGACACAGATTTGGCAAAAATTTCAAATTTAGTGTTTCAAACAGAGAAATCTACTAGGAAAATTAGTTTTCTTCTTAACTATTAATTTTATCGCTAAGAAATTTATAGATTCAGAAAATAAGAGAATTTAGACTCTTTTTAAAAAAAATTAAACTCAGATCCCACTCATGAGTCTATGTTGCCCTTGAAATCAGTTTTTCTCATCCTATACGTTTTGATTTGTGTATAGCAGGGGTGTCAAACCCGCGACCACTTGTCTCTTAAAAAAAAGGTAAAATGTTTTTCACGACCAGACTTTCAACTTTTTTACTATCTCGCCAGAGATAGTATTGCGATCACGAAAATTTTCGATGTTGAGATTTTGATGTTTTTATACGTTTTGAAGGTTCCTGAATCATTTTCACTAAGGTTGAGAAAAATGTCTGTGTGTGTGTGTGTAGGCAAGATTACGCAAAAACGGTTTGAGCTAGAATGATGCAATTTGGTACATGAGCATTATTCAAAATTCATAGTTTTCTATCAACTTTTGAGAAATGTAGCTCAACCGGAAGAGGGTCATTACCTACAACGTTTTGATTTTTTTTCCTCTAAAGTGACCGTAAAAATAAAGATATATGTTTGATAATTTTTCACATGATTAATAATTCTATAAAACTGCTATATATAGAATTTCAGCTTGATTGAATCGCTGAAAGTACCAGAATTAATTTTTTAACACTGCAAATCTCACGCGCCAACACGTGCCATGGTGCCATCAATAAAAAACCAAACATGCGCTGGTTTAATATTTATTATTTATAATTTATAATTAATTTAATTTAATTTAAATATAATATATTATGTTATTTAATCCAATTCAAATTGCGAGATAGTCGAGTGGAGACACTCCAGCTTATTTAAAAAACTTTTGCGGCCCGCGACCACTTTCGACTTTTTTAAAAAAATTTCAATTTGTCTCTAAAAAAAAAGGTAAAATGTTTTTGCGGCCCTCCTAAAGTTAAACCTTGTTTGTTTGGCACAAGTGTACCTATAAGTTTGACACCCCTGATAAATAGGAACAGTGCAGGTGTAAACACAATTGATTTTGAGTCACTTGAGTCCTGTCGCATTCCTGTACTTTTAAATAAATCTATTTTTTTTTAACAAATACTTCGTTTATTTCATTATCTTGAATTTCAATTTGTATTTTCTAAAAAATTAATCTAACAAAAAAAGTTATATTAGCAGAAGCAAATGATAATACCAAATGTTTCTGTGACACCATCCATTATAAGGGTAATTAGACACATAAAATAATGAACCTTACTGTCAATTATATAAACTATGTTCTTCTTTGCTAATCTTATCTCAGGAAATGACTTTCCTTTGGTTAATTCGAGTTAATTGTTATGCAAATTGCTATATTTCTTCTTCTATTCTTTCCAAATTTTATTGCTTAAGGATATCCTTTTTTTAAAAAACACCAAACTTTACTTTCTACTTTAAGAGAGCCTTTATTATTTTGTCCGAATGAAATAAATACCAGTTGAATGTGATTTCAATTAGATTTTGGAAAATAAAGTCAAGTGATATTTTCGTTAAAGTAATTCATAGGATATTTTTAGATATTCGAACATCGGAATTGCATTGAAGTAAATATACACAAATGTATTCAAAGGGTTAATTGTCCAAATAGAAATCAACTCTTTAATGAGTAAAATTATAATCCGTTTTCATTTTCAATATGCATGTAAGGAGCTTAGAGATTTTTTTTTTTAAATGTAATACTTTGTAACTATTATATTATAATATATTATTCGTATGATGTATTATTATAAATATTTGTTTTATAATTAAAAATATTTAAGTAAAATGAAGTGTACTTCATTGAAAGTTATGTGTTACAACAAAAATATAAATGAAAATCTGCATCTAAATAATTTTTAAAGATTTGTAATAAAATTTTCATTTTTTTTTAGTAAATCATCAGATTATAGTTTTTATTTTAGTCAAAAAATTAAAAATAAAAATAATAAATGGATTTAAGATAAACATTCTATTTATAAATTAAATAAAATGAATAAATAGATATGTCATATATATCTTTTCAAATTATAATATATTTAAAATACAAAAATAATATAAAATATTTGATTACATGTACTAATAAAAATATAGAATTGAAAACTGTTCAAAAATATTTTTCATATTAATTTAATAATTGTATCATTATCCTTAGGCATATTTTTTTACTTTATCTCTATATTTATTTTTATATAAATACTTAAAAAGTATATTATTTTATATAATGTAAAAATATTTCAATTTACTAATGTATTTAAAATCCATCACTTATCATAATTTTAAAGGAATCATTCTAAATTGTCATTAAACTCGTTATAATTTATTTTTTCTTAAAATTTAGCAAGAAAGAATATCAATAAATAGACTATTAAATTAAGTATTTCTTATTTTTAAAATTTTAGAAAATACAAAAATTATCTTAAAAATATTTAAATATAAGTTAATAATAATCTTTCCTTTAAGACATTTTTACTTTTTAATTTCAAAATTAATACATTATACATACATGTAATTTATTTAACATAAATATATTTTCTTTTAGTTTTTTTTTTAGTCGTCTTCTCTCTTCATAGAGTTTGTTCTTGAAAATACTTATATGTAAGTATATACTTATATTTATTATATATGACATATTTAAAAAGAAGTTTGTTTTTTTTTAAAAAACAAAAAAGAAAAAATAAACAAAAAGAGATAAATAAGCCGCTGGCATTACAATTCCTTGGAAAATGATAAATACTTTTATTTATTTACTGTATTTAATTTGGTTTCGTGTGGGCTCAGTTTTGTTCGCCAAATGACGCACCAGATGGCGCAATTAAACAAAAATAGGTATCTATACAAAGCATATAAATTTTTCAATCAATTGGATATAATTGATTAATTAATTGCTATTATAAATTATTTTTGAAAAGAAAAAAAATCAGTCAAGGTATTTTTCTAATCAATAAATAAATCAATTATATAAAATTATTAATTTTTAGATATTTTCAAAAATATAGACAATTAAGTACTTAGATATACTTAAATATAAATATAAATTCGCGAAAAGACGATATTCAAATTCACAAAGCAATTAATTAATTTTATTTTAAATAATTAGTATAAAGTTTCTTATTGGTTTGTAAAACATTATTATATATTATATTCCTATTAGTGTGTTTTACTATTCAATATCTTAAATAATATCTTAAATAATATTTTAGAAACAAAAAAAAAAATTCCAGAAATTAATTATAAATGAATCTTAGTATGTATAAACATTTTTTTTAAATATATTTTAATCATAGAAATTCAATTGTTTTTAAGAAGTGACTTCAATTATATAAAACTTTAAAAAAAATATTAATTATTTTTCTTATTTTGAAAAATTAATTAGAAACCTTGAATTTTTTTTTTAAGATAATTTCTAAAATAAGAAAACAAAATATTATTCACCTATAAGATAAAATTAATAAAAATTTACAATTATAATGAATATCGTCGTTAAATTATAATTAAGAGTCAGAAGGCTTGAGTATTGATTTTCAATTTAATTTTCTGAAATTATATTCGCCTTTCTAAATTCATTATAATTTTAGTAATTTGATCCTGATAATAGATTCGCTCTAATCAAGCAAATGGGTTGTCTAATATGTGAGCGAATACTTCCCAAATCTGCAGTCATTTCGTTTATGATTCATTCATATAAACAGCCATGTGATTTTGACAGAAGCCAGTAACAACGACATTCCAACTCACTGTGTCATATTCCCAGTCAATTGAGACAAATTGGCAGTCAACTGCTCTTGAACAAAGCTCCACCATCTATTATTATTATCGTTATTATTAATATTGTTTTGTATTTGCACCCGCCAAATTCTATTATTTAATTGAATATAACCAATTTAAATTTATATATACGAGTATATATTAAATACATACGTGATAAAAATAGAAAAAAAAATATACCTACTTGCATACATTCAGGAAAGTAAATTCATGATTTATTTTGAAATAATCTAATTCAAATAAATTTAGAATTACTAATATTAATTCTTGGTTGTTTATTTAGAATAGAATTTACCAAATTAATTAACGGTGACAATGTCGTATGTTGATTTAAATCAGGTAAAATATTAAACCCTTGATAATAGAAATAACCAATCTATTTAAATAAATATTTAATAAAATGTTCAATAAATCCAAATTAATATTAAAACCGAAAATTAAAAAAAAGGTAATTGTTTAGTCTAACCGATGGATCATGGATTTGGATAAAACTTTACCAATGGATTCCTTTTTTGATTCAAAATAACCTTTCATTAAGCAGTATGTGGCGGTCGCTTCTAGTTTTCGAGATAAAAATTATTAAAGGTTGCATATAAATCCATTGATAAACTATTTAACTACGATGTTTTATTATTTGACCAGCAGAGGGCTCCACTGATTTTCTGGTTTCTTTTTTTATAAGTTAGGTTTGGATATAAGAGGATTAAAAAATTAATTAATTAAATTATTTTCCTATCTTTTAACCGAACTTATAAAAACTGAAAATTAGTGAATAAGTTAATAATCAGTGAATTGGTGAATAAAACATTATTAAATGGCTGCTGATAGTTTACCTCTCAAACTTTAATAATTTTTATCTCGTAAACTAGAAGCGACTGCCATACTGCTTAAGGAAAGTTTGTTTAGAATCAAAAAATAAATCCACTTGTAAAGTTTTATCCAAATTCATAATACATCGGTTAAAGTTAGACGTAACAATTAATAAAAAAAAGTTATTAATTAACATAATTATCTATTTTTATATATTATTCCTTAAAAAGTAATTTTAATATTAAAATTCAAATTTAAGGAAATTTTTTATATACTACCTATATCTCAAAGAATTCTATTGTTTATTCACTTATAATATCAATCATTTCTACATAAAAAGAAACAAAATAAAATTATTATTTTTAATTTATTATGATTTATTAATATTGTAAATTATTTTATCTCTTTTACTCAGCTTCAATAGAATTATAATATATGATAATTCCCATTTAAGTAATTTAAATGGCACCTATGAGTTTTTCTAGAAATTTATTATGATTTTATATATATATATATTAAAATTTAGAACCTTAAGTAATAAATTAATATCTTTGCTTGAAAAGAGTAGTTGATTTTATTTCATTGTATTATATGACATTTTAATAAGAATTTTCTTTCGTAAATTTTTCTTAATAAATACTTAAATCTAACTTTGTCGTAATATGATATCCGACTTCAAATAACGTCTAATATATAATAAACTTATTTTTTTTATTTATCTTATTTTCAAAATTAAATATAAAAGACTCCATTTCCTATTCATCTTTTCTCAAGTTGGTAATAAGAATGTTGCAAGATTATGATTTATATTCAAAAATAATAATAATAATAATAATAAAA